>OU611776.1:2870000-4303750 GCA_914767645.1 Hydraecia micacea | reverse complement strand
TGTAATTGCTTTATTTTTTATTATTTTTAACCGACTTCATTATCTATCTATTGTGGTAGGATAGTATTTTTATTCTAGGTGCATATAATTAATGTAAACAAAATACTTATTGTAAAACATTTTTAAAAGAGTAACGGTTGAGTTTCTTGCCCATTCTTCTCCTTATGAAACTACCTTTTGGAAGGGGCGACTAGAATCAATTTATTTATTTTTTCTAAATTTGAGCTTCAAAAGTACCTTCTTACTTAACTAATTGAAAACTTTAATGTGAAGTAAGAAACTTTAAAACTTAACAAAACGGATGACTAGGTATTTAATTAACAAGCTTAAGTAATGACCAATCAAGCATGTTTGCAGAAACAATATTCAATGAGATGGAACTTTGGATAAGTAATTACTTTCTCAACGTCATTAACTTCTTCAAGCTTTGCAATATCAGGTCTCGTAACCTCCAGTATTTTCTAATTTCTAAATAAAAGAGTCAATAACGGAGACAGGAGCCATCACTTGGATCTAAATGTTCTATGAAACGATTTCGAAGTCTACCTACCTAGATTGTGAAAAAAGTCCATTAAGATATCTACTTTTTTGTTATATTTTCAAATGCTTTTCGACTTTCTGAGATGACGTTATACTTGAAAACATTTTCCATATCACGTAAGTAAGAAACATTAAATGGTTCCAGAAATTCCGTAACTTAAAGTACAAATAACTTTAAAGCCGCTGCTCATCCAGTAATATTCATAATTAAAATGTCAGGATAATTTCACAATTTCATAACGAGATCTAAGCTGCATGATTTGCAAAACATGTCCTTTCTCACCGCAACTACTTGCATCCAGCGATAAATTGCTAACTAAACACAGATGGCCCCCTATTTACAGTGCCTTTACAAGCTTACCACATAGAATTGCATCAAAATCCTCTAATAAACCTCTTGTAGATAACGTAGAAGTTATGAAAATGAACAAGTTGAAAGGAAAGTGGCTGTGCACCTCAGCTGTGACGAAACATCGACTCATGCTAGCAATATGTGAAAGGGGATCTCGTATTGATATGGCCTATATCACCTTTTTATTTTTAGTCTAGCTACTTAGTGACTTTAAGATCTAGATGATAAGATAGAAAAAGAAAGGAGGAATATTTATGAACAGTATGCGAAGAGAGCAGTGGGTCGTGATTGCATTGCATAAGTGCAGCCAAAAATTAAAACGAATAAAATCAAAGTAGTTGCTCCATAACTACAAACAAGAACAACATCAAAACTCAATCAACGAGACTAAAAACGAACGTCAAAATAAACAGAACATATTTATTGAGCTAAAAATATAAATGCTAAATATAAATACGCAAGAACAGCATGGACCTAGAAGATGTGCGATGATTCACACGGTGGTCGTAATCTTTATAATCAAAGTTGGAGCTGTGACCCAAATCCGTGCAACCGCCGAGTACTTTCATTGTGAACGCTAAACTACTCTCACACTTACATAAAATACTAACACAAACCTAAAACATGCTGTAACAACGCGAAACATACAAACACTAGCGAAAATATTTTGCACACTGATGCAATTATGAATAGAGAATGTATACATAGAGTTACCAACACTATCGCAATTCGTGTTTCAATAGACGTATGCGTGAAAGACATTTGCATATATAATGAATTAGGTATATTAGGGCAAAGGAATTCTGTTTTGCTTAATTTCGAGTTCATTGCATATATAACGGTATTATTATATATGAAACTTATCACAGAACATAATGCACACATAGACGACCGTATACGTTGGACAACACAAGAACGCCTGTATAGTGTAGAGTACACTGCGAATGTGTGACAGTAGCGTATTGTGCTTCGGCATTAGAGCGAGAAGAGATGCGTATAATGTATCATTTAAGATCTAGGACATCATTCCCGCCTTGTTCTAATTACACATGAGAATGTAGAATTGATTGATGACGACAGCTAATACAGCTACTGAAGAATTGTAAAGAAAAAGAAAGCGGGGAAACCAAATAGTGGGTCAGTAATGAAAGACTTGATGACAAGGTATAGTATGTTGGAAAATATAATAGTGAAAGTGAAGAGCATGTAATTGCAGCAAATTGTATAACACTCAGCACGATAGTGTCACAATGACGAACATCATCAAAAGACGATTAGGCAAATAGGAAAATAAGCATAACAAGGCGGGTTACTTTGTCGTAAGGGTTTGTGTAATCGCATTTAGTAACGTTTTGCTAACCATCTCAACATTTTAACCGCTACATTTAAATTTCGTGTCGTTACTAATCTTGTTGCTATGCAATTTTAGTGGAACTAACTCGAACATACAGCTGCAATAAATTTGGAACATATTTTTATTACCAGCCTTGATGTGAATTTTTATTATGCTAAATTCAGTCATCGTTTATTAATTGCACGCTTTCTAATTTCTGATACATTGCATCTGTTACGTCAGCTAGAATCTTTATGCGTGACCTATTAGATTTTAGACAGAAATTCCTTGTATCTAGTCTATGATGACCTAATTAAGATGTTACCTATCATTGATCAAGAATTAAGACACTTTGATATCTCGCAATCGACACCGGAAGCAAATCCAAATGAAATTGATTACTTCCAACGATCATTCAAATCAGTGTCATACAGTCATAATCTCTTCACAACAGTTGCGTAAGTTGCGCTGGCGCTGCCGTGACGTAACCGAAACGAGCTCAGCGAAAGTTGCAACGGCAATTTCTCTCTCCTACCTATCTTTCTCTTGACATGCTATCTCTGTCGCACATGCTACTTTCACATCCTCGTGTCTTGCTTCCACTTCGGAACGTTTGCTGTCCTTATCGTTTGCATTACTTTCCGGTATGTTGCTGTCTCTGTCTGTATCTTCTTCACGCTTGGTGTGGACCATTTTTTCGGTTTCGCACGCGTTGGAGGCGTTGCCGCTACGTAATCAATTGTCTTCTTGTTTGTTTATTCTGCGGTTGCGCCTTAAGCAAAATGTTTTTGTCCAATAAATATGCGATTAAGTACAACCAATACACTGGTAATTGACGCAATTACATGTTGTTAAGTTTAAGGTTAGATGTAAGTATATAAATGTTTTTAATATGTACAACTTCTTTGTTATGAGATTAGCATTCGGATATGATTTTTATGAATGATTTATTGAATTGGAGGTAATAAATAAGGTTCACTTAAATGCCGAGCCTATTTCCGCATATTTAGGCCGAGATGTTGCCTTGAAATGTGCCGTCACATTCAAATTTCTAGTACCGAGCGACGAAATACGGCCAATATTATTTATATTAATATTATAATTACCGCAATATTAGTTATTGGTAGTAAGTTGAATGAATACTTAAAGGATCTTCTCAAACGAAAAGGAAAGGAGCACTCCGTTTCATGGCTTATTGTAAACCACACGTTCATTTTTATCAAGGATTACTTTTATATTTAAGAGCAATTTGATTGCCTCAAAAAAATTAAAAATAGATACAAATAATTGCCCTACAACAATTCATAAATAGATAGATCATATTTATATAGATAGGCAGTTTAGCAATCCAAACTGCCACGGAAACACGATAAAACAGCACCAATAGGACGTAGGTATATCCAGGACAGCTAATTCCCAAAATAATCTAACCAATATTCTCAACCTTAAAGCAAAAGCTGCACCTACTCTCAAACTCAGAATACAGAAAAGTATGCTGAGCTCTCAAAATTGTCCACAAATCCATTCAAATCCTATATTTCTAAACAGCTACGGAAATAACCTGCACAGAGCCAAAAGGGCGTATATCAAGGATCGGATATTTCCATGAGATTCGGGCGATTGTGGCTGACTCAAGGTTGGTGATGAAAGTAGCCCCGCTAGCATTCCACCGACGGTTCTCAACGCACTTTCGTCCCACAAGGCTGCCGGCTCCCAATGAACTTATAGCTGCTATAAGTTGCTGTCGTGTATGAAAATGAGAGGAAAATATTTAATATTTTTAGACTTTAGGGTATTAACATTAAACGTAAGGATAATACTAAAACTAGGGACATAATTAAAAGTAACGTAGCAGATTCTCATCATCCTGTAGATGTTGCAAAGGTTAAAGAGGGCACAGAGGTCAGACTGGGTAGAGAATCTATTGGATTACAAATATATTCACACGTAGGGCTATCTTATAGACTTTTATGTTATTTATGACAAACGGGCTTACTTGTTGTAATTGCCTTATTGGATAGAACTCTGATTGATTTATCTGTTTACATCCACGCAAACATGGGAGTGGTAAGAGACTATCTAAGGACAATACCATCAACAACGTTAGAGAAGAGCCTTGATAAACAGATTTTGATGCCCTTTTTAATAACGGATGGTGGACTTACCCATCTTTACTTTTATCACAGAGTGATGCCCAACCCAAGGTACTCGTAGGTATGTTTTGAAGAGTTTCAGAAAACAAATACGTGGAGCAATGCTACACATTAAAGAATGCTTTCGGAATTGACGAAGATACGAAAGTGTTAATATTGGATTATTCCACTTTGCCCCACCAGCCGCCCCACTGGTGGGGCAAAGTGGAATGCCTAAAATTTTGCAGTGGAATCTGCCCCATTAAATCGAAGTAGTGGAACAGTTTCCACTGCTTTAAAATCTTGTTGGATTCTGCCCCACTAGGGTTGGCATCTTAGAATAAACGTACAAACATTTTATTTTTGCAAATTTTTATTTATAAAATATAACTATGTACACTAAACTTTTAAAATCTTAGATATACGATTTGTTCTTACTAGTTTATTGAAGCTTAAAATCATTAGCAAGACAAAATTGATGGGACATATTGAATTGTACCACTAATTGTCATACGCCAGACACAATTATAAATTCCGTTAACCAACTTCCACTGAATATTTACGACACAAACAGCAATCCTTTGCCTCCCAAATAGGATATATATCATCATGCTTGAAGCAAGTGGGTGAGATATAAAATACAACTGCACACCTGTTAGGCCAGCCTAGCCAATGCTCAAATAGCTGGGGGCGCATTGCGAAGCATCGAAGATTGCCAGGTTGGAGCCATGGATTATCTGATTCAGTCTTTGGTAACCGACGTTTGTTATCTTTTGTGTTTTAATGCAAAAGTATCTATTGGTTGGAGTAATTGTTTGGGTATTAAGTACTGTGGGAATAAGATTTGGTTTCTTGTGTTTGTTGATAATTTAATCTTTTGCCAATATGGAGATACGAAGCATTATTTGAAATATTTTTTATTATTCTCTTTGTTGGCATTGGGTTCTTTGATTCTCAAAATCAGCGTTTACCATGAAGATTTCATAGTCTTAATATTGAACTCTTTCGCATAATACTACCGCCACTACCTTTTGCACACCAGAGATATGACACTGCTATGAGAGAAAGCCATTGAATCTAATGTCTAGAATTTTCCTACCATTTCGCCATTAATAAGAAACTATTTTTAGCCGCAGGAATCCGCTGGATGCCGGAAGCACAGAACGGACCGAAGTGGAGGTGCTTGAGGGAGGCCTATGTCCAGCAGTGGACGTCTTTCGGCTGAAATAATAATGATGATACATTTTTAATGGGCAATCGTCTCTAAAATGTCAAAGACGACCAATGGTATTTAATTGAATTACATGAGCATTCGCAGCGCCATACAACGTGGCAATGCTGCCAGACTTTTGGGCACTGTTCCTGTTGACAGCGGTGCGGACGAATTTTTGATGCCGTGTGATTCTTTTGCTTCTTTTTTCATATACATGTACATATTTTTTTTTATATTAGCTTATATTATGTGACATTAATTTATTAAGTTGTAAAATAAATAAGTTTGCAATCACATGATTAGACTTTTTTCCACTACAATATTGCGACATTTTAAAATTGAGACATACTTCAAGTACTTATCCTAAAGTTTAATGTTCGGAGTGGTTCATTTATAACTTGGATGTAAATAGAGCTAAGCTGAATTGATAACGATGATAGGTAGCTATCAAGTTACCTGAAGTTTATTGCCTGTCATGCTAAGACATGAATTAGTTTTACAAATTGGCCTAAGCTATAAACGCTTTAATTGATATTGATGTACAAATTATCAAACTTGTCTTTAAGAATCCTTTGTTCTTTAACATATAACTACGACTGTATTTCACGAAGGGCTATAGAGCAAAAATTATCGCATAATCAGCGCGGCAGCGTTTAATGTTTCCAGTACTGGGACACAGGCCGCCTCTCTTCGAAAGAGGCTATAATCTATCATGCGGGCCCAGTGTGGGTTGATATATATGTCACATGTCTTAGAATTTTTGATTATAGGACATGCCGGTTTCCGCACGGTGTTTTCCTTCACCGTTTGAAATGTTGCGTTGACTCCTAAAGCAAATACAGGCCCATTCACACATTATGTACCATAAGAGAAATCCCAAAATGCCCAAAAGTTTAAACTACGCATCTTTAACATTAAGCTGTCCACACACGGCGCCCAGTGACGTAACATCGCCCACCGATTAATTGATAACCGCTCGAGTGAAAGTCTTCTATACCTATAAAGTTTCCCACTACTGTTGAAAAGTTCTCGCGTTGATTTTTACATAATGGCCGGTGTAAGTTTGTGATTGCTACTATCGGTTTATTCGATGTGTGAAAATAATTGACTTGTATGAGCGTGGGAGCCTATAAGAAAGTTAAAAGTGATGACAGACCTATAAATGATCAGTAGTAAAATACGATGGTCAGAGCAAATTATGATCAAATCAATATTAAGTTTGCAAACATGAGGATGTTTTTTTTAAATAATATCTATATGTCACTACCATCACATGGCCATGCAAATCATTATTTAATTGAGCGTAGGTATTGCGCACCCGCTCTGGGCCCGTGTGGTGGATTATGGCCCACTCCCTCTCACCGAGAGGAGGCCTATGTCCCAGCAGTGGGAACATTATAGGCTGATTATAACATAACATAATCAGCCTATAATGTTCCCACTGTTGGGACACAGGCCTATATATATATACATACATGTATTGCCAGTGTTTTCATTTATTATCGTATTGTCTCCAAATTGTATGTATAACACACATGCGACTTTTTACGCATTTGGTGGACATGGCTTAAGGCACTAAACTTGTAATTAGCTTAGTCTTGATAAATAGGATAATACATTGTGGAACTTAAAAAAATTGTATCGAATCTTGACATATTGACTCTGAGATAATAAATATAATTACGATATAAATTGCTTAAAGTAATTCTGAGCTTTAACACTAGAGAACGTACCAAGACGGAATTAAACTATAATCCTTACAACTTAAGATTAATTTTACTTTGTTCTCATAAGATTTTATTCTCCTGTACCATTTACGATACGAAGTAATAAGGTTTTAATTGGATGGATAAATAATTATTCTAAATCCTTCATAGTGTTTATCATTAAATAATTTAGTTTAATGGGATATAATGAATTATTTCCTGCAGAAGATAAAATATTGGGATTCATTACACCTGTTGAATATGGATGCTGTTAAAGATCTTGACCTGATAAATGTGGATGTCGTAAATATAATTATAGATGTTCATAGGTAATGAAAACATGAACTGCCCTAGGAGTTGAAAAAACAGCTGAATTTAGATTGCCATCGACACGCTAAAAATAAAAATAAAGGTATAACTTAAAACTTTACTGCATAGGTACACCACCTAAGCTATCAATGCTTTAAAAAATTGTGTTTTTTGAGAAATAAAAACTTTAGTAACTTTTATATAAACAATTTACCAACTTAAACCTACGCAATTATTTGGAAATATTTTAAAACATTTCCACCAAAAAAGAGCAGGTCAAACATTAAATAGAGGCCGAAACATAAAATCTTCCGCACACAAAAAAAAAAAAAAAATTATGTATGTCCCTCCTCGTAAAAATAAGTCACATCACAATTTCCGTGTTATCTGGACCAGTTTACCGCGTTTTTACGGACATATAAGACGGCCTTATAATGCCCTTTACATCTTCCAATCGCATCTCATCTCGCCAATCTGTCCCGAGTCACCTTAACTGACTCATATCTGTCTCTGTGACCTTTCCTTCTTATTTTTAGGTCTTAAATAACCGCCGGAAGTACCTAATCAGGATTCTTGGGCACCCTTTTTGGTAATTTCGTTTAGTTTTTTTTGTGTAGCCTAAAAAGTTTTTGGGAATTCCGGTTCTGATTATAAGGTCTTAATGTTGTTTTTGGTCTTTATAAGCGGTCTTAGAAAGCTTGGGTTTTGTAATGGATCTTACAAAATGGTGTCCATTCATTCTTTGAAATCGATTTCATGCAAAAAGGTTTGCATTGCCGGTTTGTAATTAATTCAATAGACTTTTTGTTTTCTTTCCCGTGGAGGAAAGGGATATAGGATTTAAGTTTATTTTTTTATACAAGGTTTCTTACTTTATATCCTCTTTTACATCATCACTTTACAATTATTTTTTTCTTTCTGTTTCATATAACCTATGGAGAGATCACATTGTGGAATGCAATAAATAGATATAATATAGGTACACACCTTATTGATCGTTGCAATAGAGGCCCATATCCATAATAATTATTCCATTGTTCATGGAAATCTAATCATTTCTCCTCAAACTAATTCGCCACGGTTTGTGAATGGGTCATTAGACATTATCATTAATTATCATAAATCGCCTAAGGAAGTTGTAAGCTGAGAGAAAGTACGATTCGGAAGCCCACGACCTCTGCTGGTTCCATTGAAAGCTTGGTTACGTAGGCGCAATACTTTATTAAGACTTACAGAGACATAATATTTGATTTAGCATAAGTAGGTAATTTGAACAATAAAATTCAAGAAGAAAAAAATTATATGAGGACTACAGTATAAAGCTTGAAGGTTCCAATTGGTAATAGAGGGCCGCAATAATAATTTTTTTTTTTTTTTTTTAGTGGAAATTATTATGAAATCTGACAGTTTGAAATTGAAATTCTATTTTGACTATAGTCCTTTTACTGTTATTTTACCTCTGACAACAGCAACACAATAGCAACCTTATTGAAATGATAATAAAGATCACTAAGGTTTTAACAGACTTGTCAATGGCATCAACCCAACAGCAACCTTAACGCAACAACAATAAAGATCATTGTGCTTTTGACAATGATGCAAAATCAAAGGGTAAAATACTGTGAATGGACTGTGCCTATCTTCTACAACGCGAGCCAAACAAAGCTTCTATTTTTAAAAACAAAACACACTCGGCCATATTGCGTCATGACGTAATTTCTTCGAAACTCAAATGTCACTTTGACAGACATGGAAACAAGATTGAAAAAGGAGTGAATCAAAATATGACACATACAATATGAGAAGGATATTCTGGACCCTTATACAAATTCTAGGAAAGAGCTCACATAAATATTTCTTAGGACTTTTTCCTCTTTCAATACCTAACTACGCATTTTTTTGGTAATCTTGTTTCAAGGTTAAATGTCCAAAGATGTTTAGAGGTCGCGAATCATGATTTTAGAAGTCATGTGCATGACTGTAAGTGTTCAAATCCTTCTAAATACCTATAGGCTACTGGTAAAAATTTTCTGGTTTATGATTAGGCATATAGATAATTAAGATCTGTCGGGAAAGTATTTTTTTGCCTTTAAGCAAAATAGTGTGGAAAGGGACAGCTTTGAAATTTGTTGTGGTGTCGTATACTCCATTTGGAAAGCATCACAGCATTACCAAAATCACCCTTTCGTTATTTCGATATATACGAAATAATATACTAAGTCCCGTTACTTAACGATAAATATAAAGCAATGTTAGTACATTTGTGTGTATATGTGTGTGTCCATATACATTTAAAAAATAACTCTAAATAGCAGTCATTTTGACAATTACACCATACCTAACTGTTGTTATTTCGCCGACATTTTTCTAATGCTATATTTTTCAATCGACCGATAATTTTTATTCGTGAAATAAAATTTACGTCTGACAGATTTTGTATAGAAGAACTGCCAAAAATTCAAAATTATTCCTCGGATAAAATTATCTAAATCCTAAGTATAGATAGGTAATTTTGACAACCTTCGGACTGTCAATTAATAAAAACATCGGCTGCTACGCCTGCAACCAAACAGATAAGTAGTTACGTATTCTTAAAATGTTGGGAATAAAATCGAAATAGTTAACACAAAGTCCTATACAGAATGCTAGGTATAGATTCAGACTTTATAAAAGCACCTTTTCACCTTCCAACATTCATCATCTTTTTGCATGAAAGTTGTTCCGGGAGCATTTTTCCTTGCGAATAGGTTAAGTTTCTGAGTAATCTAAATTCAAGGTGAAATAGTAAAATATTTTTAGCCTGGGAAATACCTAAATTAATTTCAATGTCAACGCATGCGGATTATTTCAACGGACCTCCTTGTGATTTTTTTTTTTCGGTCGAAATGCTAATATAGGTTTCTATGACATAATTGTAATAACGACTTCTGTATTATATTTGGATTGTTGTTTACTATTTGCTGTACCTACTCTGGACGCTTTTAACGCGTAAGAATTTTTTTTACATCGTCCTCACATATAATTATAAATTCAACATAAATGATGTAAATAATATTTTTGTAAAAATATACCTAATTTAAAAGAGTGTCCATGGAGTTTTTTGCCCGTTCCTCTCCATGCTTTGGAATGGGCAACTAGCTTCATATTTTCTGACTGACCGTCTTCTTGATAATTCAAAAGTGCCTGTAAATGGTTTAATTGAAATAAATACTTTGAGTTTGAGTTTGTAATTAATTATAATATAGTCTTCCTTAAATGATGCCGATCCGGCTAGACCAGAAAACCGCTGTGCCATTACTCCTAATGTCACACAACGCACTTGAATTTAGTCATCATAAAATTAGTTTTTGCTTTTTGAATTGTTAAAGACCTGAAAATAGTACCTGAGAAGGTAAGGTATTGGTGAAAGTCTTTAACTTTCTCTGCACAAGTTAAAACATAGGTACCTAAGCTTTGTGAGATATAGCCCAAAGAATTGCCAAACTTAAGTGGCAGTGAGCATCTGGGCGCATTGCTCGCAGAACAGATGGCCGATGGGGCCGAAAGGTCCTGGCGTTCACGTACCGGAAGATGGAACGTTGGAAGGCCTCTCTCAAGGTAGAACGATGACCGCTGGATGCGAGATGCACAGAACCGGTCGAAGTGACGATGCTTGGGGGTGGCCTATGTCCAGCAGAGCAGTAGACGTCTTTCGGCTGATTATGATGATGATGAAGATTTGTGTGATTATGCCAATTTTAATTGTAATAATCTTTAACTCCTGTTTGCTTGATTCCGTTTCAATGATTGCGATACAATAATTAAATATCAGAGATTTCATATTATTATTTTACTAGAAATAATTGACACCGATGCAGGAAGATGCTAATTACGACTTCTATCAAACGACTTTATTAATTTCTATAAAGCGCTCATTTCCTGGGCATAAAACGTGTTATTTATCATATTATATTGATATATTAATTTTATATATAAATAAAGATGAATTTTATCACTTTACTACCTGTTTTAATTGCTCTTTGTTGTTGCTATTAAATAAGCAAATATTTTTTTGTAAAGACTCGCTCAGATGGGCCACTCAGTTATTCACTGTAGCCACTAAAAGTCGCTGACGCCGTCACAGCTAATAATTATTTTGATTTATTTTTGTTGCAATTATATCTAGATCCTATGAATCAAACCAAGTAAGTATGCTATTAAAAATAAATCATAAATATTGGTTTGTTTCATGGTCATCGTGTAATAAAGACTGTTATATTTCAAATGCAAATTGTGATCGATTTATTCTATTAGATATATTATATTATACTGAATTCATACTTATTTAAAAGTATAAATACTTTTATTTAAATTACATTGTTTTAGGAACTCGTTTGTATTATGTGAATTATTTTTAGATACTAGCTGGCCTGAAATGGGTTGGGCTCCGTGTAAAATTAAAAATCAAACGAACTTACCAAGTGAAGTTCGAAGCGCCTCAATACGTAAACAATAAATCGCTTCGAATGAAGCTGTGAAACAAAATACTGGTATTCAGCTGCATCCGGTTCGACTGGAAGCCGACCCCAACATAGTTGGGAAAAAGCTAGGCAGATGATGATGAGCTGACCTGACAGACATCCTGTCAAATTTTAAATAATCTCATAGAAAAAAGGTCTTTAATTTTTTCCCAAATTAGAAGATTTTCTGGGAACATTTTCCAATGTTTTTCTATAAAATCTCGTTCGGACTTTTACGGACATTTTACAATAAAAAATAACCAAATCAGTTTAACCGTTCTCAAGTGATGTGCTTACCAACGAACAGCATTTCATTTTTATTAATGTAGATTATTTTTTGCCAAAGTTGTTTTGTGTAGGCGTCATAAGTAATACATGAAGTCCATCTGAACCAAGCTTAATAAAACGATGATTTAATTGAATGTTAGTGATACTTTATTATCATTACATTGAATAGTCATCAAATGACTTGCATGCACATAATATTTTACATTTTACTACCTACACGTTTAATACTGACATCATTTTACAAGAATTTGTAGTTGTTTTTTGAGACATTACATGATATAATCATTTAATACAGATGTTCTGGTTATTAAAAACTTATACCAAGTCAGAGCAAAAAAAAATTACGTACCCTATGCTATCCTTTAAAATATATAATCGTCGTCATTGTCATCATCGGCTGTTGATTGGCGTTTGTGCAGCAAAGGCTTGCTAGAGGTTTCTTCCAGAAGGCCAATCCTCGTAATTTAAAACGTTCAAAATCTAGTCGCAGTCTCATCTCGGCGACATACAAATGTCAAAAACTTGTCAAAAGTGTAGGGAAATTAGAAGGTATTTTTGACAGATTGAGATTGAGATCAGACCGTGAACGTTCTTAAAGTTACGAGAATTGCCCCTCTGGCCTTTGCCGCAGTCGTCATCTAATTCGACCCTTGGTCACTCTCATTTAATTGCTGCTAATCAAACTACCCAAAGCATAGCAAAGATCGTCATCTCGTTGTCTCGTCACCTCGTTTACCAAGCCTGATCGTGGACGAACAGGGTATAACTTACACATATGGTAAATAGGACATAAATAACTCGGTATGTAAAGATGATCATCCACGGACCGACCGCGGAAACCGTAGCCTAACCTGATCAATCGACCCCTGCGGCTTTACTACGTAGCCACGAGGAGAAAAGTATGTTTTAAGTTTTTTGTATGTTTGTTTGTTGCGCTTTCACGCTAAAACGGCTAAACGGATTTAGATGACATTTGGCACACGGGTAGAACATGACTTGAATTAGGACATAGGACACTTTTTATCCCGATATTCTCACGGGTTCGAGACTTATGCGGGCGAAACCGCGGGTTAGTTCTAGATCAAAATATTGTAGTAAAATCACTACGACAATATATACCTAGAGGGATCTGCACTACCTACGCTTAAACACCGACCTACATGAGCATCCTCAAAGAAGTCAAAGTTCGACTCACAACCTTCGAGTACCCAATCAACTATCTAACGAACTGGCATGCGAAATAAATTACATGCATTGAACATTGTTAATAAATTTAACTATGGGCGTAACTAAGAATATGTTTACGGGCCATATTAGATGCATAAATATGTTTAGTATGTACTATTACAATTTATTATGTTAGTAACATTTACATATGGTGTACTAGCAGCGCCTCGCGGTTTCACCCGCATACGTTTCGATCCCGAGGGAATATCGGGATAAAAAGTATCCTATGTCCTTTCCCGGGACTCAAACTATCTCTATACCCAATTTCATCTAAATCGGTTGAGTGATTTAAGCGTGAAGAGGTAACAGACAGACACACTTTCGCATTTATAATATTAATATGGATAATAAATTCCTAAAGAGGGGCTCGTGGCTAAATGATAACAGCCGCACGGGTTTATCGAAGGTTAGGCTATGCTTTACATACCGAGACCCCTCCATGCCTCGGAAAGCATGTTAAGCCGTTGGTCCCGGCTGTCATTCGTAGATCTTTGACAGTCGTTACGGGTCGTCAGAAGCCCGAAAGTCTGACAACCAGTCTTACCAAGGGGTATCGTATTACCCAATAAGTGGGTTGTGGAGGTCAGATAGGCAGTCGCTCCATGTAAAATATGGTATTCAGCTGCATCCATCCATCAAGGTTTTTATTTTTTGTTTATACAATGTAATATACAATTTTTTTGTTTTTTTTTTATGTTTTCTAATTTAAATTCAATTTCTTATTTCTAATATATTTGTACCTACATCTAATAATGTTGTCAATGTTAATGTTTCATGCTGGATTATATTCGAACGCAATGTCAATTGTTACAGAATAAAAATTGAATTTAATAAAAATTGTCGAAGCACACTTTTGTAATGAGTTTTCTGTGGGGTCTGAACTCAGTACAGACCACCCGTATTATGTCATAGACTAGGCTGGTTTCGTACCAGCCTGGTTGTACCAGGTGTGCGCACAGCATCCACCTGTGAGCATACTAATAAGATTACACGCACACATTTTGAGCCCATTAGGAGAGGCATATATTAACTTGGCTCAGATAAAGGAGGGTCTTGTTTTATAAACCGACTTCAAAAAAGGAGGAGTATCTCAATTTGTCTGTATATCTATCATCATCATTTCAGCCGAAAGGCGTCCCCTGCTGGACATAGACCTTCCCCAAGTGCTTCTCGCATCCAAAAAACTGGACTAAAGCATACAATAAATTGTTATAAAACACGTTATTTTATGAAAAAAAAAACCCAAATACTTTTTCAGTGTCGGTAACGTTGCAAGTTATATAACTTAATATTAGGTATATAATAAAGAGGAAAACAATCTCCAACACAATTCGCAACTTTCTAATTTAATAATATCCCAACCAAATCTTTTCACACAGTATCTACCAACTAACATTATTAAATTTTAATAATGACTTAAAAGCCTATTTGCATAGATAAAATATTACAAAGGAAAATTGCTTATTCTGTGCATAGTACCCACTGACCTCTGGGCGTAATTTCGCAAACCCATGGCCGGGCATGGTCCCTTGATGGTGTTGTAACCCTTTACACGATGGTTGTGAAATTTTTGTCACTACGCCATGCCGGGATAATGGTAAATGCTTGTGCTAAGTGGATAGATATACTGTGAGATTATTATTTGAAAACGTTTGCGAGAATGTTGTCGTGAAGGATGTGCTGTTACGCAATTTTAAGACCTTTTATGTGTAGGTACCATCGCGGCCTTTTCCGCCTGATCACTTAAAGATTTTTTCGCCTAAATCCCGCGGCGGCGCCAAGCCACGCCTCCTTAAAGTTTTCACCTATTAGGAAAACGATAACGCAATTATTTGCAACCTGCAATGCACTGCTTAGTGACGCATCATGTGTACTCCTTTTATGAGTTTTACGGACGAACTATTTGAACTTAGCACGCTTACTGGAAAGCGCTTCTATTTTTTGAGTGTAAGCAAAAATGTACTTAGTGGTGGTCAGGCGGGAGTGTCCGCGATAGTCCACATATTGAAGAAAAGTCTTATTTAATTTTCCCTTACAATCACTCACTCTTTACTGTCATTGGAATACACCAAAAACACTACAGGATCACCAGTATTTTACATGGAGCGACTGCCTATCTGATCTCCACAACCCCGTTACTGGGTAATACGATACCCCTTGGTAAGACTGTTTATCAGATTTTTGGGCTTCTGTCGACAAAGAACACGAATCCGCAAATCCAGAAATGACAACCGGGACCATCGGTTTAACGTGCTTTCCGAGGCACGGAGGGGTCTTGGTATGTAAAGTTAGTCACCCATCCACGGACCAACCGCGGCTAACGTAGTTGAACCTGATTGATCGACCCGTGCGGCTGTTATTACTTAGCCATAAGACCGATATCTAAACAAGATAAAACTATTACATTGGCCGCAACCCCGACTGAGAGATGGAAGAATACCTAGATTTTGCAGTAAAAGTTTTTTTCTAATTGTTAATATTGCCTACTTCAAACTTTCAAGGTTATTAGAGCTACTTAAACTTCACACAGCAACAGTCCAAAGTTGCATTAGTGCATGTTAGGTACAGACGCCAGCACATCAAGCTACTACAATCTGTCAAATTTCTTTAATAGATTTTCAACTTTATCGCTAAAGAGATTACGTTCATAGTTAATTGGGAAAATTTGACAGTTTCGGGTAGCTTGATCTGCTGGCGTCTATACATTTTAAGCAGTTCTATAGGTATGCGTCAACGAACAGAATAATTAATTATTTTATACATAATCAGCCTATAATGTTCCCACTGCTTGGACATAGCCCTCCTCTCTATGAGAGGGGGTGGGCCGCCGCAATCCACCACGCGGGCCCAGTGCGGTTTACTGGATGTCACGTGTCTGCGACCTTTTAGATCTAGGACATTCCGATTTCCTAAAGCTTATCAACACAAATACTAACTAAACATACTGATATATTTCCCTGACACACAGCCAGTCAAATCCCTTTATATTTGACCACAGCTTAAAGTTACCTAGTTAGATTACCAGAAGAATATGCGTTGGAAGGCCTCCCATGTGCTGGACCGATGACCTTGTGAAGGCCGCAGGATGGAATCCGCTGGACGCGAAAAGCACAGAACCGGCGAAGTAGCGATGCTTGGGAGAGGCCTATGTCCAGCAGACGTCTTTTGGCTGAAATGATGATGAGATTAGATAGGTTTTTCAGGCATCAGGTTCATCATCAAATACTCGCGTGGTGATTTAACTCTTTTCGCGACAGATTAGATAGAAAAGGTCACACAGAGAATAAGTACAGTCAACAAAAGAGATAAGTATGCAGGATCGTCGGATATAGTTGAAGTTTAGTAAGAAACCGATGGATGTTCTCGAATAAAATGTAATTTTATTAATAGAAAACAAACAGCTCATTTATCAAATTAAATTTCAGTCGGCAACATCCATCGGTTTCTTACTAAACTTCAACTATATACGACGATCCTGTATACTTATCTCTTTTGTTGACTGTACCTACGATCTTTATTCAACGGTAAATTTTGTATCTTTCTTAGTTAACTTAAATTCTGAGAAGGTCAGAATAAAATACCGAATACCAAACGAGAATAACTGAATAATATGTAAAGGTGAAGGAAAATAAAACTACCAACACACATAATTCTATAGGTTGGATTGAGTTTGTGTTCAGAATGACAGAAAAGAAAATAATTTATTCTACAGACGAGACGCCAGCACATTAAGCTACCCGAAACTGTCAAAATTTCCTAATCAACTTTGAACTTTAATCCTTTAGCGATAAAGTTGAAAATCTATTAAAGAATTTTGACAGATTGTAGTAGCTTGACGTGCTGGCGTCTGTACCTAGATTATTTAAAATAAAGTTTGCAAAATGGTCTATCGCTGAGCCTTCCTGTATACAGAGTGATTTATTTCTTTACAAAAGTACCATCCATAATCATCATGTTAGAAACATTTTGAAAACAATATCATATATGGAGTGGTAACTTGCAAATAGGTGACTGGTATTAAATAGTAAAGTCAAATAAAAAGACACCCTGTATAAAGTCACGTGCCAATAGAAAAAATAACAGGTGAGATTGATAAATAAATGGAACGTTTATAGATTTCATGAATAAAGGGGATAGACTGCATACATTTTAAATATATTTTTACATAAATCACTATAAAATACAAAACATATTTTATATTTTATACAGGCGGCGCGTGAGTCGTATATTACGAGTATATTTATATTTAAACATTTAAAACTAGGTAGACATTGTGGTTTTTTTTTTTCTTATTGTGTTATTTACTTACATCTCATCGTATTCTGCATCAGTTGACGTCATCACGCGTCAGCGCCAGGACCCTTAGGAGTCGAGCAAAAAGAAAAAAGTCAGAAAGAAGAACGCTAAGCGAAAACGAATTAATAGTGCGGGCAGGCGATGCGATGCGACGGGGTGGGTCGAGGGAACAACACATTTCACACGGACGAAGTCGCGGGCTGAAGCTAGTAGATGTTTCTCCTTCACAAATGTTAGTAATGTCCAAGATAAACTCAGAAAGTACATATTATTATGAATTGAAAAAGTCACATTGGTACTTTCGCGGTTTTGAACCCACAACCTCATGCATGAAAGGAGGCTATCACGACAAGACGTACATACTCAGCCTATAATGCTCCCACTACTGGGACACAAGCCTCGTCTCTGTAAGAGGAGATGGGCCGTAATCTACCACGTGGGCCAGTGCGGGTTGGTAGATGTCACATAATCTTCGAATTTTTGGTTCTAGGACATGCCGGTTTCCTCACGATGTTTTTCTTCACCGTTTTGTGATTAATGGTGATGATATAATTTACACAAAGTAAAGCGCCTGTCTGGGTCCGAACCTACGACCTACAACTCGGTAAGTCGCGGCTGTGACCACTGGGCCAGCACTGCTCTACCTAATGACCTAATAGGACGTAACACTAACGTCCATTATTTACTTACCTAGTAACATTGTAATAATTAATTGCCATTTGCTAATATTTCAAAAAAAGTACCTACCTACCTAATTAACACAAAACACTTTGCCTCAATTACCCAACATTAAAAAAAAATAGTTTTCCCCATTTCACGGAACGTTACAGTATCAATTAAAAACCTTTTAACTTCTATAAACGTTAAAAATAGCACAATTAGTTTAGTTTCACTTTCGAACAGTTTATTTGTAAGGATTACGTCATTTGGTACTTGTTCAGCGTAACCTTCGTGGTTAAATACAGATGAATAGTAAAGAAATTGTGTTCAGCATTGTTCCACGTAGATCTGGATATGGCTTAGTTGTCGAGGTTGACTTTGTGCGTAGGTTAGCCTGTTTTAAAATGAACCTAAAGATTTAGATTTATATACTTAGGTACTAGCTGACCCGGCGAACTTCGTACCGCCTCAGAATTAAATAATATGACAAAGTTCAATAGACACATGGCGCCATTTATTATCATAATAACGTTATTGTTGTTTTCCTCGGAAACAGCATTTTTTTTTCAGGATGAAAGGTTCCCTATGTCCGTTTCTGTACTCCTGACAACGTATATGCAAAATTTCAGGATGATCGGTTCAGTGGTTTAGGCGTGAAAAGGTAACAAACAAATTAACTTTCGCACTTATAATATTATAGTTGGATATTATAGTTGGTAGTATAGAGGGATGAGGAACAGGGTGTAAAGTTCACTCATACTCTATAGAAAAGGGAGGATCCTCCGACCAGACGGGTGTTGTGTCTGGCGGGCAACTGCCCAATGATTCATTTCGGGCCGTTGTATCTATGCTAGTTGCGCGGTAAACTCTGCTTGCGAGATGCAGGATTTGCGTGACGTCAGTATGACGCGTTGTTCGCATGTGGCGTTGTAGATACCGCTACATCACTCCCCCCCGGAGACCGGAGGTCGATAGTGGGCTGAGTCTTGTATCTTGCGATGCTTGCCAGGCCAGCTGAGGTTCCAGTGAGTCGGAACCGGTTGCCGCATAGTTCACGGTGAGTCGGAACTGTCTGCGAAGATGTCCCCAGTGAGTCGGGGTGGCGCTGCGTTATGCTCCAGTGCGTCGGATGAGGTATAGCGCCGGGTTGAGGCTGACTGCTGGCGTCGACCAGGAGAGGCTTATTAAGGGCTCTGCTTGTAGACCGGCCGAAGGTGCAGTGTGCTGTGCCAAGGTTGCTGATGAAGCTGAGGGTGATGACCAGGTATGCGCGGTCGCTGCATGCTGGTGGTCAGGATACCCGGTGCTGGGCTGGCTGGGTGACTCGCCGCTCTAAAGCTTGCGGGAGTGATGATGATGACGTCACGCTGAAGTGTTTGCACGAAGGCTGCGCTGACGTTCATGTTCGGGGTCACCAGTATAGAGGGATGAGCAACAGGGTGTAAAGTTCACTCATACTCTATAGAAAAGGGAGGATCCTCCGACCAGACGGGTGTTGTGTCTGGCGGGCAACTGCCCAATGATTCATTTCGGGCCGTTGTATCTATGCTAGTTGCGCGGTAAACTCTGCTTGCGAGATGCAGGATTTGCGTGACGTCAGTATGACGCGTTGTTCGCATGTGGCGTTGTAGATACCGCTACAGTAGTTAGGATTTTTTGGCCAAAGAATCAGCATCGCCATACAACGAGGCAATGCTGCTAGCTTTTTGGCCACTTTTCCTGTTGACAGCGATGCGGACGAATTTTTTGATGCCCTATGATTCTTTTTCCTTCTTTTTTATATACATGTACAGTTGTACATATTGACAATATTATTTTAAGTCTGTTTTCATAGATTACGTAAATATTGTTGTTTTTTTTATTGATTTTGTTACTTGTGCGCTTAGTTTACGTCAGTAATTTTCGTAAAGACGGTTGAGAGATATGTCTACTTACACAAACACATAGTGTACAGTCAAGCGAAAAATCGCCCTTTTTTCTGCTGTACCAACTATTGAAATAGTTAAATATTCATTCAAAGCTACAGTATCTAAAAGGAAGGTAAGGTTATTTACACTACAACAATAAGAATCTTCAAAATCGGCCCACGTCTTTGGTCTCTAGAGCGCTACAAAGAAACAAACATAGGTACGTTTGTAGTGTTAGCACATGATATACCTAGGCTGAAAAACACATTACCCTCCTAAGCGTCGTGCAGTGGAGTAAAAAGGTAGCAGTACTACTTAGTACCTGCAAAGTAACCAAAACAAGTCTATTAAGATCAAACCTCTCCATTTCCAAAAATCCTTGGAAACTGTAACATCCGCAATCAACCAACTCAGCCTGTCGCAGTCCACTACAAGACAAAGGCTGCGCCACAACACCCTGTCCTCCGTCTTCCGCATCCAGTCTGTCCCAGCCACCTTTTTTAGGTAGTCGGTCAATCTAGCTAGGGGAATCCCACATTGCGCTTGCCGATATGCGGTCTCCACTCCAGGACTCGTCTGCTCCACCGGCCATCGGTCCTTCGACAAACATGGTCAGCCAATATCCACAAAGTGCGTCCGATTCTGAAAGCGTTCGCAATAAACATATCTCGATCGACCCTGAGCAACGCACGTTGGACAAGCACAAGGAACACGGAAGCGGCTCTAAAAATTCACGACGCAAATCTGACGCTAGTAATTTTCGGTGAGTACGTGTTGAGTGTCTTCCTTGTGAGGTCTGAGACGCACCGGTGTCAGAATAAGGTGCCGGAAGATACGAGTAATTACATAAGTTTCGGAATGAAGATCGTGAATCTTTTTTTGGAGGTTAGATGAGAGCTTGTGAATGTTTTTTTTTATTTAATTACGAGTTGATTTCGTGCGTCATTTTCATTTGATTTTGTTAATTATTATAAGTCAACGGACGGGAACGGGAACTCTTTATTATTTCCACTTTTCCCGGCATACTGTCATTGTGGGTCAATGCTTTAAGAAGCAGTCCAGCTCATCCCGCCATCTCTTTCTGGGCCTTCCACGTAGACGTTTCCTGCTATTTGGGATAATTATAAGTGATTGATAAGTGAATATGGATAAACAAATTGTAATAAGAGCAGGAGAATGGTGAATATCTATCTTCTCTAGAAATAAAAATGAATCGCCGAAATGTATGTACGCGCATAACTTCCGAACGACTGCACCAAATTGTATAATTCTTTTTTTGATGTGTTCGGTATTGTCGGTAAATTGAAAAAAAAATGCACTCGTGCGAAGCTAGGGCGGGCTGCTAGTATATTATAAGTGAAGGTGTGATAAGAATGCCTTTTTTGTCGATGAACGTCCTTGCTTAGTAACAAACTTTCTGATTGAATTTACACGGTTTGTTGCTGCTTCCAATGACATTCTCTTTTGTCCATCACAATGCTGATTTTTTGTACAAAATACGTATAAACTTTTCCTGTGTATTTTTTTATCAAACACTGTTTTTGGTTAACCAACATTCTCTTGTCATTTTACCAATGCAATGGGGAGTCGCAGAAGTATAATTATCTTCTTCTTCCATATTTTTTGATTAATCACAAGACATAAAAGTAGCCTCAACATAATTTACAAAAACTTTCTTTCCTAAAACAAATCTAATCTGACTAGCCTGTATTGTCCCACTACAGGACAAAAGTCTCCCTCTCCCTTTTCCACACAATTATGTCTTTTGCGAGTGCCGGCCAGTCCCTACGGTAGGTGTCAAGTTCGTCCCGCCATCTTCGTCTTGGCCTGCCGCGATGGCGTCATGCGTTTAGTGGGACCCAATCTAAAACAAAAATAAATAAAAAATAAACTGTTCAAAACACCAACAACTAAAAAGAATCACTCGGTGTGCCTCCGAGGAAAATTCTCAGTGCGCGTCGGGGCCTATTTTACTTGCGCGTGCGTCGCTCCAACGTCTGCGCAGTCCTTTGAATGACAAATTTCATTGGACCTTGAACATGTACATATTTTCCTCGTGCGTGATTCAAATGTAAAAATTTAATAAATGCGTTCGTTTTTGAGAATAGACTTTTCGTTGAATTTAACAATAGAATTGAAGTAAATTGTTAGATATAAATATTACGTGCTTTGATTGACATTATGTCATTAGTACTAAAAGTTATGTAAGGATACTTATTACTTTTTACCCGACTTCGGCGAAGCGAAAAGGAGGGTTATGATTTTGACCGGTATGTATGTAATAGTATGTATGTATGTTCATCTGTTCCCTCATAACTTCAAAAGCACTTATAATAATTTAACAAATGAGGTATCGTTAGAAGCGTCTTAACCGTACGCTAGTTACAGGCTATGTGACGTCACACTAAATTCAATATGGTGCCCTCTAGAGGACATAAAGAAATGATTTAAAAAATAAATATTATTGGATGGTGCCTTGTTGGGTATCAAATGAAAGGGCTTAATTAGCACAATTCAAACATATAAATATTACCGAAATAAGCCTTAAAATAATTAAATAAAAAATAAGTTTCAAAACTAATACCCGACTACTGAAAAGGATAAAACAAAAAAGTACCTTCAACCACGGGGTTGCATGCCGCTGTATTAACATACTTATAGGTATGCTATGGTAGCATGCGACCACGGGAAGGTACTTTCTTGTTTCATCCTTTTCAGTAGTCGGATTTTAGTTTTTAAACTTATTTTTAGAAAATAAACACACAAGATTCAAGTATTTTTGTTACCATCGCGGGTAGAACCTGGGTGAGGCTGGCACACGGCGTGGGGAATTGGTACATGAAAAGAGAGGCCTACGATCCCTCAGCTATGGGTGAAATAGGCCGTGGATGATGATGAGGTAGCTATCCAAAACCAGTTCAATTAAACTGCATTCGCGACTTATTTGCCAAAAATGTAAACAAATATGAGTTTATAGAATAATAACTTTAAATCCTACACAATAAAGTTCAGTTTACGCTACAATTTCAAACATTTTTATAACTTTTCAATAGTGCTAGGTCACTCTGAAATCAACTTAATTACCTACCATTAAAAATAAAGTTGATATTTGTTTAACTTGAAATAATATTAATTTGAAACATAAGTTTGAATAGACATTAGGTATACAAGATTCACGTGTACCTAAACGATGTTGCCATAAAAATAGCCGATAATATCTAAATTCTCCTCCTTTTAGATATTTATTAAGTTTTTTTCAAAATACCTAAGTGAAATAAATAAATGAATTATTATAAGTATTCGTAAGCTACAGATGTTGAGAGCAGATGGTTTAAAATTAAAACTGGATCGAATAAATAATATTTACAGTTGGTACGACCAGTTTAAACAAATATGATACAAATTCTCTAGAATAAAATAAAACCGTCACAACCATTTTTTTTTATCGAGTCCAGTTTAACCGTCAATCACCTGGCAGATCTATAAAATTGAATCTATTTATCTAAATATTTTTTGTTATTTTTCTCCACATTATCACCTTAGCCAGATACTAGGTACAGACGCCAGCACATCAAGCTACCCGAAACTGTCAAATTATCCCAATCAACTTTGAACCTTAAGTTTTGGCGATAAAGTTGAAAATCTTAAAGAAATTTGACAGATTGTAGTAGCTTGATGTGCTGGCGTCTGTACATGGACAGCGTAGCCAAGGACCAGTTTTTGTGACAATTCTTATGTCTACGTCTATTTCTAGCAGTGCATAACTTTTGACTGTAAAAGCAATATTGAACGAGAGTTCCATTTCGCTCATCTCTTCTAGTACCTGCAGAAGAGGTGAGTAATGGCAGTATTATACTCGTGCTTCGTTCTCGAGATTAGTAACCTGAAATAATAAACCTATTACTTATTTACACATATAGTATCACCCAGGATTCACCTCATAGCTCTGAAGGCGGAGTTTTAGGGCACGTCTACATGGCAAAAAAAAAATTACCTTATCTCTCATAATATATTGAAAGAAAGAAAGAAAAAAAAGTTTATTTGGTCACAGTTCCTGAAACACAAAATACAAAATAAAAAAAAAGGTTTCAGACAACAATAGTGTGTGCCTCACGGCTGCGCCAAAAAAGGCTCGAAAGACAGATGCTGTCTGACGCTGGTTTTCAAATGAACCTTTGCTATGTGGTGAATCCTGGGTGATACTTATAAGCAATCATTATTAGAAAAGAGTCACCTGAGGGGCAATTCTCTTAATTTTAAGAACGTTCACAGTCTGATCTCAGTCTCAATCTGTCAAAAATACCTCTAATTTCCCTAAATTTTTGACAAGTTTTTGACATTGATTGTCACTGAGATGAGATTGCAACTAGATTTTAAACATATTTAATTTTAGGAATTAGCCTACTGGTGTCTTATAATGCCTATACTTTTTCCCGATGTTCTGTACTATCAATTAAAGCCAGGGCCGGCGTCGACATCAATGCGGCGGGTGGGAGGACAATTACAGAGTGAGCAAACATCTGTGCCCACCTAAATACCTACCGCGGCACTAATTAATTATTGTTATTACAAAAACAATGTAACTACACTTAGTTTGCACTTGTCCTTTGAAGTGGGGACATGCGTTTTGTTAAGGATTGGACATTTTTTTATGTTGACAGATTTTTTGACGGGAGGGAGACATCTGCACCCTAAATACTATCAATTACAATCTGAAACATTTTGAGGAATATTGAAAATCCAGTGCTTCATATGCTCGAAAAATTAGTCTGCTCAGCAACAACGTAAAAACGCAATTAATGTTGTTGAACTGTCAAAAATGAAAGCCATTGCTAGTAGGAGTCTTTAGTCTACTGGACCCATTCGAACTGGACCCGCGGGTCCTGTTACGCAATTACACTGCTAAATATATCATGGAGAAGGGTCGAATGTTTGTGAGGAAATACATAGTAATACGTATGTATGTTTATTTGTATGTATGTAAGTATATTGTCATATTTTTTGTTTAGTTTTATTAAGTGAATTGTTTTTAGATTTTATGTTTTTTTTGTCTCCTTTACTCTTTAACCCGCTGTCTACATCTCTCTATGTCTTGTCCTATCGCAGGTATGCTGGAATAGATTTCTTATGAAATAAGCATCACCTTTGTACCTATTATTCTGTTCTGTTTTTTTCTTGTCTGTTTATATATGTGTACATAAATGCTAAAATAAAATAAATAAATAATATGTAGAGCCAAGTTTTGTATCACCACTCTGTATCTACGTCAGTTTTTTTTTTTAATCTTTTACCTAACCATACGTTTTTTTTTTTCGCATTGGATGAACCTAACTGAAGTGAGCTATATTTTAGAGGCACAGAACCGCGATTCTTGGTCCCGGTCCTATGTCCAGCAATGGACGTCTTCCGGCTGAAATAAATGAAGATGTAACAAGACTCGTTCTTCGCTTCTCCTTCGTGAAAATCCACATAGTTCTTAGTCCTTCCGAATTTTATAAGAATCATAGCCGCCCTTTTCATACGGTTGTAGGATATCGCCACGCTGATAGTACGTGGGCACCGATATGATTAATTGATATGGGCTTATAGTCGCTTAATTGCTTGTTCGCTTACACTAACAATGGGGTATTCAAGTGTTTATGGTAATCGGTTGTGTGTTTGTACCGCTCGTTATGTTTAATAAAGAGGCTTTTCTAGGAAGATTTTGAGGTAACGTTTCCATAAATGACTGTTTGTTGGTCGACTCATCACCTTCCTGCCCTTGTCTCTTGGTACTTGGAGTCGGCGCAACATGTTTTTTTCTGTCATCTGTCGCTCTTAATTTATTTAATTTTTAATATTATAAAGTACTTATTATATTTTTAATAAAAAAAATATAAATAAAAATAATTTTAATTTAAAATTAGAAAATCATATTATAAGAACACTATACTCTAGAGAAGTACAGACGCCAGCACATCAAGCTACTACAATCTGTCAAATTTCTTTAATAGATTTTCAACTTTATCGCTAAAGCATAAGATTCAAAGTTGATTGGGTAAATTTGACAGTTTCGGGTAGCTTGATGCGCTGGCGTCTGTACCTAAATTAATGAAAATAAATTTTAATACCATTCACTCCTTTTTTTTTCATATCATACCTCGCACAACTACCTATGCATCTTTTCTTTAGTCTTCCTCTCCCTCTCCATCCATCAACATTAATATTCATCTCTCTTATAGTTACATGCGTGTCATCCCTCTTCATCACATACCCAAACTAAGACAAACGATTGATTCCCTTTCAACTTTTCTGTAACTGGCGCCACTTTCAAATATCCTCTAAATACAGGATGGCGAGGACATCGACACGTAAACTCGAAAATGCGAATGAATTCAGCACATGGTTGTAAAAGTTATCAAAAATATTATAATCTGCTCTTTCGTAGAAAAATGCAATACCTACGCATAATGTATGAAACAGCAATTTTTTTTAAATAACCGACGAAATTTTCAACGCAGGCTCCAGAACCATGTACTGGTAACAGGTTGGTGGATGTCCCTTGCATATCCCTGACAACCTGTATAAGTTCGTTGGAAGACTGTCGTTTTTAATTATTCCGACGACGAATTAAGAATAATTTAAATCACACTGACATAATCACGGAAAAGCTTCATTTAAAAGAGCAAGTCTAGGCACTGAATAGGACGATCACTATCATCTGTCGTCACTCACGACATAGTGGGAACAGTCGCTTAGTTGGAAAGTACAGACGCCAGTACATCAAGCTACTACAATCTGTCAAATTTCTTTAATAGTTTTCAACTTTATCGCTACAGCATAAGGTTCAAGGTTCATTGGGAAAATTTGACAGTTTCAGGTAGCTTGATGTGCTGGCGTCTGTACCTAAGGAAGGGCAAAACGTCATTTATAATGTCTACATCAGTGATGACCCTAAGTGTTACGTCATTAAGCCGTAACCCTGCCGATCAAGTCTGATTGGTATGAAAATTTTAACAACGTCTCTTTCTAGAGAGTGGTCGATTTCACAGAAAACGAAACATATTTCGGCAAAGCTCATTATGATACCAGTACGTACATACATGATCAGAAAGCAGTACCAGCGGGGTTACGTAACGCACTAACAGTAGCAACGTCTTACATTTTGACAGTTCAACAACATTCATTGCGTTATTACCGTTGTTGAGCAGACAAATTTTTAAAACATATGAAGCAATGGATTACCAATATCCTTCAAAATGATTCAGATTGTGGTTGATAGTGTATTACGCAATTACGGTGCAGGTTTAAAATGCATGCAAGACACTCATATTCAATCAAAAGTGTCTCTTCCTGTATTACTGCCAAAATATTATTGATATTGTCATTAACATCAAATAAAGATGTTGATAAATATATCAACATATTTAATTAATCCTGTTTAGCTACACCTACAGCTATTTTATACAGTGCGAATTCCTTAGCACCTACATACCTAAACCGAACACCTAACTTCCTACATTTCAAACCCAACGAATAGCCCTTTCAATAGCTTTAGTTTCCTTACACCACAGTGTCGTACGAATGCGCCTGGGCCGCTAATTATCCATTGAGTCGCGATAATATCGGACAGGGCGCTATTCACACCGTGAGCGTTCACACTAGCGTTCAATTAAACGCGAGGTACGCAACTATTGTTTGTGCGATGCAAGTGAATGACTGAACGGGATTTGATTAATGTTAGTGGAAATAATAAACGCGTGACTTTGAAAAAAAAAAACAAAGTTAGCAAGCTGGTGCAGGCTTTAAGCGTACACCAAAGAAACTGAAGCTTTTAAATAACCCACCAGGATTTTTTTATAGAGAATAAACGAGCATAGATCATCATACAGGGTTGTAAAAAGACCCATCACATAGTCGTTATCTAGGTACCGGTAAAACAGTGTGAATAGGGATGCAGGGGTGAATCGGGACGAAACTTTAAAATGGATTTTAACGTTGATGTAATAAAGTTTATTGCCAACAAGGACACTTAATCGTTAATCATAATATAATAAACACATTAGTCATTTCTGACAAAAAAAAAAATTTTGTACATTAAACTGAAAAACAATGATCAAAAGTTATTGCTGGGAAACGACTTTTATTTTCGGTGTGAAAAAAGTATGACAGCGCGCAATGTAACGCACGTCAGAGCGTTTACACATGGCGCCGCAACGGCAGCGTTTTTCGCGGCCGCGGTATCAAGACTTATCAAAACACACAGCCGCAGTCGCGGCGCCATGTGTAAGGGTTCATAAAAATTTTGCGGCACCGCGGCGGCGGCGGTGCCGCTGCAGCTACGGCATAATGTTTAAACGGCCTAAAACTTATGGGTGCATGCAGCGGTACAGGAGTTGTGGGGGTATTTAAAGTTAAGTGAAACTTGATTTCGTTAAAAAAGGTTTTAAAAAGTTAGTTAACCTGCAATACCTCCGTAACGAGACGGTTCCCAGGTATGTTTCAGTACAAAAAAATAATCACAATGACGGGAAGAACTACGGGAGACCCCTGGCTTCGTTAAGCGTCTTTTTACACTCTGTCGCTTCGTGCCGATAATAATAACAGCAGTCTCGTAGGTTTGCCATCACGATGCAGTGATGGCGATATCATAGTGTTGTTCAATATTTACCAACTACCCATTACTTGGA
This sequence comes from Hydraecia micacea, assembly GCA_914767645.1. Classification (NCBI taxonomy): domain Eukaryota; kingdom Metazoa; phylum Arthropoda; class Insecta; order Lepidoptera; family Noctuidae; genus Hydraecia; species Hydraecia micacea. The sequence goes on along the minus strand of OU611776.1, from coordinate 4,274,619 downwards.
CTGTTGATGTACAGACGCCAGCACATCAACCTACTACAATCTGTCAGATTTTTGTAATAGATTTTCAACTTTATCGCTAAAGTCTAAGGTTCAATGTTGATTGGGAAAATTTGACAGTTAAGTGTAGGTTGATGTGCTGGCGTCTCTACCTACCTACAGCTAGCATTGGCATAAGCATAATCAGCCTATAATGTTCCCACTGCTGGGAAACAAGCCTCCTCTCTGTGAGAGGGAGTGGGCCGTAATCCATCACGCGGGCCCAGTGCGGATTGGTAGATGTCACATGTCTTCGAATTTTTGGTTCTAGAACATCTCTGTCTACCCTCAAATATAAACTTGGTTTAAATACAAAGGCTATGAACTTGACAGTCACATACCCTTTGTTCGGTACTGGACAGATTCTTGGATTGGACAGATTAGTTAGTTCGGCAGATTCTCTACTCGACTGATTCGTGGATTCGTCATATTCTAGGGTTCGACGGATTAGCTATACGGCAGAAGTACAGGTGAAAACAAAAACAAATAAAACGCACTTTAATTAAAGAACAAAAAAATCATATTTAACTTTTAAATATTATAAAATTAACCTTGCACAACTGTTTTAAATAATCAATCACGCTAACTTCATTCTTCATTGCTGCAGTAACAATTTTGTTTATTTGACAATTTTTTTGTATGAGTTTTGCATTACGCTGCTTCCCGTTGCAATAAATTTGTTCTCTTTTTAACTTTGCGTCTTGAAAACGGGATTCTTTTTTTAGCAATTGTATAAATACTTTTAGTCTCGCATGCCACCCTTCGATTGGGTTATTTGTACGAAAATTTTCATTATAACAAGTAAACACATTCTCGGTATATATTCCCATCCACTGAGTTGAGAAATAATTATTAAATGTATTATATTCCGGTGAGTCATTAACCAGTTCTTGTATTATATTGCTTCGGGAACCAAAATCGGCGGAAGCAACGGCAGTTGCATATAAAGGCGCATCTCCATTTTCAGTTTTATCTAATCCAATATTTTGGCTCTTTTTAAGTATCGCTTTCCAGTAATGAAAGTAGCAGCCAGTTACTTTTACACCAGGATAAACTGATTTCACGGCTTGAATGGTTGCTATTTCAAAGTCGCACTTATAATTTTCAATTATCACGGAAAATTGATCCCTTAAAATAGTGAACAATCGTTCATAAGTTGCCTGCGTTTTATTACGTAGAATAAATACACAGGAATAAATTTTCAGGTACACAGGAATAAATTTTCATCTAGCTTTATACAACACATCCTTTTTCTGTACAAATGTTGGTTTTTCTTCATCATTTAATTTGCAGTCGGCAGTGTCCATAAAATCTTCAAATAATTTTGGGATTGGTTCGAGTTTTTTGCATATTAAGTCTTTACATTCGTCTATTAAACTGTCTACTACGTTTTTGGTAAAATCGGGCATGCACATATGACTAGACTCTCTAACAATTCGGTTTAGTTTGTCCAAAGTGATAGAACTGCTGCATTCTGCCTTATTTACACAAGGAGTTTACATACTTAACCATACGAGTATATTAGTTGTAAATCATAGATTTAGAAAAATTATAAATAAGTAGGTATACCCTGCTAAGGCTGTTTTTTTGTTTAATCTTTTTGTGCACAACTGTTCATTTTCTGTCGTATAGCTAATCCGTCGAACTCTAGAATATGACGAATCCACGAATCAGTCGAGTAGAGAATCTGCCGAACTAACTAATCTGTCCAATCCAAGAATCTGTCCAGTACCGAACAAAGGTCACATACACGTAATTATTTGATATGCATAACAGTTACGCTTGGCGCATAAATTTATTACGTAAGACGATTTAGGGGGAGGGGCATGTCTTATTTTCTCTTACAAAGGGGTGGGGAATCTTGATAGTTCTTACGTAAGGTCACAAAAATGCGAAAAGTAAAAACAAACGAAACGCGTATTCATTTTGAGTTTTTCCTTTAGATTCTTACGTAATAAATATTAAACAGGGGAGAAAAAATAAGAATCTGCCTACCCCCTCCGGGTAGGCAGATTCTTATTTTTTCTTACATGGGGGGAGTGGGTCAAAAACTGGCAAAAATCGTCTTACATAATAAATTAATGGCGCCCATGCGGCAACTAAAACCCGAATGAAGACCCGTTGTTGAAGAAACCAAAATATGTTCAAAAATCGCTGTCTCCTATGCCTTGCGACTAGGAACTATGAAAGCACTAGATTTTATGTTTTCCGTGTCGTTCGTTAGTAGCCATTGAACAAATTGTCTGCGTGTTAATAGTTTACCAGCGATGATTTAGAATGTGCTCTTATCATTTAAATAACGAACGCCAATAAAATAAATTAATTCTTATTGTTTTTATATAACAAAGCATTCTTTGTATAAAGAGTTTGAGTTATGTTTTGTTTGTGTTAGATACAGTCGAGCTCTGGTGTTATAGAAAGGTTTTTCTCTGTAATGTGGTCCTTTCGTGTATTGAAAGTTTAGCTTTCAGAAAGCCTTTGTGCTAAAAGCCGAAATAGAAGAGCCTAAAGAAAGCAATAATAATGAAATCCATTTAGTCATTGTCTACGTACTTACAGACGCCAGCACATCAATAGCTACTACAATCTGTCAAATTTCTTTAATAGATTTACAACTTTATCGCTAAAGCATAAGGTTCAAAGTTGATTGGGAAAATTTGACAGTTTCGGGTAGCTTGATGTGCTGGCGTCTGTACAAAATCGTATCTTAGGTATTCCTGTGCAAAAAGTAGATTCCTTACATCCTTTGAGATTTTCAACCTTTATTTTGGTTTCAAACCTCATTTGTATAAGCACATTTATGTAACTTCTTTCAAACAAAATATTTTTTCCTTGGATAAATTCTTTTAAACGAACGTAATCTACAAAAAATCTTCTCTCCAAGATCTTCAGTACTAAAAACATTACCCTCCTTTTCCTTCCGCCACAGTCGGGTAAAAAGGACCTGTTACAACTAATGTAACTAGACACAAGATGTCAACACAACACCGGGACATGCCAATACATATACAATAGTGACAATAAAATCGAAGTGGAGCAATTTATTCAACATTGAATTGAAACCAAGCATCTGATCAGACAACTTTATTATAGGCCTAAGTGTTAACTCGTTAATTATCTGTTAATAGCGTTTTACATTTAATGTGAGTATAAAACCTTTAATACTAGCAGAATAGAAGGGACAAGGTAAGTTTTAGGCAGTTGTCCCACCGCCGCCGGCGAGGAAGCGACTAACTATCGGCTATTTTCTCGCTCAAGAAACGTACACATTCCGACACACACGATCACGCCACACGATACATTATATATTCCGTGTAAACAAAAGAGATGCATATATTGTTAACAGTTGATCTCTGACTGTAACAGTCACCGGCGAGGACTCGCTGCACTGGTTTGTCGCTGAGCGACAAGAGCTATCAAAGATAATACTCGCCCAGCGGTACTCGCTCAGCGATGCTCGCTTGGCGATGCTCGCTTGGCGGTCAGAGCTCACGCCGAGAGAAACCCCTGTGGGACTAACCGCCCTGAGCGAGTGGTGCGAGTAATCGACCGTCGCACTCGAACACTCGCTGATAGCCCAGCTACAAAACTATCGGAACTACACACACGCTTCTCGCTGCTCGCCAACTCGTTTTCAGTTGCTAGTTCTACTCGCTACTCGTTCATCGCCGCCGCGCCCGTGGGACAACTGCCTTAGGAACAAGAGTATTTATTTTATTTTATTTTTAACCTATGTTGTACCATTGCAACGCAAAGACCTTTTCTTCTTTCGACTCCTCTCTGTCTTGAGCTAGTGTGGACCAATCATGTCTGTAGGCGTCAAGTTCATCCCGCCATGTTCTCCTAGGTCTACCTCGATCTGTCGGCTCACCAAGTGACCCCAGGGAAGATGGTGGTACGTGGTCACGTGCTGCCGTGCATAACGAGGCTTAAGGGACACAACTGTGTGTGTGCCGTCTGCAGGCACACACAGTTTTGTGCCTGAAGACGGGCGTCGTTACCGAGGTAGGCCTTTGAAATGCTGGCGTGACGATTTGGAAAATGGGGAGTCCTTTGCCCAGCAGTGGGACAGCAAATGCTAACGAAAAAAAAACAAAAAAAATATCGACCGAAAAAAAAATCGAAATATCTCGACTTCAGCATTCCAATCTTTTTTGTATTTTTGTCTGTTTTGGTTAATCTTCAATTTACATTTTGTAAGTCGTCAGTCCAACATTTCCTTGCCCTTCAATGACGACGTATTCTATGTAAAATCTTCGTGACTGACCCGTTGGTTTCGTGGTCGCAACTATGTGCCGCTTTCAGTATTCCAGATTTTATCTGATGCCTTTATTGATCTGTATTGAATCTATATATCAATAAGGCTAGCAAAGGAGACTGGGCAAATTTGTATACTTAGATAGACCGTTAAGGCAACACTTGATAAAGAGATCTTTATTAAAAAATTAAAGAAAAAAAACACGATTAATCTAATAACAGATAATATTTACCTTAGCCTTTTTCTATACCTAGTACCTTATATACAACTAATTACCATTCAGTCACTATGATTTATGATAACACGATCGCCTTAAACAAATGCTGATAATATTATGATGGTTCTCCTTAATTGACATACAATGTAATTGATGCAGTATGCGATTGTTTCGGACTTAATTCTATTTACTAGCATTAGATTAAGTGGTTCTAAGTGTTAACCCAATTACGCACGGGCGATTTATTTGGCGACGATTTTTTATCGCGCACTGGAATTTCGACTCTCAGGGTTGAGCTGAGTATTGAAAACTTATTTACATAAAAACAACCGACTTAAAAAAAAAAACACTACAAAGTGATAAAATAACTTTAATTTCGGAAGTCGGTGTCGTTGGTTCCGCATTTTCGTTCTTTCGTGTATTGAAGACACCGAATAGAAGAATCATTAAAACTCGCAAGAAATTCCGGAGATCCAGTACATTTATGCATATAACTTCGTACATAAGAATAATTACCTAATGTATTATACTAAAAGCTTCCTGAAATTATGTAGATCATAGTAATGAAATATCAAAAACGAATGAACCAATTTCATTAGTTTTTGAGAAACTCGCGGACATACAAACATACATACTTACTTACATACATACGGGTCGAATACAGAACCTCCCTTTTTGAAGTCGGTTAAAAATCCAATAATACATTCCAGCGCTTAAAAAGAACATACAATGTGCAAGTCTTTTCTTCCTTTTTGATATTTTACCTTTTTATACCTTTTGTTTATGCTTTTTCTACCTTTTGGTTTTATTTTTGATTGACACATTATATACTTTGTTTTACTACCAGGACCAGCGCATTTTAATTTCGGTTGTTAATATTTGGTCTGGATTTTCAACTCCCAGCGTTAGCGTTTTCAACAGACTGCTTAGGCAGTCTGTTGAAAATTTAGTGCTCGACAAAACATCGCAGTGGGTACGAGGACTTAGAACAATAAAATGAGCGAGTAATCAAATCGATATAGTCGTAGAATACAGTGGTTGAAATAATTAGGTACTTGAATTTATAGACACTTCATACCTAATAAACTTAATTATTTTGTCACGATGTGTCTTGTTTGAAATAATACTGAGAAGCAGTGAAGGGTGAATTTTAAATTCTGACTTTAGTTATATCGTAAGTGACGTTGGCTGAAACTCAAACGTAATTTACTTAAAACTAGCGACCCGCCGCTGCTTCGCACAGTTTTAAAACATGGAGAATTCTTTAAAGGACAATTGTTTAGTACTAGCTTTTGCCCGCGGCTACGGCCACGTGGATGCCGGTCATTATCCCACAGAAAAGAACTACTACGTTTAATAGATATTTTTAAGAGGAATAATTTCGTAATACATTGCTTTCATATAACTCGACTAGCTTCTGCCCGCGATTTCGTCCGCGTGAGATTTCTTATTACTCCGACCCACCCCGTCGCATCGCATCGCCTCTCCGCGCTATTATTTCGTTTTCGCTTAGAGTTTTTTCTGCCCATTTTCCTTTTGCTCGACTAAGTCTAATTTATAATTAATGTACCTATACAGAACTTGTAAAACATTTTAAAAGAGTAACGGTGGAGTTTCTTGCCCATTCTTCTCCATACGAAAACTACCTTTTGGAATGGGCGACTAGAATCAATTGTTTTACTATAATTTTTGACGTTCAAAAGTGCCTTTAGTGTGCCTAATTGAAATAAATGATTTGACTTGACTTTGACTTTGAATAAAAGATTTTATTTGTTTTAATTTTTTTATTAAATCAAAACTAGAATCCTAATTAAAATTGATAAGTACTTATCTGTGTCTAGGTCCCAACAAAAATAACTACCTCTATAATTTTCTAGCTATGAACGTTCACAGCAAAAACACTGCAAGAACAATTTATTTTCAATGTCTATTAACCAACCAAGTGGACAAAAACAACATTCATTTTCTACAATTGAAACAAAAAGTTTAATAACTAGGTATATAATAAACAACGATACATAAATAAACATAGGCTTCTTTGCTCAATGATCATTTCAAGATATTTAAAATACACAATGTTGAGACAACAATACGACAATTATTGAAAATACTGGCAATACTTGTATAGAAGTATTTTGAAACTATCAAATAAATCTTAAGTATGATTGAATTTAAAAAAAAGAACCAAGAAACAATTAAGTAGGTAGGTGTAGTTGATGGTTTTTTGTTTTTTGGGCTTCACTACTGACAGAAACCCACCCGTGTTTCTTCAGTTGCCTGTGCCGGGGCCACGGTAACTCTATCGAACAACCCGCGACCCTGGCGGGTGATGGCTTGACTATGAGTTTTGCCGATCTACCAACTGGCTATAGTGACTAAACTATTGGATATACGTATTAACCTTTTGTATGCAGACTATGAACATCATTAGATTTACGAAGTTTTAATTATAGTCTAGTCTAGACCGTCTCGCCACCTCTTCCTGCGCCGGCCTCGGCGGCTCCGTCCATCTGGAATAATAGGATCGAGGTGGCTCTAAAAAAGTATGCCTGGAAGGATTTGGGGGGCTTTTGCTTAGCAGTTGGACAGTGTAGGCTGGTTAAAAAAAAATAGACGTATCGTCGTCTCCAGTTTGCATAAGGCGGGATGCATCTCTGAAAGTAAGAATTACACTGGTTCAAAAACTATACACCACCGATACTTACTTGAATTCATAATACCTATCAGATAATTTAATTCCATCGCCACTTACATTTACTTTTGTATTTATGCGTTTTATTATTTTTGAATTACCTTTTTAAAAAAATGTCCTAAAAATGTTGGCTACACTGGAATTAGAACTTTGTAAGAGTTCATTATGCCAAAACTTCTATTAGCTCAGATTCTGAATTCAAATATTATAGTTCCTTAACTTCAGTGTGTTCGGGACAGTCTCGAGTTTACCAGCCAGCCGTGTTCGCTCTACTCTTCGACCCAATCCAGCACGTCATTTGTTTTTTCACTGGCCGCTTTAACACTGGCTGCAAAGAAAAGAAAGGTTGTCTACCTCAAAGGCTACCAACCTTTCTCTGATTTACATGCAATATATTACTGGAATTTCATCAACCTTTTCATCATTTTGTTTGCCAATATATTGCCAAATTCTGACTTTCCAGTTAAGGAAGTTTTATAATCCAGCAGATCCTTACGAGGTGAATGCATTAATAAAAAACCTAAAAAATAAGTCGAGCTATGGCGTCGACGAACTCCCACCTACATTACTGAGACAATGTGCAGATGAATTAACTTTTCCATTCTACAAACTGATAAATCAATCTTTCGAGGAAGGTGCTTTTCCTAACCTCTTGAAAAAGGCCCTTATAAAGCCAATACACAAGAAAAATGCAAAAACTGACCCAAATAATTACCGCCCCATCGCTCTCCTACCAACTGCATCAAAAATATTTGAAAAAGCCATGTGCAACCGTGTCTATGCTTATTGTGAAAAATACAATATATTTAATGACTGTCAAAATGGCTTCAGAAAAAACCGATCCACAATCCTCGCCATCTATAAATATATACAAGAAGCCCTTGATATCATCAACTCCAAAAAATATGCAATAGGATTACTGCTTGATATGACAAAAGCATACGATAAAGTACAATTCAACATCTTATTAAACAAACTATATGGCATAGGGATCCGTGGAAAATGTCATGAATGGTTCACATCGTATTTACAACATAGAGAGCAATTAGTGGAATTAGAGTATTTTAACCAAAAAACTAACGAAATAGAATTGTTCCGATCCGAAAACATACCAATTAACGCTTCAATCCCACAGGGTAGTGTAATAGGCTGCTTCCTATTCTTAGTTTACATAAACGATCTCCCGAAGCATATCAGTGAACCTTGTGTTTTGTTTGCGGATGATATATCCATTCTTGCCTCATGCGAAACTAATATCAACCTTAATGCTGAATTAAATTCAATACTTGACGCTACAACTCATTGGATGATGGAACATAATCTAGAAATTAACTATAACAAAACAAAAATAATGACATTTCACCCACGACAAAAAAAACCTATACAAATAAACTTCAGTTTCAAAAATTACAAGTTAGAAATAGTAAATAAATTCACCCTATTAGGACTAGACATAGACACACACATAAATTGGAAGTCGCATATCCAAAAATTAAAAGCAAAATTATCAAAATTTTCGTACGCCCTTCGGGAAATCAAAAAAACTACAGACATGAACACTGCATTAGTAACTTATTACGCATATGCCTACGCATGGCTTAAATACGGTGTCATATTATGGGGTAATAGCACAGACGCAACCACACTATTCACTCTACAAAAAAAAATTATTAGAATTCTAGTCAATATTGAACAAACGGATAGCTGTAAGCCCCACTTCCAGGATCAAAAAATTTTAACCCTACCGTGTCTCTACATTTTTGAACTCTGTAATTTTGTACGAAGATACCCGGAATTCTACACAAAAAGAGAAGATATACAAACTAAATTTACTTTAAGACATAAAAATAGATTAAACATACCTACATCCCGATTAAAAATGCACTCCTCAAGTACCTATGTCATGTCGATAAAAATATATAACAAGTTACCAGAAGAAATAAGAAATATAAATAAATACAATATTTTTGTTAAAAAAATAAAACTATTTCTATTAAACAAAAGCTATTATAATATAAAAGAATACTTAAATGAAAGATTATAATTGCAATAAATACATTTTAAATATATACACGCGTATATTTATCAAGAAGATTATTTAACTAAATATAACATAACTACTAAATACACAATAAGTAAATTATAAAATGTTACCTACCTACTGTATCTATAAATTGTTTCTAATAGTGATACTCGTAAACCGATCTCTTTACTAATAATTGTAATCTTAAAATATGATCTCTTATTAAATAAGTGTTTGTGATAATATTACCTAAGTAATTACATATAACTTTATCTAAATGTAATAATAGTATTTTAAGAAAATAGCTACCTACTTATATATACTTCTACTTATATATTCAGTTTTCATGTATAATTTTATTTTAACTTTAGTTTCTATGATTTAGATTTTTAACTATGCTATGTATCAAATATAAATTTTTGCTGTGCCCTAACAGGGTCTACAACGGCTCTTAGCTCTAAGCCTTTTGTAAACATCTTTTGTACCTTGTGGAATGCAAAATAAATGAATATGAATAAATATTTTCATATTTTTGCAATGGCTCTATGGCAAAGGCAAGACTGCTTTCCCGAGCACATTGGAGTTAAGGAATATTTTAATTCAGAATCTGAGATAATTATGAAGTTTTAGAACAACAAACTCAATTTCATACAAGACAAAGTTCTAATTTCATTGCAACCAACATTTTAGGGACTTTTTTACACCATGGACACTTTGTCTTTTTTGGAGTCTTTAAGCTAATCAATTTTGAAGAGACGCTGCAGTGACGGGTTGGGACGAGGTGCCTTATTATTTTAGTCCAATCTAGGCATCGAAACCTCATAGACCGTATGAGTTTTAGTTGGCCCTTTATGTAAAATAAGCCTAACATATTATAGTAAAAACAATGTATATCGAAGCGCAAACTCGGTATGCAAATGGTTTTAAAAGCCATTAATGTAAACATTGTGAATTGGTGCAAGTCTTAAGCAGATGAGATTGTTGGTGCCATACTGTTTGAACGAACACCAACAGTATCTTCAAATTAGCCAATAGGGATTTGGTTGCAAAACTAATAATCTCTCATTTACTCAAGTTGTACTGTTCGCAAAAATATCAACATAATCGCAGAATTCCGTCAATATTTACTACTAAACTAGGATTGAAAAGATGTATTGTCAGTATGATCTAAACAAGCACGGAAATACGATTATTGTTCTGCATGACAGAACGAGCTGCATGAGTTTTTTTTAGAAAAAATACATTTACGGTTCACAAAAACAATTTTCAAAAAAAAAATTTCAGAAAAAAGTATATCGTTGTGTCTTTACAAATGAAAAAATCATTGTATCACGCACCAGCGCCTTCCAAACTAGGATACATACATTAATAACAATTTTATTCGGACACATATGAATTTAAAAAAAAAGTTAAAATAAACAGTCTCTCTCTGTAGTCGGTCCCTCATGTCTGAGGATCATGGTCAGCTTCGGAGTTGCATCTGGAGCGGTTGATCCGCCTCCACCGGTTTCTGTCCAAAATATACAGTAGAAGTAATTTAATCATATATAACTGTAATTAACAGATAGGATAACGCTACAGACTACTGTACATTCTCTAGAATATTCCCTTTCGTCGTATTTTGATACAACTTCAAGTATAGCGTGGGAGTTCTCCATTTGTATCAAAGGTTGCTCAAGAAACATAACACCAACCATTACATAATAATAATGTCAACACAAACACAATACTTACCTATAACTCCTTCAAGTAACTATCTCAAGCAGGAATTCTCAGCTTGGCATTCAATTGAAATAAACCAGTGTGCACTATTTAGCATTGTCTATCTGGTATTCTTAAAATGTAGAATGAATAAATTAAACATTAATAAATGCTGTTCATAACTTGTAATTATAACGGGAACAATTTTTTTTGCAGCAAAATCTTGACGGTCGGAAGCAAAATGCAAACGGTAAGAAGCTAAGTTACTATGGTCAATAGAACATATGAACTGCCCTGTTGGTCTCGTGGTCGCAAGCGCGACTACTGAGCGTGGGGCCTGGGTACGATTCCCGAGTCGGGCAAAGTGTTATTTAGTTTTGCCACTAGGAATTTCTTCGTAACAGCCCGGAGTTTCGAAGTTGGCGGTGTGATACCGCCGTGTCTCGGAAAGCACGTTAAGTCGTTGGTCCTGCGCCTGATTTCTCTCCGGTCGTGTCGGATTGCTGTCCCATCGGACTATGAGAGTGAGGGAAGAGGTAGTGTACCTGTGTCTGCGCGCGCACTTGTGCACTATAATATCTCCCGCGCCGAAGGCTAGTCTCCGTTGCGATTGGCCGCCGTGGCTGGAACCGCCGAAATACGGTCTGGAGGACTTTATTTCATTTATATGATGAGGTACCATATTATGTAATTATGTATGTATCCAGTAAGTGCTTATACACGAGCGACATGCGTCGCCGACAGAGGCAACTCGTCGACGGCAGCCGTCGGCAACATGCCGCTCGTGTATATGAGCACCGCACGCAAATACACGAACGATAGATAGTTATCTTACTAGATCGTGCTCGTATCATAGTTATATTCCTATTATGACAGTTATGAACTGCTTTCATATAACTATATTACGATATATACTCGTAGCTATACATAGGTATAGCTATCCCTAGGGATAGCCCTAGGGATGTAACTATATCACGGGTTTTTTTTTGTTGATGTGACTCCCGCTCTGGGTGGAGCGGAAGGGAGTGTCAGACTCTTACTGACTAAAACCCACCCGTGTTCCTTCCTTAGCCTTTTATGTTCCAGGGCTATATCACGGCTTCAACCATCTTTCTGCGACATAAAAATATTTTTTATTTCTCCAAGTATCTACCTTGATTAATTATGATGATCTGCTAAAGCACTACAAATCATGTTTGTGCCAAAACAGGCTGAATTACAACTGACTAAGACCGTAGATTCATTGCAAACTGTATAGACACATGACATGCCGAAATTGTGTAACTTCATTCCGCATATTACTTTGTTGGTGTTATTCTGTGTCGCTTTAATAATGGCCATCTCTCTTTCAGATACCTACTTTAAAGCTTTAACTGTGTAGCCATTATGGGAACTAAGCTTCTGCCCGCGACGTCGTTCACGTAGAAGTCGTAAGACACCACAGTACTTATACTAAAATAATAACAGCCACATTTCTTGTATGCGCTATTTGTTCATTTTCGCTTAGCGTTCTCTTTCTGACTTTTTTTTTCTATTTTCTCGGCTTCTAAGGGTTCTAGCGTGATGTTTAAATACCTTCCTCAAGAATGGGGTTATGATATGCAAATAGTATTTTTCAAATACGACAGGCAGTTCCAGAGATTAGTGCGTTCAAAAAAAATAACAAACTCTTCAGCTTTATTATTAGTATAGAGAGATATAGGTAGATTAAAACAAAATATATCATGGTCACATATGTAATATCTCTCAAAATTGCGAAAGTCAGATGACATTCACCCCAAATATAGCAAGGAAAAGATTTGACATACGGATATGTACAAACCTCTTTCATCATTATCCTCGTCGTCACTCATGGTACTTTCCTGCTTCTTCCCCTCTTCCGCTTCCTCCTATGAACTGCTCACCACCATAGTCCGATGGTTACAAATAGTTGGAGACAAAGCCGCAGCCTTGGAGCAATTAATTAGATTCAGTGCGTCGACATGCATAACGTATGCTGAACCGTGTATTTATTGATATAAAATTCTTTTGAAGTCGGATTACTATGTTGTGGTTACCAGCAGAAAAAAATTTAGGTATTTGTGTTTCTCTCATAGTAAACCCATCTTTTAAATTTTTAGAACATCCTACATCTGCTGCTGAAATTATGAATTCCAGCCGAAACATGTTCTATGCTGGAAACTATATATATATATATAATATAATACTATATATAACTAAACATCGCTACTTCACCTGGTTCTATGCTACTGGCATCCACCGGATTCCTACTTACATCTTACATTTTTATATTAATTGTTACTTCCGGGATACCTTCCGATATTTTTCCAACTTCATTCTCACAATGTACTCATATTTTGGGACAGAGATGCTCAATTTTTTAACGTAGACTTTTACATTTTTGGTTATACCGACAACTAGTCAGACTTTCAGGAATCTAACTTCCCGTAACGAATCCCATAAATATTCGTTAGATGACCTGGACAGACGGGACATCTGATGTTCGTATAATATAAGGGTCGATGAGTAAATAAAGATGGAAGACCACACTATTGACTTTTACAAGAAATCGACAAAACTAAACAATGAAGTCGGTAAAAGAGAGGAAATAACCCATTCTAAGTTCCAACATCTGGACGAAATGTTACACAATATTCAAGCAAGAACCTTACCAAGTACAGTATGAGAAATTCTCACAAAGAAAAACTTACGTATTCCATTCAGCGTAGACCGCCTAATTTTAGACGCATTATTAACGCATTGCAAGGTCTTCCTTTGTGTACAACAGAGGTCTATTGTGCCTAGGCATTAATGTGCTGGTCTAACAATTCCAAGGGAGTCATAATTAGCTAGACTGTGTGTGATTGACTTGTTCTTAAGTATCCACTTGAATATTTATGTACTTATTTAAAACTTTATTTATGAGAATTTACTTGGTGGTCTTTCGTGGTTGGTATTTACCGCAACGGTTATCCGTCACCTAATGCGTCTAACGGTTATAACTATATTGAGATGAAAAGTCGATAACTAACATAATTTTTTGGAAAACCCATTGTTTCTATCTATGAGTAAAACTATGACGAAATCGTTAATTAATCGGTTGGCTCTCAGTTCCGTGTTCAACATCCGTTTAAATATTCGGAAGATTTTATGTTGGCATGTTCACCAACAGTAACTCGCGAATCGTACAAGTTTTTGGCTTCTAAAGTTGCCAATGCCCAAATCAAGGCCATAAACTCGTATATAATTTCCATGCAATAAACCAAAACGCTCTAATTAGATAAACAAGTGAACAATATCAGAGACACTAACACGGCGCAAACGTATCTATTTTACAATTAAACCGTATAAATTGCTGTCCCATGAATTAAACATTTACCAGGATATTAAAACTAACGCGAATGCAAAACGGAAACACTAGATCACTTCGATACGATCAACAAACCAAAACTGCACTTGCCGTTTTTGGGCGACAGGTGGCGCTTGCGACTAAATCTAATCACGTACTCACTCACAATGCAACCTTACAACCAAGACAAGCGAAAATAACTTTTATTAACGAAGTAGTAGAGGTGACCGATCCATTTTTTGCTCGCAAAAATGTACCAGGACTGCATAGACGTAACCTTGGGGAGTCGGGGTATCGCAGCATATTAATAACGTATCATGTATGCAATCACCGTTCAGAAGACATAGGCAGCAAGGTGGAAGAAAGGGCATGGTATGTCAGGTAACCTCAAGGCCGACCACTCTGTATAAACCAACTATATAATGTACTACGCTATTTAGAGGAAATCGCGGCACATAGTGTACATACTAGACTTCCCCGCATTATAGTTAATTGCTTGCAGTGTGATGTTCTCTTAGAAGGTAAATAATGTTTAAGTACGATCCGAGGTCGAGATGCTTCTTTTCTAAAATGTCAAGGGTTTCTCTCTAATCTTCATTAAGCGTAATAGTTATTACTGACGGGTTATTTTGTTCAATCGTCTGTTATTATTATGTATATTATTGTAATATACAATTATAATTTTGTCCAATTTTCTGATTTATTTTGAAGTGTCAATGCCGTTTGACGGCTTCGCGTCTCGTGTCGTATTATTCAACAAAATTGACGTTATGTTGCGTGTAGGTAATGTTTTTCACAAGTAAATATTATTGACAATATTGTAGGTACATTCCTCTATTTACTTGGCTGTAAGTACTTGGAGACTGGTACTTGTACGTTGCGCAGATCTTCACATACTTAGTTTCTATCGTCATTCTTAGACTACCTAATAGTTTTACATCTCCTTATATATAGAACTTATACTATGAAATTATATAAAATGTAGTGTTGACAGCAATATTTTTTCATTATGCTGCTTCATTCCTACCTTTAACCCAATTGATTAAGGGTTATTTCTCCTATTCATCTCTGTCAGGAGTCGTCTCAATGTTCATTTCTTGCCTTGCTTTATCATATTTTACAGAAACCATCTACATTTTCGTAGATCTACCTCCATGCATAAACCCCCTTACATAAATTTTAATTCCTATTCATTGAATATCAATAAAATAATCCTTTCATATTGAGAAACAGTTTTAGATCATTAATACCGCACCTTTATCGACTCCTATTTAAATTCGGCTTTGGTTAAATTGGATTGAATTGAGATTATGGCGATATTGTGACCACGGATTCAATTAGAAATTAAAGTCAATTGAAAATGATCTATGGAATCTAATTCTATGACTATATTGAACCTATTAAGCAACTGAGAGTTTTGTGATAAGAATGAGTAACCTCATAATCTGCCTAGCCTTTTCCCAACTATGTTGGGGTCGGCTCCCAGTCTAACCGGATGCCATTGAATACCATAATTTCACATGCAGCAACTGCCTATCTGACCTCCACAACCCAGTTATTGTGTAATGCGATACCCCTTGGTAAGACTGGTTGTCAGAATTTCGGGCTTTTGACTACCCGTAACGACTGTCAAAGATCCACGAATGACAGCCGGGACCAACGGCTTAACATGCTTTCCGAGGCACGGAGGGGACTCGGTATGTAAAGATGGTCACCCATGCACAGACCAACGGCGGCAAGCGTAGCTTAACCTGATCGATCGACCTGTGCGGCTGTTATTATTTAGCCACGGGCCTCTTCAACGCAATCTGTTACCATAGATTCAGTATATGATTCTGAACCCCACTGCGTTGAAAGTATTCGTCGGTTTTTAAAATGAAATTAGCTGTTCCATATATTTTGACCGCGAATTCAGGTGCTGTCTGGCTGATATTTCCGCCGACTGCAGGCTGCAGTGGTGGCCCAGTGGTAACAGCCGCAACTTACGAGTTGAGTTCGTAGGTTCGAACCCAGACAGGCGCTATACTTTGTGTAACACCACCACCACACACACGGAACGTTGTGTAATTTCATCACCACTGCTCTCAAAATGGTGAAGGAAAACATCGTGAGGAAACCGGCATGTCCTAGAACCAAAATTTTGAAGACATGTGACATCTACCAACCCGCACTGGGTCCGCGTGGTAGGTTACAGCCCACTCCCTCTGGAAGAGAGGAGCCTGTGTCCCAGCAGTGGGAACATTTTAGGCTGATTATGCAGTCAGACACTTTATACACGAGAGAAGAAAGCATCTTTATGTTTAAACCCCGTTCTAAGTGACTAAAGAAAAGAAAGAAAAATATTTTATTTCGGACACACACACGGGGGGGATTGAGGACGGGGGGGTGGAGGGTGGGTTCTCAGGGGATCAGACCGGAATAAATCGGAAATACAAATAGTAAAAAAAGAATCATTTAAAACTAACTTGGTTGTTTTTAATGTAACTTACATTAACAACAATAAAAAAAGACCTATGCGACGCCAAAAAAGCCACTAATGCTTATAACTTCTACGGGTGGATAAGACAATTTCCTTTAACACCACATCGGTTTCAAAACGCTACAACAAAAAACTCCGTCCAAGTTATCTCACATCACCTTAGCTATGTAACGACCAACACATATTATAAGCCTTTACATAAAAACAGCACATCGTGAAGGTTAATAACTTGTACGACAAAGTAAATAAAGTATTTTCTAACATCTATAACAGTGAGTAAATTATTTACTGTTCAAATCAATTATTTGTACTATTCAATAATCTAAAATCTATACAAATAAATAAAATTGGAGTGTCTGTTTGTAATATTAAAATAACCGATTTTTACTAAATGCATATGGATGTATACACGGTACATATACCAAAATAACATTTTTTTACAATTTTTGTCTGGCTGTGTTTGTTCCGACTAATCTCTGAAACGGCTGGACCGAATTTGACGGGACTTTCACTGGCAGATAGCTGATGTATGAATGAGTAACTTAGGCTACTTTTATTTTAGAAAATAATTAGGGTTCCGCGCAAAAAAATTAAAACGATTTCCGTCATGCACGCGAACGAAGTCGCGGGCACAGCTAGTTATACTATAAATTGCTATCCTTTGCTTGCAGTATCTATAGGGAAAAACTATGCGATGGAAGTAGGTGTACACTCGTTGAGTTATTTATGAGTAGTTTTATAGTAAGTAATAACCATGGTTATGTAACTTATGGGGCAAACAAAGACAATGGTCAATGTCAGACGTTTGAGAGTGTGTGGTTATTGTTATGTAAAGAAAAAGTGTCTTAGGAAATTATTTTCTATACTATAGGTATAGTATACTCTGAAGGTTTAGGGGAAATCATAATCATCATCATTTCAGCCGAAAGACGTTCACTGCTGGACATAGGCCTCCCCCAAGCACCTCCACTTCGACCGGTTCTGTGCTTCTCGCATCTAACGGGAAGAGAAGATCCAAGAGGAAATCTCTGGGAGTACTGATCCGATAAGCGTGATCGAATCAGAAATGAAGAGATCCGCGGAAAGAACCAAGGTAACTGACATAGCCCGAAGAATTACCAAATTTAAGTAGCAGTGGGCAGGGCACATTGCTCGCTGAACAGATGGCCGATGGGGCCGAAAGGTTCTGAAGTGACGACCACGTACCGGAAGACGTAGCGTTGGAAGGCCTCCCACAAGGAGGACCAACGACCTTGTGAAAGCCGCAGGAACCCGTTGGATGCGAGAAGCACTAAACCGGTGGAAGTGTTCGGTGCTTGGAGGAGGCCCATGTCCAGCAGTGCATGTCTTTCGGCTGAAGTAATGATGACTTATCCGATAAAAAATCTTTCAAAGCTATACAATTGCCGAGTGCCATAGGATGTTTTACGGTTGCTGGAGTTGGGAGCCGTGAATGCTTATGGGAATCCCGCACCTCCGGCCATAGGTAGAGGTGGAAAACCGCGGTGGTTTTAGCCGGCAAGTGTCCGGCACGCGCCTCTGTCCCCCCCACGATGGAGGAAGACCATGAGGATTTCCAGCGCGCAAAAAAAAAGGGTTGCTATTATAGTTGACTTCCACGTGGACGGTAGTCACGGGCAGAAGCTAGTTTTTTTTCATAATATTCGTCCTAAAAAATCTCAATAAAAAAAAAAAACACTTTTTTCGGGACGCAAACCTTTTTCTCCTTTATCACAACAATTCGGCAAACACACACAATCAACCCAATGACGTCCTACGTCCACTTCCGACCTTCTATTTTCACGTCACAAGTCCGTGGACACTAAACCCCCACCCCACTCATTGACAGCGTAAACAAACAATATACCACCCCACTGTACTCAAATACGATTAATTGCGACATACCAACATTCATACAATTACGGGCCATTACATCGCTCCATATCCACAAGGCCGTCCGCGTCGTCGTGTGAAGTCGACGTCTGATGCGTTGGTACAGACGAGGAAAGAATTACTAAATATGTTTTCTTTGTGACAGTACTTTACTTTACTTGTGCGCAGTATGCCAGTAAAGATTGTTGTGGCTAGACGAATGCCCGTAGTATGCCGATGACGTCATCAACTGCGTTTGGTACTATTTATATTATAACTATAAATATGTGTAAGGGGAAAAATATGTAGTATACAATGAAAGGATTATGTCAGTCTTCATTTTCTATTGTTATTACGTTTTAGCCACAGAACAGATTATCTGTTCTGTGGTTTTAGCCAATTTACCCCAGATGTATATATTATACTGTTCCCCATTATTACTTGCTTTGCATCTGATTGGCTCATTTTATTGCTAATCATAAATACTCTTACTGAGTAACGTCCCAATATCTTGCCTTGCTGGTCGTAACCTCGGTCTTATGAAATAGGCACCAATTAAATAACCCGATCTTCATCACATGGACCAATTATAACACTCCTCTTGCAAACTACTTCAAGAATTTGAATGAAACCGACCCTGTCAAGCTGTCGCAATTTGCCCGCAATTAAATTAAAGGAGCCAGACCAATAGCTGATTAAGTAAATAGTAGCAGTTTACGTAATACAAGAACTACAAACTGAGAAGGACATGACCAATTTCATTTGAATGGAAGGTTTAGCGGTGGACAGGCAGTGGACGTTAGAAATACAGCAAATAATTTTATTAAAGATGTAGAACTGGCGAGATTGACTCACAATAGATACCTAATGACGGTAACAATTGTGAAATATATTTGCCAATATTTAGAATCAATATTCAGTCAAAGATTTGAGAGGATAATTTGTTTACCCCTATAAATGGTCGCGAAAGACCCTTGGAGGCCTTTGCCCAGGAGCGGGACAGATCAGGAAAGTAAAATAAAATGGTCACAATGCATCATTTCTATGCATTATTTGAAGCGCAATATCACAGTAATATTATAAAGGCGAAAGTTTGTGTGTGTTTATATGTTTGTTACTTCATCACGCTCAAACGGCTGAACCAATTTTGATAAAATTTTGTATGGAGGTAGCTGACACCCTGGATTAACATATATGCTACTTCATATCCCGATATTCCCACGGGATCGACATTTACGCGGGTGAAACCGCGGGGCGCAGCTAGTATGACACATAAGAACTTTAATAAATACAATTTCACAAATGGATATTATAATACAGCGTCCATAAATGATTGGGCTAATAATGCTAATATGAAAGACCCAACCAAAAAACTTGTACGTTGTACTTGTTAAAACTTGTATGCAAACGTTGTACTACGTTAGAATATGATACTTTCTTCACATTTTACAAAAAAATTAAAAGAAGAAGCTCAGAGAAGTGTAGATTTATGGGCACATCATACCTAATTCATAATGTAGCTAATTTTATATTCTGCTCTAAGAATGTTAGTTTTAATGAAACACTATTCCTTTGATCCTTTTAGTATGTATAATGTATGTAAGCTTATTTTATACATGCATGTGAGCTATCGAATTTACATACATGCCTACATAATGTCGGACTTATGATTCTTTGGAGGGTAAGTAGAGTTACAATTACGGACTGAAGACCTTCTCAGAATTATAAGTTGATGATACATGTTTTGTATTAAGTCATCGATCAATTTTACTTTTTTTATAAATTGCTAGTTTTTATTGCCCTTGGTTAGAAAAGCCAGCCTTCTCCTTGTCTGTATAAGGGTAAACAAAGGGTGCTTGAAGGATTTATGGTAGAATTCTCAAACGCCACTCATTTTTAACTTTCCGTCATGTCTCATGCTCAAGAACTTCATGGGTCACCTTTCAATAATACGTTTTTTTTTAAAGATATCTACAATACCAAGTAAAATCTCAGAGGGGACAAAGCTATACCATTTTTTTTTTTGGGACATATGTAACATTTTCCACTAGCCAAAGTATTGCAGCGATAAGTAAATAAAAAGAGTAAGGTCATGTCTGCTAATTAAAATATTTATTTATTTTATATAGGAGAGGGCCGTGACTTACGAGTTGGAGGTTGGAGGTTCGAACCCAAGCAGGCACTTTGCTTTTTTTTAATTATTTCATCACCACTGCACTAAAAAGGTGAAGGAAAACATTGTGAGGAAACCGACATGTCCGAGAACCAAAAATTCGAAGACATGTGAACCCAACCAGTACTGGGCCCACGTGTTGGGCCCACTCCCTCTCACAGAGAGGAGGCCTGTGTCGCAGCAGTGGGAACATTCCAGGCTGATTATCCTTATTATTATGTTATTTTTATAATAAGGTAATTCTCCCATTTTAGTCAATCTGTCCACTAAGAATAGCGGTGGCTATGTGTAGCCGTTCCAAAACATTTGTGAACAAAAAAATAACCGCATAAATCAAATAATTTAAATAAAATATTCATTCATAAAACATCTCTAAATTACTTCTCTATTACTTAATAAGGTAATAATATAGTTATTTGACGGAAAGGTCATTGAAAAATGTATTTTTTTGTGTGGTTGACTCACTTCCGTAATGTCTGCTTTAATATTATGATTATGATGATCTGTTTTTGTGTGAAATTAAAACCAGCTAAAGAACATTTTAGTTTTGAGAATATCATTTGCTAAATTACTCATAGCTTTGGCTTCAAATGCTAGTCTGATTTTAATCAGTTCACTAGTAGCCCAAAGTTGAAAAATTACAACAACGCTAAAACTATGAGAACTTGGAAGTGGTCAGCTAACCTGACGTCAGAATGGCTGACCAATTTATTTCTTTGATATATTTATTAACTCAAAGGTAGCAAATATTTCATTATAGGTAGTAAATAGGTATTAAACAGTGCACATGGTCTCATGTGCATGTCGCGTTTGGTCCAGCCATCCTGACGGTGACTTTGATTTTGTTTGTAAGTATATTGTCGTGTGCTAGCTGACATATATGGCAAATAATAATAATTTTATTTAATGTTTTGTTATTCGTAATGTTATTTACTTACTATAGCATAGAATCAAGTTCTTCTAACTGAACAGACAGCTGTGTTGCTGAGGAGTTTGTTGCGCAACTTTTTCTTCCCAATTGAAGCACAAGTGGTGAAGGGAGGGCGTTTTGGGAGATTGTCTTATGTAATTTTGACGTTTGAAAAGTGCTGATTCTCAGCGTAATTTGAATAAATTACTTTTGATTTTGATTGAGTTTACCCAAAATTCTTAACAAGTCGGACAACGAGAATAGTTTTTGCAGCACAAATGTGTGAATTAGGAAAATTGAGTACATTTTTTAATGCATCTACTAATAAGTAGATTGGAAATGTGAAATTCTCAATGAAAGACAACGACAACACCTGCATTAGTCGGAAAACTGGCAAGAATTTTCTCTATTTTATCCACCATTCACATAGTGAGGAGTCTTCTCAGATGTAATAATAATCAAGCTGTCACTGATGAAATTTTCTCTATAAATAATTTCATAAAATATTACTATACCAACGTAATTGGCTGTTATAGTAATATCATTAGATGACAGGTATTCAACTTCGTAATACTTTGATATTTTACCATTTATAGTGTCATAATGAATGATATGTGGCAGTAAAGAATGTGCGGAGTCATGCTTGCAGGCGTAAAGAATGAAGAAGTAAGAGCTGAGGTCGGGAGTGAAAAGGTCGGTTTGGCAGATAGATTTCGCTCTAGTAGATCGTACGGAGAGCAAGTAAAGTCAACTAAATAAATAAGCAGAATCTCAATAACGAAGTGACCAGAACCATGGAAGGTCTTATACATAAAAGTAAAAAAATAATGGAAAATTAACACAATTCTATCTTCAAATCACAGATGCAGCATTTTTGGTCCATTAATAAAAAATAAAAACAAAAAAAAAGTGTGTCCCAACACTTCTTTTTATTTGTTTCTTCCTAGCTCCACGAAAAAATGTACTAAGCATATTTACCTATCCATAAACGGAGAAAATGACGCCTAAAACCAGGACCAAGATAATAAACAGATAGGATTAAACTAAACTGTGACACTCCTGAAGTTAGCTATATTTCTACAAAAAATCTACAAATAAAACTAACAACGATAATAATTAATCTAACATCGATATATTCCGTCCGACTGTACACGCATCGGCGCAAGTGCGTCCGCGCACCGCGGAATGGAGAGGAAGGTCGAGAGATTTACAACCTTTTGTGTGGCTCCTAGATGCGTCTGAGCAGTTTGCGGTAACATACAATAGATTGTTTATTAATATTCTAGTGTTTGTGCCAATTCTGATTAGGAGTTTGTATTTTGTTGTGGGTGCCCTTTTTGCCTAGGAATGAGGCTAGGCAGGAGCCTAACTTTTGTTAATAAGACAAAGACGCGATGAAAACGCCTCTTTGTGTTCGATACATTCCAGCCTATTTTTGAAACTAACGTATTCCATATTCAAATTTTTGTTTGATTTGAATTGATGATTTTTTCACTTGAGTGATTCGTCAACTCGTCCTATATAGCCTACGGCCCATTTGGGACGACTTGACGAAAATCAAAATAAATTTTATTTTACCAAACTTTAATACCTACCTAGAATAACCTAACCTGAGAATAAATATTGAATTTTTGTCAGTTTTCCCATACCAGAACTGTCAGACGTCAATTTTTATTCCACTGATAAAAGATTTCTGACTTTGGTAAAATCAGCCTTTAAACAAAAATATAAACTTAAACTAGAGTAAATTAACATTAGGTAATACGGGCTGGTGTCTGCAACTCCACGTTAAAACGCGTATTTTGTGTAGTAATTAACGTTATTGTAGGTATTAAAGTAATTTTTCTAAAAACACACATTTGTTTACATGTTTGGAAACTAAATTGCGCGCTCAGTGTAGGTACAGTAGATACGCGGCCGTTGAGAACGCCCATGAAGATTTTGACATAGGCTCATACACCGTTGATAGAGACACATTTTTGACAAAGGCTCACATAAATATTGTAGATCCTCCCCCAAGACAACCCACTGGCCGATATGAGTGAAAGAGAGGACGCGACGATACACGAAGCCGAACTTTAAGAATGCTACCTATGCCACATCAACAGCCAGTTACCGTATCCAAGTAGGTATTTTACGGCCATAAAAGTACCAAATTAATTAGTAAGTCTATTATTTACAAGTACCGTTGTATCTATCACAGACATCCGTTTCTTACTGTGCATTACGCAGGATGAGCAGATCCGCAACAAAACAAATAATCCACTCGGCGTAATTGTTAACGAAGATGGACAGAAACGTAAAGGTAGAAGGTAGAATAAATGTTCCTTTTGATAAAAAAAAAAACTTACTGGAAATCAGAATTATTTAGAAACTTATAACAGGGAGTTTTAGTGAGTAAGTATTACAAAAAGCGCGTATCGTGGAAACTGGCAGAAACTTAAAGTCCGGCCATCGAGAGAATGCGATGCTGACACCTGTCAGTGTGACAATTTCTAGTACTTAGCTAATAAAGATCAATTTCGCAAAACATGTATTCGTTTGAATCGTTTGCATGAAAGTGACAGGTGTAAGGAATTCTCTCGACGACGGCTGGACTATAGGATCAAATAGGATGAATCACTTAGGCGTCGAAGTACTCGTCCGCATAGCTGTCATCCGAAAAAGTGCCTAAAGGACTGGCAGCATTGCCACGTTGAATGAATATGCTAATTATTTATCCAAAGAACGAATCAGCCATCTGACCGATCCGACTGGTCACATGAAGTGTTGACCAGTCGGTTGTTAATATAGGTTGTAAAAAGTCTCATCACATAGCCGTCCACTACGCATTCTGTACATCAAACTAAGTAACATTGCACAAAAGTAATTGCTGGGAAACGACTTTTATTTTTGGTGTGAAAATTTGCTATTCTGTGCGCAGTACGACACACGCAAAACATTGAACTTATGGGTGCATGCAACGGTACAGGGGTCGTGGGGATATTTAAATTTGTGTTATAAGTTATAACATTAAAAACTTGAAATACAGGCACTCTAACCTAGCTCTGGAGCCAGGGCCAGGCCAGGCCAGGGCAGGGCAGGTTTCTGTAACCTGTTTTATGGCAATAAAGAATTTATTTATTTATTATCCTCCGTAACCAGAAGGTTCCCAAGTATGGTCCAGTACAAAAAAAATATTACAATGACAGGGAGTAAAAATGACTCTCGGCTTCGTTAAGTGTCTTTTTATACCCGTTATTATGTATATTTAAAAAAAAAGTTACCTTCTGCAATCTGACGTCGGTAGGTGTTAATTTTGTACATAACATTGTAAATTACAATTAAAATGTTGTCAATTTCCAAAACAACTGTCGTCGACATTGAACTTTCGTGACATATACTCGGAGAACATGTAAATTAAATAGCAATCGACGTCTCAAGGAAAAACCTACGAAATGTATAGAAATATGGCGATTGCTTAATTGTCATGTGTTAGAGGATTGACAGTTTGTTGAATAGTTTCTTGTTAAATTATTTTAATGACGTTTCCTTCTGCTTGCGTGTACGCAATGGTTGAGGGTCGTGGCCTTAGTGGAATTTTTTTCATTATAATCTTTTTTATTAAGAATAGGTTAATCATCGAGGTTAGCAAAGTAACAATAAAAGCTCTCATTAGCTAGCACATTCAGCCTACCCAATTTTGACTTAATACATAATCTTCACCCACAATATGTTATATTGCAGCCGTCGACGCGTCTGCGTGCGCATGCCGCCCGTATAAGCATAACATGAAATGTGGGTCTACTAAAGGTACACCTCTGACCAACCCTTCGCGAATTACAGGCGTGATGTTCTGTTATATAAAGTTACAATATCGGTCGGCGTTTCCTATCTGACTATTCTCAGAGTAAAATAAAGTCCTCCAGACCGTATTTCGGCTACGGCGGCCAATCTCAACGGAGACTAGCCTTCGGCGCGGGAGATATTATATTGCTCGAGTGTGCGTGCAGACACAGGTACACTACCTCTTCCCTCACTCTCATGGTCCGATGGAACGGCAATCCGACACGACCGGAGAGAGATCAGGCGCAGGACCAACGGCTTAACGTGCTTTCCGAGACAACGGGGGTATCACACCGCCAACTTCCAAACTCCGGCCTGTTACTAAGAAATTCCTAATGGAAAAACTCAATAACACTTTGCCCGACCCGGGAATCGAACCCAGGACCCCGACTATTCTCAGAGTAGTCAGATAGGAAACGCCGACCACAGCTAGTTTTTAAAATATGACTGGCGTGTAAAAGTGTTTGTGCAAACCTACTTACATAAATAAAATCATTTATAATACCTCTGGAATTTCAAAGACATTCGACCTTCCTGAATACAAAAATGCTGCTCGGCGTCAGAAATGTGGAACCAGCATTAGAAATAAAGTATCCTATTCCGAGTGATAAACCACTCGACTAATAAGCTGGTGAGCTGTCATTACTAATCGATATTTATTCACCTCACCTCTCGATAGAACATAAAAATAAATATGTAACAAGATAATAAAGCCACTAACTGAACGAGTATACAGTTGGCAGAGATAATTGATTAAATTAAGTGTTATATGGATTATTGGTTCAATATGGTAACTTTACGCGATATGTGAGAGTCGCAGTAAGTATGGAAAATGCGAGATTTATATAATTTTCCTGGGGCCCGCCCTATTACGAACTATTAATGCTATCATGCAGTGGCGAAGGTACTATACAACTCGATTCCTACCGGCTTCCCTTCGAAAATTCAGAACATAGCCACTCTACAGTAATTTCATCATTGAAATTTTCTTTTGGAATTTTTATTTTTTGCTCCGACCTACCTCTGTCATAAATTCACCCTTCGCCACTGCTATCATGATTCCTGCAGTGCGTAAAAAGGTTGGTGCTATCGGTCATAAATATAGAACCATCTCTTTCTTACACTAGAATCATGAAGGCACCGTCGTAAAACGGCACCTGACGTATTTTATGTCATGTCAGAAAAGAAGCTATGCTGATTTCAGCATAGCTTAGAACAGGAGTCGCCAAATGGCGAACCGCCGACCTATTTTATGCAGGAGTAAGTTTTCGATTTCGACTACCGATGAATATCTCCAGAATTGAACGGCAATAGCTTGCACCAACTTTACTCCAGACTTCAAACAGATTGGACAAATTAAAAAAAAACATTGTTAGTTTTATTTCTTAATTGATATTTTTAATCTTGGTTGCTAATAATCATCTACGAGTACCATACGAACGATGAAACTAATTGGTGATCCCTGACTGAGAAAGTAGGTACACTTTTTATATAGATTAGAGTTTACCAAGGTTTAAAATGACATGCTGCACGAGTGCTGAATTTATGTACTACGGGTTCTGCACTGATTCCGTCGACAGCACTTTCTCCGTTTTCACGAAGCCTGAACTTTGGTTTGTTTAACACAGCCTAATTTGCTAACCCACTGGTCTTAATCCCTCTTAAGTTGCCCGGACCTGGAAGTAGTATTTCCCCGGACCCTTGTCCGGTCCGGTGTTGTTGTGAAAGGCCTTCCTTTCACACATATATTGTACTCCAAATATGCAGTCAACAAACAAATCAATCAATGTTAAGAAAACCAAATCCAGCGAAATCTTATTTATTGTCACTTAAACTTGTCTATTTAGAGACATCTTGTGTTTCCTATTATAACTGCAACATAATCCATATCGCACCGGTATTATGATAATGTGACAGCCGGCGCCACATGCAGGCATTCTCATCACGAACTTAATTTTATGAAGACATGTACCACATATAGAGGTATGTAGACTCTGGCAAAAACTAGAGAACAGGAACACATGAGAAATCAATGTAGTTCCCACCAAAGAATAAGCCAGTTGCTGTAGCAAAGGGTACTTGGAATGTCAAGAATGCCTAGTTAAAATATTTATATAAAAATGGCTATCAGTTAGTTGTGGAGTCCCTGGGTGTTAAAACGTCGGAGTTAGATGACTCTTAATGAAATCGTGTCAAACATTATGGATTGTGTTTGTTACATGAAATACTAAAAAGTTTATAATTGTTTTTGCTTCTACTTTTTATAGGTTTATTGTAGCAGTCTTTAATAGAAGACTCGTCGGTCGGTAGTTTTAAGTAAACTAATTAATGATAAGACACAGAAGCGACAAAATATTCCCAAAAAGCCAAATAGAAATGGCAGCAACTAGTACCGGTACAATATGTACGTATCATAATGATCTCTCTTTCATGAGGATTAAGATATGTAGAAAATGATTTAAAAAACTAGGAATCTCTCGTAAAACATAAACATGATATCGACACCATCTCTGTATTCAATCTAGTTTTTCTGCTACATCTAACCACCAGACTGTCACCGCAAACCACTTTACATAATTCTAGTTATAATCTTCCTACGCAACTCAGGGTCAATAGGATAGGTAAAATACATCTCGTTCAAGCAAAAAAGACAATGCATGCGACCTTGGCAGCTAAGTCAAATTCTTCTGATGGGCCAATGTGTAGGCGACCGCAAAAACTATCCTATGACATTGCCAAGCCTTGTTGCCACATAGTCCTAAGTCTTATACATTCGTAAACTCGGTGGAACCTTGTTGGATTAAATGCCGGCTTGAATGTTGGCTGGACAATTGCTTCAGCCCACACCTCTTAGTATTGTTGTGGGGTATAGTACAAGCGATGATGTAACTATAAAATAAATTGTCTCACGGTCCCAACATGTGACTTGTATAATTATAGTTTTATTGAAATGGGCGTCAAGTTTACTTAGATATCTCATGGTCAGGGAAATAAAAGTATATTGCCTGCTTGTGTTTACGAGAGTCGTATTATCATAAAGTTTAGCTTTATTATTACCAGTTGCAATGTTGAAATGACTAAAATCAATATTTTAATCTCTGGTATCATTTTGATTTACAGTAACACCGTTATAATGTTTTGAACCTCTTAAAACATTTTATTCTTCGGGAAATATATAATTTTCTTCATAAGTATTTTTTTTTTTGCAGCCATCGTTACGCGTGGCTAAATAAACAGATACAAAGTAATTCGTAATTGAATTATGCGAGAATTTTATTCAAATACATTATTTATAGATATCATTCTTATTATCAATCCAAACGTGGTCAGCTGTAGGTAATTGATTTATAACGTAAAGCCAAAGTCCAAGAACTAGAAAATAAAATAAATTTCATTTTTAAAGCTACAAATTCATATTTATTTTGACTTTTCCTTGTTACTTTTATATTCCTCCTAATATGCGGTTGTATTACCACCAAATTGTGCTCTGATGCAAAATATGGCATTAATTGGAATTATGACTCACTTATATCAAATACATACTTGCTATTCATCAAAGTTATTATTTTAACTGCTTATTAACGATCGTCATCACTCACTGTTTTACTCTCTCTCTCTTCTATTTTATTATTCATTCCTTTAATATGTAGCTTCCAAAAATATCATACAGCTATGAAATATTTTCAAGCCAATTTGCATCTCAAGGTCTGTTCGCTCCATCTTCGCTTACACAGTAGCGTCTGCCTAAAATCTTATAGCGTAGGCGAGGAAATTTCGGCAGGTAGGTAGCCTCATATTAATTTAGCATGCAGGATCTTTTGTTGATACCATCGCGTCGAGCTCCGGTGCATTCGCGGTCTTGAGTGCATTCGTACTCACTTTTGATTATTTCACATTGAATATCTAATCACCATCAACATTTTTGGGTTCTTTTGTAATTATTTTTAAATGAAAAAGGTTTCTGCACTCGCTCTGAAAGTGTTTCCCATTCGTGTATAATTTTACGCTTTGTAGCTTTGTTTCCACATCTTACAATTTCTGTTTATGATTGTTGGTAACAATTTAATGTAAATTTTGTTTGAAACAAACAGCAATTTTCTTTGTCTTGAGTTTTCCAATTTTTCTCTGTGTTGTAAGGATTTTTTAGACAAGCATATAATTTGTATAATTCTTATCTACTCTAAAGATCTACTACGTCATTTTAATTTCTTTGTTGCTTGTTTATCTTACGAAGCTATCTCAAACAGACTCATTTCCTTTACATCGTTCATAAAAACGTTAGAATCAAAGGAACAAAAAATCCTTTGCACGTGTTCATTATAATCATGTTTTCTCTTTAAAGAATTAATTAATCAATATGTCCATACAAGGTAAAACAATTCATTCTTCTGATCAGCTGTATCATAATGATCTTTTTTTATTATCCTTTACATGTCTAAAATCTTTGTATTTTCATTTTATATAGATACCTAATAGTACATAATATTCGTGCTACTAATGCTCGGATAATAACTGTGGAAGTATTTTTTATTCTCAAGTAAGGTTATATTTTTTGCCAACTCAGCTAATGCAGGCATGAATATTCTGAGAAAATCTTTTGTGTTCTATTCAGTGTATTTTGTGGATACATTTTCTGAATTTCACACATACACTCATAGGACCTTACATACAGTAAGACATAATTATAGTAACCCTATTGGTGATGTTTTTCAGGATGCATAGTACTGGCAACTGGTGTGCGTGTATGACCAGATCTATGACTTTAACGAAGAAAAAGGATCGTAGCAGGTGGCCTTTTCTAATTTCTGCCTATCCCCATGGGAAGAGGGCATGAGTTTACGTATGTGTGTGTGTTTATTTTCTAAGTTCTATCAATACGAACATTATCTTTATCCACTGTTTGATGAGGTTTCTACGGAACAAAAGAAGACCTTGTCAATTTGACAACTCACGTTGTGTAATTTGTGAATTTTCATTTCCTCAGTACGAGGTCAAGCTTTAAATAGATATATCATGAAAATTACCTGTTCTTTCCCGTGTCTAGGTATAATGTGAATACAATGGGAGTTTTCAATTGAGATTTTATCGCTACTGTCGTTTGTTGTGATAGAGATTTACTGGTCGAGCTGACTACAGAGCTAACGTATATTTTCTTGTGGGCGTCAAATGAAACAGTGTCTAGAATTTCATCACTTTCAATTAGGACCTGCGTATGATCATCTAGGCTGGTTTAGAATACACTAGCTTCTGCCCGTATCTTCGTCCGCGTGAAATTTTGGCCTCCCGACCAACCGTGTCGCATCGCCGCGCCCGCCTGCGCTATTAGGTAATTATTTAGTTTTCGGTAACCGTTCTTTCTGTTTTTTTCTTTTTGCTCGACTCCTAAGGATCGTAGCGTGATGTTAAATAACCTTCCCCAAGAATTGGGCTATCAAATGCAAAAATCAGCTTTATTATTAGTAATATAGAGAACCATTCCCGAGTTGACCCTTTAGTAAAAAATAATCATATTCTTTGGTTCCTTTACTTTCAGAAAACCAATGAATTTAAAGTTAGCTAGTATACAATGTTTTTCAATGCTATAGTAAATATAGTTGGTAAATACGTTGGTAGTAGATTTGCTCATTCATTACGCTCTTTAGCCAATTAAACCCATACAGGACTTACTCACGATACGACATCGTACAACCGCTAAATTCTTACAACATCAACTGATATTCTTAGAATCAACTAACATAATTATTTTGTAACAACAACAAATCAATCGGAATGTTTTTTTTTGTGTCTTATTATAGTCAGCTAAAAAATAGATAGCATAAGCATAGGCATAATTAGCTTAAAATGTTCCCACTGCTGGGATACGGGCCTGTACATATACCACGCGGGCCCAGTGCGGGTTGGTAGATGTCACATGTCTTCGAATTTTTGGTTCTAGGACATGCCGGTTTCCTTACAATGTTTTCCTTCACCATAAAAATAGACAGCTCCATATATTATGAGGTCACTACTACCTTTTTCCTGTGGCTTTGACCTCCATCAGAAATTATCTCTCAGGAACGTACTACCCGGATAAAATGTATTCTAGGTCCTAACCCAGGTCATAGTCTATCTGTGTACAAAATTTCATCCAAATCGGTACAGCCGTTTAGGCATTGAAAGCATAGACAGTATACTTTCGCATTTATAGTATAAGATTAGTATAGATTATTTTGATGTCTGTGTCATATACGCAATGCAGTGCAATGCCAAACACCTACTAAGTCAAGGACATAAGAGCTGATCAGGGGTCAAACAACGAGTAGATTGGAACAAATATAATAAGTCTATAAAGCTGCAGCGAGTTTGTAGCGAAGCGGACTATCTCAATTGGCCAGAAAATTGCATTGATGAAGAAGAAAATTAGTTATAATAAAACTACACTACACTGTACTTCAATTATTAGTTCTAATTTGAGTTTATTTCCCATATCCATGTCAAAAATTACCATAGCCAGGGGTGGACGATATTTTCTCTTGACTGTACTTACCTGTCAAGATAAAATTTAAAACAGAAGACGAACTAGCAGGGGATCGAGGGGGGGGGGGGGGAGAGGGGGGGCTCAGACCGGAATAAATCGATCAAAGATCGCGGGAAAGACAGATGAAACTCGCACAGACCACGATTGCATGGCAGAAAAGAGAGGAGGCCTATATTCAGCAGTAGCTGGTACAAGGCTGCCAAAGATAATGATGTCATACATTGGTTTCCGTACGTCCTGTTCGGGTAACCACTGAAAATCAGCGCTGTGCTGTGGGCCCCCTATAGCACAGCATCATGCTGAGTGGAAGCCTTCTTGTCACAGTCATGACGTGCAGCCGTCGACTATTTCTGCTTTGTGCTCATGATTATAGATATATTGTGTTTTATTTTTAGAATTAATTAGGGGGTCCGTGGCTAAATAATAAAAGCCGCACAGGTCGATCGATCAGGTTAAGCTACGCTTGCCGCGGTTGGTTTGTGAATGGGTGACCATCTTTAAATACACAGACCCCTCCGTGCCTCGGAAAGCACGTTAAGCCGTTGGTCCTGGCTGTCATTCGTGGATCTTTGACAGTCGTTACGGGTCGTCAGTAGCCTGACAACGAGTCTTAACAAGGGGTATCGTATTGATAAATGATAAATGATTTATTTCTGTAAGTAGGTTTGTACAAACACTTTTACACGTCAATATTACCCAGTAACTGGGTTGTGGAGGTCAGATAGGCAGTCGCTCCATGTAAAATACTGGTACCCAGCTGCATCCGGTTAGACTGGAAGCCAACCCCAACATAGTTGGGAAAAGGCTAAGCAGATGATGATGATGAGAATTAATATTTTTTTTGTATTTACAAGGTATGCACGTGTTTCTGTGACAAAGAAACCAATTTTTCTTTCTTTATATTGCTCTTTATGAACACACTGTCATTTCACCAACGATACACTACGGTAGTAATGTATAGGTATGTACCTTTTCAATCCTCAGTATTATACTCGTGAAGTATTTTCGGGCCTCTGAAGGTGTTGTCTGGTTTTTTGTTTATGTTACGTGCAGTTCTTTGTGTGAATCAAACACTCTTTAGTCTGGCGTGATATTAGATGAATCATTCATGTCTTGATCTTGTATTGTTTTGTTCTTTAAGGCCTATCGTCCACGACGCTATTTGAAAGTACATAATTTTTATCTCACGAACCGACGCGCGTTTTATTGGTAAACAAGTGTACAAATATGCTGTGAATGTGTGCGTGAAGTAAAGTAACACACTTTCGACCCCTATTTCTTTCCCGTGTCTTGGACGGTACCGAGAGCACACACATTCACAGTATAGTCCGCGCGGAACTAGTTGGCCGCGCCTTAGGTATGTGAGTGGTGAGACGGGGGGGCCGGGGCGCATTACTCAGTACGTACGTTGCGAACCGCCGCCTCTCCCCTGTCCCCACCTCAGCGGCCAACTAGTTCCGCGCGGACTATAGTTTCATGACAATCTGGCTAATATCTGTGATTGGGCTAGTATTTATGTTTTTTTTTGGCGAATGTCATCTCGCATGTCAGCCTAGCAAGTTGTCAGCTACTTAATCGGTCCGTCCTGTAGATACATTAAAAAATTAAGGCCTCCAGCCAGGGCATGAAACTTATAAACTAAGAGACTACTAGCACCCCCTGTGGGGTACGTAGGTACGGACCCCAGCTTAGTTCGTCGCTTGGGGAAGGCAGTAAGGGACAGGCTGGATGGAATCAAACGGTGATTTAAATTTGTAACATGTACTTTTGAGTAGAGTCGTGGATGCAGGGCCTTATGATACTTATTCTAATAGCTATGTATGTTGGTCGGTTACTATGAAAAGTGATTCAGTTTTTTGTTGGCATTATCTAATTTGATTATAAAGGGAACATTTGAGTGCATTGTAATCGTGCATAGATCTGTTTGTACTGCTCAAAATCAATTAGTTTAATGCAGTTTTTTTTTTGTTTGAAATGCAATGAGGTTTATATTACTTTTAAATATTAATTTAATAAGTAGCCAGCTGCTGTGTCCGCTCTAATGTCAAAAGTAATTAATTATTCAACAACAGTATTTGAATTTTTACGTCTTCTCAAATAATTGTCATAATTTTATAACCATAAGGCGTCTGTGAACTACAAATGTTTTATATTTTTCACGTTTTCAGTCAGGTTAATTTTCATTAATATTCAGCCTATGGGTAAGCTTACTATCAGGTAAGATAGTGTTCAATCTATTATACATTTAAGTTGCTTTTCGTGTCTGTCTGTTTTTGACCGCGTTGTTCTTCTGAACTACGCAACGGAGTCTGATGCAGTTTTCTCCATCACGTAGAAAATGTATTCCTTCTGCAGATGATCACATGCCACTAATGCCGCGATTAGCGTGGCCATCTACTGGGGCCAACTCATTTAACAAAATACCTACAAGTATAAAGATTCCGGAAGGTTTCTGTACTAAAACTAAAAAAACTAAAACATTAATATAAAACTTCCATATTAAGAGGACTACATGACCTAAAGCGCGGTCTTTGTCGGAATGCATAGAAAAGAAAGAGAAGCGCGATGACATAACGCTGGTAATTTATTGCAAAATATGAAGCAATTATCGATTTACGAAAATCTAGTGTTTGGACAAGAAAACTAAAACACTAGAGTTTTAGTATGTTGCTTGTAGAATAATCTGACAAAAAATCATAATGATTGTATGAATATTAGTATGATTTTTGTTGTAAAAAAAAAGTTTTTAGAGGTATCTTCATGATTTTTTTCTATCGTACCAAATAAGTTGTATTATGTTTTCAGTACACTATCTTCCTAGCATTTATCCTGAAGAATATCATATATTTTTTTGATTTTTTTTACTGTAGTCGATCATATAGTTTTATTTTTTCTAAAACTTGCGTGTTTTGCGTTTAGGTCCTGTAAGCCCCTTAAGAAGGTGGCTGGGGCTAACTGGATGCGGAAAGCGGAGGACAGGGTGTTGTGGCGCAGCCTGGGAGAGGCCTATGTCCAGCAGTGGACTGCAATAGGCTAAGTTGATTTATAATAAAAAAAAATGATGTTTTATCAAGTCGTAAACATCGAGCGAAGCAGGAGTGGGTCGCTAATAATTAATAAATAGCTTGTTACATTAGTGAGTCGTGATAGTTTTTTGGTTCCAATAAGTTCGCTCCATATCAAACATCATCTACCTGTGTAGTACCGTCATCAGAGACTAAAGGCTGTGGGTGTGAGTACCTACACCTCTGCCTCGGGGATCAGCGGCGTCACGGTTGTTATGTTTAAGGTCGTTTGATATAGCGAGCGTGATCTTAATCCTTATATACCTACCTATAGTTAATTACCTAATGAATGCGAAACTATGTTGCTTTGTCATGACTAGCGAATTTTCCCAAGGGTATGTACTACAACTTTATCTGTATCTACCTGTACAAGAAAGTTTCCATGAAGAAATAAAAGATAAAATGAAACATAATCATACATACCTACATCATTTATTATATGTATATTATAAGGTCCCATGCTTTCTGTAGACAATTATATCGTTCAAGGGTAATTCTATATACCGTACGGGATTCCATTAAAATAGATGGACAGACTTTTAGAAATCATTCAGACCTACCAAATATACACAAAAAAATTCATAAAAATCGGTCTAGCCGTTTCGGAGGAGTTCGATAACAAACACTGTGGCACGAGATTTTTATATATTAGATTTTTTTATACATAAATAATTGTATCGCTAACTGTACTGCTATATTTCTAAAGCTCTTAAAGTATCACCACAGAACAGATCTAGCAAAATCGGTTTAAAATCCCTGTAGGCTACTTACATTGTAGTAACCCATTTCGCTGAACAGTTAGACCCTGCACAGAATTATAATCAGCTGATTCACCCAACGATAACTTATTCCGAAATTAACATAAAAATTCCATGCAGTCTGTAATGGTCTCTGCAAGTTTTTCTAGGCTTTAAATAAGTATAAGTATATTTATTTTCTCTTCACAAATGTACAGACGCCAGCACATCAAGCTACTACAATCTGTCAAATTTCTTTAATAGATTTTCAACTTTATCGCTAAAGCATAATACAGGGTGGGCCAAAAGGTTTTGCAAATAGCAAAACTGAATATCTTGAAAACCGTTTGACAGAAGGGCGCGCGGTTGGCGGGAAAATATGCGTCACTTAATGCAATTTTACTCACGATGGAGCGGTTCACGGAACAACAGCGTGCTTTTCGTTTTTTTTTTTTTTACAAAAACAATGATTCCTTCGTTACTGTACGACGCCTGTTTAGAATTGAACATGGATTACGCCGTGTAAGTGAGTGTCCAAGTGTTAATTTAATCAAAGCTTGGATCGAGAAGTTCGGGCAAACTGGTTTCACAACGAATATTGAACAAACAGGGCGACCACGTTCAAGAAGAAGCAATGAAAACATTCAGCTGGTTGAAATTTCCGTAAGGAACGATCCAGAATCATCTACGCGTTAGTGTTCGGCGGTTCTGACAATACTTAGAACTAGTCTGTGGCAAATTTTGCATCTGGACCTTAAACTGCACCCATACAGGCTTCAAGGTGTGCAGGAGATGAAACCAAACGATTACAAACATGCCATACGTCAAACGTGACTATACCGGTAGTCATAGAAATGTTTCCGAACAAATTGATTTCTCCCAGAGGTGATATCCCATGGTCTCCGAGGAACCCAGACCTTACACTTTGTGATTTTTTCTTGTGGGTGATACCTGAAAAGTCGAGTCTACCATAATAAACCGACGACAATATCAAAATTAACACAAAACATCCATGAGGGGATAGTCGCGATTCCCCGTAGCATGTGTCAGCGAGTTTTCCAAAATTTGCGTAGCCGATTGCAGGAGTGCCAATGACGAGGCGGAGCACATGTCGACGATGTTATTTTTAAGAAATAAATTGCATTAGATGTTTGTTAAGTTGAATAAATTATCAACAAAGTAACATTTGTACTTTTATTTTTATTCATGTTTCAAAAGTGCAAAACTTTTTGGCCCACCCTGTAAGGTTCAAACCTGATTGGGAAAATTGTACAGTTTCGGGTAGCTTGATGTGCTGGCGTCTGTACATTAGTAGTGCTTAAAACTAGCTAGCTAGCAATTTTACAATTGTGAGAGACTGGTACTTGAAATAGGCATTGCAAGCAACACCTGTGTGAAATGGATGAAAATTAATTAAATAAAATGGTCCTTATACGATTGTTACAGGTATCACGTTCTCAGTATTGAATTTCTAGGGCAATACCCATTATATGGAACTTGTTTATGTGAGAAACCAAGAAAACCTAAATACATATCCAGGACAAGACGTCAGCCAATCTCAGAGCAGTTTCCTGCATTCTAAATGCTACATTATATGGTGCTAGCTCATTATCATCACAGTCGCGTCAACGGAAGGCCTCCAAGGACAACTACGGTAAATAAAAGCCATTCACGACGAAGCAATGACTTGCTTGTAGCCACAATTTGCATGGTTCATCATCGTGGAAAGACCTAAGTACCAAATAGTCTATAATTAAGTATCCATCTGATACTGGACAAATACTGGAAATAAAACCCATTCAAAGCGCGCTTTACTTTTTGTAAATTATTACATCGCCACTGCTCTCAAAACGGTGAAGGAAATCATCGCGGTGAAACCTCTTAGAAACAAAAATTCGAAGACATGTGACATCTACCAGCCCGCACTGGGCCCGCGTGGTGGATTACGGCCCACTCCCTCTTACCAAGAGAAGGCCTGTGTCCAGTGGCTGTGTCCTGTGGCCTGTGTACCAGTGGAAATATTATAGGCTGATTATGCTTATGGTAAAGCAATGCAATGACTTGCTTGCTTGCTTGGACCAAAGGACCACATTTTTCATTTTAGCCCGTAACCCTCACAGACCGTTGATTCATTCTATTAACGGGCACATTCCATTTATTTTTAGCCCAGCATTCCTCACATACCGTTACTTATTAATCAGATCAACCTAATTCTAATCACATACACAGTAGGTTAATGCTATGTGGGAAACTGAGTAAAGTGCAGTAAGTAGAAATGTGCAGGTAATCGTGCGCAGTTATACGATCGGCCGCGTAAGGTTGCAGGTGGAGGGCAGTCCGCTGATATAATACTTTACAACGAGCTAAGAATGTTTTGATAAGACACGTGGGTGGTAGATATAGGCCTCGTACTGATATTAGAATTTTCTAAAGTTTCTACAAGCTAATGATCATAACATTCGTAATCTCCGATGGTTGAGCGGAGGTCTACCAAATATACACCTGCATTTCGCCAGTTATAATTGAGTGCCATGTAATAGGGGGCAATTCTATTGCCATCCATTTAGAGTTGCATGAAGAAGCCTCCTCGTGTAGCGCAGTTTGTTCCGCTAGTAGTTGAGTACAACTGAACCGAGCGCTCGGCGCATCCTGGACAGTCACACCCAACACCTTATTTGACTGGCCAATTCTTCCCGTGCGGTGGTAGAGCTAACGTCCGCCTGTTTTGCGACCACCCTCCCACCTGATTTCGGCGTCAAGCAGCCTACTGTGTTTCGTCGATGCGTGGGAGTTTCAGTACCTTAGGTATCATCTGGACACTAGCAGAATGTTTTATAGGAGCATTATTTGGCCGCCAAACAATGCTGCTATAAAACATTCTGCTAACAGAGTTTTATTTGCAGTTAGAGCACAGATTACTGAATAGTTACTACGGTTAGAGGTGAAGAAGTAAGATTTTAGAAGTCTGAAACGCATCGACGTAGCGCCACGAAAAATGATTCAAGCAAAACCAAACCATGTAATACCAGAGTCAAGGACCTAATCAATATATTTCCTTCTGTTATCATTTTAAGAAGGAAAGTGGAACCAAATAATGGTAACGTGTCAAAAATACTAATATCAGTAAAGGAAATAGCTTATCTTGTGGTTTTTGCCTCGGTTCACTTGGTAACCAACTATTACAATTTTTTTACAAAAGTATATGCCTTAGCTATCCAAGGAGGATAGCTAAGGCATAAACATATTCGAAGTCTATACAATAAACATAATATATTTTGTCCTTACTTGCTGATTTTTTTGCAGCGATGGAGATGGTCTAACAAAATTTTACAAAATTACAAACTCATTGTGCTAAATATTAAAACCTAATACGCATTGGAATTGGCAACTAGCTTCATATTTTCTGACTGACCGACTCCTTGACAATTCCAAAGTGCCTGTAAATGATTTAATTGAAATAAATGCTTTGAGTTCGAGTTAGAATTCCTTTTTTATTCCCCGTAAACAATTGCACAATGGTAGAGAAAATTGGCAAAATCTTGAAACTCTGATATATTCCAGAAACCTACTATAGACTACTGACATAAAACAATCTCATGATCTTGTCACATCCACTCTAGTTAATACATCAACAGCAATCAGCGGTACGTCCATGCAAGCAATAATTACTAACATCGTACTCGCAGTGTTCACAATTAACTGATCACCCGTGAAGCTAACGCATAGTGTCGTTACAATGCAGCTGAGGCATGGAAGTAGGATTATGTTATTATGTCTATAGTTTATCTATGTATTATCTTTGGGTTTGTTAAAATATAGTTCTTTTAACTTAAAAGATAGCTGTGCTGCTGGTGAGTTTTTTGCGCTACTTCTTCTTCCTAGCTAAGCAGCACTAGGGAGTGGTGAAGGGCGGGAGTTTTTGGGGGACTGTCTTAGGTAATATTGACGTTCAAATAGTGCAAATTCTCAGCCTAGTTTGACTTTTGATTTTGATATGAGTGCATAATGATTTTTAAGATAAAAGTAATTAAATAGTTTTTTTTAATCATGATAACACTACTGAAGCAAACAGGGGCAGTTTGCAATTTTCCTTAACGCGGACGGAAATCAATTAAGTTCATATGAGAACACTAAAGGGAATGGTTTGCCAGCCATTCATTTTATAATTAGAAATTGTTTTTAAATTGGATTGCCATTTTTACCTACAATAAGCGAAAGAAAAATTTTTCGCTCTGCAAAAATAAGAATTACATCATAAAATAGACATTTAATATGTACACTAAAGCAGCCAAAAGCCTCTTATTCAACAAATATAAAAAGAGAAAAGGACCAAAATATTATGCTTGCTATTTATGCTGCGGCTCAAAAGACCAGTTAAGTAAAATTGTAAAATATTTAGTCTTGCCTACCCACACTTTAACCTATAATATTTCCGTCAAGGCGTCCATGTTTCGTAACACCAAGTCATTCAAAACTTAATTACATGTTGAACAAACCCTACATGAGCATACAGGCTTAGCAAAATCGCTGTCGTATATTAGCAAACTGTTTTACCTATAATTACAAACATAGAAAATAATTAAGCTGTCTTTCGAAATATATATGGAAGGTTTATAATTACAGTTTAATTACTGTGTTAGTTTGAATAACCTTTAAGTTTACAGGCAGTAATTAGCATGTGCTGAACATGAATTTTATTAATTAAATTGAATGAAGAATATTTTTGTTACACTTTTAATTCCCTTTTGATTTGTGTTAAGTATCATTTTAAATGGTTGTCCTAAATGTCTGTTGAAGTGGTCGTAAAATTTCATTTTCATGTAAAAATTAAACTTAATTATGGTTTAATTAACTATCATAATTTGCTATGGTTTGTTAATAATAATAAATTACGAACGATAATATTGAATTAAAACAAAATGTTTGTACTTATCTAGATATGAATTTAGCCCCTTTTTAACTGCTATCTGTCAATATAAATCAGATAGAGCGTTTTATACCGACTTAAAAAAGGAGGAGGTTCTCAATTCGCCTGTATTTTTTTGGTATATATGTTATTTCTCCGACAATAATTGTGGATCGATTTTAAAAAGTGAAAAATAAAAACGTTTGCCAAGAAAAACGACCGACTACCAAAAAAACACTACTAAGTGAAAAATTCCTTCAATCTGGGGAGTCGGTGGCAAAAAACGAAAACTCTCTTTGTAGTACTTATTTTGGAAGTCGGTTGATTTTTTGGTAAATATGTTTACTATTGAATATGAGAGATTTAAAGAAAATTACTTGAACAATATAGTCAAAAATAAGAAAACAATCGAAACCGCCGTAAGCGATACCTAACAATACCTAAGTACACCTAAAATACTATATTTTAACAAAACTCTAACTAAAATGCCGACCGTTCCATAGATAAACTAAGTAGGCCCAAACTATTTCGTTCTTTCCAAGGTCTACAGCATTCTTCAAACATTTGTTTTAAACAATGGTTGCCTAGCAACAGTTGTTTTAGCATTTAGTTACGACACCACACCTTCTTTCTGCACTTAGGCCCTATGTGGTAACAGTGACGTCCCATTTCAGTCAAGGCTCTAACTTCGACAACCAAATCCATAGATAAAAGGACACAACCATTCGATTCTACACAAAGAAAACTAACCTTCTCTTCTTCACTACGATAAGGTGCAAATTCTCGTAGCAATAGAACACTGATGATACTGTTCCACGTCCCTGCCAAGGTCCTACCGCGAGGCAGTGCACACATTTGCATAGGCGTGCTAAAAGTCTAAAGCTTTACGCAATTTTCACGCGAATGTAAAGCGTATGATACCGCGATAGGGTTGAATTTCAAATAGGCTTGTACAAATAAATAACACGTTTCACTTTTAGTAAATTACACAAAGGAATAACGATAGTATTGAAGTGTTACGCCGCTGTACGTGTAACCGCGAATGTCACGTAGTTTTAACCATAATCTGCTCTTGATTTTTTTATTATGTCCACATAAATTTTCTAATCGCAACCCTAGAGAAATTGGAATAAAGTTTAATTTTCTTTGAGGTATACTCTATCAAAAGCTTTAGTAAATTCCAAGTGACATAGAAATCAAACCTTAGTAGTAGTACCGCAGGGCATTGTGGTCTTATGGACCAGAAAGTATATGATTAAGATTAATGCGTACAAAGTGTGGGTGGTGGACTGATTAAAGATTAAATATATTGTTATTGTTCCTCGGAGCTATGACAAATAATTAGTTTCGGTAGTTAATAAATATTTATGGATTGTCGCGGCCTTTTCCATCACGGCTTGCCCGACCTGTAAGCTACTGTTTAGATTAACTTGTTTCTTGTCTTGGCACCGATTGGCTTGAATATTGTTGGTATTGCCGAATACTGGTGAATTTAGGACGCTTTGAAGGGTATATTATGCCTACCGAAATTACAAGAGAACAAACACCAAGCGCGAGAGCCTTTGTTTATACCTATTTTAATAATAGAAATCCTATATTGCGTCAGCAGTCT
Organism: Hydraecia micacea; assembly: GCA_914767645.1. NCBI lineage: Eukaryota > Metazoa > Arthropoda > Insecta > Lepidoptera > Noctuidae > Hydraecia > Hydraecia micacea. The sequence goes on along the minus strand of OU611776.1, from coordinate 4,232,247 downwards.
GCAATATAAAATCGAGTACATACAAAATTCACTGAAACTCATAACACAATTTCGAAACTATTGATCAGTCTCAAGTGGATTTAACACATAACATAACATCCCGCCAGTATTCCTGAAGGGTTAGACTGATGAATTTATTTACTAAATGTTAATTGTAAAAGCAGTCCTATCAGCCATTGATCAAAAGAGAACGCACCGGATACTTTCGATTGTATCCGATCCCATGAACTTTGGAGCATTCTGACATACCAACTGACTTTTCCACTAGTGCAGAAAAGATTCAGTAGAAAATAATATTCTATATATCACCACTTATAGCCTGGAGCAGTGATGGCCCAGTGGTAACAGCCGCGACATACAAGTTGTATGTCATAGGTTTGAACCCAGACAGTCGCTTTATTTTGTGTAAATTATTTCAATACTACTGCTCTCAAAACGGCGAAGGAATACAACGTAAGGAAACCGACATGTCCTAGAACCAAAAACTCTAAGACGTGACATCTACCAACTTGCACTGGGCCCGCGTGGTAGATTACGGTCCTCTCCCTATTACCGAGAGGAGGCCTGTGTCCCAGCAGTGGGGACATTATAGGCTGATCATGCGTATGCTTAAGCACCTGTCTTAGACAGTATGATCTATCATGTTATAGTAAAAATGCATCGTCAGGTACAGGTCTAGAGATATAGGTGTAAAGAAAACGTATTGATAATTTATCTGAAGAAAGACGAATAGAGGCATAGGTTAACAATATTAAAATGGGTAATATTAACGTTTAGTTATCTACCTATAGAAGAAGAAAAATTAAAACTAGGAGAGCGAAAATCTCTTCCCATTGATTGACATTTCATTTTGTTATTATTGGTTCACAAATTGGGCAATACAATATAATTTACATACTACATAGGTAATGTTAAAAAAAACATAACACTGCATGCCCTAATCAAATAATAATTATCTAAAAAAGATATATGAATTAATTATCGTATTAAATTAACTTACAGAGGCATTTTTATCTTTCAGAACTCGCCATAAAAGTTACAAAAATTAATAAAAATCGCCAGAATTTAAAACAAACAATGAACAAAACCCATCGCTTGGAGTCAACTCGAACAATTACCTGCGGTCGTTGTCTCTGCCTCACAAAGACGATCTATTTCTGTACATTTGAATACAAACACTATTGACAGACATTCTTTTACATTAACGATGCCTGTATATACATATATACACATATATATCTGATACCAAAGCATTATCTAATACAGACAACTTTATGTAGCTTCATCCAATAGATGTTATTGACTTTTAAAAGTGTTTTAAAAGCTGATCATCCTCCTGCCCTATTGGTTAGGCGCAGCATGTCTTCTTCTTTAATGGCGATGGCCCTTTGTGCTCCAAAACATGCAGCCAAAGTGACATCTGCGCTGCCACCGATAACGCCGTGGAAATAGCGAAGTTTTGGGCCAAAAAATATATTTTATTTTAATAGCTGAATGGACCTCTATCACGCTTGACATAACTGTCGTGCTAGTGACACAAAGAAATAAAAGAAGAACTGGTAACACCTGTATTTTCTTCATTCTTGATCCTTCCGTACATCTCTATTTGAAGTCGTCTCAGTAGTCACCCTCTTTCTAGCTAAATCATCTTTAATACTAATTATCCATCATTTCTTTAGTGTTTCTCTACTCTTATAACCATTCACATTCATACTCAAAACTTTTCTCACGATATGTTCCTCATTCTTCCGTCCTCACCTTGCCCTTTCCTAGAAAACCGATTTTCACACTACTTCTCGTGTGTCCTTACATAAATCATTAATCAATTATATAAACATAGTCATTGCTTTAACAATACTCAAATACATTTTATTAATCTATCATTTTACAGCTGAAATGATGATGAATCTATCATCAACTTACGTTTCATTCCTAAAACCAATTTAATCATCGTAAAAATAATCTTGGGTTTAGTTCAATATAATTAGCCGCAGGTATAAAATTTATATATATACTATAGTAACTGGCTATGTACATAATACAACTAGTATTAGAAGCAAGGCGGATGCGATCGAGGACGTCTGTATACACGAAAAAAGCGATGCAAAAGTGAACGGAGCATAAATGAGTATAGATCCCATTGTTCAATTATCTTTTTCACGTACATACCCAAAGGTCGTGAGTTGCTTGATGAGAATTAGTTCCGCTATCAGATTTTGGATTTTGGTCCTTCGCTCCGAAACTTTTCGTTTGCAAGTGGGCTTAGAAAAGAAAGATTTAGTCGTCATGAGTCTTTTATTGTGGCCAGATTTGGATTTATGATTTTGGTAAAAAAAAATGCAAAGGAAGTGATTTAAGTACTTAATATTGCTTCTTTTTTGTGCAAAGTATTATATTAACTCGTGGTTTCAACTTATGTGCATTATCAATATCTGGAATGGTAAATGCAACGAACATACCGTTCATATCAGTCTCCTATATTGACACCTGTCGATCAAACCAATCAGTATCTTATTTATCTACCTATACAATACTTTCGGCAGTTTTGTAGCTAAAGAAAAACTTTTCACAGTGTTGCTATATATTACGTCCATAATAGCCTTGGAATAAACATGTCTAGTACATACCATGGCATAATTATTTATTTCAACACCAACTTAGGACCACAAAAATTCAAGAGATTTCCGTAAGATAACATTAGCATATTTATTCGAGTTAAATTTAGTCACAGCCTACGATGGTGTTTATAAAAAAATCCAACATAATAGGAGCGAGAAAAAAACTGACCCAGAAACAAAACGAGATCGACAGTAAAAATGCTGTCCAAAGAATCAGTCAAGGTTCGCAGAACTTGGAAAAACGGAACAGAATAATATTGTCCCACAATTTGATGATCTTTTATGTGTCAACAAAAGAAACTCCATTGTTCCCAAACATTCGTATATAATCACTTGTTTGTTTGCCGAAAAAAAGCGGTCGATCCGAAATTCTAACAAAAACGAGGCAAAATTTCGCGTTGACATTGAACACACGCGTTTCACGGTCTTTTCGGACATGAGTTCATTGCAACTTATTTGCATACGAAAAGGCATAGTGACGGCTTTGACTTTGCCGGTATCTGTCTCGACTTTCGTTGAAAAAGGCAAAAACAGATCATAAACGACGCAACTACCCAGAATTCTTTTTGCACTAATAAAATCGTAAACGCTCGTTTGTCCCACTTTTTGTTGCATGATCCAATTTTTTTCGAAAGCCGACGACAATGGCAGAATTATGTCGTAATTTTTGAACAATGGTCTGTTTGTGTTGTGGACGCTGTAGGGACCTTTGACGGGTGCCGAAGGGGGTCCGAACGTAAAATATATTGCGCCAGTGACGTAACGTACCTCACTTTCGATTTTAGCTTAGTGAAGACTATTAAAAAAGTTGCACAATGTGTTTTGTTTAAGTTATTTCATGCCTTTTATCATTTTTAATTTTTTTTTATGCCTTCTCTGCACATGTTACAGTGCATTTTTGAACTTTGCCCTGTGACGTCAAATTTCGACGTTCTCTTTCACAAGGTATTTGATATTACTTAAAAATTTGCTATCACTGGTCTTTCTTTGTTGCATAACTTTTATAATAACAATATCTTACAATACGGCATTGGTGAAATCGACTCGTAAGACCAAATACGTGTGTGTCTCCATGTTGTCAACAATAAATCAATCAGTACTGCAGAGGAGACGAATAAATAACAAATAGAATTTTGATTAATAGTTTGGGCCTTGATATAAGTTTGTGTAAGCACATAAAAACATTTTGCTTGCATTTAAAATAATATCATCTCAGTCTCCTAGGACCATTTCTCCTCCTTTAGATTGAGCGTTGATAAATCTTTATCGCGGACCAAGTGATGTAATTCTCATTAAAACAAACAAAAAAGTGCAAAATACACCATCAAGATGGTGTTTGGTGTGCACTGATAGCTATGATATAGATACGTTCTAATTTTTCATCCGTGCAATCTGAACTTTGTAGGCACAATAAAATACTTGATCCCAAGTTAAATTGATGGTTATTAGTCATTAGACCCGGCCTTTATTTCTTATTTATGGTAATAATAAAACTAGCGTTGATGACCGAAAAAAGGTAGTAGCAGAAGGCAGGCGACGAAACAATAACTTTTGATTTCAAAAGGGGCCCATTGTTGCATAATTACAAAAATAGAGCTTGAACCGTTTTTTTAGAAATGTGAAAGTGAGAGTTCTCGTGTATTTGTTATAAAGTTTTATGCTTTTGCTACTTTGCTCCTTTATTTTTATTCTTACAGCTTTTATGGTGCGCCATTTTGGAAGACGGTAGCTCAGAGCGCTTTCACTTTCTAAAAACGACAGTTTTTATACGTGTTATTAACATTTTTTTGGTAGTTTTACCGACTGTCGGGACAAAGATGGTGTTAAAAGTTATTTTAAATTGCATTTCTTTTGTTTCTGTCGGCTCCCTTGTAAGATATTTTAAGTATCGTAAGAGCGGTTCTGCACTACATCCGATCCGAATCCAAATTATAGATCCGACTTCAATCCGAATTGGGAATGTTCTAAATTCAGACGAATAGAGTTCGGATCTAGTGCGTAACCCCTCATTTAAATAGGACTATGGTCACTTCTGACCGGCATTTCTCGGATTCGGATCGGATTTAGTGTATAACCGCTCTAAAAGATATCCTTTAGTGTCACTTTATTGGAGTAATTGTAAAAAGGGAAAGTTTTACAGTTTCTCTGATTAATAATGAATACTGCAAGACTCTAGCTAGTAGCCTTTTCTGTATTTAATTTGTCGTCGTCAACCTTTGACACAGCAGTAGGAAATTATGTATATTTTCTTCACTTTGTTGAAAATTCACTTAAGTTTTTTTTTTCAGATCCTAAACGAATCACTACATCATCTGCTTAGCCTTTTCCCAGCAACTATGTTGGGGTCGGCTTCCAGTCTAACCAAATGCAGCTGAATACCAGTATTTTTCATGGAGCGACTGCCTATCTGACCTCCATAACCCAGTTACTGGGTGATACGATACCCATTGGCTTGACTTTCGGGCTTCTGACTACCCGTAAAGATCTATCAAAGATCCACGAATGATAGCCGGGACCAACGGCTTAACGTGCTTTACGAGGCACGGAGGGGTCTCGGTATGTAGGTAAAGATGGTCACCCATCCACAGACCAACCGCGGCAAGCGTAGCTTAACCTGATCGACCGACCTGTATGGCCGTTATTATTTAAAACAAAACAAACAACACAAATCACTACATTGATAATAAATACATAAATAATAAAAATTATATTAATATTGGGACGAACGAAGCATATTGTTTGGGACGAACCAGGATTTTTTGGAATGTGGGACAAAACTTCGGGACGAACGAAGAATAAATCCATACAAATGTATACGGAGCACGTGACATTCTTTAGTTTCTGCCTACCTACATGGTAAAAGTCGTGAGCTTATGTATAGTAAAAGTGCGCAGTGCTGCACGCCCCCACCCTATTTCAAGTTAAGCAAATATCAACTTTATTTCAATGACAATTAAGTTGATTTCAGAGTGACTAGTGCTATTGAAAAAGTTATAAAAATGTTTGATGTTGTACCTAACGTAAACTGAACTTTATTATGCAGGATTTAAAGTTATTTTTCCATAAACTCATATTTGTTTACTTGTTTGACAAATAAATCGCGAATGCAGATTAGGTAGATTAATAGTAAATTAACCTCCTTAACATTGTAATCTTCGCAGTTAAATATGATTTCTACGAGTATCATAAACCTTATTGTTTTTCCTATTATCTCTTTTAGGTCACGTTCGGTAATTTCCAAAGAAATCTTAATTAAAGTGTTTACAATCAAATTGTCATTAGTAAATTCTATAAGGTAAATTGAATAAAAAATATTCATTAAGAATTCGACGCCATGTGACATCTGCCAATTCGCACCGGGCCCAGGATTTCGTCAAAAAACATCTCGCTACTTGACAAAATTCCCAAAATAGATCGAACCAGGCTTTACAGAGAAAAAGCCTGTGTCTGAGCAGTGGAATATAACCTAACATCAAGCTTGGTTTTCACCAAGAGGGAGGCAGATGTGTACCTACAGTAGACACGTATAGTGCGGTCACAATATCTCTGCACCTCGCTTGTTCATTTATTTATAAATAAATATATATCCAATCACAGAATCCTTCAATTTAAACCTCATACATATACATCCGGCAGTCGGGTAAAAAAACTTATTTCTAGAGATGCTTATCTATCATCATCATCATCATCAGCGAACATCGGCGTCATCGAGCGAGGTGCAGAGATAATGGGACCGAGTTATAAAAGTAAACGTGCCATGTTCCACGTTTCGCCAGTTATATATATTAGTTACTAGCGGCCCGTCCCAGCTCCGCACCGGTGCAAATTTTCTTTCATACAAACCTTGTGCTGGCAATACCGAACACAACAAAAAATAATAATTATCCAATTTGGTGCAGTCATTCGGAAGTTATGCGCGTACAGACATTTCGGCGACTTTGTTTTATACTCTGGGGCGAGCCTATTGCATCAACCGAAATATATACAATCGAAGCGACTATTTTAAGCTGATTATAGTTATATTTATGATAAGGTGTGACTATAACATAAACTCTAACACTATAACATAAATATTAAATAATTAGGGACGAATTTATTAATATTGGTGTCGTGGTTACCAATATAATTGAAAAGAAAATCCATTTGTTAATTCAGTACATGAACTCCTACCTTTTAATTTATCTTAATGAGTAAAAAAGTACCTTTAGTAATTGCATATTTGCATACAACGGAGATAACATAATTAGTATGAGTTTCACACGTTAACATAAATTCTATATCTACGATATTTCCATACTAATGAGACGATGGTTTGTAATATTTTCCCGTATAATTAAGGGCAACTAAGAAACAGTTTATTACGTTGTGAGGCGTCGCAAGTAATATTGATGATACTTCCTTGTTCTATACAGTTCACAGATTAGCATATCAACGTGTTTAACAGAATTTATATATCTCGGGACCATGGGGTCTCGGTCCTTTGGAAGGCGTACGAGGGGCCAAAGCCAACTCACAGAGGCCCCTTAGGAAATTTTAATTAAATGCGGCACCAACCGACGATTATCCTATATGCACTATGCAAGTGCACCCAAGGATAACCCCCGGTTGGTGTAGGACTATTGTAGGATATGGAAAAATAAAAAATTGGACTATGGGTTTGGTTACTAAGAACTATAGAAGAACTATGACCCCTGCCTGATCAATGTTTTATATAGTATACACGGATAAAATGGCAGGGGGTGACTTGCACGCTCAATAATGGGCCCCCGGAAAAGGTCACTAGCACATAGTGACGTAGCGACAAGGGGGCAACATGTCCTAACAGAATTTTATTATTATCTGAACTAAGGTCTTCTTTATGTTTCTCGTCGTAACTAGAAGTTCCATTAACAACCATAGCAGGATCTTCTACGTCTTAGTCGAATTTTCGACGCGAAGGTTTGGTGTTGCAAGGACCAAACATAATTGGTCCTTGCATCGAAAACATGCCAAGAAATAAGTATATGACTTACTCATTCTAAATGTTTGCTGCATTGCTATTATTTGTTAAATAACTCTTTCAACACGCCGAGCCTAGGAAGCGGTGTCGAGACGGCCTAGACCGCAAGGGATTGGTCGAGGTGCCTCTGGAAAAAGATGCCTGGAAGGATTTGGGAAAGGCCTTTGCTCAGCAGTGGGACAGTGTACGGTGAGAAAAAAAAAACTATATCACAAGCTATACTCTAGTAACACAGAGGGGCTTGTGGCTAAGTAATAACAGTCGCACGGGTCGATCGATCAGGTTATGCTACGCTTGCCGTGGTTGGTCCGTGGATGGGTGTCCATCTTTACATACTACCCCTCCGTGGCTCGGAAAGCACGTTAAGCCGTTGGTCCAGGTTGTCATTCGTGGATCTTTGACAGTCGTTACGGGTCGTCAGAAGCCCGAAAGTCTGACAATCAGTCTTACCAAGGGGTTTCGTATTACCCAGTAACTGGGTTGTGGAGGTCAGATATGCAGTCGCTCCATGTAAAATACTGGTACCCAGCTGCATCCGGTTAGACTGGAAGCCGACCCCAACAAAGTCGAGCAAATGCTAGGCAGATGATAATGACTAACACAGCATGGTAAACACAATCTTACCATCACCGACTACAGCAAACATATTAACCAAAACAATCTTAAATCTTAATGATTCATAAAGTTACACAAAAGAGGCAAGTTAATGCCGCATTTTAAACAGATTTACTTTCGGGTCAGTATAAAAATTAAAGCCCAGCCTTAGATACGCGAGATTAAGTTATAAAAACGTCTGTCAATGCCGCACGTACGATCCGTCAGCTGTCATGAGATTTATCCTTACATCAGCGGCCTGTGACGCTTGGATGGATACTGGACGAAGGTTTTAATTAAAAAAAATAATTTGGAATAAAATTATGATGTTTGAGGAAAGGTGAAAGATGGCAGGACGAGCTTAACGCCCATCGAAAGGATCGATCAGCATTGGCAGAAAACAGAAGTATAATGATAAAAAGGGAGAGAGGCCTTAGTAATTGTGTCGTATTAACTTGAACGAGTAAAGACCAATGACAATGTGCGAATAATACGGGAGCCGAGTAGGCCATCCGGCGACTGCCTACTGCCGCGCGTGTTTGTATGAAGATTTTGTTTTTTGTTAAGTATGATAATATTTTAGTGAATTTCTTAATCGTGGGGCACACACACTAAAATGTAATTGGCAGACTTATGTTGATATATCGAGGTAAGTACTGCTTATGTGCCTATATGCAATGCACGCCACTGGGGCGAGCTTATTGCCATTAACCGGGCACAAATCCAGACTCTGAGCTCCTATTGAGAAATTCCAGATAGAAAAACCCAATAACACTTTGCCCAACCTGTGAATCGAACCCAGGACCTCATGCTTAGCAGTGGCATTTGCAAGCACTAGACCAACGACTAACGAGGCACTCTTTTTAATTCGAATTCTGACAACTTGTCCATCTGACTGTACGTCCATGTCCAATAATTATGTTACCGTCCACGACTGTCTTCAAGCAGTCATTTGTCAGATGTCAGTCCATTGAAAACCTCGCCTTATACAGAGCTGGTCGTTTATGCAAACATATATAAATATTAGATGTGAAGTCTTGGAATAAGAATATGGTGGTTCTCTTACTTTCCCTAGTTTTAGTTTTGTATGTAGAAATTGCTTGGAAAAGCTTTCTACGACAATTATTTTGAGGCCGCGGTTGGCCTGTAGATGGGTGACCGTTTTTACATACCGTGACCACTCCGTGCCTCGGAAAGCACGTTAAGCCGTTGGTCCCGGCTGTCATTCTTTGATCTTTGACAGTCGTTACGGGTCTTCAGTAGCCCGAAAATCTGACAACCAGTCTTATCAAGGGGTATCGTATTACCCAGTAACTAGGCTGTGGAGGTCAGATAGGCAGTCGCTTCATGTAAAATACTGGTATTCAGCTGCATCCGTTTAGACTGGAAGCCGACCTAAACATATGTATATAGTTAGGAAAAGGCTAGGCAGATGACAATCACAAAAATCTTTAATTTTCTCAATCAATTAAACTGAACTCAATTTATTTCTTAATGAGCCTTTTCCAAGTAAAAAACTGAACAAATCTAATTTATAAATTCCATTATAAAAGAACAATGTGTCGAGTTTAGAATTAGTATTTTTTTCTACCAAATGATAACGACAACATTTTGCTTATCTGTACTAGGTGGTCTGGACCCGTAAAAACGCAACTACAGTAAGCCAATGAAGATACCAAAAGTTAATCCAACTATCCTGTAGCTCAATTTCAATAACACGTCTTAACCAACATTATCATCTCATAACACTTTTCTAACAGCTGACACTGAAATCTCCCAACAACCTAATTTTGCGTCAAACAGCAGTTTCCGTCTTAACACAACAAAGACGTGCAAATATCAGGTTTAATCCATTCTTCCTGATCGGGATGATGCGGTGATGCGGTCAGCGATGCGTCATAGCCAACCTTCTAACGAGAGCATGATGTGTGATTGGCGCAAATTATAAGAGGCACGGTTTGAATGAGAGAGATGAAGGCTGATGGAACTTAATGTAATGTACGAGTTAAAAATGAATTGCGTTAATTTCGGAGTAATGTGTTAGGGTTAGCGCAGACAGAGAAAAAACTGCCCAAGATAGATATACATTGATAAATTGATGATGACCGCTGGGCAAAAGTCTCCACACAATGGGTGCCTGAAGACACAGACTAATCTAGACGGCGCCGCCGAAGTCGGCCCAGAAAGCGGTGGCGAAATGGCTTTGACGCGTACTGCGAGGGCTGGTTCAAGGTGGCGGGGGAAATGAGTTTCTGGAAGGACTTGGGGGAGGCCTTTGCCCAACGGTCATCATCAATTTATCAATGAAAATCTATCTTGCTCAGCAATGGGACAGTATAAGCTAAATATAACTTGATAATTAATAACTCAACCACAACTAAAATAGAGTTCCCAATAGCATGCATTAGATGTTTCTTCTGGTGTGTGTTCGAGCATGCTCGCGAATATTTTCACTCAAATCTTGACAGAAAAAAACTCGAGCATGGTCGAGTATTTTGCTGCTCTATCTGCACTGACGTTTGGGGTTTTTGTTGAATTGGGCAAAACATCAGGTACCTACTGTCATACTGGCTAAATGTACTGTCTTTTGGCTTTGTATGTGTACACATAGACACGGAAGAGGGAGGTCTTGTGTTACAGGTATATCTATACTTAGAAGAAGACCTCTAAAATGTATTTGTTAAAACCTGTTGATTATGAAATAAAAACTTATAACTTATAAAAAAAAAACTTATAAACTTATTTCATAGGACATAATAAATCATGGAAAATAGAGAAATCCGCTATCAAAAAGAACTTTATAAGACTGACCATGGTAACTTCCAAATAAATAATTTCGGACGTTACGTATCGTGCAATTCTGCATGCCACTTAAATCATCACTCGGTAGAAAATCGTGATTATAAACTAAAACGAAATCTTTATGTGTTTCTAAATAACTATAAGCCCTTTACGGACATTAAAACGCGCACGAGATGTTGTTACAGGGGATGGAAGCGTGAAAGGTACATAAACAGAAGTGCAGTTTGCAATTTAATTATAAAATTGAACCATATCTCTTACAAGGCAAAGTTCAATTTTACAAAGCAAATTGTTATGATCTTGAACACGTGAGTCTTTGAGAGCTTTCAATTTGCAACTCTACCTCCTTGATATACATAAAATTAAATATTGTGTGGCAGTTGAACTCACTCAAATAAATAGACATTACTGCATGGACATATTTCATATTGATGCAAGGATTTCACTATGTACATAAAACGGCCAATTACATTTAATATAATTTTTGCAATTAACATAAAGTACAGAAGCATTCAAATTTCATTATAGCAGCTTTATAACATGATGGATGGTTGAGAGTTCTGAGCAATAATTAAATAGAAGACTTGTGTGTTTTGTGAGTATAAACGGCAATGAATGGTGCCTATTAAAACAGGCGACATCGCGACTAGGAGATATTATTCAAAGAGCGCTATATATCTGTCTATTATACAGGGACACATTAAAATAGATGGACAAATTTTAACACTGCGCTCAGTACGTCTAACCAAAGATATCCAAGCAAAAAAAAAACACTGATTAAATTGATTTTATTATGACCTAAAATAATAAATTGCCGGCACATTAGTGTATTTTCGTTAGCTGATTATTTTTCTTGTAAGTATCTAATGCGTTTTTCTTATATATTTTTATTACCATCGTCATTATTTTGGTGGTCTGAATGATTTCTAAAAGTTTGTGCAACTATTTTAATGGGACTATAAAACAAAGTCGGGTTAGTTAGACCATGTATAACTCAAGAATAGCTGGACCGATTTTATGATCTTTGTTTTGTTGGATTTTTCTGCACCCTGAATAGCAGAATAACAAAACATGGGAAAAATAAAATAATGAAGATGATTCGTTTTTTCATACAGTTTTTATTTATTGATTCTAAGGCGGTACGAAGTTCGCCGAGTCATCTAGTAAGTTATAGAAATATCTCAAACTTGTATATACAGAAATAATCTTGTGTGAAGTATGTAATTAGGCAAATTAATTGTTTATCAATTTGACTACCGACTTGGAAATTTAGATCTTGTCAAATATATGTAATTTACACTATAAAATGCTATTTCAATATTAGCAGTATAGTTAAAAATAATCCTGTAAATTTTTTTACAGGACAATTTTTGATGTAGGTATTATTAACTTTTTTATTAATACATTTTGAGATAATTTATTATTTAATTAATATTTCTTTTTAATTATTGTTCGTATATTCAAATCACGACTGTCATTATTTGACAGTTGTTTGAAATGGCTATAACACGGTGAATTGACGTAGTGTGAAATTTGATAAACAATTATTTTTGTATCACAGCAAATGAAATTACTCTCTCAAACATTGTTTTTCAGCGACCCAACTACTCTACTCCATCTAAAAGGACCATTCGTTATCTCTTTGGTAAGGACACAACTAGTTTGATCATCCCGGATATGGTAAGTCTCTGGTTTCAACTGTTGCGATTTGACTTATACCTACGATAACTTGTCTATGGAAAAGGTTTTGTTGGCTTGCTCATCATTCTAGTTTTAATTCGCCATGACGTAATCTGACTGTGTACCGAAGGAAAAACATTTTTGTTTAGGTTAAAGGAGGAGGAACTTGAAGCAGCTCTATAACGATATATTACTTTTTCTATAACGTTAACTTTAATTTCTTCACACATAATCGTCGTCAGTTGTTTTTCAAGGACATCATCATGTATAGTATTTCCCTGTATTTGCTTCCCGAAATCTCTTTCATTCGTTTTTTTAGAGCTACCATTTACCGGGTAATATGTCTTTCATTGACTTGAATGTGCCCTGGCGGCTGATAGTATGTCATGCTCACACAATTGTCTCGCTGACGGTGGCGTGTGTGTTGGATCATTTAGCTCCCTCCAAAATGGTTGAGCTGAATGGTGCTAATCTATGCGTTATGTTCGTGAACGAGCGCCGTCAGTTGGGGCTGGTCATCACTTAGCTACCCCGGCTTATTTTTAATTATTTTAGTTTTGGATTGTTGTTTTTTTTATTTACTATTTGCTGTACTCTGAACGCTTTTAACGCGTACGTCTTTTTTTTACATCGTTCTCACATATTATTATAAATTCAACATTAATGATGTAACTAATATTTTTGTAAAATATAATTTAAAAGATTGTCCATGGATTTTCTTGCCCGTTCTTCTCCATAGGTACAATACCTACGCTTTGGAATGGGCAACTTGCTTAATTTTTTTTGACTGACCGACTCCTTGACAATTCAAAAGTGCCTGTAAATGGTTTAATGAAATAAATGCTTTGAGTTTGAGTTTTCTTCTGCATCATTCTTAATTACATCCATTACAAAACCGCTATCGCCCTCTAATTACTCCACACTGTACTTTCAAAATAGATCATTAACTTTAATACAAAACTGTCTCAGTCTCAAGCATGTGGGAGTGATCTTGTGAGTAGTCAATTAGTAGGAAGGTGTTGTACACTTAATAGTCTGTGCTCGTAAATATAATTGGATAATCTATTGACTATCGCTTAATCTAGACTATTGTTCGATTTAATTGTTATTTTTCTATTGTGCTGTTCGATTTTATAGTGTTTTTTTTTTAGTTAGCAACTAAAAATAAAAGTAGGCACGGTAAGGTGTGTAGTATTTTCATGTCAATTTCATAATAATTATGAATAAAGCAAAATAGAATCTTTAAATGAGATAACTAAGATGAATGTAAAACATTCTTTTCAATTATTCGTAATGTTTTTTTTTGTATTAGAGCAATCTAACTTACTTGGCATAATCAGCCTATAACGTTCCCACTGCTGGGACACAGGCCTCTTTCTGTGAAAGGATGAGGGCCGTTATCTAACACGCGGGCCCAGTACGATTGGTAGATGTAACATATCTGCGAATTTATGATTTTAGGTCATGCTGGGACGAAGTAAATTACTCAAAGTGAAGCGCCTTCCTGGGTTCGAACCCACAACTACAACTCGTAAATCGGGGCCGTTACCACTGAGCCACCACCTCTCTTAGTTACTAGAATGCTCATTATTACCCCATAAAACACCTCCTGGCTTACAAAGAACACTCAACCGCTTATTTTCTTTACAAACAGTTTTTACTCGCCAATCTACATAATTCCATACTGATGATTAATCTAGTTAGTACTAGCCTTAAGTGCAGCTACTAAAAGCCACGTGCAGACTATAATGTACACCTACTGGGTTCATAGATCATTCTACATAAATGTATAATAGTATCGATAGTCTCTGAGTAGAAATTATAATTGATTGCCTTGTATCTCTTGTGACCTTGCTTGGTTCTTGGTAAAGGATAAGGTCATCACGTTGGTCCTTTGAGTCGGAAAAGATGGATTCAGATATGATAGATTACCAACCGCAACCTGTTACCATGGATTCAGTACATAAGTCTGAACCTCCTGAGATGAAATTTTAAGTTTCCGACCATTATTAGGTGTTCCGCATAGGTGTTGCTACCTACGCGGTCAAAATGTATGAAACAGCGATTTTTTTTTTGTACCCTGTAAATACGGTTTAAGACATTTATTTATCAAAAAGAACACGCACAATACAATTATTTATCACGAGAAATACAAGTTAATCATAATACTCGATACACAAACTTATGAAGAACGGTAGGTACTCGTAAATAAACTATTAAGCAGTAGGTAGATGCGCAAATAATATGGACAGCAATACCCATGTAAGTAAGTACTTAATAGTAGATAGTACATCTGGTGCATAAAAGAAGCCATGGTGGATAGTTAGTTAGTTGGTGGATAAAATGGCTCGAAGCCCGAGTTAAACACCCTGTTTTTTTCCATGAGGAACTCTTCAGTAACAGGCTGCAGTCTGAATTTGTGCCCGGTTGATGGCAATAGGTTCGCCCCTTATTTCATGGGACTCAAACAAACCTAGCAAGTCATAGGTGTACTATAGGCAGGTAGGTACATCTCTGCCTAATCCGTCGGGGAAAAACATGCGTGATGTTAATGTCTCACGAAAAATATTATTCGTGAGACAATATTATATCAATCAATATATTAGACAATATATCTGGCGATGAATACATCAAGTATTAATCACCAGAAAGATTATGAGTGAGACACAAAACTCATGCTCAGTGCCTCGGCAATCTAGGCAACTGACGCCGCTCAATCACCATTGGCCAGTACATAGATACAGTTGGTCGTCATCATCGACGCGGCGCTTAGCACTGAACATTGACACATTGATATAAATATAGGTGAATGATTAATATTATGCATGAATAACAAAGAGCGTCTTGCTTATTACAGTGACACTCACATTTAAGTTTTCATTTAAATGATTCACCATTTTGAATATTGAAACTAATTTCAATACTACAGAAATTGGATGAAAGCTAGCAGTGACTGTAGTCTCGAGAGGAATCTATTTCTTCTTCGTGTCGCTGGCACGACTGTATTTTAGATCTAGATTTCTCAAAACTGCGCCACTTCCACGGCGTTATCGGTGGCAGCGCAGAGGAATCCAATACGTTACATGTCCATAAATAGCGTGCCTCTTTCTGCATCAAGCACATGGTTCAACTGTCTAATGAGAACACTTTCAGGCACTATCAATCTCAATCTGAATCATTTTGAAGGATATAGCTAATCCATTGCTTCATATGTTCGAAAAATGTGAATGCTCAACAACGTAAATAAAGCAATGAATGTTGTTGAACTGTCAAAATGAAACCCATTGCTACTGATAGTGTATTACGCAATTACCGCTCAGAACCACTTTAGAAAGCCCTTAATTCAGCTGCCTATTAAGTCTTTTCTGATTAAGTTCGAGCCTCTTGCACATCAAACCCATGTCAACTATTGGTACAGTAAATCCATACATTTAATCAGGCATCTTCGACTAATTCAGACATATCACAGTCCACTACAGGACATGGGACTTTCCCAAGTGGCACCACAATATCGAGTTTTCCACCATATGCATCCAGTCCATCCCAGCCACCTTGTAAGGTCGGCAGTCCATCTGAGTGACGCCCTACACTACGCTTACCAATTTGTGGCTTATGCTACAACATTATGATGAAAGGAAGCAACAAGGGAAACGTGAACGATATAAATATCCCTTCACATGATTCCGTCAGCAATTACAATCAAGCTCAAAGGTTACAAGTGATTGGTAGCAGAACTGATTTGTCGATGATCACGAAGAAAATTAACAGAGTTACGTAACGTCATGAAGTGTACAACCTTCACCTTTTGCGTCGTGATGATATCGTGTAGTTGTGCTTGATGCGGAGTGTGAGGAGGGAAGTATTTGATGAGATGGTTATCTGTTATATTGTTCATCCTGGTCCGGGACTGAAGAAAAAGTACCAAAACAAACTACCGAAATGTCTAAGGCATGTATGGGTTTATTTAGTTGATGAATATCACAAGCACCTAGAATCATTTCTAATTATTTTATGCTCAGCTCCCAGTGGTTTCTGCTTAAAGGCAAATGACATCCCGGCAGGCCCAGGAAGTTTTCACTTAAAAAATTCGATGACATGTGACATCCACCAAACCGCACTGGGACCGCGTGGTAGGTTGCGGCTCTCTCCCTCTCACAGAGGGAAGGCCTGTGTCCCAGCAATGGGAACGTTAAAGATTGTTATGTAATCGTAAATTACTCTTTAGAAATACAGGCGTTTGGTCAGGAGTTTCACCAGTGCGATAGATACTACAGATAGTGCAATCCACGAAGACGCGCCCCACTCTTTTTCCTAATCGTAATATCGCCAGTTAATTCCGCTATTGTTTTGTTTTTTCGATACACGCTAATTAACCACTAAGTAATAAGTAATTAGTGTGTATCGAAAAAACTAAACCACTAGCGGAATGTTGCACACTTGTAGTGTAAGAGATTAGGAAAAAGAGTGGGGCGCGTCTTCGTGGATTGCACTATCTATATATCAAAACCTACCATAACAATAATTTATTATCTAGCAGACCTATCACGGCGTGTCATATCAAGCCATGTATCACGCCAGGACTTTCCCACCAAACTATGTGTACGAGTATGAAGATTCAAAATGTATGCAAGTCATGTAACGATCCGAAAGGGAGAGAACATGTTAGAAAGTAAATGTTGAAACAAGAGAAGCTGTAAGTTTAAAGAAATATCGTGTGTGTTTATATACATTATGCAATTTATATAGGTATATCTCACGTTTTATTGCAATATGTGGATCATTTTTACAAACAGTGTTATAAGTAGGTAGGTGTCTGAATTTCTAGCGAATATACCGACCTTCTGTGATCCTCCAATATTCGCAAAAAGTTGAACATCTCAGTTCAATTAGTAGCATTATAATCTAGGGTAGACCATTTATCCATTATCGATACATGATCTTTTGTAAGTTGATAATCAATTATTTTCCTGTTTCGGACTGTTTGGGACGGGTTTCAGTCTATTCAGATGCAACTGAAAATCATTGGCTTAACGATATGTCCCTTAGACCTTTTGTACACGGCACGGTTTTTTTTACGGAGAAAAACCGTGCAATGTCTGTCAACAAGCTTCCATAGTGATACATACAACACTGATGACCGCGTCTACACACGGGCTCACACGGCGAACAAACCATAAATTTTCTTGACAAGAAAAACGTGTGTGTAAAAAGGGCCTTACATTTTCTCTAGGTAAACAAAAGTCAAATCCACGACGACTTCAACATGAAAAAATCTGTAAAAAAAAGTCTGTAATTTTCTTCCCAGAAATAATATTCATATTAGCTGTTTAAAGAGCGGGACACCGGTTGGTCTTAACTACATTATTAGTTTGATAGTAAATGCGTTGCTCAGTATTTCGATACGTCACTTTAGCGGAAAAATGCAAATGCTGTGGCCGAAAATGGTAATACCCCCACCACAATGAGTAACTTTCAGAAAAATGCATGATAACAGGCCCTTTTTTCAAGACATCATCATTGCACGTCATAAATATCCACCACAGAAAGTTAAACTCCCAATTATATACATAATCTCATGCCTGCTTTCCATTTGGGTAGGCAGAAAATCTAGAAGATCACCTACTACAGTCCTTACATACTTTTGCTTATTATCAAAGGATTATTTCCAAAATCAATGTTTTTTTTTTGTTAGCCTTTTTTGTGTCCCACTGCTGGGCAAAGGCTTCCCCTTTTTTCTTCCAAACCTCCCTGTCTTGTGCGATCTCGCCTTGGTCTACCTCGACTGCGATGTCCTGCCTCAGGCGTCCAAGAACATAGCGTGGTGTTTCTAACTTGATCTGTACGCTTAACACCTAATTATGCTGCGCTCCATTGCCCGTTGGCAAATCTCGAGTTTAGACATCTGTTGTTCAGTAAGTGACCAACTTTGTGCACCGTAGGTTAGGACGGGCAAGATGCATATGTCGATGCCCTCGTCGTCGTTGTCGACGTAATGGTCTTTTTCATGATATAGGAAGACTACCTTTCATGTGTTCTTTAAGGGCATAGTAGGTCTTCGAAGCATTTTGGACTCGTCTTTCGAGTTCCTTATCTTTTCTGTTTTAGAAAGACACTATCTGGCCCTTGATTATATATGTATATATGCAAAAGAATTAGTTATCACAATTTTTTTGTAATGTTGGGAAAAAAAATCTGGTCTTCAGAAAAAAAATGCCAGAAAAATGCCACACCATCTAACTTTACAGCTGTAATACAGGCTGACTTTAAACCTTTCAGAAGGTGAATGAATGTAAACCAATTTTTCTGTAGAACCTCTTAACTCTCTAAAATCTTATAACCAACTTAGAAGCCAGGTGGGCCGCTGCAGGTACAATTTAGTCAGGTAAGGGGACCCCAATAAAACGATGCCTCACCTCTTGTCTTGCTCTCTGTGCGTTACACCTGCACTATGGAAGATCTATGCAAGGCCAAAGATAACGCTGTCAAAATCGCCCGTACCTAATATAGAACGTTATAATAAAATAACCATGAAAGATCAGAAAGTCAAAACGAACCGGAAAAAACCAAAGTGTATTTATTATCCTCCAACATGCGAAAACAGCTTAAAGGATACATAACATAAGACATAATCAGCCTATAATGTTCCCACTGCTGGGACACAGGCCTCCTCTCAGTGAGAGGGACTGTGCCGTAATCCACCACGCAGGCCCAGTGCGAGTTGGCAGATGTCACATGTCTTCGAATTTTTGGTTCTAGGTTTCCTCACGATGCTTTCCTTCACCGTTTTGAGAGCAGTGGTGAGGAAATAATTTACACAAAGTAAAGCGCCCGTCTGGATTCGAACCTACGACCTACAACTCGTAAGTCGCGGCCGTTACCACTTGGCCACCATTGCTCTATCTTATAGGATAAAATATATTTAATTAACAACTTATCAAACTCACTGTCGGTTCTTCCACGGATACCAGGAACTTTTCTAACGTAAATAATTTTCCACAAACCGGGTATATAATTACTATTTTGTTGTAAATAGTTTTATTATATTACTTTAGTATCGCTAGCTGAGTCATAGCCAGTATTAGTGTTGTATCCGTAGGTATTTGTACCTATGTACGTTCGATGATTGCTATTTTATGGTGCATTTACATGGCATCGGGAATTAGACACGATTTATATATAATTTAGTCAATGAGATCACGAGGAGCCAAAGGTGATTGAGGCACGATCTAGATGTCTTGTTACTTTTAGCGATCTGTAGTATTTCAGTAGTCAAAGACTATATAGACCTACGAGAAAAATCCTACTAATATTATAAAATGTGAAACTTTGATGTTTGGATTACGCAAAAATGGTTGAACGGATTTAGACGAAACTTGGCACACAGATAGACACATGAGGGGCAATACTCGAGTTTTTAAGAACGTTCACCGTCTGATCTGTCAAAAATACCTCTAATTTCCATACATTTTTGACAAGTTTTTGACATCGATGGTCGAGTTTTTGAGACTAGATTTTGACCGTTTTTAATTACGAGAATTGGCCTTCTGGATTAACATAAAGGATACTTTTTTCCGACGTCCACGCTAGCGAAACCGCGGACAAAAGCTAGTAGAAGAATAATTCTGCTTCTCTCGGGAAAATAGGATCTTTAATCCAAATCCAGACAATACTGCCTGTAGTCATCTCCAGAGCATACCATTCGTTCAGGCAGGCTAGTAACCAATTCCTCCCTGTTACATTAATCATTTTGCTTGCCTACCAGTTTGTCTAAATGTTTGAGCTTCCTAGCGTAAACGTAAACATAGTCTGGTTATATATTACTTTTATAACTTTTTTTATAGGTCTTATTTTTGACGATCCTATGATGTTCTTCTTTATGGTCTATTCCAAAAGTATTTGAAGAACAATATTGTAAACAAATGGATGTCTCAATTTTTATAATGTTATTTAAGCAATATTTTTTTTTAAAAGAGATGAGATATAAAGTTGAAACCTTCTAATTAAAGATGAATATGTTACTATAATTCCCCTTAGTACCTACTCACTAAATTTACTTCTTACGCCCACTTTGAGATTTTTTATTTCTAGATGTTCAATTTTTTTTGAACTTGCCGTCTGTCGTAAATCTGAAAGAGATATTGCCACGATTATACCTAGTGTAAAATTATATAGTCGTAACCATAGATATATGTTTTACATTTCTATGGTCATAACATAGGACATATAATTTTTTTTGGTTCTTCTACTGCCCCCCGAAAGTTTTAAACGCCCACGATGGGGCGTTATCGCCCACGTTGAGAACCTATGGTTTGCTCCATCAGATACTCTTGAAAATATGTAAAAGAAAGAAAAATGGAAGTCTGTGTCTGTGTTCATTTATCACCGTTTTACAATTGTGATGAGTGAATTGATGATTAATTAGAAGTCATCACTCAATCTCCTTCATAGCCTGCTGTGTTGCCTCTTCAAGTTGTTTATTCCAACCCAACGACCATAGCTCTTTCTGCATCCGGCAGATGCAATCAACCTAGTTCCAATTTAAATTACCATCTCCAGCACCTGCGATTTCTTTGCAAAATCATAAAATAATTTTAAAATGTAAACCTTCCTTAAGCACTTATTCACCGGAGATTAAAGTTCAATGCGTTATGATCAACAATAGTAAAATACCTGATCATTACATAAACATTTTCCATGAATATAATTATGCCTACGAAGCAAACTACTTTACGACGGCGTGCAACGTCTATATTTTGTTTTAGACTCTAATGTTTATTTAAGAGCCAATGTATAGGTTTAAAGTATATTAGTTTCTACGTTTTATATTACTATGTATTTTCTGTAATTATTGCTATGAGTCTAAACTTGCGCATTTTATTGGCTTTTTATTAATAAGAGTTTTGGAGTAGACTGACAGAGACTTTTCAAAAGCTACCACTACAGCCTCTGCGGTTACTCACCTGGCCCTTGGATCTGTGCTTAATAATAACAACAGTATATTAACTAAATCACTTGTAGATTGCAGAAGAAAAACATAATGTATCGTTTTACAATGAAAATAAAAGACAATTTAAATCTTCCACTGACACTACTAGACGGTATTTCGAGTAGATCGTAAACACAAATTGATGAAAATTCAAAATAAAACAAAAGAATACTATCTGCGCGCGCGATTTTCACTTGTTTTTTCTTTTTTTTTTTATCAATTTCAAGCGCAATCAAATCAAATGTTCAGCACAAGTATGTGGCCAGTATAATTTTGCACTTGGTGATAAAAAAATTGTCTTTTGGCATTATACTATATTGAATTAGGTTAGCTACTAAATTGCCCTAAATTAAAATAACACAGCACGTTAACAATGGATTTTTACTACTTACTATTTTTACTCTTTTTCGACCCACACATTTGTACAACAGTATTGACATATATTCTGCCTTATTTTTAAAAAGTATTAAGGTACTTTCCGAGCAGCTGGTATAATATAAACGTGAACGTGTACGTGGTATCAATGTGATGTCTAAAACAACCTGAGGTCAAAAAATATTTGCTGACAAATATTTTCTAATGTCTGGACACAATGTCATATCAACAATTCAACAACAAATACAATTATTTATCCATAAATGACTCGAAGTAATGTGAATATCTGATTAAGATAAATAGATGTTTACAATATGATTGACTGCCCAGTCCTGCATAGTAAATCAATGTCTGACAAATATCGTAAGGCAGATGATGAATACATTAAACTCAGAATTATCATGACTGACACAACGCAAAAACTATTAGATATTATTATTATGTAATGCTTGAATAATTTGAATGTATGTACTGTTGAAAGAAAAATGTTATTGCATTAGCATAACATTACAAGTCATAATCAGTTTATAACGTTCCCACTGCTGGGAGAGAGGTGAGGAGGCCTGTGCCTCCTCTCTGTAAGAAGGAATGGGCCATAATCCACTACGCGGGCCCAAAGCGGATTGGCGGATGGCACATGTCTTTGAATTTTTGTTCTAGCATACATTCAATATTGCCGGTTTCCTCACGATGTTTTCCTTCACCGTTTTGAAAGCGGTGGTGATGAAATTAAATACACAATGTAAAGTGCCAGCCTGGGTTGAAACTCATGACCTACAAGTCGTAAGTCGCGACCGATACCAATGAACCACTGGTCTCACTGGTTTAATCTCAATCTGAATCATTTTGAAGGATATTGCTAATCCATTGCTTCATATTATGTTCAAAAAATTTGTCAGCTCAGCGCGCAATGAATGTTGTTGAACTGTCAATTTGAAAGCCATTGCTACCGATAGCGTGTTACGCAATTACCCCGCTGGATTGCATTATTGGAAACAAATGCAAGTATTCATTAATTTCAAAATGATTCATCATCATCTTCCTACACTTTTCCCATGTTACTTGGCGTCGGCGCCGCAACACGTTTTATTCTTCCATTCTCCCCTGTCAAACGTCACGCTTTCATTCACTCCCTTCTCTTTCATATCATTCCTTACAACAATCCATCCATATTTTTCAGCCACGATGGCCTTCCATAAAATAAATATAATGCTTTCTTTCTGTAATCGCAGGCTGCCAAACAGCACAAAAAAATACACTTTTCAATGATTACGCATCGGTCACCCTTGACCACGAGTCCCACAAATTGGTCAATCAATATTTAAATATAACATTAATGAGAAGATAAATTAACACGATAAGCTATAGTGTTCTGTAAAAGTTGTTTCATATTCAGTAAAAGTTGTATTGATTCAATGAATATGTTTATTTTTATGCATATTGAATTGACGTGAACACGAAATTAAGTATCTTAATGCACCTTAACGTACCTCAATAATTCCAATGGGAAATGGAAAAATGCGAATAATTTCTTAACATAACGACTCACGACTTCCACGCAATGATGGTGAGGAGAAAAACGGCGTCGCTATTGAAGGGAACGCGATCAAGTCCTATAATAGCATTCTGTAGACGTTAGTGGACAAGATTAACTAACCGATAATGAATTACTTCAAGCAGGTGTTGGTTAGGCAGGAGTAATTCATTACTTCCGGTGAAATGTGAATGTATGTAAATATTGTTTTTCTGTGAGCTTTAGTACCTAGTTATAATAACACACTAACATAGCTTAAGTTTTTTTTAACTAACTGACATATGGATCACTGTTGTCTAGACAAATAATTATATTTAATTTTAATTTAGTTTATTACATATCATACCTATACTCTTCGAAGAGATCAGCAAGAGAACACACCAGATTTCGTCATAGAAGTAACACAACCATGTGTGTGTGCCTATTACAATAAAGAAGGCTTAAATTAAGACTCCGGGTAGCTACTGAGTTTCTGCAAAACGAAAACCCTAAACTTTGTGCCGACCGGACCCTCCTCTCGAAGACACAAGACTTCAAGCATGCGAATGAGAAAGTTTATAGTGGATAAAATAGAGATAAAAACAGAAGAAGAACTAGCAGGGGATCCAGGGGTGGTGGGGTTCTTTAAGTTAAATAATACAGGGTTGCAAAAAAAATGTGCTGTTCCATACATTTTGAGCGCATAGATATTGCACTTTTCTATGAAACAGCTGTTTTTTTTTTAAAGCTGCGAAATATATCTACGCGTGTCTAGAACCATATGCTGAATTCATGATTACAGTTTGTGCGTCGATATCCCTGCTACCTTTTTTTTCTTTTGTTTTGCTTTTTATTTTCTTTTTTTGCGCGGTGGAAATCCTCATCGACTTCCTCCATCGTGGGGGGGACAGAGGGGCATGCCGAACTCTTACCGGCTAAAATCACCGCGGTGTTCCACCTCTACCTATGGCCCTATGGCACAGGGCGTATATGATCAGTTTCCTATTCGCATTAGGTATATCTAACATGTAAATGCACATTTTAAAGCTATCATTAGGACACATAAAGTGATCTGTTTTTTGCATCGACTCAAAACTTGGAGCGTTTAAAATCTCAATGTCAAAAACGACAATACCTACCTACTACTTAAATGGAAAAGGCATATGTTATTATATTGTCGTTAGGATAATAATTATGTGATGGAAAGAACCTAAATTAGGATCAAAACTGTAGGACGTATTTTAATGGCCGGATTCAAAATGTATCAAAATAAGGCAGATATGATTTATTTTCATAATCTCTTAACTATTTGCACTGGGTACTAAATTAAAACACTATCTATACAAATTAGGTCAAAATAAGGTCAAACCAAACATTATTTTAAACAAAGTAATTGTATGAGCAGCTTTTTAATCATGTAGCAATTGAAAATATATATAAGACTAGCAGCTCCCCGCGGTTGCACCCGCATAAGTGTCGATCCCGTGCGAATATAGGGATAAAAAGTATCTTATGTGTTATTCTGATGCATAAGCTATATTATTGTAAAGTTTCATCAAAATCCGTTCAGTTGTTTTTACGTGAAAGAGTTACAAACGTCCGTCCATCCGTCCATCCACACAAACTTTCGCCTTTATAATATTAGTAGGATTTGAAAAGCGCTCCATAACAAATAATATCTAAAGAGTTTATCCCATAGCTAGATTATCTATTCAAAAACAAGTATCGGTAAACCATATTCACAACCACTCGATACGCTTCCGTACCGTATCGAACATCAATCAATGTTATCGTAGGAGTCCTCTAGACGCTGTTCACAAGTTCAAACCCCGAAAACGTTGTCAATTTCAATCAAATAGACGACCGCTATTCTTCCGATAGCTGTTTGCTGTCGGAGGCAAGGCAAGTCAGGTTATCGAAATGTGTCATTTTCGATACGATAGCCTGTCGAATAGTTGTGAATAGCTATGCACGTCTGGCAAAAAGTGATAGAAGAAATCTAAACCAAAATAAATAAGAAAAAGCGGACAAATGCGTGTCGGAGACGAAGGTGTCCGTGCCACAAGGCAAAAAACGCTGAAATAAACACTTTTCCCATTGTAATTATTAACATTATTTTATTTTTATTACGGTTTACTGTCTACCTATTACGGTTTATGAGATACAGCCCGCTTACTGACAGACGGGCGGACGGAGAGTGGTGGCTTAGTAGTAGGGTGTCGATGGCACTCTTTGGGTACAGAACCCTTTTAAGAAAAAAAAACAATACTCTTATACTTCCACGTACAACGCAATAAACAAAGAAGCTATGGTAACTTTAGCTACACACAAAACTTACGCTGTAATCCATACTTCGATATTGATTCTTTAATCGATGTGATTGCTTTTTGTTTATTTTTTAGCAGTAACTATAACATAAAAATCATCTTCCTGACTTGAACAGAAAAATGGCCTACATCTCTAAAAATTGCCTTTTTTTCGCCCATATTGACTTTCAATTAGCATGTTACAGGCTATATTGTACCAAAATTTCAGCCAAATTCACCGAACGGCTTTTTCATAAAATTTAGTGCGGGGTTCTTTGCCTAGCCTTTTCCCATTTTTCTTTTGTTAGGGTTGGCATCCAGCCTAACCGGATGCAGCTGAATACCAGTATTTTACATGGAACGACTGCCTATATGACCTCCACATCCCAGTTACTAGGTAACACGATACCCCTTGGCAAGACTGGTTTTTAGACTTTTGGGCATCTGACTGCCATAGCGACTGTCAAAGATCTACGAATGACAGCCGGGACCAACGGCTTAACGTGCTTTCCGAGCCACGGAGGAGTCTCGATATGTAATATAATTATGTATAGGAATACTCAATACATCCAATCATAAAATGAACATAATATTCGAAATAATCACTGAATGACTGTGTCAATAAGTACATACTTCTATCTTAACGCACAACATCCCTTGAAGGCTAAACAAAGTTATTTAATGGACGGTCAATAAAATCTCTGTTTGTCACTTAATACTATGAATCGTGACTGTACTTTTGATGACGTAGTAAAGGAATTCTCCTCTCATTTCTTGGTAAGAAGATATTTATAAAACTAGCCATCCATTGCATATCAAGACCCATTGGTCCCGGCTTTCATCTTCGACAGTCGTTACGGGTAGTCAGCAGCCCGGATGCCTGATTGTATCGTACCAGTAACTGGTCCACGTCAAATATTAATATTCAGCTGCATCCGGTTGAACTGGAAGCCGACCCCCAAAATAGTTGGGAAAAGCTAGGCTGATGTATATATTATATTTTGAGATCCAACAAATTTTCTGACCTCACAGCTTCCCGATGCAGGATATGACTTAGGTTTCATGTGACAGGGGCTTAAAGCCTTTTACCAGCATCAATCCAAGATCCAAATCGTAAAACGGTGGTCTGAAATACGCAATTATAATAATTATGATACAGTGGTTACACATTTTCTTTTAAGTTTTTAGTAATCATATTATTGTATGATATCACTTAATGTCTCAATAAATAAAAGCTTTATATTAATGAAAGCGGTCTACAGCGAAAGTTGGCGGCTCTACTGAAACAAAATATACCCACCCTATTTCCGATTTTATATACAAACAAATAATACAAAACAACAACTATCAATTTTGGCAGCCTTTTAAAGGATCTACATTCTAATTTTGACTAGAATTTCCGTAGTTTTCCGGCCCTCACTGCAAAAAATACCCCCCAGTTTTGCCCAATCTCCTTTCTCTCTTCTCGTCTTTTTTTCTTTTTCTTTATTTTCTTCTTTTTTTATTTATCCTTATTTTTAGAATTAATTATCTTTTTGTATGCACGTGTTTCTGTGACAAATAAACCTATTTTTCTTTCTTTCAATTCGATTGCTCATTCTCCAAGAAAACAATATACAAGGTATCTATATAAATCGACACGTCATAAACAGTCAGTAGTTACCAATCATTAAAGCTATAGGAAATGATCGGTTGTATATAATTGTAATATGTAAATATCTGATAAACACTGCGGACAGTCACGGTTTAATCTCTAAGTGTTGGAGCCGCCATGAGGACTTGTAAGCATAATAACAGACCATCTTGAGTAACGTACTTGCTGACCGTGGGAGGCGTGAAGACCACTAATTAATAGTTGTAATCCTACTAATATTATAAACGCGAAAGTTTGTGAGAATGGATGGATGTTTGTTACTCTTTCACGCAAAAACTACTTAACGGATTTGGATAAAATTTGGCACACATATAGCTTATAACGTGGATTAACAGATATAATACTTTTCATCCGGACAGTACGTTCCCGTGGAATAATTATCGAACACCACGCATGCGAAGCCGCTGGCAAAATCTAAAATTCATCTAAATTAAAATTTTCTTACGGTTTTTTGCCATTTGCAGGTTCGTCAGTGTCATGAAATATCAATCAATAGGATTATATGCACTTAAGAGGGTTGTAATGATATTTTAATAATTGTTATTAAAAAAAGATACTTGTTACGGTCGCGAATCATATATTAATCAACATACAACCTGACACTGATTTACAACGGCAGCGGTCGACACCCGTCGACGCCGGCCGTCGATATGTCGTCGGCGGCCTGCAGTTGCCTTTGCCAATGACGCGAGCCGCTGGTGTGTATGCATAGTTAGGATCATTATCATTACAGATAGGATTTTTTATTTACATTTTTATTCTTTAGACAACCTTTATCCGACTTGGATTTCTGTCAGACAAGATTTTAAGCCCATGCTTGGACTAGAAGGAAGTCGGTGTCAAAAAACGAAAATGCGCAACCAAAGACACGGCCTTCCGAAATTAAAGTTACCTATTTATCACATTGTAGTTTTTTTTTGAAGTCGGTTGGTTTTTTTTTTGTAAAAAAGTTTTTATTTTTCACTTTTTAGTTGTCTCCTACTCCACACAAATTCTAATAACACTAGTGAATTGAAGAATTTAAGACACCGACTAGAAGAATCATCAAAATTCGCATAGAAATGAGGGAGATGCAGTACATTTATGCATATAACATAGTACAGAAGAATAATTACATAATGTATTATATACTAAAACCTTCCTGAAAGTATGTAGATCACATTAATGAAAGAATTATCAAAATTGGTTCATTAGTTTTTGAGAAAATCGCGGATATACAAACATACATAGATACATACATACGGGTCGAATACAGAACCTCCTTTTTTGAAGTCGGTTAGAAATAAAAAACTGTTTCTAGCCCACAGTAGAACAGTACCTAAACTAGAATCATGGCTGTATCGAGCATGAAGTCATCGGGACGTATTGCCTCATGTTGTTATAAAAAATGTGAAAGAATATAATCGTTACATAAGTATCTAGATTTTTTGTTCAATGTCTGGGTTATAGTCTGGTTCTTGCCTGCGGGTTTGCCTGCACCTATACTTGTATAGTATATCGTGGTGACTTGAGAAATAATAACGATTAATAAACCTGGACTTATTCTACTATTTATTATGCTAATATAATTTTCGCGGTGGTAGGGCTAACTCCCGCCTGGTTTGCGACCGTCAAGCAGCCTGCTGTGTTTCATCGATACTTGGGAGTTCCAGTGCCTTAAGCATCATCTGGGTACGCTCGTTCCATCATAGACCTCATCCATCGCTTTTCATCAGACGTGATCGAGGTCAAGAGCGGGCCCTAACATTATAAATATGAATGTTTGTATGTTTGTTACTCAATCACGCAAAAACGACTGAAAGAATTTGAATGAAAGGGGTTCCAACTTTTGTGGCATATCCGACGCGCCGCCTTATTTTTTTTTTTTAAATATTCCGCGCACGATGAATGTAGTTTATATGGGTAGCGGACACCAAACCAGAAATGTCAAGTAATATGGTATCCTAAAGTGCCACGTTCCCGATATATTTGGAGATAAAGATCGCTATAATTATGAGAGTTCTATGAAATCTTTGAAAAGAAAAACAAAATGGCGGCGGCGGATACGCCAGCTTCCATAGAAAAATGTTCGAACCCCTTTGACATACAGATAGTTTATAACACATAGGATACTTTTATCCTGATACTACGTTACCGTAAATTAGTTTTTATTTTTACGCGGGCAAAAGCTAATGATTAATTAATTTATATCTGAGATCGCCAATCCGTTTTGAGCAAGCGTGGTGATCAATGACACAAGCATTCTATATAAGTAGAGGCCTTTGCCCTGCAGTGGGTCAATATTAGGTCAATAGATATTATATTAAAATAAGATTTGACACATCAAATTTTAGAAACCGACGGACATACAGGTATGAGTGAGAGAGAGACGAACTCTTTCTAAGACTGACGTGGCCGTTTTTTCTTATATCTACGGACATGGAATTTTGACGCTTTTAAATACGTTGAAAACTTTCGAATCAAATCGAGTAAAATAAAACCTACGAGGGACCTTTCATTTCAGTTTCAAAATCTTGTTTTTTATTTTTGGATCCAAGGTTTTGCTCAAAATGTTATTATCAACACGTAAACTTCACACACACACACACACAATACACTTTTTCATTCATATGTGGTAATGTTTTGGTCCTATATCTAACTTTCATCTAAGGTGACCACTAAGTCCAGATTCTAGAACTCATGCAATTATTATCTGTAAAGAAATTAGATTATATATTCAGATTCATAAAGAATGTGTTCGAAATATGAGTAAGCAATGAAAAATGCACCAAAAGAATAGAATACTCTTTATTATGTACACCATATAAATTACAGACATACCTAAATATACCAATGTTCTGTGACCGACATAAAAGTTATTAAATTACATGTGTTTCCAAAAAAAAAAACATACTTAAAGTAAATAAGCAATGAAAAATGTTCCAATCTCATATGACACTGACAGATCAAAAAGTTTTAACATTATATAGTTTTTCGAAAACCAAAAATTATTTATTTAACTATTTATGTATGTACGTACAATGTTAAGACACAAGAAGAAATAAACAGAAAAGTACCTGCTATAGGAGAGTAAATAAAAAGAGATTATTATTTTTTCGTTTATTTATCTATATACATATTAAATTACATTTTTAAATATTTCTTAAAATATAAAAAATAAGTATAAAAAATATTTAAAAATATAAAAAATAGTACCTACTCCGCCGGTGTCGGGAACAGGGTCCAAGCTACCGGTGGTTAGGGCTCCAGACACAGGAACCTCCTCGCAATGCGAGCCGTATCGAGGAGTACTGCCTTCTGAATCAGGCTCTTGATCCAACCGCCTAACGAAAGCCTCGATAGATGTTGATCGAGGCCTTCGGCCATAAGGCCATTGGCCGATACGACAATCGGCACAATGATAACCGAGCTCACATTATTATTTTTATTATTTGCATATCTGGACCATCGATCCCGGTTCTTTGGACTGTACGAGGGGCCGAAGCCAACTCGCAGAGGCCCGTTAGACGTTTTGAATCAAATGAGGCATTATTGATTTCTTTCTAAAACACTTAGCCTATTTTGACAAATTAACCTTCTAAAATTTATGATTTCATATAAATAAATTATGTGCTAATATCTCTTTGATTGGCACATTATTTATGTAACCAAATGATCAGATATCGAAATACTAGATTAATGAGAGACATGGCATGGTAATGATTTTTTAATTGGAAGATAGTTAGGTAGGAACTAACTTTATCTATACGCTAGCTTCTGCCCGCGACTTCGTCCGCATGAAATTTTCAAAATCAAAAGTCAAAAATAACCTCCTTTTTTTTGAAGTCGGTAATAATAAGGATCAAAACGATTTCAAAGATTTTCTCTCGAAACACCGCGCACGCGCAACTTCGAATTTAGATTTCGTTCGACCACTATTAGATACCATTTAATCAATTACAAATCAATATTAATAGAGGGAAGCAATGCAGTTAAATCTTCGATTGCAAATCATTGGTTAATTATAAAAATTACGCAAGGATAAAACGATAAAACCCTTTCTACATGACGCAACTTTTCATTATATTTCATAGTTGCTTAAATCCTGTTTATAAACGAGTGTTTTTCGAGATTGCTTTACATACTTACAAAAGTCTAGTTTGACTCATTTCGGTTTAGGTACACAGAAAGTCTGTGTGCACGTGGTTTTAGGTACATAGGAACTTACACGCGATTGTAGACTCTAGCCACGTTAAAGTAAGATTGAAAATAGCATAAAACTGTGACAGGAGATGGTGTGAAATGTTGCATTCAGGGTGAAAACAATTAAGTTTTTCTTATAATTAGGGAGCAGTGGCCTAGTGGTAACGGCCCCGACTTACAAATTGTATGTCATGGGTTCGAACCATAGAAATGTACTTTCTTATATCTATGGTTCGAACCCAGACAGGCGCTTTACTTTGTGTCAATTATTTCATCAGCACTGCTCTCAAAACGGTGAAAGAAAACATCGTGAGGAAACCGGCATGTCCTAGAACCAAAAATTCGAAGACATGTGACATCTACCAACAGTGTCCCAGCAGTGGGAACGTTATAGGCTGATTATGTTACAATTATCCCAGATTTTCTTTAACTGATTTTAAATAAGTAGCGGTTATAAACCTAACAAAACCTATGCAACATTGTAAGTAATGTTGCAGAATAATAATAATGAATGATTCGAAAATTATCTTTTTGCACAATTGTCTTCGTGGGAATTAATTGAAGGACGCAGCTGAAAGGTTCATTTGATAAAGGAAGGATGATGATCCCAGAAGCTGATGAATTACATCAGCGGCTGCAAGAAAGTGTCACCACCAATATGCTTCACTGTGCGACGATTTGTGCTGTAGTAGATAAAATATACCTACCATGTTTTTAGAATGATATGAAGTTTAGTTTCACCTTTTTACTGTAGATATGCACGTACTCGATTAAGATACATTTGTCTTTTTTCGATTCGAACTTCGGAGAAAGATATACGAACTTGTAATAGCAGCAACTTAATTGCGATGAATGTTGATTAACTATCAAAATAAAAGCTATTGCAATTGTTAGTGTGTTACACAATTACCCCGCTAGTTACTTTGAGAAAGGTAGACCGTCTCATCAGGTGAGATCACAATGTAACCCAAACATATCTTCATCTTTTCTCATTCCATGTATAACTTAACTCAGTAGGTACATACCTATGTACAAATCTATCTATTGTTAGTATAGTACATTTACCAAAGGTGACACCGAGTGCCTCTTTTACAAGTTCATGGCAGGATATGACTCAATTCGTTGAGCAAAAAACACTGATATACACTTTCTGTTAGGTTAGGTATACTTAGGGCTGTCCATCGTTCTTTTACTGATCAGCTCACCATTATTTCCAAGAAAAGTTTGCAAGAAAATGCCTCTTTCAAAATGATACTCAACTCTTTTTCAGACTTCGGTACCTGAATTACATAGTGAGATTTTAGTATATCTTCTGTCCTCCTTTCTACCATAGCCGCATAAAAATAACTTAAAAAGACCAGTTATAGCAAATTTTTCAAAATCATAATTACAGTCCTCTTGAGGAGAAATTCCCGTATTTTTAGAAACTTTCGCGTTCTAATCTAAATTATTCTCATTCTGTCAATAACACCTGCAATTTCCTCACATCTTTGACAAGTTTGCGACATATACATTATCGCTGAGATCAGAGGGGCAATTCTCGTAATTTTAAGAACGTTCACAGTCTGACCTCAGTCTCAATCTGTCAAAAATACCTCTAATTTCCCTACATTTTTGACATTGATTGTCGCTGAGATGAGATTGCGACTAGATTTTGAACGTTTTTGATTACGGAAACTGGCCTTTTGTTAACTTAGTTTTTGCTGCCAAACTAAAAAGTATCTATGTGGATTTTCTAACATCAGTGTCTCTGTTCCGTAATAAAAAAACATAAATATCCTTCATTAATTGAAGTAATGTCTAGAAAATGTATGACCAGATGTATGAACGTAAACGAGGCAAAAGGAGTATGTAAGGATTGCAGCAGGTGACGTTCTGTAGTTTTTGTCTTTCTGCCTAGCCCCATGGAAAGAAAACGTGACATTATATAAATGATAAATGATTTTATTTCTGTAAGTAGGTTTGTACAAACACTTTTACACGTCAATCATATTTTTTTAAAGCTAGATGAGGTCGGCGTTTCCTATCTGACTACTCTGAGAAGAAAGGGAAGGTATATTTATGTATATCCAGAAACTAAAAGTTTACATAATATCCTCATTCCCAAATAGCAAGATGGCAGCCCTAGGCATGCATTGTAGTGACAAAAGAAATAAAGGTCATTCTAATCGTTACTTAGATACCAGTCGCTTTAGGGCACAATAAATTACGTCTTATACAATGCTATTAGTTTTAAGTAAATTGTTTTCTAATAAGTGGGTACAGAAAATTTTATAGTTTTCCTGGTCAAGGAATCAAAATTAAACGGTGTCTGTGTTCCTGTTCTACTATATAGTATAATCGAACTCGGAAATGATTTACCAAGTATTAAAATAATGTCACTTGCCAGTCATAAAACGTCAACTCATTCATTAATTTATTTGGCTTAGTCGCAAAATGACCACTTCGCAAAATGTCTACCGGACGCCAAATGTCCATTTCTCAGAATGATTCTTTCGCAAAATGACCGCTTCAAAACCACCACCAAAATAAATAAATCTCACAAACATATTTGTGTTTATAAATGTAATAAACACACAAATAAAAATAAAGGACAGAAATTGGATCGTTTACCTACCTATCTTCCTAAATAAAATATTATTATGTAATCTTCTGTGCGCGAATCCGACTCGCACTTTGCCGATTTTTTAGCGATAGGAAGGATTGAATATAAATTCGAAAAAAGGGGCATTTAGCGAAAGAAACATTCTGGGAACTGGACATTTTACATTGTATTCTAGACAATTTTTATTGTTCCATGCAAAAAAAGGTTAGTTCTTTTTATTAGTAGGCAGGATGTATAGTGCCAACCATACCTTTATCGCACTAAAACAATTTTCCTTTACACCGTTTGTGCACCCGTCGCCGTCAACGGGACGTCAACGTGAAACGAGATTATTCGAACTGAGCGTGACGGTGACGGCTTGCGGTGGACACGCAGCCATAGTAAATGTATGTGTCGCTAATTTGGCGCCGTCGTCTCGTTCTCGTTGACGTCCTGTTGACGGTGGTGGTGGATAAACGTCCTAAGGGCGTTAGACGACTGATTCTAAGAATCACAGACAGGTAGATACCTACATAAACATAAACTCACGCATTGTTCCCATGGGGCAGAAACCACAGAACGCCACCTGCTATGATCCTTACATACTACTTTTGCCTCGTTTACGTTCATACACTTGAGGGGCAATTCTCGTAATTTTAAGAACGTTCACAGTCTGATCTCAGTCTCAATCTGTCAAAAATACCTGTAATTTCCCTACATTTTTGACCAGTTTTTGACATTTATTTATCGCCGAGATGCTAGATTTTTAACATTTTAAATTACGCAATACGGTCATACACGCACGCTGGTTGCAGTTTGGGGGTAGGTAGGCACCTATTATAATAATATCGATTCTAAGGGCGACAAACAGGTAGGTACTTAGTTTATAATACCACCTATTTTTATCCAGATATGAACCTTAACAGGCATTTGCTTATGATAAAATCAACTATAATCGGCAAGATATACGATTCAGAATACAAAGTTACATACATAAAGAAATGTCTCACAGCAGTTTGCATTGCAAGCTTGCACTCTGTCGCTACACACACGATTGTGATCTTTTGAGCTATAATGTAACTGGTTACTGTTGAGAATAGCTTAGTTTATAGCACCACTTATCGTTATGTTGATATCAACAATCTGTCTCTATATGCACGCTTATTATGTGCCATATAATATTATACCTAGTTATATTAATACCAGGTTGAGAATAACATAATCCGTAATAAAATAACTGATGACATTCAGAAAGCCACGCTTATATGGAATTTGGCTGGACACATCTGCCGCATGTCAGACGATCAATGGACCAAACTTACGACCCAGTGGGTCCCGCTTAATGGCGGGATGAGCTGGACTCCTTTAATAATGATCGGTTCTTGGCAGCTCTGGACAGAGAGAGGTTGAAAGAGAGTAGGGAGACCTTTGTACAGCAGTGGGACATTCATGACTAATAGAAAAAAATAGCTATAGTAAACAAAAAGTCACCTCGCTTTCAAGATATAGAAATTGGCATAGGTTAAGAATTTTGCATTCTGAAAGATAGTTACGCCGCAAATATCTGTCAAATATTTCTCTGTTCTAATTAATCAATATTTTTAGGCACTACAGTGTGATGTTTATCATAATCTTGACATATCATAATCATTCATTAATATTGACAAATGAATCAAAACAGCAAAATATTTGACAGCTGTTTGTTTGGAGCAATTTTATAAGCTTCGAAGTGAACCTATGCCTTTTTATGATTGCTACGGTGATGTTACGTAATGAATAGTAAATATTTGTACTTATTGCAAGAAAAGAAAATAGAGAGAAAATCTTTAATTTTTAGAAGTTTTTTTTTTTTTGTCATCCGTATCATCAACTTCATCCTTACGTTACGAAACTAAGACCCAAATTGCTGTTCCAATTATGAGCCAAACGATTTTTTTTTCTAATTTATTGAACAAGTACCTTTGGGTCATAAAATCGACGCCTACGCGCCTAGGTCCGGCCCAAACCCACTGATTGCCCAATAAAAGATAGTTCGAATACTTCCACTCGAACAAGTTAGCTGGTTTGACACGGGGGAGGTGCAATAGACGGACAACTATATAGCCCAAAATATCCAATCAACCAATTACAGAATGGCATTTGAGAGTAATTGTAAAACAACTGATTGTCAAAATATATTGGTAGGTAGGAACTCTTTTCCCGCGCCACCTCGAACTATTCCTTACTAGTTAGGAATAGTTCGAGGTGGCGCGGGAAAAGAGTTCCTGGAAGGACTTGGGGATGCCTTTGCCGACCCGCAGTGGAACAGTATCCATAAGCAAACACAAAAAAATGACAATAATTTTCAAAATCAACATCACATTTATGTGCTTGAAGTATTAAATAAATAAATAAGTACCTACCTATAAATATTTACTGTAAGTAATATTGAATATTTTATCACAAATTATAAAGTATCAGTCATGTACCGCTGAACGTAATACCATTCAATTATTTGATTAATAAATCGCTGCTGTTAATTGCGAGTATTTAACACGAATATTTGTTTATGTTTCAAAAAGCGAAATTAATTGATTTTACTTCATCATTAATTCACTATTTATATTCGTTATCTTTGCAGATAAATGAAGTAGAATAATTAATTAAATTTTACTCATTTAATTGTACCTAGTCACCTACGGGTTGTTTATTTTGAAATGTAATAAAAGCATCATAATAGTTGCGAGAAAGTTGCTAGTCTGCATCCCCCGTGCTGACACAAGTGAGTTAGATTTATTTGTGGTACAAATAGAACAACCTGCTAATGAGGCCCTAGTTATCCGTTACATTTGCAACAATTAATAATAAGTTTACATTTAATAGACTAGTCTTGTTGAATATTGTTACAATTCATATTGTCTCAGATTGCAATCTTTTGTACCTACTTGTAATTATTGCGGAACCACGGCACTTAGTATTAATATATTCTGTAGCTACACACGATGATAAAAATGCTTTTAATAATGTCGTGATTTTATTGCTGCGATCTTTGATCAATTAATCTCAAATTCTAAACCTACATCCACCTGTTTATTTATTACATCATCCAGTAGAACTAGATTTTTTTTTGTTTCTTTCCAATGAAAAGAAAGAAAGGAAACACGTTTATTTGCGGCAAAACATGACGCAAAGAAAAACACAACCACAAAAAAAAACATGTATTTGAGTAGTGTAATTTGCGTTCAAGAGGAAACATGCGAAACTGCCAATTAACTTTTCCTGGAAACTGATCAGAAAATAGTTAGGCAGAATAGAATGGAACATTATCAACACAACCTTTGCCCTGCTAATGAACAAACAGGTTAAGGAAAATTGAATGCATCAGTAGCAATTCTATCAAGGTTAAAAAGCTATGACAGAAAAGAGGATTAACCCAGGA
Organism: Hydraecia micacea; assembly: GCA_914767645.1. NCBI lineage: Eukaryota > Metazoa > Arthropoda > Insecta > Lepidoptera > Noctuidae > Hydraecia > Hydraecia micacea. The sequence goes on along the minus strand of OU611776.1, from coordinate 4,194,536 downwards.
AAATAACCAGAGATGACCTCATTTTGAAATTTCAAAGAATGATTTCAGAATCATTGTGCAAATTATGATGACTGATGGTGATAAAATTATAATTAAAGATATAATTGAAATTATTCAACGACACGCGTGAGGGCTTGCTTAAGATCGATCTCATTCAAGATTCCAATCTGGAGTAATTAAATTAAAGGAAGGTGGGTGCAATCACAGACTACATACATTTATAATGTGGTGAACTTTACATAACAATTGATAAACTATGTGGTATAAGGAACTACTGACTACCTGTTAAGTACTATGAGAAAGATGATCATAAATATACTCTGTTAGATAGATGCTGCTATAAATAAAAATATATGCTTTGATCATAAAATAGAAATGAGTAATACCAACAAGATCAATAAATATTTTCCAACCTAATTGGTAGATACTTGTGAACGGAAACAGTTAAATAATGATGAAAAAGTAAAAAATCTAGGTACAGAGATTGTTCGTTTGTTCAGACCAACTAATTTCGCAGAAACGAAACCAAACACTTACACAGTCACCGCAAACTCGCAAAGAATATGCTACCTCATTTCAGTTGGGTGTTACAAACCGAACAAGTGATCATATAATTTTCAATAAAAACATTATTCATAAAGTAAAGAAACAAAAAATCTCACACTAGACGGATGAAAAAACAGATGATGCAATGTCCTATGATAGTAATTTTCTCTTTCAGAAGGCTGATCTCACAACAGTTTGGGAGAAAGAACTCGTCATCCTCTTGTCCTTGTCCCAATTTATTTGGGGTCGTCACAGCATATATTTTTGTCACATATACAGTCATCTTGCATAGATGTCATCTCAGAGCTCACATCATTCCTAGCCGTATCTGTTCCTCACATTCCATCAATCTTTTCGTGGGTTGGTCGCTTGTCTTATAGCCATCCACATTTATACTTACAATTCTTAGGGAGACAATAGTCACTCTAAACATTGCTCTTGCTTCAAACACTCTAGATATACAGAGTGTTAACATAAAAACTGACTCATACGATGTACCTATTCGCGAAATGGACTACGTTTTCTTCGTTAAATTCTGAGTCATCCAATTACTGCCTGTTTACTTTACAAGTCAGATGCTCCGGAATTTCTCTTAAACTCTTATGAATGAACGATGACTAAAATAATGGTACATAATATTTATTTTAATAGTGGTTATTCTTAGAAACATTGTGTGGGATTTGTCGTTTCATTGTAATTTGTATGGAAAATGTTCTCGTTGAATGAATATGTGGTCGACAGTTGACGTGGTCTAATACGTTTATCTTCTACGTCAGTTTGTGAGCTGTGGTTTTGTTCTGTGGCAACGATGTGGTTCTTTCTGGAGAAGAATAACTGGAATTTTTTTAATGGTTAGCAAAGTAAATTTGTATGTAACTACGAAACGTACGAATTTATTGGAGACGACTTGCATTGCTAGCCTATTGCGCCAAGACGCTCCTGTAAGGACAATATTGTTAGGTGTCACAAATATGCCTGTTTCATTTTGTTTCTGACAGAATCTTCTACAAGGACAGTCCAAATGAATATATCCGATCGCAACAGAGCGATATTGTCATATTTGTTCTTGCATTTTTTTTCTTACGTCATCCGTCGAAGCGAGTAAAAATCCCTGTAAAAAATACCCACAAAATTAACTAAAAATAACAAGTTCAATATACTTTCGACCGCGTCGCACAGACCTCGAAAAAAAAACTTTTACCAGTTACTATGAACATTCACCGGAAAATAAACATGCCAATGATAAAATAATTAAAACTGGAGCATTTTTCCAATTGCTGTAATTTCGACAATAACCTTTTTCTTAATAGTATGACTAATAGTTATGTTGTGTTTCCTTATTCTGTGACGTCAGAAGTTGGTCGTGTGTGAAACTTGGTTAGAAAAAGTGGTCGAGTGATGCAAGGTTTATTACTTTTTTAGTACCATGTGATACTGTATTCAAACAAGCGGACTAAGACTTGCTTATTGATTGAATATACCAAGGCTATAGTAAATTAAGAGATTATCTAAAATATAAATAGAAAAAGTGAATGAATGGAAATATAAATACTTACATAGGTAATAGGATAGAAAATAATTCTAAATTTACCACAAGGAAAGTTAATAAAGCGCTCTTCCTCTCTCTACTTATTTAAAAATTTGCTGTGCCCGACAGGGTCCATAATTGTTTCTATTATTTTTTATTTACCACCTGTAATTGTATATTATGGATTGCAATAAACAATTTGAGATTTGAGATCTAATAAAATAATGTCCTTGCATCTTTAAAAAGGATCTACAATTGAATAAATAAATACATATCCAACTATTGAGTCATTTACACGACGCCAAATGTCACTTCTTTTGTATTGTTTGTCGAGTCGTTGAGCTCTTTAAATTCAGAGTTGAGCTGTACGATTACGTGCACTGATTGGACAGGTCTACTTAAATCTGTCTGGTTATTTCCCCAAAAGACCATCCCAGATATAAATCTGCTTGGCTGACCAAGATTATGTCTGCACTTTAAAAGACACTGACACCTCTGAGTCGGTTTCGGTCTTTCCTCTCAGAGTTGTCAGATAGAAAACTTCGAACTCATTTAGTTTTAAAACATAAGTTATTTTTGACTTGTAAGTGTTTTTTTAACTTCAGTAGGTACCTATATTATATATGAATAATTACTATAATTTATAATTGTTTATCATTTATTACTTTTAATGCAAATTGAGTCTCAAAAGCATTAATCAACAAGACTAACCTCAAAAAACGCCACTCATAATTAAAACCTTATTCCCGACTATTAAATAAATACTAGAATCAAATCTTGGCCCATCTAAATCCTGAGTGTAAACGGTTACTTGCCCAGCGGGTGGTATCAGCCACTACCCACAGTGTGTCGCAAGCGCCGACAATTTCGTTACATTGGCCAACCTTACCTCATTTCACGTAGATTGTGTAGCCGATGGCTTCGTTTGCTCAGAAAATATGTTGTATTTTGTACTAGGTTTTGGTTTTGAGGAGAAGCTTTGTCATGAAAATAAGTTAGTTTTAAAATTGCCTTTATAACATAGGTACCATCACTCCTTGTTGCCCCGAAAAGTCAATAGTACCCCCCACGTTTCACCAGTTATGTTTAAGTCACATGTAATAGGGGGCGAGCCTATTGCCATCAATCGGGCGCATATCCAGCCTTCCGGGCTGCTACTAAGAAATTCCAGATGGAAAAATGTTGCCCGACCTGGGATTCGAACCCAGGACGTAGTATGGTGACTACTACAACAACGAGGCAGATTGCTTTGTAAGATGTTCAGAAAAATAACAGAAGGCCTAAATACTTTATAGAAAAACTTAGACGTGATTAAAAAATTAGCTACTAAAAATACGTAAATTTACGTCAGTCGCTGACTAATTTGACAGGACTAAACGAATATTTATGTTTTGTCCTTTTCTTATTGAAATAGAAAGAAAAAGATGCACTTAACTTTAGTTTGTGAACAAGGGAATCGGCGCCATTGACAAAGATAGCGGCAATTGAAAACCTACAATTGAATTGTAATATTTGCAGGGTTCTTCAATTTACACGTAAACGAAGTAAAAGGAGTACTTATAAAGGATCTTAGCAGTAGGCGTTCTGTAGTTTTTGCTTACCTCCTTGGGAAGAAAGCGTGAGTTTATGATTGTATGTAGGTCATTCAATTTTCTACTCAATTCTCGTAAAGAATAAATACTTCCAATTTATATTCCCTATTGCCTAACATAAATCTGGCTCTGTATTCCGAAATTACGAAATTATTAAATAACAAAATAATCACCAAAACGCCATTAAATATAATTATACTGTCAAGTTTTCTATAGTTACTCGTAAAGTGAGAAGAATAACATAGAAACAGAATCAACCAACTTCTCAGGGAAGCGGGAAGTAGCATTGTGGGAAATTGATCGCTGCAGCTCATTAGCAATACTCTACCGCTCATGGTGACGTAATTAGACTAACTATACTTAATAATCTTTCCCGTTATAATATTATATGAAAAAGGTATTTAATATAATGATTTCAGGGTCAAGGGGATTCCCGATGAGATGTTACTAAAGAGAGTCCCTCTGTGGTGGACTTAAGGAAACATCCGTCAGATTAGGCATAACCATAATAAATCATTTAAAATGATTTTATTTCTGTAAGTAGGTTTATACAAACACTTTTACTCGTCATTCATATTTTAAAAATAAAAACTAAATGATTAAAAAAAACTAAATGATAGAAGAAAACTAAATGATTATTCTGGTAGGTATCCAGATATCCACCTACCCACATTTCATTTTGGCCAATTTTAGAGCCAAACCACAATCGAATTATTGAAATGGTACTTTTTATAAAATGTCTACTCTTATCACAATGCACTATTACTTATTTGGCTAAATTACATTTAATTTGGCGTATTTCAAGGGAAAAATATTAATTATTATCAAATTAATTTTTGTTTGTACATATAGCTACATACATACGGTCATACCTCAAAATAGATGTTTATTAGAAATAATTATAATTATTACTGTTTCTACCTATTTGTGCGTTCAGAAAAGAGGAAAAACCTTGTATGCGGTCGCTATACACTCCACGCGTCACATGTAAGAATTTTTATTTAATTTACTACCTAATTAATTTCTGATTATGTCGATGGCTATGAGAGTAGGGGAAGAGGTCAAAAGCAAGCCCATTTAGCAATAAAAAAAGACCAATGAAACGATGGATGGACTGTGTGAATGATGATTTGGTTAGAAAGAGGGTGACTAAAGAAATGATGACTAATAGAGAAGTATGGAAGAAAGAACTTTTAAAAAACAAGCTTTTAGTTAAATGCGCTAAAAAGGATAAAATAAACTTTTCCTTTAAAACTTTTACCATCAACTTATAACGTCATTAAGTACACATTTTATACGATATAAAAGCTTGTTGCTTGTGTTGGAGAGCAGTGGTGGCCAAGTGGTAACGGCCGCGACTTACGAGTTGTAGGTCGTAGGTTCGAATCCAGACAGGCGCTTTACTTTGTGTAAATTATTCATCACCATTGCTCTCAAAACGGTGAAGGAAAACATCGTGAGGAAACCGGCATGTCCTAGAACCAAAAATTCGAAGACATGTGACATCTGCCAACCCGCACTGGGTCCGCGTGGTGGATTACGGCCCACTCATCCCTCTCACTGAGAGGAAGCCTGTGTCCCAGCAGTGGGAACATTATAGGCTGACTATGTAAAAGCTTGTCACCTCCACTTAGTTACTTGGCATGTTATCAAGTAACTAATTTGTGGAGGTCAGATCGTTCCATGTAGAATACCAGTATTCAGCTTCATCCGGTCAGACTGGAAGCCGATCCCAACACAGTCGGGAAAAGGCTGGAAAGATTGTTTTTTTTTTTTGTTCCTATAGACGAAGATTTAAAACCATCGGAAAGTTAAACGTTTTATTCGCGGAAAAGAAACAGCCAATAGAGTAGTAAACACGGGATTGGGTATTAACCTCGACCGTGACAATAGTCGGGATATCCGTTAGTATGATAACAGTAGGCAATATGCCAGCCAGTGCTAATTACCTATAGATTTATCCTCCTGTTTGGAAATGTATTGAGAAAAACACATGACTAAAATATTTTCCTTATTATAATTGGCTCTCATACCATTATGGGTATATTTGTTCAGGTAAATATGTGCCATAACGCATCACAGGAAAAGCTAAAATTAAACTGTAAGTAATTTAGTAAAATGTTTAAAAAATTTGGAATCTACAAAAACAAAAGTCATTTATATTCTACTACTTATACTAACATATATGAATCAAGGTCTGAATTAAAGATTTTTTTTCATTTATTATTTATTCAAACTAGGGTGAGAATCAACACGTTTTGAAATTCAAAATTATATAAGACAGCCCGTCTAAACTCCCACCCATCACTAATTCCTAGTGTTTTAGCTGGAAAGAAGAAGTGGCGCAACAAACTCCCCATCAAGCAAACAATGTACTACAATCAAGGCAATTTAGTTACTAGTACAGCCTTCTCAATACTAATAAAAAATAACACTTTCTCAAAGCCAACCTTATCTCCTAAACAGCTCTTAGCCTATTATTAATAATAGTTAATAATAATATAGTTATAACAACGAGTTCGCACCCCGTTCGATGCAAGATAACTGATAGACATAGGTACTGATACAATTCTCACTTTCACAGCTTCATTTCTAACTTTAACTTTGAAAAGAACTATTTTAGTGAGCCTTTCGCTTTTAAGGTGACAATGTCGATATAGTTTTTTTTTTTTTCGGAACTGGCATCTCGCAGTTCAGCCTAGTGGCGTCGTGTCCGGACCGCCATTGAAATACTCACTAGTTGCGTGACAGTCTGGCTAGTATTGGCTTTTGGGTATTTTTTTGTGAATGGCCATCGCACTGGTTAACCTAGGAGGTTGGAGATAGGAGCCTTTTGGCCTCGTATAGGATTTTCTGTTTCTTTTTTTGTTACTTTATTTTTTTATTGTATAACTTGATTTTTTATTTTTTACTGTGTTTAGTTTAGTTTGTGATCTTCCTGTAAGTCGCAATAAATACTTTTTCTTTCTTTCTTTCTTTCTAACGATTTAAACTTTGTCGCTGTCATAATTTTCATGACAACTGTCACTACGGCTGTTGAGTGCGGCCACCGCTCTTCAAGGAAACTGTAACTTAACGGAATGTTAAGGTAAAAACTGAAAAATATACTTAACGACTCTAGTTGACTCTCAGATGTGAATAAATCCTAAAACATTCGGTGTATTTGTGGTGTCCCATGTAATCATAAACATTTCACAGGAAAAAGTTATTAAAATTAATATTGAGAACTTAAAACGTGCTAGTATGACGAAATCGTAACACTCTCGCGTCCACAGCACATTCTAAGAAATTGATTATTTTCGTACAAAAATAGGGCATGGCAATATATACGCAACGAGTAAAAATAAATAAATGAACCATCTGCTGTACTAGTAGATGCACTTACGTCATTTACATGGAGAATATTTGGAGAAGATTGTATCAAATGATTGGGACAGATCACAGTACGTATGTGAGTGTGGTTGTTACCACATTGAGTGTGTTCTTGATGTCTTTGAAATCTTGATAATGGTAAATTTTACCACTGATTTACTCGTCTAATTCAATTGTTTCATCAAAACTACAACACTTTTGTAAAACATGTAACGTTTATTTTCTCTTGACTGAACTTACCTGTCAAAAAGAGTAACCTAGATAATGTTGATAAGACAGAGATTAAAACAGAAGAAGAACTAGCAGGGGATCCGACAAACCAACAAACTGTCACGCAGTTTGGCAAGTTAATGATATGTGTACAAGTGTTTGGACCAAAAATTTTTTTTATCTTTTTTTTCAGTGGAGCGGTTGGAGGGGCGTTCAGGTGATCAGACCGGAATAAATCAAATAAACCTCTAAGATATATATATATCTAATTAATGCTCCATATACCACATGCTCTGGAAGCTGACCCTAACATAGTTGGAAAAAGGCTAGGCAAAATGATACCACATGGACTGGTCAGGACACCTAGTTGGATCTTAAACTCTCAACTCTTAAACGCAACTGCGCATAAGTTTGTCGCTAATTCACAGTTTTGCCTACAAATTGGACATTCTTCGCCCATAACAGGTTAGGCAATAGTCTGACCCAGCCTTGTCTATGCCGTTAACGTTAAAGACCTTTTGCATGTATATGAAGCGACTATACCTTCATACTTGTTGAGGAAATTTGTAGCTTTTCATCGATAGCATTTCCATGTTGATAGTGCTTCGACAGTAACCCATTATCAGCCTATAATGTTCCCACTGCTGGAACATAGGCCTCCTCTCTGAGGGGGAATGGGCCGTAATCCACCACGCGGGTCCAGTGCGGGTTAGTAAATGTCACATGTCTTCGAATTCTTTGATTCTAGGACATACTGGTTTCCTCCTTCAGCGGTATGACGAGCTTTATAATGTAGAGTCCACAATACGGCATTAAATAAAAATACTGGTAATACTATTGCATAAGCGTGTTTAGGAACTATCAAATAAATCCTATCATCGCAATTAAAATAGCCATTTTTTCAAATAAACTAAATAATAGTAAAGGTTCGACTATGGATATTGATGATCAGCCGACTAACTATAGTGACTAAGCTATTGGATATATTTGATTGACTTTTTGTAAGCAGACTAGTAATGTCATTAGATAAACGAAGTTTAATTTATTGTCGTATTGCGTCACCTTATTAAGTACATTTACCATTTTTGGGTTGCATGAAGAAGCCTCCTCGTGTAGCGCAATTTGTTCCGCTAGTTACTCAACTGAACCGAGCGCTCGGCGCATCCTGGACAGTCACACCCAACACCTTGTTTGACTGGCCAATTCTTCCCTTGCGGTGGTAGGGCTAACGCCCGCCTGGTTTGCGACCATCCTCCCACCGGAGTCCGACGTTAAGCAGCCTGCTGTGTTTCGTCCATGCGTGGGAGTTCCAGTGTCTTAGGAATCTTCTGGGCACGCTCGTTCCATCATAGACCTCATCCATCGCTTTCCATCAGGCGTGATCGAGGTCAAGAGCGGGCCCATTCAGCAATAAATAAATACCATATTTTGCAGCAAAACTTAATACATTTTGTTTGTTTTTCAAACGAGAAACTCCAATGGGAATTTCTTAGTTCCCAAGATGCACATCTAATAAACAAAACATTTCTTTTAATAGTGATGATTTCATAATCCTACATACTGGTCTATCGGAGCAAAGTCGTAACCTTGTATGGTGACCACATGTTGTCGAAATAGCTCGTTTTTTGTGACATTGTACATAATGTGGGAACTAAAAGTATGTAGGTACCTTAGGAAGTCATGCATCAACAAACTAAGGTCATTATTATCTAACCGCAATTGTTAGATATCATTTGTTTGTAAAAAATGCTTTATATTAATCATTTGGTAACGCCTTGGGCGACGGAAAAGTGGTGGTGAACCCTGGCATAGATTTGCGCTTTCTTGTTAGTGTTATTGGTCAATTTTTGGCAAGTTTCGGGGTTTTATGTCATAAACAAACATAGTTTATTACTTCACACTCTATGGAAATGTTCCCTTAGTCATGATTACGCTTCTAGCTGCAAATAATTTGTAATAAATAGCTGAAATTAGGTACTACTCGAATGACACTGTGTTTGTTCTAATAAGGAAATTCACGTCATATTAAATTAGCGATATTATTGGACTCTATTATTGGTACTTACACCAAACAAAGGAATAGGTTTCATTTCACGACGAACGTTTAAAATCTTGCGATGTTCTAATCGTAACAGAATGGCTGGACCATTTACGGATCTCTTTGTTTGTAGTCAGTGCCGTAGCTATCGGAGGACTAGGCGGTGCCGTGTTCCGGGGCCCCCAAGCTCAGGGGGCCCCTCGGCCCTGACAAGCAAACCTCAAACTGACCTAGAAAGAAATGTCTTCCACCTTCAGAATATCTTTCTGTTGTGTGTACTACCTTTGCACTATGGGACCAAACCTGAAATCGCGAAAAAAAATCAGCTGTTCCCTACATTTTTGCTCGCATAACTTTTCAAAATGTATGGAACAGCAGATTTTTTTTTTGCGATTTCAGGTTTGTCCCATAGGTAGTAAAAGTTGTTCATAATGATTACTATAATGACCCCTTCAGATATTTCGTGAATTAATAGATAGACCGTATTTATATTTTTTACTTGATAAAATAAAACCTAACCAGTTTAGATAAAGCCCCAAACATTTCTTCGCATCGGGGCCCCTGCGGCCCATGATCACGTAGGTACGCCACTGTTTGTAGTTATTTAACGTTAATTGAAAACTAAAGACACCGAAAGTAATCAATGTAGGTGCTTCAATGTAAGTCACGTTATGGGAACTAAGACCAAGCCACTAACAAAGATGTTTGCCATCGAAAATTATCTCACACTATCGGTTTATATTAGGAAGTCGGGTCCAATATGACGTGTGAAATGTTATGTTGTATCAATAATCAATAGTGTTTACAATATTGTTTGTATCCGACATCTACGGTGGCCTGTTCCCACCAGATTGTGCGATCAAACTCGACATAACAAAATAAATATTCAACAGTTTGTGACTATAAACAAAGTGCGCGCAGTTGTTCCTGAGCGCGGTAGCGTTGGCAAAGACATCGTGAGATAAGGGTTTTTTTTTTCATGACGTCTTCGGGAAAATTCTAGGTCGATCGGGGAGATTCGGGTCCCGTGACGATGTTTGTGTTTTATGAATGATGCACTAAATAATTGAGAAGTAGGTAGGTGCTTTGTTTTTTCAGGAAAATGTAATGAGAATAGGAAAATGTAGGTAATATTATTTTACATAAGCAAAAATAACAGTATCGAAGCGTGTACCAACTAATAAAGGTTTATATGTGTAGGTTTTAATTGGCAAATAATGAAGGCTATAGGTAGGAATTAAAATTAATTAACATAAAAAGCAATTATAAATTTACAGATCGCGGTTTAAAACCAGGATTTCCTGTTTGTTACCTCTTCACAATTAGGTACATTTACTATAGTTGCTAATGAAATAACTAATATTTATACCTTTTATGTGCACGTCTAAAATATTCCTTATTCAGTGTTTTTCAACGGCTGCGTTGTTATTTCCTTTACTTATAGTTATTTTTAGCGATTCTGAAATTTTGTCCTCTCAGACAATAATTGGTGCACTTGCTAACCACATTGTTTTATCAATTTAATTTAATGAGTGTTTGTTGAGTGGTTTTAATAGAGTTTTCGAGGAAATATGGCATGTATTTCTATCCTAATTTAGGTAAATTCCATGTTCAAAACGAGTAGGATATACTCGTAGAGGGTCCCAATAAAATAGATGGACAAATTTTAACACAACGCATGAACGCTCAGTACCTCTAAACCAAAGATATCCAAGCAAAAAAAAACACTGATTAAAGTGATTTTCTTTTGACCGAAAATAATAAATTGCCGGCACATTAGTGTATTTTCGTTAGCTGATTATTTTTCTTGTAAGTATCTATAATGCGTTTTTCTTATATATTTTTTTACCATCGTCCTTATTTTGGTGGTCTAAATGATTTCTAAAAGTTTGTCCATCTATTTTAATGGGACCTTATATATGCGACGAAAAGCAGATAATGGTACTGTGTCTGCCATGATAATAATACTAGTAGAGTTAGGTAAGTTTTTATAAGTCTGTTTTAATTTTTTCAATTATCCTTCTTGGGTTAAACCCATTTTTAGGTACAAGCTTTCTTGGTGTCCATGATTTCTCTCACGTAAGTTTGTTTAGGGAAAACACATATACCTGTTTTGGTCAAAAAAAATAAAAAAAAATATTATTTTTAGGTACCTATTAAGTTCTTATGCTATCGCTACTCTTGCGTTGTCTATTTCGCTAGCAGGGACACGTTATGTAGAACGTAAGTGATCTGTCAGTACAGGATTATTAATTATTTTTACAAGCATCCAATTGTCCTGTTCGAGCTTGTAGAGTAAAATTAATTGGTAAGATAATGTAGGACGGTCTCAGAACGTAGCATGTATTCAATGACTTTCAATTAGTTGTGAAATATTTTCTATGCAATCTAAAAATAGATTTTAAAAAGGCCATAATTATGTTGGACATATAAAGTTGAAAATTAATTAGATTTAAACACAGGACCGCTTGCACCACATATGTATAGCATTTAGCGCTAAACACATTTAAAACATCACGCTGACTCTGTCATCTTCAAATAATTAACGGAAACAGAACGACATTTTTAATTACTAAGCGTATTTATCTAATTTTTGTAGGGCTCAAACTTTCACCAGTCATACCTTGATAGGGACGCAACGACGCTTCGAGGAAGCCTATGTATGTCCAGCAGTGGACGTCTTCCGGCTGAAATGTTGATGATACTGTTGACATAAAATCTTGACGAAGCGAATCTGAACCAACCAAATTGTTGAACCACATTAAAAATAAACGGAAGGTATAAATAAAAACACAATGTTACCCTGACTTTGAAGAAAACATTCACAATGACATCACTTCTTCAAAGCAGCAGAACGCTTCAACCTAGCCGTTTTCGCAGCAGCAACAGCCAGCACAGCCGATACTGATGCAGCAGATTCAGGTTCACTCTGCTCGGGCTCGCTGGGATTCGACGCGATCTTGTCCAATTCAGCGAGGGACTCAACCTGATGGCGCGTATCGTTGGGAACAAGGACACACGCAGCCTGCCTTAGTCCAGCTCTTGGTGACACCGCATGTTTCCCTCGCAAATAAATAATTATATAAATAATTATAAATAATGTGTCTATTAGATTATAATTATTGAATATTAATTAAGAGCAAAATTTTCTTTGTTTAACTGTTACAACTACCCACAAGCAAAAAAAAAGCATTATAATCTAGGATAGACCTCGAAAAACTAAACTACGTACAAGAACTATCGCTAAGAAATACAAGAAAAAGGTAAGTAGAAAGTAAGTTGTTAAAATTAAAAGTAGTTGTAGTCGTCCGACCGTAATTAAAACGAGTGTGCGCATAATCTAACCCTATCTCATACTAACCTAAATTCCATAGGAGAACTATGACACGGTTCACATACATATTTCATTCTGAATATTCTCCGTACTAAACCTTGTAAACAAATCTGGCCTATTTAACGTTACTTATGTAGACTAAACGCGAACATCTGTGTAGGGTTAAGCAAAACAAATGCTGGGTGATCAACTGATCAGACAATGAAAGACGTTGCGGGTTAGTTATTAATCTTGAGTGTTATTTAGGGCAAGGGAACTAGAGAATTATGATGGATTGATGTGAAAGTGAGAACAGTGGTGGCCAAGTGGTAACGGCCGCGACTTACGAGTTGTAGGTCGTAGGTTCGAATCCAGACAGGCGCTTTACTTTGTGTAAATTACTTCATCACCACTGCTCTCAAAACGGTGAAGGAAAACATCGTGAGGAAACCGGCATGTCCTAAAACCAAAAATTCGAAGCCATGTGACATCTACCAACCCGCACTGGGCCCGTGTGTTGGATTACGGCCCACTCTCACAGAGAGGAGGCCTGTGTCCCAGCAGTGGGAACAGTATAGGCTGATTATGTATGTATGTGAAAGTAGTCCTACCATTTTATTTTTTGTCAATTAAGCTGCTTAAAGGAACTGTATTTTTTTTCTATTATAACTTCCTGAAACAATTAAGAAATCATAACGTTTGGTAAATAAGTTCTTAAATACATAGGTCAATCAGCCTATAATGTTTACACTGCTGTGACACAGGCCTCCTCTCTGTGTGAGGGAGTGGGCTGTAATTTACACGCGGGCCCAGTGCGGATTGGCGGATGTCACATGTTTTTGGTTCCAGGACATGCCGGTTTATTCACGATATTTTTTTTTTCACGGACTTCAACAATATTCAATATTTCTTTATTAGATTTAAATGAAGAAATATTTTTCGTGTAGGTATAAAATTTTGTCGCTGCACGTATACTATATTGTACGAGGTGTGTATGATAGGTAATTTACCATATAATGAAAACTTGCTAGTACATGGGACTTAAACATATCTGGCGAAATGTGGATTGATTCATACATCCCTGCCTAACACATGGGGGTAAACAATTTTTATGTTATGTTATGTATTTATTTTTTGTATATATTTTGTTTGTAATAATTTAAAGATAGTTAATTGACCTGGACGCGTACAACGAGGGGTGGTTCGAGGTGGCGCGGGAAAAGAGTTCCTGGAAGGATTTGAGGGAGGCCTTTGCCCAGTAGTGAAAAAAAAAAAAAAAGGTAATTGTCTCCAAAAATATGTTGTATTATCTGACTTCTTACAAAATATCTTGAAACAAAAATAAAACACCTGTTTTGTACTCTTTATCGTTACTACGATGCTTACTATAACGTATTGTGATAAGATACGTTCCAAAGTATTGTGAAAGTACATAGAGTACATACGAGTTTCACTTTTATTCCGGAGATAAGACAATGGAACGTGGTATCAAAGATTTCGGCTGTTTGATAATCTATCCATACTAATATTATTAATTCGAAAGTAACTTTGTCTATCTCTCTATCTGTCTGCATGTTATCTTTTCACGCCTAAAACACTGAACCGATTTAGATGAAATTTTGTATAGAGATAGTTTGAGTCCCGGGAAAGGACATAGGATAGTTTTTATCCCGATATTCCCACGGGATCGAAACTTATGCGGGTGAAACCGCGGGGCGCAGCTATTACTATATATACTAGGTATATAACAATATAAAAAACCTGAAGAGTTCGTTTGTTTGTTTGATCGCTCTAATCTCTGGGACTAGTAGTCGGAATTGAAAAATTATTTTTGCATTTGATAGCCGATGTCTTGAGGAAGGCTATAGATTTATTTAACAACTAGCTTGGAAGAAAAAACCCAAGCAAACAGAAAAATGTCAGAAACGACGCTAAGCGAAAACGTAGTAATAGCAACGGGGAGTTTTATAAAAATGTGACTGTTATTTTAGTTTAGGCTTCGTATATCTGACGACTTCCACGCGAACGAAGTCGCGGGCAGAAACTATACATTTAATAAAGCTGAAGAGTTTGTTAGTTTGTTTGAACGCGCTTATCTCTGGAACTACCAGTCGGATTTGAAAAATCATTTTTGCTTTTGAAAGCTCAATTTTTGAGGAAGATAGGGTCTTAATATCAAGCTACGGCCTTTAGGAACCGACCATAAAGAAAAAAGTCAGAAAGAACGTTGCGAAAATGCTCCTGGTGCTCCATGCATAGGTGCTCTAAAAATAGGAGCTTTTTTTTTTGGATGGGAAATCATCTAATGACTCCTCCCGCTCTGGGTGGAGCGGAAGGGAGTGTCAGACTCTTACTGACTAAAACCCACCCGTGTTCCTTCCTTAGCCCTTTATGTTCCGGGGCAGCGGTAACCCTTTCGGACGATCAAAAATAGGTGCTCAATCGGGAATACTCCGAAGTTTCAGACGTGCACAGCTATAGGATATTTTTCATGTTAAAACAAGAAATTTCCCGTGGACGAAGTCGCGGGCAGAAGCTAGTTCTAGAGATAAGACAATCGAACGCTATATCGAAGATCTCGGCTATTTGATAATTGATAAGACATGATAATCTTTACGATACTTTTAATTTAATGAGATAAAGCAAAACCAGCCTATAAAGTTCCCAATGCTGGGACATAGGCCTCCTATCTTTGAGAGGGAGCGGGCCGTATCCCGTGGCCACTACGCGCGCCCAGTGCGTGGATGTCACATGTCTTTGAATGTCCTTGGACATCTCGGTTTCCTTACGAGTTTTGAGAGCAGTGGTGATGAAATAAAGTGCCCAAAGTAAAGTACCTGTCTAGGTCCGAATGGCCATGTGGAAACGGTTCTGACTTTCGTGTGGGTTTACTAAGTCGGGGCCGTTTCCACTGGGCCACTGGGCTGTCATAGGTATCTTATTATTATCTGAAAGTATTTTATGAAGATTGATAAAATTATTATTTTAGTTGATAAATCTAAATGACTGTTGGAAAGGTTCAATGAGTAATCCATTAACGTGGAAATTTTTTGAATGATAGATAAGTAGGTAGTTTCTGCTGAAGTGGGGATGGAAGTTTTTAATATAAATAATTATGGCAAATAAATGTAGTTAACAACAAATTACTTCGATGTAAGTTTTTACTTTTATTTAATTAATTAGTACCTAGGTAATAGGTAATACGGGCTGGTATCCGCAACTCCACGTCAATGCGCGTATTTTGCGTACGTATTAGTACCTACCTATTGTATACAAACAATAAGTGAATTATTTTTATTTTTATTCACCCATTGAAAATATTGACTGACTTTTTCCTCTTGGTAATGAAACATCATATAGGTCGTATAGGTAGGTAGGTCATCTAAATAATAATCCTGACTCCTGAAATTGTGGTTGAAAAGTTGTTTGTGGAACGACCGATGGCCTGTGAATGAGACGAGTCTAACAGTGGTATCCTATAAACTTCTCACCGTGAAAACTTAGGTGAAGTGAGCTTAAAGTGAGCTATCAATAGTGTTAATCCCTAGCATCAGATGGAATGACAGCTCACTTTAAGCTCACTTCACCTAAATTATCACGGTGATCTTTTTTCAGAATAGCACCGCAGTTTAAGCTTTTTTTGTTTCTTTATTTATTTAAAGATTATGCCACACTCGTCGTTACAAATCGACTTTACATACTGCTACATTAAACAAAAATTATCTTACACTACCTTTGCGATGAATACCAATATTCACGAGCCTGTACAGCATCCTGGCTGCTTCCGAAGCAGGAGCAGCAAGGACGCTGTTACATACCCAAGTCTCGCACATACTATTAAATGCAGTAAGTGTCCAGACTGCACCGCTCCACGAAGGTTGAGGAGATCGTGGAGTACATGCTTGTGAAGACCAACTGGACTTTGAGGGTCGAGAAGTTGGAGTCGCGTCACAAGACGAACTTCAAGTCGTTCGTGGTGCGTGTTTCGACACATCATCTCGAGAAGTTTCTCAAGGAAGAGTTCTGGCCGGAGGGTGTTGTGTCGACGGTTTCGTGGCCGGCTACATGACACCAGTCAGCGAAACACGACGCAGACACTTCGTGTTTAGTTAGTTTTTAGTGTAATTATTATGTTGTATGTATTTATTGTATTTTTAAGTTATATCAATATTGTATTTTATGTGTTTTATATGGGCCTTGATGCCTGAAATAAATGGATAAATAAAATAAATACTATAAATAAATCTGATCTTTCCGGCTCGTTCCGGACACACTCCATGATATTATAATAAACGTCTAGTTCAAGCTTACTTCACATAACTTTTCACGGTCAGATTCTTACAAAATAGACCGGCTGGAGCGGAGACCGCGTTTCGGCAAGCGTAGTGTGGGGCGCCCCCAGCTAGATGACCACCGGGGGCAGACTGGATGCGGAAGACGGAGGACAGGGTTTGTGGCGCAGCCTGGGAGAGGCCTATGTCCAGCAGTGGACTGCGATAGCCTGAGTTGATTTGATTGTAAATTGAGGTACCATTAACATTACGGGAGCTGTTCTATTGACCACTAAAACGTTATTATCACGCCGCTTCAATTTGCTACCCAATTTTCAATTCCGCATTAGATAATTCGCCGTCAACATAAAATAAATAAGTATGTACATTTCTTATCTATTGTCGCTCTTACGTTCTGTTTTGTAGCTTCAATCAATTTTCATGCTTATACACATTCGTAATTAAATTCAATTCTGAGATAGTTACCTATCATTTCTGTGGTGGGTATGCATAGGCATGTTGGTGTGTGTACTAACAACATACGATCATAATAATAATCATTATTTATGTAAATAATGAAATAAAGGAAATTTTATACAACAACAAAATATTATCAGTAACTAGCTCTTTTTAAAAAGAAAATAAAATCAAATCATTTATTTTTTGGTAACATGGGTAGGGGTATAGATGTTAGGTATATAATATGTTTTGATAATGTTCTCCATGCTCTGCCGTCACTTCAGCATGCATTTACACATAATTTACACCCTATTATCAAAATAGTATGGTGATTAACAATAAATATTATAAAATTATTAAATTGGAAAATTATTTTAACCATTTTATTTTTAATTTTTCAATTTCAAGGAGTATCCATAGCAGTGGCGAAGGTACCATACAACTCGATTTCCACCGGCTTCCCTTCGAAAATTCAGAACATAACCACTCTATAGTCAATTCATCATTGCAATTTTCTTTTGACAATTTTTTTTTTGCTCCGGCCTACCTCTGTCATAAATTCACCCTTCGCCACTGATCCATAGTCAATAACCAAAATGTCATAGTAAATAGTAAAATGTCATAGTAGATAGTATGTAGTAATCCAATCATTCTAGTTGCAGGATGTAGGACAAGGCCAAAACTAGGAAGGCTATTTATAAGGAGGAGGTTCTCAATTTCGATGTTGAGGCATAACTCCGTCATTTATAGACGGATTTGTAAAATTATTTTTAATAGATAAGGTATATGCCTCAGGGGGTGTCCCATATAAATTTTATTAACTTTGCTTGGGTAGTTTATGCGTTAGCCACTTAGTTTATGTTGATAATGTTTTAATAAGTTCCTGTCACTGATATTTACATAACAAGTAGTGTTTTATGAATGTGTGTGAGATACTAAAAAGTAATAAGTATGTTCTATTTTTTTGGAAAAATGATTTTATTGTTGATTTTTTTTTCTACCACTTTCTTACTTTTCTATTATAATTCTTACCAAGGGTATCGTACCCAGTAACTGGGTTGTGGAGGTCAGTTAGACAGTCGCTTCATGTAAAATACTGGTATTCAGCTTCACCCGGTTAGACTGGAAGCCGACCCTAATAGTTGGGAAAAGGCTAGGCAAATGATGAACTATCTACTATTTTCGTTTACCTACTAAAAAATACATACACAGGGTCAAGTTAAATTAGCTAGCGAAACTCCGCAGACGCTATGGGTATCGATATCTGCAGTTTATCCAGCTAATTCAATTTAACCCTATAAAATGTAGAACGCTAAATCGCCGCTCCTCGATCGCATGTTCAAACTAAAGTAGGCACAACAGTTATAGGTACACCAGACATATGTTAGATGTACTACTTCTAACATAATTATGTACATAAGTCTGGTGTAATAACAAAGTCGACCATGACATGACTCGTCCTCTGAACGCCTCCTCAGGCAGGCGCCCGAATGTGACGCCGACAAAAAACCGCACCACAAAAAACACATAAACAATAAAAAAGTGCTACAAATGTATGAAATATTCAAAGATGGTTGGATTGGCTACAATGGGTGGCATGCGAGCTTGCGAACGATAGGTAACCCGGCTATGTGAAAACGTCATAACGTTTTCCCCTTTCGTATTAAATACCATAGAATTTCGTTACATCGTAATTTGATCGTGTAATACTAGTGTAGAAAAAATGGTCGGTGAGATCAGCGGTTCGACCTTGAATATGCACGAGAACTACGCACGAATTGAATTGGCCGTTGATAAATTGGTAGGTATATCTAGTCGCAGGAAATAAATTGCAGTATTTGCATTGCCATTGTTATCCAATATAACATGTAGGTACATTCAGTGACGCCAATATTCTCTATGTTGACTACAGAAAGGAAATTTTAATAAAACAAACACGTTTGTTTTAAATACGTACGTAATTATAGGTTGGTAACAAATAAACTGCGCAATAGATAGCTTTCGTAACAATATGAAACGTTAAACTTAAATCCTCCTATTTCCTCAAATATACCTATTAATATAAGCAATACTAAAACAAAATATTAATAACAAAACACCGCAAAAGGAAAAGCAAAACCACATTTCTCTTATAAATTCGCTATTCCTAATCGTGTATAACGGAAAATTATTGAGTACGAGTATTCTGTGAAATTATAAATAATATAACTTGTTATTTTACCTCGTACCTTCAAAGGTACTTAACATTGCGTTTTATTTACATATATTACATAAACAATTATTTACTTGTTCACAACAATATCATTAAGATTTTTATCACATGAATTGTAATACAAATTCAGAAAAGAAAAACAACATTAAGACCTACGGCTACTTTTAAAATTTCTCGAAAATTATAAACTCTTCACAAGAGCGATATTTTTGCTCTCTAACAAAATTAGATATTAAAAAATGTATATGTTAGGAAAAATACCAAGTCATCTTTAATAAATAAAAATGAGGGTTTAATGACCACACGATATTAATGAAAACTACCAGTAACCAGTATACGCATATAATACGCGATTTAGCGTCACCGACCCGAGCGTGACGGTCCAGTTTTGTGCTTAAAGAAGTTTGCACTTCAACAAACAATGACGAATTCTCCGACAAACGCAGTATCCTCTAATCAGTGGCCAATACTCGTCAACCGTAGTGCATCAGTGAGAATTAATTTCGCGATAGCGTCTCGTCTCGTTTCCTGCTTTGCGAACAACATACATACATACAAACAAACGTGAACCTATTAGTACGCAAAAACACTAATTAACTGAGTATCGTGGCGGTGTTCGCTTTGCTTGGAGGTACCGGTTCGCTTGAGGCACTTTTGTTTTCGATGCAGAAGGTAGGAAGCTTCGAAAGATGATTCGGATTATCTGTAGGTACTTTATATCTTATCCTATTATACTAATTTATTCCAAACGCGAAAGTTTCTGAGGATGAATGGATGGATGTTTGTTACACTTTCACGGAAAAACTACTGAACGGATTTGGATGAAATTTGGCACACAGATAGACCATGAATACCAGTATTTTACATGGAGCGGCTGCCTATCTGACCTCAACAGTTACTGTGTAACACGATACAACTTGGTAAGTCTGACAACCAGTCAGTCAGTAACGAGTGTCAAAGTGCGCAGCCGTGAGACACACACTATTGTTGTCTGAAACCTTTTTTTTTTTTAATTTTGTATTTTGTGTTTCACGAACTGTGACCGAAGAAACTTTTTTTCTTTCTTTCTTTCTTTCTATTTACAAACGAAGGCCGGGACCACGTTAACGGATTTATTCCGGTCTGCTCCCCTGAACCCCAACCCCTCCTCGATCTCCTGCTAGCTCTTACTCGAGGCACCCAAGGATCCCAATATGTAATGGCTCGTCACCCATAGGTATACCTACGAACTGACCTCAGCAAGATTGACGCGTGCGGCTGTTATTATTTAGACACGAGCCCCTTTACGTTTTAGTATTTGTAAATTGAAATATATCACAGTATTATGTGAAAATTACATATTATATTATGTTAGGTCAAGGCCTACGGCTACAATGTACAGTCACCAAAAGAGGTAAGTAACCAGGGTCGTCGGATATACTGCCGTCATAAGTAAAAAGGGCATAACTAACATTTTTTCCGAAATTGTACAAATAATATTGGCAGATGGGCCTTTTTTTTGATTCCGAATATGTATAGTACTCAATTTCGGAAAAAATGTTAGTTATGCCCTTTTTCCTTATGACGGCAGTGTAGTTAAGTTTAGTAAGAAACCGATGGATGTTTTCGTATGAAATTGAATTTGATAAATGAACTGTTTGTTTTCTATTAAGCAAATTAAATTTTATTCGCAAACATCCACCGGTTTGTTCTGAGAGTTTTCCAGATGCTTTCCTGGTTGATGGCAATAGGCTACCCATATTACACTACTTAAACATATTAGGCGAAATGTGGGTGTATAAAGCTTTCTACGCCTCTGCCTAATCCTTTGGGAATTACAGTCGTGATGTCGATGTGTTATTATCGCAAATAAAACAAAAAAAAAAAAAAAACATCAAAAGTCGATGGATTGGCCATTGCAGCTAGCTTGCAGTTATTGGTAGAGAGACGAACGAAGTTGCTCATTAATTTTACGTTGTAGAAATTCTTAAGCTGATTTTTACGTTAATTTTTTTTTTATAAACATAATTATTTATTTATTTCAGACATAATTCTAGTCCATAGTTTTACACTCATACATTTAAATTATAAACTATTTTAAAGTCTAAACAGATAAAAAACCCAAAGTACAATTGTGATTACCTAATAAAATTTAAATATTCAACAACTCATTGATTAAACCCTTCATAAAACAGAAATGGGTTTAGTAAATCATCGTGATAGTCACCAGAATGTGCTATGCTAACTTCTCGCTCGACTATCGTCCGCGTGGTAGTTAACTATACCTACCATAAATCGTCAAGCACACCATGAAACATATCCTACGACACTCGCCAATAGTGTAACTTTCTATCAGTCAAAATTGTTTTGTTTTCGAATCAGTAATTTCTGAGATTAACTTTAACAAACCAACAAATTCCCCTTTTTATAATACTATTTAAAATAAATATGAATGGACGCAAAGCAACCAAGTAATGTATAAACAGCGACAAGTACTGCACCCTAATTGCGTACCTAAAACACCATCAATTCAAATCTGAATCATTTTGAAGGAAATTGCTAATCCATTGCTTCATAAGTTCGAAATATTTGTCTGCTCAGCAACGGAAATAACGCAATGAATCTTAGTGAATTGTCAAAATTAACCCATTGCTACTGATAGTGTGTTACGCAATTACCCTTCTGCTTGGCGGTCACTTTGAGAGGGGCTGTTCATTTATTACGTAAGACAATTTTGACCACATTCTGACCCCCCATCCCCACACGTAAGAGAAAATAAGAATTGGATGAACTCCCTCCGCCCCTTTCAATCTCACGTAAGATCAGTATCTACAAAGATTGCAAAGAAAATGTAGCAACAAAATTAAAAACTCATAATTTTTGCTTATTTTTGTGATCTACGTAAGAATAGTCTAGAATCCAGTTACCCAGTAACTGGGTTGTGGAAGTCAGATAGGCAGTTGCTCCAAGTAAAGCACTGGTATTCAGCTGCATCCGGTTAGACTGGAAGCCGACCCAAACGTAGTTTGGAACAGGCTAGGCAGATGATGATGATGACGTAAGAACAATCTAGACCCCTCCCATCCCCACGTTAGAAAAGATAAGACTTGTTAGGACCTCCCCCTCAAATCATCTTACATAATAAATGAACAGTCCCAAAGTAGACTTACCCAGCAGGATATTTCATTTTAGGCTGGACTTTACAGAAAAGGAAATTATAAACGCGCTTGACTATACCAGAAAATTCTAGAAAAATGTACCAACACCCGCGAAGAACATTCGCGAGCCCAGCGTCACGACAACCAAAGATTTAAATAATGAGCTCGTTCCCCCAATAACAATAAAATTGACTTTTATAGATCACAAAAACATTTTCCATGTATTATAGCCCTGTTAGGTCACGTTGAGTACCACGTGAGTCAGGATTATGTCCAGACGCCAGCACATCAAGCTACCCGAAACAGTCAAATTTTCCCAATCAACTTTGAACCTTATGCTTTAGCGATAAAGTTGAAAATGTATTAAAGAAATTTGACAGATTGTAGTAGCTTGATGTGCTGGCGTCTGTACTACACAGTCGATAATGGCTTCCTCCCAGCTCTTTTAAATCGTGGAACTTTCCTACAATGTGCATTTTATTCACATTTTGATATAACATAATTATCCTGTAAGTTGAGATAAGTCGACATGATTATGTTAAACTATCCTCGTCGGCGAATTGCTAAACTTTATGGTTTAAATTCATGTGTTTCGTTTACCGTCTTTCCCCGGACGAGTTTGGATCGGTGAATAATCGATATATTTTCGATTCTTAGCTCGATTAAAAGACCACATCAGTTATTGTATTGCATTCTTCTCCATAGGTGGTACCAACTCATCTGCCTAGTCTTTTCCCAACTATGTTGGGGTCGGCTTCCAGTCTAACCGGATGCAGCTGAATACCAGTATTTTACATGGAGCGACTGCCTGTCTGATCTCCACAACCCAGTTACTGGGTAATACGATATCCCTTGGTAAGACTGGTTGTCAGCTAGACTTTCGGGCTTCTGACTACCCGTAACGACTGTCAAAGATCCACGAATGACAGCCGAGACCAACAGCTTAACGTGCTTTCCGAGGCACGGAGGGGTCTCTTTATGTAAACATGGTCACCCATCCACAGACCAACCGTGGCAAGCGTAGCTTAACCTGATCGATCGACCTGTGCGGCTGTTATTATGGTACCAACTACGCTTTGGAATATGCAAGTAGCTTCATATTTCTGACTGACCAACTCCTTGACAATTGAAAAGTGCCCTTAGATGGCTTAATTGAAATAAATGCTTTGAGTTTGAGAGTTTTCAGTTTGTAGTTTTCTATTCACGCGATTGTGTTTAACCAGAAAACGCTATAGAAATATGAATGATTGCTGGACAAGAAAGGCTTGGACTTAGCGCAGACTGTACGATCTACTCCATTCCATGTTTTGTCTCCTGCGGGATAATTGCATAACTCACTAACAGTAGGAATGGCTTTCATTTTGACAGTTCAACAACATTCATTGCGTTATTTACGTTGTTGAGCAGACAACTTTTTCGAACATATGAAGCAATGGATTAGCAATATACTTCAAAATGATTAAAATTAAGATTGGTAGTGTGTATTACAATAATAATTATTAATATTTATTTCAGACATAATTCTAGTCCATAGTTTTACACTCATACATTTAAATTATAAACTATTTTAAATACTAAAAACCCAAAATAAAATTGTGATGATTAAATTTAAATATTCAACAACTCATAAATTGTCAAAAAATTATAAAAATTTCAAATTGTGCGTGGTATTGAAATACTCGTAACGGGGTATTTGTTCATACTTATCATTACAAGCAACTTTTACTATGGGACAATACGAAAATAGCCAAAATAAAATCTGTTGTTCCCTACATTTTTCAAGTTATGGAGCAGGGAGCAGTATGGTAAGTACTGATTTCGTTTCGCGATTTTTTGAATATTTCAAATATGTATGGGCCTGCAATTATTGTTACCAGCTAATCGCTAAGCCGAGACCCTTATCGGCTTTTCATATTAAAACTATTATGTCTACTTTATAAAATCAATACAAAACAAAATCTTATCACAGTCGAATTCATTTTATCACAGTTCACTCGTTACTATTTTAGCTGTAAACTAGAAACTAATTGATTATATGACATGCCTACTTAGGAATAAACTGATAAAAGTGCGATCAAAATACACTATCGCTTATATAAATAGTAATTCGGTATTATTAACATTGATGAAGGAAAAAATACGGTAATATTCACATTCATATAAGGTTATTACTTTGTGTAAGTATGGCGGATTTTTAACCGACTTCTACAAAAGAGGAGGCTGTTAGTTTAGTATTTTTCACAGAACTAGGTCCTTTAGTAGGAGTAGTGGTGGCCCAGTGGTAACGGTCGCGACTAACTGGTTGTAGGTTCGAACCCACATAGGCGCTATACTTTGTGTAAATAATTTCATCACCAATGCTCTCAAAACGGTGAAAGAAAACATCGTGAGGAAACCGGCATCTCCCGAAGACCTGTGACATCTACCAACCCGCAATGGGCCCGCGTGGTGGATTACGGCACAGATCTCAAAGAGAGGAGGCCTGTCTCCCAGCAGTGAGAACATTATAGATTGATTATGCTTATGCTAGCTCCGTTAGTACACAAAACTTTATTTGAAAAAAACTAAATAGGTTTGATGGATGTTCTTTGTATTTCGCTGTAAACTTAAGTCAAAACAAATATAAAACAACAAATAAATATTGTTGCACTATTAACACAGTTAAATGGTCTAGTCCACTTCTGTCTTCACTGCATCCGATCTCATTCCGAGGAGATAAATGGGACGGCACACGATGCGATGTTAGAACGAAGATTCAATTGAAATATATCGTAGTGCACAATCGCATATAGATAGATTATGTTGTTCGTGCTCATATATCTACAGTCAGTCATTACTTTTTTTGCTCGCGAAAATCTGACAACCAGTCTTACCAAGGGGTATCGTATTATCCAGTAACTGGGTTGTGGAGGTCAGATAGGCAGTCGCTCCATGTAAAATACTGGTATTCAGCTGCATCCGGTTAGACTGGAAGCCGACCCCAACATAGTTGGGAAAAGGCTAGGCAATCAATATCAAAAATTTGTCAAAAATGTAGGGAATTTAGGGGTATTTTTAAAAGATTGAGACCGACTGTAAACGTTCTTAAAATTACGAGAATTGTCCCTCTGAGCCAGCAGGAACGTACCATTTTAAAAATATCGACACATCTTTATGAAAAAACCCTATTGCTTCGAACACAAAATTTCTCACCATAACAGATCCGGGTACCGACCCACTACACAAATCTTCACTATTCGGATAGAACAGTTCAAGTTCTTTTTTATCTCGTGCCGAGGCCGAAATCCGAGGACGAATTAGACAAGATAAATAGTAGCACCAAAACAAAAGAACATTACGAAATACTATGACTTATCTGTGATGGGACTGGTATTATATTGAAGCTTAGTGAATCCATTCAAACTGAATGAATAAAGAGAAACTATAAGTGCCTTTTCACACGTCCCGGCAACCGGGTAGCCGGTGCCATGTATCCGGCGGCGAAATGTATAGCCAAGTACGTTAGCTTTCACACGTACCGGCGTAGTTTGCCTGGCAAGTGTTACCGGATAGTCAGCACCGGGTACCCAGATATCAGGACGTGTGAAAAGGCACTTAATATAAGGTCGTACAGAGTTTACAAGTAAATGGCTCGAGGGCCTAGACAAGTGACAATCGCTTTAAATCATCATCTTCCTAGCCTTTTCCCAACTATGTTGAGGTCAGCTTCCAGTCTAACCGGATGCAGCTAAATATATAGTATTTTATATGGAGCGACTGCCTATCTGACCTCCACAACCCAGTAACTGGGTAATACGATACGCCTTAGTAAGAATGGTTGTCAGACTATCGGGTTTCTGACTACCCGTAACGACTGTCAAAGATCCAGGAATGACAGCCGGGACCAACGGCTTAACGTGCTTTCCGAGGCAAGGAGGGGTCTCGGTATGTAAAGATAGTCACCCATCCACAGGTGAACCGCGGCAAGCGTAGCTTAACCTGATCGAATGACCTGTGCGGCTGTTATTATTTAGCCATGGGCCTCTTGACAATCGCTTTAAATGCGTTTCGTATTTCTACAAGGACTTTCGACAGGATTGACATAAGGCTTTTCGGCTTTTAGCTTGTGTCAGTCCCATACATTTCTGACCTTCCATCATTCACATTTATGACTGATATCTATCTTTGCCTAGGCCTTCCGAATACACCTTTTCTTAATTGGAATTATGAATAGAAAATGCTACAAATGATAATTAACAGTCGAAAGTTATTTTTTTTTCCATGATATTTGTGCGCTGAAAGCTAATCCTAGAGTTGAAAGAGGGAGAATCCGAGAGTTTATTAAGGACTGCATCTTGCTCTAGTGCTGTGCAGACACTTTCCACAGGCTGTTCTATAATGTTGCAATACCACGACCAGGGCTAGGACAGGATAGGTCCCTTTTTTGTTTTAATCCCTGTAGTACGTTCCCGTCAAATAATTTCGCGGTCGTAGCCGGAGGCAAAAGCTAGTAAGTAATAAATTATTTCTATTTTCCAGACACTTTTTCCTAAATGTGAATAAATCAAACCTCAACTCACAGTTTTCCGAACATAACCCTATATAATATTAATTTCTCGCTACCGCTTCTCACGAGGTCGTCACAAGCGGCCATAAACCGCTTAATTGCCTCGATCACGTGGCCAATGGGAAATACTGAATAGTTCCTATCATTTACAACTAAGTCAATTAACACCGTTACCGTACCCAAGGTAATGTGTAGGGAATTCTGAAGTTTTATGTGAACTTTGTTTGATTGAGCATTCTTTTGTTTTTATTGTGATGCGGAAAGCACCGAAAGGCCCTTTACGCACGGCACGGTTTCTTTACGGTACAAACAAACCGTGCCGTAAAAAAAACGTGTCCGTCAACAAGCTTCTATAGTGATCCATACAACACTGACCACCGTGCCTACACACGGCGAATAAACCGTAGTTTTTCACGGTAAGAATATGTGTGAACAAAGGGCCGAACAGTCGATGTGGCGAGCCATATATATATGTATTTTTTTTTATTGCTAAATGGGCCTGCTCTTGACCTCGATCACGCCTGATGGAGAGCGATGGATGAGGTCTATGATGTAACGAGCGTGCCCAGAAGATGTCTGTTCGCTCTTGCTTTGAAGGCAGACGGATTAAATGTGGGAGAGAACACAGATGCCGGCAGAGAGTTCCACACTTTGGCTGTGCGCTAACGTGGAGGAGAAGCGCTGAGTACGACTCGTCAGGATATGAATCAAGTGTGAATGGTACGCTGCAGTACGTCTGATTGTCCGGTGGTAAATGGGCGATGGTAGGATCTGGTCATGTAGCTCCAGCGCACACTCTCCGAAGTACAGTCTGTAGAAGACCGACAGGCGAGCAACATTGTGCCGATGAGCCAGGCTGTGAAGCGTAGCAACGTTTCGTCGCCTATAAGCCTTTTAGCTCCGCGTTCCACCGAGTCAAGTGCAGCAAGCTGGTATTTTGCTGAGCCATCCCATAACTGGCGTGGCTGCAATACTCGATACATGAACGAACCTGTGCTTTGTACACAAATATGGCTAATGGTAGACGTCTTTCGGCTGAATGATGATGATTTTGATGGTGTGATAGTCAAAATATTTTTTTCCTTCATCATAATGTTTGGTAATCGTAAAAAGCGATTTAGGAAAATTACAACTAGCTCAGAGGATATTCAGAATGACCGAAATGTTGTTACTAGCAACTGTCGATCTAAAATCCAAGCAAAGCCAAGTGTGCAGATTATGGCAATTTCCCTTTAAATGTTTGTAGCGGTATATTGGTTCAGATTTTATAGTTCGGGACGTATGAGAAAAAATACATGATTTGATAATTAAAATGATCTTGTATTTTTCATAAAACTCCCCCTAATTATTATGAAACATTTGTTTCAATAAAACCATTTACAGGCACTTTTGAACTGTCAAGGAGTCAGTCAGTGACTCGGAAAGTTGAAGCTAGTCAAAAGCCCATACAAAAATAAAACTTCACAAAACACAACAATATCAGCTCAGACCACATAATACGGTTTCCGCTTGCGTAACAGCCGAATCTGAATGATAGCCGATACGAATCCCCGACGGGGTTATCAGTAACATAATATATCGTACAAATCAAGGTTATCATAAGTAAAGGGAATCAATTTCTGGTTATATTTGGAGCGAATGACATCTGACCTACCTGACCTCTGTCAACACCAAACACAGTTCTTTCACAATTTTATGGTGAAATACTGCGGCACTTTTTTCTGTATTAACTTTTCCAAACATAGAAAAATGTACCTAATGATGCATCGCGCGGATAAATTAGTGCAATAATATAAAATTTCAGAAGTCATTCGGCAAAAGTCGCGTAGCTGGCTTCTTCGTCAATGGACGATACAGGTACTTACTGGACAAGTGGCCTAATGACGTCACCTCTACGCATCTACGCGGCGTTTGCGCTGCGTCTACGATGCTTACGCCAAGCCTTCGCGGTCTACGCTACGTCTGACGCTGTAGCAGGAACGCGTGAAATAAACGTAACATAAATTCGATCAATTTTTCAATCGAAATACTATCCAATAGCATTTTGGTACTCATTTTTGCGACAAGCACAATAAGTATCACCCAAAGATATGAATCTAGCCTTAAAACTAAGTAAATATTATGTGCGAAACAAGTACATTCAATTATAAAATCGTTGGAATTTACGTTTACTCCGATCGTGCTAGGCCTACGCCGCGTCTACGATGCCTACGCTGAGCCTACGCGGCCTACGCTGCGTCTACGCTGCGAGAACGCCTACGTCAGACAAACACCAAGCGCAAAGACACTCTCAAGGTATTCAAACAGGCACAAAGACCACACAACTGCCAACCGACAAACTAATTAACAAAACAACATCGGAGCTTATCCACGCCAATTATAATCATCCGAAATTAGGCCATATGCATTAGAGAGAGAGAGAATCTCTTGATAAGCAAAGGGGTTATCATATTAAACTCACTGCTCTATTTTATATAGAAATGCGAGGAAACACCGCTATTGAGATTATAAACAAAATAAGTCTTTGTTTAACTTGTAGTGCAGATAGCAACGCGATTACCTAATAATTAACTGACAATGACTAATATCTAATGACAAACTGTCACGCAGTTTGGCAGGTTTATGAAACGTGTACAAGTCTTGTCAAGTCTGAGAGCAGTGGTGGCCAAGTGGTAACGGCCGCGACTTACGAGTTGTAGTTCGTAGGTTCGAATCCAGACAGGCGCTATATTTGTGTAAATTATTTCATCACCACTGCTCTCAAAACGGTGAAGGAAAACATCGTGAGGAAACCGGCATGTCCTAGAACCAAAAATTCGAAGATATGTGACATCTGCCAACCCGCACTGGGCCCGCGTGGTGGATTACGGCCCACTCCCTCTCACTGAGAGGAGGCCTGTGTCCCAGCAGTGAGAACATTATAGGCTGATTATGTTGTATGTCAGAAGATGTCTGTTCGCTCTTGCTTTGAAGGCAGACGGATTAAATGTGGGAGAGAACACAGATGCCGGCAGAGAGTTCCACACTTTGGCTGTGCGCTAACGTGGAGGAGAAGCGCTGAGTACGACTCGTCAGGATATGAATCAAGTGTGAATGGTACGCTGCAGTACGTCTGATTGTCCGGTGGTAAATGGGCGATGGTAGGATCTGGTCATGTAGCTCCAGCGCACACTCTCCGAAGTACAGTCTGTAGAAGACCGACAGGCGAGCAACATTGTGCCGATGAGCCAGGCTGTGAAGCGTAGCAACGTTTCGTCGCCTATAAGCCTTTTAGCTCCGCGTTCCACCGAGTCAAGTGCAGCAAGCTGGTATTTTGCTGAGCCATCCCATAACTGGCGTGGCTGCAATACTCGATACATGAACGAACCTGTGCTTTGTACACAAATATGGCTAATGGTAGACGTCTTTCGGCTGAATGATGATGATTTTGATGGTGTGATAGTCAAAATATTTTTTTCCTTCATCATAATGTTTGGTAATCGTAAAAAGCGATTTAGGAAAATTACAACTAGCTCAGAGGATATTCAGAATGACCGAAATGTTGTTACTAGCAACTGTCGATCTAAAATCCAAGCAAAGCCAAGTGTGCAGATTATGGCAATTTCCCTTTAAATGTTTGTAGCGGTATATTGGTTCAGATTTTATAGTTCGGGACGTATGAGAAAAAATACATGATTTGATAATTAAAATGATCTTGTATTTTTCATAAAACTCCCCCTAATTATTATGAAACATTTGTTTCAATAAAACCATTTACAGGCACTTTTGAACTGTCAAGGAGTCAGTCAGTGACTCGGAAAGTTGAAGCTAGTCAAAAGCCCATACAAAAATAAAACTTCACAAAACACAACAATATCAGCTCAGACCACATAATACGGTTTCCGCTTGCGTAACAGCCGAATCTGAATGATAGCCGATACGAATCCCCGACGGGGTTATCAGTAACATAATATATCGTACAAATCAAGGTTATGACACATTTTCTTTTAACTATGTTATCGTCGAGTGTTTCTTAGTAGGTATTATCGTGTATGTAACGCTATTTACTGATTATTTTTAGATATTGTGTTTAGGATGAAAGAAAACTTCTAGTTGAACTTTATAGAGTATTAACAGCATTGGCAGTCCTCAGACCAAATAAAAAAGTCAAGACATAGCGTTACGCTGCGAACAATACAGTGAAGCATGCCAAAACTACACCTCCGCTCTGTGCGTACACGCTCACACGCACACATTTACAACCATTTACAATCAAACTACACCTCACTAAGTGTACAAATGTTTACAAAACTGGCCTCAGTTTACTCTTGACAGCCCTCTGTCTTGGTTTTTTATTTGGTCTGAGTGGCAGTCATTTAAACAGCGACAATTATGGAATGTGAAATATAAGTTTTTTTTTTTTCAGATGTCCTTTTCACTTCTTTAAAATCACGCGTCATGCCTTTATAAATCGTAACAAGTATATCAACCTGCTTGTTGTGACTATACTGTTTGTATATGTATACCTATCATTGTTCAATAGACCTAATAAAAAAACTGTTATATTTTCAAGGCTGTGATAAAAGGTACCTACAAACTTTATTATCGTAATGAACTACTTATTTTAATTATAATTTAGAATTATCATTCGTCAACCCTGAAAATGTATCCGTAACGAATCAATT
This sequence comes from Hydraecia micacea, assembly GCA_914767645.1. Classification (NCBI taxonomy): domain Eukaryota; kingdom Metazoa; phylum Arthropoda; class Insecta; order Lepidoptera; family Noctuidae; genus Hydraecia; species Hydraecia micacea. The sequence goes on along the minus strand of OU611776.1, from coordinate 4,162,648 downwards.
TCTGGTTATATTTGGAGCGAATGACATCTGACCTACCTGACCTCTGTCAACACCAAACACAGTTCTTTCACAATTTTATGGTGAAATACTGCGGCACTTTTTTCTGTATTAACTTTTCCAAACATAGAAAAATGTACCTAATGATGCATCGCGCGGATAAATTAGTGCAATAATATAAAATTTCAGAAGTCATTCGGCAAAAGTCGCGTAGCTGGCTTCTTCGTCAATGGACGATACAGGTACTTACTGGACAAGTGGCCTAATGACGTCACCTCTACGCATCTACGCGGCGTTTGCGCTGCGTCTACGATGCTTACGCCAAGCCTTCGCGGTCTACGCTACGTCTGACGCTGTAGCAGGAACGCGTGAAATAAACGTAACATAAATTCGATCAATTTTTCAATCGAAATACTATCCAATAGCATTTTGGTACTCATTTTTGCGACAAGCACAATAAGTATCACCCAAAGATATGAATCTAGCCTTAAAACTAAGTAAATATTATGTGCGAAACAAGTACATTCAATTATAAAATCGTTGGAATTTACGTTTACTCCGATCGTGCTAGGCCTACGCCGCGTCTACGATGCCTACGCTGAGCCTACGCGGCCTACGCTGCGTCTACGCTGCGAGAACGCCTACGTCAGACAAACACCAAGCGCAAAGACACTCTCAAGGTATTCAAACAGGCACAAAGACCACACAACTGCCAACCGACAAACTAATTAACAAAACAACATCGGAGCTTATCCACGCCAATTATAATCATCCGAAATTAGGCCATATGCATTAGAGAGAGAGAGAATCTCTTGATAAGCAAAGGGGTTATCATATTAAACTCACTGCTCTATTTTATATAGAAATGCGAGGAAACACCGCTATTGAGATTATAAACAAAATAAGTCTTTGTTTAACTTGTAGTGCAGATAGCAACGCGATTACCTAATAATTAACTGACAATGACTAATATCTAATGACAAACTGTCACGCAGTTTGGCAGGTTTATGAAACGTGTACAAGTCTTGTCAAGTCTGAGAGCAGTGGTGGCCAAGTGGTAACGGCCGCGACTTACGAGTTGTAGTTCGTAGGTTCGAATCCAGACAGGCGCTATATTTGTGTAAATTATTTCATCACCACTGCTCTCAAAACGGTGAAGGAAAACATCGTGAGGAAACCGGCATGTCCTAGAACCAAAAATTCGAAGATATATGTGACATCTGCCAACCCGCACTGGGCCCGCGTGGTGGATTACGGCCCACTCCCTCTCACTGAGAGGAGGCCTGTGTCCCAGCAGTGAGAACATTATAGGCTGATTATGTTGTATGTTATGTTGATTTCTATATTAAATAATATATAGGAAGGTTCGTCTATTTTCCATAAGTTCCATGGGTTCATTTTGTGCCATTATTCTTTCTGCAATTAAAAAACCACATCTCAGAATAGAATAGAATAGAATATTTATTTGCCAGAAACATGGTGTTTATAAAGGTGTCCATAACATTGCATAGTGCTACATGTCTCCATGAGCCCTTTTTATGTAATGGCTTAATTAAGGATAGTTTCAATCTGTCAGGAAAACAGCCCTGTTCCAAGGATAGGTTAATAATGTATGCTAAAGGCGATGATATATATTTTGATATACTTTTAAGAAGTTCAGTTGTGATATTATCATAGCCTGCTGATTTAGTATTTCTTAATGACTTTATGATACTCTCAATTTCGGAAGCATTTGTAGGTTCCAAAAATATACTATTATCATGAATTTCTATGTTGCGCATGTCAATATTATCATTATTTAAATTAGAGGAATGATTAATGGCAATGTCAATGAAGTGATTATTGAATTTATTAGCGAGCCCTCTCCATCATTACAAGCGTTTAAAGAAACCTTCAGCTACCTTCTCAGTCGAGTACCTACATGGGTACATCATCGGTCGGCCACGTGCGTCGAATGATATTCAATACTTGTCCCCGCCGTTTCTAGGGTTACGTAACTCAACGCCTACTTTCAATGTCGCGCTATTGAGCATTATATGCATTATTATTTGTTTTCTTCAATAATAATAATAAATTGTACAAGTGTTCCTTTGTTTGTTTTAAACGTACGACCCATATACCGAAAATGTGCACGCTATTTTGAAGTTAATACTTTAGTGTTAAGTGTCAATGTTGTTTAGCATGAGGACAATATAGAATAAACAATAAAAAAAAACCATCCCAATAGAACCTTCGCATCTATCTGGATCTAAATATTTGTAAGAATCGAACCCCTCGCCTTCCGGTAATATACAAGGTATTTGCAAGAGCATTGTTACATTCGAGATTCCTGAAATTATACAGGGTCATGTTAAATTAGCTAGCGGAACTCCGCAGACGTGATGGTTATCGATATTTTAAAATGATAAAACTTAAAATATGATGGTCTCAACTACTTTAAGTAACGACACTACCAGTGGTCGTTGATGATTCTTCTAGTCGGAGTGTCTTCAATTCTTCAATGCACTAGTGTTATTTGAATTTGTGTGGAGTAGGTATAACTAAAAAGTGAAAAATAAAAACTTTTTTACAAAAAAAAACAACCGACTTCAAAAAAAAAACTACAAAGTGATAAATAACTATAATTTCGGAAGTCGGTGTCAAAAAACGAAAATGCGGAACCAACGACACCGACTTCCGAAATTAAAGTTATTTATCACTTTGTAGTACTTTTTTTTTTTGAAGTCGGTTGTTTTTTTTTTTTGTAAAAAAGTTTTTTTATTTTATCGTGTTTACATGTCGATACCCATCACATCTGCAGAGTTTTGCTAGCTAATTTAATTTGACTGTATAGTAGTTGGTAGTGAATTATAAACTATCCAGCCAATGTCATACGTTTCTCCTGTGAAAGAGGTTTCAATTAAGACTATTAAAACCAGTTACGGCCTCATTAATAATCATCAGCCAATTGCCTCATAGTCACAGCTGATGACTTTCAAGGTGTAGGTTAAATAGGTATTCTAATAGCTGCGCTTGCGTGGAACGAAACCCAGCTAGCGAAAATGTATTATACTAGCGGCCCGCCCCAGCTTCGCAAGGGTGCAATTTATTTTTTTCGAAAATTTTCCAAAATTTTCTTTCATACAAACCTTTTCCTGGCAATACCGAGCACAACAAAAAAAAAAACCAATTTGGTGCAGTCGTTCGGAAGTTATGCGCGTAAAATAAATGCGAAAGTGTGTCTGTCTGTCCGTTACCTCTTCACGCTTAAACCACTGAACTGATTTAGATAAAATTTGGTATGGAGATAGTTTGAGTCCCAGGAAACGACATAGGATAGTTTTTATCCTGATATTCCCACGGGACCGAAACTTATGTGGGTGAAACCGCGGGGCGCTGCTAGTTGTTTATAATTTCTAAGAATAGGAAAGAAATGTACCTATCAAAGTGGATGTCAATAAAAGATATAAGAAAGGAGGCAGGCCTAAGATAAGATGGATGAATTGTGTTAAAGAAGATATGGTAAGGAAGGTAGAAAACATTGAGATAACTGCTGATAAGGACTGATGAAAATGTGATTGACGTTGTTGACGAAAAAACGTTTTTACAAAAAAAAAAACAACCGACTTCCAAAAAAGACACTACAAAGTGAAAAATAACTTTAATTTGGGAAGTCGGTGTCGTTGGGTTCGCATTTTCGTTGTTTGCCACCAACCACCACCACTCCTGAGGCATACTCTATCCATTAAAAAAATAATGTTTTGAAATTGATTTACAATTGCCGGAGATATCGCGTAATATACATACAAAAACAATTTCCTTTACTTGAATGTTTACCAGTAATTTTGGTTTAAAAGCCAAACTACAAAAATCGACTTCGATTAAACTATGGGTCTAATCTGAAAGAATATCCTTTCAAATAAAAAAATAATTTTGCAAATCGGCGTACCTATAGAGGTATGATTCCTCATACCTGGGTGTAAAGTTCACTCAAACCTCCTTAGAAAAGGGAGCCTCGTCCGACATGTCTGGTGGGCAACTGCTTGATGATTCATGTCGGACCGTTGTAGCTATGCTAGTTGCGCGGTAAACTCTGCTTGCGAGATACAGGATTTTGCGTGACGTCAGTATAACGCGTTGTTCGCATGTGGCGTTGTAGACACCGCTACAGGCTTATAAATAACGGAGTTCTGAGGCAACAAACATAACAAAACATATATATTCAACAGAATTGATAGCTTCCTCCTTTTTTGAAGTCGGTTAAAAAATATATATGCACCTACAATCTAAGAACTTGGGAGAAGAGCAGGAGGATGATATTGGTGATTGGTGAATCAACATGCTTGGTTTAAAGGAATTTGTCGTTATTAACAGAAGAGAGGATACTGTCGACAGTTTCGATCGTGTCGACTTTGGCTTGCCCAAGCTGCACCTACTTTTACAAAGTGGATCCACTCTTGGTCGAGAATCGCATAAATGGAACAAAAATAACAGCTTCTATCTAGCCCATAAACTCACATGAGGCAAACGATAAAGCTATAATTCAAAGGTCGTTACTTACTGTACGGAGAATATATGAGTCATCAAGACGAGAAGAAGAAGCCAGCTTATTTGTGTAGTCAACCTCGTTGAATGTCACTTACACGTCATAAACCGTTAGTGCCTTTTCACACGTCCCGGCAACCGGGTAGCCGGTGCCGACTATCCGGTAACAATTGCCAGGCAAACTACGCCGGTACGTGTCAAAGCTATGGCTATACACTTCGCCGCCGGATAGCCGGTTGCCGGGTCGTGTGAAAAAGTCGATTTGCCTTTGTGATAGTTACATTTCAACCTTAGTGAAGTTTCAGGGAATTGTTGTCAAAACTTACAATGCAATTACGAGGAGGACAAATTCGACTTTACCTACACGGCGCTGCATTATCAATACCCAAAAAAGCAAGTCAACGCTAACAGCAATTACTTATTCCTTTTTAGAAGAGACTTGTTTTCAGCACTCAACAGCGATAAGCTTATTAGGGGAGGTGCTTCTGATAAAAAGGAAGCTGTGATTGGCGGACACCGTCTCCTATTATTATTCATAGCCGTGTGATAGGTCGTTATCGCTTACAGGAAAAAGTAGCCGCGGAAAATAATTATGTTATCGTGCAATTTGTATGTGAACATGAAATGTGCCATATTTGCGGCTTAAACTTATTTCAAGGTCAAAAGGAAATTGGGAAGAGCTGAAAATCAAGTACTAGACACCCATTTCTTTTTGCAGTCACGGAAAATGTGTATCATCTAAATGTTTAAATACTAGTGACCCAACGAGCATAATTAACTTTACATAGGTACATACAATACAGGAGATTTCAATAAAAAAAGTCAGCCTGTAAACCTATGTATTGAAATAAATTAACTCAAACACCGTAGCTCGACACTGAAGCTTACAACTGAATATAAACAGCCAACAATCTATTAATATACATTTTAATTGAAACTACTACAATAATTAATACTATCCTATCTCTAGGGATCGGTTACATCTGACAGTTGTCCTATCAGAGAGACGTCGAGAACTGTCACTTTGACAGCAAAAAAAATAAACATTGACAGCGCCTAAATGTCATGCAACTTCATCTCAATTCAACGATAGATACGGTAAACCAGTTAATTCCAGATCCTTTCGTCGATAATATAATTAAATTGTGTCATTTAAATTGGACACGCTATTGCGAGAATATTTTTAAATAACTTTGCACATTTAACGATATGTCACCGGAGAATACAACGATAGTTTTGCATGGAATATCGATAATTTATTTGTGATAGTGAACTGTCACGCATAGGACCAAGTAAGGATCTGCACTAAACTATGTGTGTCACCAGGAACTCATGCGTGCGTACGAAGCAAACTTTTTAATCAATCAGCTATCATGGATTATTTTTTTATAAAAAAGTAGGCAACTCCCGATAGTCTTGGGGGACTGATCGACGAGCTAGAGTGGTGACGTGGTGAGTTCGACTCATATCCTTAGCCATCTTTAGTTAGAAGTTGACAAAAATATATATGTCGCAGCCAACTGGTTAAATTTGCCGTTTAGTTAACCGCCTACCCTTTTAACTAAACGGCGGCCATTCAACTAACGGCCTGAATGATATTCAATATTATAGTATAGGTTGGAACTGTAACCAATCACGCGAGAGCCGAATCGGTCGCAGCAACTAAGCCAGAGCACACCGACCAAATGGGTTAGGTTAGGTTAGAACTACGTGTTGCGGAAGGATCGTACGTTCCCGCGACCCCCGGCGTAGGTGTGAGATGGAACACCGGGGTGGTTTTTAGTCAGTAAGAGTCTGACAGACCCCGTCGCCCGCCCCAGGGCGGCGGACATCCATGAGGATTTTCCACCCCGGAAACAAAAAAAAAAAAAAAAAGGTTAGAACTACGTCTCACATAATATTAGTAGACACACCTTCCAATATATAAATAAAAGGATAATAAACGTATTATTGAAATCCTTAGAACGGTCTTTCCTTTGGTGTTCAACCATTAACCCTAAGACCTCTTGTTAATGACAACGGACAACGGCCCGATTTTTATAACGGGCGACGGACGGGCCGACGCGCAGTGTTCAATAGGTTAGTGAGGGTGTTTGTTAACGCGACGGGCACATACCCGTTGCAACGAAACAAAGGTAACCAAGGTAACCGTTTCGCGTCTGCCCGTTACCCGTTGACAAAAACGGTCGTTAACAAGAGACCTAACAGGTATGATCAACCGCGTGCGAGCAAAGAGAGCGAAGCGAGGCGAGCACTGGCTGGTTTTTTAGATAATTATCAGAAGTTCAGAACTTTCTGTTGACTTACAGATATTATGACGATCTTATGTATAGGAACACTTAATAGCACTTAAAGCTAGCCGGAAAGGCAATTGTAAATAAAAACAATCTAAGTCTAGGTATAAGCACGTTCCAAAACAGACAGCATGATAGACATTGCAATAAAACGAACTATCATTCAAAACCGTTAAACATAATATGACCCATATAAACTGTTACCAAATTCAAGTAACAATGAAGACAATGAAGGATCAATCATCGACCAGCGTCGTAACGACAACAAAATAACACGGGGTTGGCAGCGATCCAAATATTCTATTGTGAACAATCGATTTGTTTGAATTATTATTTGTGGATATGCTAACGTTGCTAACTTGGTCGAGTCACGTAGAAAGTGAACGGAATTCATTGGCTGGTCTTTGACATGAGTAGCTTGAACTTTCTGTTTGGTTGCAACATTTAAATGGGTGCTTGATTGGTAGAATGGCGGGTAAGGAGATGACATTAACTAATCCAATTTTTTCAATTAGATAATCACTACATCTTCTTTTTCTTCGACGTATCGATGATTCCCTTTTATTCATTTAATTTAATGGTCCCTTTTATTAATTTAAATTAATAAAATTTATTTTAGTGCTACTTACTTTGTTTGGAGAAATGATGATGTTTGAACCAAGGTAACCGACATAGCCAGAAGAATTGCTAAACTTAAGTGGCAGTGGGCGAGGCACATAGCTCGTAGAACAGATGGCCGATGAGGCTGAAAGATTCAGGAGTGGCGACCGCGTGCCGGAAGACGTAGCGTTGGAAGGCCTCGGATCAAGGTAGATCGATGACCTTGTGAAGATCGCAGGAATCCGTTGGATGCACAGAACCGGTCAAAGTAGGCGATGCTGGGGAGCCTTCTGACAAGCAGTGGTCGTCTCTCGGCTGAAATAATGATGACGTTTGAAGATATCAATCTGAACAGTTGACCGGAATCGTGCATATACACAAAATAATCAGACTGTTTAGTTTCAACGATTTGCTTTCTTATAATAATCCTTCCTCCTGACCGTAGGCATTCGATCTTCCGCAAAAGCTACCCACGGTACGGGTTTTAATGAATTCAGACGGGTCTGAAGGTAGAACAACTGGTTTCGTACCCTTTTTTTTTTGGATGGGAAATCATCAAATGACTCCTCCTGCTCTGGGTGGAGCGGAAAGGAGTGTCAGACTCTTACTGGCTAAAACCCACCCGTGTTCCTTCCTTAGCCCTTTATGTTCCGGGATAGCGGTAACCCTTTCGGACAATCCCGCTACCCCGGCAGGCTTCGGCCCTAACGGGCTCCTTCCTTTATGCTGACATCTCTTTGAGGCGCGCGTGGAACACACACGCGCCGTCCGGCAGTTTCGAACCCTTTAGGCTGGAACTGGTAAGGAGTATCCTCTTGCATGCACCATTGCGTCGTAAACCCCTACTGCTGTTAAACCCTCTTCTGCTTTTCACTAGTGATTGTTCGTATGAAGATCGAACATGAAACACTCGTATTTTGTGAAAAAAGTGACTAATAATTATTAAAAATTACAAAACATACATTAATACTTAGCACTTGCCTCATCGAAAGTACTTTTACTAATCACTCGCATCAGACTCGCAAATTGCACTAATCAACGTTGGCAGGCACACTTTCCATTATGCAATATTTTGGCAATGTTTAATTCTTGAATATATTTTTTTTTTGTGAATATTACGCCATCATCACCATCATTTAGGTATTATCGCGTTGTTGATCATAGTTAGATAGATAGATAAACCATTTATTCATTACACACAAAAGACTTAGCACAACACACAAAAGCACAATTAAATGAATATAATTATAAAAAGAAGGTGCCAACATACAGAAAATTAAAAATGAAGACATACTTAAAGAAATTAGTGGCACTCTGACATACTTTAAATCAAAATAACGAATATACAAAGTGCGGTGTGCGCCGCAAGCTTGCACCAAATGGGAGTCCAGCTCAGCATGTGTGTCAGTTAATAGATCTACATTGGCTTTTGACTCCACTCACTGTATTTTGACATTGCTGAAAAAGCTTAGCAAAATCGACGAGATCACTGCCATCTTAGTCTCTTGACCCAAATCCTTGTTAACAAACCCTATAAAAATAATGGCTTATTATATACCAAACTGCACATAGTTACCTACTATAATTTTTGGGGTTTATTTATAAACGATGATTAAAGTTAAGTGACGTCTAAACATCAAAAATGTATAGTTTAAGCAACGTTTATGAATAAAGGTATATGTACACGCGGTAAGGTAGCCATTTTTGTTTTCCATTCAAACATCTAATCAATAATCACTTAAATTGTATCGGTAGGCGACTCAGATTTTCTCCAATCAGCGTTTAAAGCTTGCACCGTGGAGAAAGCAAGTACCTACTGTGTTTTAACAGTCTTTCTTTCATTTCCCGTTTGCGATAGAAAAGCGAAAGCATCACAGGAAATTTTACAGTAGCAAAACATGTTATGGTTGAGAGAGGCTCGATTCAAGGCATAGTTCATCATTGTATTTAGTTTTAAAATCAAGTACACAGGATGTTCCGTTCAAGATCTGGGGCCCTAACGAGAACGTGCAACGTGAACGTAGTGTAATAAATTAGAACAATTTTATTATTGATTTAAGACTTTAATATTGTTTTAAGACTTTACTCATACGAGTATGTATGGATGATACTTATTGTGCGTTGCTTTAATCTAGAATGTACTGAAATTATATTCATCAAGTAGGTATATTGGCCGAATGCAAAATGGAAAATCCAACTGACTTTTCCTTGAAGTTTACGAAAAACAAATGCCCAATGACGCAGAAGAATGGAGAGAACTCAAAATTAGTGCAAAAATATTCCATCTAAGAACGCAATTCGTGTACCTAACCATCTTCAAACAAAGTTGTTATTATGCTATCAAACATGATTCACACACAAAGGTGTTTTGTGCACAATTGTAACTATTTAAATCATAATGAGTCATTGAAAACTATTTGTAAACTTTTCACGAATCAGGATGAAAATAATGAAAAGCAGTTTACAAAGAAACATTTTTTTGTATCTAAAGATATTATATCTACGAAAGTTCAAAATAACATAGATACAGAATGTATGAATGGTTTAGCGTACCTATAGGTGAAAAAGTGGCATGAATTAGAAAAGAAGCTGTCTGCCAACAAATTGCTTTGCAGTTTGGCAGAGGTGTTTTTTTTTTGCTAATGCCTCAACCCTTTATTCCTCAATGGGTCGAGGTTGAACAGAGGTGTAACAATTACTATTATTACACCAAAATTTCGCCAGTAAAAATATATTAAATAAATATTTCTTTATTTATTTTTCACAATATCAATGCGGATCTCACTTAGACTCAAGTTTTCGTGTGGCCTCCGACGGCGGAAGAGTTGTGTACAGCCATTTGTGTTAATTTTCTCACGCACACTTTTTGTACCTTAGTCGTGTCTGCTAAAATACTTATTTATTGTTGAGAGAACCTCTTTTTAAGTTCGGTACTTGAGTAACAGCTGTTATTTTACGAACACTAGAAAATAGTTGGTTTCCTGGTTGGTTTAGTTGGATTCCTTTTGTCTTTATTTTAATTAGCTGCGGATTTTTTTATGAAAATTAGTGGATTACAACATCCATACTAATATTATAAATATGATATAGTAAACTCTGCCTGATAGTTTGTCTGTTTCTTACCATTTCACGCCTTAGAGGCTGAATGGATTTCAACGAAATGGCACACGGATAGACCATGACCTGGGTTAGGACATAAGATACCATTTGTCTCGGTAGCACGTTCCCCTGGGATAATTTCAACTGAAGCCGCGGGCTAAAGCTAGTGTTATTTTGCTTTGATAAACTGCGTAGAAATAGTATATTTTTATCAATTTTATGGAATTGAGTTACCTGCAACGCACATCCGGTGTTTCGACGGCTGTATGAAACAAACAGGTTTATTAAGATCAACATTCAAAATTAAGGTCAATATTTAAGATTTCCCTATTAAATTCTGTGTAAATTCCTGGTATCCTGTTTTGCCGATTGCCATGAACGATAGGTATTTCCCAATCAGGCATTTTTGAGAAAAATACCCAGAATTTCGAAACATACACTGATTATATATTTGCCCTGTTTTGTAATAATATCCTTATAGAGAATTTTAAGGCCTATAATATTCCTCATAAAAGGCTTTTTTCCCTCATTAACTTTTCCTGCCACCTGCACACCACATGAAAATGATGGCACCGGGGTTCGACTATACGGTGTCAAAAAACGCTCTCTAGAAAAACACACCAATGATTTTGAACTTAATTTGCAGAATGAATGAGCTGAATGGTGCTGATCCATACGTCATGTTCGTGAACGGGCGCCGTCAGTAGGGACTGTTCATCTCGTAGCCGCCACGACGTATTTTAATTTATTTTCATTTTTGAATTGTTTTTTTTTATTTATCTTTTTTAGGGCGGACGCTTTTAACGTGCACGTCTTTCTACATCGTTCTCACATGTATAATTTCAACATGAAGGATGTAGGTAACCAATATTTTGTAACAATGTTATGATTGAAAAGAGTGTCCGTGGAGTTTCTTGCCCGTTTTTCTCCATAGGTATCTACTTACTACACTTTGGAATGGGAAACTAGCTTCATCTTTCTGACTGACCGACCTCTTGAAAATTCAAAAGTGCCTGTAATTGGTTTATTTGAAATAAATGTTTTGAGCTTACTTTCACAAATAACGTTCAGTGACGTCATTCGCCGGCAAATTGCGGACGCTATATGGCGGTCACCGCTCTTCTAGAAAACTGTAACTCTAGCCTACAAAACCGACAGTGGCGTTTCTGTGGCAAATCACAAGACGGAATGAAAGAAATATTACTAACCTTACCTAACCGCAAGTATTTACAAACGTTATTGTACTATGCACTACGTTCATTCGTGTTGCGTTAGTCTATGTACTCCACTGGGCAAAATTCCAAGTTGTAAAAACAAAAGTGCTACATGTTGTTGTTCAGTTTTAAAGATATATAGCGCTATCGTAAATATTGTTGTGCTTAACTATTTCTTGGCTAGGCCTTCGAGACGTCTGAAATTAGTTTATCATTTCTCATACTATTCTATATTATTCTTAGTTTATTATTCCTCAATGTTCAGGATTGCACCTACCACTGTTTGTCTCTGCATCACCCAAAGGTTGACTGGTAGAAAATGCCTATGGCATTAAGTCCGCCTCTGTACATTTGTGCTTAAAGTATTAAATAAATAAATAAATAATCGGAAAGTAGTTTGTTTGATCCGAGTAGCGGGTGGAAAACGCTGCTCCCACCTTTGGGTGGGAAAGACTCATAGTAGTTGCTTCCCCTCTCTAGGGCGGGAATGAATTTAAAAAATAGAAATAAATTCAGTTAGGTAGTCAGCTACGAAATTTTTTACATAGGTAATTAAGAAAATAAACAGCCAGTGCGAATTAAAAAAAATACCTATTAAGTGGGACGGCCCGCGGCGGTGACGGTGTGTTCCACATTTAAAATTTTAAAAATACTATTTTTTTAAATTGTTCTACCTTCTCAATTAATTTTAAATAGGTACTATTCAGGAAAAACTACCACTTTTTTCTTTTCTTATATTCCAAATGAAAAGTAGAGTGTTTAACACTGGTGAAATTCATCAATCCCTACTCGGAATGTAGCCGCCCTCTCGCTGCGCTCATGCGTCTAAATACCTCGTATGGGAATTGATTCCTTTCAACTCTTGTATAACAATCTACTATTAAACGCAGTGATAGTGGCAGGTGGGCAGAGCTAGATGGGAACATCTTGCTCTACCTATTTTCAGGATTTTAGTCACAGTCATCTATCTGCTCCTCTCCTTTCCAAGTTTAGTCAAGGTGAACTTAGGATCTTCTGAGGGTTGCTGGTAACAGAGGCCTTTTAAATCAAAATGGAAAAGCCTGATAACTTCTCCTTACAAGATTGAAAAATATACCTTCTAATTCTAAAATGGGAAAATTGAAAATAATGGGAAAATAAGTATAATACAAAAATATAATAAAAAAGAAAGATAAAGGCAGAAGCTCATTGGGCATCAAAAAATTCGTCCGCATCGCTGTCAATGAGATAAGTGCCCAAAAAGTTGGCAGCATTACCACGTTGGATGGCAATGCTTATTCTTTGGGCTAAAAATAGGCCAGCCCTCTGGTCACGTGACGAGTCTAATCAAAACTATTCAAATAAGTAAGTAAATAATATTCAGCAAAATAAAACATGCTGATTCATTGACACACGTCCTATTATACTTTTGAAAATCTGGTTCGGCGTTATTACCAGAAATATTTATTTATTTCATTTATGTCCTTGACTCGTTACAGAAATAAGGAACAAGCCACTCAATAAAAATCACAACGTTGACTGTTGCTAATACTGCCGCTGTAAGCGAAAAGGACGAATACTCGTATCGGCCAAAAACGTAAAGAAAAATAAACCTTACTAAACAAAAAAGGCGCATCCATTAAGGCTCATTTTTCTCCATTCCCTTTCCACCCAGATGCGCCCCTTTTACTTACGGCGGCAGAATAATGGTCACTATAGGCCAAGGATTAGGCAAAAGAACATTGCTATAAATAACATTATCGCATAACCAAAGGTAAATAAATAAATAAGTTCGTGTCGACAGACAGACAAGTTTTATGTAGCGAGACGCGTCACACTTGAACACACTGCACTTCAACAATAAATCATGCTTTGATTGCAAGCGCCAAATTATTAGCTTTTAAAGGAACACGATTTTCATAAACATCGTATATTGCAGACACTTTTTTGCACTCATTATCATTTGAACTCGTAAATATTACTAGTGACCACTGGCCTTCCAATAGAACGCTACGATTGTTTTTATAATGATTGGCAAATATGCTGACAGCACCCAACACCTTATTTGACTGGCCAATTCTTCCCTTGCGGTGGTAGGGCTAACGCCCGCCTGGTTTGCTACCACCCTCCCACCGGAGACCGGCGTCAAGCAGCCTACTGCGTTTCGTCGATGCGTGGGAGTTCCAGTGCATTGGGCATCTTCTGGGCACGCTCATTCCATCATAGACCTCATCCATCGCTTTCCTTCAGACGTGATCGAGGTCAAGAGTGAGAGTAATAAAAAAATACCTTCCGACATCCTTCCAGCAGATATTAATTGCTACAACCAGGGTAAAGTTGAAAGTTACTTTCAACTCACTGTCAGCATGTTCCAGAAAATGTCCCAGTATGTCCCAGAAGTCTGCCAGCCATCCATCATTATCAAGCCCAACTTTACCCATAGCTGGTGAACCAATCTCGATGTCAGCCAGCAACCATTGCGTCATCAAAATCTTAAACTAATCAACAATTTTTTTTTTCAAAACTGATAAACTACCCTATTTATTCCTACGCGTACTATGGCAAAAGAAAACTCTCCTTCCATGTAGATATATTATTTATTTTATGCTGTACATGAGCATTTCCCAAAATTTTTGACCGTAGTTTTCACTAATTTCCAAGTAACAAAATAAGAACTTTTATTTCTACCTTAACTAATATTTTACAGGTTTTTTGTATAAAACTCTACTTTTAGCTAGGTGTATTTAACATAATATGTCCTAAATATAAATATGTTAGAAAACCTGTAAATTATTAGTTAAGGTCGAAATAAAAGTTCTTATTTTGTTACTTGGAAATTAGGGAAAACTACGGTCAAAAATTTTGAGAAATGCTCACATATCACAATTTCCAAATTATCCCATATTGATGTTAAGGTACGCGTTAAAATTAAAACGACAGATTATTCATGAATGAAAAAATACAGCTAAAAGGAAAATGAAAATCTGGCATTTCATTAACATCTGCCATCTCCCATTTCACTTTTGGACGTTGTTCAAGAAAGAAATAAGCTTTGTTAATTTAGCAATGATCGTCAATGGAGACATAGGATTCTCGGAACAGTGAAAGGTGACTACATTTTTGACACGACAATAGGGAATAAAAATAAACGCATGCTGTCAGGCTGAGGCCGAAAGTGCATAAAGTAGCCTAAGGGGCATTCGTTAATTACGTGAGGCGTTTAGGGCGGGGAAGGGGTCAATGTAGATCTATATCTGTGGGTCAAGCCGAAATTGCGAGAAAACTGGGTTGAATAGAGCAAAACGTTTAACAATTTTTTCACTGTGATTCTAGACAACAATCTTAGTAATCCTAAATACTAGTCTTAACTAGTCTTAAATAAAAATAACTAAACAATTCTTTTATATTTTTTTTTAATAAATATAACGCAATGAAGTATAGATTTAACGTATTTACACTGACAATACGAATTTTGAACAATCTCACGTGAGGTTAGAGGGAGGGGGGAAGCCAAATCTCACGATATCTCTCTAAGGGGGGTCCAAAAGTCGCCAAAATCTCTTCACGTAATTAATGGACGGCTCCTAGCCAGTTTCTCAATGATGTCATGTGAATGACCGAGAAATTCATGTTAGTTCGACTCGATTTTATTCTCCACATTTTCTCTCTCAGATTTTCATCTTCGATTTTTCTCTTTTGAAATTCATAACAGATTTTAAATTAACATCATATACAGGCGTTTTCACAACCTTCTTTTATTGCCTTTCCATCAAGTTTATGTTAACCACCATTTTACTGCAACCTAATTTTCGTTGCATTTTGCAAGCTTTCCCAAGTTTCTCAATCAATCATTCTGCCTAGCCTTTTCCCAACTATGTTAGGGTCGGCTCCCAGTCTAACCAAATGCTGCTGAATACCAGTATTTTACATGGAGCGACTGCCTATCT
Source organism: Hydraecia micacea (assembly GCA_914767645.1). Classification (NCBI taxonomy): domain Eukaryota; kingdom Metazoa; phylum Arthropoda; class Insecta; order Lepidoptera; family Noctuidae; genus Hydraecia; species Hydraecia micacea. Next base: position 4,146,994 of record OU611776.1, on the reverse strand, counting down.
GAGCTAAACAATCCAGTTACCCGCCTAATTGTAAATGTTTTCCCAAGTTCTTATACTGCATGAATTCTGATCATATTTATGCCGTAAGCAGCTACAATAATAATGGACCGTCTTTTACTAATGTCGCTAACTTCAACATACATGTAAATCGCTTATCGCTTACAAGATATACGGCGTCAAGTTACAAACCGTAAGCGACTGACTAGCAACCTGCAACAGTTCGGTATTATGCAATGTTATTTAATTTTCACTTGATAAGTACTCTACTAAGTAAATTGATATGTAATGCGTTTATGGCTGCGAATAAGTAATCTAGCTGATGTTATAAGGAGTAACTTAGGCTATAACCAATGTAAGCTTAGTTATTTTATTAACAGTCTGGTGAAACTGAACTTTAACGAATGCAATGTGGGGAAAAGTCGTAGGTATATGTATATTATATTCATCATCGTCTACTCTCTCTCACCCAGCTTCTTCCTATTTATTCCTAGGTTTATGGTATGAAAAGTCTGGCGAAAATTATTATCGTTTAGGTTGTCAAAAAAGGTTCTGGAGCCCCGGCCGCGTACCGAAAGACGTAGCGTTGGAAGGCCTCCCACAAGGTGGACCGATGACCTTGTGAAGGTTGCAGGAACCGGTCGAAAGGGCGGTGCTTGGGGAGGCCGTCCAGGAGTGGACGTCTTTCAGGTGGACATGATGATGTTGATGATGAAGTTAAGTTAGTGAAGGTGAAAGAGCTCCTGTATGTTTGAAATACGGGCAGTATTTTACTATCTTTACATACTGACAACTTGAAGAGTGGACTCTAAAATGAGAGCCATTTATTGATAAGGACTCCCAGGAAATCAAACTGTTTTTCTGCTTTTTGTCATGATCATAAGGCGAAAAAAGTGGTGCCGTATACAAAGAGATACCTCAAATAAACGGCCGAAAACTCCATGACAACAAAAAGAAAGTAACACATACTACAAAAAAAAAACAGATCCCACTCAAACACAGAACAATAAATAAGTCAACCTCGTACAAACATTTTCTCTTATAAGTACTTATATACTTACTGTTAATGAAAGTTCGCTACCTACTTATTTACCAAAGACAGAACTTGCATATTATCGTTGTCGGCACATTCAACTGATTAACCAATTTCACTTGGTATTGGAAACTGTCACTCATTAACTTTTGGGCTTAGAAAGTGAATATTTATTTGAATTAATGGCTGCCAGTCTTACCTTGAGTATATGTAATTTATGTAAAGTTTAATTGGTAATTTTCACATCTGTTCGAAAATGGTGTTGGTAGTGCGATAGTGCCAGAAGTTCTGCTTGAAACTTTCCATGGCTGAGTTTAGGTTTATCCGATAAAAGAGACAAGCAAGGTACAGCTACTAAGAGGCCTAGGCCTTCAGTTTCGATCTGTGGTGGAATAAATGTCGTCCGCCACTCTCTCGCCATCTATTACCCCCTTACAGTATTCACTCAAACATCTCAGTATTATCTTGATCCTAGTGAAACAGCCCGTAAACTGATAAGCCGCCCAACAGATTTCTACGCGTGAAAATGAATAGAAATAGGTAAATCAAAATTAAACCCTTTTCCAAGTCGATATGTAAAGTGTTAGAGGGCCTAGGTCCTCTGTTAGCAAAGTGGTGTAGTAAGTGACATGCCATCAGCGATAACGATGAACGAAATGTCAAAAATGTATTGGATTGACATAAACTACTGGAGAGCTTATGTCAATCCTGTTGGAAGTCGTTGTAGAAATACAGAACGCTTTGAAAACGATTGCCACTTTACCATAATCAGCATGCTTGGCAACCGGACTAGTGTTCACAGGACTTGATTATGGCGATGGATGATATTATAGAGAAAATTAGTTTATTCTTCCTCTAAGGTTTCAACTACAAAGGATAGAATGCTAAGAGCATTCCATCAACTCATAACTAATAATAACACTAGTTGAAAAATTATACATTTTTCCTTCAGTACAGTAACTCGGAGCCAAGTAGGTACATACATGATAACATACATAGTTTGTTTGTATGGAAGCTCGCAGTAGTAAGAAGTCGTAAACTCGTAATAGCCAGCGCTATAGCTATGTGTGTGTGTGTGTGTTCGTTCATTTGTATGTTGCGCACTTCCGAATAATAACTTGTTTGTGTGAAAACTGCGTAGAATGGGATAAAACATGTTTGTATTATGTCTATTGATGTATCGCTTTGTAAGTTTTCCATTCATCTATCCATTGAAGTGGATATAAATAACATTTTATATGTTAAAAGTTATCGTCATGTGCGCTTGACATGGTTATACAAGATGGAGGGCCTCCGTCAAATTAGCCTAGTTTTGGTATCTTTCTCCCATTCTTCCACTCTTAATCTTATCACATAGCACACGTTATGGCACAAAACACGATGAAACACGATGTTGTAATGCGCAAAAACACAATTTACATCACAACATTTAACGCACGCTTCAAGTACCTCTCACAGTAGGTGCATGTAGGTACTTTCAATTCGTAAAGGAAACGTGTTTGGCGCTGGTGGCTGCAGTGCTACGTCACGGCGCTGAGCGGCACCTCCAGCGCGCGGCGGGCGCGGTACGTGGTCGGAACGGGAGGACCGCGTCGCGGGAGTTGCGGGAAGCGACCTTGACGCCGAACGAGGAATGAATCACGGCAGCGAAAGTGGGAGAAATGTGCCGCCGCGCCCCGCGCCGCTCACTTTTACTTTCCAGTGTGGCGCAACCGAGAGCGGCGCCGGAGCGCGCGCGCCACTCGCCCGGCGCCCGCGGCCCGCAGCGCCGTCGCGCCGAATACATACCGCGCTCCCAACACCGCCCGCGACTGTGACTCTGCCCGGATTACAGTGATACTCCCAGTGCATCACAGGATTCAGTTTCAGTGATTCCCGCGGCGAAAGTAGAAACCGGGTCGCCGATAAGCGTTGTGCAAGTTGTTGCGCGCGGAACTCGCGCGCGGCCTCGCACTCTCCCGCAGGAAGCGTGTCGCAAGCGGGGAAGTGGCGCAAGCGCCGGGAAGCCGACGCGCGCTCCACAACACACATACCCTGGATTGCCCCGGCAACACTGGATTCTTTTCTAACATTGTCCCCTGGTAAGCATCATTGACATATACTTGTTGCTAGGATATCTTTGTGTGAATTAGAAAGTGACATTCTACAGAGAAAAGCAGTAATTAAAGGTCGCGAAACCATAATGCTCCATCCCGCGCATTCAGTTCTAAACGTCGGAGATATTAGTGAAGGGGACTGGTGTCACCAACACACTCAAAGCGCACAATTGGCGTCACCGACGACTGAACTTCGGCTCGGGTGTCGGAAACGCTACAAATAAAGAAGTGAAATATCCAAGGACAATACAACTTTCAAGTGATTTCGCGCGCGGCCGACAATAAAAACTTCGTAACGCGCCTGCGCAACCTCTCGGTCTCACTTTCGACGTCTGCGCCGAGCCTCGCTCGACGAGCCGCGCTTTCAATAACTATTACAAAACCTCCGGCATGTCGAATTTTCTTTCGAAAGTTATCGCTGCTAGAAATTTGATTTGTGAAGTAATGGACGTTTCAACACTCATCGGCGTGGTTGGTGATGAAAATGTGAAAAGCGCGGCGAGCACATGTGGCAGAGGAAAACCTTGTACTCTCCGTGACCACAACTGAGTCATTGAGTTGGAGCTATTACAAACAGCACGTTCCGAGCAACTGTCATCATTAAGCAGAACTGAAAGGAACACAGTCCAAGGCCAGTTGGATAACGAATTTTCGTTTAATATTAATAAATGGCAAGCACGGCCGATCGTGACGGACCCAATGGTGCACGCGGATGCAGAGGATCACTGTGACCGAAACACTTTCACGCGAACAGCCGCCACGATCACAATAACCGAGCCAAATCGAAGTAATAAAACGACACGATATAGATGATATAATCGTTTGTAATTGACGAAATTCATTTCACGGAATTAGTTTAGTTGCTATGCTAGCGATACAAATTCGTTGTATCGTTACAACGAATACAACAATTATGTTGAAAAATTGCTTTTCTATTTTAGAATCTCAATTTCACACGCTTTAGAAAACAATTAGTGACACACGTGGTCGGCGAAAAGGACATTGTTCTCACATGACAAAACTGGTGTACTGTTGAAGTTGAACATAGCACTTAGTAGGCTTTTTCTTTTACATAAACTATCTTTCTTCGACGCGTATATTCATAATCCTTTCTAAAAGATCTGTTAATCTATCAACAAATAATGATAAGAAACAAGTTATGCAATTCACGCGTGCAATAACTGCTTAAACGCTTTCATTTTCAAATGCGAACATTAGTGGGCGTGCCGTTAAATGTCAGGATTAAGATTTATGATAAACTTCGTGATTAGCCAGTGACAAAAGTACAATGAATAAAGTACAAAGTTAAACTTTCACCCGGAGAAATGGCGACGCGAAAGTAAGGCCGCTGTATATCGGATGATTTCATCCCGATTTCACAAACCAATGTATCGAAATTATGAGTTGAAATTCGAGGATGTGATGTACTCGTATGCACGGCCGAATAAGCAACGCTTTCTGTTCTCATGCTCGGCGAACGATTAAAGGTCGTAGAAAGATATATCAAAATACTCTTTTTTTACAAGTGTAAGTTTATTATCAGGAAAGGACAGTAATTACAGCACGTTTCCGAATTATTTTACTGTGAATCATAAAGATGGTCGGTGACGAAATATGATAATTGACGTTGCAGACCGTATCACTAAAGTAGACTTTGCATATATGGCGTGTGAATTTTTAAGTGTTCTATCTCTGCTGAAGCGTGAGCTGACGAATGTGAACGTTAAATGGTTCATGAATTAATAAGATATCAAATATTTGCCAAATACGAGTGTGAACTTATTTTTATCAAAGAAACTATTCAATTGTTGATATTTTACACTAATGACTGTGTTTTAGTAGTACATAGATATTTCGTAAAACCGTGAACAGACCATTGTTTTGCAACGCATATGAAAAGGCCTGTTACAAATACTATGATAAATGAATAGTTCTGCACAACGACAGTTCACTATTAATTTATCAATAGATTCATTTATAAAATATCACTTTTGCATGATATCATGTTTCCGTGTTTAATTAATTCAATGGCAATAAATATGTAGTAAATGTTCACATCGAGATAAACAATAGAATTATACATGACCCGGTCGAATGTGGGAGCCTCTTACTTTGTTACGAAAATAAAGTCTCAATAACAAAAATTAAATTGAGAGTCAAACACAAGGAGCAATTAAAGTAATTCTCACAGTAGCTGATGACGAGTTTACGTAATTTGTGTCTTTTGAAGAAATTCACTGTGTTATCCAATCTGTTTAGACAATGATAGTGAGGAAATGAAAGTGGAAAGCTGTTACGAGGACGGAACGAGCGGTTTATAGTCGCATTAGCACATTATAAACTTTAGGACATGACTGTCTGGTCTGGTCTCGGTGATCCATATACAAATCTACATATTCATTAATATGTTAATGATTCGGTAAAAAATTATAATAAAAGCAAAACCACTGTTTTTTGTTATACCTAACCTTTATTTCACAGTGTTATTCAAAGATCAAACATTTTGTATGTAAATGTCGCGAGGACATCCGTATTGTCAAAATCTGTAGCTGCGGAAGGACAATTTAAATTTTGACCCAAAAATCTCTGTCAATCTCTTCTAAGGTCAATCCATATATTCCATATTTATAGTCCATACACAGTATTTTCGTGGAATTTTAGATTTTGTCTTGAAGCTTTAAATATGAAATATATGTATTTAACGTAAATATTATTTTGTAGCTTTAAAAAAATACTTGTATAAATACCACGATTTATGCCTATCTTTCGAAAAACTAAAAGTCCATTGTAATTTTTACAAATTTCAGAATAGAACTCAAATTCTATAAATTTTGGTTTCTTTCACACAGTAACAGCTTTATTTGCTCAAAACAAATGTGTTTCATTAAAACCATTTGCGAACTCTCTAACGACCTACTTAACTGTATTATCTTAAACGTCTTCACCTACTGTAATTGCGCCACGGTTTTCATTTCTCAGTGACCACCCACGCTAAATACGTGTCAAATTGCTAATAGCATTATCAAGTTTCATTGCATCATCGTAATCATCGGTTGTAATTATAGTGTTTGTCCAGGCGACCAGTGCTTGTTATAACAATAAAGCTATCTGCTACGCTCATTAACTTATAACTACTCCAATATTTATTTTTGACCTGGCTGTTTGTTTAGTTCTGCATCCCATCGCTAGATAGAATATAAACATCTTATATGGAAGCATCGTTTAATCTGTCGGTACCGTCAAGTAGGTAACACCGGCGTAGGCGATGGCGGTACACATTGCAACGTGCCGATTCATATCCAAGGTCTTTCCTAGTGGAAGAGAACGGAGTTTCCTGCGGCCGCCTATCTCTCGCGCACACCGACATTCGCACGTGAACGCACACGCGCCCACGTGTCGCTATTCTTTGTGTTCAATCTTTCCTAGCTACCGTTGCGAGGCATCTTCTTTTTGTGCCGTCCGGTGGCGTTTGAAGTTTGAGCCTCTGAGCGCTTCATTATATAGGCGACGTGCGATGCGCGCGCTTCGCAGTTAGTGTGTCACTAGAGCCCGCGCGAGAGGTGGCCTGCAAGGACTGTACCGCGCCAACCTTTTTTCTGTGCGTGCGATGTTTTCACTTTCGTCATTTTGACCGGGCCAGTTTGATTTGACGTCGCTCGCGCACGGACGTGCATAGGTTCCGGCGTTGTGATATCCTGTGATCGCTGGTGCTCCGGATTGTTTTTGTTTATGAAATTTATTTTTGTGAAAAATATGGCTGTGATAAAGTGTTAATATGTTCGATAGTAACATTCTTTTTAATTTCTACAATGAGATTGCTAATAGAAGTGCACTACAGTTGGCAAGGTAAGGTTGTTTTGTTTGTTTACCTTAAATTTAGTAGGTATGCGGGGATGCGCATGTAGGTGTGGGCGGTGGGTAGGTAGTCACATCGTCGGTCCGGTGGGACGGTCGGCACAACCTTGGCTCTAATGAACGCACTATTCGCCGCTTCATCCGCCTCTCGCCTTCGCCTGAGCCTCGCTCGGCGAAGAGGTTAATAGGTTCACATTAGATGGTGGTTTGCGAAATCGACTGACTGAGCTCAGCGGATGAACTGCGCCCGCGCCGCTTTTCCACGGTTGGTTTCGCGCGCATTCGACATACCGAGTATTTGAATGCGATCACTCCCAGTTTTACAAATAATAAAAAAATATCACTCAATACATCATCAGTGATGTGATACCACTTTACATAAATCTGCATTCAATAGCGGAAACAAAAAATATTAAGATACCTCCTTGAACTAAAAATAAACACTCAGATTGTCATAACGCTAACTTGTTATGTTATTTAAATTTCTACTTGCTGAGCTAATTCAATTTATTGAAAAATTAACGAGTTTGTTTCCAAACAATAATTTTTGAAACTCTCATCGTTTATCGAAACACGTTAATAAACGCCAATTAATTACCCGTTTAACCGCGAATTTCACTTCTGATTGCTCGAGCATTAAATCGATTTCGGAACTGATAAATACTCGTTTCGCAATAGTAAAAGTCGATTCATTGCTTTTGGCACGTAATTACCGAATATCTTTATGAGAATCGATTATTATTGTAAATATTGCGTTCTCAGCTATATATTCTTCTCCCAAATTTGCCAGTTCAAGTGAACTTTCTTGAGAAAACTTTGTATTTTTAATCTCGTCTGTTTCATCTCAACCTTGCGCAACGAAAAGCTAATCTCATTCAATTATTTGACTTATTTTCTATTAATCGTTGTTATCATTCATTAATTACCTGTCCAAGGCTTCGAAGTAATCTTATTGATAATGAGTGGTATTGACTAATATTGTTTTGATTGTAAGATTCGTGCGTGATCACTATGATCACTTCCTTAATCAACTACCTATTTTAATGAATACATATATTGGTTCCTGGAAATTTTGTTTTCGTAACAGCAGCATTAAGTATCATGTTATCCATATTTGATAGAGACATTAACAAAACATATACTTACTCATCGTGCTTCAAAACAATAATTTTGCCTACCAATATTGTGACACATAATGTTAGTTTTGTAAATTCTACTTTAACCCGTTCAAAAAATACACAATGAATCTTAGAAGTTCAAATACGTGACATATCTAGGTACAAGTAAATTGTTTTTATGTATTAACTCAATAACTAAAACTACAAAGGAAATTAAGGTTCTCATAGCTTACTGATAGATCCGTATACCGAATGCCACTGCGCAGTTTTAATACATGATGTGATAAGTGACTTGACCGTACCCAACATGATAACAAGTTTTTGAACATGTAAATATTGGCTGGTTGTTGTTTACTAAAACCGTGAATGAAGCCAAAGCTGAAATGAATGAATAATGCCGTAAAAACAAAGATTAAACCTTTGAAATGCTCGGGAAAAATTTGTATCGAAAGCAAAATTTCTCCCTCAACATTTTAAAACCCAAATAAATATTACAAACAAACTTTGGAAAGCTAATTTGAGCATAAAAGCAATCAAAATTCCATATTTTGCGGCTGCCACGACTATTCTTGACATTTACTCCAAAATTGATAAAGACAATCGTGTTGTGAACGAAAATTACGCAATGAGAATTGATACTGATGCTGAGAGAGAGAATTGTGTCAATGAAGCAGAAGTGTCGGCAGTTGGCACGAGTAAACAATTAAAGGGCGAGTACGAATGATCGCCCAATGTCGTTTTTCTATTTGACTTAACGAATATCACGCGTACCTATTTATAGTGTTCCGCAATGAAACTGAACTATTGGATTAATCGTATATATATATCGTATAATATGTATAGTGTTCTAAAATTAGTAAAGTTGTTAATTGTTTTCTAGACCAATTGGATCGTGGGAAAAGGAATAGAGTATCATAAACTCAAAAGACTATTCAAAATCGTTAAACAACAGATAATGGACATGACAGAGCAACACAAGAGTAACACTTTTGTCAACATCTTAAATAGGCAAATACAGTCCCTTCGGATAGATCTCGAATAGACTAAAGCAGCAAGAACTAGTCGTTAATCAAAATCATAGAAAACTTTTTCAATGTTTGAGATTATATTCGTTTCAGTAACGTTACATTCTGACGTCTTATCATCGTTATTATGATAATGGCTCCTTGAACTTTTCTATGTTGATGATATACATTCAATATTTATATTCAATTAACAAGTTTAACGTCCAAAAATTTCGTCTTATAAATATTTTAATATACAACAAACCTTGGTATTCAAATGTGTTATGAAACCTTTACAAACTGTAGCTGTAATATGTTAAAACATGTCTATTGGCCTTCGTATTGTCTGATTAACACGATGGTCACTTCGATAACACCCACTGTTAACAGTTTGATAAGGTTTTTGATTTCTGTAACCTTTAAATTTTGATAAACTAACCGTAATTAGTATCTACTGTACTTTGGGTTTGAATTCCAAGAAGACATTCTGACCTTACTAATAAGACTGCTGTCTCATATCTGTTAGTTGTATATGTGTCTTGCAAGATTGGCTCTAATTAGTTTCTCTAGTTAGACAAGATTCTTAACTAACTGCAGATTCTTATATGATTTCTTATCGTTATAATAGAGATTCTTTGAAGTTGTTAAGAATATATAATGTTTGTTGTATGCACTAATAGACGCAGGCACTTTTACTGCATTCGATTAGCTACAATTGTGTCATTATATTAAACGTTACACAATCAAATAATTAGTTTCGCATTGTCAAACACAACATTAATTACACGATAATATTTATTTTACGCAATATCAATTGTAACTTCCGAGTGGAACAATCCACATTGTTATCATCTACACGTGGTTAAAAACTAGATCTTTTTCCGTCTGCAGTTTGCATAAACTAATTATGAACACGTCCAAGGGACTCTATTTGTTCAGTAATAATCTATTCGTTACTAATAATTGTAATATAACCACAAATGTAACTGTTGTAATTAGGTCACGCTATGATTCGATTGTAACTCCTATTTCCTGGAAATATGGCGCTGGTACTATGAATTTATCACGACTATTAAACAAGCGTTGCATAGCAATAGGAAAAATCTTGAATCTAATTAATATTACCATCTATAATTGTCTTGAATAATAACAGACGTAGGAAGTATAGAAAATAAGGCAACATAAACGTTCTTAATAATAGCGGACGTAAACTAGCTGTACTGGTTGCGCGAAAATATGAATTTTCAATGGAGTCGTAATTAGTAAAACGCATCGTTTGTTAGCAGGCTTTGTGCACGTATTTAACGTTCCGAGAAACTAGGTTTACAACGTAGAAACGCAAACATTTCTAAAATCCCAAATGCGAGAGCCGAGCTGCTCAATGCTATTTCGCAATCGGCATTTACTCCTTGCAAAGTCGACATAAACATTTTCTCAGAACTACAAATATATTCGGCAGTTCGGAACCACTTCGATTTACCATCCAAACACAAATGTGTCAACTTTTTATCGTTTCATGTAATTTCTTCATAGTTCTGCGTACCATGTGACATTGAACTGAATTAAAAAGCGTTATCAGAGGGCTCAATATTGTCAGTAGTGTGCGCCAGTTGTGAAATACTCGTACGTAACGTTTGGACAGTAGTCATATAGAGGCTCATTAACATCTTTTCGTTTTGGTTTTTAATCATTATTTAATCGAATTTTAATGAATCCTTATTATTCGAATGTCACTGGACAGTGACCGTCACGTGTTCTTCTATTAGCACAGTTAACAAGTTACAATTTGACCAGACATTCATCACAGCCAATTCCTTGGTTTTACCCTCGACATATTAAATTTTAATGTACTCTTAAGTAGACTAAAACCCAATAGGTACCTACTTTAAACTTCAAATTGATTTAAATCAAGGGTATAAATGACGCCATTTGAAATTATTGTAATAACCAAGCGGCAGATATGGTAGTTCAAAGAGATGTATTGTTTAGGACAATAAAATTCGGAATGGTCGTTGTCAAATGACTCCCAGCCCTTTCTTGTTCCCGTTCACGGTACAAATTACCGAAGGACGTTGGAACTGGGTCACTTCGGAAATAGTTTATTGTTATCGGCTAGTCTGCGCACACGCAATGCTCACACGCACGCCCGAGCCGCGTTCGGTTTTCAAACGTTTACGCACACGAACGAGCCCCCGACTCAATTAGGGTTCATCCTTTATAACTCTCGGAAGTCCTTGTACTAGTTTGCCTTCAGAATCTTCAATATCATCGTTGATGTCTATGGGTGCGGTTTCAAACGGCTTCCGCTTTCGTACCAAATCAAAAACATACTTTCTTAAGGCCGACGGGTCAATAAAATTGAAAAGGTGTCGAATTTATATTTTCATAATATAATGTCATTACGAGTCTTAAAGGCCAAAGTGTTTTGGTTTATTAGTTTTATTACGTAGTTACCCTTGCGTTGAATATTTAATATTTATAGTTAAACGCTTTCGACAGACCCTTGCTAGCGCGTTCTTCGCTAGTACTTCGTCTACAAGGTTCTTCGTTTCATTATTTCGTATTATACGATGCACCTCGACATATGCATTACACTGACTATTTTATGGTCCAACCAATACACCCAATGTATCACTTTAATAATAACCTTTGGAACCTTGACCACGCCAATAAATTAATTATGTTCGCTTGTCACAGTTGGCAATAAAAATTCTCATCTACGCATAAACTCTGATTGTTCACAATTTTATAGGCAATTCGATTAGTGGCAAGTTGTAAAATAACTTAAAGACCTCAAGGCTTCCAAACAATAACTCACACACGGCCATGTAGCTGGCACACCGTCACACAATGAATAATAGTGTTTCATAGATAACGCATAGACCTATCAATTTAGTCTAGCACATTCACAGGCGCACAAATCTGCGCTCACATCCGGAGTAGGGCGTGCTGCGTACGTGTGAGTGCACTCACACTCTCGCGAAATTTCCCACAAACCCCCACTATTCGGCACACGCGCACGCTCACAAACAAACCCTAGAGTAAAGAGTAATAAAACTGAAGTATCGTGAACGAAAGCACACGTTTCACGCTCAACATACGTATTTTTAGCAAAATGCGAGCGTACGGATAGGTCAGTTACTATTATGACTGAAATTTTGATAAGAGCCATTGAATATCGTAATGAAAGTTACGTAACAGCTTTCATTATTTCTTATCTCTCCATTCATTTAGCCTCGGCCAGTATTGCTAATGTTCTTGTATACGTCTCACACGTTATGCACTTTATTCAGCATTCATTGTTCAACCATTTTTGTCCTTTTACCGTTTCCATATTCCTTCTAATATTCCGCGGTCGTCTTATTATGCTGAAAAATTCCATCACACGTTCTATTATCAAATTTATCAAAAAAAAAAACTAAATTCATGAATAACTTCGGATTTCCTAAGTCAGTCAACAGTTTATTTTTCCGTATCAAGATTCATATAACTTTTTTATCACATGTCTATAAATATTTAAATTTATTTTTCTGATTAGACTGGACCTAGTAGGATGAATAATGTTTTATGTGCTTCCTCCATAACTTCGATGAACACGATTGTAGAAAGTAAAACATATAGCGTCACATGTGCTCGGAATATTAGCTACATTTTTATGAGTCAGCGTTTCTATTCTACTTTGTCAATGTATGATTCAATTGTTTCAACCACAATTTTGTAATTATGTATTATTAAAGTACGTATTAACTATTGGATTTTATGATAACGAAAAAATTGTATTGTTGTTATATAATGATTTTATTCATATAAGCTAATAACATGTGGATTGTACATTTATTTATAGCATACGGTATATAAGACAAAATGTACGATTGTTTGTATTCCCAAATAAAATAAAACTCCGCTAATAGATCATCGTCAAATTTAGATCCTTAATGTTATGAGCATTGTTCCCGGTATTATTATTGCATTTTTCCTTTCATTGAATTTTAAAAAGTCCCGTACAAGTCTCTGCTCTTATGCAGGTCCTTGATACTTTGCAGTAGCCCGAATTAAATGAGTGTCTTTGTGTGAATGTTTTTTCGTGTCTAGTTGGATAAATATGTATTTAAACAATTTTAGGTGAACCAACATGAAAGAAACCTATTGCTATCTATCGTTCACTATTCTAAGTGTCAACATCTTACGTCATTGAATCCGTCTTCCTTTTTACAACCTATTATATTTGTATACTAAATAATATTAAAGTAACGTATCCTTGCTATAAACTAAACTTTTATAGCTTCATTGTCCTTACTTGTACTAGTAATCTTCACCGTAAAAAGCCTAGCCGTATTTGTACTGAATATTTTACAATCCTTTAAAATTCCTGTCATGGATATAAAAACAGTATCATGGTAGTTGTGGAAGTCCATAAAGTAATCATCTTTATAGCCTCTAGATGTTCCGCCTAATCCAAACTAACATATTGGTCCTAAGGGAATTAATTTAATTTAACTGGGAATACCATTTCATGTTGACACGTTTATGAAAAATTTGTTGGCCAGAGAACGATTTCGAAAATTAATAACAAAAATCCAATAATACAGGCATTTTTTTTTTTTTTGAAGAAAACAGACCATGTAAGCATGACTCAAAGTTTCTACTAGAAAAAGATTAAGACGTGACACATTAATTACGTATTAGAAGTTCAATGTCAATGTTACACGAGTTTCAGTTAACCCTTACTAATAAATCACCCGCTTATACACCATAAGGTAAAACAAGCCACAAACAATATGATATAAAACACATTTAGACCATCATTAGTTAAACACAGTGACCCTGTTAGTAATCAGTCTTCTCTAAGTATTGTCGCTTGTTCCACTATTCCACATAAAAGTGCATAATATAGTAAATTCATATAAATATAAGTTTCCTCCTACAAGTTTTCCTGTACCATTATAGATAATAGGGACCACTTTAATATTTCTATAAGTGTTCACCTAATAAACATATCTATTTGCTACAGTTTATTTCTATTAGTTACATTAAGTGAGTTCTGGCTTCAAACACTCCCGAGACCCAACATAGACATAATAGAAGTAGGGCGCTGTGTCGGTGAGAGCTATATGATCGCTCGCAGGTTTGCACGTTGTTCTAGAATAGTTAAAAGAACCTACTTCGTCCTTATTGTACCTCGTTTTACACATGCAGCCTGTGGGTAGATTACACTCAAAAATCGTACAGTTACAGAACGCATTCAATATAATAATGCGTTCCTGGCGTTGATGGGGCTGTTCCGCTTCTGTAGCGCTTCAGGGATGTTTGCTGAAGCTCGTGTCGATTGCTTCTACGCTACAATGCGAAAAAGATGCGCCGGGTGCGAGCCAGCCCCAACATTATATTGCGGTGTATCGCGAGCAGACTTGACTGCTTGTATGGGAATCGCTGCTGCAAGCTTTCCACATCGGTGTTGAGCTTGTAGCAGGGATTTGCATGAATCAATATTACAGCGTTAGGTTAACCCGTAGTTGTTAAGAAATATTGTTACTAACATATTTGAGTCTTGTTACTTGTAATTAAATATAAATAAAATAAATAACTAGGCACTATGCAGGGTGACACCACCTTCCGACTCGCAATCTGTCTGCGATTGGGCGCTCCTTGTGGGGCTCCGCATCACTGTCAGTGCGGTAAAGCTGTCGACTGCCTCGGACGCCATGGCCTATCCTGCAGTAAGAGCGCAAGCCGGATAGCACGGCACGCCAGCATTAATGACACCATCCGTTGTGCTCTTGTCACCGCCGGGGTGCCAACTGTTTTAGAACCCAACGGCCTGGCACGCGACGATGGGAAGAGACCAGATGGAATGACCATAATGCCCTGGAAGTTGGCAGACCTTTTGTGTGGGATGCAACATGTGTCGACACCCTTGCGCCATTCCATCATCCTAGCACGGTGGGCGGTGCTGCGGTGGCGGCTGCAAGTGCAAACCTCAAACGGTGAAAATATTCCAACCTGATTGAGAGTTATATGTTCGAGCCGTTTGTGGTTGAAACACTAGGGCCATTCTTGGCCAAAGAATTAGCATCGCCATACAACGTGGCAATGCTGCCAGCTTTTTGGCACTGTTCCTGTTGACAGCGTTGCGGACGAATTTTTTTATTTAATAATTATTCTGCTATTCGGGGCAAAGACAAATCTAGCAAATAAAAGATAATAAAAATCTGTCCAGCCATTCTTGAGTTATAAATTGTGTAACTAACCCGACTATGTTTTATATATTATATTGATTAATTAGGCAAATAAATGTTACAGTAGTATAACAATTCTATCTTTATATATTCGATTTATTAATATCCAAAATAATTCCTTTAAATGTATTGATTCCTATGGGTCCATTGATCATCTGCCTAGCCTTTTCCCAATTATGTTGGAGTTGGCTTCCAGTGTAACCGGATACAGCTGAATACCAGTATTTTACATGCCTATCTGACCTCCACCATCCAGTTACTGGCAAGACCGACTGTCAGACTTCGGGCTTCTGCCTACCCGTCGACCGACGACGACTGACTAACGACGAACCACTACCCAGTATGGATTCATTAAGATCTCTTAAATCTTTAAAATATATTTAAACTTTAGCTTCGTAGTTCATCCACTTCTATTTTATATTGCTCATCTCCCTGAAAAACATTTCTAGATCAACAGTTTAATGGAACTGTTGATCTAGAAATGTTTTTCAGGGAGATACTTGAGACACGTAGACTGGTATGATGATGAAATTACAAAAAATATTATTTTCATTTCCATCGCTCCATTTTCCAAACGTGTTCAATGTTTGCACTGTTGCGAAAGATGATGCTTATCTCAGTAAAATTACGGCACATTTTCCCACTTGAGCAACCGTTACACTCGGTTGATGCAAATGTAACAAAAAATGAAATTCTTTTGAGATCGTCTATCTCTTTCCTTGTTTTCTGAGAAACAAACTTTTTTAAAAGACTTAATACATGTTTGCAAAGTATTTTGAAAAGGTGATGTTACAAAATAGGTCAAGAAAACACTACAAATATTCCAGTTGGAATTTCATCTTGTACCTTTAACTTTTGTCTGGTCTCATTCTAACGTTTCCCTTCAAAAATCTCCATTCAGATTATTAGAATGAAAGTCAACAAATCTATTCGTTGGTAACTGCAATACTTCAAGTCACAAATCCGTGGTTTTGCTTATCTTCAGCAGTAGCGTGCCGTTGATATTTGACTTCGCTGATAACTCTGAAATTAGGACACAGATTGTATTGTAGTTCTCAGTAGCGTTCCGTGCTTAATCTTTGCTCACAAACTTCTTGACTTGACGTTGAAGGGTTAATCATTATGTGTGTGCGCAATATGACAGGAACTTTTAAAACGTAAACTTTATCTTATAGTTTTCTTATGTTGTTAGATATATCAATCAGTGTTTCCTCGTAATAATATACGTCAACCGACATAAATGTTGTGCGAGAGAGAACATACGGAATGTTATTGTTATCCTTGTTACTGTTACCTATATTGAGGTAACCCGTTTGTCGTTGAATCTTATAAGAATGATGATTCAGACATAGGATTTTCTTTTCATTACTAATTCACTAGGAATGAGAAATTACTTTTTTTTCAATAGGTTCATCACCTAATACTAACGAGTCACGTCAATGCTATTCATAAGTGTTTTTCCCGATAATGTTTACTCTTTAACACAAGACTTACATCCGTATTCAAAGAATCTATGAACAATATATTAATCTCAGAACATTGTAGAAAAGGAAAATTTTACTAAAAATACTTAATGATTTTTTTAATGGTTATGTATGATTACTATTAAGAATTACTATGTTGTGTCATACCAATCAAACAATAATCCGTATAAGGACACAAACAAGATATAAGAATTGAATAAAGATCTTCAATTATAAAAAGATATAATTCCATAAATATGCATGATGACAGACATAAAAGGAAATGTCTGTATGACTGGCGAATAAATTCCAGAGACTTGCTCCGAATAGATGCTAGGAATCGGATAAGATTCGAAATACATAGTAAAATGTAATGAGATGAGAGACCAAGGCAAAGATGGGGGGACGAACTTATCTCCTATTGAAAGCACTGGCCCACAATAGCAGAGGACAGATGATGGGGAAGATAGAGGCCTTTGCCCAACACTAGTAGAAAGAGATGACATACTTGATGCAGCATAATAATCAGTCTATAATGTTGACACTGCTGGGACACATGTCCCTCTCTGTAGGAGGGAGTGGGCCGCAGTCCACCACACGGAGCCAGTGCGAGTTGATGGCTGCCACATGTTTTCGAATTTTTGGTTTTAAGATTTCATTCATATCGTTTTGAGAGCAGTGGCGATGAAATAATTTACACAAACTAAAGCGCCGTGGGTTCGAACCTACGACCTACATCTCGTAAATCGCGGCCGTTACCACTGGGCTATCACTGCTCTTGACGTAGCATATAAACCGAAATTGAAAAATGATGAAACTATCAGAGAAAATAATGCAAAACAAAATGAGGCTGAAGATTGCAGCATTAGCTAAACCGGGGCTTCTCAAAATTACCCCGAAAAATATTCACGTAACCGTGATGGACATAAAAGCAAGGAAATCAAAACTGAGTCGCTACAGCAGTTACGTGGTCGCATTACGTAAAGCCTTTCGCATACTTTCTCTGACAGCAAAATTTAGCGTTCGCCGTTATGCAACTTTACGAAATGGCAGTCGACTAAATTTCATCATTTCAACTGCAGAGAAGATCACGGCTCATATATGGAAGTGAGCGACGATGTGGCGAAATGAGAAATGATCGGATGTTATTTTTAAGAAAACGTTGCGTTTTTTATTCTTTTTATCTGCATTTGGACACATTCAGCTGATTTACCACGCTTTTATTTACACCTCATTCGGAAATTACGTCACCGCTCAATTTAGAAACCTCTTTTGAATTACCTACAGACAAAATGTCTGTTGTCTGCATAAATTAGGAAGGTAATGCTGGGATAGAATAATAGAAAAATATTCATACCAGATTAAAATTCATAACTGCTTTTATAGTCTATATAAAGAGCAATTTATTAATTATTATGCAAAACAATCAATAACAACAAGAACTTCTTGGGAATAGTACTACTCGAGACCGGTATTCGTTATTAACCATAGGCACTCGAGTTGAAACAGGAAACTTTTAATTTAAAAAATCAATCATACTTGTAAATGACCATAAATACTTTTATAATAACCATAAAGTTGTTGTTACTTTAGGTCCAGTGTTGACTGGAACGATGCAAATGTGAGTTTTTACCTAAGACTTGAGTGAAGTAACTTTCTAAAAACTGCTCGAGTGACCTTGAAATAAAACGCTGTTACAAAACCGCGGCCGCTCGCCGGCGCTAACTCCCCCCTCCTGTGCAACGTGCGCGCGGATCTACGCACGCTCCACCAGCACACGCGCACGCGCACGCCTCCGTGTGCGTACACCAACACACATGCGCGCACGCACACCAACGTATGCCCAAACAAACACAAACTACACGTGCTACCCATGTGTGAGTTAATCAGTTGAATGTGTAGAAAGGAGTGGTGAAAAATCTAGTCCGGTCCTACAACCTTACAACATTCTAAAGATTGGCATGTAATTCTATGAACACGTGACCGTACGGAAAGAACTTCTAACAACACAGTGATTAATGAAATGAATCACTCGACACTCCCGATCTATTGTGCTGTGCGGTCTTCGTTTGCGTCATTACAGCATGGAAAAACCGAAGAAAATAACTTACTTTTTCCATTTTAATATTTATTCATAAAGGCTATAAAATTATTCCATTCATCCATTTATGCATCTGCGCACGCTAACAAAACACACCTTAAAACTCTGTCAGTTTTGAAATCATCGAATTCCAAATATGTGAAATCCTTGAACATGGATGTGGGTCATGATCAGGTTCCAATATGTGTCTCGAGCTCGGTTATTAGCATAGAGTTCTGAGGCGCGCGCCGGTACGTTGCGCAATACTGTTGACTTTCATCCTGAAGGTCAAGTGCCATCCTATTTCAAAACGGACCTTGGACGAGTCTGGTTTACCTCGAACCGCTTGTAGAGAACAGGCGAGTAAACGGAAGAGATTGGTGCTAATAGATATTAATCAAACAAAGAAGACGTCTTCATGTTTCGTTAGCCGCTTGCTTTCAAATATAATTGCTTGAGAATTGTGAAGATCAATCGCACTAACACTTCAAACAATTGAATGAAACTTTTTAGATAAGTGTCGATTTAATAATAGTTGTATTCATATAAACTTATGTTCGGTTTGCTACAAAGCGCCCACAGATGCGAAGGTCAACTAATTTCGCGGCGTGAGAACGCCTCTATATAGACGATTTAATTCATCATAATTTGCTGTAATAACACCAGAGATATTCAAATGACTGCCGACAATCAAATCCGACCTTTTCTTAGACACGTTCTTTATAAATAGTCATCTAACTGCCGCAGTGATCGCAAAATGTCGAACACGAACTCGATTTGTTTCCGAACCAAAATAGTTGCGAAAATGTAGAAATACGCCAAAGGCGGTGTGTTGATCACTGCGCGACGCCATTACCACAGGAACAGAGGAAATCTTCATCTGACTCGACGGGTGTCAAAGTTTCGCAATCGCATTCCGAAACGACGTTACATTTGTAATAAGTGTGTATATATTAGAGCTGTTTGCAGTAACAGTTAACAAGTATCTGGCACAAGGGATCGATCGTCAATCAAACGCAAGGTGAGAGTGTAACCGCGCTGCTATTTTAGCATCATCGAAGGTAAAACTGATTTGCGCTTTCGGCCCAAGACTCTCTCGCACAAGGGTACGATGACATTTATAAATAAATACGTTTGTCAGTTGCCAGCGACGGCAATGTTATGTTTGATTATTGATCAGTCTGCTGAC
The DNA here is from genome assembly GCA_914767645.1 of Hydraecia micacea. Lineage (NCBI taxonomy): Eukaryota > Metazoa > Arthropoda > Insecta > Lepidoptera > Noctuidae > Hydraecia > Hydraecia micacea. Next base: position 4,126,923 of record OU611776.1, on the reverse strand, counting down.
CGTTGACGTTCCAATTCACACCCACAGACACTCATCATAAAACTAAACTTTAGACGCCGAAGACAAAAATAACTCATGGTTCATGATGAACCAAGAAATGTGTTTAGGTAGGCGTGTGATGAACCGTTCATCACACGCCTAAAAACGAATGATTATAAAATACTTGACCGATGAATGAAACCATCAAAATATTTAAAGCATAATGTAAACGTAAAGCCAATTTTATCATACAAATTATCGTAATGGCAATGATCTCATTTGACTCAAGTCGACTCTGATTAAAATAACTAATTTGGATAGTTCCTTGTTTTTACAACGCAAAAGGAAATTATCTGCGATAAGCTTATCGATTGAGACGTAAATTCCTGTTTATTGTCGTAACAGTTACAAGATGTTCGATGACAATGAGTGTGGGAATCGGTGGGGAGTGCATCGATGGGGCTTAGAATGCTGAGGTGAGTGGTCGGTATGAATGAACTGGCATTTGTTGTGGAGTCGGCATTACATAATGTATGTGGTGCGGCAGCGCAGTCGATGCTGGCAGCGAACATTTCGTCCGAAGGCCAGCAGCACAAAGCGTGTGCGGCGTATCGCTGGCCACGCGCACCCCGCGGTTTCCTGTTTGACGACTATCGACTTACATCACTATCGCTTTCTGTCATACTTCGCCCGCCTGTTAGAAGCTTGTAAAGGGGTCTGGCCTGTTGCTAAGTACCTTTGTACATACGTTTGTCATTGAAGCCGTGTACTACCGGCATTATTATTACGACTTCCCAAACTCGTAACTTAGAACTCTTCCTTATTATTAAAATATTCAAATGCCAGCATTCGTTATATCATTTTGATGCCGCATAGCGTGTTTAATTGATATATTTACATTTCGTAAGCGATCGGCGTGAAGTGAGTGCCTCAGAGATTGTCGCTAAATTTCAACGGATTATAGAAGTAGCGTTAAAATGGATACAGACAATTTAATTTAGCCGATCATTTCATTTATGTAAATAGAGCAGAAACCCGTTCACGAGCACGTAAATGCGGCTCATGAGATTATCTGCGATTGTGACCAAGCGGGCCGAATGGCGTCGATCCGATGTCAATCGAGAGGCATCAGAGCATGCTAAGATTTAACCTGGATACGGGTAATTCACTCACATTTTCAACGGACAGATTATATTGCTTTGTTTTCTAACTCGAATGCGTTTTACTAATAAGTCGAATGGTAATTATTCATTCTCTCATAATGTCTTCATTTGCATTAAAATAAGCATTAGCATATAATTTGAATTCCGCTTTTTCTGTCACTCGTACTATTGAGATCGTGTACAGCTGTAACTCTTCATTGAAAATCCCAAGTTGTGGCATTAAGTAACTGTCGTCATCATTATCTTTTCAAATAGCATTTCTGCTTTCGATTTGTCCAATTATTTCCACGGCATCTTTATGATTGTTTAGCATATTTCATTGACAATTACCTACGATGACATTTCTATAAGAGTCATCTCTTGCAAGAATGGTAATGCGAGTGACCTCCGCTGCTGCTGTGACGACACCTCTGACGTCGGCGTGTCTTGGTCACTTACTTATTACTTGAACTTCATAAAGATCATAGATTGTGAAATTGTATCAATCAGTTGGAAACAATGAAGTGTTAATAGCGACTGTGAATATTATTTCTACTGTTTTGATATTTGTATTCAATTGCATTGATTTTATTTTTGATTGTTTGGAGACAGTCTGGACATTGTTTAACACAACATTGTTAGCTTGTGTTGCGGTCGCTTGCGTCACATTGGAATTAGCTGTTTCATAATTTGTGTATCTCTATCACGGTACTATTAATTGCTGGGCAAGTGTTAAATATTTTTCTTTTTATTTTAACAAGGCCGCACTAGTCTCACTGTTTGATTATTAACTGGTATAATGTTAACACACGTTTTGTGTGACAACTTGGCTTCAATCGAAATTGCCCAATAGTAGTCCTTGAAGAACACAAGTTGTTATATAAATATTGTAATAGAAATAATATTTAAACATTTCCACCGCCATCATTAATTTCTACGGAATTTAAATAAATTTCCATTTATAAGATTATAATAGTTTTGTATTGAATTGAAACCGATGATGGTAACACATGTGTTGAAAAGCCCTTGTAACGATTTATTAAACTAATTTGTATATAATTATGTATGTATTCCTTTTAAACATAATTTAATTACATCACTTGAAATTAAATAAATTAACCAACTTTTTCTTGTCGGGGACTCTTTTTCAATTGATTTATATAACATAACTAGCTGACCGGACATACATAATATTGCCCTATTTCCTAGAACTGAATCTCAGCGACACCTACCAGGTCCAATTGTGAATCTAAACCATCCAAGGATTATTAAACACACACAAATAACTTCACCAAAATCGGTCTAGCCATTTAGGAGGAGTTTCAATGACATACAGACATACTGAAGAATTATGTATAATATAAAGATAATCAAAACTTTGTTTTGTTAGAAGTTATTGTATTGTTTGTTTACTAAAGTAGTAGGTAATATAGCGAATGTCTGCAAACCGCATGAAGGAATTCCAGTTTTCCTCATGAGGAAAGAGCACTAAATACTTTTCTTGAATCGTGTGCAGGGAAACACCCGGTGTTCCGAGATATCATTTTTATATAGAAAAGTAGTGAATTGTTGTCTGTCACCAACCAAACTGGAAAACATTATTGTTATGATGTCAATGCGCATATTTTTCCGTTCATTTCATCGGCGGAAAACATTCTAACGTGCAACGCAAATATCGAAATCAGGTCTTCCCTAAACAACATTTAGAATTTGGACGATAATAATGGAACTTGCACAACAAATTCACATAAAATGAAATAGCTGACTCATTTCGAAGATAACTACAAACCACTAGAGCAACATAAATTGTGTCGGCTATAAACTTCCGTAACAAAAAGTCAATCAATATCTTCGATGACTATAATAGTATTAGATTAACATTGCAAATTACAAAATTTTGCTTCGCAGATTAGCAGAGTTCATAAATCAGCTGATTTGACATAGACATTTTCGTAACTTTCAATTATTTGCCAATAGACAGCGAAAGTTGCAACTTTTTTCAATCATACGCTCCAGTAGGCCAATAGAGGTGTCTTGTACAATTTCTAGGCTTGCAATAATGTTTCGTAAACCGTTTACTAACCGTTAACAGTCCAGCCTCGGTTAGTATGGTCAATTAATTAACATCCGAATTTTCTATCGCTTTCGATAATGGGATTCGGATTTGCTTCAGTGAATTCTTTGCGATGCAGATTGAATATTACATCCTTTCCTGCCATATATATAATTCGAACTTCTTCTTATATATTCCCTTACACTTTACTATAAGTTCTGTTAAGAAACTGACGAAATGAACAGTGGTTGTTGCGTTTGTGTTTGAAGCAAAAACAAGTAAATTTTGGACTTTTCAATGTCCTTGTACCCTTTCAATAAACTTACAATTTGCATACATTCTAAATCCATTTCAGGCTTGCACATACAAAAAATGAACGTCATAAAACATTACACCGCGTTCATTTTCCTTCGATGTTGTTAAATTAATAATATGTGCAACATTGTAAGATTTATCAGCGCTAAAATTTACAGCTACAAATCTATCGGCAGGACCAATTAATTCCCTAATAAGTTCTAAAAAACCGTTCTTGTTACAGAAACACGCCATTACTTTTGTAAATCGTACTAGGTACTAATTATTTATAGGTAAGTACATATTGAGTTACAATTATGTCGTTCTATTCCTCCTTTTACAGTGACATGACTGTCATAAAAACCATTAAGAGAGCAACAATCTAGAATCGGTACTGATCGAGAAAGATCGTAATGTGGACGACCATTCTAGGTCGGTTCGTGGTTAATTAGTGTGGGTAGGTATAGTAATGTAAGTCAGCCCGGCGTTTCTTTTATGAACCAACCTTGATTCTTGGACTGATTGAGATATTTTTATAGATGTTGTTGGTATTGTAAACAAGTGTTGCGGTGTTATTTTTCCTGATTGGGACAACTGCTGTTTTTCTTTTTCAGTATATGAATGGTTGTTGTTATCGTTTTACTTTTGAGTGCAATCACTTTTATTATTTTTACTATTCGAAACTATCTTCTAGAAATCTAGAATACCTATACCTGGTCTACATTATTTTTCAAAATATGTCAGGTTGTTAGTTCTGTTTCCCTTCACTGTAATAAGTGTCCCAAATTAGACAGTAACACTAAGATATTTCAAATACGAACAGAAATTACAATCGAAACTGCGACAGCGCACGATATTTACTGGTTACTAACCTAGCCTAGCCCACTGACCTATTTCACTAACTTTTAGAACTTGCGAAAGATAAAGAGCTGATAAAGATAACTATCTGCATTCTGTTCCTACATCATTAATGCGCTACTATTTAATTTTATAATCGTGTTTTTATTTTTATTTAAATACTGTTTACGCTTTAAAAGAGACACAATTAAAAACAATGTTTGAACTATATTGCTTAACCGAATTACCTTCGTTTGCTCCCAAATGAGTAAGTAACAGATAAAGAGATTGTGTTTATTATTAAATATCCGGAATTTTGTTTACTGAAAAGTGATGGTGAAAGTGAGTGTTTGTTGAACGAAGGCCGCTTTTAAAAGGCCATACAAACATAAAAAAACGCTGGTTTTATCTTTCATTCACGTTTAGATAAAGTTTCGTTGCGTACATTTAAAGATCGTTGAGATATGTGGTGCCATCTGTTAGAGGACTGAGCAAGTTATAGAAAGCGCCATCTAGCGTGATCTACAGGAAAGTTGATAGAAAGGGAAAGCAGTTGTAGTGCTCAATGTTGGTGTTAGAGGGCGTTATACTTACAATTATTATATATTATGTTATTATGGGTTACTATACAGTATGAGATTTTTAATAAGTTGGACGTAAATCCGAATAATATTTATGGAACTAAAGTAAAGATTTACAAAAAAAAAGCAAAAAATAAGTTTCAGCCACTGCGAAACATTTACCTTGATTTAAGTACTGATATAAATACTTGAAAAACAAAAGTAACGACTCAAAAAACCTTTGCTTGTGAAAACTTCTTTAGATAAAAGATCATAATCTGAGGAGGTGGCAGTAGCATACAGATATTATACTGAAACTACAACCTGCTGTAATTAGGGTTGGCAAAAAATAAAATACGAAGAACATCATAGACAGAATGAAAGTTATGGTTGGAGGAAACTAAAAGCACTTACAACTATAGACCTATAACAATACGTTATATAAAAGACATTATTTCCACAAACAAAATGTTTAACGAATATTTGAATAAGAAATAATTTACAATGCAGCGGTATCTTCGTGTCTATTGAATAAAATATCAAAAATAAGCTATACGAATACGTTAACGATTTGAACAAAACACTAGACAGTACCAGTTCGACCTTGAATATTGAAATCCACTCAAAATTATTGACTTACAATAAATTTTACATCTCAACTATACAAACTACTACATAGATGATGCTCGTTTTCTTTGAATAAAGATATAATCTACTACCAAACAGTCTCGTCTTCCGCCAAGTAATTTTCCCTTCGGTGCAATGAAGCGAAAACTAATTATGTAGTGGCTATTGACAGCCTCTTTGAGTCATCGATACAATCTTGTAATCAACCCTGAAATAGATTAGATATAGAAAAAGTTTTCAATAGTAAATGAATTCAATGAACTTTGAATTGAAAATTAACCTTCGTGAGCGTATTAACCTAATTCTGAAGACTATTGATATAGATGTTACACAAGATAAATTTTAAGTCAACGACTCTTTGAAAATGAAAATGCTGAATGAAGTATCCAGGCAAACCTGACAAAGGAACATCAACGGCCATTCGTAAAGCCTTGAACCGGCTTCAGCAGGCAACCCTAGATATCGCTAATTTGATGCAAAACATGGGAACTGCATCGTTTCGACCGGCTACGCACGGACAATGGCGGGTGAGCCAGACGCGCACCGCTGGCTCCAGTCCTGAAAATAGCACTATGTATCCACTTTAGTATATAATATACGATTTAGATAGTCACTTTAGTATTGCCTTTGGTCCCGCCCACGGCCGCCCAAGGACGCTCGACATACGCCCATGTTGAAAAGAGACATACATGTGTTATGGATAGGAAAATTTCAACGTGACTGTTATGTAAGGGGTTTTATTTAGTTTTTTCGGTTTCTTAATTAAAGGCATATTAGTAATAATTAATTAATTAATTTAGATCAGGAACTTAAAACAGCTGATAGCGTCAACACTTAATAGAAACATGTTAATTTATTTAAATTCAAATTCAACCGGTTTTGTTTCTGTTTAAAATTCAAACTCAAGACAAAAATAAATATGGTTAAAATAAAACTATTAGTAAATATTTACTTAACCGTTATTAATATTTAAAGATCACACGAATAACTATACTTTTGAAATCGATTAGCTTGTTCAAATTGAAACTAATATTATAACCATTTATCTTACCATCTTTAATGCATGTTACTTTTACCAGTGTCATAACCTTCGATTAGTTCCACATTCATTACGAATATTCAGAAGCACGATGTCTTAGCAAAACATTCTAACGCAGATTTTTACAAATCCCTCTTAATCACGTAAGTTATTACACTTGGCTTTAATTATGTGGCCTTCAATTAGAGTCTCATTAAAACAGACTCAGCCCACATTCATTGGCCAAGGAAAATTTAGCATCACAGTCTTCAACATAATACATATCTCATTTTTTGTGGCCATGTACAGATACAAAGCACTTAATTCTCGTTTCAATGACTACTCGTTTCCCGCGCTCAAGGAAATGTGAACTCTTTGTCGACTCAGTCATGTAATTTTTATCCAGTTCTTAATTAGCGCCCGGAAAAGTAAATTATGGATATGTTAATAAGGTTCTGCATATTCTACATAAATATTGTGCTATATTTGGCCGTGAAATCTCAAATATTTGGACAAAAGTCATACTACGTGTTGACACTAATACTGACAAACGTCGCAACACACGTTTGTCAGTATTGGTTATTAGCTCGGATTTTTGGCATCTTCAGGTAGGTCTGTAGCATCGCATGGAAACGAAGGTTGAGTAGCAAACAATTGAAAACGAAGTCATTACGAAGTCGTGACATGGCGGACGATCAAGATCGTCTTGTGCGAGAACATTCCGCAGTGTGCGCATACGCTTACTTGTCCCTCGTTGCACTTTTATATACCACCACAATTAAATATGACTTTTGAGCGAAACAGTGCAACAATAGAGCAGCAGTTGCCGACAACAATGAGTACTGTTCTACCGCTTGTGACCCCACTGTTGCTAAACTCCGACACAATGCAAAAGAAGCGCCTGTTGATCGTCTTTTAAACGATCTTGCGCTTCTATCGCAATGCTAATAGCACGTTGCGATGCTTTACGGGCCAAGGTCTGATTGCAACAGGCTTTCTAACACCTGCGACTAGGACTTCTGTTGCTACTTTTGGCAGTCCAAGAACACGTCAGCTGTTCACGTTCATTTAAATTCTTCTCACCTTTTAACCTTTTTAATTTGGTTGGGAAACTAGAATTGTTTAGTTAAAAGCTATTGTGTTGTGTCTGTATCTAAATGGCCTATGTGAACGTTGGATATCAACGTAGAGATCGATTTCAATTTCGCGAGCATTGATATTGAATCATTTGTTATTGTAACAGTCGGCTAGCTGCAGCCTTGTCTTCCTTTAAACTAGTAGTTTTTCAGTCTGGCATAGAACAAGGCTAATGAACCGAGAACGTCATGACGAGCCTCAGTTTCGGTATGATTTCACTTATTTACGTGTTGAATTACACAACGCGTCTGATCACGAAACAATAATTGAACTCATCTTCTAATTAGATAACATTATTCAAAGAAACACAACGGCCGACGAAATCGATCATTTTGTAAATCGATTCTGTTAATTGCCACGTTCTTACCGCAATCAAGTTTGGATTATAATAGCTGCACTTCCTTATGACTGTGACTGACAACAAGAACTTAGATGTAATGATTTCAAAGTCTTCACACGTTAGTCAAGTACAATAGGTATTTGTTACGCCTCGAATTTCACACAATTGTAAAAACTGGGAGTACGATGATCGTCAAGATAGCTTTTATGATTTTAACACGACTTTTAGTATTGTTTAGCTCTATCAATAAAATCGATGGGTTTATTTTTAAAGTTAAACACTCTCACGCCAATCTAGCAGTTAAATAGCCTTATTAGCTATTTATGTTGTATTTCTACCTAACCGTTACTTTCTCTTAATTATTACTACCTTATGCATATATGCTAATCGTTACAGGCAGTTAAAGTCTAGCCAACTTTATGGTCTATACTAAGATTAGTTTTAAAATTATCTTCGAAAACTATTTAAATATAGTCTCAACTAGCAGAAGCTAAGTTTATTTACCGTAGTGTAATATTTTCAGTACACAGCCGGAATCTTCGACCCTTCCACCCTGAGTCGCGTTAAACACCAAGAGAACACGGTTGTATTTTCGTTTCACCTCTTATAACTCTGCATTACCTTGCATTTTCCCCCAGCAAAGTGAGCGATGATTGAATTTTCGTATGCTTATGATGTGTTTTTGTTTTAGTGCTGGAATGATGGGCGAGGGCCTGCTGACTCTGACGTACGGCAAGCACCACGCCTGCATCCTGAACGAGGTGGGGGCGGCGTGGCGTGGCGCCCGCTACTCGGACCTGGTTCTGGTCTGCGACGACGCTGTGCCACTGGCCGCGCACAGGATCGTCATGGCTGCCGCTAGCCCACTTATCAGGTATTATTTTTTAAGAGTTGATTTTGATAACATCGTCAATGAAATTTATAGTAGGATTCTAGTGAAACAGCTTCTACTAGATAACAGTTAATGAAATGAAGAAGGTGGTGTTATTGATGTAACATAAGGACTTTCAGAAATTGTATTACGTAATGCAGTGTTAATTTTCACCACGAGTAGGTACTACTTCACAATAGTTCTCGAATAGACCATCACTGTAATCTAATCTTAATTATTTAATAAGGTTAATTGGTAAGCCAATCCAATAACACACTGAAGTAACCGGTATCTTGTAGGTGTAAGGCAATGAATATACACGGAAGATAGATACATACAGTCTTATCTGGACTTTAGACCAGGATGTATGAATGAAATTACAATTGCCAACTACAACTATCATATTTTATTCAAAGTTAGGTTATTAGCAAGATACCTGAGTTTCTAAGAAACATGCAAAGCTAACAAATTGTTTATTTCCAGGAAAATACTGGATGATACGCCGACAGTCGAGAGTCCGGTCACGATTCACATGTCGGGCATCAGCAGCACTCTCATGAGGCATCTCCTTGTATTCTTGTACAGCGGCCAAGCCTACATAGAGGTTAGCATCCAACCTGTTTTATTTATTCACTACATACTACTATATTATCATAACATTAATTAGTTTCCAAGTAACGCATCAGAGTCCAACTAAACATTTGCATTTCATTAATCTAACAAAGATACTAAATTATTCCGTTTTTCTTTTACAGTCTGGTGAAATAGATGATATGCAAGAGTTGTTTGAATTATTGGAAATCAAATCAGACGTATGGAAATCAACAAAGGAACGACAACAGGCAGAAGAACGGAACCGGTCGTGCGAGCGACTAAAATCAAAATCATTGAAAACAGATATCAACAGCAATGAAAGCAGTAAACACGATGCACCTTCAGGATCTTCACATTCAGAGAGTGAGCTCGTCACTCCTGGTGCGGGATACAGCAAAGACAAAGGCGATGAAAATATGAGTATAAAGAAAGAAAATATGTCAACCAGTAGCAACGATGAAAGAGAGGATGAGGAACAAGACGGTGAAAACAGGATCAAGGAATCTGGACGACTTGTTGCACGACGAAGAAGCTCTTCAAACCCGGTCAACTTATCCCTAGCAAGGAATTCAGAAAACACAGGCAGTGAACAAGAACACGAGGACTCACAGGACGTTGATGTGGAAACAGTTGCCGCAAAGGTAAATATAAAAATACTATCAAGAACCATTCATACCTTTGCTTTTAATTAAACATAATAAAATACTTATCCTTATTTTTCTGTTTTTCCAGAACATCGCGAGAAGAAGGTCAACATCATCGAGCCAGGAAGATCCACCACAGGAAACACACTACAGGAGACAGTTGCTAAGTGATCGGTTAGGTCGAGGAATAGAAAGAGCTAAAAGGAAATCACATTACCTAGAACCTCCAGAACTAGATTTACGAACTGTCAAATTAGAGGATTACGCGCATCTTAAACCACCTGACCAAGACCTAATATCACTCGTGCAGACCTCTCCCGAAAACTACGTTGTCACGCCCCATCGAAAAAGAAGACCCGGCTTCCACAATTCACCCTCACAGAATCCTCCGTTTGTATCATTCCCCCCCAGTTACTTAGAAGAAATGGCACATCTGCGGTATACACAAGGACCGGGCAGTGCCGCCGCGGTCGCCAGCGCTCGGCTTGGAGTATTACAACACCCGCTGAGTACGTCGGCGCCGCCTTACTTACCTGAAAGGAGTGTTACTCCCCCTACAGCGACGCACGAGGATGTTCTCAAATACCGACCTCCAAGTGCAGGGTCGTGGGGTCCGTGGCTGTGTCAACCACAAATGGGTGGAGACGACGCGCCCGCGACGGAACACGACCAAGGTTCAAGTAAACAAGCACCAGTCCGAGAGTATCGTTGTGAATACTGCGGCAAGCAGTTCGGTATGTCGTGGAATCTCAAGACTCACTTACGAGTGCACACCGGAGAGAAACCGTTCGCTTGTCGACTGTGCGTCGCTATGTTCAAACAGAAGGCTCACTTACTGAAACATTTATGTTCAGTGCATCGCAATGTGATATCGTCCAGCGAGAACGACGGGCGGACAAATACGCCCGGCCGGTTCAACTGCTGTTTCTGTCAGCTTACTTTCGAGGCGTTACCAGAACTCATCCGACACTTGTCGGGACCACACAACAGTTTGCTTCTCAGCAAAAACCTACACGAATGACGCCCGCTCACGTGACGCGGGCACTCGCGTAACTTTGGACTTTAAAAACTTCTTCTCTCATCGTGAGAGTTCAATTGTGATATGTGTTTAGAAGGATATAATGTTAAGTGTTTAATTGTAAGACATGTGATGTCGCAGAGCGACACTCGTAGTGAGGCATTCGCAGGAGGTTACTGCGGGTGTGATGTTGATGACTAATTTAAAAGAAAAATCACATGTTTGCCGAATGGGTCCAAATCGTTATAATTTGTTTAAAAATTATAATCCGGGACCAACACCTTCCAAGATAGTATTTATTTGAAAGATGTATTTCATTAGGGTAAATATTATTAAAAGCCACCGACACATTAATTCCTTAAGCATAGAAAATAGACATGTTTGTCAAAGAAAAGTTGCGAAGTATGTAGAAGACCTAAAGAGATAACGTCACATAAACTACCTCCTAATTTAAATCAGTATCTTGATGAATCTACTGTGGCGTTAACATAGGTTCGTATTGACTTTATACTTAGTAACAAGTCTACTGTCAATAGATCTAGTCAGAATTGGAACATAGAATTATCACCATATTCCATTACGATTGGTATCAATTTTATAACATCAGGACTTTGGTGCTTCTAGCAAAATTTACTACTGCAATAACATAACTTTTAACGTTATGGATAAAAACTCCGTTTACTGTATTTTCAGGGTCACTGATCCCCAACTTTGATCCAAACAATCTGACTTGACAATTCGCAGCTTTTTACGACATTTACAATCTCAATATTAGGTTTTATCATTTTATGTAACTTCTAGAAAAAAAATGTGTTCGTAATAATATAATTTATAGTATGCACATCCTTCCATTCGTTCGTGCCGATTTTTGCAATGTGGATAAGCACCAAAGATTTGTAAAGCAATGAAAACGTTTTGGTGTACAATTAAGAGAAATTAAAGGGACCTGAAATGATTTTGATTTTGTTAAACTTAAAGTATGTAGGTACCAATTTAATAATCTCATCTGTAGATACTAACGTTCAATTTTCTGTAACCACTTCTGTAATTCCGTTGCGAACTTTATGAAGCTTGAATATCTTCTTATTTTTGGATTAATTTACTTTAGTGGTAATACGAAGCTTACCAGGCATTATTTTCAAATGAATATTTTTATCAACTAGTACTTTAGCTTTATTAAAAATCTTCGAAACTTATTTTCGATGTCGCTTTTTGTCGAACACATTACTGTGGCCAGTTATATTAAAGCTATTATTGTAGTGAAGGCTGGATGTTCAACTTAATTAAGGCTTCTATTATACAAAGTATACAAAATTAGCGATCGATTGTTTCGTCAAAACGATGCCAAAAGTTTTTTATTCATCAATACATTGTACTGTGCGCCTCGATTCATATAAAATTGTATTCCAATAAGCCAGTTTGATAATGTACTCAATTGGAGAATATGTTCCGTAATACTCATTTTGTACAATCCGTTTATACGTACTTCTATTTGGAATTCCACTTATATTTTATATTGTCATTCATGCGAATACTTGTCAATGCAATTATTGTTGTTTATATTTACTTCAACAAAACTAAAGTTACCAACGAGTTGTTCAAAACATAGAGTAAACTATGAAATTGTCGAGTTGCTTTAATGTCTCTTTCGAACGTTACCTATTATACCTGATTTTTATCGTTTTTTCGTGTTATATTCGACGTCGATATTGACGTAATTATTAATTGGGGAACAATTTAATTTTAAGGATTGTGATTTCAAGAAATCGTTTAGGTTTATTCTATGTGATAATTGTCCGTTTTGTCTTAAGTAGGCACGTTGAGAACGCTGTCTTCCATTGCGTTTTCCATTTTAAAATCTTTAGTATTGGGACACTCGAATGCATTGAAAGCATAAATACTTACATCTGGAATAATAAGTACTTTCTTATTCATTACCGTGTTATACTACATAGCCTGTATACAGGACTTTTGGTTCTACTAATACTTCAGCGTGTTCGCGTGTCTCAGTGCTTTGTAAATAAACATTAGAATTAAGTCAACGATGCATGACAAAAAAAATCGTCCACAAAACTGCTGCCTAACCTATACGTAACCTGAACAAATTGTATTTTTATAAATATTTTCTTCGGAACCACTTGTAGTATAGGATCGATGTGATATTATGTCGGCGGAAGTCGGAATTGCCTTAAAATATTAAATATCAATGCAAGTAGGTAACTTACTTAATACGTTCTTTTAGTGTTTCTTAGATATTACTAGCTAAAAATAATATAATGATTGTTTTGCATACGTGCAAGGCAAAATTCTCCCAGGGCCAAAAATAGAATCGAATTCATTTGTCAAAGTAAACAAAATAAACAAAGGTGCATTTTTAGAAAACAAGCAATAATATTTTTAGATTTTTCATGACATAAATTAAATTAAAATTTGAACATTACGTACCTAATAACTTAGCGGAGTATATCTAAGAAACATCAAAAAACCGATTCGAAATATTAATTTGTAAAAACATGACGTTGTTAAGAAAAAAAAAATGTAAATAGGAACTAGTTTTAAGATTTAATGGTAAGTAAATAAAGCTTAACTTAATCTTGTTGAACTTGAATATTGATTTTTCTCTGTTAATTGTAAATTAAAAAGTATTTGATAAGTTTTCACATACTTGTACAATTTTATGTAGATATTGTTTAGAAAATAACATTCTGTAAAAATGTGTTCTTACCGTAGTAAATTAAATAACGAGAATATTTTAGTTACACACTCCACTGTTGTTTATTTAATTCCAATTGACTTATATTAAATATATCCAACATAGAGCACCCGAATAATGAGCAATAAATATTTCGAAATCATTGAAAACGATTACAGTATAATGTATGGGAATGGCCGATGGTCCGAAACTTATGATAAACATAAAGTAATGTTACATAGTGACAGCAAATAAAAGGAACGGAATGATACAGCCTCCAATTATTTTCATAGTCCTCCAATTGATGACTACCCAGACCCTGTATTCATTACCTTCAGCTTGAAGAAACAAGTAATTATGAGTTAATATAGGCAAATGATAATTGCGCCATCAATGTCAAGTAGTTAGTACTGGAAAGCTCATAATTTTGTAAACTGGTACTTCAAGTCTCTACATAGATAAAAACTCGTTAAGAAGTTCCAGCAGATGATATAAAAACCAATAATATTTACGAGGAAGATATAAAAACAGTTCCTAAATTTATAGATCTATAGACAGCATATAGCTGTTCATAAGCTGCACATGTTGCAGATACAGAGACAAACAGATAATGTAGCCGCAGCTGCTGTTTGTAAGTAAAATTACTTGAAGAGAAAAAAAACACTAGACCCAATACTAATAGAGAAAGATAACAATCATCTTGACACAAAAGTAACTCTGGACCAAATAACTACAGTATTGAACGGAAATAAACAGAGAATTATGGCCAATAATAAACTCAAATCGCAAAAGATGATGAATGTGACCTATCCTCGAAACCCTGAACTATTAGCGCCCTAGATCTCGTAAGATACGAAGAGACATTTGTTTACACAATACGTTATCGATTTGGTACGCATAGGGCTAGTCTAGGTTACCTAGTGTACTGGCAAAGCTATAGATGGCGCGGATGAAAGCTATGAGTCGAAGTAAGTCCACGGATATATGCATCCATCCACACGGATATATGCATCCATCCACGGATATACGAGTATGCATCCATCCATTGATGGGTCTGGTACAAAAGCAGTATAAAGTACGTAGGGTGGCGGGGACATCGAAGCGCAACCTGTTACCATGGATTCAGCACATGATTCTGAACCAGGGGCGTTGAAATTGTCCGTGGGTTATTTAAAAAAAATTTGCTGTTCCATAAATTTTGACCGCGTAGGTATTGCACTTTTCTATGAAACAGTACTTTGTTGGTTCATAATGTTTTTTTTTTTTTTTTTTTTTTATTGCTGATGCACGCCTGATGAAAAGCGATGGATGAGGTCTATGATGGAACGAGCGTGCCCTGAAGATGCCTAAGGCACTGGAACTCCCACGCATCGATGAAACACAGCAGGCTACTTGACGCCGGACTCCGGTGGGAGGCTGGTCGCAAACCAGGCGAGCGGTAGCCCTACCTACCACCGCAAGGGAAGAATTGGCCAGTCAAATAAGGTGTTGGGTGTGACTGTCCAGGATGCGCCGAGCGCTCGGTTCAGTTGAGTAACTGGCGGAACAAACTGCGCTACACGAGGAGGCTTCTTCATGCATCCCAAACTACTACTACTAACTACTATTCTGTTTCCGTACAGACACAATTAATAATAAGAAAAAACGATATCCTGTTTAACTTTGCATGTAGATACAATGTCAAATAGTGGAGTAATATCCACGGTCCATTCCCGTTGTCCCCATTGACGATATCCCACCCGAAATTTGTATGGAAAAATATCGACTAGTGCCACCTTACGCGTACGTTCCATGTGACCAAACAGATTTTTACCGCCTGACTTCATATCAGTTGTCGTGCCTCCAGCGCTCGAAAAAAAAAACGAAAAATAAATACCTACCTGATAGAATACCTTAATTAAATAAAAAAAACAGATTAAACGAGCTGTGGTATTTGGTCGTAAATATACGACCCTGGCGATATGGACACGAAAATATTTGTCGGATTAATCTGGCGTAAGCGGTTAAAAGGTTAAATATGATCACCAGCTATTACACACATAATATTTCAGTGGCTTTGTACGATACTGAAATGAATAAGTAATTCATACCGAAAAGTTTAGTAACTATTGAGAAAATGTCATTAAGATGGCAGAACATCTGATGGAGATGAGATGGATTATGATGATGCCACCTTACTTTTGACTGTACCTACCGGTACAAAAGAAGGCACTTTTCATTGGAAATATAAGTTTTGGGTAATTTAGAATCAACCGGCCACAAATCCAGACTCCGGGCTGCTACTGAGTCACTGCCCTGCCATTAATAAAAATCAAAGAATATACGGAGCACCCTACTACACTGGATCGTCATCTGCCTAGCCTTTTCCCAACTATGTTGGAGGAAAAAGGCTAGGCAGATCGGGTCGGCTTCCAGTCTAATCGGATGCAGCGGAATACCAGTATTTTACATGGAGCGACTACCTATCTGACCTCCAAAACCCAGTTACTGGGTAATACGATACCCCTTGGTAAGACTGGTTGTCAGATTTTCGGGCTACTGACGACCCGTAACGACTGTCAAAGATCCACGAATGACAACCGGGACCAACGGGTTAACGTGCTTTCCGAGGCACGGAGAGGTCTTGGTATGTGAAAATGGTCACCCATCCACGGACCAACCGCGGCAAGCGTAGCTTAACCTGATCGACCAACACGTGCGGCTGTTATTACTTAGCCACATTACTAAACTGGATAACATGAAGAAATTAAAAGGAAAGCATTCTATTGGCCCAAGCAAATTGTATTACCTGCGTGTGGTCACGCGCGATGAAGCCGTACTGCTCGTATGTTACATCGAGGTGGAGAAGCATTGCAAGTTGTGACCTAACGCTATCCAGGTGAGTTGTACACAAACGTTATTCTCTAATATTCGACTCCGCCTTGGAGTGTAAATGTGGTGCTGTTCCACAAACGATGGGACACTTAATATCGTGCCCTGCGTGTCCTGTCAGCTGCACGTTACAGGAACTGATGGCGCCAAACAAGTAGCCGAATTCTGGGCCGAGTACATTTAGATTGCTATCGACACGCTAAGAAGAAGATTCTCTAATATTGCTATAGTTTAGAACATTTTTATTTTATTTATTAACTGTCCCATTGGTCTCATAGTCGTGACTAGTGAGTGTGGGGTCCTGAGGTCGGTTCCCAGCAGGTCGGGCAAAATGTTATTGGGCTTTTCCATTAGGAATGTCTCAGTACCAGCCCAGAGTTTGGAAGTTGGCTGTGTGATACCCCCGTGCCCTGTTGGTCCTACGCCTGATCTCTCTCCGGTCGTGTCGGATTGCGTGCTGTTCCATCGGATTATGATAGTGATGGAAGAGTGAGTGCACCTGTGTCTGCGCATACACTTGTGCACTATACTCCCGCGTAGATGTCGACCTACTTACATTTGCAAAGAAAGAAAGAAAGAAAAAGTATTTATTGCGACTCGTATAGGAAGATCACAAACTATGGAAATGGAGTTGGAATGTATGTGAGAACATGTTTTTCAACTACAATGTTATATCTGTTCTTGGTAACCCTTCATTGTGCGTGGTCCGACACGCACTTGGTCGGTTGTATCAATACTACCTACCACTACCTAGACTAGCAACTTTTCTATATTCACCACTTTTGCCTAAAAAGTAGGTAAGTACCTCGTACTTGTTTCATCAATATTAAAAGTCATTTATTCAAACTAGGCTGAGAATCAGGACTATTTGAACGTCAAAATTGTACATGACCGTCCCCCAAAACGCCCACCCTTCACCACTTCCTAGTGCTTTCGCTGGGAAGAAGAAGTGGCGCAACAAACTTCCCAGCATCAAATCGGTACCCAAGTGCAATTTGGTAGTACTTTCGAAATACTCTTTAAATAGTTTCGTAGTTAAATATAGCTAGGCTTGAATTCATATCAAGTACAGAAATATTTATACTTCTCATAAACTTTACGATTCCTATAATCATAAATTGAAATGGATAGTAAAATAAACGTACACAGGACGACATATCAAGCTATACCGTTCCAGTTTTAGCTGACCTCGCATTGTATATACTTTTCGTACGATGAGAAGTGAGCTTATACTGGAAATATATGTGGGAATAAAAGGGCTGAAGACAGAAGAAAGCACGAACAAACACAGAAATACGGTTTATTCGTTCTTAAACACATAAAAACACATAAAAAACATCTAAGTAAAAAAACCACGTCTTTACGTCTTCATCATTCAGAAAAAAAAAAAGCCAACTGTCATTCTCCTTTTTAAATACCTTCAACGTCATCTCAAGCATACGTCTTTGGCATACATCAACTGTCTCATTTACACCTTAGCATTCAGCTCTTTCACATAGTCATGCATTCAATAGCGTTCCATTCCTACATTCGGCCGTCCTGCTCCTGTGTCTGTCCCCAGACACTCCTTATCACCTCACAAATCCTCATATCATACAGTACTCGCATCACTACTTACTACTTAAACCTAAAACAACTTAACCGTCTTAGAATAGAACATAAAATAAACAACTTCTTAAATAAACTCAAACACCTTAAACCTAAAAAATACAACATAAAAACAAAATGAACAAGTTCTCTAAAACACCTTAAATCCAAACTTGTTCTTCTTATGTCTTTTGTTGTAATTGCTATGCTTTTTCTGCTTATCTTTCTTTTTCTTATCAAAATAGTCTTTCTTGTTTACCAACATAAATGGACTATTGTACTCAGACAATTTTTCCCTGGTAATTCCATCTTTAGGCCATTCGTCACCCTGTTTTTCTATGTAAGACAATCGTCGAGACCGTTGTGCTACGGGCACATCATCTTTCAATACAATCCTCAGCTCTGACGAATAAGTTCCTCTCTCCTTCACCTGGACTGGATGATAAGTTTCTATGCACTTGGGAGCTTCCCGGCTTACTAACGGATGCTGCACCACCAAAACTTCTTTCTCATCTGTAACACAATTTCTCTTATTTGGCCCCTCACTTTCATCTTTAAATATGGGCTCACAACCTTCACTCGACCCACAGATTGAAAAACACTGGTCTATATTAACCGTCGTCATAGTCTTCCCTAAAGATTGCACTTGCGAACGCCCAAGTCCCGTTAGCGTTAGACCACCATCATTAAATTCTACGCCACACAATTCTGCCGACATCGGAGCAACGTCACTACCCGAGTGCTTTTCCGCCGCTCTCACCGTTTTTAGAGGTTTTCCCGCGTCTTTTCCACAGTCCAAATCTTTTCTTGTGACTTGTTTTACTTCCGAGTCTTTTGACGTTGACGGCTCCATGAAGTTTTCACCGCCGCAGTCGGTGTCATGGTTGCACATACAAGCATCCCGGTTGGTCAAATCCGTCGCTGCGAACATTGCCGACCGCCGGTTTTCCGACATTGTCTGAGAACAGGCCTTCTCTTTCTCACTCGAACCACCTGGAGCCATGTGGTCATCACCGCGCATTTTGCATTGCGTTGAAATATGACCGAACTCGTTGCATTTAAAACATTTAAGGCCTTTCTCTCTGTTCGGGCACCGATTGGACTCGTGATTCTTCTCGCCACAACCATAACAACGCCTCATAAAATCTGGTTTAGATGACTGGGTGTCTTTTTTGTTCCTCGTGGTCGTAGTCATTTTTTCTTTCACACTCTCATATATTCTGAGTTTATCTTTAAGCTCAGCATATGTCGTGACGCCATATAACATAATTTTATTAATTTCCTCGTCTATGATGCCGTCGATTATATATTTAATGGCAACGTAATCAGGAATCTTCCCCCTTTTTCCTAATTCCTTCATGATGAGCATGTAATCAATGCATTTCTCACCTCTTCGTTTCTTTCTTTCAGACATCATTTCGTGGACCGTCTTACTGTCAAGTGTGTCAGGGAATTCCTTGAGGAGTGCCGTTTTTAATTCGTCCCATGTCTTGTACGGCCGCTCACTCTTGAGCCACAGTGCAGCCGTGCCGCTCAGAGCCCGTCTAGCGAAAATGAGCGTCTGTAACGGCCTCCACTGAAAAATTTCTGCGTTTTCTTCAACGTCTTGTGCCCATCTTGCTGCAGACTGTGTTTTGTCGCACCCATCGAATTTCGGCAACAGTTCCTCTGTACCCAAATATGCCATAGTCCTGGTGGGCACTCTTCGCATAGTAACCAAACCCGGTTCCCGTCTTTTCTTACGTCTTTCGTCTTTTTCCTTTTGATCGTCAATCTTTTTTTTCGTCGTCTTTTTTTTTTTCTCTGTCAGACCCCTATCCCGGACGAGCCCCCAAATTTGTGGGAATAAAAGGGCTGAAGACAGAAGAAAGCACGAACAAACACAGAAATACGGTTTATTCGTTCTTAAACACATAAAAACACATAAAAAACATCTAAGTAAAAAAACCACGTCTTTACGTCTTCATCATTCAGAAAAAAAAAAAAGCCAACTGTCATTCTCCTTTTTAAATACCTTCAACGTCATCTCAAGCATACGTCTTTGGCATACATCAACTGTCTCATTTACACCTTAGCATTCAGCTCTTTCACATAGTCATGCATTCAATAGCGTTCCATTCCTACATATATAACTGGATATATGTCGTCGTGCGTACATATAGATATCTAAATACATTAATTTTGCACTTCTGAAAGTTGAACGCATTAGGTACCTATATATTTATGTAAGTACATACAAGTTCCAGTAGTACCTACGTTATATAGGTATTGGAAAAGTAATTACATCCTAGTTTTTGTTATATACTAGCTGCGGCCCACGGTTTCACCCGCGTAAATGTCGATCCCGTGGGAATATCGAGATAAAACGTAGCATATTTATGTTAATCCAGGGTGTCATCTAACTCCATACAAAATTTTATCAAAATTGGTCCAGCCGTTTGAGTGTGAAGAATTAACTAACATGTAAACACACACACACACACACTCACAAACTTTCGTCTTTATAATATTAGTGTGATTTTTATTGCTACTTCATTGGCAAGTCAATCTGAGTCTCAGTTCCACTATAGGTCTATCCATTGGTTCTCTTATTTAGGCGCTGGCCAAACATAGAACACCGTAAAACGCTCTCTTTTTTGTCGCACATTTGTACCTACATATTACAAGCCAGAAAAATTTTGTGTATTGTCAAATGTTCAAAGAAAAGACTCATTCAAAAATGTATATATATAAAAGGAGAACTGACTGACTGACATATCAACGCACAGCCCAAACCGCTGGGTCTAGAGATTCCAAATTTGGCACGTACGTTCCTTATGAGGTCTAGGGGTGCACTAAGAAAGGATTTTTCAAAATTCATCCCCTAAGGGGGTGAATGGGGGGGGGGGTGAAATTTCACGCAGACGAAGTCGCGGGAAGAAGCTAGTATTTCATATAAATAAAACAGTATCATGGCAAAGCAATAGTAAAACAGAATTCAAAAAAATGTTTTTCGTCGCATAATTTTATTCACAAAATTTTGAGCGTAAACTATCGTATTTTATGTAACTATAATAAAGGGAATTCAATCTACTAAAGAAATGCCCCACCTAAAAATTATTCCACGGAGCCGTGCATTTATTATTTTAATTTAATGAAAAGTGAAATATTACTTTTATTTTGATGGTCATTCGATTCAACTAACATCAAACGCATCGCTGCTGTTTTGAAACTTATTTGTTGCCGCGATGCGCTATTGTCAATTACCAAAAACTTTACTCCATGCAGCTCCAAAACCATGACACAACGGTTTGGTAGCTCAAAGTTTTCCGTTGCATTCAGGAGGACGGAGCTTGCAGGTAACACTTTCAATCACAATCCGAAAAAGTTTGAAGGAGATTGCTGATCCATTTCATCATAATAAATGTTTAAAAATTATTTAAGTATGTACGTTTATTTAAATGCTTATTAAGAAGTCTTAAATACAATAAACAATGTAACACTAATATAGGTATTATTATGTATTTAAAGGAAAATAAGGGAAGAGCTCATTGGGCATAAAAAAATTCGTCCGCATCGCTGTCAGTCGGAAAAGTGCCCAAAATGCTGGCAGCTTTGCTACATTGGATGGCAATTCTGCTTCTTTGACCTATGATTTTAAAAGTTTATCTGCTCGACCACGTTAATGATGCTGTTGGCGTGAATGATGTTGTTGAATTGGCAAAATGCAACGGCTGTGTTACGCAATCACCCTCCAGATTCAGTGTTTCAGTGCTTACAAACGACCCCTCTACATACTTTTTGTCCCAGCTCGTACTTTGTACTTAATTATATTTTGCAAAAAAAATAAAAACAGAAAAATGTCTTCAACGTTACAATGTAACGTAGTCAACGTACTTTCGTGCAGAAAGTAATTTTATTTGCTGATGAACAAATAAGTCATACATTCCTGTTTTATAATGACTATTTATAATTCTTTTTACACAGCGAAGCCTCTTTAAATAGACATAACCATAATTAGTATAGGTATAGGAGTCAATTATAAAAACTTTGGTTAAGTTCATCACTTATTTGTTGGGGGTTCCGTCGTCGGAATTTTTTCTTTTCAGTTCTTTTTTATTATACAACGTTATAATGTGCACCTATTATAATAATAGTCCTCCAGACCGTATTTCGGCCATTGCGGCCAATCTCAACGGAGACTAGCTTTCGGCGCAAGGGATATTATAGTGCAAAAGTGTGTGCGCAGACACAGGGTGCACTCTCACTTTCGTAGTCCGATGGGAAGGCAATACGTCACGACCGGAGAGAGATCAGGCGCAGGACGAACGGCTTAACGTGTTTTCCGAGGCCAATCATACTGCTAACTTCCAAACTCCGGGCTATTAATAAGAAATTCTTAATGGAGAAATTCAATAACACTGCCTGACCCGGGAATCGAACCTTTTTTTTTTTTTTTTTTTTTTTAATTTATTTAAAGGGCTTTGTCGCTTAGCGACCACATCGCCCAGTGCAGAAAAACACTAAATTGTTGATTACGATCTATCTTATAACTAACTTGTACAATTGTTTAGCCTTATCGGAAACAGGAAAAGCAAGGATGGTATTACAAAAGCCAATTTCGTACCTTTTATATCGGCCGAAAACATCAATTCTAGTATTTTCATTCCGGACACACTCCATCAGAATATGAAAGACATCATCAACCACTCCACAGTCATCACAATTTGGAGATAAAGCTTTCCTCATTAAGTAATAAAACTTATTTGATGGAATATGTCCGGAACGAAGTCTTAAGGCTATAGTAATTAGGTTTTTATTGAGGTCACAATCAATCCACGGAACCCGAGAAATCTCTGGCTGGATAGTTCGATACCATATCCCTTTTTCTTTTGATCTTTCATCAAAATACTCCTGCCAAAGATCTAAACATTTTCTTTTAACCTTACCAAAGTAGTCCGAATACAGTGGAGTAATATTCATGGGAACTCCATCAACACACGCTTGTTTGGCGAGCATGTCAACCTTTTCATTTTCTTCTACCTGACAATGCGACGGAATCCATTGAAGACATACCGTTTTGGATTTAGACTGAAGCTTTAAGAGTAACTCATATATCACGTAGGCTGTCGGATTACCTCGCATGTGAGAAGTGTGCCGAGCCAGGTGTTGCAGCGAACTTTTGGAGTCTGTCAGAATCACAAATTTATCGCCATTAACTGATAGAATATAGGACAAAGCTTCCAATATCGCAATCAATTCAATGTGCATAATAGAGATATCTGAATCAATCTTAAGCTTCATGTGGTTCAGAAGAATGGGATCCAAAAAGGCAGCGCCTCCCAAATGTTTATCTTTGGAACCGTCAGTAAAAATTTTATGATAACCTGAATATTGTTCTTGAATATATGAAATGCATAATTGTTTTATTTGTACAGTACTGTAGCAGCGTTTAGCTTTAGAAATACTAGGAATTTTATCGAAAACTATATGAGACATATTAATACTACTTATCCACTTATCAAGTGAAAACATTCCAAGTTGAACACTAGAGTATATTGGAACAGAATTGTAAAGTGAAAGGATGTCAATAAGTAATGGCAGTTTCTTGTTCTGCCAATAGTTGGAACCAGTAACTAGTGCAAGATTTTCTAGTGATTGTATAGTTTTATTGTTACGGAAAGACTTTGATTTTAACATAAATTTACTAGCTAAATATCTCCGACGAATATGAAGTGGCGGAAGGCATAACTCGCTTTCCATGACATGTATCGGGGTGCTCCTTATAAATCCGCCGACAACACGTAATGCCTGGTTTTGGATCCTATCTAGTTTTATGAGTTTAGAATTACAACTACTGTCAAACAAGAAACTGGCATAATCAATTCTACTTCGAATTATAGAAATATATAAACGTCTTAGGTGTTTTTGATGGAGTCCCCATCCCGGACCAGATAAAACTTTAAGCAAATTCATGAATTTCATTACCTTCTGTGAGGTTTCATTAATATGTTTACCCCATCGCAAAGAGCTATCCAGCCACAGACCCAAATATTTCACATTATTAACGACCTCCATTGAAACATCATCCAAAACAAAGTCGACAGACCTCCTAAAGCAACCTTTTTTAAAAACACATATCTTAGTTTTATTAGGAGATATTGTTAAACCCAGCTTATCAATTAACACTTTGGTATATCGTAAAGCAGACCGAAGTTCTTCAAACGCTGAATCTAAATTATTTTTTGTAGAATATAACACAAAGTCATCAGCATATTGAGATATATTAACCTGGCCAACATTCTTACATATGTGTAGTGTTAAAATATTAAATAAAAGTGGAGCCAATGGATCTCCTTGAGCTAAACCACGGCCAGTAACTCTAACAATCTCCCAATCATACGTCGCTACTTGCAGATGTCTATTTGATAAAAAGGACCACAAATAAGCACAGATTTTTGATCCAACCCCAAACTGATCTAAAACACGTAACAGGCAAGGAATATCAACATTGTTATAAGCGTTTTCGATGTCTATAAAACACGCCGCTGTAACCATGTTTTTAGAGAATCCTAGTTGAATTTCAGAAACCAACCTTGTAAGGTTATCCAGACAAGATCGTGCCTTACGAAAACCCACCATGTCCTCAGGAAAAAGACCTTGTTTTTCAAAGAACCACTCTATACGTTTGCCCAAAATAGCATGAAAGATTTTACAAATACAAGATATCAGGGAAATAGGACGTAAAGATGATGATGAACTACTATGCTTGGGAATTGGGACTATTTTGATTTGACGCCATTGTAAGGGAACAAAACCGACAGAAAAACATTGATTATATATTAAAAGTAACATATGTTTACCGGAAGGCGGAAGGTGTTTAATCATAGAAAAGGAAATTTGATCTGAACCAGGAGCTGTGTCGGTGGTTTTAATGCAGTTGACTATTTCTGGCATTGAAATTGGTGACTCCAGCATTGCATTATTGGAATTAAAAGTAGGCTGCGAGGGACAAACAAAATCTGGAGTGAGGTCGCTCACCAGGCGCTCGGCTTTTTCTTTATCTACACAGGCGTTAGGAATTTGCCGACCTTTTAACCACCTCATCTTGCGCCACATTTCGGATGCGGAGGAGGTTTCGTCTACAGATGAACAAAACTGCTGAAAAGATTTACATCTAGCCCTGCGAATAAGCCTTTGAGCAGTGCCAATTTTTTCCTGGAGAATATCTAAATTGCTTGGAGAGGGGCAACCTCTCAGATTCGCAAGAGCTAAGCGCCGCTCCGCAACAGCCCTGGACAACTCTGAAGACCAATATGGTTTTGGTTTAAATATGTTGCAAATGTTTTGAGGGATTTTAATGTAGGGAATATACTTATCCGCAGCTTTTTGCATTATATTATATAGGAGGTCATATAATTCCTGAGGATCGTGGGGAGTTATGCAATTTTTTAAATAATCGTCTATAAATGCGGCATATAAAGTCCAATCAGATTTTTTAAAATTTCTTTTGTTTTGGTATGCACGGTTAATATTAAGTACACAGTTTAATTTAATAATTAAATGATCACTTCCGAGTGATTCGTTTGTTGGTTTCCACATAAATAATAAAGACAGATCTGAAGAAACAAACGAAATATCAGGGCTAGATTGCTGGAGAACTCCATCAACCATTCTGATTCTAGTGAAGCTACCATCGTTTAAATGAATGAAATTATAATCCAACATGGAGTCAAATATTTCAGAGCCGCGCCGATCACTTCTTTGAGACCAATTAAAATGATGCGCGTTAAAGTCTCCCAAGATAAGCGTTTTACTGTTTCCAATAGAAAAGATCGCGTCCCAATCGCTTTGAGTGGTGTATACTGTAGAAGGGCAATAAACAGAAATTATATTCTCAATATGCTGACAATTCAGAATTCTAATATGTAACAATTCAATACCAGGATTGCGACTTTGCGTTCTACAAACAACAGACTTTACAGAGCGATGAGTCATAATGGCAACACCACCGTAACCATCTTCTCTGTCCAATCTAAATGTATTATATTCACTAATTTTAAAAAAACTGTCGGGTTCCAACCAAGTTTCGCTCAACACGGCAATGTGGATCTTTTCTTGACTTAGGTGTAATTCAAGGGAACGAGATTTGGGCCTTATACTTTGGCAATTCCATTGTATAATATTTAAGTTCATACGACCATTATTATCAGCCATTTCCAATAAATAAATCGAGCAACGAATCAATAGATAAACTACTTACAATTTTTTGTGTCAGCCACTCTGAAAATATGGAAATTGATTGCTGGATTTTATTCTGAAGGGATTCTTTGCTTTTTATAATATTTCTAATTTTTCTAATTAAATGCCAAAAGTTTACATTATGGGAAGACTTGTTATCAGAATGACTGTTTTTCTCTAAATAAGGTGTGTTAATTTTCTCTGAAGAATCTGAAGATTCAGAAACTTGATGCCACATTATGTCCTCGGCAAGCGTAGGGGTCCCTGGTCGACGATTTTGCTTCTTTAAATTACGTTTGGGCATAGGCTTAGCTCGTTGATATGCTGTGGATGTACCTGGGCAGTCCACTTGGGAGGTTCCGACATTTTCGTCAATCGGAAGTTGCGTTGATACCGAAGTGGTATTTGTGGCAGTCACTGTAGAAATCGGTTCTACTCCAGGCATTGGTTCAGAAACCACATGTGGAACATAATCAGGGGAGGGAGGAACGTACATTGTAAGGGCTTTTCTGTAGGTGCAGTTAAATTCTGACATTAAATCCCTGAGCTTTTTTTCTTTCTTAAAATATGTACATATTTTATCAAACGCCATATGACGACCTGAACAATTAACACAAGTGTATGACGTAATTGTACAATTTTCGTGATTTTGAGAGCATTTGGGACAAACAGGTTTCTTTAATGGACATCTTATTTTTAAATGGCCGAATTTCCAACAGTTAGCACATTGTGTGACCGGGAATATAAACCGCTCCACTGGAATCCTCAAACTGTAAATATAGACATAAGGCGGAAGAGAAGGTCCTTTAAATCCTAGCCGGATCGTTTCACTCGGAGTCCAGCCGTTACCATCAGGGTCCTCCGAGCTCCGTTTATTTAACCTCTTAATAGATGTTATTTCAGCACTGCTTGTTAGATTAGATTTAAGATCTTCATCAGATATATCCAAATCCATAGCTTTAATAAGGCCGTACGACACACCTACTTCGGATGTTTTTTGACAAGACCAGCCCATTTCAGTAAACACCGAGCAGCTTATAAATTCATCTGCGCCGATATCGTTATCAAACGTAATCAACATTTTATTTTGATGTACGTATTTAATTCTATAAATCTTGCCACTGGCAATGTTATGCGTCTTAAGTAACCGTGCCAAAGCGAACTGTTTCGGCAAAGGTTCTTTACAAGTCACACATACCTGTATCCTCTCTTCTTTTTCCTTCTCACCTTGGTCTCCTCTACAACATACCAGTTTGTTTCGTCCTCTATTCATTACGGTCCATCCTTCTTCAGAAGAGTTTTCATCCCTTGTCCTTTTCCCTCTTATCGACTCATTCATTTGTGTATTGTCCTCTAATTCCATATTTGTACCGTGCTCGAATTCGTCAGCGCTCGACAGTGAATTGATGTTTACATTGCTTGGATCTGATTCACACATGTGCACAAAGCAACAGCTGCAGGGACCGACCGGAAAATACCGGTTGGCCCGCGCGTAAACAAGATAAAAAATATGTACTCAATAAACTAAGACAAAGATTAATAAGCGTCCGCTCACAAGGATAGCTCGCGCGGAAGTGGGGAATCGAACCTTGGATCCCACGATCAGCAGTCGCGCTTGCGACCACGAGACCAACGGAGCAGACACCTATATAGGTACCTATAGGTAGATGCTTAGTAATAGTAGATAATGAAGAAAAGTTTCATTCATCCAGATCATAACATCTACACAATGTATTATCATATTTAATTATTTTCATTGCAATATTTTCAAGTCTATGTACTTACCTACTCTTATAATTATGTGCATTTATTTTTATTTTTAAAAGAGTAACCATGGACTTTAGTGTCGGCTCTTCTCCATAGGAAACGACCGTTTCACAAGTACCCATGTAAGTTTCTGGGAAATAAAATATTTTGAATGTGAATTTGAGCAATGTTTCTCAAACAAAATGATTAATTTTAACGAAACAATTTGGTTTATCTAAGAAAGAAAGAAAATGCGTATATTTGTAGTAAACGTGTCGCAGAGAAACAACACACAAAGAACAAGTTGGGGGAAAATATGCGTCACATTTAAACTAAACGGCCATCGCTCTGCAGTGCTATTCTCTAAAAGACAATTTCATGGCTGTAAGCAGCGACGAGCTCGTCGACGAGACAGCCTTGAGATCGACCGAGCGCGCAGCGCTGATTCAAACCGTATTCACTAACGTGGTTGTGCTCGTCGTCGAACCCAAGGCTGTAACCTCCCGTCGCTGTTTCGTAGACGAACGTAGGGCTTGACACAAATTCTATAAATTATAATCGATCAATCTCGACTGAGAGTTTTATGGGTTTAAAATATATATTAAAGGTCTATCTTTAAGTATTTTAAGGAATACAGTAAAACTATAACCAATATCATAATTAAAAGAGTTTATTTGCATATTTCTTATTACATTTTAAGGCTGAATGACGATTCCTTTGCCCTTTTCGAGCAACGCGACGACGAATAAAAAGTCAACACACAACAATGTCAACAAAACCACTTGAATTTCTAGTTTTTAAACTTTTCGGTTTATTATGCATACGATACTTATTATTTGTATTAGCGAGTGCTTTGAACATAGGTATTTCTGTGAATAATGTGAGTATAATGATATTTTCTTTGTTATTACATGGATCATAATAATACTAATGTGTCTCAATAATATTGTATGATCCACGAGTTATTAGTAAAATGTATGTTAATTACTTAGTTAACTATTGTTTTACAATAATATGTACCTACAACTTTATTGTTGTAACGTAACATTGTGTATTTTAAGCATGCCATGAAGTGCTATCCCATCCCGTGCGCAAGTAGAGAGAGATGTTAATAGAGAGTTTGGAAGAGCGACGTTGGCTTGCCACAGGGTACCCTCGGACATCACAGGCCCGAGATCGCACAAGAGCGGCATGGCAAGAAGTAGCACGCAAGCAGTGATGGAAGTGGCTGCATTTAAAATTGGAAGCAATGGCCAAAGGTTTGTTAACAACATGTACCTAGGTATTGCATTACTGGTGTGCATTGTCAGCTTGCATACTTGGCATACGTACTTTGACTGTTTCTTTAAGAACAAAGTTAAATAACCAGTACCTATGTACAGACGCCAGCACATCAACCTACTACAATCTGTCAAATTTCTGTAATAGATTTTCAACTTTATCGCTAAAGTATAAGGTTCAATATTGATTGGGAAAATTTGACAGTTAGGTGTAGGTTGATGTGCTGGCGTCTGTACATTGGCTCTAACTATAACATAGGACATAATTATTGTGTTATGATTATGCAAAATCTAGATATTTAAACATACAATATTTTTTTTTAGTATTGGAACAGTGAGAACTCAGCAGTAGGTAAGGAAAAAAGCAAGTCAAATACGGATGGTTAGGCAACAAACAGGTGTTGGTGAACAAGAGGAAGGGTACTGCCTGTAGAACATTCTACTAGAGGCATGCTCCAGACTAAACAGTCCACACCTTCAATACCAGTAAGTTAATTGTAGTAAAATATTATATTGTGATGACTGTTTAATTCTAAATTAGGCTAATGATGCTGATTACAATATAAAATATATTTGTAGGACGAACGGACGTACAACCAGGCCCATCTTGGCATAGGGGACAATATGCCAATGGAAAACCAGCCTAATATGGAACAAATGGTGAAGTTTTAAATAAAAGCCTTACAATAGGTATGTTATAAGTTATAACTTACAATGGATATTTAGATTACTTTTTTTTTGTATTACAGTTTGAGGCTAGATCACCACCTCCAGTGCCTCATAGGAGTAATGCCCCAATTGCCTCTTCATGTAAGGTTAACTTAATTATAATTTGGTTAATTATTGGTTTAGTGTAAAAAGCACTACATAGTAGACGTGGTCTCACTTTTGATTCCCAGGTTCAGCCAATTTGTTGGGATTTTCTGTAGGTTTTTTCAACAGCAGCCCTAATTCAATCAACATGTACATATAGACTACATCTAATATGTATACTACATTGTAATATCTATTCCTTCAGAGAGAGATTGATGCGATGCTGTTATACTTACATAATGGCATTTATATTTGTTTTACTTCTGTTTAGTAATTTGTTGCATGTTTTATGTTCATAGCACCTCGCAGGCGTCTAACGCCACGCCGCCCTCACCACCTTCTCAAAGGCAATCACAAATGACGAGCCTCACTGAGCGTTTTGTCGCCATTGAAGAGAGGTGTTTGGAAAATGAGAGACTCCTTATTGACAACCAGCAGAGGATGTTAAAAAATTAAAAACTTTTAAGGAATAAGTGAGTCATGGTCAATGCAGACCCAGGCACTGCAGGATTTATGTGCATCCATCAGACGCGGGAGTTGAATCCCCGAAACATGGATCTATCATAGATTTTTAATACATGTTTACATATTAAGTTTATGATAGATGTTAAGAAAAAATGTTTTAAGTTTATGAACTGTTTTTGTAGTAAATGTTTGTTAGCGGGCACACCCTTTATGTCTGCAGGCTTTTATTTAGGTATGTACTTACTTAATTTTGTTTACTTTTTTTTTTGCTTATGTAGTCATTGTATTTGTTGGTATAATTGGCGTCTGCTAGGTGACATATAGTAATTAATTTAATTTAATGTTCTGTTTCTCATAATGTTAATTACTTTGCATAGGTACCTACTATTGTAAGAATCAACTTTTTGTAACTGAACAGACAGCTGTGCTGCTGGGGAGTTTGTTGCGCCATTTCTTCCCAGCTAAATGAAGGGTGGGTGTTTTGTGGGACTGTTTTATGTAATTTTGACGTTCGAAAAGTGCTGATTCTCAGCCTAATTTGAATACATGACTTTTGATTTGATTGATTGTTTTTAATGGTAAATAAAAAAAAAACATTATTATGCAAATATCTATTTCATTTCTCATGCCCCATACTGTATACACATTAAAAAAATTAGTAAAAATAGACAAGGGTAAGTATAAATATGCACATTAAGGCTAATAATTTTGGGTATTATACCTATCATAATTATACACCTTAAAGACCACACTAAACACATACCACATTATTATGCCATAATAATTATAATTGTTTATCTAAAGCTAATTCTGGTAATTTATACATTAATAAATTATACTTCCAGTAAAAATGTGAATACCTACTTAGTGTATCTAATCAATAATGGTGAGTATGTTCTATCTAAACTATTTATTTATTTTAAACATATACAACTATCATCACAGGCTTACCTTCAACTTCTAGAAAGAAATGAAAGCATAAATTTTGGATATGACATGCTCGCCATTAGTGGCCATAATAGATTAACTAAATTTCGCCTACTTATTAGCCCACTCTCTAAGTCATCATGATTGTGTTGGAGCCTGATGTGTCAGGATTCCAAGTAACCTAGATTCTTCATCTAAGTCACATTGGTCTAACATAGAAGCTGGTAGCCCGGCTCGATTACATATTGTGTAAAACACAGCAAGCTATCACAATTTTTCCCACTTTTATAGGATCATAGTGTAATATCCTATGAACTAATAAACATCAGAATCGCCCTTTCAGTATTCCAATAGTCTTCTCCACACTGTTCCTTGACTGCTGTGCAAATTGTTCTAATGGCTCTCTGGAGTCTCAGTTTCTGGATTACTAAAGGGAGTCATTAAATAAGGCTTTTGAGGATATCCAGAGTCACCTGAAATCAATGAATGAAGTTGGAATTAAGTACAATCTTAACTTGTGTTTAAGTTATCACTGTATTGTAAATAATAACTTACCAAGTAAGTAGGTACACTATTTCTTTATTAGGTATTTAAATTTTCCAAATGCTCCTTTACTGTGTCATTTTGTTGAACACCCAAAAGTCACATCCACATGCAAGATGCTCAGATCAGCATCATTAATCTGAAATAAGTATAATAATTACATACAATGGATTCTTTATAATTCTACATTATCCATATTTATAATTCTAGGTACATTATACATATACCCATCATATCTCAAGAAACCTAGCTGTAAACAAACCTTTAGCCTCTTGGTTAATCCACTGGAACGAACTCGCGGACGCACACATGAGAGTTAGGTCATTTTCCAATATATTAATTAAATCCTCAGAATCCCTGTAAATATGGATAAAGTCTGTATCACGGGATATTGTTTTAAACTTTCTTATTTGTTTCGCCTGTCGAGCTTTCTTCAAATCATCACTTTTCTTTAACTTCTTCTAATAAATGTAGCTTTATAATTAACCGAGCTGCCATTTTTTCAAATAAGTATTCAAAGAATCGAAATATTTCAATTTAATTTAAGTATAATTATTATTTTTGTCAAGACTACGCACGAATATTTAGAGCTTTTTGATTTGACAGTTAGAATCGAGGCTGTGGGCGAGGCTGTGAGCGACTTCGACGCTGTTTATTTTTAAGGAATACCAAAATGTATGAAGAACTGTCAATTTGCCCTCCCGTGGCTGTGCCGTTGGGTAGTTTCACTCACGGCCGTCACAGCCTTGAGCGCTAGTGTAGCTGTACGCAGCTTAGTGAATACCAAATTAAATTTCACCGCTGCGACAGCGCTGTCCGCAAGGCTGTATCCTTAGAGAATAGCATGGCAGCATAATGCTACCCTATGCAAGACAGAGCCCCAGCGTTGGTTTTCAGCAAGAGCCGCGTTAAAGTGATGTTTTCAACACAATATGAAATAAAATAAATACACAATACCTAATTCTAAATCACACTAATATTATATAGGCGAAAGTTTGCGAGTGTGTGTGTGTACCTTTATATGTTTGTTACTTCTTCACGCTGAAACGGCAGGACCAATTTTGGTAAAATTTTGTATAGAGGTAGATGACACCCTGGATTAACATATAGGCTACTTTTTATCCCGATATTCCTACGGGATCGAAACTTATGCGGGTGAAACCGCGGGCCGCAGGTAAAGGGTGTCTCAATAAGAGTGCACTTTTTCATTTTAAAATAAAAACAAGTATTTTATGACAGAGTTGTGATATTTTTATTGTATTGTAAAGAAGACATGTTCCGATTTAGTATGGAATAAAATATCCGGCAAATGACCCCCACGGCTCCGATGACAGGCCATTACTCTTTTCATGAAATTTTCCATGACTTTTGCACAGAGATGTGGCTGTATCTCACCGATGACGCGTTGTATTTCCGATTTGAGCTCAGGAATTGTTTCGGGTTTATTCGCATAAACCCGAGATTTCACAAAACTCCAAAGAAAAAAATCGCACGGCGTTAAATCGCACGATCTTGGTGGCCAGTTGTCATCAGAACAAAATTCGCTGCGTAGTGTTTCGTGAAATTTGAAGTTGTTGAGAACGATGTCGAATTGATGTTTTCGGGTTTTCGGCGACACTCTCGTTTACAGCAGCAATGTTTTCAAGAGACCGACCGGTACGTTGACGCAAAGGATTCTTATTATCCATAATTGACCCAGTTTCTTCAAATTTTTTTACCACTCTTCGAATGATTGACACATTAGGTGCACTTTCTCGGCTGAAAATTTGGCGAAGTTTGCGAGCGGTTTCAGCGTAACTTTCCCCATTTTTGTAATGAGTTTTCAGAATTATAACGCGTTGTTCTTTCAAAAAGCTCTCCATTTTTAATAATCGGAATAAACAGAGGTGACAGCTGTCAAATTTCAGAGCTGCCAATTGCATGAAAAAAAAAATATTCCAATTTTAAAAAGTGCACTCTTACTGAGACACCCTTTACTTAGTGTTTATATAACCATAATATTTATAAAATGGTAACATTGCCGCCGCGCCGGCCAACACTAACCAAATGGTTTTTCGCCACAATTCCCCGCTAAGGGAACCCTAAAAGAACTAGCTAGGCTAGCAATTTAGTCCTACAGGTCTCAGTATAAAAATAGATAGAAAATATAAAGTTGGACTGGGGACTTGGAACCGGTACGAAGGCAGATGGCTAGTGCCTTTTTGCTTCGTCCTGGGAACATTCTTTGTTTCTGCGGTTACTGTGGGTAAGCAAGACAAGTGGTGGAAGATACGATGGTAACTGTATTTCGATGTTACGGTGTTAGGAATTTGTATGATTTTAGTTTGTTTCGTCAGTCGCGAAGAAACATTCAGGAGATGACATGCCAAAGTTGGTTTAATTTTTGCTAATATAAAGAACTAGCTTCTGCCCGCGACTTCGTCCGCATGGAATTTCACCCTACTCCCATTCACCCTCGTAGGGGTAGAATTTCGAAAAACCCATTTTTAGTGGATACCTACTCTTCACAAAGAACACACCCTCCAAATTTTATGTCTCTAGGACCAGCGGTTTAGGCTGTGCGTTGATATATCAGTCAGTCAGGATTTTGAACTTTATATAATATATACATATATAGATATATTCCCGTGCGAAACAGGGGCGGGTTGCTAGCTATGTATACATAAGTATTAGATAACTAACTCAAATGGATGCGGATGTCAAAAATATTTGTTTGTAGGTAGATAACTTGATAAAATGGCCTAATAATACATGTTTCTGACTGTACATCAACGCAAAATAGAAAACCATAAACAATTTAATAAAATCATGCACCTGACCATTTAACATTCAACAAAGTTCTAAACTTTCCTCAACGAACTAGCAGACCTAGCCAATATTTATTTACTCCTCACTTGAAGCTAGAATTGCAAAGAAGACATCCGGCGCAGGAGCACAAAGCAAACAAAGCAACCCCATTAACGCACACTTGCGCACGCGCACGTTACCTAACAAGGATCGCTGCGAAATTCATTACAGCAGCGGCCGTCATAAATCAACCTAGACTTGTGGCTCTCAAAGTTTGCACCCTTGAGAAATATGGGAGAATGCTTTCTTTTATTAGCTACTGAAATGAAATAATGAGAACATAATTATGAATAAGTAGTAAGTAAACTCCTGAAAAATTCAGGAAAATACTCTTCAGTCGTATTCTAGAGATGCTCAAGCCCTTATAATTATATTCAAACCTAACAGATTTCATACTATACATTTTCAATTACTACAGTTCTGAAATGCAGTTGCATGTTTTGGCATCGTTTTGAAATAGACAAGGGATTTAATAGTTAGGGTTAGAAATGAAAAAGTTTATTACATTTATGAGGAAATCTCCAAGATGCAATCACACTTCTGACCAATGACTTCTGACACCAAATGCATGAGTGTGTTATCATAATAAGATGCAATAATTCAATTTCTAGCTTGGGAAGTATCCGATTCGCGTAATACTGGTCACTTTTACACTACCATCACACCTTAAGGGGTGGCTCCACATTGAGAACCACTGCCCTAGTGTTTACTAGATAAGGTGTCCCATTAGATGTGTTTTCAAGTTTCAGACCGGTTCGTGCTCACCTGCGAGGTTTATAAGCGTGGTTCGGGACGTCAGACGCCATTCCCGTATCGGCTCCCGGAGCTCATCTAGTCTCCCTTCATCCCCCTTGGATCCTGGTCATCATCCTTCAACTTCAAGATGTGGCGGCTACTGCTGTTGGCTTTTGTGGCGACTGCGTCGGCGCAAATCCCTTCGCTCGGGTGGTGTCCTGATTTTCAGGTAAGTTTTTGTTTTTCTTTGCTTGTTAGTGTTTGTTTGAATGTTTATTTTGAATTGATGATATTGGTAGTTAAACAAAGAAATAAATTAGAAGTACAGACGCCAGCACATCAAGCTACCCGAAACTGTCAAAATTGCCCAATCAACTTTGAATCTTATGTTTTAGCGATAAAGTTGAAAATCTATTAAATAAATTTGACAGATTGTAGTAGCTTGATGTGCTGGCGTCTGTACCTCTAGCATTTCTTCTTTGTCTATTATTACTTGGATGGCATGTATTTTATGTGGTCAATTGCCTTAAGTTTCTAGTAATTGGAATGATAAAATGAGATTGTTTAAACTCCATAAAATTTAAATACCAATTGAAGTTAACGTTTGTGTATTTTTATCGAAAAAAAAAGAAATACCTTTATTTGCGGTAAACATGATGCATAGAAATAACACAAACACAAAAAAGAAAATATATGACACATAAACGCAAAACGGCCATCGCTCAGCATAATGCTACGACCCTGTGAGATACAAAGTCTCAGCTGGTTCAAACAATGATTGGTTGGATAAAATGTATTGTTTCGTCTCAATTTTCGCTTTCAATAGCCTTCATACTACCTACTTCCCTCATTTCTAATTGAAACTTTAGTTTATATCCCTCAAAAAAAAAATCAAAACATTATTAAAGAAAATGTATGATCTCAAATGTCAACTGTTACTTAAATTTTATTTTCGGACATTAAGTAAGGTTTTGCTACTATTTACTAACAACGTCAGTACAAACCATCCGCACTCCGTTATACCTCCAACCAACCAGACATATCTACAGCAAAAACCGTCCTTCATTTCCCAACAAAAACTCCCCCTGACCTTGACCTTGGCAGTGCACGTAACAGCCGTCACTGACCGTGGTCAACCTGTAACTGGTTGTCGGGCTGGTTGGCTAGCCGGGCGACGACCGCGGGATCCAATTTACTTATGGACTTTCCTTTTCATTTATCTCACGCAAATGTATGAGTTAGGTATTGATTTGAAAGTAATGATGGATTTTGTTTGGGCAGGGTTTGTTATTTCATCAGTTGGGGTTTGTATTTTTTCTTTGGGTTATGTTTTGAATTAGAAGTCATTTTGCGCTTCATCGTACATCATAAAAATTAATGGTGTATTTAAAATATAATTTAGTAAATTTACCAAGGATTTAATGGAAGGACGGATTTTGGAGGCAGCGCTTATGAAGCAATCCATTTACAAAAATACTATACGTACGATGACATATCAAGCTATACATTTCCAGTATAAGCTGACTTCTCATTGTAAGAAAAGCCTATACAATGCGAGGTTAGCTAAAACTGGATAATAATGTATAGCTTGATTTGTCGTCGTTTGCACCTTTCGCCAATAAGCTCCCGTGTGTAAACGATAGTTACTGGATAACAAGACGTACCTAATGGTTTTTCTTTAATTTAGGTGTTTTTCTTTGATTAAAATACATATTAAATAAAATAAATACCTCTTAAGTGCACGATGTTAGGTAAGTAGACATAAATCGAGGCATTTAAATACTCGTTATTTGTATTTGTTAGTTCTCGCGGAACCTCGCCAACTCTTGTTAACCAAACCTTATCTCCCTGCAGGCGATGGCAAACTTCAACATGAACCGTTTCCTGGGCACATGGTACGAGGCTGAGCGATATTTCACCGTCACGGAGCTGGGCACCCGCTGCGTCACCACCCACTACACCGCCACGCCTGAAGGCAGGATCCTCGTCACCAACGAGATCACTAACTCCTTGTAAGTACTGTACTGATAGGCATATATCTCGTTTTGTAGAACATTTGCCAATCAGCAAAGTTGGGAGCTAATAGCTCGGTTGACGACAGCGATTGTTTTGACGGCGGCAATTGTAAAAGACAAAGTTTAAAATAGAAGACGAACTAGCAGGGGATCGAGGAAGGGGGGG
Source organism: Hydraecia micacea (assembly GCA_914767645.1). Taxonomy (NCBI): domain Eukaryota; kingdom Metazoa; phylum Arthropoda; class Insecta; order Lepidoptera; family Noctuidae; genus Hydraecia; species Hydraecia micacea. The sequence goes on along the minus strand of OU611776.1, from coordinate 4,088,902 downwards.
TGGAGGGGGGGCCCAGGGGATCAGACCGGAATAAATCGTTAATCAAGGAGTCTCTTTTAAAGCAATCCCGAGGCTAGACTGGCAAATCTTTCAATGGGGTTAAAAAGTGAAAGCTCGTCATAGATGGCAGCACAGTTCAACGTCTACAAATCGCCATTGTTTTGTATATCTGTACTTTTTTGTCGATCACAAATTAAACAAAAACTAGATAAATATGTATGTGACTTGGAGTGTAGCACTATTAAAAGATGAGCTAAGGAAAAGGGAAGCGTCGGCCACGTTTTTATTCCATATATGTCATAACATACCCTACTAAGTATGAAATATATTCCACTAGGACCGGCTTCAAACGGATAATGGAAGGTCATCTGCAGAAGGTTGGCAGGGAAGGCGAGGGTCGCGTCTTGGTGAAGTACTCTTCAGCTCCTCTGCCTTATGACTTCGAGTACAGCATACTGGATACTGACTACGATAGCTATGCAGTCATGTGGTCTTGCAGCGGAATTGGACCTGTGCACACCCGTAAGTTTATTCTTGATCCATCCTTGCATACTTCCAATTGAATTAGATTTTTATTTTTTATGATTATCTCCAGCCAGAGAATTATTACGTTTTCTTAATCAATTAATGTTATGCTGTGAAAGTGAATCGCCGAAACCCGTAAAATCCTACATAGAAAATTGTAGGTTTGATGATCTTGTGTATATCTTTATTTGGAGATCCTAAATAAATAAATGATTAGGTTAAAGGAGGAATGCGATTTGAGACAAGTACCTATTTTTCATATTTATTACCGAACTAGCTTCTGCCCGCGACTTCTTCTGCGTGAAATTTTGGCCACCAACCATCGCCCGCCCGCTCTTACTTCGATTTCGCTTAGCGTTCTTTCTGGCTATTTTTCTTTTGCCCGGCTCCTCAGGATCGCAGCGTGATGTCAAATATATGCCTATAAGGCTATAACCTACCTCAAGAATTGAGCTATCAAAGGAAAAAGTTTTTTTTCAAATCCGAATTGTAGTTCCAAAGATTAGCGCGTTCAAACAAACAAAAAAACTCTTCAGCTTTATTATTAGTATACAGGTATATTAATCACCGTTTTCCTCTTAAGGGGTCATTGTCCTCATCATTATGAACAACTTTTACTATGGGACCAAACCTGAAATCGAGAAAAAAAATCAGCTGTTCCCTAAACTTATGTTCGAATAACTCGTCAAAATGTAGGGAACAGCTGATTTTTTTCGCGATTTCATGTTTGGTTCCATAATAAAATTTGTTCATAATGATGAGTACAATGACCCCTTAAGAGGAAAACGGTGATTAAAATTTCATCCTGTGTAGATAGACATAGATTACTATTATTGGTGCTTCTACTGTATCATCCCTAAGCAACACAAAACAACATTATCTACCTATACAGTATCGACAATCTTAAACACTCCAAAATATTGTAACGTTTCTTCACAGAAAACACCTGGTTGCTATCCCGTGACAGACTCCCATCTCTGTCCGTGATGCAGAACGCATATGCCGTCCTCGACAGATACAAAATCTCCAGGACTTTCTTCCTGAAGACCAACCAGGCTGACTGCACGATACTGCCAGAGCCTGCTGCTGCCAGTGAACTTGATGCTAAGAGCGCTGATGTGCCCGTACCTGCTGAGGTACCAGCTGAGAAGTCAAAAGAAGTTGAACAGCCTGTTGAGGTAAGAATAGGAATACATAATGTGAACAGACCTTTCCTGACTTTGTTGTAAAACTGTAAAAAAAAGTAAAAATCGTTTATTTCAACATTCAAAATTACAATATGGAGGTATCGTTGGTCCCAAACTAGGCACAGCCTGTATCTTGGGCACCATTACATAGCTTTACAACATATTGATCATTTTAGACAAAAAAAAACGTAAAATTAAAGTGAAATTGGCAACAGTCTCATCGAGACAACAAGGCTATATGAAAATAATTCATAATTTACATAGCAAGAAGATTTCAATAAACGATGACATCTGTCTTAGTCTTGGCAACCTAAGTACATACCCAGTTGTAGCTAATATTAAAATTCGTATACCTACGAGTATCATAAATTGCCTGTCGAAACTTGTTGCTATACATGTACCCAACTATAAATAAAAAGCTCTGTGTTCCTATAAAGATTTGTAATTAACTTCACATTTATTTTGCCAACAGAAGAGAGTCGACCCCGAAGTTAAGGTAGCAGAGCCAGAAGAAAGATCAGCAGTTCCAGAGCCAGCTGAAGAAGCTAAACCAATGCAAGTCCCAGAACTGATCATGTCGGAATCTGATAAGAAAGAAGAAAAGATTGAGAAAATCGAACCGGTGATAGTAGCAGCAGAAACTAAGGAAGTCAAGGAAATTAAGGAAATTCCTGTAGTACAGTAGACAGAAAGAAAAGTTTGAGGGAACCTTCCAAGGCTGTAGATTAAGCTAAAAGGGACATGTCAGCAAGTAATAGAATACTCTAGTATTGACGATGCTATGACAAGGCTAATTTAGAAACGCAAATTTAGTGACAATTTGTTCGATATTTACGTTCCTAAGAATGATTGGAATAGCACAATATATTTATTGCTGACAGATCAGACTTCAAACATTTAGGATATTTGTCACTTTTGTCTGATATTTTATGTATTTAAAATTGTCCTCTATACAGCCTTGAGGTTTGATAAAAGTGTGATTCGAAGGAGCCTTCAGTGGTGTCTCAAATAGGGCTACTTTACCAAATAAGTAATGAGTACCTACTCGACACGCAGCGACGCTTGCTCTGTTCAAGCATTGCTTAGTTTTAACTCGATAGTCATTGTAATAAGCGAAGTCAGCTCTGAAAATAAAATAGTAAGTGAATTTTATGGTCTTATTTCTACGTACCGTCATGTATGTATTCCTCGAAGGTACCCCCAAGTTTCGCCAGATATGACACATTACTTACATTGTTTAACACGAACTTCCCTAAAAGGAACCTTAACGCCAATGGTGACTTATGACTTACTCCCAATTATTAAACTTTAAGAAATACTCTGATCCTATTCAAGGTATAAAATGTTCTGAAAAGCAATTTAGCTAAAATCTGAATTCCAATAGCAGTAAAAGTGCAATCGTATGATTTTTTTTAGGTTTACACAAAAGCAGAAAAGCATACAACGCAAATCGTTTGTTGTAAAATTATACCAAAACCTAACTACGATAAAGCAACTTGAGGTTTGACAAAGAACCATACTGATACTCTGTTCTGCCATTTCCGTTACTCAACCACACTTCTTTATGAATACTTTCGAGGTGCTGACTGTTTACGCCAACTAAGATCGTTTCAAACAACATTATATCTTAGCGTACATTCCAACCCTGGAAAGGTTTACCCTTATGCAAGAGGTTTCGTTCTCAAATCCGGTTTTTATTAGTAGATTTTATCCCCTTTTGGGCCCTTATTTATATGAAAAAACTAATAAGATTCTTGAAACATACTCTACGAATAAATGAACCATGAATAAATCAGTATCTCTGTGGCTTTGGAAATTAACATACGATCAAACGATAATTATACTGACCTACAACTGACTGTCGGCTTTGTAAAACTATGGACACCATAATTATAGGAATCTACTAGCTAAATCTATTTATTTTTCTACACTCTCTCGCACACACATACACTCGCCTCCTTCACCGTGTATAAGGTGGGACCCTTTAATTCTTCTATTAAGTTTATATTTTTATATACATAAACATCCTCTTGTTCGTAAGCTCATACTTGCATACCCAGTCCGAGGGCTTGAGGCGGTGCGTGCTGAAACACAGGTTATAAACCTAGTTTGGCAACAGGTGCTAATAAAAAGACACAATTGTAAATTGTATAACATGTTTATTCTTTTTGGTGTGAAAATAATAAATTATATTAAAAAGAGTGACGGTAGCGCCAATCGCCTTTAATCTGCGTCAAATTACGTTTATACAAATGTTAATCGATTTGGATTGATTAAATAAGTGTGTGAGAATCATATTCCGCCTTAATTTAGATCTTACCTGCCCCGCAAGATGGACCCACCTAATGATGACGGCACAGAATTGCCGTTAAATATATTGACGCCAAACAAATAAAACATTGCAATTTTTGTTAGTAGAAAATGGCAAAAGGAACGGGTCTGATTATATTGGTCAGGCTGATACTGAGCGCCCACTCCCGGCCGCTATCCCACTACTGCCCGATGCGGGGACTTTTGGCTGCTGGGTTTCCCCCCTGGCCCGGTTCGCCCCTCCTTAGTTAACCTGCATCCCCCGAACTCCTTCGGGGGATCCATATCAACACCGGGCTTAGTGTGGACGTCCAGTCAACATGGGCCACTCAGCACCAGGAACCCCGACCTCAAACCATCCTCCGTGCCCGACCTCCGAGAAGCCGGATTACAGGAGACGCCACGCTCCCAGTCGAAGGTAACGCCGAAATTTTCGTATACTCGCATCAAAAGTGACGTGGTTTCGAATCCGACAAACATTGTAACAATTTCGTCTGCAAAAAATCTGTTCCAGATGTTTTTTATTCAATTTTGCTTATTTTGAACTAAATATTACAATAATTGCGCATCCATTTTCTAAAAAAAGATTGAAAAAAAAAACAAAAGGCTACTCGAGCGCCACCTTCAGACATTACTATGCACTACCAATGTACGTACTTACCTAAACTTATCAGTGACGTACTTACTTATTAGTAACACAGTTATCTAAAAGAGGGCGCTGGTGAGCAACCGGTCTCTACACCTTGGATTTTTTTATACATAAGTACTTTACTAGATTTGTGTTACAAGGTTATAAAGACAGTATGACTACAATTTTATACTAAACCTAATATTTAATTGCCACCAAAATATCAAGACAACTCTTCTCTCGACACTTATGCGGGTGAAACCGCGGGGCGCAGCTAGTAAAATATAAAAAATTAAACTCAAGCAATGTGCCTATAAGTGCTAGTGTAATACGATATATTCGAGTCGGACCTCAGTGTCGTTAACGGATTACGAAAAAGAGAATACCGCGGAAAATTTGGAAATCGTACAAGTGGACAGTGATTCCGACTCTAATGAATCGACAGCTGATCGTAACAAAACGGAAGTTGATCGTGATTTTGATTTAAGAGACCAATTACACAATTTACCACATAGGTACTGCAATCAATGGCTTATTGCAGATTATTAACAAGCATGGTCCGGGTGTTGTGCCAAAAGACGCTAGAACACTTCTGAAAACAGTAAAATCTGTAGATATCGAACCCTGTGGCAGAGAAAAATACTGGCATAATGGATTTAAAAAAAATATTGTGCAGTATTTTGAAAATTTGGATAAACATGTAATTTTATGTATAAATGTAAATATTAGGCTTACCTTCGTACAAAAGTTCAAAAGTAGAATTTTGGCCAATTCTATGTAACATTCATGAGATGAACACTGTGCCTGTAATGACCATTGGAATTTACTGTGGTTTTGGAAAACCTCAGCCTAATGCACTTTTAAAACCTTTCGTAACTGAAATTCTGTTAACCTTCGTCGAATTTAAACTTAGGATGTTAATTTAATAATATTATTTCGGCTATCTTGCATAAACCTCTTCCCACTAAAAAATAAACAAGATCGATGAAATGACAAGTTAAGAAAACATTAAGACGTAATCTGGTCTTAACTAAATCAAACTATAGAATCACTTTTAATACCAAACAAATTAAATAGTACTTCACCAATACGGTTTTTAGTATAGGTTATTTATAATATCTCTTAACTAGCACTACTTCAATGTAACTCTTGTCTTAACTTTTTCTGAACTAGCCTTACAAAATCAGTATTGTCTAAAATCTTACGTCGTTAGGAAAAATAAGATTTAACGCCATTTTGCACTATAAGTGAAAAAATTATAAAACATTTTCTGACAACACTTCATCAAAAACTAGAGTAGATTGAACTTATATTTTTGTTATAAGTAGTAATTCTATTTATAGAAAACGTAGTACTCTGCACTAAATGCCACAAAATTTTTAATTTGCAATATTATTATACAAAATTTATTGTTTGTTTTCTAGTATTTTAAAAGCCCGTTTGTTTTATAGCACTATCTATACATTTTACACGAGAAATGATCATGCGTTTTAAATTTCCAATGCATTCAACGACATAAGAAAGCCTTTTCTAGACATAAAAAAATTCATAAGTCTTAAATCAGTTTTTGTAATACTTTATTAAAAAGTTCACCATATTTTCTAAAATAATGTTACTTAAAGCACTTTATAGCAAACTAAGTTCTTATTTATACTCCACTAAGATAAGATCGAATATCTGCAATTCAATATTGATAGTTTTAATTAGGTGTTGTAGATATCTTTAAGTCCATTTCTTCATCCTTAAGTCAACCTACAAGATATCTTGAAATCAGTGTTTAAGAGTTCTGCAAAACCACATTCTTAAATAGGGTTAAAGTTTATCTAAACTACTGTTCTGTTCTTAAATGCTGTGCCCACTTTTACTTAACTGACCCTTGGAGTGTATCTAGAAGATATCTTGAGGGACATACCTACTAGTTTTAGCAAAGACTCGAATTCGTCTACTTGCCTTCAAGATATCTACAATACCTTTTTAGGACATTTGTTTGCTACTTGGGCGTTTTTGTTCTTGTTTATTTACTTGAACCCTGTATAAAACTTCACTGTTATTTACTTCTGATTCTTATGGTCCTAACGTACGTTTGTTACCAAGTTGCTGAGGAAGTAAAACTTAATTCCGTCTAAGATCATTACCTAGTTGACTATAGGTAAACGCCAGACTCTCGTATTCACAACATTTTTCATTCATGTAATCGTCTACATGAATGAGGGTAAATGTACCGAGTGAAGTAAATTTCGCAAAATAAATACCTACAAATAAAGAAATTGAGCCTTTTTTTATTTGGATGGGAAATCATCTAATGACTCCTCCCGCTCTGGGTGGAGCGGAAGGGAGTGTCAGACTCTTACTGACTAAAACCCACCCGTGTTCCTTCCTTAGCCCTTTATGTTCCGGGGCAGCGGTAACCCTTTCGGACGATCCCGCTACAAGAAATTGAGCCTTATGGGTCAGCGGTCAAAGATAATCTAGCAACCTGTTATTTTTTATACAATCGAAAGTAAGTATATAAATAGCCAAGAGTTTATCTTGAAGCAAAAACATGATTTCTCTTTCATCTTTTAATAGAAATAGAAAGTGGTCTTCAACTAAAGAGTATATCCATTAATTCTTAATGAGTATAGATATGTGTCAGTAGTGGTTATTGGAAAACTCCGTCACTGTCTATCATGGTTTTCTTGGTTGACCAAGAATTTAAAAAAGTGATGAATGGCATTCGATATCTACCATCAATTCAGCTGGCTAACCAGAATTACCTATGTAACCATAAGATTCAAACGGATCTGATTGGGTCACTTCACGACTATTTCAGACGTTAATAGAGTTTTTATCATTCGACAAATTCATAATTTTATCAACAAACAAACTTGTATCAGCTCCAAATACGTCAAACTTTTTATTCTAACACAAATCGGAAAACAGTAGAAAAACCAGTGGCCAAAAAAATTTAATCGACAATGTTAATTGATCCCTACACAGAAACATAACATTAACGTACTAAATCTGCGCGCACGCATGTAAACACTCGAACCGTATTCTCAGATGGCATGCAACGGTCAGAGTGAACGGACGTGTGTTGTGATAGTGTTACAGCAGAACATTTGTTGTGATAAATAAAAAAGTCAAGGTAAGGATTTACTTGCAAGTGATTGCCAAGGTTCTATTGAGAATTTTATAATAACATCGCCACCCAAGCCTTAGACCTTGACCATGAAATCTTAGCAACCGAAATTATTATTTAACATCTGATATGACTGTTTTATGTAACTTTATTTATAGTGTAACCTAATAATTATATTCTGCTTTGTAATAATGAGTTCATAATCCACCCGTCACGCATACATACATACCTGCAAAGCAGAGACTACTACTACTACACTACTTTTGCAATATCAGTTCACCGGTGTCGGCATTTTCATAGTCAATATTGTAAATTTTCCTATGGGAAACTCTCCTCACACATTATATTAAATTTCTTGAGAAGTTTAATGCTGACTGCAGCCTATGCAACTCTATTATTTTGTCAAATGCAGCAAGGACTGATCTAACATCAAACAGTGTTACTGATAACTAGTTGGCATATGAGGCGTAGGTCATCTTCGTAGATGTGGTTCAGAACAATACCTCATAATCATAACAATCTAGATTTACTCTATTCAGTTACAAGGTTACAATTACAACCTAACCAATAATGTTGATTTTATATTAAAAGACGAGCCTTGTTATGCAATAATTTAGAAAGAAAAAAAAAACAAATGACTTCAGTCAACTTCAAAATTGAAAGAGCATCCCCAAAAGGATGAGCATGAGAAACGAATATACGTCACAATTTCTTTATTGTGTGATACTTTACGTTGTGTATTCGTTGAAAGATTCTTGCTAAAATTGTATTTTGGAGAAAGCTAGGGTCCGTCTCAAAACGGTAAAGAAAAACATCGTGAGGAAACCGGCATGTCCTAGAACCAAAACTTCGAAGATATGTGACATCCACCAACCCGCACTGGGCCCGCGTAGTGAATTATCCACTTTCTCTCACGGAGAGGAGGGCTGTGTCCCAGTAGTGGGAACATTATAGGCTGATTATGTAAGGGTCCTATCATCAATTGCTGTTGACGTAAAGCTCATTTCCACGATCTTTTTCTTAGATATACTCAAACAATAACAACACCCACTTGTAAACAAAGACGGTACGAAGCGTATTTTACGGCGTGTCTATAACCTACATTCACTTACCAAATTATTTACCGAGTCTTAATTACTAGACTAATTTAAACAAATAATATGGTGTCTCACGATTCGTAGTATTCGGAGTTAATTTATTTAGAGTTAGAACTTCACCAAATGGGGACGTTGGTAGGAATCTTGGCTATCCTAAATTTTGTTAACAATGCCATAATAAAATTAGGTAAGTATTTAAATTTTAGAAACTGTCATCATTGAAATCCTCTTGGCCTTTGGGATCGTTGCAGTACACTGCTCATCGTCATCATCATCTTTGTGTACACCTTCTTTTTTGCCATATCACCTTCAACACGATCCATCCAACTTTTCTTAGTTCGCCTTATTTCATGCAGCATTTTCATTCTTTTCTTCTACTTTAAATTCGCAAATAATTCTAATGCTTATGTACAATAATAAATTAATTACTTATACAACTAACTATTTATAATTGGAAGGTACTATTTTCATTGTTAAATCTTCCCGGTATATGCTCCTCTCAAACTGTATTCCGTTTTATAGCTCGTACTTTTATCGTTTATGCTCATTCAATAGTTGTGTCACATTTTTCAGTTACCTTCTAAAAAAACAATTTGCATGACCCTCGGGGAGTTCAAAATAAAAGTCAAATAAGAATTACATACATTCGCCATACAACGTGGCAATGCTGCCAACCTTTTGGGCACTGTTCCTGTTGACAGCGATGCGGACGAATTTTTTGATGCCCTGTGATTCTTTTGCTTCTTTTTTCACAGTCATGTATATATTATTATTTTAAATCTGTTAACTTATTATGTAAATATTACCTTGATTACTAAAAATTACAGTACAATAATAATTAAGAAGCACTCTTCAACATCTCATCTTATAACAATAGCCTTGACTTCTATTTACTCGTCATGTATTATTTTGTTAGTACGTTAAATATTACGTTGACAGAACACGAGAAAATACATGAATAGATGAATGGAAAACCTGACCATGAGGAATTTTTAATGTTTAAGAACATTATCTTTGCCAGCCCCACTGTAGTAGATAAATACTGTTATCGATAATTTTATTATAATAGATATAGGTACAGCGTCTTTCAGAAGACAATAAAAATACAATATATATAATTTTTTGAAGACATTCTGTGTGTAGACTTAATTACAATGAAACTGCCTTGATATTTAAATTTAGTACCTAACTGTACCTACATTATGTTTATTTCGAATACAGTCGAACCAAAATATTTTGGATGGATTCTACTACTATAGATAAGTAACAGAAATGTATCACAGAAAGAAAGAAAGAAACTATTTTATTTGTTACACTCACAGGAAATACAAACATTAATTACGAAACGTTTAAAACAAACAAAATTAACATTATGTTTTTCCGCATTGATAAAAAATAAATAAAAAGACCTGTGCGAGACTAAAATGGCTAAGCTCTACTACTAATGTCGGCATAAAACAAAATGATATAGGAATAAACTTTAAACTCTAGTGAAATTGTTGAAAATCACTGATCTAGCTGTATGATAGCTATGGTGTGTCATTTGTTAGTGAGCATATGTATGTTAAATAATTCTCACTGGGGAATTATTTAACAAACATATGCTCAGTAACAAAGTGAAAGTAGGGAAATCCTCTCTTTCCATTGTTTACTTACAATAGACTCTTACTTCCAAGCATTATGTTCATATGTTTAACACGACAATTAATGTTTTTATCATTATACAACGCATAGCTGGTACTAAAACCATGTTCACTGTTATAAATAGCTAAAAATAACAACTAAGTAATCGTACCAAAAATTCTAAGACATGTGAGATCTACCGACCCGCACTAGGTCTGCGTGGTAGGAGTTGAGGAACAAGTCGTTTTCTTTTTTAATCTACGGGTTGGTAGATGTCACATGTCTTCGACTTTCCCAAAGTCAAAACCGAACTGGGCTATAGCCCACTCTCGCTCAAAGAGAGGAGCCTGTGTCCCAGCAGTGGAAACATTATAAGCTGATTATCCTATGCTATACTATAGAGACTACTTCATTGATCCAATAGTCGGATAGAGCGACTGCTGAGCACTGGGTTCTGCAGGGTCCGATCTTTGTCCAACCTGGGGGTCGGGCGAAATGTTATTCGATTTTGACTTTTGATTTGACCTTGTCTTCTTTTGTGCCCAGTTAATTATAAACGATCACAATAGACGTGCGAGTTGATTGGCCTATGTGCTGAAAGTAATGACAGTGATTAAGGACGACACCTCCAAATCGAAACAGGCATGTGTCTCAACAATGCACTACCGAATCGAAACCGAAGTAATATGTATAGCTACATCTTAATACATATAGGTATGTGATGTGATATACCAACCTTCTAGTACTTCATTTAATCTATAACGGTAGGTAAATAACACTTAAAGCATAACCGTGCAAAAAGAGATCCTGCCGTGTGGTTTAATTTTATTATTTCCTGTCATTAGAATTATGTAAACTACTCCAAATGATTACACTACTAAAACGACCTATTTCTACTTGCGTGAGTTCGATTTTTTTAGTACGGTACGTAATTTTTCTAATAAATATCATAGTTCATTGTCAAGTTTGAATGAGTCAGTTCATAACAACGGACTTGCTAATAGATCGAAAACAAACTTAAAGGTAAACTTTGTACAGTCGCCAGCACATCAAGCTACCCGAAACAGTAATTTTTTTCCAATCCACTTTGAACCTTATGCTTTAGTGATAAAGTTGAGAATCTATTAAATAAATTTGACAGATTGAAGTAGCTTGATGTGCTGGCGTCTGTACCTTTGTAAAAAGTTTGTACTAGTAATTAAGAAGTTAGGGTCGGTGGAAACCTCTGGAAAAATCAAACACATATTTTATTAAAGGAAAGATAAGATTAACATGTTAGTTGCTAGAATAACATAAAACGACTACTATGAATAGACCACTAGGCGTATATAGACTTTATTTAAAAAGAAAATTAGATTACACAGGATTTTATTTTTGTAAGTAGGTTTGCACAAACACTTTTACACATCAATCATATTTTTGAAAACTAGATGAGGTCGGTGTTTCCTATCTGACTAGTCTGAGAAGAAAGGCCGAAACAAACTCAGAGTTCACAGTCTCTTTTATAGTCCAGACATAATCTTTGTCAGATTAATATCAAAAACATTAGTTAAACAAAACACATGACATACTTATACGATTATCTATGACTTCACTATATTTCAGGAGCATAGTCATAACAAAAGTTATGACCAATTTTTGTTTTTTTTTTCAATCACTTCGCATAGTGCTCAAAGAAAAAAATCATTAAAAATAAACTATCAGGGCTATCTAAAAAAAAAAAATTGATAGCACTGATAGTTTTTTTTTAATGATTGAAAAAAAAAACAAAAATTTGTCATAACTTTTGAACCGTAAAAAAAATCACCGGCATTCTCAGGGTTAAAAAGTTTGGAAATGACCTTGCCCACGCCCCTATTCGATTTGATCCATACTTCCAGGGACACCTTGTGTAAGTAAAAGAATAATAAACGTACGTATTATTTAAATCCTTAGAAAGACCTTTCCTTTGGTGTTCCCTTTAACTCTTATCAATATGCGTTAGAACAACTTGCTTATCCCTCATTTATGAATGAAAGCACTACAGGCTAAGTTGAAAGTCAACTTTTTCCCATTTGAACATCACAAAAGAGAGCAAAACTTTCTTCTTTATGTCATGCTACTATATCCATATACATATATGCATTTTGCAGTGTGATATGATGTCCTCAATTCGCTCGCAGCATACAAACGTCTCTCAAATTGAGTACATCTCACTTTGCTTTCGTCGTGTCGTTGCAAGTGCACTTTCTCGAGGGCTAAGTTATAAGACAGCATGTCACAGTCTCTTTCCAACTATTTAGAGTAGGCGTAGCATGTCTTCGTCTTCCGTTCATCTGTGTTTCTTCCTAGCCATATCACCTTTTGAACAATTAACTTTTCTTTGGTTGTCTCTGTTCTGCGTTGTAATTACGTAATACACTGGCAGTAGCAATGGCTTTAATTTTGACAGTTCAACAACATTCATTGCCTTATTTACGTTGTTGAGCAGACAAATTTTTCGAACATATGAAGCAATGGATTATATTACTATTTTTTTCTTCGAAATGATTCAGATTGTTATTAATAGTGTTACGCAATTAGGGTCCTAGTAGTTATCCATATTCATACTTATATCATATTTTTCTTTCATGCTCCTTAAAAACCTAAAACTATTTATTTTGTATAATCATTGGGCCATAAAGGTCTGTCTTTCAATGCCAGATTATGGAAAGTTCGTCAGGGCCGAACCCGAAGCCTGCCGGGGTAGCGGGATTGTCCGAAAGGGTTACCGCTACCCCGGAACATAAAGGGAAGGAACACAGGTAGGTTTTAGTCAGTAAGGGTCTGACACTCCCTTCCGTTCCACCCAGAGCGGGAGGAGTCATTTGATGATTTCCCATCCACAAAAAAAAAATGGTAAGTAATAATATCTATACAGTTTCAAGTGCCAATAAATATGTGACTTCCTCAGTCAAATGTCCACAAAACTTTTTCTAGGATATATCGCGATGACTGCTACACTGTCAAATTAGGCACCCTCAATTAACTAACGATTAACAAAACACTACACCATAACACCATCTTTTACAACAGTAACCTCATAAGCGAAACGCATCTCGCAAATCGCTTTCGCTCATGGACTGTCCATGCGTGTGCGGGCGACGACTACCGTTACTCGGTACCGTAAACGCCACAGCTAACACTTACTAAAGACATTATTGACCCACTGCTGGTTTATAGTATATGTTTTATTGAATATTACTAACTGTATTCTTTGTGACCAAAACTTTCCATTGTTCTGTCCAAAATTGTTAGTCATAATATGAGATTGAGCTCGTTTATCTGCGAAGAAATGAAATGTTGACCAGTTACAAACAGAAGCCCCCCCCTTCCCTTTTGTCGATTGATTTGTATTTATAAAATTAATGTCAGAAAGGTTCGCATTCTGAGGGTCCCGTGGCTAAATAATCGATCAGGTTAAGCTACGCTTGCCGCGGTTGGTCTGTGGATGGGTGACCATCTTTACATACCGGGACCCCTCCGTGCCTCGGAAAGTACATTAAGCCGTTGGTCCCGGCTGCCATTCCTGGATCTTTGACAGCCGTTACGGGTCGTCAGCAGCCTGAAAGTCCGACAACCTGTCTTACCAAGGGGTATCGTATTACCCAGTAACTGGGTTATGGAGGTCAGATAGGCAGTCGCTAAATGTAAAATACTGGTATTCAGCTGCATCCGGTAAGACTGGAAGCCGACCCCAACATAGTTGGGAAAAGGCTAGGCAGATGAAAGGTTCGCATTCTGGGCTGTGATTGCTGAAATGACATCTTTTCGATGGACGATGGATGAAGGCCCACCTTTCATACAGACCTGCCCTAAATTGCAGGGTCCATCCATCAAGACTTACTTATGGATTTTTCAGAAAAGACAGGCAACAAAGCCTGCTACATCCCATTAGGAACGTAATTAAAATAACATACTTGTGTAATAATTATAATAAGATTGCATTTGATACAAACAAACATTGGAAATCTTGAATTTTACATACAATTGATTTTGCTTCAATTTGGATCGCCCCACTGACAGACCGACTGAACTGACCTTTAGAATCAATACGTTAAAAGGTATCTGGACTAACAACTTAAATCATTGCGATTGTTTAAAATGTTAATATAAACAGATTGATGATGATCATCCAATAGAAAGGCTTCTCATTTTAATTACGTAAAAAAAGTCAAATTCAAATCATTTACCTATATCAAATAGGCACATAAAAGGCACTTTTCAACGTCAAAAATATTATTGGACATTTTATGTATTTAACGAATGCGCTTCTTTATGAGAACCACAAATTTCCTAATTTGGGAACCACTAATTAATCTTGGGGTCCTAAAAGCCAAGTAACTGCGACTAACTTGGATATACCGCTCACCGGCAGCTATCGCGATTGGTCACAGACGTCACAGTTCTAACCTAACCTAACTCATTTGGTCAGAGTACTTAGATACTGAGACCAATTCAGGTCCCTCATGATTCGTAGGAGAAGAATAAAGTTTGTTTAGACACAGTTCGTGAAACACAAAATACAAATAACAAAATAAAAATGTAAAAGTAACGTTTTAACAACAATACTGCCAGACAGATACTGTCTGACTCTGGTTTTCTAATATACCTGTTCACAGATCTAACCTAACCAGATTGATCGGGGTATCCTAGAGTAGTTACTGCGACCAACTGTAAGATAAGGCCAGAAATTCAAAAAGAGGCTCAATTTTTTTAAAAGTGAGCATCTTTAGATGCCTAAAAATTTTTTTGAGGTTCTATTAAGGCGCTACCTCAAAAATCTAAAATCCTCGAAAACCTACTAAGCGAGCGAAAGTGATGCAATTACTTTTAAAACGCAAAAGAAGAGTGATTGCTATACTGTGCGTGCGCTCGGAAATAAACGACGTATGTGCCAAAACGAATTTACTCCTTTTTTAACAAAATAAATGAAACTACTTTGAGTAAACTTTGATATGATAATTCTCTATATTTTAAAATAAATTCCATTACATAACTTTTAAGCATTACGCCGTGATGTCAAAAAAGTAAAAAAATAGATATAACTGCAATTTTTTTGTATTGAGAAAAATTATTGAATCGTGTACTCCTTTTACATGATACTAGACCAAAGAGTCAAAAAACATATACCAAAATGTTAAGTCCCTATTCCACATACTTAACAAGTTACACGAAATAGAAAAACCATTTTTTTTTCTATATATCACTTTAAATATTTCACAGATAAAAAACGTGGGTCTCGTATTACCGGTATTACTAAGATTCGATTTCAAATCCTTAATGTAGTTATCTAATTATTATTTTTAAATGTAGAAGTTTGTTTTGTCATACCTTTGTTAAAATCTAGTAAGATCGTGTTTGTAGTATTCTTAATGATCATAAAACTGATGTTTCGATAAAGGTTAAAAAGTACGCTTAAAGATAGAGTTGTAGAGTTTTTTTAGCATAATTAGAATATTATGTCAGTACCGCCAACGAAATCAAAAAACCAAATATTTTATTCTATGGAAGTTAAAATTTAGACGAGTTTCTTCATGAATTACATTTGAACATCGCTAAAACATTAAAAGGAATGGCAACCTTATTTTTTTTTTTGTTAGAGTTGCAGTCATTAACTCATAATATTTCATATCTTGTTTAAACTTCCTAGCTATATTTTTTTCAATTAATTTTGACAAGCCACATTCAATTTTTTTTACGGCTCACAATTAACCTTATTCTAATACTGTGTGTGCTAGAACCTGAAGAATGAAAACGGCATACAAATAGACAATAGCCTACATGATTGCATTCAAGAGAATGTAGGTAAGTATTTATTGTTGTCTTCTTCCTAAAACAAAGAATGCATGACTGTCTCGCACTTGACCGATTTTCTCTATCAATATTGAACAATGAAAACAATGGAGCGACCATCGAACATTTTTCTTGTCACAAAGATAATTTACATTTCTATACGTTGTTGATTAGCGTGAATTTCGTATTGTGGGCCGATGACACTGCTTGTCGCATACATTTAAATATTTTACTTGCAGTCTGACTGATGCCCTTTTCTTTTCTTACTTACAGCCCAGATTTTTCGTTTTTGCCGATCGTCTTTTGTTTCGTTTGTTCTTTGTGCCACTTTTCCCTTCTACTTATCATTTATAGGTCTTTTCATGTGGCTTCTTAACGCTTTTGTTTGTAAATATTTATTGTGTTACTAAATATTGGGTGTGTCACCGTTACAGTTGTAGTGTGAATACTTAACAAGGACAAATACGATAGACTTGGTTCGTTAAACCATTCGTAATGATTTCCATTTTAGAGCGTTTTTTTTTTTTGTTTACCTACACCTACCTACTTTTCATGAATCAGTAAATCTAAAAATAATAATCTGTATATTATCAATGACCGTTTTTTTAAATTTTCAATGTGAATCAGTCTTGCCAGGCAGGCTTAAATATAATTATGATTTAAGTGTAAATATATAACTCATCGCTCACTTCCTTTATAAGTAATTTCTTGAATAAATATTTAAAAACTATTATCACAAACAAAATAACTAATGTCAAAAATATTCAAGAAAATGAGTAAAATGTGTAATTTATCTATCATATCTCTTGTGGTATGTAAACAAAAAGCATTGGAGTGGTCACAGCAAACGATGAGTGTACGTAGACTACACTCCTTCTTGTGTATAGAAGGAGTGTTACTGACGCATATAGGTACAGGAAAAATAAATATAAATAGATCACAAGAATACGCAATGATATCAACAATTTTAAAATTCCAGATGTCAATCCTACGAGCGATAGCAGTATTCCTGTGCGGGTTCCTCTTGTCTCTAAGGACATGCAAAGCACAGATCATCATGCCGGGATCCTGTCCTGACATGAAGGCTATGGACAACTTTGATGCATCTCGAGTAAGTCTCTAATGTCCGCAACATATAATTGAATGAATCACGAAGGATGAGTCTGTGGCGGCATCTACATAGCCACATGTGAACTACGCATCATACTGACGTCAAGCAAATTCCTGCATCGCGCAAGCAGAGTTTACCGCGCGACTAGCATATATTATAATATACAACGTCCCGACATCAAGCGTCGGGCAGTAGCCCACCAGACACCACACGAAGGGTCACAGAGCTCGGAGGATCCTCCCTTTTCTATAAAGGATGAGTGTTTACACCCTGTTTCTCATACCTCAAATGCTACTGATGGTGAAAAAAGGAATTATTTTCCGTGAAGGCCAAAATAAAGTATTCGGCTTGAAAATTGTCTTTCTTGAATCAGAGAATAGACATCATCTTCCAAGAGATGATGCAGTATGTATTCTGGACATACACATCACACATCTCTTTTAGACATCATCATCATTCGTCCGTCATTCATCATGATCCTATTCATAATTTCTTTGGTCTTCTTCTACTCTTATAACCATCCGCATTTATAATGTAAACCTTTATTGCTTAAACAGATCCAGCCAGTAACATGACAAGGTTTAAAAAGAATCAGAGGGGCAATTCTCGTAATTTTAAGAACATTCACAGTCCGATCCCAGTCTCAATTTGTCAAAAATACCTCTAATTTCCCTACATTTTGACAAGTTTTTGACATTAATTTTACTGTCGCTGAGATGAGATTGCGACTCGATTTTGAATGTTTATAATTACGGGAATTGGCCTTCTGCAGGTAAGTGAAAATATTTAACTATTTTAATATATGTGTGAGTCTGCCTAATTATCTTTCTATCTAATCTTTGATAAAAATCATGTTAACCTCCTAAATCACCTTTCTGAACCTTCTTTTCCCAATGTTCCAGTACTTGGGCAAATGGTTCGAGGCAGAGAAGTATTTCTTCCTGTTTGAGTTCGGAGGCAAGTGCATCACAGCCGACTACAGCTTGAAGGAGAATGGAGTCGTCGGCGTTGTTAACAAGCAGATCAATGTACTGTAAGTATTCAGGGAAATTATCATCATACTGGGCATAAAAATTGGCTTCCCTGCGACCATTAAAATGTATAGTCCGGGAAAATTGTTTACCGAATTGGCAAATTAGTGATGACAACTTTCCAAGAATGACAGTTGTGATTTAAATATGTATAAAGACAATTTAAGCTGGTAGTCAATTAGCTAAACAGGTCAGACTGGAAGCCGATCCCAATATAGTTGGGAAAAGGCTAGGCAGAAAGACAGACATTATAACTTATGCTTGTATTCCCCGAAGGGGCAGGCAAAGTGCGTATAGCGCTAGTTTTGTTGTGAAAATAGTTATTAACTCCCAGTTTACTAATTCAACGGCCTTAGTCCGGCCTTGTGTTCGTAAATTGTACCTAAGTCAAACAAGCTGCGTGATTAGGCGTTTGGATATACGATAATTGCTGTAGTGACTTACAGCAATAATTATCGTATATCCTATAAGGTTAACTTTTCTATATTTGTCACCAATATACCTTCACTTACCCTATGTACCGTGTATACATCCATATGCATTTTTAGTAAAAAGCGGTTATTTTAATATTAAAAACAGACGCTCCAATTGTATTTATTTGTATAGAAGATTTTATGATCAACATGATTTTCCACAAACCTCATCAATGAGTCCTTAGATACAATGTTACTTGCATAGGTAAACTTTATTTATGCACAACTAGCTGCTGCCCGCGACTTCATCCGCGTGAAAACCATATCTTTTTTCTAAGGTTAAAGTAGCCGTTACTCCTTATTACATCAGCTATCTGCCAGTGAAAGTCCCGTCAAAATCGGTCCAGCCGTTTCAGAGATTAGCCGGAACAAACAGACAGACAAAAATTTTTAAAAATGTTATTTTGGAATATGTACCGTGTATACATCCATATACATTTAGTAAAAAGCGGTTATTTTAATATTACAAACAGACACTCCAATTTTATTTATTTGTATAGATGAATATCTCAAGCCGGGTACTCACTAGCGAGCCGTAACTGTAACCGTTGCATGTACTGTTACCAAGAAAACATAGTGTGTACGTGGTTCGCAAACCTGCCACCACACTAGAACCTTGTTACTGTATCAAGCATGTTACAGTTACAGCTCGCTAGTGAGTGGCTTTACTGACCTCAATACCATTGAAGTATCTAGCAAGTCGGACATGCCCTCAATCTCCTATGTCTAAGACCTCGAATCTGTCTCTCGTCCCAGATTCCACTCGTCTGTTCTTTTATATAGCCACAATATATAGCCCTACAGTAAAAGTATAAATGCGTGTCGGGACTCACGGTCTACTTCGTTTCATCCCACTTAGCTTTTATGGTGAATCCTCTTCAATAAAAGTTAAAGCGGCAACCGTGTCTCTTGTGTTTTTTTGCAATTTACAGGTCAGTCAGGTAAATAAATATTTGTTACGGTTGCGAATCATATTTTAATCAACATACTCGTACAACTGACACTAGCCTAAAAATTGCAAAAAACGTAAGTAAAGGACATCATCCATTTCGTACCCAAAAATTAATGTGCCAGAAAGCTACTGCTGTCTTAAGGAAAATGACCTCTTGAGCATTTTTTACTATTACAACGATAGTCTACCATTAACCTCCCGGCTGCTATTTGAGATTGAAAATGCCACTTTAATTTCTGGGTATAAAATTTACGACACTTGAATGATGTCCTTTGAATTTCGCGGGCTACTTTAGCGCATCCTCCTTAAACAAAATGAGTTACAATGCAGCTCCAATCCAGTCCAAATGGAAATCCAATTATCTTTGTTCTGTACTATCAGTATCATCAAACGTAAACGTAGGTAGTTGTACTGTTGAACAAAGCTCTCCTATAAAATTAATATTAGTATGGATTTATCCTATTGACATGACATTCACGACTGTAATCCCTGAAAGGTTAGGCAGAGGTGTATCTCTTAACCTTATTCCTTTATCGTTTCCTCCGTTTTTCTAGCGTACATGAGGTGCCATTTCCTTTCTCAGTTATCAATCATCTATCTTTGATATTGGTACGTACATCTACGTCATCATCTGCCTAGCCTTTTCCCAACTATGTTGGGGTCGGCTTCCAGTCTAACCGGATGCAGCTGAATACCAGTATTTTACATGGAGCGACTGCCTATCGGACCTCCACAACCCAGTTACTGGGTAATACGATACCCCTTGGTAAGACTGGTTGTCAGACTTTCGGGCTTCTGACGACCCGTAACGACTGTCAAAGATCCACGAATGACAGCCGGGACCAACGGTTTAACGTGCTTTCCGAGGCACGGAGGGGTCTCGGTATGTAAAGATGGTCACCCATCCACAGACCAACCGCGGCAAGCGTAGCTTAACCTGATCGATCGACCTGTGCGGCTGTTATTATTTAGCCACGGGCCGACATCACGGGCGTACATCTACGTACGTACATATAATATAATGTCTACATCTATGTTTCCAGGTCAGGAGCTCAATCAGAGATCCAAGGGCAGGCGACTCAAGTGAGCAAATCGGACGAGGCGAAGCTGGCCGTATCCTTCCCGTCCCTTCCGGTCAACATTGAGGCTCCCTACTGGGTCATCGAGACTGATTACGACACGTACTCCGTCGTGTGGAGCTGCTATGAGTTTGGGCTGTTTCATACAGGTCGGTATAATATTCTGATTCAATGACCCATGTGGTTACGAAATTTAGTTTTTTAACATTTATTTTTACAAATATTGCATTATTACTTGTCAGTGCTACATACAGATCAGCAGCCATCAAAATTCTTGCTCTGTTTGCAAATAAGAAGAATGTCTTACATTTATGTAATTTACCGATAACTTGACGATAATTGACAATGACAAGAATTGGAAGAACATACTTACTGCAATACAAAGTCAACCGATTCATATAAAAACACAACATTTAAACACTTTTGTAAAAAGCAAATTAATAAAAATTATATTTTTTCTAATTCCAGTAAACGCATGGATTCTGACGAGAGACAGGAACCCACCGGTGTCAGTGATGGAGAAAGCCTATTCAGTATTGGACAAGAACCACATCAGCAGAGCGTTCCTCATCAGAACGAACCAGCGTGATTGTGAGGAGGCTACTAACTAATCATGAGAAAAACGTCTAGGAGGTTACATACATAATGAGGACACTAGAAATAACATAGTTTTCATCTGGCTCGGGAGGATGATCAATGAAGCCTTGAAAAGCCAAAACACAAAACTAAATGCTAAGGGACTATTCCTTAAAATATTATTCGTAACGTCCAGTTTCATTTGAAAGAAAATTTAAAAAGTGTGTGTTAAATATTGTATTTAATTTTTAAGACGCTTAACTGTATTATAAGAACTATTTCGTGATAGCAGTCATGCATTTATTACTCTTATAAAAGAATGCTTTTAGTGTCCATTTTCATGACCATAATCGCTTGGGTTGAAAAGCTTATGAAAATGGAGACAACTAATTAAAATATGTTCTTAAACTCTATGTTCCATTGATACATTTAATTATTTTTTTGTAGAAATATTTATTTACTTTAAAACGTATACTATTGCACCTTTAAGTACATGCATATTTATAGCAGTCAGAATCATAGATATATGCAAGAAGATTTACATTTCTATGGTCAGAATGCATATTATGTAAATCATTTCATATGAATCATGTGTTGTACATATTCATGATACTATGTTGTCGTCATTATAAGAGGATTTAAAGATTAAGAATAAAACAAATATTTCACAACAGAAATGTATAATATCCATTATCTACAACTTAAATATATTAAAGCCTTTACAAAAGTTGCTTACTTGTATTACTAAAATAATAATGCGATTAAAATTATGCGATTCGATGACGACGAGGACAAACCTTTCGATCTTACTCCCGATATTTTAAGTTAAAAACTCTATACACTTACAGAGCATATCCTTGGGCACAGCCAAGATGAAACAAACGCATCATCCAGTGTGTTTCCACCATTATACTAATTTGGTTTTGGTAATACTGCTCCAACAAACAAATATACATAACATTGATTTAAATTCAGTAATATTATATTGTCTAAGAAATCTTGGCTACGCTCATTGAAACTGCATTCTTCAACATGATTCTCGAAAAGCCGTAAACTTCAATGATGTTAAAAAAGTCGAAATCTTGTACAATCTTGGTAAAGTCGAAATCTTTAACATTCTTGGAAAAGTCGAGAAAATTTACGATCTTGGCAAACTTTGACAAACTGTAGGATAGTCTTAAGTTGGTGTGCTGTCATCCGAATGCCAACTTTTCCTGTGTTCACCGGTAGCTTCGTCATAGCTCGGTGGTGGTGGAAGATTGTCACTCTTGGTCTTAGTTGGAGGTTTAGCTGGTACAGCCAGGCGGTCCTCCTCAGCCTCTTCGGGGATAGAATCGCGACGCCTCGGGTCGTATTCAGAGAGAGCCGGTTGGGATATGTTGTTCCTTTGCCCAAGTCCTATTAGAACTAGCTTCGGGGCGCTTTGTGCTTGCTGAAATATTAAAAGAAAATGTGAAGAGAATGGAAGAGACGATTCTTGTGGCACCTTTGGAAATCAAGGAGCCCAGGCCCAAGTTACCTTCTAAGGAGGATCGCTGCAATAAAACCTTGTTTTCATGCCTGTATAATTTATCACGTGAATAGATATTGCAGAAGAAGTAGACAAAAATTTCCATAGCCCTATGTGAGAAAACAATTTGATAAAAAACCTGAAGATGATTTACTGCCTAGTACTTACTTACTTATTTATGATTGTGAATATCTATATTTTCTGTACTTTTTTCCTATCTTAAGCTACCACTTGTAGAATTAATCGGGGTCGTAAATTAGAAGATAGAGTGAGCAAATAAAGGAATAACAGAGATCATAAGCAAGGTTTCATACTATTTGCTATTGTATCAGCTATTTAATACTATTTGCTATTGTATCAGCTATTTAACACATTCGCGTGCAGAACGTATGGATACGTAAAAAAATCGAGATACGATGTCGCACAACGTATCGATACGTCAAATTTTATGTTTCTCTATCAACCAGAACGTAAGGAAACGTCCGTTTCTCATATAATGCTCCTATAGTGACGTCACAGTGCCACAACATATCAAAATTTTGATTTCGTAGTGTCACACAGCATCGTCATTTTAAGCGTTTTGTGGGTGCTTCTCACACATACAAAGACACCTACCCACAAACGCAGAACGTGCACAGACGTCAACTGGAGTATGCGCCGCCATACTGTCAGTCGGGCTGTGCACCGTTACGCGACGCACGTGTACAGTGAAGTAAGCTCCCGAGTTACGAAACTTTTAAATCGTAAGTTATCACATATTTTGTACTGGATTTAAATAATAGTGTGTATTATATAGAATACAATAATTATTTTCATATTTGAGCAACCTGAGTAGTTTTATTTTAGTTCTTATTATAGAAATTCCATTGTTTTAGATGAACAAAACAAAGCGAGTGAGAAGAAAGAAAACTAATAAAAAAGGTGACAAAACAAGCAAGGATCCATCAGAACCATGTTCTGAAAAATGATTAAATGTTGCGCAACGTCACCCCATACGTCGACGTATAATGTCGTTCTAATCATAGTTGATTACTCAAATAAATAGAGGTACTAAAGAACGTTTATAAACGTCAAAATAAATGTATGGGAGAAAACAGTGCTCCATCAGAAGTTTCGAAAAAGTGAGCACCGCGCGCGAACGTGTTAAATAATGCCAATACATTTATAGCCTTCACAAATTACGTACATATGAAAAACTGTTAGTAAAATATTTGTTAAGGATCCCAAAAGGACGAGGTAGTTGTCCTTTATTTCTATTTTTAAGATAGTGATAGAAACAAAAGAACATTATAATTACACTTTTTCACTAAGTGTCTGACATTATCTTGGTTTAGAATCATTCCCAGAACTATACATACATTATTTAGTCTTAATAATTTCTAAGCTTACCTTATAATGATTAGAAGTCCTATTACTGCTAAGGCTGTTATTTGAGATGTGCCCTCGCCCATGGGGATGACTGATCTCTATAGCGGAGCGAAGCATGTCGACCTTGGAGGCAGAACCTTCGTAGTTACTGCCACGTCTCTGGCTGTTGCTGCCGCTGCGGCTGCGACAGTGCTCGTTTATGTCACCTTGGGAGAACTGGAAAAGGATGATTTGAATGTTAACTTTTGGAAACCCAACTTGATGTATATTCTGAAATCTATTGTATGAAAATAGAGAAATCCGTAGAGATTAAACCAGAAATCTTAAGTATCAAGATCAACCAGCATCCTTTGTGCTTACAAGTGCTTAAAAAAAACCTAAAAATCATCATACCCTCGAGCGAGATCCTCTCGGCAAAGAATGTAGAGAGCCCAGTGGATTGAACCGCGTGATCATGTGAAGCCGCTCCAGAGATATCATGGTCTCTGCGTCTTTGGTCAACGGTTCCGCATTCAGCTTGTCAGCTTCTCCAGTTTCTGTAAGCGGAGTAAAGGGAGAAATGAGATATTTTCTGTACCAAAACTAGAGCCCTAAATTCGTAAGGTGTCTTAAGAGTAAAATGTTATCGTCAGAACTCTGAAGAAGATGATGAGCGCATTAACCCAAGTATCAACATGGATCTCCTTTCCCAACGTCGACGTTGGTGTTCAAAAGTACCAGAAGGCTTTTGGGTTTTACAATCAGACAACAATGCTTTGAGAAAATAGAAGCTGGTGAACTGACCTTACAACTGTGACAATTTTTCTAGGAGCAACTCTACAATATTTATCATACTAGCTGCGCCCCGCGGTTTTACCCGCATAAGTGTCGATCCCGTGGGAATATCGGGATAAAAATAGCTTATATGTTAATCCAGGGTGTCAGCTACCTCCATACAAAATTTTATCAAAATTGGTCCAGCCGTTTGAGCGTGCAGAAGTAACAAATATATAAACACACACACACACACACTCACAAACTTTCGTCTTCATAATATTGGTGTGATTTACCTATAGTGTCATTTGTCTCTGGTTCACAAGCATTCTGCATCCCGGTCATGTTTATGTTTTTGAGCCAAAAGTAATGCAGCAGGCCATACAGGACTCCACCGAGGAAGGCAATGAGACCCATGTAGCGGAAAGCTTCTCTGGTGCCAAGTGATGCTATGAGGAGACCACCACCGAAACTGCCACTGCCCCTACCTGAGGAGATTGGATAGAACATTAAAGGTCGATCATCGAGAGAGAAAGCATAGTGTTATAACATTATAACAAAGAGGCGTCAAGCAACGTGTAGGACGTGCTTGTTTCATCATTGAGAGAAAAATTATCAGAGAGAGCAAGATCTTATACTTGCATGGGCCAATTTAGTGTCTTTAACAAACATTTTTGCTTTATTTTGTAGGGCATCTACACTGCCACATGCGAATTACGCATCATACTAGCGTAACGCAAACCAGTGTAGAGGTATAAGGAACAGGGTGTAAAGTTAAGTCATCCTCTATAATTCATTAAATGAGGTCCTAAAGGTTTTTGTTATATATTTCATACGCATTTCTACTTCCAGGAGTACAGCAGCAGGCTTAAGCGCTTGTTTTCACGTGACGTTAATAATGTTATCTGAATTCGAATCGTAGCGAAAATTGTAATTCTTTGTGTGGCTTAGATTTTTCTATATTTGTGCAAGGATGAGGAGTCGTACGTTTATCTTATTTCCCTCAAACAGTCATCCGTTTTCTTTTAAATTATACAGCTTAATTTTACATTGTATTTTAAAAATCAATATTTGACTGAATATCTTTAGAATTACGTTGTGAATTTTAAGTACAATGAATGGAATAACAACTTAAACGCTCCACCACAGAGAAGGGTTTCCGATCCAAACGTTTAATTCATTAATTCTTATTCTATGCACTTCATAAATATCTTGTTCTTTGAGAAAGCAAAATAATGTTTCCAGCAGCAACACCGACCCACGCCACGTTTCGTTTAAGTTTATAGCCGCTCTTCGATAATTTCTATCTTTGTGATCATCATTAAGTGGAAAAAGTAACTTACCAAGACTGAAATGAGCCATTCCAAGTACTCCAATCAATGTAGCTAGTAGACTCTTAGGAGCCAGCATCGCGCAGTAAGTAGCAGCTGCTACCCACATGAGGTGCACTGATAAAGACTCCATGGCTTCGAATGGGAAACACCACCAGGAGTTCCTAAAAAAGATTAGAAGTTAGAAGAGGAAGACTTAAAAAAACATACAAACGAATCACTATTAGACCTAACTCAAAACTAGATTACTGGAAACAGTTGCAAATGTATATTTTTAGCTAACGCAAACTACTGTATGAAACGAGACGAGATTTTTAAAGTAAGAGACGAGATTTTTAAAGTAATTCAGATAGGGTAAAGGCGGGATAGATGCCCCACTTTTTTAAATATCCTCCTAATTAAAAAAATAACAATTTTATATAAATAATGTTTATGAATTTAGCTAGTTTAGTCCTTTATGTTTAACTGTGATTTGTATTTTTGGCCCTACAAATTACAGATTTTGCAAATTTTTGGTTTTCGTGGAACTCCTTTTTTGGGGATAGATGCCTACCCGTATGGATAGTTGTCCCACCATGAAAATACTAAGAAGGATAGATGCCTGCAGCGCGGGATAGATACCCTTCATACTGTATAAACGAAAAACTCAACCAAACTTTTATGAGGTTTTGAGGACAATTGGTGTTTTAGCAGTAAAAAGCTACTCCTAAAACAAAAATTGTTTCCAAGAAACATGGGCCTAATAATGGAAAGCATTTTTCAGTTTTTAATTTTTTTTTCAATTGTAATCATATGATTCTACATAATTTGAGATCAAATAAAATAACCATAACTGTCGGGATATTTCGTTTATCCCCATGGTATTTCTATCCATTTCGTCGAAAGCTGACTGCAATTGTTCTGTAGTCCAAGAACATACTCGAGCTCGAACTCCTTCCTTTCTTTTGTATTTTCGTTACATGGTTCTGCTACAATCACTAAAAAGTCCAAATACAAATATATGTAAACACATAAAAAATATAACAGAACACAAAATTATGTTCAAAATATACCCTAAAACCACATATGGATATACATGGTGTACGGAGGGATAGATGCCCCTAGGGGCACCTATACCTCGAAAAATCAGGGCAACAATCCTTTTTGATAGGGATAGATGCCCCAAGTATTTTTTAAATAAATAAAAAACAAAAGAGCAACTATTTACATCTAGATGCATACTTGATGAATCAGTTTATTGACGTAATAAATAATATAACGGAATTAATGACTAATTATAAAGTTATACAACAGCAAATACTAAGCCTTAAAACTTTGACGTTTTTGTAAAGTTCGCCGTGGAGATGAACACACGAGCGAAACACGTCCTCACCGCACGACGGCCCATGGCTAACTGAGGTGCGGGGTGCCTGCGGCTCTTAGTTAAACTATTATTTCTTAGTCGCGAGTTTGGGAAGTTAGGTTTTTTGAAAATGAGGCAACTATCCCACTGGGGCATCTATCCCGCCTTTACCCTAGATGGTAACTCAGGCCTAACTTCCCCAAAGAGGATATTGATCGAAAGGTCAATTTCTAAATAAAGGGTGGCAGGAACATCGACGCGCAACCGGTTACCATGTATTGAGTAAATTTTTTGTCGATTATTCGGTTCAGAATCATGTACTGAATACATGATTTTGAACCGAATAACTGACAAAAAATTTCAAGGCAGGGGGCGTTGAAACTACTAGTTGGTTATTAAAAACAAATCTATGAAAGAGTTGAATTTTTTTTGATAACCGTCGTAAAATTTCTACGCTGGGGTGTCTAGTATCGTGTGCTGAATTCATGGTTACAGTTTTTGCGTCGATGTATGCCACCCTATATAGGTTTTGACAACACAAGTTTTCAGTTTTGTTGTCTTTATATGTGACGTTTTGTTGTGTGTATAGTACTCACTCCTTCAAGGCTAACATAACTCCACAATGTTTATCTTAAAATTAAATCCGAAAACAACCACTCAATTTGTCCTTTATCAATATTTGACAATAAAATCAATTTTCATTCTCCTCATACGTTTCCATTATCTATTATCCAATCCATTGTTCACAGTCTGAGTTACTACAGTACTATATCAGGTAAGTGTTTGCATTAGAGCCCTCCCACGCAACATCATTGTGCTCATAAACTTGGCAATGTCGTCGTAAATACATTAATCTTGAAAATGTAGTTTTAATGCCTAAGGACATATCTGCTGCTGTTAGTTTTTTGTGTAACTAGATAACCGAACAATGCTTATTCAGTTTTATTTGTACTTTCTCACTAAATCTGACACTGAGTGACTGTGAAAGAAACCATTGCATCGTGAGGAATCTTGGTGATAAAAAAGCTAGATCGGCAAGTGATCGAAGCTCTCTCCTTCCATAAATTATTCACTCAAACAGGTGAGAATTTTAAGAGGCCTTTGCCCTACAGTGGAACAAGTCCATTTTATCCAGTGAAGTGATTTAGGAATACTGCTCATATTTGAAGTTCTGTATAAAATCTACAATTTATTTCCATGATTGGAAGGATGTCATGGATCAAAGGAAACAGGTCATCATGGTGTGTGGGATGGGATAAGAATCGGTTGTACCTGAGCATTATCGTAATGTTTCCTTGAAATAGATTACGTGGATTCAAGATATTTCCGCATACGTCATTAAAACTCCGGCGACCGGCGTCGGCATTTTTTTTGTCATTATGTAGATATCGCTTTTCTTTACCTGGTGGGTCTGATCCCGCTTCTAATTTTTCTTTTTTCATATTGTCAGTCAATTCGGGCTGTACATTTACCGTCTGCATTGCTACAATGTATCTAAATATGTCAGTGCCAGGGTTGCGCTTATCAGATGCTCTATATTAGTACTGTTGTGTGTAAGACAATACATGGATGTTTCATATATTTATCTTTACACATAGTTCTAGCATTGTTGTGTTATTTCACATCAGTTTCTACGACCACGTAAATTGGATGCGACAAAATGTAGGATATTCATAGTTTATCAAGAATTTGTCTAATATTTACATTTCACGTATTATACAAATTGTAATGAACTACTAAAAACGATAGTATCAATGTTATCGCGCTGAAGCTTTACAGGATAATCAGACGCTACAAAGCATAAATTAAACACACATAAACATATAATTCACGTGCAGACTGTGCGGATGGTACGAGTGAACTAACACGGAAGAAACTAGAGATACTCACTCGATAAACGAGTAGCCGACGAGTCTCGCGGCGTGGGAGAAGAACGCGACGATGATGACATTCACATGGCCGATGCGCGCAGTGATGGCATCCGCGCCGTAGAGGAACGGGATACTGCTCAGCGTGCCCACGGTCACGGTTATTCCTGGACACAAGATCCACTCAATATTATGATCATTACTAAAATTTCTTGCACTGATAAGCTTGACATTGCAACACTAGAGCTAGAAACATCAACCTATCACACTCACCTAATAAGAAATTGGGAGCTCCTAATTCCTTCAAGTATATAAAGAGATAAGATTCGATAAATCCCCAAAAGTTTCCTAAAGCAAACAGGAAAAATATGAAAACTATTATGTGCGGCATTTTGATAATGTTAACTAAATCTCGCAGTAAGTTATCGGCGGGTAGTTTGGCTCCAAGAGGCATGACAGCGACGGTTACAGCCGATATTAAAAGCAGCACATCGTACGTATAAAATGCAGCTGAATAGTCAGTGTATCCTGTAATCAACAAACCGATGTAAACATTTAGTAACGCACTATTGACATTAACGATAACAATTTATTACAAGATGCCAACAATATACGTACCAACTTGTTTACTCCTCATATCTATTAACATGCCTGTTATGGGGGAGAATATGGCCATGCCGATGCTAGAAAACAGTCTTTCTCTGCCAAAGTCTCCACCGTATTTTTGGATCATCGTCAAAGCTATAGGATCCATGATTGTGACTCCGGCAGACAACATGATAGTCCCCATGAATCTCAAGAAGAAGTAAATATAGAACGTTTTATCGTCGCTCTCCTTGTAATCCGGTGGGCACGTATCGGGGCCGCCTCTCCTGTAATATTCCAATGATAATTTACCTTTAGATAGCCGTTTGTGTATCTTTAGATAAATATTAAGTAGTCGGTGTACAAATAATATTATAATCAAATAGTGGTATTAGTAGAAATGCCTGTTGCCACATTACCTGAAGTCACATTTTTGTACCATGCAATCTGCAGATAGTATCTCAAGACGCTGCTTGGAGAGCTTAGTCATGTTATGCAACATAACGAGGCCGCCGCAGCGGAGATCCTCTTTATCAAGTGCTGTAATATTTATGCCTTGAGCTATTAACAGTTTTTCCCCAAACCTTGATCTGAAATCTGTAATCTGATCATCTTCGTCCTGTGAAAATGATTTCCGTTATGTTACTGGTTTAGAAACAAATTAACTTATACAAGTTTTAATTTAGCCGTTTGTTTTCTTACCCTTTCCATTTCGATACCAAGTTGTTCTTTTGGTTCTTCCAAATCATCGTGAACTTCGATCAAGAAGTAAGCTGCATCATTATAATCTTCGTCATCGGTACCATTTAAGAAACTGCATAAAAAAAAATTATTGAGTTTACTTGCAATATCTACGTCTACATCTCGTTCGACATAAGATTCAGAGAAAGGTAGATAAGAAGAACAAAAGCAGTATTAATCATCTAAATATTGCGTTTTCGAAGCTGTCAAAGTAGTACAGTAAACACTAGAAATAATGCGAACAAAAAATTTAGTTTCCATTTGCCGTACAAAGCCCTTGTAAATCCTAATTCTTAAGAAACTTGCTTGGAGGCTTAACTATAAACTTGATACACAGAGTTGCGAGTTACCAAGAGAGTACCTATGTTTTCTGAAACTGTAGCACATTGTTATCACTGTTATTTAATATGAGTAATAGCGCCATTTATATGATTACTGTTGCGCATTTAACGTTAAAGTTGTTATATAAATAACTATGATTTGTGATTATGTGAATCATCCTTTCAGGTAGGTAAAAAATTGTTATGAATTGTAGAAAGTGCTCTATAAAAGTATTAAAAACTTACCTAGAATTGGACTTTAAGTTTGGCAGTTTGACCTTATGACTAATGTGGAAATCCAAGTCATCCTTGTCATCAGCTGGGTCACTAGATGGGCTCTCTGTAGGTTTCGATAGCAGACAATGGTCTACGCAACGGTCCAGCACAAAGTCTACCGTCTCATCCTCGCCAGGACATTCCCTACTAGGACAAGGGCTCCACCAAATCTACGAAGATAAATATATACATAATATATTTTAACCACAAAAGATCCTCACTCCATTCCATATTGTGCAATAAAACAATGGGTGTCCTTAGGAGTTAAATTTTTCCATCGCACCTCATGATGATAAACCAAAATTATAGGTTCTAAACGGATGAACCATTACAGCATTCAAGGGTAAAGTCCAACGTGCATAAATTTAGCTTAATTCCCTTAACTAATTCAAACAAACAGGATCACAAGACACTACTAGTTAATTCGCCCTGGGGCCGGATGAGAACGATTTGCTCAAATTCTTAGGTGTACACTCTGTTAGTACGTAACAAGGTCTTAAGGGGTCGGTTTCGAAACAAGTATATGTACCTCTACACTATTCGTAATCGGGTGCCGCATGACGTAAGCTGATGGCATCATCCCTGGAGTCTCTTGATGAGGTATCAGCAATAAAGAGTGGTGGAATGCAGCATTCAGAATTAAAGCAGTGATCACGACTGGCTTGTACTCCCCAAAACGGTCCACCAGAAATCCTAAAACCATTAAAATCTCCTAAAGATACTGCAAATAGAGTCACGTTATTATTAAACATTCAAACTTACCGGTAATAGGCGGACTTAAAAATGTGGTGAACGGCAAAGCTAAATACACAAATGAAATTTCTGGCACAGTCAGTCCTATACTCTGCATGTGTATCGTCAAATACGGCAAGAGAGATGCAGTGGCTCCGTACATTACAAACAGAGTCACTTTCAGCATGATCAGGTTGGGATTGATTCGCAGCCTGACCATCAGCCTCCCAATGCATCCCAACTCCTCGTCACTATCCCCGTCCATGGTGAAATCGTCTTCACTGTTTTTATTCACTTCAACAGACTTCGCCATCTCCGAATCACTCACATTCACATGTTCATAACGAAAGGATGTTTGTTCGTGGGCTATATCTTATCGACTGGCGCTCGATTCGGTAGCAAAGGCTGTCGGAGTTATGACGATTATTTACATAAGGTTCTTCACCGAGTTTTACTGTGTGGTTTACATACGTGTTCGGAGGCAACGGGAGAGCCAGGGAGGGTCCCGTGCTCCCGAGCAACTGCGACGCGGTCAGCTCTCGGCGGACGTCGCTCGGCACACCAATTTACAAATAATAGCAAATTACCTTCGTTTAAGAAGTGTCACGGCGATTGGTGGGGATGTTGGCTAAATCGGCTGACGATCCGAAGACCTTGTGGGTAATGGCTGGGGTCGGGGCGCTCGTTCCTTTAGTTCCCAACACGAAGGCGCGCATCGCGAATTAGCGCGAACTTTGCAGCTGCTCGCCACTTGTAAGTAAGTTGACTTTGATTTTCTTTTCTATTTCATAGAAATATGCATAGATGAAATAATAGTAACTAGTGATTTAAAAATCGCACGGTCTTATTGCAACTGATAATATGTAGTTCTAGCGCTTCCTGGTTTCTATTGTAATGTTATTGTATGACGACATTCATCCACAATTTTATACCGTTTCAATTTGACGATATTTATTAAGACTTTCAAAATACGTTACTTCGATTTTCTCAGTTGGAAAATAATTAAATGGGATCCAAATGTGAAAGGCTATTTGATTCGGATTATTACTAATACTTAATAAAGGACATAATTATCTAAGTGAGCTCTTGAGTCCCAATGTATTTCAACAGCCAGTTGAAATACATTGAAATACATTCGGACAAAATAAATTCGTACTTTCTGCCCTTTTGTCCTTTATGAAGGTCAGACTAGTTACATGCGTAGGAACCTAGGTACTTCGTATAACAGGTTCTTCTATTAATGTAAACCACAACCTCTGTTCTGATCTGAAGCTATTGTAAGGAATAGTTTTGCCATTAGGATTCAATCCTGAAAACTAAGTGCACCCAATAAGTAAGTCATCATCAACTGACACGATCGGTAAAGGCAAACAACAGGTTCGATTCCCAGGTAGGAATTTATTTTATTTAAAAAAAAAACAATTTCGTAGTTTCAGTTGTTTTCAAATTCGGGTACCTACTTGACTCCTTAAACTGTTTGACCATTGCCCAAAAATTCAGGACTTTATAATTAATTTTATAGGTCGCTTATGTAGGCACCTAGCTACTAAAATACTAGCTTTTACCCGCGACTTTGCCCGCATGTTGGCAGGAAATGATCTACAAAGAACATAGACATAGTTACTTTCGCAATTATAACATTAGTAGGTACTATTATGGATAGTATGGATAAATGCATGGCCTCCGTTTACTACGAAATAAATCATCTCATTTGACCATTACTAGTTAGATCTATCTACAACAAGTCAATTATTATGGTCAAGACGAAAGGGAACTCGCTTTCGTCTTGACTTACCATAAATTATTACCGAAAATTTTCTACGATACCTACCAAAAATAAAAGCAATGCATTAATATGCCAAAAGCTATTATCTATATAATATAGGCAGGCATATTTATTTACAAGGTCGCGGATATAAAAATTAAATGAAAAGAATAAAATGCAACTCTTTGAAGTGAACGCATTTCAAAGAGTTGCATTTTTTCCTTTTCATTTCCGATTCCTTTAAAGGAGGTAGAACATTTTGGAGCCCCAGGCCTTTTTCTGTTCTAGGACTCTTGGTCGGACCCAACGAAATAGGTTTGATTTACTTGCAATCCTTTCTAAATATTCATTTTACTCCATCTGTCGGCATTTGGGGTAAGTGTCTGCGTATCTTTCAGCGCTATCTGTTGTGGAATAGCAGTACTGCTGGTAATTGTTTTAATGTAGGTAATATCCATGCGGAGAAAATATTGCGTGATTTGATTATGTTAGTGATGTTACTTATTTTATACTATCTCCGTCGACTATACGTAAGTATATCTAATTATTGTAGTGAAATTGTGAAAACTATTAACGTAGATGACAGCTAGAATAATCCTAATAACAGACTTCATTGCAGAAGCCTCTCTAAGGTTTCATTGAAATATTTTAACGAGCATCGGAATGTTTTACTAAAATCTAAAAATATATCCAAATCAATTTGCCAGTTGTGTTTCGATTCACGAATTAGGTAGTGCGTATTGTACACCAACACCTAAAACGAAACGTAAGCAAGTTTACAAAAAAACTCCATTGAAACTAAAAATATTTTTTATAATTAAACAGAACACGTAGAATTACAATTCATAATGAGTTCTGTTGTAGTTTTCTAATTTAATTTTGAACGTTTCTACTGCCACCTTTCGACCATAAAGATGAACTAACCCGAATAACTCTAGAATGTCTATAGTCTACTGCAAATTGTCAACCATAATGCATTGCGCATAAATGGCCGCCATGTTGCTGCCGTCTGAAAGATGTTCGCAACTGTGTGTGTTTACTAATGAATTTTAAGAACTTGTATAGTTAAATTACTGTGTTTGTGAAATTGTGAGTGTACAATGATTTTATATTTCATGTATTATTGTGATTGAAAGGTCTATCAAATGTCTCTGAAGCCAATAAACAGTGAAATTTTCTTTAGATAGTCATTCGGTTCGGACGGCATAATGGCTGACAATCTGATTCAAAAGTCACATAAAACTAGTGAGAAAAACAAGTATAACAACGTTGTTCACCGTACGACGAGTGAATCTCTTCGACTGAACGAGTCGGAGAAGGGGGTGACTCACCCGACAAGTCTGCAAGCCGCCCATAACCCAAGGAAAATATCTTCATTTCAGATCACCAGTGTGACGGTCGGCTCTCGAGTGAGCACTGATGCTGGCGAAGACTCCGCTGACGATCTTGATGAATCTCACACCGACGACATATCGAGAGTGACTGACATTGAGAATGAAACGCCTAGTTATTCCGAGGACACGTTCTCGAAAGATGATGTGTTTTACAACGCGTCGAGTGCATCATTAGGTTGCGCCCCTGTCATCCCGACCAGCTCGCAGTACGGGCTGGCTATCGTCGGCCAGGACAACGCTAACAACCAGATAGGAGGAGCAGTGCCAAATAGTAATAATACAGAAGTGTCTGACATGCATGTCAGCGTTACTAACGCCGGAACTGGCAGCATCATTAATCTCATAGGAAATGCTAAACCCCAAGAAGGTATGAAAGAAATACAAGAACATGTTAGGAATGAACGGTTTAAAGTTGTGAAAATTGAAAGCACTGAGCCTTTCCGTAGGGGTCGATGGATGTGTATGGATTACTTGGATCACACAACTCAGCAGAATGCACCTATTACGTTAAACAACAACCTTGATGTGACTGAGACTAATACGCTGCAGGCTCCTGACAGTGGTGTGGTGATTAATGATAGTCAACATGATGAAATGTCTAATGATCTGACCAACAAAGGGCCTAAAGATATGCAAGGTAATGCTCCAACTGTGCAGCAATTAGAACAAACTCTTCAAAAACAATTTCCAATGGCTTCTCCGGGCCAATCTTTGACTCAACCTATTAATGTGGTGCAACAGCAGATGCAGCCTGTTTCTCAGTCAGTGTCAGTGCAATCTCCACCTTTAGAAATACCACAACAAATGCCAAATCCAAATCTGCAGCCAAACCAGCAGCAGGTTGGACAGCAGCATCCTCAGAGTATGACGCACATCACTATGCAGAATGCAGCTCAGAATCACCCGCAGCAGACACAACAACAGCAAGTGCAGCAGATTCCTCAAAGCTTCCCTCAACATCAGCTTCAGCAAGTTATTGCTCAGTCTCAGGGTATGGCAATGCAACAGATCCCAATGCACCAACAGATGCCGCAGCAAATGCAACAAATACCAAACCAGCAAATGCAGCAGATGGGTCAACACATGCCTCAAGCACAAATGACTAACATGCCACAAATGCAGCAACAGATGCCTCAGATGCAGGCTATGCCTAACCAAGGACAGATTACTCAAGTAGCCCCTCAGCAGCCTCAGATGCAACAAATGCAGATGCAGCAAATACAAGGCCAACCAAATCCTCAAATGCATATGCAACAAGCTCAAATGCCTAATATGGGACAGACTCACCACATGCAAGGACAGCAGGCGATGGGAGCTCAACAGGCCCAACTTCAGCATTTACCAAGCCAAGCTCAGATACAGGCTCTGCAAAATCAACAATTGCCTAATCACATTCAACAGATGCAAATGCCCACACAACTCACTGGCGCTAATCAACAGATGCCACAGATGCAACCTCAAATGCATCAGATGCCATCGCAGCCCCAGCAGTCAGTTGTGCCTGGCATGCATCCTCAAATGCAACAACAGGGCATGTCGGGAGTGCAACAACAATATAACCAAGCGGTTAGTCAGCAGTCTAATGCTCAGTCAATGATTACTGCTAATATGCCATCTTCTCAGCAGCAGATGGTTCAACCTCAACATAATGTTCCTCAATACCACACACAGCAATCACAGATGAGCCAGCAGGGCCAAACTTTGCCACAAGAGGTGCTCACTTCTATTGTAACATCACAGCAAGGTGCAACACTACCTTCAAACCTTCAACCGATGCCTTCTCAACCACAGGGCTCGACATTGCCTGCAAATCTCCAGAGTCTCACTGGTCAGCAGCAGCCAACACACACTATTGCTCCTCAGCAAGGGAACGTGCCGCAAGGAAATATTCAAATGATGACTGCGGCTCCGCAGAATATGCAGATGACTCTAGACGGGAATCAGCCTAGTATGCAGATACCCGCCTCAGATACTATATTCATGCAGCCAACGAACGTCGGTCAGCAGATGCCTGTCGCGCAGCACATGGGGCAGCAGAACCTGTTGCCGCAGCAGGTGGGCGGTCAGGGGCAGATGGGCGGCGTGCAGTACGTGCCCAACCAGCCGGTGGCGCAAGTGTCTATGGCGCACCAGAACATTCCGATGTCGATGCAGCCGAGCATGCCGGTCGGTATGGGCGGCGGAGTCCACCCCAACGTGGTGCAGTCCCAGACCAGCATGGGTCTGGGGTACGGGAACGTGGTGCCGGTCATGTCTCAGAGTAGTGTGGCGCCCGCGGAGGCGACCGTGTCGGGGACTAACTCGCCGGTGGTGTCGATGCCGGTGTGTTCTACTGCGTACGTGGCGAACACGGCGCAGCCGGGCCATGACAGTCAGGGCTTCGGTAGCCCCGTGAGTGCGGTGTCTCATGCGATTAGTGGCGCGGTGATGAGCAGTGTCAATGTGAATGCGTGTGATAGTGGCGCTCCGGATGTGTCCTCGGACACGCTGCAGGCTGGCGACACAGGCGATGGCAAGGAGGAGGCGCCGGCCGCTCCACCACCCGAGGATGAAAGGTCAGTTTTCAATTCAATATTTAATTATTTTTCCTTTGCATCTATACATTTCCTGTGAATGTTCTTACCTAAACTGTTCCCATTGAATTATCCTCAAAAGGTCCTTGTTACTGATACAGTACTTATTATTTAAATGCTATTTCTTTCTGTCAGATATATCTTATTAGGGTTCCG
Source organism: Hydraecia micacea (assembly GCA_914767645.1). Lineage (NCBI taxonomy): Eukaryota > Metazoa > Arthropoda > Insecta > Lepidoptera > Noctuidae > Hydraecia > Hydraecia micacea. The sequence continues at coordinate 4,050,661 of OU611776.1, read as the reverse complement.
TACCCAAAGGGTAAAAACGGGACCCTATTACTAAGACTCCACTGTCCTGTCCGTCTGTTTGTGTCTGTCTGTCACCAGGCTGTATCTAAACTGTGATAGCTAGACAGTTGAAATTTTCACAGATGATGTATTTCTGTTGCCGCTATAACAACACATACTAAAAACAGAATAAAATACATATTTAAGGGGAGGGGCTCTCATTTTTTTATATATATGTAGTGTTAAATATTGTATGGTGGTTCAGAACCCTTTGTGTAAGAGTCTGACTTGCACTTGGCCGGTTTTTTAACGTTTCATGTGGCTTATACCAGTTTATTGGCTGCAGAATGTCAAAGTTATCCCATAGCACAGTAAATTAAAATTGCATACTGATATCAGTTTAATTCTAAATGTATTTCTAACATTGTCTTGGATAAACAAGAAAGATGTAACAGAAAAATGTCTTGTTCGCTTCACTTGTGGAACTTTGTAAAGCATAGATTAATAAACCCTGTTTTAGTGTTTTATTTAGTATCTATTTTATAACTAACTTTCTATCATCTCTTTCCTGTTATGATTGACGTTTAAATATAGCAATTAATTTGTATGTCAAAGGAAATCAGTTTTAAAAATATTTCACAACTAGCTTTTGCCCGCGACTTCGTCCGCGTATATGTCGGTTATCGCGGACGCAGACGAAGTCGAAGTCGAATAAAAAGTAGCCTATGTCCTTTGTTGGGGTTCACGCTTACCCTGTACCAAATTTCACACAAATCGGTTCAGTAGTTTAGGCGTGAAGAAAAGACAGACAGACAGAGTTACTTTCGCATTTATAATATTAGTTAGGATTATTTCTTTAACTTTCCAGCTGAAGTAATTGTTCAATGTTTTCTTGATTAAAATTCATACTTGAACAGACTGAAAAAAGAGCTTTTCCTGTATTTTACAAAGGAAGTGACTGTACTTAGGTATTCAAACTCATTTTGGCAATTATGAAATCTTTAATTTTCATTGAAAACCGTTTGTAATTAAACTCTGCCCTTGGTACAGTAATTTAAAATTTTGATCAGGATATTTTTGGTTTTATAATGCTTTGTTACTGGCATTATGTAAGTAAGTGACTAATTAAGCCATTTGTCGGGGAAGAATGCCATTGATTATCAGTACCATTAGAACTTAACTTAGTGACTTTTGGTAATGGATGTATCTCAACATTTTTTAAGTAAACTTTAACAAACTCAAAAGGTTCTCTAACACTAATGATTTGATCAAGTACTTGCCGGTTTTTTGTTTCATGCTGTAAAAATTAATACTTTCAAAGATTACAGATTAAATTAACTATTTTTTAAAGTAGGTACTTAAATGTTCCATGTATAAAAAAAATGAATGGTTTTATGTTTTATGAAACACCATTCATTTACTTACAAAACTTCATAATGATTCAGATTTATGAAATCAGTAGCTGCGCCCCGCGGTTTCACTCGCATAAGTGTCGATCCCGTGGGAATATCGGGATAAAAAGTATCCTATGTGTTAATCCTGGTTATAAACTATCTGTGTGCCAAATTTCATCCAATTCTGTTCAGCCGTTTGTGCGTGAAGAAGTAAACATACAAACACACAAACTTTCGCCTTTATAATATTAGTGTGATGCTGCTGATCAAAATGAAATGAATCAACCAATTTAAATTTTGAATCACATTCAGTAACAGATCTAAATATCAGGCAGCGTATTTCTAAACGCTGGAAGCCCTAAGAATCTTAACTTAGCATCCGCGGATGGCGACAGAACTTACATTACAGCAAGTGGCGAATCCGTATCTATTTGCGAAAATAACTCATCCGTAGACAATGGTGGTTGTTTTCGTTCCTTTTGGTTGGTGCTCGCACCGTCGCCGAGCGGAATCCAACGTCCCTTTGATGCTGTTTATTTGCGCTTCGTCCTGCGACCAGCGACATAAATAGGTGGTTGACACGTACGGTGCATGGTGCGCGCCGGTATGCCGCCGGTGACTCACGCGCAACGCACCCGATCTACTGCCTGGCTAAAAAAGCGACAGTCGTGAGTTCTTTTTCGTCTGGCCTGCTCGAAGATATGTACTCCTTTTTTTTTTGCACTAGATTTCTCGCGATCCTTTCGCGGATTAATTTTCTGCATTACTCGCTCTTCGCATTTTCGCAGTTTCGCCGGTACTGTGATTGGGGTCACGTACAATTATTATTGCTGGACTCGAACTCACTTGGTAACATAAACCGCATTCCTTGAGCAACCCTGAGTTAAATCGCGAATTTATTCACAACACTAAAGACTTCCTCATGTATTCATGACACGAAGCCGCAGAGAAGTTGGTATAGGCGCCAGCGCACCTACGTCACTGGCGTCGTTGGTAATCGAGTAGAGGACCGAAGGCCGTGAAACCCGAACCTTCCATTCGCTTCTGATCGACTCACATGCACTACCATTTGTGCTTAAAATAGTTCAACTAAGTACTCACTTAACATGACTAAGACCGTTAAGCAGAAGACTGCATAAATTAAAAGTTGTTTCGATTTCATAGAGTATCTTGAACACATTGTTGTTTTGTTAGTACTTAAAATAGCACTTATATCAGCTACCGTTATTTTATTGCTTGTAAAAATTCCTTGAGTTTTTTCAATGGCCCATTGTCTAAACGTTCTGTTTTTAACCGACTTCAAAAAAGGAGGTTCTGTATTCGACCCGTATGTATGTATGTTTGTGTGTGCGCGATTTTTTCAAAAACGAATGAACCAATTTTGATAATTCTTTCACTAATGTGATCTACATACTTTCAAGAAGGTTTTAGTATATAATACATTATGTAATTATTCTTATGTACGATGTTATATGCATAAATGTACTGCATCTCCGGCATTTCTATGTGAATTTTGATGATTCTTCTAGTCGGTATCTTCAATTCTTCAATGCACTAGTGTTATTTGAATTTGTGTGAGTAGGTACAACTAAAAAGTGAAAAATAAAAACTTTTTTACAAAAAAAAAACAACCGACTTCAAAAATAAACTACAAAGTGATAAATAACTTTAATTTCGGAAGTCGGTGTCAAACAAAAAACGAAAATGCGGAACCAACGACACCGACTTCCGAAATTAAAGTTATTTATCACTTTGTAGTTTATTTTTGAAGTCGGTTGTTTTTTTTTTGTAAAAAAGTTTTTAAACTCCTGTCTATTCACGGAATCATTGTCGTGTACGACAGAACCATGGACTGAAAATGAATCGCTATTACAGTTTTATAAGACAGCACAGTAGACTTGTACTGAAAGAAAATGAAAAGTCAACAGGGCTATTATAATTCACTATGACCAATTAGCGATTCCTTAATCGAAACCACGTGAATTCCGAATCTCGCCTTCATTTCGCGCGGTTTTGTTCATTTTGTCATAGAGAATAAAGACCCAGGAGTGACGAATGAAGGAGGAACGCTCTTCAATTTTTTTTTTTTTATATGGATTTGTTGGACTGGACAGATTGTGATGGATACTAGTTCATCTTAGAAGACAGTTGGACACGACATTGCTTTTATGCAATTTTATTGATTAGTACAACACCTAATAGGGCGTAGTAATTCCATTGTTAAATCAGGTCGTAGTATTTATTATCTCAATGTACAAGCGGTCTAATCGCGAGAACTATTGACCCTATTTTAATGGATTTCATTATTCATAATTGGTATATTTAATCTCGAAACAAACTCCGAGGCAGGTCTATATGCAATTCCAATGAACATTACATTCATTTTTACAGACCATTGATCATCGCGAAAATGCTTTCAAAACTGTGTCTTCTTTTTAACCGTACATTACACTATAGAAATAACTAGTGTTCCAAGATTGTTCACATTTACTTTAGTAGAATGTTGCACGAACACTAATGAACACGTATTAAACAGAGCCCAGAACAAAGATCAATTAATTAAATGTTACGTGCAAGCCAAGTAGATTTCTAACCCACTTAATAATGTAACACACTTATCTCGGGTACATTACTTACTCTACTAGTGTGAATGTTACTGATAGCGATTATTTAAGTGAAAATGGAACATCTGTATTCTGTACTATTGAGGACCATGAGACCAGCGGTGGCCCAGTGGTAACGGTCGCGACTTACGACTTTACGAGTTGTACTTGTAAGTCGTAGACTAGTCGTACCCTGTCAGGTGCTATACTTTGTGTAAATTATTTCATTACCACAGCGGCTATCGAAACGGCGAAGGAAAGCATCGTGAGGAAACCGGCATGTCATAGAACTAAAAAATTCGAAGACTCGGACCTCTACCACCCCGCACTGGGCCCGCGTGGTGGATTACGGCCCACTTCCTCTCACTGAAATGAGGCCTAAGTCCCAGTTGAGGGAACATTATAACCTGAATATGAGCCCATGAAACAAGACTCCAGAACTCCAGACTTATTTGTAGATAGCATACCTATTCGCAATTGTCAATAAAATTGGAGAGAATTTATCCGCGCGTACGGTTTCTACCTCACGGTACAATCTATTGGCGTGCTTATATCGGTGAAAGTGGATGCACAAAATACCTTCTTGGCTGCGATCTGCGCGCAGTACATTGTCAAATAAAACGGCCATTTGTAAAAAATATGTGGGTGTGTTTTACAAGTTAGTCATTTATATGGTACCGAAACGAGTTTGGCGATTTGATGGGGTCTCGAATTTTATTTATATTAAGTACACGCTTTATGTCATGATGATTGAGCAATTTTTTTAAATACTCTGAAGTCGTAAAAATATTATTTCAATTGAACAGTGTTGATATTGTTTACTTAAACCGGTACATATGTAGATCTGAACATTTTAGCATCGAAGTAGCGTAGGAGAAATGCCGTCAATGCGTCATTATTTCACTTAAATCAACCACAGAATCAATTTCACGAACAGGAACGTCATACACACTCGTATGCGTTAACCATGTGCGATAACAATTTGTGGAGTCACCCGATCGCCATAATTTTTCCATTGGTGCAGTATAGATAGATAGGTTGACGCTTCATCTGCTACGTCACAGCGATCGTGTGAAGTGTTACCATTGAATATGCTTTGATAACATGTCCCATATCGCGTAGTTTGTTGTCAAACAAACAGCTGTAGGTCGGCGGTGCGTGACGATGGCGCGCCTCGCAAGGACGTCCAGGGCTTGAAAAAACCCGCCGAAGTCCGCCGATCGACGCGTGCACACCGTCTGAATCTTTTTCATCTCGCGAACGCAACAAAAAATTAAGATTTTTTGCACAGCATTGAGGAACGACTCGTGGCCCCGATAAAGTGTCTATTACTGCGCAGTATCATGTCGTTATACTAATAGCCAGTAGTCTAGCGTTGTAAATAAAGTTTTGTTTATTTTAGGGATGTTACACACGAAGTGTAAGTATTAATGTTAAACATTTTGGGAAATAGAAGCTTTAAACAGAAGGTATTTAGTATTGTGTCATCTAGTTTATTTTCATGTGCTTCCTTGCTTAAGTTCCAAGATATTAGTCACAAATTCTTCCACGTGTATCGTGTACACGGGTTAAAATTCTAAGCAAATCAACAGTAGCCTAAGTAGTCTGTTAGGTAACATCGAGTGCAATATAAAAACTGTATCAAACTTTTGGTCCTCAATAATCACACTTGAATAAAGTTTGTTGACTGATAAATATACAGAGATAATAAAACAACTCGACGAACCGTACCCGTGATATGAAAACTATTAACAATTCCAAATATCGATAAGATAATGACTTATTGCAATTAATCTTGTACTATACAGCGGCTATAAATTTTAAAATCGCTTTCACTTTTGCGATCGATTTGGTCTTTGTCCAACCGCACAGTGTTTAAATTATTTTAACGAATTTGCTTGTTCTAGTGCATAATTATGATTGTGATCCGCTTAACATAATGGATGCCACAGTTTGAATCGTTTCGTGCAAATAATTAAACCAGTCAAGAGGCTGATGGACTGGTGGATCTCACATGCATTCCTCGAATGTTTCCACGCCAGCTAATTAGCGCTGTGACCTCAGATTGAACAAAATAATTAAACAAACGATTACCAGACGATATCGTTTAATAAATCAAACAATCAAGTGTTATAGCGTTAAAAACTCTACAAACTAACCAAGTACGTACATTGATTTAATAACACAAAAACATATTTATTTAACTCGTTAAATGACGTGATTCTTTTACATAATTTAACATCTGTCAACTGTGACAGACAAGCGTGAAAATTGCGATCAAACTTATCAAAGTGGTGTTAAAATTCCAATAAATTGATATCTATGATTGTTTGCTGATATAAGTAATTGATTATCGGCAATCCTTTGTTACTGAGGAGCGGACATATCTAACTAGTCGTCGATAAATTCGTGACAAGATGCAGGCGCCACAGAAAACAAAAATATCTTGATAGGGTGCGTTATAAATTCATCCGATAGTAACATTTGCAAGATATATTACAGGCGCATACTAACTTGTTCAATATATTAGGTTCAATAATCTGATAAAATGTGTGACTATTATAAAATATAACCGAGTCATTGGAAATTGCGAGGCGATGCGTGTTGACCTCTGTAAGTACCAGCACAATATTTCTAATTATAAACCGTTTATCGGTCTTTGTTTTCGAAATGTTATGGAGTTGACGGGGGACGTGGGCACTTTAAAGACTTTAAACGTTCAATTAAAACTGACGGCTTGAAGTCCTTCAAGAGATCAGGCTGCTGCTGCTGCTTGCCTTGCCCAATTCGATCTACTGAACTATGAACGTCACTTCACTTCGATTTCACTGTCACAGTCAAACTGCTTAGTATGCTATCAGCCTCCTTAGAAGGCAGTTGTTTAATTCAAAAACTTTTTGCTTGCAATAGTAAAGCTCAAGTTCTTAATAGTCAGGTTTTAAAGTTTCCCATCATGCGATGCTTTGTTGGAGAAATATCATAAAAAGCTAGATTTAAAGTAAACTGTGTCATAGTTTGTTCGTACTATTCACATATTCTATTTAGTTAGAATTTCAAGTGCAATATACTAAGGCTTTATTGCGAAGTGGGAAGCGTTGGATTTTAGATAAGGTTTGCACGCCGCGTGCGGTTCCAGTTTGCTATCGATACAGAAATGTATATTGCGTTTGATAAAAGCTTCTCGGTTTGTTGACCCACATGGATAGATGTTTCTCCGACACCGCTAGTTACAAAAGTTTCCTTGTGCTTCAGAACTGTTAAATTTGCTCTTTCCTAAGCATTATTTGCTCCATATGCAAACAGTTTTTCTGATGTTTTGAATGACACATGGCAGAACCTCGTCCGCTTGCAATTGTAATTCAGGCGTCGCCAGAACGAATCGGCGGCTGCCGCCGCTTGCCGGAAACGTCCTCAGAATGGCACATTGCCAGTCTTAATGAATGTAAGTATCATCCTTACAGAATTTATTGCGTTACAAATGCCATAAACTATTTATTTGCGCTTAAAATCAGTTTGACCGAGCTTAAATTATCACACATCGAGGTATTTGACTCGTTCTAACCCGTAGCGATGCCGTCTAGCTTCGCATTTGGATCTAATAGACGTGGGAATATATCTACTTAGGCGTTGCATTTTGTAGAGGCATTTGCAATTCAAACGCAACGCTTTATTGGTTGTACGTAGCGGTGCGCCCAATGAAAATTCAAGCAATAAATTGTGTGCAAGGCGGCTAAATTACGTGGTAGTTGTTTGATACGGGGCCGTTATGAATTTATGGTGTATGCGAAGGTGTTCGGGTAGCGTTCGTTCCGCGACAGTACCTGTGTGACCCAGTGGCGCGAGGCTGCATTTGCTTTCCCGCCAAGTTCATTGGCACCGTCCAATCCCCCGCCCGCGCGCCGGTCAAGCCTAAAAACTGACACGATATTACTCTTTGTAAATAGAAAGTAGTTGGTTTCGCTATTGATCAGATGTATATTTTGGCGAAGGAGAATCGCTGTGTGCCGACTGCCGTCATGTAACAATAATCAATAATTGAAATCTTCAGACCTCATGTCGTCTAGACAGACTGATGCTGGATCAATATTGCATAACGAGATCAAATAAATGCCTGTAATATCTCGGATTACTTAATAGGTATTACTTCCTATTTTTTGTCTAGTCTTTCGTAATCGATCATATACTTACCTACTTATTGTTAGGTCTTGTGTTATTTATATATTGTACCATCTCTTGAGCATCTATGTACTTTGAATTGAAAGATAAAATAAATTCCGACAACCGGCAGTGCTAGTCTGGCAGTTAATTAAGTAATTAGTTCTTAATAATTGTACTTTTAATAAATTGCTAAACTGAAGTCTTTGTAATGTAAATTCTTTTTAAAATGCTTTGCCAACGAAGTGTTGCCCAAGTGAACTTATTGGAGTATAAGACCAGCTCTCGTTAAAACAATAAACTCTGTTTCGGAACATCCCTGCCAGTGCACTTTTACAATTGTGCCACGGACTTACTACTGAATGATTTTTTTATTGCAACAACAATATTCGGAGGCTCCATTCGTAAGTTGCATTTGCATCTGTATCACATCCATTTTTAAACATAAAATCGTTGCAAACCTAAAAAACATTTGATCCATCACTCCTTTCTTTTCTACCAGTCTCTACGGTCAGCTGTGACATGCGTCTCTTGTTCGTGTGTTTTTTAAAACGAAAATCGAAGTCGCTAAACGCCAAGAAGCCTATAAAGCAGGTCATGCTCGCATAAGTCCTCAATTCTACCGCGACAATCGCCTAAAGATATGGACCTAATCAATAAATTAATAACGCTCGCCTCGTGCTCGAATGAATACCTAACAGGAAAATCAACAATTTACTTTCCTTGATGATTTGACAGTTTAACTTTTTTTTTGCTGAGTCCGTAACGGAAAGTAAGCACTCGTTCTATTATTTTTAACTCTGCCATAGCTATTCACAAACGTGCGACACGCTTCCGTGCCGAACATCAATCAATGTTATCGAAGGAGTCTGCTAAACACTGTTCACAAATCCGAAACCAGAAAATGTTGACAGTTCAAACCGAATACATATCCCCGGGGAATCTCATAAAACTGTCATCTCTCAATCAAATACAGAATTTCGGGGAAGTCCCCGACATTATAAGTAATTTGGTTTGACCATAAATGTAATAGTGATTTGGTTTGACCGAAAATGTGTAAAAGTAATTTGGTTTGACCAAAAATGTGTCATTTTCGATTCGGAAGCCTGCCGAATGGTTGTGAATAGCTATGCTGATATAAATTTATACCTACTATTACAAATTTACCGTTACGGTGAAGCTGCCAGTGTCGATTCATCCTCATTGATAAAATATAATTAAGGCAAACGTGTTGCACGTACCGAAAGTTTTGTTTGTAATCGAGAAGTAGCGCAGCCAATGACAAGTTAGGTTGACACATTTCATAATTTATAATAATTTATCATTTATAATAAGTCATAAATTACGTCAACCGAGAGCCAAGAAGGTTAAGGTTTTGCGAGGTTTTTTAAATGCGCGTGTTTTAATTTAATAAGGTAAATAACAGTGCATCGTTTACTTATAGCTAAACATCACATGCATAAAACGATTAATTAGAGAAATAAGCTAACTTAGTAATAATAATAACTAATAAACGCTAATTTTGAAAATTTGGTAACGTATGTAAAAAGTTACATTTAAATGGATTTTTGTGTTTTATTAATGAACTAGCTTCTGCCCGCGACTTCATCCGCGTCAATTTTCTTATTTCCCCCGACTCATCCCGTCGCATCACCTGCCCGCGCTATCACTTCGTTTTAGCTTAGCGTTCTTTCTGACTTTTTTTTATTTTTGCTCGGTTCCTAAGGGTCGTAGCGTGATGTTAAATAGCCCCTACATATGAATATCAAACAATAAAATTTTTCTCGCATAGCATCGCCATTTGGAATTTTGGACCAACATTAACAGAGATTATCGATAATCTTCATTAATACTGCAAATCTTGTTATGTCTATTGGAAACTGTCTCATAAACTTGATTCATTTTCAACATAAAAAAATGATTTCAAGGGTAAGAAGTCGACTTCATAAAATATGTTTAATAGAGACTTCAGCTGCACAGCTACCATAAATACAGAATGATTGAATAATTTATATTCATCCAGACTGATACATTATGGTCTAATGTATCCATTTCCATACAGAGTGCGGTGATTAAATAAATCATGGCTTCCTGACACATAATGCCATCCATCAAGTCGCCGAAGCTCGCCTTACTTCAACTACCGGAGTCAATTGTTTAGCGCTTCAATTATGAATATTAAAATCATAATTATCACTAATTACGTGATAAGTCAACTCTTTAGTATAATAATTTAGTAAAGTCAAGGTCGGAAGTATGTGGTCATACCTATAGTACAGGTACTTAAACTTTTATCTTTAGCAAATTCGAAGACATGTGACATCTGCCAACCCCCACTGGGCCCGCGTGTTGGATTACGGCCCACTCCCTCTCACCGAGAGGATTCCTGTGTCCCACTCCCAGCAGTGGGAACGTTTATGCTGATTATAAGTAACTTAGATAGCGATTTTTGCTAAAATTATTGAATTTTTTTTTTAATTATTATTTAAATATCGCACATACATAATTAAGTACTTCAGTTTCAATTGATAATTTAGTTTTTAAAAGGGCTTTTGAAATTCACAAAACTAAAATGTTTGCCCCTTTCCCAATAAAAATGGAAAACCATGTCATATGTGAATTTAAAACGTACATTTTGTATTCAAGAGGCCAGGGCGCTGCATCCGACAGCGACGCACTTTATGTTAATCTTCATTCATTGCAAATAAGCACGGATCATGTCTAAACTCAGATTAACAAGGTGTGCCAGTCATGAAACATCGAGCATCGAGTACTATGAGTGAGCTAATCGATTTCTCATTGATAAGTATTGTTTAGACAACGAAGCACCTTATTGAATATAGACCAGCACCCTAATTGCGTAACACTCTATCAAACGGAATCTGAATAATTTTGAAGTAAATTGCTAATCCATTGCTACATAAGTACGAAAAATTTGTCTGCTCAACACGTAAATAACGCAATGAATGTTGTTGAACTGTCAAAATCAAACCGATCCCGATTGATAATGTGTTACGCAATTGCCCCGCCGATTTATGGGATTCAATAAAAAAAGTAATCTATAATTAATATAATAAAGCTGAAGAGTTACTAGTGTTTGTTTGAACCATGAAAAGAATAAATTGCATTTGATAGTAAACATTTTGAGGAAGGTTATTTTATTATAATATAGGCTATTTAACATCACATTACGATTTTTAAGAGACTAGCAAAAAGAAAAAAAGTCAGGAAGAGCGATAAGCGAAAACGGAGTAATAGCGCGGGCAGACGAAGTCGCAGGAAGAAGCTAGTATGTATACTTAATAAATAACATTGAGATTTTTGCGAAGATTATTTTTTGTTGCAAATGGAATCTTAGCAGCAAAAGAATAAACCATTAGGTAAGATAAAATTGTGTAAATTTTACCACTGTTATTAATTTATCAATGTTTATCTTTTATTTTTACTGATTTTATCAATTTTAATTTTTTATTGTCATTATTTTTAGTCCTATTTTCATTTAAGTATCCTAATATCTCACTATGTAGGTAGGTACTTGCTAATTTTTTTTACGTATGTACTTATTTTTATTTATCAGTTTTTATCAATTATGTATTTTACAATTTTTACTAGTAAAAAGAAAGATCACGCTACGACCCTTAGGAAACGAGCAAAAATAAAAAAGAAAACGCTAAGCTAAAACGAAGTGATAGCGCGGGCAGGTGATACGATGCGACGGGATGAGTCGGGGGAAATAAGAAATTTGACGCGGACGAAGTCGCGGGCAAAAGCTAGTTTATTAATGACACACAAAAATAGTCCTGATTTAGACGCAACATTGATTACTTGAACTGAAATGAGGCGATCGCGGTACAGTGAGCCAGTGTTTATGTACCGAGAATACGCCCATCGATTAGTTTCAGGTTCATTTTGCAAACGAGCGTACCAAGGTCATGGTACCGCACCAGCTCGTACCACGTAAATTTCTTTGCTCTTTACTCAGTTGTTTATTGCCTCGTGTCCCTTTTGATATCGATTTTGGAAAAAATGGAGGGTGAACTTTTATTGTAATCACAGTTTTCCTTCCATAAATGCACGCTCTAATTCCGTTAGTTAGCGGAATCGTCAGGGTAGCCTGTGACATTTAAATTTTCTCACTTTTGTTGCAATTTGCAGGTCTATCAGAAGGCCAATTCTCGTAATTTAAAACGGTCAAAATCTAGTCGCAGTCTCATCTCGGCGACAAACAAAATTTCAAAATGTAGGGAAATTAGAGGTATTTTTTGACAGATTGAGACTGAGATCAGACTGTGAACGTTCTTAAAATTACGAGAATTGCCCCTCTGGTTGAATGTTTATGAAAGTATGATTCGCGGCCGTAACAATGTCTTTACATAATTATAATCTTTAAAATCATCAATACAACTCTCTACGTAAGAATTGTCTAGTTTTGAATAACAGAGACATTTCTTACCATACCTATTCTGGTTAAATTTTAACCCCCTTACTAATAAACGTATTCATATCAGATGAATAGTAACACACCGATCTCTCTCTTTCAGTCATCAGTAATTTGACTTTCGAAAGAAGACTACAAAGCATTGTGTAACTATACAGACGCTATACAACGTTTATTAGTAAGGGGGTAATTATTTTTCTTATCCAAACATGTTCGGAACTATTGCAAAATATATTCAAATATTATGTAAGTTAGCACAAAACATGTTGCTGGTGACGTCAGCAAAGTTTTTTGCACGAAGTTCAATGGGCTGAGTGTACAAGTTTGGACTTGATCAAATGGGCAATTCCCGTATTCTTAAGAACGTCGTTCATATTGTAATCTCAGTCTCAATCTGACAAAAATACAATCAATTTACACACATTGCTGACAAGTTTTTAACATTGATTGTCGCTGAGATCAGAGGGGTAATTGTTTAACGCACTCTATCAGTAGCAATCGCTTTAATCTTGACAGTTCAACAACATTCATTGCGTTATTTTCGTTGTTCAACAGACAAATTTTTCGAACATGAAGCAATGGATTAGCAATATCCTTCAGAATGATTCAGATTGACGATTGCTAGTGTAGGGTGGAGATTGTCACTTGAATTTGAACGTTTTTTTTAAGTACGAGAATTGGCTTTCTGGTCTGCTGTGCTATTCTGTAAAAATGTCACCGCGAAAACATAGGTAGGTGACTTTGAAGTGAGCTGTCAATTCCTAGCGTCGCGTCGTCGGTTGGGTCACTTCCAAGTTCACTTTACCGAAATTGTCACGGTGATATTTTTACAGGATAGACCAGCCGATCCGTGATCTTACATACTTATTTAGTCCGATTTTATCTAAAAAGAGACACGCCAATTATCCACATGCATATTACCTGATTAATCGGTAAAATTCACATCGTTTAACAAATTAAGATTTCAATTACGATAAGTGCTTCTTCTGATTCTGTCTAATTAATGCGGCACCCAGATAATTCACTTCCATTCCTGGTTTTTTTTTATTAATTTAATAGTTGTTTCTCACGTGAGCTGAGATATCTACGATCGTACTAAAAATATCGATGTCTGGAATTTTCATCGCTGCAAGAGAATGCGATACGGTCATATGTACCATCATTGACGTTGATGTCTGTTAAGGCTCCTGTAGACAGGCGCGACGCGACGGTGCGACGCGATTCTGGTAGAACAATTTCCATGAACTTTTCATAGAAATTGTTCTACTATGTAGAGTCGCGTCGCTCCTGTCTGCGGGAGGCTTAATAAAGCTTGCTGCTCGTAAAATCTTCACCTGTGTGAGTTGGTCAGCTTTCGTTGGCTCATTGGCTGCCATTTAAACTTTTTCATAAATAGAAACTATGTAATTAAGCACAAGGCGTCTCGATGTCTAGTTTATTTTCGTAATCCCAGTTTAAAATGTGATTTTTTTTTCTAGACAGTGTTCAAGGCAGTTGCTTGACCTATATTTCGGTATACGCCAGCAATTTTCTGAAGCTTTTTGCAGCTTTCAACTCGTTTTTATCAAAGTGACTTTTATGAGCGTAGATTTATAATTTTATTTTGCTGCTACTAAATTGTATGCTTGCAGATGGGTATTAACTGGGTTTCGATGTTTTCTAGGTAAATAAAATCAGCAAAATGCTATTGCCAGTTCCATTATTTCCCAATAATCGAGGATAGGCGTTCGTAATATATCAATATTGTTTTCCTATATTATAAAATTATATCCGGTTTAATTAATCAAGTAGGTAGGTAATCAACTTCATTACAATTTTATTGTTATTTGTCCAGTCAATGGAGGATTTGTAGAGTGCGTGAGCAGGAACCTAAGCGATTCCTTCAGAAACTTGTTCAGGGTGCTTGGGAAGTGTATAATTATACTAAAAGTCCTGACGTCTAGGAGGTGAGCCGAAGGGCGGGGGGCACAAAGTTCCCACTTTTTTTTTTTTGCATATACCTATCCTAAAAACGGAGGATAGGAGTTAATTAATTCAGTTGCTAATAAAATAACTTAAACAACCAATTAAATAGTTAGTGACTTTAGAAAGTGTAGAATACTTAATTATAAGTACCTACACTAAAAAAAGGTATAAAGTAAGGCAAAAATTAAATTGGTGGGTTTACAGAACTATAATTGCTTATTCATTAAATAAGAGAATAATAGGTAAACTTGGCTAATCGGACGGTTAAACGGTTTATAAGCTTCCAGAAGACCTGTTTTTTACATTTCTATGCTGAAGACTGATGGCAGTAGGTACCTACTACTTAATAAGTTTTGATTCATAAGTAATTTGATGACAATTCATCAATTACCCAGCAAATATATTCACGAATACATAATCACTTGTACTGCAAACATTGGAATATAAAATGTATAAATACTAATGTTGTACAAACCAGCTTTGAATGACGTATCGGCGTCAATCCACAATTGTGTACATAAAGCAGTCATACCCATTCACGCCAAAGAGAATTATGTTCACACACGTGTAAATACATATGAAATACAAATATATGTGTCCACCTATTTATTCTACAAGCAACGCCGTGCATTTACAACTTTGTATCAATCGTTATTTTTCTTCATACATAACTGGTTTGGTAAACACTGAACGGCTATCTCAGTGTGAAATCTACCAAGTAATCCGACGGTAGCCTTCCTCAGTTCAAATAAGATACTAATAAATAAGATTTAAAACTGCTGAAAACAAACATAACAATGAACACTTTGATGTAATGGGCAACTTTCAAAGTGGCGCTGAAAGTCAACGGGTGTTGCGACAAGTAATTTGCTACTCAAAGGCAAACACATAAGATTCGTATTCATTTGGAGGAGGACTTGATCGAGCATCCTTCGCTTTAAGTTTCGCACTTGTGGCCATAATGCAGTGCTACAACTGAAAATGGTGGTGAGCAATGTTCTTAAATCATTATCTTTCATTTATGAACAGAATCGAAGTACCTAAGCATCGACATATAATTATGGACAACTAGCAGTGCCCCCCGGTTTCACCCGCATAAGTGTCGATCCCGTGGGAATCTCGGGATAAAGAGTATCCTACGTGTTAATCTTGGTTATAAACTATCTGTGTGCCAAATTTCATCCCAATCCGTTCATCCGTTTGTGCGTGAAGAAGTAACAAACATACTCACAAACTTTCGCCTTTTGGGACAAACTAAGAATTTTTTGGAATGTGGGACAAAACTTCGGGACGAACGAAGAATAAATCTTGTGTGACAGTCTCAAAATTCTCCGGTGTCAAATAAAATTAACTAAAACAAACAGAAAAAGAGCTTCAGCTTTTTGTATTGGTGCTTCATTTGGAACCTACATCTCAGGTCTGGGTCATTCATCAGTTCCATCACTCATCGTTCAGAATCAAAAAAGTACAGTTAGCACAAACTTTATTTTTAGCTGTGATAATTCTTGGAACCGTGTTTGGACTATTCGCTCTCACCTAAACTCTTTTGTCTAGTGATGGCTCAGAGTCAACTGTAATTTCCTGTTCCGATTCGTAACTCGCTGTGATTTCGAATTGACGGGTAATTTTTTACGTGATTAATGCGATTTATTTTTACTTGCAGTGATCTCAATTGCTAAATTAGTAAGCAATTTGCCAATTTACTTCAGATGCGGTTTAAAATAGCATCTAAATATTTCTTGTACGTTGTTGGTTTGATAATCAATTCAATTTGTTCCTCATCGGATGTGGCCTAGATTTGAGCTGCGATTTGTGTTGAATTTCATGTGGTGATGCTGTAACATTTACAATGCTAATTAGTAGTACATGTTCCTCTATTAAAGGACAGACTTGTGAACATTTTCGGTCGACGACCCCTCCCCTTCTCACATCCAAATTTGCCACTTTCTAATAAGAATAAAGTTGACTACTCTGCGAGCGCAAGATGACGCGCATTCGGAATGCAGCCACTGCGGTTGGTAATTGCATCCGTCGCCGCTAATTATTATATCCGATGCGAAATCGCTGAAATTCCTCTTATCAAACAGTTGCAGCAGTCATGTTGTTTTTTACTACTTTAATAACGTCAATTTCAAGAGTATCAGGTTCGCGATAACTCTTAATTTGCGAGATTCTATTAGAAAAAACATTGATTAAGTTCTCGTTGACTTTTAATGTCACTGATTCATTGAATCGTTTTACTGAACGTGTGTAATTATGTTCTTGTGAAGCTAGAGATCGCAAGGGCAGGCGGGCTTTCACCGTCTTGTCTCGCGAAAATCGTGTAATTCGAAACATGATCCTATCACGTTCTGTTAAAGTCGTGGTTCGCTTACTATCTCATCTCTTCCTAACTTTCTGCTGCTGTCGCGTGGAGGAGTTATTGATTTGACACTTAATATTACATGCCTTTGTACATTATGCTTTATGCCTTTGTATCAAAGTTTATTGTCGTTCAATCAGGTGCTCCGAGCTCGAGTGGTTACTCGAGGTAGCGTCGACATCGCAACCCAAAGAGGATTAGCCCAATTCCGCAGACTGTTTTCTCGATGCCGTCTGACGGGTAATCCTTTTAGTGGGCATGAAAGCGGTCTCTGAGGTCGAGGCCTCCCAGTCAATCGAGCACTGTTTCATAAATAAAACAGCTGTTTAAAGATCATTGTCCCAATAAGTGCAGAAACGACTGATGTATTGCTCCTCGTAATTTTCATTTGCCGCAGTGTGCTGTATAATTTTACAACGACTGACAACATTTTATATTCAAGAAAGCAACCATGATCATATCTCTTGAGGTTGACGAGAAATGTCGATATAATCGTGTCCCCGTTTGAGGCGAATTCCTTTAGGTCAAGATGGGAAACGAAGCCTTTAGCAGGGCATTTATTGGATTTTTATGAGATAAATGCTTGTCGTAAATACGTCGTTCCATTCTACGCACACAGAATGTAAACAATTCTCTTAACATTAGGGCGTTCTCTCTATAGACTTATGACTCAGGATTACTATACAGTATACACAAACCGTTACTTCCAAACGAGTCAAATTCGTTGGAAGTAATTAGGTAAAATAAACATTAATTCACGATTGAAAACAAACATGCATAATGGATCTCAACTCCCACTTGGGTATGTAAAGTAGTCCATCAATTCGGAAGGCGATTGCCGTTACCTCTCTCACTATAGACAATCCACATGCTGATCATCTCGATTTTATGTCACCGTATTCGATTTACAAAATGATATTCGATCAATGCATTGCTTTTTGCTTTTATGGCGATGTAATGTTTTCACATTATGGCATGTTATGAATGTTAATAACACCCAACGTCACGAATTACGAGTACAACTTCATACATTTCCCGAGCTCCGAGTATTCTATTCTTTTGGGATTTTTGCCAAGAATATTATTAATACGTGCAGTTTGTAACGTATGTATTGTATAAAATGTATTGAATTTTTTGTTGGATTTCCTTCAACTCACTGACGCTTAAATTGAGGAAATGAAATGTAGGCTTGATTCGTTGAGCGTAAAAGTTGAATTGTCAAATACGTACGTAGGTAACGGAAGTCTATCAAGTACGTTAGTTATAAGAGGTCCTGTCTAAAAGCTTCCGGCGTTCCTCCAATGTCGTATCTGTTAAAACATTCGACGTATGCTGATATTATCGCGACGCTTAAAATAGCCTTTATCTCGTCCGCGTTGAGGTCAGTGGGCGCACTGCCGGCGTACGCTCGATCATTAACAACACTTTAAAAAACCCTTTCAGTTATGCGTAGTAGTTTTTGTTCTATCACGAACGTTATCTTCTCTCTCCCTCTCTCTCACATTCTCAATGGAAATAAAATTAACACTTATGATTCAGTTATGATCAGCTTTCAATCTAGTTTAACTAGAGTTTTATCTTGCTGCAGTCTATTAAAACTTTCATTTTAATTATGAACATTTTTATTGAGTGTAGTTTTCTATTTTTCTTATCACGTGAGAACACGTAGTATGAAAGTCTGGAATAAGTATGAAGTTTGTAACGGGTCACGAGTGTAAGCTTTGTTTATTGTATTGTTCTGAGAAAGTTAATTAGTACATAAGACGAAGTCAAAAACAAGTAAAATCATGAAATG
Organism: Hydraecia micacea; assembly: GCA_914767645.1. Classification (NCBI taxonomy): domain Eukaryota; kingdom Metazoa; phylum Arthropoda; class Insecta; order Lepidoptera; family Noctuidae; genus Hydraecia; species Hydraecia micacea. The sequence continues at coordinate 4,031,970 of OU611776.1, read as the reverse complement.
ATTACTTAATTATTTATCATTCAGACAGTTAACATTAAATAAGATGTGATAAATAACGTGGGTACAGCTTATTTTGACTGCGTTGGCAACACCGACATCTGTCACTTGTCACAGTTGTCACGCATCAATCTGTTATGTTGTCATCTGCCAAACTGAATGCCGAGTACACACTGACCGAACCAACTACTTTTTCACTTTTTGATTGTCATTGGGCTGTCTGTGATAAGCTTTGACATCTAGTTGATGTTATCATCGTGTACGCAATCTATTTGAACTATTACACAGCTTGCATTTAAGGCGCTACCCAATCGTAGGATACCGTAAAACGCTTAGTTTTTTGTAGCAGTACTAATACGCCTAGTATTGGTAAGTACATAATACAAGCCAGATTTTTTTTTGTGTAAGTATTGTCAAATGGTCGAATAATAGACTACATTATCTATATAACTACATATAAATATAATACATATAAAAAATCGGAAAACAGAGCTTAATTTTTTTTTTCTTTGTTGCATTATTCTCAAAATTTTGAGCGTTAACTTTCATATTTTATGTTCTTACCTAATGATAATACAAGGAATTCAATCAACTAAAAACACCTAAAAATTATTCTACTGTGCTGTGAATTTATTTTTTACTTGAAAACTGCAAAATTACTTTCATTTTAGTGGTTATTCGACCCAATTAACATTAAACGCATCGGTGTTTCGAATCTTCTTTGTTGCTGCGATGCGCAATTGTCAATGATTAAAAAAAAACCTTATTTTTTGCTTCTTACCGCGCCTTAATACGATTGAAAATTTGTGGAGATGTCTATGTCTGTGTCTATGGGCATAGACAACCGATCTCCACAAATTTCGTTTTTGAAATTTTCTTCACTCTTCCGCGTTACATGCCCATGTAACGACAATATTATAAGTAACGTTATAGGTATCAGTAACATTAAGCTTATTATCTGCTTGTAATAACGTTACAGGTGAAACGTTATAGATTCATTTGTAACGTTATTCTTCATACTTTTTCGTCATCTCATAAGTCATGAAGCTGGCAATGTTGGGTATCGAAATGAATAACGTTATTATATCGTTATACTTAACGATATATTGGTAATATTGTTATGGAACAGTTTAAGATTTCGTTCCGTTTGCCAGTATCGTTATAGCCAAATAATTAATTTTGTTACGATCCTGGTGGATCGGTACAAATTATCGGTACCGGAACTATGAATAACGTTATTTTGAGTAACGTGTCAAGTCAAGTCCCTGATTGTAATCGTTTAGAAATATCAGTTTAAAAATCTGTTATTTGTGCATTCTTCACGCGATATGGGTATCGAATCGATATATACATAAACACAATAAAACTTAATAAAACAGTTTTTCTCAACTCGTACTTCAAGTTACAACAATAACAGCGGTTGATGACCTACCAAAAAAAAAACATCAAATCTTTTTTATTTCGTCGTGGTTAGATATCGATACCCATCGCGTCTGCGGAGTTTAGTTAGCCAAGTTAATCTAACCCTGTAGATTCACGAGTCGTTGCTTACTAAAGTTTATGCAAACTAAAAATATTACACCGTACAGCAGCGTCAATGTGCTTTGAACATTACTTCGCCTGTTTATACCTTTTAGAACACTGTTTCAAGTTTTACAACGAACCTTATACATGTAAAGGAAACGCACTTAGCGTTTTAGTGTTGTCGTAAATGCGTTTGATCACTGTGATATTAAATTCGCGACTCTGTGGGTCCTGCTGAGAAATGTAATAAATAACTTGACGCAGACTCTCGCCATATGCCCTTAGATGATTTAGTGCTGGGCGGTCCAACCGCCTGACTTGTTTAGGATTCTACTTGCTGGCGAAATGCAGGCGAAGCTCGGAGCTCCGGAGATGCGAATCACTTGGTTCAATTGCACTGAACATAAGTGAATTCCAAAAATAAAGTACGCCTCGCTTCCATGAAATTGGATTTCATTTTAGAGTTTCTAAAATGAGCTTAAATGCTGACGACGACGCTTGCGATTCTGAGTATATTTCTGAATTTAAATTGCTGCGTTAAAAAGATTTTTAGGTGCATGCGAATAAATTGAAATCATACAATGGAATTTTATATTACTTCCAAAGGTGTTTTTTTTTATTCTCTTGTAATCATTGTAACATTGGGTGCATTGACTTAGCGCTCCTTAAGTACTTGCAAAATTTGCATTGCAAACAGATTGATCTTTGCTTGTAAGTCTTGTAACTGGTTATATTGTCGCAACGTGTTGAGTGGGCCTAAGTTAACGCACAAAAAGTGAGCACAGCTGTCTATTATTACAAGAAAAGATTGATTGATACACTACTGAAAGGATTGATTACAGAAGCCAAAGTTTGAAACCACTAAGCAATTTGTTATACCTACTTTCGATTTTATAACCCATAATTATTCATCAAGACTGAAACTTTCTCTTTTTAGAGTTTTAGTTTCGTCTTAGTGTTATGTAATGTCAAAAACGTAATTGTAGTGGTAAATGATACCAATTGAACTACGGTTATCGTAAGATCGATCTTCGCTTAACTGACTGCCTACCAGCTATTGTGAGTCATTCGGCATAACTGCGTAGCTTAGATTACTTATCGTTTCGTCATTAACACTAGATATAGAAAATTGATTACTTTAATTGTTAGTTAAACACTAGTAGTTCCTTTGTCGCGTCTGCCTAACTAGATTTTGCTCCTGTTTTTCTTCATGATTTTTTTCCCGTTGAACTATGATGGGCTGTGTTTTATTATCCTAAAAAAAACGCCTGTCTAGCCTGGCCTGGGACACAGGCCTTTTCCCTCTCACAGAGAAGGCCTGCTGTGTCCCAGCAGTGGGAACATTATAGGCTGATTATGCTAGGCTTTGTTTTAACTTTCAAGCGACGAAAATAACTTGCCAAAACTTGTTTCAAAATGGATTAGGTAATAAAACTGTTTAAAAATTAAAAAGTCCAGGTTTTATACCGTTCTTGACGTCAGCTTGCATTGATGTATGTAATTTATGGGCACGAACCGCTTTTAATTCGGTAGTGTAAAGAAAAAAGTTAAGTTATAATCGCGGTTTCGTGAACATTACTTAGTTTCCAAGTTTGTGAGGCAATCAATGTTTGAATAGCATTTCCAATTAGCCTTTACGTGCGGCTAAACTCGTGTTCTATGTTTGAAACTATTAATTTGTTCCGACGTAGTTGAGTGACGAAGAGAATATCTTAAGGCTCCCACAGACAGGCGCGACGAGATTCTGGTTACTGGTAGAACAATTTCCATGAAGTTTTCATAGAAATTGTTGTACTACTCGCGTTGTCGCGTCTGTCTGCGGGAGCCTCTACCAGTAGCCATTTTGCTTTTACTATCAATCCGGCTGAATAGTAGTTTGTCTTTCTAGTGACACAAACATAGTGTAGTGCAAGATTTCATCGCCAGCCATTGATTTATGACTATAAGCGTTGAATAGCATAAATAACAAACGTACTACACGTCATATTAGATACTATCAATCGTAATGCCATTATTTGTTTCGCTACAAACACAAGTATTATAAACATGTGTAATATCTGTGTAAAAATCTCGAGTGTGATGTTTGATTTTTTCAACGCATTCATGTTTAATTAGGCGCACGCGCAACCTTGTCCGCACTGAGGGCTGCGCGCGCAGCTATATATTAGACAACTGCGCAGTTGAAAGATAAATAAAATTGGGGAAATATTGGTTTTGGACTCAACAATAGTCAGTTTTGATGTTTTTTTTTTATTGAAAAAGCACCAGTGAAAATGAAGAGATATTACATCGCTATTTTTAGCCTGCCTGTGTTCTGCTGAGCTGTATTTTATACCCATCATGTCTTTTCTGTACTGAGGTTATACTAAAATGTGAGAAATAAACGATAATTCTTTATCAGATTTCTTCTTATTAATACTGTACTTAATAGGATCATTTGCAGGGTTGATAAAAATCATGATTTATTTGATTTAAATTCGACTTTTTTGATTTTTTTTTACATTCTGATTTTTTTTTTAATGTGGAATTCAGTTATTAATTAAATAAAAACACACCATATGTATATATTGTTTTAAATTACATCACATACCTAATCTCAAATCACTTTTTAAAAAACAGACTGTCATTTTAATGAACAAGAAAAATAATTAGTTTACGTTTTTCAAAAGGAAGACTTTGGCTGCCTTCTCGTTGCGTAATCTATTTCTTATTTTGCTGTGCGCCAAATTGAATGCCATAAATATTCTTTCGACCCCAGCGGAAGAAGCAACTTGATTATATCCAATTCTTCTTCGATTATATATTTTTTCATAATTATGTATTGCTACTAATCAGTAGGGGTAGTTATGTCGGGGTAAGTCCCTTGACACATTTTGGCTGATTTAAAAAGTAAAAAAGTATTGATTTAAATCACTGATTTTTATAAAAAAAATCACTTCATTTTAATCGCGATTTAAATCACTGATTTAAATCACATGATTTTTTGGCCTTGGCTTGTTTTCAAATACTATTATACAGGGTGTAATTTTAATCACCGTTTTCCTCTTAAGGGGTCATTGTAATGGTGGCATGGAAAGAACGACTTTCGCAACCCAGCATAGGGCACGCCACAATAGTGGCGATAAGACCCCTCTTTGAGGAGTGGCTAGAGAGGCGTCACGGCGTTCTCACCTACCGCCTGACGCAGGTCCTCACCGGACACGGATGTTTCGGGAGGTTCCTGCACATCATCAGGCGGGAGGAGACGCCCGGGTGTCACCATTGCGAGGATCGCCCAGAGGACACGGTGGAGCATACGGTGGAGGTTTGCCCCGCTTGGGCGAAGCACCGCCGTGTCGTCGTAGAGACGATCGGCAGCGGCGGCGACCTCTCGCGTCCGGCCCTGGTTCAAGCCATGGTCCGGAGCGAGAGGGAGTGGGAGGCAGTCACCTCCTTCTGCGAAGCAGTCATGCTAGCGAAGGAGGTGGCGGGACGGCTGAGGGAGAGAGCCTCACGTCTCAGCCGCCGCGGGAGACGCTACGAGCGTCGGGAGCCGCGTGACGACTCCCGGCCACCGTAGGCGCGGGCCTGCGGACGGGGAGAGTAATGGGTAGCTCACCGTCCGATCAGGACCAGGCCCGTGCCGGACGGCGCGTATGTGTTCCACGCGCGCCTCAAAGAGATGTCAGCATAAAGGAAGGGGCCCGCTAGGGCCGAAGCCTGCCGGGGTAGCAGGATCGTCCGAAAGGGTTACCGCTGCCCCGGAACATAAAGGGCTAAGGAAGGAACACGGGTGGGTTTTAGTCAGTAAGAGTCTGACACTCCCTTCCGCTCCACCCAGAGCGGGAGGAGTCATTAGATGATTTCCCATCCAAAAAAAAAAAGGGGTCATTGTACTCATCATAATGATCACCTTTTACTATGGGACCAAAACTAAAATCTTAAAAAAAAAATCAGCTGTTCCCTACATTTTGACGAGTTATGCGAACATAAATGTAGGGAACAGCTGATTTTTTTTTACGATTTCAGGTTTGGTCCCGTAGTAAAAGTTGATCATAATGATGAGTACAATGACCCCTTAAGAGGAAAACGGTGATTAAAATTACAACCTGTATAATGCTAGTTTTACCACCTGCTCACGATTTTATATCTTCCTAATAAATATGTACACTGGGAAATTATACCGTAACGTTTTATGGATGTTTGTTTATTGTTGCCATATTTACATCGACACTCAAGTAAATGAAAATAATTCTGAACCGGCTTTCAGCGGAAATGTAAATGCTTACATCCCGAGAATGAAAGCACTCGCAGACAGGCGCGACGCGGCTCTGGTTGATCAATTTCTATGAAAACATCATGGCAAATTGTTCTACCGGAATCGCGTCGCGCTTGTTCGCGAGAGCCGAGAAGTGATTGTTTCGTTAACTCTAACATTAATAGTATGTTTCAAGTTAGGTATGTTATAGCCAGCCCACTCAACTCCGTAAGTTTAAAAGCTTTTAAACATAATTTTTCACAGGGTTCATGTTTGTAAAAGTTCTGGTACTCAGCTATGTAAACATGCACCCTAATGAATTTTTTAAAAGCTCATGTAAAGCAAGGTAAATTATTACGTAGGTCTGAAATCTGAACGTGCAAGTATAATTAGATAATGACTAAGTAAACGGCTGTTTATTTTATATTAGTTGGAGTAGCCCAAACTGAAGTTTGATTTAAAATGTTCTTTGTCTGGTGTAGCAAAAAAGATTGATAGAAACTTGTGAATTCAGTCTTTGTTTAATAGATTAGGTTTCTTTTATTTTCGTTTTTGTTCTCTCTTTCATTCTCCGAAACAGGTCTAGCAGATAATTTGCGACTACAAACTTTCGACATTTTCTCAGCCTATTACTCCGGTCCGCTGAAAGAAACTGGTCTTGCACTAACTACACTAACCGGCACGGAAACTTGGCTACAAGTAAATTTCACGATATCTCGCATTTAAATATATTTTTGACACTGAAATAAAGGTAGATGCACTCGGTAAGTGTTTCTCGTGCTTTTAGCACTACACCAATAAACTTTATAATATTAAATTGGGCACTTTTGCAGAAACAAAGAATATTCCACTATCATTTTTAAAACACTATAGAATAAAAAAATACCTAAATTGATTTATTGTCGCTACGTTTTAGTATCGGGTGTTTCCTCCTCTAGCCCTAATAACGGCCTGCATTCAATCTGGCATGCTTTGAATGATGTTTCTGGCATCAACTTGCGGTATGCTTTCTCAAGCAGTCACTGCTGCATTTCGAAGTTCGTTAAGTTACTGGCGGGTCAGAGGTAGACTTTATCTTTCTTTTGAGCATGTCCCAGATATGCTCAATCGGGTTTAAGTCCGGACTACGAGTTGGCCACTGCAATTTTTGAATACCAACAGATTCGACCTATTCAAACCACGAAGTGTCCCCCCCCAGTGGTGAACAACGAGAATAATTTTTAAAAGTTGTTTCGGTGTCCCCCAGTGGTGGGGACATCGGGAATTATCGCTCCTGAACTAAGAGTAAACATTGGAAACACAAAAAAAGTTGTTGTTATTGAGACTATTTCATTTCTAATATTGTTAAATTATTAGTGTATTAAAGGGTAGATTTTGAGTTTCTATAAAATATCTGTACTTAAGACTAGCTATATCACCAAAAATCGCACTTAATAGGTAAATACTTTGACTTTGAGTATTTGCGAGATAAGCGCTTGGCCAAGATTCCGTGCCACTGAGTGTATCAAGCGTTCTAGATTAACTTCAACCATAATGTAGCTTGTTTATGGTGTTGGCGAAGGTACCGCCGATTTGCACCTTTAATCGCATTTCCCATTGACTATAACTTGTGCATTATTGCAAGCTTTTACATTCAAATGCTAATTAGGGTTGTTAACTGGAAGCCTTTTTATCTCATTTCTAAGAATTCAGATAATCTTATTGGCACTTCCTTAATCTTTTATGTGAATATTACTTTTAAATGCAATTAGCAACGGACTAATCATTTGAGACTATATACGGCATTAATGGATCGTTCAAAAGTTAATAAAACTACATCAATGACAGTTTTCCAGGCATTGTCGGTCCAGTATCCACCAGTTTAACAGTAACCCATTCTCTCAATCAACTTCAACGGCTTTCGTAGGGTAAGTAGCTGATACTTCATTAATTTTCGCTTCTGATTCAGCATTAAAGTAGTTTTTACGACCACGGCTAAAGAATTTTCAAGAAAGTGGTCTCTATATGACAGTCAAACGAGTTATCACGAACCTGTTTCTCTCACTATCCATTGACCTTGAGGAGGTCGTCCCTGTCTATTCGCACTCATTCGGCAATAAAGCAGTGGCTCAATGAATTAAACCGATTAAAAAGAACCATTGGACGGATGCCAGTCTGCGTCCGTATAAACAGTGCGAATTTAAAGAAAATGTCGTTACGTAACTCCAAGAGATAACAGTTTTGAAGTATTTTGCGGCTTGCGCGTCATCTAGCTCTGATGTTATTGTGGAATCAAGAAAACGTGCTATTTTGGTATGCTTCGTTAACAAAGGGTTGAATGACCAAACTAGATTCTTTCGTTCTAGGTCCTTAAACTGCTAATCGCGTACTAAACCTCTTGTCGGTGTCACGAAACCTTGTCTGAAATCTAGAATCTATTAAAAAGCTTTTAAAGTATAATCTATAATGGAAATTAAGAATTTTGTTAACATTTGCGTCAAGAGTGCCCGTATAGCACTCTAAGCAAATGTAACACTACTCTTTATAATTACAATATTTAAAACATGAAGCCCACCCACAAAAATGTTTAGATCCGTATCTTGGTGTAGCACAAAAGGCCGCTTAAATATTAATGTTTTGTTTGCAACACTCCTTAGATTACAAAGGCACCGTGCTAAACTCGCCTAGTTAGATCTTAGAACTGTACGCACGTACTTTAGTCTCATATTTAGTCGCGGTGCGTCGACCTCCTTACTTAAAGCTAAAGCTAACAAAGAAAGCTCTGGAACAGTCAGCTTCCATTTCTGGAAACAGATACAATTCGCTCGCTACGCCTACGGAAATATTGTTGTAAATCACATCTCGGTTGCGACTACGACTCATACCATGACTAACTTTATGTATGTGTTGCTAGCTGCGTTTTCAATTTATTTTATACCCACTAATGGAACTCGGGAACTCATATTGCTCTGCATATTTTAATTAACGAGGAATATGACTCCGCTTAGCTGTTCAGTGAATAGTGATTTGATTAATCTGCATTCATTCGCATATTATCATGTACAGATACCGTTTATGGTTCAATAACACAATCCCTCGATTCCAGTTTCGAAGGGAGGAACTAAAATACATTTTTCAATTCTATTTATACGAAAGCTGTCACGTGCTTTTAAATAGGATGATCAAACGGCAACAGAGCGTGGGTTCAGCGCGTGTACCCATACCCACCCGTTTACATGTGGCATTCTTTCAATATAGACTTACTTACTTCATATTTTGTTGTTACAAGTGATCCATCAGATATCATTGTGCGTTGTGGCACTTCGAAAAGTGAACGTGATGAATCTTAATACACGTCGCCATTCAAGTATTCGCGGTTCGCGGTGTGAATTATCAACGAGTTCAAACAGTTGAAAAGCCGTTTGAGGAGGTCGTTTCACATGTCGTGGCGTGTCTTCGCCATAATTATTGTGTATACATATTTGTATTGGTTGCCGGAGACAGGTGGCGTCCTGTGCTGTACATTGACTCCGCGACCTTGGTGTCCCTCGTTTCAATGGCATGCTACAGCCGTATTATGGCATGGGCTTAGGGTTTTTTCTGTGAAGGCCAACAGCTTTATATTCGCTTGTAACGCTGGTATGGACGGTGGCATTTTGTCCTAGGCAGCTTTTTATACGTAATTTACATTCTTAACATTTTTTGTTTTTAATATAGACATCAACGTTTTCCTCCTTAATTATTCTGAATAAACGAAACTAATTTTGTAAAGTGTTCTTAACTTTCAGTTTTACAAAGCATAGTTTGACGTGAATATGGAATGGCACTGGGTCTGCCAAACGCATTGTTTTCTTTGTGGACGATGTATATGTACAGTAGTCGTTAGTACATTAACATTTTAAGCCACGCGAAATTTTGCTCGAGTTGGTATATGCTGGTTTGCTTTATTGCCCCCGCCACTTTGTAACTGCACAGCTTTAACAAAGACGTCACGTCGCGCAGTATCAGTGTTTATTTCAATGCTACATTAAATCCTTAACCGCCACACAATTCGTCAAAACTTGTATCATATTTAAATGAAAATAAACGAAGCGTCGCATTTCGTTATAGTAAACGTCTTTTAAATAACTAATGAAGTTAACTAAGGCTGATAGGCCCGCTGCCCCAATTGGCTGATCACACTATGACGTCATCGGCGTCTGCGCATCGTCTGCCGCCGCTTCCCGGAACGGTTGGCCGCAGTGCCTTCCTGCTGCTCACGCCCTCATTATCACTATGAATGAACTCTTGTATAGTTCACTATAACACTTGGACGTCGTATTCATATAAAAAATGAAAACGCTTGCCCTTATTGGCTTTCGTTTGCGTGACGTCATCAATGTCTGTTAGTTGTCTGTCATTGTCAGCACTACTGCTCTAGTAATGGTTAATAATGATGAATGGATTTCACTCTCGGAGTCATTGAACTTTGATCTAGTTTTGTCTGTGGGCATTAAAATGACAGTCGACAAATGTGCTAGTATTCATTTTGACCGACTAAAATCTACACGTGCTGGCTTTTTTCTTAGAGTTTGTAATGTTACACTACTCTTCGGCTCCCGTTCGCTTTCCCCGAAGCGAAATGAACAACTTGAAATTGAAACTTCATTTGCAATTCTGGCAGTACAATACATTGCGCAAAGATTGAATCTCAATCATGCAAATTACTGGTGCATTGTAGGCTTAATACGAATTTTCAAGGTTTCTGACAAATCATCATTATGCTTTGGTTACCACGAAAGTCCATGGTTTGAGGCCACATTTAGTATTCTTCTCATATCCACTGGCCAGGAAGCGGTATACCGTTTACCTCACATTACGTTAGCTTATTGTGTTCACGCCTTCACTCATATTGTATTGTTCAGCATGTGATGCTTTGCATTAAAATTGAACTTGTATTGACACTGCCAGCCGTTTTAATGGATGGAATTCGTAACTCAAGTAGAAAACATCGTTCAAAACCACCAAATGACAGCGTTGTGTCATGTTGCTTTGGCAATATTGATGATTCTAGTGACCGAACTTTGTGAACTTCTTGTCTTGGACGGGAAGTCCAGTTTTGACAGTGACGAAAATTTGCTAGTTCATCTAACTACTTAGGTACTTTGATTTGGAAATAACGACAGGAATGTCATTTTACAGATTTCTAGTCCAGACGTCTAGGAAATCAATGTAAAAGGCTGGTGTCGCACTGCAGATACCTACGCCGCTTCGGTTACCGGAGAAAGTAACTCGACCTATTTTCGGGATTTACTTCCAGACTGAACGTGAGAGTCTGTACATTCTCACTAATTTCAAATTCGTTTCTAGATATATTGATTTCTTTAAAAGCTTATAGAGAATTGCAATTTCTTCGTGTTGATTTTGCTGCTGTTAGTTGTTTTTCAATCAGTAAGTACTAGACTTGAATTTTCTCTTATTAGAAAGACTCGAAGTTGTTACTGCTGAAGGCTGTACGTTCTTGATTTGCAGCGGCAAGTCGGCAACGATATTAAACTCACCGCCGGTTTTGTTCATAATTCCGAATTAATAGTTTATTATAGTATTTATTTAGAGGCGTACAGCTACAGAGATCGGATCTTGCCGTCAGCCCGCGGCGATGGGCGCTGTTGTCTTCAATTAACCCAGTTCTGGTTCGACCATTGTGTGCAGTCTGCCCGGTGTCTGCTTTCTTCCATCAGTAATGAGTATAAGTAATGAGAGACTTGCGGCGAAGGCTTTGTTTAGGCGTCATTTGAGAACTGTACACACATGTGCCGTAAGTAATATTACGTTCGATCCTATTGTTACATCATCAATATCGTGCGCAATTATCTGATCAGATGGACTATTATCTGTTCATTGATTCCGCATAATCTTGAGAGCTCTTACTTAATTTGAATCCAATCTATTGGTAATGGGTCCGGCAGTTCTTTTAATCGTCGTTTTGAAATAAATTCGACTTCTCCCATGTACCTAAGCCCTCCCGTTATTATCTTTATCTGAAGTGATTGCTTAAAAAGCGATTCGTCGAATTCGTTTTACGATGTAACTCTTTAAAGTTAACATGCTATAAAAACATACATATTAAATCTGTCTGCTCACAATTCATTACTCGAACCTCAATTGTATCTTTTGTTATAAAAAAATCCTAATATTTAAATTATGGTTCAATTTGCTTCATTAACTACATCGCAAACAGTAAATTATAATTATGTAAGTGTTGTATAGAAGCTGTTAACTGCGTACTAACAAGCTTTATCAAGGAAACGATTTATTGTGGTGTTAGCGAAGTTTGTATAAGTTTTCAGTTTGCTAACAATAGTTTTTTTAGGACTTCTATCAAGTTGTGTGCCGACCTTCGCCTTGAATTTTTTCCCCTAATATACTCAAACCAATAATAGCTTTTTCCTTATAAATTTAGCATGCATATATATATATATATCCGTATAACTAGCAGGAATCTCAATATTGACTGAAACAAAAGTGTGAAGTGTTTGCGGTGCAATACAAATACGACTTGAAATCTCAGTGATTTTCATAACGCTAAAACAAATAATGACATGTCAGCTGCAGCTACTTTCTCTGAAAAGTTCAATGAACTCAAAGCAATGATTTAGCTAGCCAGCATGAATGATAGCTTGGTAATACAATAGACTGTAGTTAAAGTTAGTAGTGTAAAGATAGCTGTAGAAAATCTTGTCCAAGCTTTTGCAGTTTGCACCTTTCTTTTCACGATCGTTGAAGTGAGAAAGCGACCACAAGCTAGACACCGCCCAGACAGCGTAACAGTGCGACGCGTCGACGTCGGTCGTTACATTAAATGATCCGTCACATAGTTTTTTACCATATAAAATGTTATAAATATCTTAAAAGGAGGCTAATTGCCTGTTACCGTGATCATAAGCATTATAACAATAATTACAAATATTTTGTTTCTTTTAACAAAAATTATTTTTATTGAGATTGTATCACCCTCGTTTGGTTTTTTTTTCCATATTTAGGTTACCCATAAAAGGAACGTCAAATTGGAACAATGCCCTCGGGTGTTCCTTATACATTCCCATTTTCATGAAATAATTTATTGTTGGCGATTCTGAATTCTTAGAGAAAGCCTACCTGTTAGCTATTTTCTCGTTATTTCTTGACAGACAAGTGACCCATTTGGCACACAAGCAAATTTTTGCACAGTTCGTATTATCGTTCCTTCCTTGTTATTCTTTTACGACGCAATTCACGTTTACAACTAGGTAAATCAAACAACGGAGCGAAATATTGGGTTCTTCCTGAAGTTCATATTCATCAAAACATTTTTACATTACTCTGTTTTTAGTTTTAATTAGTTAACAAGTGCTTCTGTCAAGATGATCTATTAATATGTTGCTGTGACGACTTGTAAATGTGCACGCACGATCTTCAGCCTGAGAGCTTTACTAATACTGCTCTCAGTTTTGGCATGTGACAAGTGTGCCATCTTAATATTATTACATCCCACTGTATCTTTTATCAAAGCACCGAATTGAACACGACATTACGAACACAGCCCAAAGAGATCTTAATAGCAATGGGAATACTGCCCCGTCTGGGATACGTAGGTATGTTTGACGTAGGTCATAGGTAGATTTCATGCGAATATAAAAACATATAGTAAAACTAAAAATATATTAAAATTTTAATTTTGTTGCAATGTAACTACACAGTCATAATAAAAACGATGATGTAAGTACTGTAATATCGTCTGAAATTGGCGGAAGCAGACGTCAGAAAACAGTGTAAGATAGTCGGTGCGAAATGTGGGAATTCGCGAAAAATAAATAACGGGCACTGCCTTCCGTGACGTGTGGCCATTTCCCACGTCCAGTTGCGTGCCGGCTGAAAAAACTTGGCAAAGATACTCGTTCGTTTTATCCTATGGCGCTCTCTGTGTCAGTGGCGTCAGAAAGCGGCGCTAGCGCATCAATGCTAGCTTTATGTTCACACCAGTATTGCTTTTGTCCATGTACTTTTTTGTAATGTCGTAGTCATATTTTTTTTTTGTCACATTGTTATGTCTGGCTTTTGGCAAAAACATTTGCAAGATTTACGCCATCATGTCGTTTTGAAATTTAAATTGATGCTTTTATAGAGTTCAGTGATTGTTCAGACATTGTTATTAATGCCACTTAGATATACTTCTAGCTTTTAAAACATTGTTTATTTAATGTCTTTGCCAGCACTGCAGTTTGTCAGTTTCTACATAGTTTCTAGATCATTTGATTTTTTACTAGCATTTTGAGGGTAGAAATTCTTGTAGAGTGTGGAGCGTATCAAAAGTAAATTAGACGCCAGCTGAAGCTTTAATTGGACGCTTGTCATTTGGCACGTAGATTGGTACGATGTCCCCCTTTCGAGTTTTCATATACAATCATCTTACTTAAATTCAATGCGAATGAATTCTTTGCGAACATGTCATGTCATACAAACTTGTCATAATTTCTATAGCTTAGCGTTTTATTTGGCGAAATCTCAGAGTTTATTCGGGCTTTCTTCGTTCAAACACCTGTACGTAAACCGATCTATTGCTAGATGCATTTACAGAATTGAAATTCGGATGTGAGTCATTACACGAATTCACTTCAATTTACTAATACACTGATTTATTATCGCTAGCGCCATTAATTCACTACGATCGATCACCGTCGGAACTTATAAAAACATTCTCGACTATACTACTACAGGTTGTATAGTTGTAATTACAAGAAGCAGACTTTCAAACACCGCGCCGTCTGTCACTCAAGAGTGGTTTTCTATGTTGTAAAATAGCTGGATGTACGGCCGGCCACACACTGGCGACAAATGCGGGCCAACTTATATATGAAAGTTCGTCCATTGCTCCACCCAGACATACAACTTCTAACAAAGTTATCAGTAACGGAGCGATGAACATTGTTCGTTGGCGATAACCGACCAACATGTGAAGCCAAACTGTACAAATATTTGCAACTCAAGCATCAAACCAGTCTTGGCGTACTCAAGACTAGAATTCTACAGTTGATTGTGCAAAAAGCTACAGAACTGCAGTAGTACATATTTGACATACTCCCGTACTGTACAGTGATTATCTTCACAACTTAATCATCTCTTAAATTATACATTTCATTATATTAATCAATTAACCACATTGCTACACAGAGACCTAAATAGTTACGTTGATGCTTGACGTATTTAACACCAATCATGTGTATTGGAAATTCCTTAATAAAAAATGTTTGTAGCTTTGAAATCTAGGCACTACAGTTTACGATTAATATTTACTGAAAAGTGCACTTCGTTAAAAATACTTGAAAGAAGCTTCAAGAAATGTCCACCCACGCGGCTTTATAATATTGTATGTAAGCCATTGAGTTTTCTTGTAAACTATCGTTGACCTATAAATAAAGTTTTTTTTATTGCTAGTCTATGAAACACATAAAATGGATTCCTCTGAGATGATATAATGAATGTGATAGAAACGAAGAAAAAGAAAGCAGTTGGTTCATGCTGAGAATCTATTCGGAAACTGCCTAGTTAGGAAGCAGTTCCAAACAAGTATAAAACAAGTAACAAGTATTCAAGTAAAAAAGAATCGTTTACTCTTGTAACAAAAATAGTTTCACGAAACCTACTACGTAATGATAAACGCTTACATTCCACACGAGGCGCACATCATGCACTATATTTCGGCGTTTTCTAGGAACTGTTTCGTAAACGATTGGCGTTTAATCAACTTTACATAAACGCTGTTGCCTAAACTGTATACTCGCTACTCGCAGACTTGCGTGACAATCCGTGATGGTTCGTTCCGATCGCACGTTGTTGCAAAAAATGGCTTCCCTGAAATTAGAATTTTGCATTAGACGGTTTGGCAACTACGTATTTAACTTTATGAACTGGCACATTGATTTGTTTTGGAAATTCTTCTGTGATGAGCGTAATATAAATAAACAGCCGTTCATCCGTTGAATCATGATGTTACTCCAAATGACTAGTTCAAATGAGAATAACACCGCACCCTCTGGAAGCATGAAGGGAGAAATCGATTTGGCTCTTTAACATCTTTGAATCATCTGGAATATTTTAGCCCTGACTGTAATAAAATGATAGTACACGAAAAGACCATAAATCCAAATCAAAATTTACATGTTACATGACGAATAAAAGTGTTCCCTGTTCAGGCACATTAATTTCCAGAGAGAGCACCCCTTTAACGAACTAGCTGTAGAAAGATAAAAAAAAAGATTATCTCAATAAGCGTTCAGATGATTTCAGCGCCCTTGATGCCCATTAACCTCAACATGTAGTGACCCAGTTATTTAACAATTATTATGGACACGATGCATTTTTTGAATTGAATTTGTGGAAGTAAACACGGACCGCTCTTCAGGAACGTAAGGGCTTTTGAAACTTCTAGTGCACACTCTTGTGAATTAGTGAGTGGCAAAAAAAATATTTGTTTTATTGTTAGTTCTTATTTGAAGTCTCATTTGGAAGCGGTCGCAGATTATGTTACAGATAAACAGACCTAATAAATGCAATGACGTTACGGCACTAGATTTGTTGATATGCATCGCGATATTCGGATAGATAAATTGTGCATTAAGAATTATTAGTATTCCGTGAGAAATATAGGATCGAATCGAGTTATTTTGTCTAACGTATCAGAATAGAAAATCGATGATTTCATCAACGTGTACCTCCGAATTAACATTCCTAATGCGTAATAAAAAATCTACGTTTATCGCCAGTCGTCCACAAATTATGTAATTGGTCGGAAGGTCAATATAATACCCAAGGCTGATCGTGGGTGATATGAAACCTGTTCAAGTAGTTGGCCATTGGACATATGGAAGTTCTTGGGCAATTGGCGGTCCCTTAACGTAGAATTATGTTGTTTAAAGACGCGATATGGTTCGAAAGATAAGTGGTGCTTCCGAGAATTCGCTTCTTGGATCAACAGAACTCCAAGGTTGAAGCAAGCCATGCCAAGTGCTTAATGGAATGATCTTCAATAGAACGTCAAATTTTCCAATTTCACACAGACACAAATAGCCAATTAATTGAAATGTCGAAGTAGCGTAGGAATCTCATTGTATTTGGTGTTTGAATACACCGTCGTCTGGTTAATTTGTTGTGTAACCAGTTTTCTTAATTATACCAAGAAAATATATTCTGTCTGCTCGTAATGTCAGGTTGAAAGGATATGTTAATCTCGTACTGAAAATTTTATTAATTATTATAAGCCTGTGTTGTCCCACTGCAGGGCAAAGGCCTCCCTTCCTTTCCACTTTTCCCGGTCTACTGCGATTGTGAGCCAGTCCTTTATGAAGGAGTGCAGCAGCTGTGCGGCCAGCGTTCACTATTTGTGTTTTGGAATGAAGTAAATATATAGTTCTTAATGCGGTCTGTGAGTTTGACACCTAGTACACTTCGTTCCATAGCCCTTTGGCAGACTCGCAAGTGCGGACTTTTGACGCTCGGTAAGAAACCATATTTGCGCTCCGTAAATGAGGGTGGGAAGAATGAACATGTCCATGAGCTTTCGTTAAATTAGTGAAAGCGGGAGAGGTCCTTTCATGAGATATTTCATCGACCAATAGTTCTTCCAGGCGTTTTCTGTGCGGCGAGCGAGTTCTTTGTCCTGTCTCGCCTGGAAGGATACTATTTGGATGTACTCATGGCATGGACATATGCAAACCGCACATCCCCAGTTTCTAAGTACGTTGCGTTCGGTGCTGTTCGTCATCTGCTTTGTTTTTGACATGTTTATTGTAAGTCCGACCTGAATATTGGCGTGGTTCAGTTGTTAGCATTTGGCGTACCGAAAAGGATAACAATAATATAAGCTTAGAAAGTATATTAAAGCTTTTGTACAGAAACTCTACAACCTATTACTAAACGAGGGCACAAAGTTGAAAGCTCTTCTAATAACACTTTAAATTATTATCGCGGGAACAGTCTAACCTAACCTAAAACAGAAAATGTTTATGTTGCTTAGATCCTTTTATCTAGGTAAATAGGTAGGTACAATAGACTAGACCCCGACGCCAATACAAATTGTGCGGAGCTACCCCAAACCGGCTAGTTTACCAACGTCCGAAATTTTATCCTAGACAAATGTTTAAGCATCTAAAAGCATATTGATTATCCTCTTGTCTGACTGATAGACATATTAATTGGCGAAATGGCGTTGAGTGCCTGCCTTTCAGTCTAGGCTAGGCGCGTCGCTGGGCGTGGGCTAATTTTATTATAGTTATTGCAAGTAACAATATTACTGGCACCGCTGGCTGTTGATAATGTACTATTGATATCACTAGAGTGCGGTTCATTCACATTGAGCTCTGTCAGCGAGAGGCTGCGAACATTTATCTGTGTTTATGAATCTTAACGTCATATAAATTGCATCTGTGTTGAGCTGTTTATTAAAAGTATGAGTGAGTATTTTTACTACATACATAATAATCGATGCTTGATTACTAACGGAATCTTCATTAGTTTATCACGAAATAACCAAGGGTTCATTAAAGATTTTAATGTGTTGGAACATTCCAAGACTATATTAACGACTGTTATTAGTAGTTAACCGTTCCTTTTTTATCTTACTCTCTCATTCCTGGATGTTGTTTTACAGTTAGGTTAGTTCTAAAATATATAATTTATTGTTGTGTTTTTCCTTAATTCGAAGCAAAATGAATGTATTTCGAGGGTTGCCAGGTTTTTTTTTTATATAAAGGATTCGATAAGATATACTTACTTAGCATGTTTTCGATTATCTTAAATGGTAAGGAGACGAAACTCACTACCATATGGTCAACAAGCATGTAGCCAATCAATGAGTCACAGATTGAAATTGAAAAGTAAAGAGAAAATGTCATCGACATGACACATGTCTGATTATTCTGATTAATTCACTACGTCGTTGTTAATATCCATTAACGACGTTGTAGTGTTTACATAGTATGGTGAAATGTTACATGTGTTTCGTTTAGATATCAAAATAGTTAATTAACTAGCAATAGTGACGGCAGTATTCATTTATTACTGTCATAAGGATGGACGGTAGTATCTTCCGTGTGATCTATTTTACGGCGACTAACAACGCCCTTCGTTCAAATTCATGAATATGACAATTTTCCCTCAGAATCAGAATCCTCTTATCCGCCTACGTTTAACAAGGTTCTAGTTAGATTGACTACTTTGTGAAGAAACCTTGAAGAGCAATCAGTACTTGCGAGTAAATCAGGAAAGTTTTGCTCTGTTTGCAGAGCATTGAAAGGTCTGGGAGTATACCCTGAGAATTGCCAATAAATCTAGATAATATCTTCATTTCGCTTTTACTTTTCTTTGTCTGGTGTTACTTCTATTTACGTTAACTTTTTCTTTTGGTATTTTGATGTCAGTTGTAGTTTTTGATGTTTTCTGATTCTTAATTTGGGCTCTTATAATTAATCCAAAACTCATTGACATGTCGATTCGTTATTTCATAGCCAGTTGTGCTTGTCTATAATATGAAAAGACTGGACTTGATATTTCCCAAAAATCTAATATTTACACAATTTGAATTTTCCCTATATTTCTTATTTCTACAACAGTAAAACAAAGGTTTGTTTGTACTTAATTTCGAGCGCCCGTCTGTTACGATCTGTTTTCATCACCACCCCATCACCATGTTGCCCTTATTCGGTTAAAGTACGATCTTACTTTGCATAAAGCATCTAACAGGAAACTGATCAAACAATTGTTGATCCCAATATAATCTGCACTCGAGCGGTTCACATAATGGGTCTGCAGAAGTTCATCGTAGAGAATTTTCGAACAAAATTCACGTTGCACTCGAATTTACTAAACTACTAAATGCTTGAAAACGAAAGTTAGATAAGCTCACAGAAAATCTCGGTGACGGACGATCGATTAATACGATCTAAACCAACTAGAAACACTTTAGTGTTCAAAAAGATTTTACTTTTATGTTTTAACTTGAGTTTTAAGGCCATGTGGTTGACGGACGCCATTGAGTGCTGAGTCAAGTCAGGTCGCATCAAACGGACAAAGCGTCCGACATTGTGTCCGTTCAAATACTCCTAGAGAATTAAGTGTTGCAAACCATTGTACTCTGTTTACTGCGGTTGCATTGTTGAAAGGAAAGTGAAGAATATTTTGGAATCCGATGAAGGACTTCTAGATATAATGTTACAGTTTGAAACTCCTACACTCTGTATGTAGGTAACTGTTTGAAACTCCTAATTATACTCTCTGCCATTCTGGAAAAAAACATAAGTAATCAAATACACCTATTCTCGGATGTCTCGTAAAACTGTTTTGCCATCTGGGGATGACTATTAACTGGAAGTATCAAATTCTCTGTAAGTAATCATAGTTGATGGCTAGAAGTAAATACCAACCAACTACCAACTTGTAACATTGCAGCATTGTGTCACAGCATTGACTGGTCTTTGTATGATGCTAATGCTAACAATCAACATAATATTTTTATGTTCACAAAACCCTACTTATTTTATTGTATGTACACTTATAAAGTATTTAACTGGTCGGTGTTAATTGGCTGTTTGCTTACAACAGTCGCATACAGATGCGTAAAAAACAGCATTCTAGTCTTTTCGTATCCTGTTTTACAACCTTTGGTCTCTGGACTATTAATAAAACTCAGCATTTTCTTATCATTATTGGTATTTTGTGCTAACTGATGCTAATTATTAACATTACACCTGCTGATTATTCCCATAAGCTTCTGATAAAAAGAAGATTCTCTTGCGTTAATATATCAAAGCAGTGTCAATCTGTTTTAGCTTCGTTTAGCTCCAATTGGACAGTTTCTATAATTAGTTTCATGTATATTGATAGCAAGTTGTTTCTTTTCACTTGTTTCGACAAATGAAATCTATACCCGTGAAGTTGCTCATTCAAATGTTACATGGCACCTAGCTTGACACAACTAACTTTCGTTTAACCTACAAATGACAGTTGCGCCATTGACCAAGCAGTCTGGTGCGACTGTCATCGGGCGCTAAGTCTTTCTCCATAGCCCTAATTCATTTAACACTTGCTACCGTATCTTAAGTCTTTATACAACATTTCCATGATGTAAATGGGAGATCTCCAATACTGATTCTGCTCTACAGGCAAACTCCTGTGTGCTTCGTTTTTACGTGTGCGTAATGAAACCTGAACACACAATTTCCTTCCACTGATCAAATTCGCCGTGC
Organism: Hydraecia micacea; assembly: GCA_914767645.1. Taxonomy (NCBI): domain Eukaryota; kingdom Metazoa; phylum Arthropoda; class Insecta; order Lepidoptera; family Noctuidae; genus Hydraecia; species Hydraecia micacea. The sequence goes on along the minus strand of OU611776.1, from coordinate 4,010,976 downwards.
TGAACAATGGCGTGGTCCGTGCCGAGCCGGCGACAGCCGTCAACATCGGCCACAATGCTAAAACGCACTAATCACAACTGACCAACTTTCCGTTTGTTACAGGTACTATGTCAGTCTGCGCCGCACACCGAAACCGTGAGTCATCCGTTGATAAATGACGCCCGCTGACTGACGTATCGCAGAAAACATTGACACTATTATCATTCAATATATTAATTTAATTAAAGCAGCGTAGAAAGGAAAAGAGGTTAATTGATTAAGCAACTATTTTTAATATCAATGCATTCGATACAGATTCGAAGCGTATTAAAATTTGTAGTTTTTAAACACTTAGAAGGGTCAGTTGTCGTTCTGATTGAAATCTCCCTTTAGAACGGATTGCTGGCTTGATTTTTTTTTGTTCCGATCTGGATATTTTATCTGTCTAGTCAAGCGAGCAATCTGTGTAAGTATGTATTTGTAATAGAATAATGTGTCAGTGTCCGAAGGTGACTGATTCTTTTAGGAGTTCATTTACTTCCGTAATGATGATGATGTCATAATGATTTGATGTGAACCGTCAGTTGGGCGCTTTTTGTATCAATTGAAAATGTATAGCGTCATCGTGCCTACTAAGGTCTCTTTCCTGTCTGGTCAGAAAGTATGTCATGTCATGAGCATGACTTGTTACAATTTTTTATAACGGCCCATTAGCTTTTAGATGTCTGACTCACTTTCGTCTGCAATCTAAGAATAGAAATTCGATCCCAATCCATTTTTTTTAAAGATTTTTTTTGTTAGTTATTGTAAGAGATCACATAGTAAAGTTTTGAAATACGCCAACGATAAATATTAGAGCAGTATAAAAACCTCTGTTGTTCAGGAAAGTTTCGGAGCTCCTTATTATTAATATATGAAAGAGCCCCCAATAAGTCTCACAGAGACTGTATATAAAATCTTTTTGTTAGTCATCCATCATAATACATTATTTATTTCTGTACATACCTTTGTGTACCTTAACGAATTTCTGGTGACTCAAAAATATTATACAACAATAGATTTCCAAATATTCAATCTTGTTTTTTTTGCATCGTCCAGTGTCAGTTAAAGAGATTTTACAAGGAAACGTTTCTCGTTATACAATTTGCCCAGTACGTACGTGACTTTGAGCTGGGGGCCTACCACCATCTCTTATAACAATATTCTGGGGTCGTACTATGAAGTGCAAAACTCATCATGATTCCAGTGTGAAAGAGAGATGGAGTTATGCTGGATGCATAGCGCTGTCCCTTTTCCTCTTCCTAAAGTGGATCGCGTTAAGAGCTTGTGGTAGGCCTCCTGATCTGCAAATCTTTGTAAGGCATTCAAAATGTAAGATTATTAGTGCCATGTTTCGCTAAATTGCAATTAGGATCATCGTAAACCGTCCGCAAACAAGTTGGTTTTGATGGTTTTAGGAAACGACGGCTCTGACGCGTTTATGATTCACGGAATCGGTTTTAATAAGATTTTTTACGGTGAACGTTTTGTGTAGCTTTTAATTTGTGATAATAGTTTATAGACAAAAAGTAAAATCTGTGATGACTCCGAAGGATTCAAAATAACCGTTTTAAACGACCGTGTTGGTCCGTCTTAAAATCGGCATTAATGTTAATTTTCGCATAGAATTGCCGTGCTATGTACTGGACTAAGAAATTCACAGGTTTTGCTTTTATGCAACTACCTATAATGAACATTTTGTTTCCAATAAATTAGGGTTTCTACACAGCGAGAATATTCGCAGTTTTTGTGTCATAACGCCATTCAATACGACCTTTGTTTTTGTAAATTTTTTCAACACCGACAATGCAACACCTGGCGTTGCAAGGTGCCTGTCTATCGGGTTCGTTGGCCTTTTTGCGTTGTGCAGGAAAAAATATGGATGGCGTTACGAAACATTTCTAGCCTTTTTAGTGCTATCTCCGGCTATCTCGTTATCCTGCGCCCCGCCAAGAGAAGCCATCGTGAGCAGAGCGTCCTCAGGGTTTGAAGTCCTACATGGTTTGTTGGCAAGGCTACCACAATTGGTTTTTTGATTTTGTTAATATTATTTTTCTCATCCATTCTACTTGATTTACCATCATTTTTTTTTTTTACTAATAACCTTATCTCTGGAGCATTTGACGTATTATCTACATTAATTAGATGATCACGCAAATTCTAATCTAATAAATCGTCATTAACGCAACGTTTAAGTTTGTAACACATAGCGCCATCTAGTATCGAGTAGCGGTACTATTAGTTTAGTTAATCAGTTAGCCACGACGTTTTGTTCCAGTTTGCAACAGACCTTTAAAATTCTTATTATTTTTCTCGTCATGTTCCACAATAATCTTGAATGATTTAAGATTAATGTTGTCAACCGAATATTTATCATGCCTATAATAGTAATTGCGTCACTGTTAACCAAGTTAATAATTTAAACGTGACAATAAAGTTTTTTTTTTTGACGAAACAAATTTCATAGCGATAGTGTAAAAAAAAATGTTACAAAGAACTTCGAATAAATCATGACGCGTTTTTGTTACGTTTTTATTAGTTTGCTAAGGCTATTCGCAGCTGAACATGTTTTACAGCAATACCGATACGAGCCCGGATAGCTCAGTCGGTAGAGCATTGGACTTTTAATCCAAGGGTCCAGGGTTCAAGTCCCTGTTCGGGCGGCTCTCTTTTTGCTTTTTGTATTTTCTTAATATTTATTTATGTATTAAATTACATTTTTCTTAAAATTATCCAACTTCTAACGATAAATATATATCTTCTGTTAATTTTTTGGACCAATATTCACGCAGTGTTTATAAATTCCCGGGAAAGTCCTTACTACGTTCATAACACATTAAAATCACACAATTAATAAAAATACACAAAGGTTGGAATTTGAGTACTAATAAAGTTAATTTTCTTAAAATTTGTTTTAACCAAATCTTATGATGAAAATAAGTAAATGCTTCATTTTATAGTTTATGTAAGTTTGTATACGAACATATGAAATGCACGAATGAACTTTTGATGATGTGCGCAGCATATTATTAGAAATTTTACTGTGGATAACTTTTTCTTATTGAAAAAAAAAAACTACAGGCTCATATCAAATATTGTAACCAGCGCCATCTCTGTTAAGGCACGTAAAATGTTTACGTGGCGGTTTGAACACGAACAAGCTTTGCCAAGTAAGTACAGTTGTTGTTACTAGATGGCGCTATAACGCAATGAAAACAATTCATGACAACGCTAACAGAGGGCAGTAGTAGTTCCCTTAAATATTACATGATATTTTTTACAAACTTTTTTAGATCTTCAAAGAGATGTTCAGTAATATTTCATGCAAAAAGAATAGTAGTTATTTACAAAAAATATAGTAATTTAACGCACCCATTTTAAATCAAACAACACGATAGCACATAAATAACACCTTTTAGTAGACATTTATGTTAATTTGCTTATAAATAGTAGGTGTAAGAAACCTAATGAGACCTTACATGAATTGTTTGTTTGGAACATCCGTTTGTTTTAAATATTAGAATCAATTAACGTTAGTTCAATGATATTAGGTAGGTACTTAGGACTCAGGATTAGGAGCATGTTCGTGTACTTATAACTTTTTAGTAGGACATGGTGTCAAAATATGAAATCATTTTAAAGGTTTTCTAGCCTAGCAATTATCTAATCTGTTTATGAATACTTAAGGTGAATGCGCAGTGGTAGACCGCGAAATTCAAATTTTCTTACGTTTTTTGCAATTTGCAGGCCAGTGTCAGGTTGTATCTTGATCAAAATTTGATTCGCGACAATAACAGGTACGTATTTATAGAATTATAATCATTAGAATCATTAATACATCTTTCTAAGTTAGATTTGTACCATTACCTAAGCAGTTTTCCATAAGAGATTTGTTGTCGTGGTACAAATCTAACTTAGAAAGATGTATTAATGATTCTAATGATTATAATTCTGTAAATACGTACCTGTTATAGTCGCGAATCAAATTTTGATCAAAATACAACCTGACACTGATCTGAAAATTGCGAAAAACGTAAGTAAATTTGAATTTCGCGGGCTACCCTGGCACTTCCCCCTTAAACTGCAATGTTATCAACCTCTGGAGATTAAATCGGAGCTAATTATAGGTAATCATTTATTTGTCAGACTATGATACATTATTATGGTCTTAAGATAAATGGCAATGGTAGGTAGCTGATAACATGTAACATAATTTATTAATTATTAAGCTATCAACATAAAAATAATTAAAACTACAGATACTATCGAATTTTTCGCAGTCCACAAACAAAAACAATTTTATCATTGGTGTGTTTAAATGACCTTGCAACTAATGTAAACAATATAGTTTGCTAACAGAACAATTACACAACGTATACAGTTGGTAATTAACGCAGTAATTTGTAATCAACGCTTATGGCTGCAGACTTAGCTAAGATAACCCAGCCTAACCTAGATAATTATTAAATTAATATTATTAGCTATTAAGACATCAGAAGAACTAACACACGTAATAGTTCTGATGTTACGATTAAAGGCTCCCGCAGACTGGCGCGACTCGACTCTGGTGGATCAATTTCTATGAGAACTTAATAGAAATTGCTCTACCAGAGTCGGGTCGAGTCTGTCTGCGGGGAGTCTTTATACTTGCATACTGTGGGAGGCAATTAAAACTCCATTTTAATAGATTTGTGCTGATAAAGTGACATGATTTTCAAGTCGATTAACCGGTTTGTTTATAATGTAATCATGAGTTAAGTATTTACTGTGCCAGGTAGGAAATTAACTTAATTAAGTAATACTTTTCGAGATGTCATTAATTAATGTTACAGATTCAGGTTACCGATCTCTTGCTATTTCAATGCAATTTAGCTCTAAAAGGTCATTTTGCGTATTTTTAGTCGGAATTTCTTTTTTTTTATAGATTCACGCACAGATATGAAGGTTATTTTGGTAGCTCATAAAATATATTCAAGTTATCGAATTGAATAATGTGTCAACACTGTCAACGCATAAGCAAATTTAATAATTTATTGAATCGTGTCAAGATCGCCCATGCTTAACACCTACAATAAGCAATAAACTAAAGAGCGTTTAGTGCGAAATTAAACAGGGTTTTAATAAAATACGACGTTATTTACCAATTGTTAATTGTTCTGCTGAAAGATTTAAAACTTAGTGTAATGTTTGTATCGGCATTAAAGTATCGTACGTAAGTAAGTAAAAAGTATGTTTCGTTGATGGCATGACATATGGAAGCTGCAGTAAACAGTTGGTATTGTAACCACTTTTTTGCTTTTAATAGCATGCTTATGCCTACGGTATAGAAGTCAAAATCGGTTGAACGGACTGTAAAAAAGGTTTATTTGTCTTATCTTATTTCAAATGGAGTATAATAATATAACAAACAAGAAATAGCTTTATTATTAGTATAGATAATTACTACAAAAGAAAGCTATGTCTAGATTTCTACAAGCTAGTTACACGTATTTTTTGATAATCACAGTTTTCTATAAGTTTACTGGTTATCTCGAAATCGTTTTCTTAACACCTACACACGCCACATTACAAATTGATCTTCGATCTTTAGTTAGTTAATAAATATGTAGGTATATATAAATTAGTTATTATAGGTACAAGCTGTTATTGTTTAGCTGCGGTAATCCCAAGAAACGTATTGCTTGCTTCGTCTATTTATATTCGTAAAATTAACGATCTAGTGAAACTATAGTTACTTCAAACACTTCAATGTTTTAAGAGTTCTATTCTATTGTAGTTCTAGGTACTGGTTATAAGTATTGTTCCGAAATATTTATTGTAGAAGACTAAAATAAATAGCGAAATAAACGCAGTGTAGACTTATGTGGGTACCTACTCACATACCTCTATACTGCGTTCTTGATTTATTTCCCAAACGTATAAATAAATATGATTTTTTAAATTTTTTAAATATGTGTTTTTAAAGAAGAAGTCACAAGAATCTGGAGACAAGAAAAAGTGTACGATATTCCCTATAGTTCTCTCCGCGACTGGCGTTATTCCCAACCATCTTCTCCGTAGCCTAAAACTAATAGACTTAGAAGAATCTGTCTATATCAACCTACAGAAAGCTGCCATCTTAAACACCTGCAGAATAGTTAGGAAATTCATGCAGTTGGAGGAGGAAGACACCCTAATTCACACCACACGCTGCATTTACTTGGCTTTGGCCCATAAACGTAGCTAAAACCAGCCTAAGAGCTGAGAAAAAGAAACACTCTGGGTCATAGTTCTTCCAGAGTTCTTGCGTTCTTGGTAACCAGTCCACTTTAGCTACCCAAACCCATACCAACTTTTTATTATATACCTGCAATAGTCCTACACCAACCAGGGGTTATCCTTGGATGCACGTGCATAGTGCATACTGGGATAATCGTCGGTTTGTGCCGCATTTCATTAAAATTTCCTCTGCGAGTTGGCTTCAGCCCCTCTTACGCCTTCCAAAGGACCGGGACCCCATGGTCCCGAGATATGTTTAAATAATAAATAAATAATAATAATATTTTATTGGAACTAAAAAACACAAATTACAATAAAATTATGTACGATAATGACTGCATTAGTTATAAACTGTGTCGCACCCATTAACGCCCATACAAAAATGTTATATTATGCGTCAGTGCACCAGCTTTGAGAAATTATTATTAACTTAAAAAGAAAATTACAGAGGAATATAACAAAAAAACAATAAATAAAGAAAACAACTTTAAAACCCATACATAGCGTTCAATAAATTAATTTGTTATGTGGAAAAAGCATCAATTTGAAACAAGGTTTTGAATAGACGTTTAAAACATAAACGGAGTTAAAACTAGTACAAGTATAAAACTGTAAGTTTTGTACGATATAAAACTTATAATTATTAATTTATGCTAGATTTCAGTTTTAAGCCTTGAGACAGTTGGTATTGTGAATTACTAGTTTGTTATTGAGACAAAAGTAAAGGGTAAATATGAATTTATTGCTGAAAAATATCAATACCTACTGCCAAGGTTTTGCAACATAAATATTGATTAAAACATTGACGTATTTTTTCGGAAAGTCACAAATATTATGGCATCTTTGTAACGTTTTAAACAAGTTGACGGAACTGTCATTTTTAGTATATACTAGCTGCGCGCCGCGGTTTCACCCGCATAAGACTCGATCCCGTGGGAATATCGAGATAAAAGGAGCCTATGTGTTAATCCAGGATGTCAGCTATCTCCATAGCAAATATTATCAAAATTGGTCCAGCCGTTTGTGCGTGAAGAAGTAACAAACATACACACACACACACAAACTTTTGCCTTTATAAGATTAATGTGAATTCAGTATGCACCTAGGTATGTAGGTAAATAAATGCCATTATTTTCAATATCGTATTCAAGTTCTGTAATATTATTCCCTTCTTGTTATCTTCCCTTTAAGTATAGGGTGGCAGGGACATCGACGCGCATCATGTTAACTAACTTCTACGCCAGGGTCTACAATCAAGTATTGAATCCATGGTTACAATTTGCGGGTCGACGTTCCTACCACCTTGTATAAGGCAAGGTTAAAATGATTGCAAGCTTAAAGGCGTTCTCTACAGGGTGCAGTTATTGCATAGGTACCTAACGATAACGACCATAATTATGTGGTCTCAAATTGATTATTGACAAGTAATATCAATTGTGGTTTCGATATCACCACACTTGTGTAACCATAATAATCATAATATTATTTACCAAACCCACTCCGACCAGTTCCCCCTACTACTTTAAAAAAAACTTCAACGAGTGGTCACAGTTATAAATAGAAACGCGTGGTAAACAACATGCGAATGAATACCTGGCGATTTTATCGAATTTTGTGCAAAAATACGGTGGTTTTTTGTGTAACAAGATTTAAGCTTTATCGTAACGGATTTCGAATGACTGCGTAAATTATATCGCTGTTTTCACGAAAACAAAAAGTGAGATTACCATCGAAATAACATTTTACATTGTATAATAAATAAAAATAAATAGTTCTTTTCTGCGTAGTAGCACTATAGTCACCCCAGATTTTCATGAAAAAAGTTACCTAGGTAATCATACTAACACCCAGCTATTTTTATCCTAGATTTTATCTCTTTTATTAATACCGAAAAGATTACTAACTCAAAATAATTTAGGAACTTATCAACTACATTAAGTAATTCCAAGTTTTCCGATCAGCAATGAAACATGCACTAAGATTTCGTAGATTAACACATTCGTGACCAAGTTATTTCATTATTGTGCTTCAAAATTTATATGAAAAGGCCTTATGTCATTTGTGTGCCATGTTTAGACTTACTTCACAAGTTCACAGTATATTCATCTCAACCTTCACTATTGTTATCTCCATCCACCTTTGTAGACAAATAAACATGTTTTCGACCTTTGGACCGTAGCCGCCATTTTATAGTTATTATGATAATAACTGTAAGCCAGTTTGTTTATATTTTTTCTTTGTCTTGCTCCGTCAAAACAAGTGGTTTTGCTTAATATTCCAATTTGTAGTCATATTTTTGAATAGACTGCGAATTAGAATTGAAGCCGAGGATAAATGCGCATGTTAATATATATTAGGCAGGTGTGTTTTAATTATACAAAAACCTTGTTTTGTATGCTTATTTTTTGCTAATCATAACTGACGTCATTTTTAGACACGTCTCTAATCATACCAAATATATTTTTGTCGTTATTACTAATGTCTTTCTTAATTGGCTGGGCGTGTTGCAAAGAGCTAACTGGAATACAAATTGCCTCAAGCTTTGTACCCAAAAGTCTCCAGCTAAAAATATCCAGGGAAAAGCTGAAGGTTTTACTCTTTGTCAAAGCGAGAGATCTTGAAGTAGTTCAAGGGCAACTCGTAACCCTGACTGCTCCAGAGAACTGAGGGTGAATAATACAGCCGAGTTTCCAAGTAGGTACTCTACTCATCGGAAAATCCGATCCCTCTTCGAGAGTTGAATATATCGGAAACTATTCCACACAATCAAGAAATTATGTGAAACGTGGAAAAATATACAACGTCATTATCGTGAATTTTCTCCAATTACTGTCGGCACTCACTACCGCCGTTGATCTCGACTAATCCACTGCGGACGATGGAAAATTACTCACGTGCCGTGTGCTTCGTGGAAACGCACGCCGCAATGCGGTATAACTAGCCGATAATGATAAAAAATAAACTTTTGAAAAGCTGCCTTTGAAACTACTGTTGCTTATGTAGAATGTTAGAGTATGATAGAATGCGTGATTCACGACATTATGACAACATAATCAGCCTATAATATTCCCACTGCTGGGACACAGCTCTCGGTGAAAGGGGAGTGGGCTGCGATCCACCACGCGGGCCCAGTGCGGGTTAGTAGATTAGATGGCATATGTTTTCGATTTTTTTGGTTCTAAGACATGCCGGTTTCCTCACGATGTTTTCCTTCGCCGTTTTGAGATCAGCAGTGATGAAATAATTTACACAAAGTAAAGCGCCTGAGTTGGTTCGAACCTACGATCTGTAGGTCGCCTGTCGGTAGGCCTGCAGGTCGTAGGTTAACGGCCGCGACTTAGGAGTACCTACTTAGTTACCACACTAGGCCACCACTGCTCTCTGTTGCCCATTATGACATACACAACTTAAATCCAAGTAGAAAAAATAATAATATGACAAGTACAAATAATAAAATGACTAGTAGGTACACACACACATACTTACACATAATGCATAAGTGCAAATTGTACCTACTTTGTAGTCAAAATACGAGTAATCCTAACGGATAAGCTTATCTACTTTATTGTTTTAATTTTTCTTTTTTTAAACTGTTTTAATTTAATTTTTTTAAACCTAGACAATATTTTAATTACCCTAAAAATTAAAGCTTTTTCATGTGCCTCTCGACTGTAAAAATCCTATAATAATGTAATGCGCATTTTCACTATAATATGGCAATACCGCCCATGGACTCCACGAGACAGGCTCGACCTAGTGTGGAGTTCAAAAGCAAAATGCTTCCTTTGCGTTTTATTTTGTTTTTTTTTTGTAATCCTAGCTATTAGTAGACTATAAGGAAACGTAAACACTGTTTTTGGCAAATACACATTATCTTATCTTAAGTCTAAACAGACTATGACATAATAAAGTTTATGAGAAACTCCTTAGTGATAGGAACATAAGCCAAGCCTCAATAATAAGCAGAGAGTGCAAATCTTCAATCCAAACATCAAATGTTTGCTGACCGTAGTATTGATACGGGCTATTTCAGTAGTCTTAGTCATAAGGCAAGGGAAAGCTTCGTGCAGCCTGCTAATAAGGCTGACGTCAGAAGGAGTCCGTCAGATGACATCATGAAACTATATGACGCCTACAAGGAAGGAGAATTATAATAAATGCCAATGAATTAGCGATGTTTGATTTAAAATGACATAATTTGGTAGTATTTTGTCCTCTATCGAGAGGATTGTTGGATATTCCAATATTGTCCATTCATGAGGCAAGGAAAAGCAAGATGATGACGCTTACTTGAAAGACGTTACCTAAATGACGTTGCATAAGCTGAGTTGATTGATTTAAAATGACATGATTTGCCAATAATTGTCCTCTATGGCAAGGATATTGCACACAACTCGGTATTCGGCATTAATAAGGCAAAGGAAAGCTCCAGTCCTCGTAACCATTCAAATATGACGTCAGGATCCGGGATCAGTCAGACGACATCATAAAACCTGATGACGCCTACCAGGAAGGCGAATAAATACCAACGCGATAAGCACACGTTGAATCCACTTCAGATTTTATTTATATTTACTTAATTTGTTCCTGGTTACTCCTATAGAACAAAGGATTTAAAGATGTTTACTCCATTAGTACAAAGTATTCTTTGTTTTTCCTCTTTCATCTGTATTTTCTTCGCATACTAAGATCTTTCAAAATGGATCTTGCTCGTGTAACACAATTACTGGCTGATATAATTTAGATGTAGGTTTTGTCTTCATAGCTTCACGACGTCGACCTCATTTTGCTTGCTACGAAACTTTTTATCTTACAAGGTTGTCTGGTGTAATAGCGTGTCTGCAGTATCCTCTTAACGATCCAGGATACTTATTTTTAATGAAGCTTAAAAGGAATATGTTACAACCATGACTTGAAAATTGAGGAGCATGTGGTGCCATCTTCATAAAGTTGTTGCCTTGCTTAAGAGGTCTGTCTTTGCTCTTAAATCTTAACTTTGGTATAATAATTTTCATAATGTGGTGGTGTACTTAGTAAACGTTTTAACTTTAAAGTGAAGGGAATCTATTTTGGTATTACGTCGTATATTTTTTTATTTGGTGTTGAATAAGCTATCTACCAACTCGCACTGGGCACACGTGGTGGATTCGGCCCATTCCCTCTCACAGAGAGGAAGCCTGTTATAGTCTCATTATGTAAGCTAAGATGTCTTTTTTTTTTTGGGTGGGAAATCATCTAATGACTTCTCCCGCTCTTAGTGTCAGACTCTTACTGACTAAAACCCACCCGTGTTCCTTCCTTAGCCCTTTATGTTCCGGGGCAGCAGTAACCCTTTCAGACGATCCCGCTACCCCAAGATGTACTCCCTCAAGTCAACAGTTTGAAATCTGTCAGTATGTTGTCAAAAGCAATAATTCCATCATGTAGATAATTTCCAAATCATTTAGCCTACAATATGTTTGAAACCTCGCCAAGCTTATCTTCTTGCATCTTGGCGCAATCTGCTAGAAACTGCAGTGATATCGTTTTTTCCGATTTTGCTGAATTAATAATCCTCTCCGAATATTGCTCAGAAAACCTTGTATGAATTTCCCGGAGGAAATGCGCCAGAGCTTCATGATCCATTGCCGCATGAAGTCATTTCAATTTGGTCTATGATGTTTTGTCGAAAGGGTATGGCAACAGTGGGTGACATCGCGCATTGTTTACGTTTTCAATTGTTATTTTATTACACGTCGCGTCGTTTCGATGAGAGTATGTTGCAAATCGATTAATGTTATGCGACACTTTCATTTTTGAAGGTTTTGTTATTTATTTACCACTGACTTTGTCGTGACGTATGTATTACATTATTTTAATTTATTGTAAATAGACTTTGTTCAATAAGTAGCAATGCTTAACTTATGTGCATATTCTATTTATTTATATTCTTGGAAAACCCGTAAGTATTATTGTTTAGTTTCTAGCATCGTTTCCAATAGTTTGTAAATTATTTCTAGTAAGTTCGTTGCTTTTCTCACTGAACTCATATTTATAAATGTTTCGCTGAAAGGCTCTAAATGTTTTATACTGAAACATTGTTAAAGTAAATATTCTTCAGATTTTACGTTTGTAATTTACTTCGAACTTATTTCTTTTTAACTTTGTTATTCTGAACCCTTGAGACGTGCTTGAGACTCCAGACTTTTGAGGTGCTCGACACAAAATAAGCGCCTGAATATAAATTTCGAAGACATATGGCAACGTCAGCTTTCAACAGAATTATATTGTAGAGTAGCAGTGGCGTGCATTGGTTTTCAGAATAGGTAGGCACTAGACCGGGTCTAGTTTAGGCAAACGCGGTCACTAATCAGAAAAAAAGTGAGGTCAAAGTGTGGGTATTTGAGTAGGCATGCCTACTTAAGAGGACTACATGACCTAAAGCGCGGTCTTTGTCGGACTGCATAGAAAAGAAAGAGAAGCGCGATGCCACAACGCTGGTAATTTATTGCAAAATATGAAGCAATTATCGATTTACGAAAAATCTAGTGTTTGGACAAAAAAACTAAAACACTATAGTTTTAGTATGTTGCTTGTAGAATAATCTGACAAAAAATCATAATGATTGTATGTATATTAGTATGAATTTTGTTGTAAATAAAAAGTTTTTAGAGGTATCTTCATGATTTTTTTCCATCGTACCAAATAAGTTGTATTATGTTTTCAACACACTATCTTCCTAGCATTTATCCTGAAGAATATCATATATTTTTTTGTTTTTTTTTTTACTGTAGGCGATTATATACTTTTATTGTTTCTAAAACTTGCGTTTTTTGCGTTTAGGTCCTGTAAGCCCCTTAAGGGTGATAAATTGCGAAGGTCGAACGTCATGGTATTACGCGTGAGACGTAAGTATTTTTAATTTTGTCGTATTAACTTGAACGAGTAAAGACCAATGACAATGTGCGAATAGTACGGGAGCCGAGTAGGCTATCCGGCGACCGCCTACTGCCGCGCGTGTTTGTATGAAGATTTTGTTTTTTGTTAGGTATGATAATTTAGTGAGTTTCTTAATTGTGGGGCACACACACTAAAATGTAATTGACAGGCTTATGTTGATATATCGAGGTAGGCACTGCTTATATGCCTATATGCATTGTAGAGTAGTAATGTTGAGCGAAGGGCGAGCAATTTGCCTACTGTACCATCACGTGTTACCTACTGTAACAGTAATTATTACATACATGCGTAAAGTTACATCAACTGATGCAACACGTTGTGTGTAATATTTACGCCTTTACGGTCACTTCAGCTGATACCCCGATTAGTTCGTTAATTTGTACAATAAATTGGACATTTCCCTGACAGCTCCATATTCTGGCCCCCTTGACGTAATATCTCGATGATGTACAGTCACTGCAACAGGTTATACTCGTTCGGTATCCGTGCGGATTATTAGCCACATATCTAAATAAATACTATTATTTTTGTAATATATTATGAATGTAATAATAGCTATTGTTTATAAGCTTTTTCCTGAAAAATTGAAAATCCAGGTTGTAATTAATCGTGTGTTATACAGTTATTACAGAACGATACAATATGCGTATGTAATGAGCATGTATATCTGATCGGTGGAACATTCGATGCAGCCGATTTAATTGCCAGTTTTCCTCACACAACAATAGCTTAAAACCGACTATTATTAAAATCCAATTTTCATAAAACTTGTAAAATTCTTAGTACTATTAGAAAGCCGTTAACAAGCGAATCGGCATTACGCTCAATTTTCTGTTTTAACAGACTAATCAGTACAGTCAGTCACAACAGTACTGCGTTACATGCGGTGCGTTACGTGTTGAGTTACACAGTTGTAGTTCTGTCGTAACAATAATGCGTAATGTCGTAGATAAATGGGCGATTAAAATAAATATGCGTGTGAAACCGGAGTAGCGCAAGTGGAGCGCATCTGAAGCACTGACAACTGACTTCTACTCATTTTTGACGTGAGTGTATATTTTCAAAATGGATACCTTTGAAGATTTTATGGTTGTGGGTGTCGTTAATATGACGAGTGTCTTGTAAACAACATGTTTACAAATCGCACTTTTCCACATTGACTGTGTTAGTTCGATGAAATTGGTTACGGTAGGTAGGGTTCGGGAGCGAAATTGTATGCATTTACATTGATGTTGACGATAGGACAAAAACATACTTAAACTAGCAGCGCCCCGCGGTTTCACCCGCATAAGTTTCGATCTCGTGGGAATATGGGTATAAAAGCTATCCTATGTCCTTTCCCGGGACTCAAACTATCTCTTTACCAAATTTCATCTAAATCGGTTCAGCGGTTCAAGCGTGAACACTTGAAGAGGTAACAGACAGACAGACAGACACACGTTCGCATTTATAATATTAGTATGGAAGTATGGATAATCCTCTCTCCAAGTTGTTAGTATCCTGTTAAACCAAACAAAACTAAACCCCAATTTAGAACAGATTTTATGCTCCCTTGATTCACAATACAACATAAAATGGAAAATTAATGACCCTGGACTTGTTATTCTTAAACGAACCGACTTAAAAGGTAAAATATCCACTTAGGTGACACACTATATCACTCCAAAAATAATAAAAGATCAACTCTCTGACAGCTAGAATGCAGCATAAAAGACATATTCTTGTATCCCTTTGAAATATCTCTTGACCGTAAAAGGAATGAATAGCTAAGAACATCCTGTGACATCTCTAGGAACTGTTAATGTGTTATGCTGATGTTTTTCTTCCTCCAGACTATATTCGTTAACAACGTGTAAACAAATGGTTTCTGTAACACTCGACGTCATTGAAATAGTTTTCTGGAAAACGGTATGTTAGGTATACTTTCCTGAAAGTTTTCCGAAGCTCTACAGTTCTTGTTAAGATGGATGTATTTTACGTCAGTCGTATAAAAATCAGTTCTTATACTAGCTACACAAACACGCTTTAGGGCTGATTTGACCAAAGTCAGATGTATTTTGTTCTTGGAATAAAATTGACGTCTGACAGTTTTAGTATGGATAAACTGTCAAAAATCCAAAATTATTTATTCTCAGGATAAGACTTATTACTTACTTAAGAATGCGCCCTTAATACTAAATCAATTCAAAGAGTAAATATTTCCGCTATATCCATTTTTGAATGTGGAATTATGAATGGCTATAAGAGTAGGGGAAGACCAAAGAAACGATGGACGGACTGCGTGAAAGATGATATGGATAGAAAGGGATTAATAGAGAAGTATGGAAGAAAAAGACATGTTGCGCCGACACCATTTAAATTGGGATAAAGCAGGAGACTCATGATGATCGTTATTTGGGTCCCTACTCTCCTCGAGTAGGGACTTAACCAAGTTCGGGTGATCAGCGTTTTATTATTTATGAGCTTATCTTGAACAACGAAACGAAAAGGTTCATAGAAATAGAATCGGTTTCTTACTAAACTTCAACTATATCCGACGATCCTGCATACTTATCTCTTTTGTTGGCTGTAAATACAATTGTACTCAACATTACGTGATTTTATGGACTTTTAATGTAGACAAAGCGGTAGGTAACGTGCGTAATAACTTAGGGTTATCTGTCGGGGTAGAAGTTACGCCATCTAACTGCTCTGTTTATATTTACTTAACCCACTGTGATCCAGCTACCTTATCCAGAAATTACGATAACACTGCAGATGATAATCGATGTCCTAAGTAAACGTTAACGTATAATAATCTCATTAAAACTATAAATGAAATCGCAAATAACTTAGAAAGCTATGTATTCATATTTGTTTATTACGCGATAAATACTGATACATTAACTGTACGACTTTCTTAACATTTAAATACCTAGTGGGTCACTTAAGATTTGCTGTCATTTCAAAGTTATCGCTGTAAAAGCAACATGCTTGTAAACCTATAAAGAAAACATCTAGCAAGTTATAGCCAATAGTTTCGTTCGGAATCTACATAATCGTAAATTCTTTCATGTCGTCTTCGTTCATAAACAAGTCTTTCATTAATTTAAACCTTTAGAAAGCTTACCTTTGGCACAGGTAGAAGCAAAAGGAAAATATGTTTATGCCAATAAAATTGTGTAAACAAACGATTTGAATACAACTCCCGAGAGTAGGTATAGTGAAAGTAAATTGAATTCGCATCGGATCGGTACAACTGACAATCTTGTTTTCTCTTTTTTTTTTTTTGTTTTCATTATTATCTCCACTATTTCATTCAAGTCTAGGTCAGTGTTATAAGCGGAGGTGATCAGATGTTTATTATAGCTATTACCTCCCAAGAACCGGTCCAAGATCGATATTCATATACAACTTACTCAAGCAGTTCTTATTTTGACGATGTTATTAAGATTTTAAACAGTAAAATCGTATTGGCACAAATGAATTAATAATCATCTTGCATTAATAAGCGTCTTGGAACCTTTCATCACTTCCCTAAAAGCCTAACATAACTCTCTGATCCAATTTTTTACTCGCAATTACACACAAACCCAGTGAACAGAACGCAAGCCATAATAATGATACCAGTTTTCCATAATACACGGCTAGTAATACTTTACATAACAAATTGCAATGCATTTAGGTACGAAGGTACCTGTCCATCGGCGCACGGGCATGCAATTGTCGTGATTTACATCGCTGACTGGACGTCCATTGCATCGCGTCTGTATGAATTATGGCACGTCACAGGTTTGATGGATAGGGTAGTTGAAAAGTGTAGTCTACGTAACCTGGCAGCGGTTTTTGGAACAGTTGCCATTGGTACAGTTTTCCGTCACGAATGTGTAGGTACCAGATTTCTATAGGTAAATTTCCATTTGATGGAATCCTGTCTTCATATCTTTTCACTACAAAACCTTTCGAAATACATGCACTATCTAAACGAAATCAAAGGGACAACTCTCGTAATTTTAAAAACGTTCACAATCTGATCTCGGTATCAATCTGTCAAAAATACCTTTATTTCACTACGTTTTTGACAAGTTTTTGACATTGGTTGTCGCTGAGATGTGATTGCGACTAGATTTTGAAGGTTCTAATTACAGGAATTAGCCTTTAAATCAATGACAAATTATCGGGTGCTGCATAATAAATGTCTCATAAATGATTGTCCTCAATCTTTAATCGAGTCTAGACGTACTGGTTGGTAACACAAATTAGCCCACTTGCATTCTAGAAAAGTATTTAGATTCGTTCGATACATTACATAGCTTAACTCTAGTCATTAGCTCAGTTTAGCTTAACAAACAGAGAAAGTATCCAACTCTGTTTAAGGTAATTTATTTGAAACGTTAGCTTATTTCTTACTTCCAAATATACTGAATCTTTATCCAGTTACGGAATCTTAAATTACCTAATTGCCTTTCTCTTTTTCCCGCTCCTTTTATGCAACAAACGTCATTTGCAGATAAGAGTAATTTGTTACGTTACGATAAAGGCAATTGACAGAACATAGGAAATTACTTGACAGCAAGAGTACGTGTATCGAGATCAAAAAATAAAATCGATTTCATGTTTTGCATAATCTGAATCGTGCCTGAAAATTAAACAGTCGGTTCCTTTGAAACTATTGAAGCAGATAAAAGCATCCTGCATTGACACATAAGTGAATACATTATATTATGCAATAAAAATTGAGTTATTTGACTTCTAAAGTCAATCAAGTTTATTGCACATAAAAACTGAATTATGTGTATAAAGTTAAGTGCACGATTCATCTTCTAACCCCTTATTTAAAACCGCACAATCAAGCTTAGTAACTTCAACACAATGTAAAACTATTTCTAACTTGATAGATTTATGTCCAAGTAATCACGTACAAACTAATTATGGTCATTGTGTTGCGAAACATGAAAATAAATCTTCTGTTAATGATGATACTGTGACGTCCAATCCTCTATCCTTTGTATGAAAATTGCACATAATAAACGATCAGTTGATTTGATTTAAAGCCGACCGGTATTGGTCATAGAATTCCGATCGCGAATGCCTGAACTGTGGTAGAACAATACTTCGGTTGCGCAGCGCTAGGCTGTGTCCTTTCAACTATGTGTCATAATCGGCCTATTCCATCCGCTTAAGATAATGGCTTATTATTTACGCTCAGTTAATAATACCTTGATATATTGTCTGACGGAAAATTACGAGGAAATCGCTGTAAATGATGCTAAATTACTACCTATAATCCTAGCTCCTTCGGATACTCAATCTGCTTAGCCTTTTCTCAACTATGTTAGGGTCGGCTTCCAGTTTAACCGGATGCAGCTGAATATCAGTATTTTACAAGAAGCGACTGCCTATCTGACCTCCACAACCCAGTTGCTGGGTAATACGACTTACCCCTTGGTAAGACTGGTTGTCAGACTTTCGGGCTTCTGCGACCCGTAACGACTGTCAAAGATCCACGAATGGCAGCCGGGGCGGGACTTACGGCTTAACGTGCTTTCCGAGACACGGGAGTGGTCTTGGTATGTAAATATGATCACCCATCCACCGATCGACCCGTGCGGCTGTTATTACTTAGCCACGAGCCCTTCGGACAGTGTCGTGAAAATATATCATGTGCTTCACTATGGTGTTTATTATTTAAATGGATGTTTCCACTCATTCCAATGTATCAAAGCAAATCCTCCGTCATACAGGGTGGTCTATTCTTACCAAAGACCACGCACCGTTTAATAATAACGTTATTATTTATCCTCATCTAATAATACTTTGATTTAGTATGACAGAACAGCTATTAGGAAGTCACTGTTAACGACACAGTTCTGCTCCGAAACTATTTAATTAAACTCTTCTTCGCTCAGTTGATTGAGGAAACTATGAGCTCCGAACTAGGATGTAAATTCCTGAGCTGGTATTTCGATCGACGATTATCTCGGGTGGAAATAGCTCACAAAACTATGCTCGATCACATCGCTCATTTGGAGAAACATCGAGGTAGGTAACTGCTACTTTTTTTTTAAGTCTGCTTTCCTAGCGTAAATACGCTTTCTAAGTGCTTTGGCATATATAACTAATTTTTGGGGAATAAATATATATTTTGTCATTTTGTATAGACTTTAAAAGAGACTGTGACCTCTGAGTTTGTTTCGGCCTTTCTTCTCAGAGTAGTCAGATAGGAAACGCCGACCTCATCTAGCTTTAAAAAAATATGATTGACGTGTAAAAGTGTTTGTACAAACCTACTTACAGAAATAAAATCATTTATCATTTACGTCGATGTTTCTCCAAATGAGCGACATGTTCTCTGTTTTATTTAAATTGACGATGAGCAGTCTTGTTTGTCTAAATTGTTCATATATTTGGCTTAGGTATCTATCACTCACATGACATGTCAGAGTTCCTTCAATTGCTTCTGTTTGAGCAAACATTAAAATAAAAACCCTAATAAAATAGATTTGCGCTTCCCCAGTTCAAATATTTTTGATCGCGCCCAACAAAAACGAACGCCCAGCAATGAGGAAAAGTATTCTCGTACCACCTTGCTTCCTCGAAAGCATGTTACGTTGAACTGATCTTTTACAAACACATACTCGTACTGTCAAACGAGATAAAAGTTATATATCACCGTCATTACCTGTCTCATGATGCCCTACATACCTGGAAAAACATCCGGCACGATGACGCATCACGTTGCAGCCTACGGGGTATACAGGTATACTACCTTAATTTCAAATTATATAACAACACTTTTGATGTAAGTTTGTCGGTATTATGTTATGACAACCTCATTCCGTTGACCAGCCTGACAAATTGCATCGAAATAAAAAAGGATTCTCCGTTCACTCCTATCTCCAGATGAATTTGCAAGTTTAGATATGTGTAATTGCACATCGACGATGAAATGTCAAGAACTCCTAACTGACATTTTTGCAATTTTACTTTTTTTACGTAGATACTTTAAATAATCGTTTGTAAAGTCTATCTTACGTAAAAAAAGTAAAATTGCAAAAATGTCAGTTAGGAGTTCTTGACATTTCATCGTCGACATATTACTCATATAATTCTAATTAATTTTCAAGCACGCAGTGTAAACATTAATTAAAATGTAGGAATGCACTCTTAAACCTGTAAGGACAACCCCTCACCTTTGTCTTGACGAAATTTAAAAGCAAGCGTGTCACCAACCTATTAGGCCTTCGAATAGCAATTTGATGTAACAATCGATTTAGTTTATTTTTTTAACCCCAATGGGCAGGGTACGCTAAGGTCAGAGTGAACGACCAAATGATCTCATCGGGCTCGTTTCAACTGCTGACGTCAGCTCCCGGGGTAAACAAGTTGGGCTTGGTAATTTTTTAATCTTTTGTTTTGATGCCTGTTTGCACGCGCTCTGCGTGTTAGATTAACCGATCCGCCGACATAAGGATTAATGGGATCGTATTTTATTTAATAGTTTATGGCACAAACACCTCACCTGGATCTTACGTCATCGCTTGTTTATTTTGACCGACCAAATGCCCAGCTGATTGGGGCGCCGTACCGGCCGAATTTGCAAGCTTAAACAAACCGGATTCCTTGTAGAAAACAGATAAACATTACATATATTCAGAAGAGAAAATTTCATTAAATTAATAGTTTCGTAAACCATAGTTAACCCCAGTTTAATCTTAGTTTAAATTAAATCTATAAACCAAGTTCATAGCAACATAATCTCAACTGAGCTGACTTGCTAATTTTCGCACAACAGTATTAGTGGCATGGTAAACAAATTAACCGTTGTATCGGCAACATTTTGCAAGCGTCCGCTAAATTTGACGGCCGCTAAACGTTTTATTTATATGCCGATTCCGCATTGCTCTCTGAGGGGACAGGTGAAGTTTAACTGTCGCACATAACAATAAAACATCATTGCACGCCGTATATTATTATTATGTCCTAACAGATCTCTGAGCGCCATTAACTCCAAATTGCCATGTGTACAAATAGAACGTCTTTCCTAGAAACTTGCAAATATTTTAATTGAAAGAATGGAATGCGCAATCCTCTCAAGGTTGTGCATGGCTAACCATAGCCGGTTAGAACGCAAATTACGATTTCATAACAAACGTTGGATCAACAGTTTTGCTAATTGCATTTGCATTTTTCGTATGCAAATCAGATATGAATTTAAGTGTGGTATGTGTAACCCATCCCATGCTCATTTGAGAGTGAATGATGAACAAACATGACGAGAGCGGCGCTAACAAATATTGAGATATGTATTAAGTTCAATATTTGTGGCGCCAACGGAGAGTCGTGAGCAATCTCGTACCTACATACATATTTATGTAGGCTTTCTGAAATATCTACTCTAGGGACGGACACTTCTACGATTATGGTAAAGAAAGGAGCATTGCCCTTTAATTTAATACCATAAAAGTGTACCTACTGTACAAATTCTGCAAAATGTACAGTATATATTTTGTACTAGCTTTTGCCCATGGCTTCGCCCGAGTGGAGGTCGGAATTATCCCACAGGAACATATCACCGAGATAAAAAGTATCCTATGCCCTGACTCAGGTCATAATATTATAAGTAGCCATTAGCCAAATTTCATACAAATCCGTTCAGCCGGCGTAAAAAGGTAACAGCCAGAGTTACTTTCGCATTTATTATATTAGTATGGATCTAGGCTGAATTTAATTTTACCAAAGTTAATATAACAAAATTACCCAACAACAAATAATTAAAACTGGCCCGAGTCCCTCACGTACGTTATTAACGCTCCGTTGACAACGCTCAGTTATTTTAGGGCGCTATCATGTAAAATAACGCTCCAATGCGCCGATTGACGTGTACACAAGAATATGGAACTATTCCTGTGCTCGATCGGTTTACAGGGATCGTCAGCTTACAGGGAGCATCGACTTACAGGGACTATTAGGTTCGATGGACCTGGAGTAACGGTCACCTGCTAAAGAGACGGGAGATTAAGTTTCTGATGATTGTTTTGTGTTATTCTTATTTGGCTGTTGTTCGTTGTGATTGTTTTGGAGAATTGTTTTTTTTTTTTAATTGATAAGGCATTGAATGTCGTTGTAAATGGCTTTTGATAGATGTCTACGAATTCATGAGTACTGCACGTAAAACTGAGATGCAACTTCGCTTGTAAGTGTCTTGGTCGATTAGGAAACTTTAATCTTATTTGTGAAGCTACCGTGATTTAAAAATAAATCATCGTGAGCTTATCAAACACAAATAATGATGAATACACTTATGGACTTATTTCGTTATCACAACTGTTTCTGCATTACTAAAATATCCATGATACAGCGAATGACAATGATTCACTTTCAGGATGTGTCTTATCTGTGGGAAAATAAATTAATGTTGACTTCATGAAGTAATGTGTTAATACAAACGTTTTTATTATTATTTCTGTTTATAATTTGATAAGTAGCCTTTTATATGGTGCAAATCTTTGTTTTAAATTTATAATGACCCAATATTCATTTACCACTCTTATGTAAACTCCCCGTTAGCCTGAGAAACGTGCAGGGTGTCCCAGTTCAAGTACTGTTAAGCTATGATACTTTCCAATTACCTCAAACAAAACATGGGGTGAATGAACTTAATTCGAAATACTAAGAGGTCAAAGTCAAAAGAAATTCGCACACACAAAAAATGTTTCGCAAAGATAATTTCTCATAATCACGGCGGCATACAAACATTAATTTGCAACATCATTATGTTGGTCGTTGAACCGCTAATAGCTTCAGTTACTATGGGACCCCATAACGTCCCATCAATCATCTGTTCGGCACCCGGAAGGCGCTAGAAAGTTCGATGTACGGCTTTTGCGTTCGACCTTGGTGTCAAATTACTACCAACCCCAACAAACAGATCCCTATAAATATAACATTTTATTTTTTTCCCTGTTCTCATATTTTGGTCCGTGCTGTTGTGAATGGTGCTGTAAATAAACAATGATATTTATTATTCATAAAATGTTTATTATATCGTTTGTAAGTATTTTAGTATATTACCACCAGAAGCGCCGAAGATTAAACAATTTTGTCCCAGTCTATTTATTATTAATGATCATTGGTAATGGTATGAAAGATATGATTAAAACTATTTGTAAAATATTTGTAATTACGTTTATTTATCAAATTATATCAAATTCTTATTGCTTAAAAAACAATTTAGAAATAATGATAGAAATAGTTTATGGTTTAGTAACAAAATCATCACAACTCACATAGTAATTGTAAACTGTATTAAATAATAGAATTTTATATAAACTAGTTATTATTGTTTCACTACATAAAATAAGTAAAAGTCAAAAAGTTTCATCGACCTAAAAAAAAAGTTAGAGACGATAAAACTTGCGGGTGGGACAAAAATGGGACGGCGACGCTTCTAGTGTTAATTTATGAACGTGATCGTAGGTGGACTAGACACTGATTTTAAATTATGTATTCGAATTCAAAACATGCCAAATAAAACAGATCTTGGTACGCAGCAGTTGGATTACAAATATGGCAAGCTAAGAGCTCAAAAATAACTTAATTGATGGAGTTATTCTTAAATCGGATCAACTGCTATATATAATTTCCACCAGTAAGTCAGATTTAGAAGATCGGATCGGAAAAACAGGTATTGAACTTTAGGACTATTTACCAGTGTCACTCCCTTAATTTAACCCCCTAGTCATCGTCATTCGTCATCGGTCACTACCCTCGCGGGCGCGGGTTCACCCTCCGTGATTGTTGAAAGTTCACCGCACGACCTTCACTGCTCCTCAGGTGTCAACTTACTAATGTCATTAGCGTCAAGTTACGGCACAAGCACGCCCGGTTGCTCTCGCCAGTATATTTAAACTAGGTACTTTCTTTGTTTCTCCCTTCTCCGTTATTCGTCAGTTTTTTACTGGACGCGTATTTGATTTCATTTTCAATTCATACGTTTTCTGAATTCTCAGTAAACATAAACACAACTGCTTTTCTATATGTGTTCAGTTTTCATGAAATCGTTTGGCTCCACTGTTGTTTTTAATATTTGCAGCTTGTCTGTAATCTGTTAGATCGTTGTTCTGGCTTTGTAAACAACGATCTCGTACATCACCATTATAGTTTACAAATTAGAATTTTTCGTATATTTTTTTTCGGACTGTCTAGTTATTTTTTTAGTTGTCCTCTGCATTTATCGAACACGTCTCGTCGGTCTCGTAACACTTCGGATTCGTCATTCGTCTAATTTCGTTAGCTGTGGGTGGTAGCCGACAATCTTTATGATCGCCACGAGATTCAATTAAACCACTTTATTATTGTTGTATTACTTGTTATATGCGTCACACACATCTTTAAATAACGCTACATTCTAAATAGTTTGTGTTCGAAATACCGTGAACACAAATCTGTCATTCAAATGTTCAAGCAGCTTGTTTTCATATATATCAAATTATATCAACTTTAACACCCTCTTAAACATTGACTGTTATATTTCCATAATATTTTCACGCCAATATATGTGTGTTGGAGTCGAGACAAATTGCGCTCTTAAATGTAGCAAGTTTTATTTGACGACTTCAGCGCGTGTGAGTGCTTTTATAAATCTCGAGCCATTTCCGAGTGGAAAACCACCGCTGTCACATGATTAAGGATTCTAATTTCTCACGACAGTACAGTACAGTGTGTTATTCGAAATTATTCCAAGGCTATGACCTGATTCACTTTGATCTTGCGTACCTACTAGTAATGCTCATTCCGCTCCAGTTTTTATTAACAATGAACGAGCACATTTTCGATTTTTCTATTCGGTTTTACTGAAGCTATAAAACACTTTGTTTAGAAAATAATTAGGTACTGAATAAACTATAAGTACTCTGTTGCATCAACACAGTTTAAAAAATTATCAATTACTGCCCACACGTCGCTTCAGCTTCTAACTATGTTATTAACGATATGTTTAGCAATCGTAAAGTTTCGTTCATCGGGGTGTGTTTCGATGTATGACCGGGGAGTCTAGACTTGCGAGTCAATAACGACGACTCGACCTTCGGACACTTACCATTCTTTTTGCGATTTTCGCTGCAACACTAGCGTATTGCAAAACAAACGATACGAGATGATGAAAGTAGAACCGGACTTGTAAATACATCACAAGTTACGAGTTTCATAAATTATACTATAATTCGCTTTGAGATGGTTTCTTGTGTAAATGTCATTTACTCAGCACTAATTTAAACCTTTTATACATTCGTCTCGTGGTGCTGTCTCGCTGGTAATAAAAACTAGTGGAAATTACGTTCTCATAGCACCGCATGGATCTAACGCATCGTTGTGAAATCACACTTTTAGATTTTACACCGCTAATAAATCGTGGTGTAATCCGGGATCAAAAGATATTTTTAAGCTCACCTCTGCTTCTTTGGAGTTAAAAGTAAACATGCTAATTTTACTCGTTTTGTAAACATTTACTTAGTGAATGAGTTAAATCGTTTTGATCGTTAAGCTATTAGGATCAATTTGTTGAGTCAAAATCACATGAAGCACTTCAACAGCTGGTTTACATCCTACATTGTGATTGCATCAATCTTGATACATTAATGGTTCGATTTTTCCATTGTGTCAAACACGGTTTACACGTGGTTGCACCATCTAGATTTTTTCCCCTGAAATAAACCTTGCTCTTTAAAATACCTATGTAACAATCGCGATAAGGGTGTAAGGTCAACCTTCCGTGGTTTGTTGCACCGAACTCCGGTCAAGGCGAGCTTGGCGCCAGCTTGGAGCCGGCATTAAAAATACACCTTCGCCCAAACGTAAATAATTTAGAAGAATCTGCAAAGTGTCCGGATGCAGCCACTTCAAAAGGTGAACCGTAGAACTCTCAGAGGACACGTGTTTCAAAGATCAGCAAACTGAAATAGCGAAGCTGCTTCTTATAAACTAGAACCAGTTTTAGAACCGTTAAGCTTCATTTACCACTTGAGCCTTTAACTGATGCGAGGATCGCCCAGAGGACACGGTGGAGCATACGGTGGAGGTCTGCCCCGCTTGGGCGGAGCACCGCCGTGTCCTCGTGGAGGCGATCGGCAGCGGCGGCGACCTCTCGCGTCCGGCCCTGGTTCAAGCCATGGTCCGGGGCGAGGGGGAGTGGGAGGCAGTCACCTCCTTCTGCGAAGCAGTCATGCTAGCGAAGGAGGTGGCGGGACGGCTCAGGGAGAGAGCCTCTCGCCTCAGCCGCCGCGGGAGACGCTACGGGCGTCGGGGGCCGCGTGACGACTCCCGGCCACCGTATGCGCGGGCCTGCGGACGGAGAGTAATGGGTAGCTCTCCGTCCGATCAGGACCAGGCCCGTGCCGGACGGCGCGTATGTGTTCCACGCGCGCCTCAAAGCGATGTCAGCATAAAGGAAGGGGCCCGCCAGGGCCGAAGCCTGCCGGGGTAGCGGGATCGTCCGAAAGGGTTACCGCTGCCCCTGAACATAAAGGGCTAAGGAAGGAACACGGGTGGGTTTTAGTCAGTAAGAGTCTGACACTCCCTTCCGCTCCACCCAGAGCGGGAGGAGTCATTAGATGATTTCCCATCCAAAAAAAAAAAAAAAAAGCCTTTAACTGATAACAAAATAAACTCTTCGGTCTTCGTTTAATCCGCCAAAACTTGTTGGAAATAGAATCGTGCAGACGAAATGACAGACACGGTTCGAGACTACTCCTGAGAACGCCGTTGACGCAACATTATAGCAATTTGGTGTCAACATATATTGCACAATGGCATTTAATACTCCATGTCCTCCACAATAAACTTTGATATAAATGTTTCTGTTTTTGCGCTGGCATCACGGAAATATATTCCTGTTATTCAAGGGTTTTTTTTAAAGTGTTCTTTACACGAAGGCTCACAGTTCAGAATTATATTATTTTCAGTTGAAATATTTATTTCGACAGTGAAATTCTCCACCGCTCGAAACGTAATTATTTTAAATGTTTGTAAACATAAAAAACCTGAAATTAGATTTTTATGCTATTTCATAGCATAAGGCGTTTCTTAAAGAGTATTTTGACAGTAAGAATTATAACTCTCTGCAATAGATTTGTTGAAACAATTTCTCTCAAAATAAAAAAATCTACAAATAAGAATAATGAATGCTTCATGCGAAAAATGTATGTTATATATTTGACGTTCAAAAGTGCCTTTAGTGTGCCTATTTGAAATAAATGATTTGACTTTGACACATAACGCTCTTATAGAAAAAACATAAACGCGGAAATAGTTGACAGTTATGTAAACATTATTGGCACTTATCAGCTGCTGCGTTCTGGGTTAATGCATGTCGTTAAAGTAGATTATTTTCTATATTCAAGCTAATTAATCATAATGTTCTCATTCTAACGCTGAGCTCGTTTGCGGCAGCTTTTATCTGTTTTGCGGTCACGAACCACAATACCTAGGTACCTATTACTGTTTGTAATTTATTCAAATGGTAACTCTTTCACAGAATAAGGGTTACAGCAAACGTGATTCCGAAATAAAGGACAATTGTTCTCTACTATTTATCACAATTCATAGTCCATAGCCTCTACAATGAGCTCACCTCAACGTAAATCACAAGAATTGAACTTTATGCTTATTGCCTTTAAGTATAATTTGTTTTGTGGCGGATTAGTCCTATGCGGCTGATTGTGTCTCGTTGTTATCGTGTCGTATCGAGTGGCGCACGCGCCACAAACGACCGCTTGTATGATTTACAACGTGCTCCACTGAAAGGTACCATTGTTGGCTTAACAGCTTCGACGGCGATTACACAATCGCATCGTTTGACGCCTGTCGAAGGTTATCTCCGGCCGTACGCCGCTGCGCTCTGAAGTTGACCGATGTTTGTAATGTTAGTGCGCTTTGTTGATGGTATTTCACGTTTCTGCTCTTTTTGTTAGTTACACGGCTACCATTGACCATTTACAGTGGAATTCCTGCCCTTTTCCCAGGCTGCGTTAAAAATAAAGGCGTGCTCTCAAAACTATTTCAATGTTGCCCAACATCTAAACTGCTCTCATTTTTCATGTAATGACACATAACGGCCGGCCAGCTGAGTAAAGACTAATTAGAAGCGGTTTAATGTTTTGCTGTTGAAATTGTCGCATAAATTAACTGTTATACGATCGTAAAACTTTGGTTGTAATAATTTCCGTATAATATCTTCAATGTTTGCAATAATATATCGCAAGCAGAACAACAAACTAACTGGCAACAGATCCGGTCGTTCCAATTAGCGTTAATCAATTACATGGTTTCGAAGATAACTAACTGGCGTAAGGTGGATGTGATGAATCACCACTTCTGGTGATTTGCCAAACAGTTGGCACGGTGGATTCCGAAGCTACATAGGAATTTGTGTTTTTATTAATATCGAGATTAATATGTCGCGATTGCGCAGTATGTATTTTCTATTTAAACTACTACGAAAATAGTGTCGACAGTTTGAGTTGTTTACTTATTTCAGTAACTATTGCGTCGCTTCTCGTTTACTTTAGCATTGTCCCGACTCATTGCATAAGCAATGTGGAAAAGATAAAAGAACACGTCTTTCTCTTCCATGTTATGTGAAAATGACCACATGTCCACGACTTCTTTGTCTTTCTCGTTTCTGATTGTAAACTGGATGGCTGCTGTTTGTTCTCTCACTGCTTCACTGACAGTGTTTTACAATTTATTCCTATCAGAATTAGATTCGGAAATGGACGTCTTTAGTTGCTTCTTCGCCCATTAAAGATATTGTACCTTCTACAGATGGATGTACAATTTCAATGTAGTTCACATGCAGTTTAGGTCCCACTACAATGCAATGTTACTGTAAAGCAAACTATCATGCAGTTTTCGTGAAATTCTTAAGTTGCCCAAAAAGCAATTTGTAGCAAGAACACCAAGTCACACACTATTTCAATTATTTAGGATAGGTTTGACCTATTTTAAGCTTTAATCGCAGCATAACAATGTTTTACCTTAATAATATTATGTATTTAATTGATAACACATACGGCGCAAAATAATAAACAAACCATTATAATTAATCAACTTCCGTAGAATGTCTATAAAACATTAATTATTTGATAGCCGACTTCAATAATATACCATGTCCTATTAATAAAAAGCATTATTAGCACTTGGACTTTTACGACTACTAACCTAGCAAGAAATAAATACGAGCCATATATCACCTACACGATTTAAGGGCTGTACTTAACAGTAATCGTTTCTAGAGATTAAAAGAAGAAAAAAAAACACCGGGTTTATAGCAGGTTGGCGTGTCGACATGTTACCCGGTCGTTTGTTCGATGACTCACTAGTACCAACTACCAACGCTATCTAAGGTAATTTATGTCACATTGCGCATGCAGAAAGCCATAATGCTTAGCCTGTAATTATAGATAAAGATGAAAAAGTGAATGGTGTAATCGTTACTGTAATTCTCGTTAAGTTAGTAGCAGCCGAACAGGACAGTAATTAATGATTATGACTTCATAAGTTCATAACTTTTCTATGGGTTGTTGCTTGGGTAATTTTTCTTAGAAACATCGCAAAACTCATGACACTGAGTCGATAGGAAACAAAACAATCTAAATTTAGGGCTGTCGTCTAATCTTGGCAGACTTCTAGTATATTGCTGTATATTAGAACTGCTGTCCTGTTCCTGTTACCAAGTCATCTGGGCTATGGACTAGCCGTGGTAAAGACACAAATTTGACAATTGAAGATAACTTAGTTATAATTATAACAGATGATTCTCATGATAAAATTGGGAAAATCTGGAATGATCATTTACGATTATTTAGGCAGCATTATGTGCATAATGCATCAGAGCTATTTCCAACACCAAATGGGGGAATTTTGAAAGTATTTGCAATGAAGCAAGATTTACACAATGAAAATGCTACATTACAGTGCGAAGTCGGGAAAAACCCCGTATGTCTGTTTAAGAGTTGATTCATGTGAACATCGGATGCAATGATTAATTTTCCTGGATTCCAAGATGTGTTTCAAAAAACCTGCTAAGAGATAATTTCCTTTCAGAAAAAACGTTGCGAGCGTCCTGCAATTTTTCCTACACTATTCCTTATTTTATATTGATGACCACTTGGGTCATTAGCAATATCCTACGGATCCATGTTTTTTCGCCTTTATCAACCTTTTTGATTTGTATGAAGTATCTAACATAAATAAATACTGTTCGTCTATTGTCAAATTACATTACATGCAACATTCTATTTACATGATATTCGATTCCTATTTAATCATTACGAAGAAAAATTGTCTATTATATCATAGTAACTATAAGTACTTCGTTACGACTTATAAGCTCCGATAATATCGTTATTTGTAACCTTAGAGCCGGCCTTGGCGCCAGCAAATAGTGAAATGCATCGACATGATGCAATGTCTCGCTACGAACAAATATTATACTCGTATCTATAACATTTGATACGTCTGTTTTTAGAAGCTATTGTATTCGAATCGTTGTTTGATTTTAAATAGGTCCTGGTTTTAAGGCCGTTATGTCTGCTGTACGTTTTACATGGTACCTTTGTTATCAGGCTGTGTAATTTATTGAATATATTATTTAATTATATTTTATGTCATGTCATCATGACATGCCATGTACGATGTCGGCAAGTGCAAACCTTCGTATACTGCAGTTAAGCTTGAGTATCCAAACAATAAGCCAAATAAAGCAAATTATAACAGCAATAGCCACATTTCTCTGTAATCTCAACTTTTATCACAAGTACGATAATGCAAGTACATAAAATAATGCATAGGAAATGCAGTTGTATACATTTAAGTTCTGGTCCTTGAAATATCCGAGAAATCGACGCTATCAAACTCTTTACAGTTTGCATGCATGGTGTTGCCGAGGTCGCATGCACGTACAACATTGACCCATACGATAAAAACATAATCACGTCATACGGTCATATTACTATTAAATTTGTAATCCCACGCAGGAATGTGATATTATTCAAGCCTTGTGGTATTAGATCGAATAATACGTCCTACATTTCTATTTAAAAAAAAAAAATGACTTCAACCACTAAATATTGTCACATTTGTCATCAAGACCTCCCATAAACACTTTTAAAACCAGTATCATCTTCTGACCAATAAACCGATATGCCAGTCAATTATTATTTAGTAGAGCTGTACAAATCATGAATAAGAGACACCTTCGTGCATGAGTCATTCAGTTCCATATGCTCCGAAGGATAGACAAAGAACCCGCAGTAACCACATTTAGGTCTCTATTATTTTGAGCGAGAGACCCCATTGCAAGCGACAGACTGGCGACATGTAATTACTGTGATCTATAAGTAGGATAAAAAGTAGTTGTTTCAAAAGACAACAAAGACACTTTAAGGTTTCTACAGCCGAGACGTCCCAAATACACATACTGACTTGAACAGTTTGACCAATACTTCTGAGATGAAAATCATCATCTCAACTTGAGGGGTACCCCAAGGCAGAATGAGTTAAAGATTTTGAAAAGGCGTTCGATTTACCTAAACAACCCATTAGAATGGATCACCTTCATCTTCCATCTACTTAATCCCAGTTCTATCTGGGGTTCGGTCTCCTTGTACAGCGGCGCCAGGACGATCTGTCCTGGGTTGCCATAGGAGTTAGTTTCTGCGCTTTCATTTCCCTCTCGATACTGGACCATCATGTAGCGGGGGTTTTCCTCTTCCCAGGCGTATCGTAGGGATATTTAGGACTGTTTTTACTGAGAAACTATCATCTCTCCTCATTACGTGGCCGTACCATGTAAGCCTGTTTTAATTCTTTTAGAATTGATAATATATAAACGTAATCGCAGAAGATAAAACCAATGGGATTTCAAGGCAGACACATAAAACAATTGTCGCAATATTGTTTGGCAACTGAAAGGCTTGACAATAACATGCGCAAAAGCAAAATGACCTTAGCTTCACGTATATGGTTGCAAATATTGCATAATCAACAACTTATTAATATGCATTCAAGTAGTATTAAATACATCTTTACAATTTAAATTGTGTACTCGGATTGAATTATTATATCAGTACCTATCCTTCAGTTAGCCTTAGGCTTAGTAACAGTTAAGGTATGTTGAATAAAGTTACGAAATTAAATTATCGGGTGAGCGAAGTATGTTTTTATTGGTTACCAAAATGTATGTATTGTAAAAAGTTAATGCACACAATATAATTTGTTTCAACTGAATTGACGTCAGACCGCAATCAAATAATCATTTCAGTCCTTAACAGGATATTTATTAAGCATACGTCACTGAATTAAATTGGTTTAGTTTGAATGTACAAATAAACACTCGTACAGATCTATTTCCAAACACCTCCAAGATTTGGAATGCACTTCACATTTGTTTGTATACAGTGCTGCAAAGTGACATTTTGAAGTATAAATACGACAGACGTGGGCAGAAGTAAGTTCTTGCCTAGAATTCTCGTGCCCAAGTTTAGTAACCCATAGACTGAACATCTGTTGACCATGCCTTCCTTTCTGCATACACTTGGAAAGCTGTTGCATCATCTCATAACCGTTTCAATCTGCATATTTAGAGCATTTGAATACTAGAGTTTTGATGTGAAATTGCGATGGAGTTGGGCCATTTACACGCGACATCCTCGATGCTCTGAAAACATGATGTAAAATTGTATTTTAGTATCTTGGAATTCCAAAACATGAAATAATAAAGACTGGTGCAACCTGTTGAAATTCAGTCGAGGGAATTCACCATATGCCGTTACTAGCTTCTCAATTTACAACTCTATCATACTGACGCATCTTCCACGAGAATCGTTTCTCATATTTGTTTGCATAATGAGTAATCCCACTGAGAAATGTTTGTTGCTGCATATACAAAGACGTCTGTTTTCCACAGATGTTAACAATAACAATTTGCGATTAATTCAAACTTCCGCCAAATGTGACCTGGTGGACCATGATGTCCGACCTTCACATTTTATGGCCATGTTAAAATTACAATTTACGGAAATATACGCTGTTAATGCGAAGGTGGTTCAAGACAATTTTATTATAACGCACTGTCAACGGAAATGCATAAATTGGTCTGTTTGTACAGAGATCTCACATAAATTTTAGTTTTAATTTCATTTATAATGAGTGTTGTTTTCACTTCCTTCTTATTTGTTGTTAAATCTGGCGAGTTCTGTAAAGAAACGGTTCGATCGACTTATGTGTGATGAAAATATTGTAGAATAGTTAGCGACACAAACACAATGTGTTTAGATTTCACTAAAAGTAATTCTTAAGTTAAAATTAGGAAAAGAAAATTAAACGAATGTTAAGTATACCTCTTCAAAATAGGCTCTTTAGTCAACTGAGGCAGACCTTGTATTGAAAGGATTTTTTTTTTTGCCAACTACTAAGTATTTAAATTGGGCAAACTTTTATTTCAACTATGTTTGACCACAGATTGTGATCATTGGCTAGCATTAAAATATTAAACAAGCTTTCATTGAAATATTGATTAAGATCCAGTCACGATAACATCTAGCCGCATTCTCTTTGTAGTTCCAATTTAATGCGGTATTTTAAACACTTTTTCTCTGAATTCGTTTATATCGCACACTAATCTTGGAAAGTTATTTAATTGCAAACACCATCGGTTCCATCACGCGAACCAATCATTACCGTCTTTCATAATAATATATTTTCTCCACTCTAAATTTTTCAGCATCATTTTATACATCATTTATTATTTTGATTGTTAAATGTTCTGCAAATCCTTTATCACGACTCTTAATTTTATTTATTTCCTGTTTTAATGGTAAAAAGTCGTTTTACAACCTCCGTTATAGCTATTTCATATTTAAACATATGACGTCAATCATGCGTGTTACCAACTGAAATTGTTGAGTACTTCTCGTTTTACAGAACCTGTCAATATCTCTCTCTGTCTCTATTTAAATATATAGGTTTAGTCGATTGGTATTACTGCGAGTGATTTCAGTTTATATTATTGTAACAAAGCGCAACCTTGACGACGGCGACGCCTCGGCTGCTTTGTCTGACGACTGAGTCTTACGCATTTGTCCCATTCATACTCTAGATGCGTTTCGTGCGACATAATTCTACAGCGTTGACGCGACCAGCTCTACTAATTGCCTGTTCTCGCCCACTCCCTGTTACGTGAGTGATTCTTCGGCGGTTTCCTCTTAAAGCTTATCTTCCTCGGCTCTATGGTTGGCAACACAATCGTCATTACTATTATTCACTTCTAACACTATTAAAGCCCGACTGATTTACTTCATTGTTACATCGCTAACCACCTAGACCACTCTTTGTTCTCTCAGTGACGTTACTTTAATTAATTTCGATTGCAACTGATGTACAATATCCAACTATTATTGCAACTGCCACGTTTGTTCTTTTTATCTTTTAATAGATGGCTCTTCACCTATGAATGAATTTGATTTGTATGATAATATTGTCATCGGCAATGTCTATAACAGATTGCGTGCGGAATGCTTGCTTGCCAATAATTACCTTTATTATGACTGACACTCCCGATGCCTTGCCACTAACTAAACATCACTGCTTATGTATCTTCACCCCGCCGCTGAGAATGTTCTGCTTCGCTCGGCTGTTCGTAGTCCTAACAAAATTTTCAAACAAATTTGAGAAATCGAGACATCAAAGGTACTCTAATAATAAAACTTGGCGGGATATTATCAATAGGTTATATTGTCTTAACAAGAACTAGATTATCGTGTTATACATTAATTAGAATAGTAACAATGTGATAGTAAATATCGATCCTAGTATGAAATTAGCTTTGGCTTATCTGCTCCAAGGTTTCACTGAATGTTGTCTAACCTTAGTTTAGTATCATATGTTTCATGTTGTCTTTGCGTCGAGTAATTTTGGAGGGAAGGTTGGAGCAGCTAGGTCTTTGGGTGTTCGACGATAGGGCTGTGGTGACGTAGTCATGTGTCGGCAGCATCAACGGGTTGGCGCTGGCGCTGGGTGGTAGCGGTGCAGGCAGCCCTGCGACGGCGAACGACTCTCGGGACCAGACGACGACCTCATCTCGCGCGCCCTCCCCGCCGCCAAACGAGAGGCAGCAGCACTCCAGGTAGACGCGCTCCACGCTGGGAACGTTTGGCTTTTCTGGCTATGGCTGTTTTTGTTGCCGATGGAATACAAGCTTTGAAGTAAAAAAAGAGTATCGACACTTCTATCGATTCATTTCATTTGGTCATGAAAATGGCTCCTAACGTTTGTGTTATCAGATTGGGTTTAATTCAAAGCTAATGTTCCATTGGTCAAACGTAAGAGGTGTTGGTTTCGTTTCTGTACTGTATAATTTTATGTGGGTCAAGGTCGTTTCCAAATTTTGTTGTACTATTAGAACGCCATACAACGTTTCTAGTATGTGTGCATGCTTGCCTGCTGAGTGTTTATTGTTTTTATTGGTAGTAGAAACCTTTTTGTGCTGTTTGTTTTGTGTTTCGCAGTGTTTGAACATTGTATTTGTTTTGTGCTGTTAGATAGTTTTTGTGTTCCGTTCAAAGGTTACTGAATTTTTCAGCGTCTTCGACATTAACACCAACATAATATTTATATCATCCAACGTGTACAAACAATTTTGCTCAATCATTCTTGCACGTCGAACTGTCGATATCAGTACCTAAATGAAAGAGTATAAATAATTCAAAGAGGAAATTAAGTTTAATGATCGTTCTAAACTGTGCAATGTCAAAGTCAAACATATGTTTTCCTGTCGACAACGGATGACGTCAGGACTAAATAAAACAATGATGGTCCTTGTTATTGCCTTACTTTATACCTGAACAACTTTATACGGTCGATTAAAATGAGGCTATTTTTTAATTCATCCGAACGTGATTGATGAGAGAGGTGATATTCGAGTCCACAAGTTTCTTCAAAACATACCAATGACGCAACAGGTTTTTAGGTGAAAAAAGACTCACAAAAAATTGCAATGTAAATAAAAATCCTAAACAAACTCAATGAGATTGATAGCAGGATGTTTGACAGGTTTTAAATCTTTCTCAATTAGATACTCCAACATATGTAAGGTAAGTCCTTAGCTTCAAGGATGGCATCAGAGGAGAATGAATTGGATGGAGATAAAATTATGAATATACCATTTGAATTCTGTTCCACAGAAGGCAAAATGAGATACTATCGGTGAAGCTTAATGTCGGCTGGGGCACGTCTTGGTCGAGTCTCTGCTCTGAATCTTAATAACCCAAACTTGTACCTTCAATGCATAATCTACAAGACGTTAGGCAATTGATCAATATCGATATGGTGAAGTTCGTCGTCAAAGTCAAACTTATGCAGGACTAATTTACTGTAGGGTCTTATACTTTGGACAGGGACTTAATTGTTTGATTTGGCGTGAGAGTTAACGATGTTTAACAACTGTTCAACACTGTCTCAGTGTTGAATGGAGTCTAGAACATTATCGAAAAATGTAAGTCTAGATTGAATGCCAAAAGTAGTAGGAAGTAAAGAGCCAAGTCTTGATATAGACCAACGCCTGTTTGTGGGCGGGTTTTTGGCATTGTCACATGATACTATCTATACTGACAATATGACTTGTATGTCAGTTTGTCCAAGAAAAAAAATCAACAGCCGCGAAGGTTTTGACTCGACACCTACATAGTAAGAATGTAACAAAAGATAGAAGTTTAAAAAGATTCAAAATGTCACGCACATGACACTGAAAAAAAAACTAAACTTTATAATTATGTTAAGTGGGTTTGATTCATACAAGCACGGATATAATTACTGTATCTACCTCCGGATATTGGTCCTTCGGTATCAAATACCGCAGGAGGTTAGCAATTTTCTGGCCTTGATCTTTCCAATCAATTCTCAAATATTTAATGTATGTAGTGTTTTTTAGATCTTTGTTTATCAAATGATCATGAGACGTGTTCCGTATTAGGTTAAAAGATGTCAACAAGACCAGGTTAACTTTGCACCGCACGTCATCAAAGCAAAAGTGGCGGACTTTTAACCATTGTATATAAAGGCACAGCATCTGCACGATTACACGTCTTGCACATGCAAATTCAGATCATCAAGGAAACATTTGGGGTTTTCAAAATAATAATTGGCCATCCCTAATGTCTGACGGAATATGAACGAGCATTTATATCCTTCATGTCATTAACTGCTAACGACGAGACGTTGAATAATCACGATAAATGTGCATGCCTCCCAAGGCATCCCAAAAGCTATACGTGTTGATCGTCTTGTAATTTAACTCATAATTTCTGAGCACCACGGTGAACTTACGTCATGCTCCAAGAATAGATCGCCGGCTGCTTTCAGTGTGGAGTTATTGTAGATTTTTTGCTGGCAGGTTATTGACTTGAGCATTTAGATGTCACGACAAGGGTACTGAACACGACTCTGCTACAAGCCACCGAATGTACAACAAAATTGCAAGTCTACAACATTGATCCATTCGCGAATATAACTGAGCAGTATAAAGAATCGTAAAAATGTTTTATGTATATACTTTCAATTAAGAAGTCATGAACTCATGATACAAGTAAACATGCTCGATATGAATTGATATCGCACGGTGTGCGATGATTATCATAATATGAATCTGTCATACGGGGCTATTCTAAAAAAAGTTTTTTTTATATGTTTGGGTTACAAAAATATAAATATTATGTTGATTGGAGATACCTGTTTTTTTTCTGGCAAATGTGAAGGTCATTTTTGTTTATTTATCCACCATGATTATAAACATATGTAGGTAGTGGAACAAAACGAGTGGGTGTTGAGACTGAGGTTTGAATAATGTGTATAAATTATTTATGTGAACGTACAAAAACACTCATATATATGATTAGGTACCTAGTTTATTTTTTTTTTATGAATTCGGATAACGTTATCTGTTATTAAGTTATTAGTAACTAATTAATTCATGTTTTTGTAATAAGTTAGTACCTACCTACTGTTATATTGTTTGTCTTATAGCTTTAAGCAAGCAATTCGACATCCTAGAGATAGAAAAAAGACTTGAATTATTTATAGATTAATAACCGAGACAGCTATAATGGCACTTGAAACTATACATTTTAAAAGGAGTTAGCAGTAAGACACGTTCAATTGGTAAATAAATATTTAAATACTCAAAAGTTCACTTGAAAACTGTGTAGGCGAATTACATTATGTATTTGCCTAAGTCGTAAAGTACCTATCTGCACTTAGCTTAGAAGTTTAGACAAAAATGTAGTAGTAATTGTAGATCTGCGCTAATGTATTGACTTCTTCTTGTAAGTACCATTGACCTTTTTACATTATTTGAGTCGACAAGAGGAAAGCCAGATGCACCAAGAAAACTTCGCCTTTTCAATCAAAGTATCAATTAAAGTTAACTGGAAAGCTTGATTTTGTGGTTTTGACTTATTACGTTTATCTTGAAAATGAGATGTGAAGGAAAAACCTCATTTACGTATTTCTAGGTCAATAGCGAGGAATAATATAATCACATAGTAGGACCTTGGATAAAATAAAAAGTTTGAAATTTGTTGAGTAGTGTTAAATTATCTGCATAACTAAATGAATCCGAACTACTGAATGTATTTCTCAATTCGATATTGCGTCTACCACTGTTTGTCTATGCATCACCCAAAGGCTGTCTGGTAGAAAATGCCTATGGAATTAAGTCCGCCTCTGTGAATTTGTGTGCTTAAAGTATTAAATAAATAAAAATAATATTTACCGATAGCCAAACGAGTTCTACTCTTTAGAATCTTTTTATCTGCATAAGTAGTTGCCAATCAATATACTGAATTGATGCGATAGATCAGAACATCGTTCAAGCCTATTTCGCAGCATGACTGACGAATATTAAATTGATGCCCTCCTTCGAT
This sequence comes from Hydraecia micacea, assembly GCA_914767645.1. Classification (NCBI taxonomy): domain Eukaryota; kingdom Metazoa; phylum Arthropoda; class Insecta; order Lepidoptera; family Noctuidae; genus Hydraecia; species Hydraecia micacea. The sequence continues at coordinate 3,971,806 of OU611776.1, read as the reverse complement.
AAGAGCTCGAGCCTTCAATTTAATTTGCTAAATAAAATGGTAACGTGCTCTCAATATCTCCCGAAAACTTATTCAACGAATACATCTTCAGTATCCCACTTAAGACTCGAGATTTGACAGAGAAGAGGATCTCGAATGCGCGATAAAGTACTCGCAAATGTGTGCGAGATCGTTACAATAATTCACGAGTAATCTTCGCGTTGAATTCTTTGCGAAAGCGTTTAAGCTTGAGAAAAGTGAGCAATTATACTTATGCCTGTGTTAGTTCGCGCGGTCGCGTCCCGAGTGCCCTTGATAGCGCGGAGTTTGTACGTATCCGCAAAAAGTGTTCCACACCCAAGTGCCTGTTAATAACAGTAGGGTTGTACCACAGTCAACAAGGCACACTGTTTAAATAGAGCTAGTAAGTACGTATGCATCGAATAGGGTAGCAAATACATGCTGTTTCTACCACAGATGCAGTTAGTGCATGGTCATGCTCCTGTAGAACCAAGTAATGCAGCTGACGCATATTCCCAAAATATCAAATCTTTCTTTTGTTGCAGAAAGATTAGCCCAGTTTTTATTTTCATACTGGCAATAAACGAATAAAATCTGGATAATAATACAACGTCGTTAAAAAAGAAAAGATGGAGTTTTACGAACATTAAAGTGACATTCGCGTGTCAAGGAGGTATTTGATTGAACAAGGGCGTAAGTGGGTTTAACAACATAAACTTATGAGTCAAAGGTCAGAAGGACTTGGGATAAACAATTGACAATGACAGGCATAAGTATCTATATACTTATGCCTTTCCCATGAGTTCAGTATCATTACATTATTCTAGTAGACCCAACCATCATTGAAATTTTTCGTCGGTTCGTTGTTCGTCGTTCCATACAATTTTACCGTGTAGGGATTGCACTTTTGTATGCAACCACAGATTTTTTTTTTAAACCCGACGAATATTTTTTCTAAGTAAGAAAAAATATTCGTCGGGTTTAAAAAAAGATCTACCTATTGAGTTAGTCGTTCATATAAACATTGTAAAGTAGACGAATGTTTCATTAAAGAACATCGGTTTGCATAATGATTGTTCGTGAGATTCTAGGAATTCTCAGAGTAATTTAAGTTACGAGAGCTATCAGTAGTTCTACGTACAACCATGCAATATCATTCATGCCCTCTATTGTCACGTGCACCAACACATTGCTGCAACAATTAATAAAACATCAAGACCATATAAAAATAAAGTAATGCAATTAAAAGTGCAGAAAAAATAATAGCAGTGGTTTTGCCTTATAAGCGTGTTCGAAACACGTGCTCTTTGCTGCATTTAAATGAGTTGCGTCACTACTATAAATATGTTAGTATACGTAGACATAGCAACGTGTGTGAGTCCCCCATTGATTCCCCCCACAGCTATTTACACGCTCCACTCGACTCCCTAGTCTCTACATGGGTTGCCAATTAAATACCTGACCCAAGATTTTAATATCGTGGCATGTTACACAAATGAGTATGTTATTTCATTCGTAAAGAAAGTAACATTTCAGCGGTTTCAAAGGGAAGCTTGTGATGAAATGCGAGGTATATTTGTCTGGGCTGAAAGTTCAATGAGTTCAATCTGAAAAAAGAATACTTTATTAAGACACAGGAAGGCACGTATTCTGTCTAATTAAAAATAATGATAAAACGTGAATTATGTCTTTACGAAAGGAATTCAGGACAAAGTCATAGACACAGAAAATCAGGAATTAGGCTGCGTTTTCACCAAAGATGTGCGAGGATGCGTAGCGAGGGATGTGTGTGAAACAAACCAATAACATCGCTTCATTCTCATAGCTTGAATTAAGTTAGTGTTGTTATTGGTTAGTTTTACACACATTCCTCGCTACGCATCTTCGCTCATCTATGGTGGAAACGCAGCCTTATCGTCATAAGAACGATTATTTCAATAACTTTTTGTCAATCAAAGAGACATTGCTAGCATGTTCACATCCATCACTCTTGTTGCCGCCAAACCACTATTTGCCGTTACTGTACCCACCACCGCTCCATTTTGAGTCTTATGCCGTATACCGAACAGAAACATTTCTATTATCAATAATTGCAGACTTGTTAAAGCTACGGCCTAATTGCTGCTCAACTTTTGTAATTTGCTGCCTTGTACCCGTAAAGAGGCACTATGATGTGACCGTTATAATCTACCTAGCAACAACCAACCGGTAGAGAGTTCGACGTCCGAAAGAAATGTAGTGACCTCATAGATTCGCCATTCGCAATTCATCATTTTGTACAAGCAGCCCCACCGGCCACGCGGCGAAATTGTGCTATCTTTGGCAATATTACCTTTCTAATAATCGCAGTTACAACAGAGATAAGTAAGCGATTGTACTTTGATCATAGATTGTTAGAGGAATCGTGATCTATGAGGGTTTGTGCAAATTATAAGTAGATACTAACTTATTACTTACGTCAACATCATAAATCGATGGGACATGAATCGCTCGTTTCGGATAAATCTCGCTCGAAGATGTGATGAAGCAGCTCTAACTCAAGTACAAATAAGATTATTTGAGAATATCATAAAATCAAAAGTTTTCAATTGGGTATATGACCGTATATGACTATGGAATCATCCAGGCAGTAACGCAGACAGAACTGTAGGCGTGGCAGCTAGAGATACTGAAAACTTTCAAAAAGGTTTGGCCGGAAAAGGCAAGGCTTTTAGAGAAGAGTGGAAAGATATGGAAAATCCGTTTAAGTATGTATTTAAATAAACATAAAGTATTGGATTTAAACAAGATATACTAGCTTTTGTTTAGGCGTATTCAGATAACTGGCATGAACACTGCTGCACCTAGCCAGAACAAGTTCGAGTAAAAGTTTCCGAAGCTAATGAACTTAATCTCTATTTAAATTCTAGCATTGCGGTTGTCTAGTTACTAGTCAGTACATGTACCGGCTGGACTTTCATCCGTGCCCTTAGCAACAACGCACTAACGTCATCTCACATGACATTGAAACATATCCCGAGTGGTTGTAACCGCAGCCTCGGGATGCGTCGGCGCACCCAGCCGTACAAGGACTCAACATGACGTCACCTACAACAATACAATTACGCATACGAAATTACATCTTTCTCCTTACTAGCAGAGGCGAAATTCCCCTGCAGAAAGTAACTTTTTTAACCTTGGAAGCCTTGTGTGCGATTTTACTTTGTTGCTTCGTATTACCGTCGCGGTGATAGAGCTTCGTCGCGGAATGATGGACTGCCAATCGAAAATTTTATGCGCTATAAAATGAGATCCAATACCTTCTACGAATCGCTCAATTTTGCATCAGCATTTACGCTAACCGGAAATGTAACCACATTTCCTAATGCATCAATGATAAATGCTAACACCGTTATATTCGGAAATATAAGTAGTATCTCGTTCACAAACAGCCATCTGAAGCGGTGACATCAGTGTTAGCCAGAGATTGTCGTCAAACATGAATTACGTGGATCACATGTTATACAAGCATACAACCGATTTGCCAACTGATTAACTTGTTACTTTTTTTGTTGGGGATACTTTCTATTCATTACTTGATTTCGAGAAATAATTTCATTTATTACACAGTAACAGCTGTTTGAACAAGACCCGTCTTTCCAGTAAATAAATTTCATTCTAAATTCCGAACGTCTACGAAGCGAAAGAATAAAGAAACTGGTGTCAAAAACACTATCAAACTGTTGGCAAACTAATTTGTTTTCCGATGACATAATGGTGTTACAATAACCAAAGCTATGTACGTATAGGCAAACCCATCCAATTAATTTGATTATCCTATAAAAAAGTAAAAGGAAATCCGTCTCCAATTTACTCATCACGTAACCTGACACTCGGAATGGATTACTTCTGCGACCACATCCGAAGTCATGTTTGATAAATACGTGTATCTTATGATTAAACATCACACTTGAGTGTTGACCCATATTGTCCAGCGTTTCCGGTTTGCCGGTAATCGGCCTTGATGTCTCACACTCAAAGGTCGAGCGTAATGAAAGATACATTTGTAAACATTCACTCGATTTGCTCCGTGATATATCTGATTAGTTAATGTGGGAGCCAAATTATCGCTTACATAATACGAAGTCATGTAACTCCCGATCTATTTTGTAAAAATCTCATCGTGACAACTTAGGTGAAGTGAGGTGGGTTTTAGTCAGTAAGAGTCTGACACTCCCTTCCGCTCCACCCAGAGCGGGAGGAGTCATTTGATGATTTCCCACCCTAAAAAAAAAAGGTCACAGAGCTTGAAGCGAGCTGTCAATAGTGTCAAACTTAGCACCAGGTGGAATCAGCTCACTTCACCTAAGTGTTCATAGTGAGATTTTACAAAATGGTTCGGTTGTCCTTTGTGGTCTTTGATAACTTTAATGAAAGACCTCTTAAGTTAAATGCAAAAGGCCATATAACACATAAACAGTACTGTAAAGGTTACGCCGTTACGTTCTTGCGGTTTAGAACCTCTTATAAAACTCCTTTCCTTTTTATGATGGAGAAAGCAGAACTATGCCTAAGGCAACACAAAGCAGTAACATGTTAGGATCGAAGATTGGAATAGTGCATAAGTTATGACAAGTTGCTAACCAAAATGAAATCTATAGAGCGAGTGTCTGACGCTTTTATTCCAAATGACATTCCGTTTGGAACTGTTTCTTTGGTTATTAGGGACAGGACTAGCTCAGTAACTATCATCTCTAGTTCTACGTGGAGCTAAAACAATAAGTTCTCCTTTTACAAGAGAAAGAGCTATTATATGAGTCATTGATCTCAGACGAAAGTCAATTAGTCAACTACATATGCTCAGACATAAACACTTCTTCAACAAAGACTAAAAAACTATGCAATTCATTTGGTGTTTTTCCAACATTGCACACTGTACCAATTAATTAGATAGACATTATTTTTCTACTGTCGTATTTGTAGTACCAACGGCCTTGCGTGATAATACGTAACAGTGACACCGATTTGCAGGGCAATCCTCCTCCCCGATTCGATTATGCAAACTGTACAGCTGATAAAATGTTACTCGCCGATGGCCTGTTTTATTTGAACGATTATTTACCAATATCATGTGACTAACGTTTATTTTGGCAAGATTATTTGAAAATTGCCATTATCTGTATTGACACCAATATTGAAAGTGATTTTAGTGTTCATTTAGGTTCCGGGTTAGCAACATACTTAACTGATAATTTCTAATGTTGGACAACATTCATGAACAGCTTACATCCGAAAAACTTACTTAGAAACCAGACAGCCAAGCAAAAAAACAAAACGATAGCCCCAAGCTAACATAAACCAACAATTGTTAAAGGTCTTGACTTTCAAATACAATGGTGTAGGATTTAAATATTAAGCGAGTGCCATCTTAGACCCGTTAGGCACAAATCGGGGGCGTGACTTTGCCGTCTGTGCCAAAGATTCCCCTCCGATTTGCCAAGTATTCGCGATCGCGACGATGCGATGTTTGCCTAACATCGGGCCGCGTGAAACGTTCCACCATTCCATGTGTGTTCCATTGGGAAGCTATCTTATTTATTTTCATGGTGATTTGGTGGACTATGTTTTTCTTGGAATCAGATTGAGTTGAAGAAAATTTTTGCTGTTGAAGTTATGGGAATGGGCTATTCAACTTTTTTTTGGCCCAGTAGATTTTCAGTAATGATTTTTTGTGACATATCAGTTCAGTAATATTACCGAAGCCTATCTAATTCTAAACTCCTAAAAAGTCCATGTTAAAACAAATTTGGTGCGTCACGTTGTAAGTATTTTTCCGATTGCGTTGACCTTTTTAACCTGACAGGAAAACTTGTCCACTTTTATTTTAATCGCCATGTGGTAACTCCATTCATACATTTTAAAATTGTATATAATGGAATGTTTGAAGTTTGCGGATAGGAATTATTTCAGTGATATGTACATTTTTCCTACAAATCATTTTAAAATGATTAATTATGAAATGAAAATTAATATTTGTAAAGCGTCGGGCTATTCACAAATGTTTACCAAAAGTCAATAAAAGTAGATGATCAAACATTTTTTCTTTGTTGAAGTGTTATTTTAATTCCATTGAAGATAATATTTACTACTTGTTTGTATAAAACTGTTTTTTCTGACAACATTATCACCTATCACTTAATAACCCGGGCCTTTCGTTTACTTGTTTTCTTCTACTTACATTTGTTTTTTTACTCAATACTCAATATCTTTATTGCAAATTAATTGTAGAAAATATCTACTGTCGAATTAATAAATAATATGTCTCGTATTGAGGTACAAAGCTGAAAACACTAATTAACGTTGTAGGTACATATCTATTGAAGCAAAGAGGTCAAAAAACTTATTTTATTATGATTGACAATGTTTTTCTTGTAGGTAAGTGTCTAATGATAGAAACATGACACGGTTACTTATCTACCACAGTCATCGTGGTCACCGCGGAAAATTCTTGCTAAGGAAAATTAATAACTCATCGTAACACTAACGTTGAATATAGAATGACTGTTCAACGCGGTTAAGTTAGGCAGCAGGACCAGGTTCTGTCATACCTGCCATTATAAAGCACTGTCAACATGATGGTAGAAATCTGCAGTAGAAAATTATTTATTGAGTTAACCCGTATTGTCCCTTAGTTGGCAACACCGCATTCACTCCTCTTGGAAATCGCCTCCGAAAATGGGCATTGCGCGTACGCACTTAGCGCGTATTTCCCAACTAGGTACACAATATGTTTATGACTATGATCCTCCAGATAAATTATAATTTGTTCGCCACGTCTTAGTGCTCAGCTCCAATTAATATGTTCCCAGAATAGCTTAAGAAACGTTTTAACTTGAGACGAAATTAATATTCCTTTAACGAACGTCTATTTACCGTTTGGAAAAGTACGTGTGGGTAATTGTGAAGCCTACTGCTAAGAAATTGAGATTGACAGCCCTGTACACACGGCGTTATTTAACTGTTTCAATCAACCGTGGGCTAACATTGACCCGGCCCGCAAATAGATCTAACGAGTAATTAAACATGCGCGTGAGTTAATCTCGTATTGAGGCAATTTATATTTTTTGTTCCACACGGTCAATGTAACTAGGGTAATGGATGAGTATCATATATATGCGAAAGCATTTGTATCCTCTTCGTGTTTTTCGCGATCAAAACCCTTTCATCCCTTTATTTACACGTGGGGTGGTTTTGAGTCCGTGGAGTAAATAAACAAATGGGGCAAGTCTGACTTCTCCACGTTATTAGTTTTATCGATCTATGGGGGTCGCCCATATTCTGCGGTAGACGCATGCCTATTTTTGGCAATATCAATATGTTCGTCACAACGACCCCGTAACCTCTAGCATGTTAAATATTCAAGTAAACAAAAGAGTATTAGGAACTGAATTAACTTGTTTTTACGAAACAGCTGGTGGGCTTTTATTTAATCAGTTATTATTTTCAGTTATATCATAGCTATAAAAATAACCAACACATAATTGCTTTGAACAATAACGTGTTATATTGATTCGGAATTCCTCGCTTATATGATTTTACGACCGTTTTGATGTTTGCACGCACAAAGCGTGGTTCTATTTTAGTTCTTGTCATTGCTGAGTTTTGGTCGATATTTATACCGTTGAATCAATTTATTCATTCATTTTTCAGCCGAAAAACGTCCACTGCTGGACATAGGCCTCCCCCAAGCACCGCCACTTCGCCCGGTTCTGTGCTTCTCGTGTCCAGAGAATCAATAGCACCACGTAACCTATTTTCGCCTCAGCAAAATAACAAAATTAACGAATCAATCATGATCAACAGACATCTGCAAATCAAACTTAGATTCTGTTTGCCAATTCATCTTACCTCCCACGCAACTCCAATCACTCTTCACATCACCTGCCCATATATGGGCACCCTCACAAAACCACCGAGTACATTGACATGCGAACTTATAGCACCATTACAAGCGTCTAAGACCGCCTTAATGCGGCCTGTCTTATGTCAAGATACATCATGTAGAACATTGAATAACGTCGTATGTCTGTGGGCTGTAGTATCGCGCATAAGAAACGTTGTCTGTTACCGTTATCGTCTGTCAGTAGGTTTTATATCTGATGGACTGTGCCAGCCGTATAACGGTGCTCCATGCATACAATGCTAGACTGAGTTGCCTAAGGGTGAGGCTGGGATGTGGTGGAATCGTTAGCGGGATGTTAAAAGTGGAAAACGTCTAGCCAACACCATCTTACAATGTCTGTAGAAGAATATTGTAAAAATGCCAAATAAATATGAAACAGCGCTGACTTTTAAGTACCTACTGTAAAAATATTATATGAAAGTGTAGAGATTGTTTGTGCCTAGCTAAAATAGCAAGCAGTATATTTTTTGTACCTTCGTCTATTATAAATAACACCTCCCACGCGAAGTATCCGAGTTTTCGCGAGTTATTCCGGTCTGATCCCCTGAACCCTCCCTCCACCCCGAAAAAACTTCGCAGAAACAAAACAAATAAGAATACACTCATTATTTATTCACACGTTAGTATCTCAGTCTCTATCGTAAATGGTCTAATGGCTTTTTATACCTACAAGTATAAACCTAGCCTAGTCGCAAAAAAATATCCGAAAACGTTGCAAATTTTTTTTTCTGTTCGACTGTCTCACAACATTCATGGCCTACTTCAATCCTTTGGGCAAGAAAATACCTACTTAAAATATTTGCCCGAATAAAAAATCCCCTCAGCGCGTTTCCACCGCTATCTCTAAGACCTATCTCATTGATCATACTAAAAGGGCGGGCACGGACGTATTGCGTCCAATCCTGCAATAAGTGAAAATGATTGAGCGGTGGTAAGACTCTACAAGACTGCAAATATAGTTTTAACATACATAAATATCAGGCCATGTGCAGACAGCACATCAAGCTACCCGAAACTGTCAAATTTTCCCAATCCAACTTAAACCTTATGCTGTAGCGATAAAGTTGAAAATCTATTAAAGAAATTTGACAGATTGTAGCAGCTTGATGAGCCGGTGTCTGTACACATTCACTGCTGAACATAGCTCTTCATAACAAAAAACATTGAACTATCTTGGGATTCAAAGTGGTTGATTTCATGCGTAATATTCGTTTGTCTGGTCAGTCTACTAATAAAATCTATATAAACGTGTACGACATAATTATCACCAAGTAAACATTGTATTACACGTACACATAAAATACCTATGTTGAGAGAAAACTGCTTATTAAAAGTCAAGCAGAACTTAAACGATCGTGTTTATCTCAAAGATGATCTGATACTCAGTTGTAAATCAATCAGTCAAAAGTTATTCTGCTATTTGCACATATTTATGAGATAACAATTCACATTATTTTTAGAAGCCACAATGAATACTAACAATATTATTTCATGACTAATGGAAATACATTATTATGATATTTTTGGTAGGTATTGAGTAAATATTGAAGTGTTCAAATGGGGTGTGGTTTAGCAATCTTGTGTAACCAATGGAACTTCCTTACATAGTATAAAACAAAGTCGCCGAAATGTCTGTACGCGCATAACTTCCGAATGACTGCACCAATTTTTTGCTTTGTGTTCAGTAATGCCAGGACAAGGTTTGTATGAAAGAAAATTCGAAACAAAAAATTGCACCCGTGCTAAGCTGGGGCGGGCCGCTAGTATGTTTATGAATAACATTTTGTTTTCCGAATTTTAAACGCAAACACAAAATAATTATGTGGCAATAGTTCTTCAGGGCAAAAGGCTTGTTTATGTTTTTTGTTTGAATGCGCTAATCTCTGGAAGTACCAGTTGGATTAAAAAAATCCTTTTGCATTTAAAGCCCAGTTCTTGAGGAAGGCTATAGGCTATTTAACATCACGCTAGGACTCTTAGGAGACTAGCAACAAGAAAAAAGTAAGAAAAAAACAAAGTAATAGCGCGGCCAGATGATGCGATGCGACGGGGTAGGTCGGGGAACCAAGTCGCGGGCAGAACCTAGTCCTATATAAATTATATAATATAATACGAACTATATAGTGCCGGAAGAATTGAAAAAGATTTTCCAAAACGTCGAATAATTCAGATTACGAGTTGTTCACGCTCCAGATATTGTATTTAAAAGCCACGCCGCCGCCGAACACAATGATAGAACTGTAACAACCACGGTTTATACCTATAATATAGCTAATGGTTAAATACTTATAATGCACCTGTAACCACTTACATAAGGTCTACTCTCACACGGTAACCAGCTACAACTGTTGCACTATTATACTCGTAATAAAGAACAATTATAGGTAACTAAATAATATAGGATATATAGGACAACGCGCGCGTATGCATTGCGCAGCATCTGATTTTCCCATTTAAAATCATTTGCATGTCAATTGAGCAAGGCTTTTTCTATAAGGTACTTTCTGAAAAAACCAGCTCTAACAGGTATCAGAAATATTCTCGCTTTATATTAAAAAATACACCAATCGTTTAGGTTTATTTTAATTATAGCAACTGAAAAGTGTTTTACCAAAACTCCCAAACAAAAATTTTACATGAAAATTGTAGAGACAAAAATACATTCACCAAAACGAAACCAAAATATTCTGACACGTATTGTATTTTGAAATTGTAAGACGTAAAAATGCTTTTTGTAATCGCCACTCAACAAAATGGTTGTCAGTGTAAATTAATGGCACTCGTAAAGGCTGTGCATAATAGAGATCACACTGGTGAGTCGTGCGGAGCGCTAGCGCATGGGACACAACGTGATTTATGCATTTCTAATCGCGCATGTGCCATGCCGCTGTTCAGTTATACAACCAAGTGTGCCTGAGTCAATAATAGTAACGTTGCCATGCAATACATATGGAAAACTTTGTGAAACTCAATAAATATTTGTATGCCTTATTTTATGTTGCAAGAGCGACAAAGGTTCAATGTCATGAGTCGATATTATTGTGCGAGATTTTGTAACTTTACACCTATCTGTTAGACGTGATGTTCTATCCAAGGTCTTATTTGTCTTTATGTGCTGTGTCTTCTAGTTTTTTGTTATTCATAAGCTACCGGCCTTTGTCTGTTGTGTAGATTAGTTTGCTATAGCGCTGTATACAGAATTATATACTTCAGATAAATATGCTCACTCACTGACAGTAAGGTCTTGACTAGCTTTCTTGTTAGTACAAGAAAGCTAGTCAAGAACTTACTGTCATCTCGATTCATTATTAAATTCTCATCAACAAACACATTAATCTCCACATAATATATCTGAATGAAACAAATCAGCATATATAACTTACTGTCTGGCAGGTGGCCCGTCGAGCGAGCATGTTTACTACGTGAATCAAACCGATTGTCTCATTCACGTGTTTTTCTCATGTCCTCACAAATCCCCGCCTTCTGTTTACTATAACTTTTATTAACTGACCTTGTTTCCCTCAGTTCCGTTTTCATTGTATATATATTTGCTGTAGGAAAATTCTGAGCCTCCCTTACAATTTTTTTTGACGTTTGTGATCGAGTTATTTTTTATTTCGTCTTCCGGTCAAACCCCGCGCGTACCACATGTGACACGATACAATATAAAATCAATTGTGTCTCATTAGCGGGGATCAAGAGATTAATGCGCACATTGTAAAAGATTAAAGCAACACATCAAATCTAACACACACACACTTGAAGCAATTATGTAGTGACAATTTTGAGTGTATTACTAACATTAAATCTATTTCTGTTTCAGGTAAGGCAATGTCTTCTAAACGGGTGACATATTTTTCCAAAAGAAGGTAAGTATCTACGTCATACATGGTGATCAATCAAAATACGTCGAGGATGCTCCAATCCTGAGAAAAGTTGGCCAGGCCGATGTACTACTTGTGGTAAAACCTACCAACATATTGTTCCATGTCAAATTTGTCCACACCTTTGTCTGAAAGCGGTTTTTGAGCAAATGAACCTGCCCTCTGAGTGAACGACAAACAGACACGGTCATCCACCCCGGCAATGGTTACAACTTAATGTCCAACGATTAGTCATACGGCTCAAAGCAAATATTTTGTTAGTGCTCAACTCACCGCACAATCGTATGATTTAGCTGAAAACCGCAAACAAATGGTCACACACATCACACTACAGTTCATACCTACCTATATGTGTAATTATTTATTCACCACTCTTACGTCATGGATGATCGTGTCCTTTTGAGGTGTCGTGTCTGAATCAGGCATTTAACAGTTCGAGTGTGACGTCAACAATTACTTGTGTCATCACTGAAACTTAATGTGACATCATTGGCGCTTAGAAGGGATAGCATTTCGTGGTCATACACACCCATATAAAGAGCTCCGTGGCCGTCAGGTAGAGGGAAGTGTCCCGTTAGAATATAACACACCGAATCAACTCTCAGATCTAAAATAGATTGTTTACGCCATGTCCGGGCGCTATGCCAACGGTCACCTGAAGCCGCACTATAAGGTTTTGGCACATAATTAAATTTTTATCAACCAGTCTGGCGTTTGAGTCATTTCTTACTGGCATTAGGTGGGCTATGTCTGAGAAATTGATCCAATTATATTGTATCTTAGATTCAGATGATGGTGCTATATTGCTCGCTTGTCACGTTTTGATGCGTTCGAAATGTAAGCAAATAAGATTTGAGAAATGAAGCATTTATTTGCCAATATTTTTCAGTCATATATATATATTTTGAATAATCACCTGACAACAAATATACTCAATGACAAATAAGTAACGACATCTATGCCCACTGATTTATTACTTTTCGAAAAGGTAATTTATCAAATATCTACAGATTCTCACAGCTCATAAATATTGTAAAGAATAATTAATGTTTCACAATTTCATACATTGGATAATGTGAACGACACGCGACAATGGTCGATTGTGATGTTATCGTGGTGTCGCTCATTACCACAGCACTATCTTCGCGAGCCTGATCTCCAGCTAAGATACCGTTTGATAGCAATCAATAGTTTTATTGTTCCAACACTCGTGCTTTGAATTTCCCCCTTGACACTGACGTCATCCCATTAGTTGTAAGGAGTGTCCTGCAATTAACTTGGGCAAGGCCCAGCTATTGTTTATCTAAAGCTTCCAATAATTAATGTATTCACATTGTTAGGACAATGTGCTTTTAATTGAAATAAATTTAGAACTAGTCTCGCCCGAATGGATGACGGGAATTTAGCACTGGAATTAAAAATACTATAAGTACTATATCCAGGTTATAAACTATATGCGTGCCAAATTTCAGCCAAATCCGTTACGCCGTTTTTGCGCCAATCCGAAACATACATCCAGACAAACTGAAAGAACATTCTTCCTTCCTTTTTAGGGTTCCGTAGCCAAATGGCAAATAACGGAACCCTTATGGATTCGTCATGTCTGTCTGTCTGTCCGTCTGTGTGTCACAGCCACTTTTTTCTGAAACTATAAGAACTATACTTTTGAATCTTGGTAAGTAGATGTATTCTGTACAACCGCATTAAGATTTTCACATAAAAATAGAAAAAAAAACAATAAATTTTGGGGGTACCCCATACAAGAACTGAAACTCAAAAATTTTTTTTTTTCATCAAACCCTTACGTGTGGGGTATCTATGGATAGGTGTTCAAAAATGATATTGAGGTTTCTAATATCATTTTTTTCTAAACTGAATAGTTTGCGCGAGAGACACTTCCAAAGTGGTAAAATGTGTGTGTCCCCCCCGTCCCCCATGTAACTTCTAAAATGATAAAACTAAAAAAATATATGATGTATATTACCATGTAAACTTCCACCGAAAATTGGTTTCAACGAGATCTACTATGTAGTTTTTTTTAACACGTCACAAATCGTAAACCGCAATTTACCTTTCATTCAATCAACTCAAAGTTACAACGTTGCTTGCTGCTACGGAACTCTTCATGGGCGAGTCCGACTCGCACTTGGCCGCTTTTTTATTATATGTATTGATATAGATTAAATTGAGGATTCTGAAACGAATTTATTGATGAAATATTTTCTTTCTTTCTTGCTCTAAAAAACTTCAGAGCAATCTCTTCCTCACCACATTTTATTTGTCGACACCTTATGGATAACCGCAATTAAAAGAAATATATTTGCAATCATAAAATCTAGGTCGTATTTAAAATATTTGTTGGTATAAAAACAATATTTTGGTTCTCAGTGGAATCGTTATCTCGTCGATGCTAGATAACCTCTACTGAGACAGGGTTAGTATTCAATAGATCCCCGATGTCAGCCATCTTTGTGTAACCAGTTATCAATGTTTATCCAGTGTGTGTTTACATTTGCACACTGCCTCTGATAACGGTAATGATGTTCGAGATTAGCGTCAATTTTTAAATTATTAATGTGAGAACCAAATTATTCTGTGTCCTAGTCGTGTGAAGTTTATTACAATTATTACTGAGGTTATGGTCAGTTATGTCAGTAGGTACGTATGCGTTGAACGTCTTGATTTGATATGCATTTTTGCATAATTTACGTTTCTGTCTTTATTTGCGTTGGTTCACATTGTCTCTAGCATTAACAGCCTATTATGAGAGAAATTGGGCCATAATCCACCACGCGGGCTTGTGCGGGTTGGTAGATGTCACGTGTCTTCGATTTTTTTGGTTCTAGGACATGCCGGTTTCTTCACGATGTTTTCTGTCTCTAGCAACTAGATAAATTTCGGCGTTTTTTTCAACAGGATGTGCGTGAAGTATCATTCTATTTTATTAAAACAATGACTCATAAAATTTAAATATGAACCACCTGCCGAGAATAATGACAAGAGAAATGCAATATTTTGAGACCATTTACGTCAATCTGTATATTTTTATTCAGTTAATCTTGTAACATAATAATCTGTTGAAAAAGTCCTGCCGCTAGTATTTTGAAACTATGTTGCGTAAAAGTTTTACTTGAAGTGTTTAGACACGGTGTTGAGTGCAGCTTGTTATGAATTAAAAGTGCGCATTATGCAGTTGGCCTACTTGGTCTAGCAGTAATGCGTGGTAACAGCCACTCTGCCACTGTTGATACGTTTCCGGGTCGTACGCATGTTCCACATTCTTCAGAAAAATGCAACTCATCAAGAAGTGCACTAAGAAACCAGACGTAGACATGACTCATTAACGCACAACCCTACAATATAGTTTCACAAAGCAGCAATTTATCAGCTCTCACAATTAGTCACGATAAGACTCTCCAAGTTAATTATAATAAATCCGCCAACAGCTAAGCTTACTATAATTCACCGCACCGCTACGTTGTAACGCGATTGTCACGCTAAAGGTCACAATCAGCGTTTCTAGAAGCAGCCGTTGTCTCTCGGCCAAGATCCAACGTCGAATCAATCTTATCAATGTGTCTAAAGCGCAGACCTAAGCGGATATGCTGTGAAAACGGGTCTTAGGTCACCTAACAGCACGTGTCTCATTGACGTCAATCAACACACATCGCGATAGCTTTCTAACGCGCCTCTCCCTACTTAATGCTTTATTTATGTTTAACTTGAAAGCTGCCTATCTTTTTATTTTAATTACCTCAAATCTATCCATCTAGCGCACGTGGTTGTGATAGATAAACATTTAGGAGCTCAACAACATATTTATCAACTATATCGCTAATGTGTGTGTTCCATTGCTATCACAATAATGAGCGCGTACCGATAACCCACATCTCGAGCACGAGTTGTTTACTCCATAGAACCTAATTGTCCAAATTCGATTACGTCAGTGGTTGCTGAGTTGCTGCCCACGCCTATTGTCCGCACAAATTCACCGAGTCTCGATTAAGTATCTTATTTATTGCACAACTGATCGCTTGCCCAAATAGACATTTTGCAACTTGTTTTGATGCTTATCTATTGTCCGTAAAAGGATGCTGACAATATTTTACTGCGCGACCTCACCGATGTTTCTGTTTGTAAGCCCTTATGGTAAAGCTGCTAACAGTTTTGTTTACTTATTTCCATGTTTCTAATGCTTGTGTAATAGACGATAACTGCTTCGTGCCCTTCTGTATTTAGTGCCGTCACTTTTGTTGTTTGGCAAGTTCTCGTGTACTGCAGGCATTATTTTTGAATTCTTGGGAGACGGTATCTACGCTGATAAAGTAATGCCCTAAATCTTGCGAGTATGCATCACGTCGCGTTCAGCGAATATTATGCAAAGTTTACATAAGTGTAAGATAATGTTGTTGACTTGAGTCCAGATTTCAGTTGATAATGACTCACATGTTGGCGTGGCTTGTTAAAAATCTAGTTGTTTATGTCGCTACCGTGTTGCGTAACACAGACGCTGCTTGTGATTTACGTACTCCTGAGATAACTATGAGCTGTTGAAAATTTTGTAATCACCCTCCCCCTCTTCAGTTGTCTGACCCGAATTCTTCGCGAAATAATTCGCTTATGACGCTATTCTATTTGATAAATTTACACACACGTTTTTTTGTATGCCGTAAAAATCCAGTGCTGGTTTATGTAAGTGTTCTAAAAACTGACTGCGTAGGACGAGTGTCATTTTTTAAAACCGGTATTTATTTATTTTTGTGTTGGAATCAGAATTTTCAGGTCTCTGTTTATAAAATTTGTCTAGCGGAAATAACAATTTTACTTCGTTCTTCACTGTCAACAACATCGGACGCGAATACGGATCCGATTAAACGGTCTTAACCTAGTTGAGGGTAAGTTTTGTTGTAAGGCTTCCACACCTTTATTCCTACATTAATTCTTGACGAGTAAGGAGTGTCTACACGTTTTAGTTACGAGCTCTTTGGTCCATATTGAGATCGAGGTTTATTTTCTAAAACAGGATTCCCAGAATCCGTAAAGGCCAAAAACGTTTTATTGAATTTGACATTCTCCTTGTATCCACAAGGAGAATGTCAAATTCAATAAAACGTTTTAATAAGAATTTCCACTTGCAATTTGCTATACTAATCCGATGATGTCACGAATTGTGATGTCATTGAACTCCTTAACGTCATCACTGGTTTTGGATTGTTGCAAAATATGTTAGTGTCACCCATGGGAGCCATATGGAATTGAATATACCATCGTTAGCATATAATAATGACATGTTATGATGAGTAAACTAATAAAATTAATTAGATACAAATGTACCTAAATGGTTTTTGTTGTGTGCCATTAATCAAATTCAAAGCAACCTTGCTCGTATAGTCCTTCAGACAATATTATTCTAAAAGAATAATAAGTAAGTACTTAAGTCTGCTTTAAAACGACGCAATATTTAAGCAAGGCTCATTTGTCAAGCTCGTTCATAAAATGAACTTTATACCAAGCGAGTAGAATATATTTACAGAAATAAATCCTTTATCATTTAAAAAAATAAAATCAATTCACCAATGATCACATGGAGGTCCTAAAATCTCGACCACTTCCTTCTGAACCGGTTCGATACAGTAAAATCGTACGATACGTAATTAAGATCACGAGTGACCTCACGGCTATTTGCGAACGTGTGCTCAATTTTGATAATACTAACCATTGCAATGACCGCAAGAATTATACCAAGCTTGATTCTCGAAGACGATTTCTGTAAATCGTATTCCTCTTTTCGCTTTAGACGTTCTATCTTCGCCTTGTTCTTGTCTTTTGAGGCACAATAGTCTTAATTTATCTCAAAGCACACAACAATTGAATCCTCTGCTGTCCTGTCTTTAAAAGTCAACTTTCTTTCTGGGTATTTACCCCAGTTTTGATTTCTTCATTCATTTTTGTTTTCATCCTTCGCTCTTCGTAAATTGTTCTCTCTTTCGTCTCGTTTCGATTTTTTTACGGGATTACGATGTTTACGTATTTGAGTGTTGTATTATATTAGAATCGGTCTCTAGAATAAGACTCCCACTTGGATCAGGCTATTGGAATTGCATCATTGCTAAATCACATGGTACGCGACACCGCTCCTTTGATGATGTCATGTCCTACTATTTCCTACATAATACATATAACATGGAAATTACATGTACATATTGCGGTCAAGATGTTTTTGACCAACACTGACAGGAAAATAAACTATCTATTGACTTGTCATAATTATTCTGAACAATAAATAATGAAGACTCATCTTGGTTTATATCATCAAATTGTCCTCATCCTTCACTTCTATTATTTCTCCATTCGTCAATCGTCACTGAAAGTCCCTTTATCTGGGTCTTTTATACTTTTGATGTCGTCTTATCTAGCAATTCTTTCTGATAAAAGCCATTCTAACTATTTTCGTGTAAATGTCACTGGAAGAATTCAATCAGTATCAGTTTATTATTCTTTGTGGCTAACTACATAATATGGGAGTTCCGTTGAATTTAAACAACACTCTCCTGGAAAAGACATCTCCACTTATATTTATGAGTAGTAACTCCGATCTTCCTGAAACTTACTGGAATTTTGCCCACTTCGAAATAGAAAAGATATACGAGTGGCACGATAAATGCTCATACCTGTGCCGAGTGTAGCAAAAAACGATTAGTGCAAGGAGGTCGTGGCTTACTTAGGTTCGCGGATCAGCCAATGCGGTTAAGCAATGATCAACTGACCTATTTGTGCCATGCCAGTTTATAGTTTTTTTTTTAAGTTATATAAAGTTTATGTGTATGTAACTGGTTTATTGAATGGTCGTTCATATTTTTTTCCTTGTTGCCTTCAATATTTTGACTTCTTTAATCTTCGATATGATATTTATTTCTAAAATCATAGTTACGTCATGGCTAATTTAATTTATTGTTTAATGCATATACTTACAAAGTTTTCTAATATGCCGTAGAAATTGTCCGGTTTGTTTCCTTTACTAATTTGTTACAAGAATAGTTTCTTATATTTTAATTAATTTTAAAGAAAAAACATCATAAAATAATAAATACATCGTAGCATTAGTAGCCAATGGCTCGGTGAAAATATGATCTTAAATATAAAAATAAATTAAACAGACACAGACATCCACTCGCCCTTATATGGCAAGCTACTTTCAATTTGACCGTTTAGCTACTTTCTATTTATTCTAATTCGACGTCAACATATGCGTTTCTTATGACACCGCGATTAGCATTCAGCCGCCGACGTGAAGTCTGGGCCATCACATGCAAGGCGTGCAGAACGCACTTAAACGATTTCATTGCGCACACGACGCCGACGGTTAAGAGATTAAAGGGATTATCTTGATGTTAGCCTTGTGAACACGGCGGATACTATGTTCTAGTTGTCGTGACACGACAATGACACCGGCACTTACTTTAATATTTGTCTACTCGCTTTTACTAGGCACTTTTAGTTTATTGGATATTGCTGAGGTTTCTAACCACACTGCCATATTTTTTTCTGAAAAATCTGCTTAAACCCGGAGTTGGAATTACGCCAAATAAACTGCAGAAGCCTTTACAAATTCCACTCTTTTAGGCGTGTGTCCCACGGTTATGTCGTTTACATATCATTTGAATATTGGCTACGAAGCGATTTGCAATTACTTTGGTAAAGCTATCTCAAAGGACAGCGCGATCTCTAATTTGATAATACTTTATTCGTATTTTACAGGCAGGGCAATGTAAAAGGTTACAATGTCTAGAACTAGATATATCCTTGTGAATTTTAGAGTCGGGTACCGCCCCAACATTAATACGAGCCAGTTTCTATACGATAGCTACATTTACATGTTTTGTCCTTCATTAGTTTACCGAGCGTTTATTTTTCCTTATATTTTTTTTTTCTTAATTTATGTTAATATTCTGTAGTACTATTTTTTCTGTCTGGTTTTCTAACCGTTTCTTTTCCTTTACCTAATATACCTATAAAATTCTAATTCAATACATTTACGAAGTCGGTGAATCTGGTATTGTTTTTAAGATGCTCGTTGTAATGTTAAACATCTTAGATAAATTATCACTTCGTGTATGATTCACTTAATTTTATATTTTGTTAACACTTCGTCATCTAGTAGCTTCAATAAGTTTATCTTGTTTCTCCAAAAAACTCTTCAAATAATTTAAGGGAATAGGCCTAGTTTCTGATGTTTTTTAAGAAGTCTTATCTTTTGTCATGTTCAGGTTGTAAATCAAAAAGGTTGAATCACCTTTCTGAAAATTTGCTTCGTTCTTCTTATCTACATTAATAACCTGAATTATGAGGAGCAAAATTTATTTATATGAATCAGAATAATCTTGATAGCGGTGTCTTGTCATCATTCATGAGTATTGAAAAAAAGTTCCCAAACAACCCTTCCTGGTTTTAGACTGTCGTAAATTTTTGGTTGAATTCGGGTGTGTTTTGGAATCCTTCCAAAATAGTTAAAATTAGATCCAACAATAGTTAAAGTTGACTCTAATTTCTCCCTAGAAATAAGGCAAACTAAACACAAATTAAAAATATTGTGGTTGCAGCAAACATTATAATTGCCAATTGAAAATATGAAGGAGTTAATCAACAAATCAATTTGCTATGATCGAACAGCCGTCACCGAGGTCTATTTGTTTGTAGGTACAGACGTCTATTTACTAACTGAATTAATAAAGTAATTAGGTATCAAAGCAAAGGCCATTATCAATACATATTTCTTTCACGGTCAGTTCATTTGTATTTGTAAACATTACGACAGACATTTCTTCATTAATTTCTTTCAAAATTTCGTTAATGTAAACGAATTTTATAAGTGAAAGATTATTTACATGAAATATTTGAGTTGATAAAATTTTACATTTCAAGTGAATGCTCAAAACCATGACATGCTGTGTTTTATAATTATAATTTTGATTAGTAATTTAACTAATTTATCTCCCTGAGTTTAAAAAGCTCGAGTTCAAACTACACCAACAGTTTATTTTAATAAAATCAAATGTTTTATTTTTTGCTTACCTATGTTTTTGGAAGTTGCGTATTGGAGCAGTGACTTCCGTATCTAGACAACTTTTCAATTATTCTGTACAAAAAAATACACATAAATAGTTAATTAAACTTTAATTTGATAGCAGTGATAATCATCAAATTATATTTATTAATTGAACAGTTCAGAATTTTTAATAGTTTTTCACTCATCGCTGTTCAAGGCGAAACATTAATTTAGTAGGTTGGCATTTATCAACATGACTTGTCTTTATAAAATTATATTATTTTACAATTCATTAATGTCAAATATGTGATTGGCTAATCTTATGATTATGACAACGCTACTGGAAAATGCTAACATTGATCATCATAAAATTGCGTTTTATGCTCAGTAGCATTACGTCACCCGCTTCAACTCACACAAGAGTTTTTATATCCAAGCCATGGTCGATAATCTGTCTCTGTCCCGCTCCTCATTTAAGTATATATGTTTATCTCGCTCTTGTGCTGGCGGCGACAAGCAGTCTGGGTCTTTCTGGCGGACACTGCGTAGCAAACAAAACCTTAGGTCACGGGCACTGGACACATTTTCGTACAATGCCTTATCTGAATAAGTTTTCATAGTACTCTCTCGCGATTGTATCCAACTTGTTGGGATGGTTTAGCCTTCAGGTGGAATAGTAAATTCAGACTTATTTGCGTGCCTTCTTCTAGTTAATATTTAAGTTTCCGACCTAATCTACTTTATTCTTTTGAGCATGTTTTAACTTTAGGTGAAGATTGCGCTCTTCAATCATTGTGAAAGTCCAATTTCGGCAGTAAAATTTGTGCCAGTCGTTGTAAAAACGAGATATTATTTTGCACGTATATCCACTTTACGGAGAAATTATGTATTTTCGTCAACCTCACCGTTCCGCTCGCTAAATATAAGAACGCAAGGTCAGGGATACATTACCAAAGGTACTGAAAAACAAGGGCAACGTGAAAACTCGATAGTACAATGAACGTGCCCCACAGTTCCACTCCCTTACTCACTGTTAATAATACAGTAATCTGATAGGCTGAAATCTTGACAGGCGTGCGTGCCAACTAATACATTAGCATCTCATTGGAGATAACATCGTGCCAAAACATGGGTTGGAGTGACGGACAAACGGGACTGCTTAAGATCTCGTGGCTCCGAATGACAAATTGTACATTATGTCTGTCTCTATTCACGATGCTATCGACTAGAACAGTATAAAAATTCAATCAAAAAGATTTCTATCTTCATGTCACATAATCCATCAAAGACCAGTTTCTGATCTGGTTTCTTTTAATTAGCTTGTGATCAGGTTATCGCATGATGTTATATAATACGATCAGTATGCAAATAACTTGACTCACCTAGTCGTTAATAGGGAAATATCAGCCCCCATCCATAGTCAATCAATCACTCCTTCTAATTTCACCAGCGAAATGTTCTAAACACTGTTTCTGACGAGTTACGCAAATACTGTTACAGGTCTTTTCATAGCTCTAGATTGTTCAAGATAACACGTGCTTTCTGCCTAAAGTTAAAACTGTTTTTGGCCTTCACTCGTTACACTTTTTTTTACTGAAAGCTTGTACAGTTATTAGAAAACTTGCGGTATTTTTGCAGATTGGCATTACTAATTTTTGTTGCCTGTGCTCTCTTTACGTTTTTACCCTTTTTCGAGTTCTGTTTTTCGGGCATTCTAAGATGAACGGTAAACCCAAACCATTAGAAGGCTTATTCAAAAAGTGACAGCTGTGCAAACGATTGAGTCAGTCCCCACCACTTTTATAGACTTTGCAAGAGATGTAATAAATTCAAGAGTTTGGGGAAACTATCAAAGTCCCGCTAAACACGTAATATTATTTTTAGTGTCCGCAACCACCGCGTTGATTTCCGACAGCACTGCACCGACATTGCGGTGGTCTTTATAGTTTGTTGTGCTACAGTTTTTATGGATTCCCTTAAATAACGACCGACTCACACAGGTTGTCTTGTTTTATGATCGTCCATTTTTATGACTGTTTTATTGCTATCGATGTCTATTGCTATGATTGATATGCTTCTATCGTGTGGCGCTTCTTTTAACGATACATTTATCGATACTCATGCATTATTTATTTTAAATTGACGGCGTTGTAGGACACGTAGGTAAGTTTTCAGTTTCATTGATGCTTCATCGACGTCACTTTTCCTGTCATCTTTCACATCAGTGGGCAGTTCTTTCAGACACGTGGCATCAGCCCATTCCCGGAATGAGCGCGAGCGTCAATGATTGCCGTGTTGATTGATTGACGGATGTCTTCCTGCCAGTTACCTCTTTAGCATCATTATCACAGTAATTTCAACCTTAATGCTTGACAATAAGACTTGGTCGTGGTGATCAACATTGTAGCGGCACTTTTCACGGCTGCGATCTATTTGGCCTCTACGGGCTTGGGTATCGCCGAAGAGCCAAAACCGATCATCGACTTCGGGTCCTATTAATAGCTAAATGTTACACTGGAAAACTGTTCATGTGTGAGCGTGTTATTGTCAAAACCATGTTTACTATTTGCACTTTGAAACTTGGCCCGTCAGTCGTGCGGGCTGCCATTAACTGAAATGTTGATGAAGTCATCGTTTTGTTAAAGTGTATTGTACAGTTCACGTTTTTTACATTAGATTTTGATAACTGTTTAGGTGGTTATACTGCTCAAATGAAAAATATTCTTCTTGATTGAACTACGCATAAGGCTAGACTAAACTTACGCAGGGATTAAAATTGGTATATGCACAGTTTTACATTCGTCTTTCCCTTCAATATCGTGATAATAATAATTGTCCTCTTGTTTAAGGGTTGCCAAACTTTCGTAGTTAACGTAATTTTAATGTAAGTTTTTATAAGTTATATGTTGTTTATTAAATAATAACAGCCGCACAGGTCGATCGATCAGGTTAAGCTACGCTTGCCGCGATTAGTCTGTGGATGGGCGACCATCTTTACATACCCATCTTTATAGACCCCTCCTTGCCTCGGAAAGCACGTTAAGCCGTTGGTTCCGGCTGTCATTCGTGGATCTCTGGCAGTCGTTACGGGTAGTCAGAAGCCCGGAAGTCTGACAACCAGTCTTACCAAGGGGTATCGTATTACTCAGTAACTGGGTTGTGGAGGCCAGATAGGCAGTCGCTCCATGCAAAATACAGGTATTTAGCTGCATCCGGTTAGACTGGAAGCCGACCCCAACATAGTTGGGAAAAGGTTAGGCAGATGATGATGTTGTTTATTAAGGGCTGATTTTTTAATGGACAGGTATTTTTATTCGTGGAATAAAATTGACGTCTGACAGATTTTGTATCGAAGAACTGTCAAAACATCAAAATTATTCCTTCGATAAAATTATCTGGCGTTGGAAAAATCAGCCCTTAATGTTACAATTCTCTAGCTCTCGATTAATTTTAGTCTGCAATAGTTGAAGCGTGATGCTAAACTAGATTGAATACAACTGTATAAATACGTACACCATGTTATTATATACATAGCGGTATGTATAACTTATTTAAATGCAAACGAAACATTGTAAGCACCATCTGTCGAGCATGAACAAAAAGCAATTCATCTCACATTAACATTTACCAAGTGCCCACAAAAAATAATGACATCACTCTTTATTTTGACTCAAGTGTTGAAAGCGGTCAACCAACGAGTACTCGCACTTAGCAACAAATCTAGGTACGTATTTATCGATAAATCTAAGATAACAGTTAACCTTGCAATTGTTCTGACCCAAAAATTTTAATGAAAGCTTTAGCAAATAGCGGTAGGCGTCCGTCGGTTTGATTGCAAACGAAGCTGTATCAATCAACCTATACAACGGAAATTGATGTCACAGAACAGCTATTTTGGAGGCAGTATCAATTTTCGTTAATCACTCGGACAATAGGCTATTTATGCTCCTATTATTATCCAAAACGTTCGGGCAAATCGCCCAAATGTAAATGCTGGTCCTAATTACAAATTCTGTCTCAGTACCGGTCGTGTCACGTTTTTTACACGAACGTTGACGAAGCATTCTAGAGGACAAGTTATGCACGTAATTCATTTAATCAGTACGCGGAATCAGAAACCAAGCGGAGTTGTAATCATAACGCAATTTTCTAATAATTTTAAATCTGCGCAGTCACCAAACTCTGCAACTTTGTAGCAGTACTTGGCTCAATACTCTTGGGACCTTTCCATTGCTGTTTTTGCTTTTCTTTGGTTTGAGAATGGACTACATTTCGACTGACCTACGTGCTTCAAAGAAAAAACCGAGTTGGTCGGAGCATTTACTCGTTCACGCAGTCGCCAACATGCGCAATTTCAACCTGCGAGATTTTTTGCCAAGTTTTTTTATTCGCCTCTCGCACGACACTGGAACGAAGCAGAATAAACAGGTCTGTTTTTGTATAAGATTTTTCATGGTGAAGATTCGGCTTTAAGTCCTCGTCACGGTATGATGGAGCGTTTTAAATTACGGCCTACAGGCTTTTTTGTACACGAGTGTACTTGCTGTTTGTATCTACGTTGTAAAAGTAAAGAATGACATAAATTAAGCCATAAGCCTGTAATATATTCAAGGTTTCAAAGAAATTAGTAATTATTTTGTTACTCCTATTTTAATTTGCATTTGAAAGTGTTTATTCGAACACTTTGTTTCCATCGTTTGAGGAGCTTCTATCTTTAAATCCATATTATAAACTTTGCAAAACAATAATAAATTATTTCAACATCAATAAAACAAACTTCAGCGACAATCTCATAACATAGTTCCTTTCAGCATTAGTCCATTGTCTTTATTATTATTTCGTTTACATTGTCTCTAAATATAAACTTGAATTTATGCAAACTACTTCAGTTTCCGTCACGGTTATATTTAGTGGCACTTCCTCACTTTTAACTACACTTTTTTATTCATGGAATAAGTGTGATTCGTGCTCATTACCCTCAATTTGCATACAGAGTGGGGCTTCATGTTAAAAGCCACCCTCAGCTGGCCCTCGGGTATAATAGGAACTCTCAACAACCAACTTTAATTTAAAATCATTTTACCCTTTACTCTATTAATTAGATTCAGCAAACTTTCCTAGCAGTCTAGACATTATCTAACAATGATTTTCATGCATATGCAGCGTCTGTTTTGTTTCTAAATGTAAAGGGCTGTTCTGCAAGTAATTGTGTATGTCTAGAAAAACCAGTTCGTTTGATTATTACATATGAATGAGGGGAACGCTCGTGTCTTATGTTATACAAATTAAGTCCTGACTAGAATGTTCTCGTTTTAATCAACGACTGGGTTTTTCTCTGGTTATTTTAAACATGATCTAATTTGACTTAAGATTTTGTGTTGCAATAATTTTAGAGAATACTTCAAAATATTTAACACTTCCTTAGAACCTATTTTTGGTGCCAAATGACAATCGAAATGTCTAGAAGTCTAAGCATAAGTGACAAATATAACGTTTGCATGCTAATAAGATAGATTTTGGGCATGGGTTCTATTTGTTTATTCGACTATTCAGTATACCGCTTATGGGCTTATCAATGGATCATTTAACACAATGCATGCCAATGTGATCGCGATAAAAATCAATGAAGCGGTGATTTGCTGCTCGTAATCCGACGCCCGTGGCATTGAACTTCGCAATCCTAGTTTGAATAAGAACAATGCTATTCTAATAGGTACGTATTAACACTTATATTTTTAAATTCGCAACAGTTACTGATAAACAATCTCCTTTCGCCGGTGTAGAGCCCCGGCATAACAACAATAGCCGGCCGCTTCTAACTTCGGCGATGATGTCAGCTTTCCTTAAATGACCGCTCGAATCGCCTGCAGCATTTCACGAGCGTAAACAACTCGGGTTTTTTTCTCTTTTTACACAAATTCATACCGATGATTACCTGTATCATCAAACGTTGAAGAAAATTACGAGTTAGTATAAGAATATTTAATTAATTGGCCTCGTTTCATGTTTCCTATTCTATTCTACATTGTGCTGGTTTACAACCGATATAATTCCTTGTTAACTATGTGTTTACATGTTGAAATAACTTAACATATATATCGTGTAACAGAACCGGTTGTTTTGCAATTCGGCACGCATGCGCGTTTGCTCCCAAGCCGAGCCTGCCCGGCCCTTGAGATCCCCGAAACCAATTATTAACATAATGCCCCGCCACGAGCATTATTTGGAGAACAGAATCCATCACGAAAATGATTGAAATTACTCACAACTTTGGCCTCTTGTTCTCTCCTTAAAAGATTATTTTACTCGGGAGTTTCGACAACGCCAAAATTATTATTGAACACGTTCTGACGCGGCTGAACTCCGGTTAAATTTTATCGCGTAATGGAACATCTAGAGCTGGGTTATGTATGAATAAAGTTTCGTTCTTCACGCATTAAATTAAACCTGTGAAAGCACTCGCGTCAAATAACCGTGAGGTTATTCAAGGTTGCAAGGTTTAGAAACGCATCAGGAAGCACCGGTGTCAGATCGTGCAGGAAACACGTGGTCATCGGTTTCTCCAATCGTCAGTCGGCCATAATTTTGTTTTATTACTTCCCACCATGGTTTTCATTCGTATGCGATTTCTATCGTATATCCTTAATAACAATGTTATACGCCTCTGAAATGAATAGTTGCATTCGATAACTGTCAGGGAACAAATTGTAGAAATCATGAGCATAACGTTCAATTGTATACGAACGTTCCTTATATTACATATGTCTGGTATTTGACTTCCGAGCAAAAACTTTAAAGTTAATCGACATGCCCACACTGCAGTCACTTCTGAAAATTCAAATGCCAGTGTCCAAAGCTAAATTAGCGTCAATCTGTTCCTCAACATGTAATAGGGAGGAAAGCGCTTTGAAATGACCCTGCCCCGCTCGGTTAGGCAAGGATAAATTGAATGAACTTTTTGTGTCTGGCACTCTGAAAGTGAATAGATACTTTGTTTCTTTTTTGGATTGTCCATGCAATATTTCATGCTCGTGGCTCACTGTTTTAGTAAGGGTGTCAGACGTAATTACAAGTCAAGTTTGCAAGTGCCCAACAAACTTTATTAAGCGTTAGTAACTTGTATCTCTGATACGAATAAAATATCTTATTGTAATTCGACCAAGAATATTTTTCGCTGCAGATTACACTCCATAAAAATAAAAACAGTTTTCAATTGAATAGTAATTACAGCTTGGGCATGAAACGCTTACAACTCACAAATTGCCGGTTGTTGCTTAGGAGCGCGCTTTGCGGCGTGATGTGCCCCTCACGATGGTACCTTTAGACACGTTAATTTGTATAATCACTTGATGCAAAATGTTAAACTTTGTAGCTCACCTCCAATTGCTGTACTTGATTCTAATTCTCAAATAACAACCTCGCGAGATACTGTACCTTGGTATTTTTCCCCAGAAAGTTCGAGATAAAATATTTAAAGCAAAAATAAAAAGTCGACTGAACGACATTGATTTCTCAAATGAAAGTTGTTGTGCTGTTATGCACCACAGACAACGATATAGTTAATTAAATTCATAGTTCTTAAACCTCTGATAAAAGAGCGAAGGTCACGGATTCAATTTTTGAGAGTGAGTTGCAGATTCTGATCTGTTGTGATATTAAATTGCTTTAAGTATACCTGGTGATTTATATACACACACCTTTCGTTCCTGACTGGTTAGACTTCTGAATGGTACGTGATGATATAATTAACATAATACCATCCCAAAATGAAAGAATTATTACTTGCAGTTAGTATTCAGATGAATGATTATTTTTATTCATACGTTATCCCTGTCCACACTCTAAATGTTTGTCTCGGGCGGTTCTTGGAAATTCTGATGTCTTCCGGCTGTATTTGGCAAACAGACATGTATCAAAATCGCGAGTGTTGCTTCCAATCGCAACTAATGTTGCTATCATCGAATGGAGCAGTGGGTGTTATAAGTGCACTGAAGTTTATAACTTTGTTGATCCAGCAAGAATTTATTATACCTGTTGTTACAAAGGGATGTAGAAAATGCTGCCAAAAATGACGCCATTGATCGCCATTTCTTGTAAATTTTGAGACTTGGATCTCGCAAGCGGCGACATTATCGGTAAATTTTAATAATTAGTTTCTTCGTAAAATAGGATTCTAATTTAGTCTTCAAAGATTAGAAGAAAACATCACCGACGGAAATGGCCGATATTTCATTTAAAATTTTACTTTGTGCGTAAGCGCCGTTTTATTCTTTTGTCGTCTCGGAAAATTCGTCATTTTGCATTACTGAAATAGTCTGCATGTTCTGCAACATTGTGGACAAGACTTTGTGAGAGTTTTACGGCCTTTTCCTTATGGCAATTACTCTTGCGTTGTGCTCTTTGTACCAGAGGATAGATCCTTACTGTGACGATGTGTGAATTCGTTACTAGCTAGCAATAAACTTGTAGTTACAAAGTCACTTTCGTCAAAACCATTAATTATCTCAAGCAATGTTTATATCTATTTGAGTTGTGTGTTCTTATTCATTTAGCAACAAATGCATTCGAATTGCAATCGCTGGTACATATTGCATAATTCCATCCTATTGATTGGAAATTGTTATTGTCAAGTTCAAATTAGTCTTTATTAATTAATAGGCTCACTACCGTTTATTCAATGTTTAATTTTTTGTTGCAGGTATAATAATTTAATGTATAATTACTGCCGCTTTCTGGTTTGCTGTCGTGAAGGTAATCTACTACCTTTATTTTTATATCGTTAGAAGCAGCAATCAAACCCAGTTGTATTGACCGACATGAACATAGTGTTTCAACAAACCAGTTTACAATGAATTTTGAAGTTTAATGCTCAATTAATTAAATGTTAGAGTCCCAGCATCATTTTTATTGTTACACGACAGCTGGAGATAGCTTAGCAGAATATCATCTGATTTAAAAAGATTCGAGGTTTATTATTATGTGGACTCGTTTATTTTAATTGCTGCTTCCTCTAGCCTTTGGTTTAAAGTTACAATCTTCATAGACAGTGACATACATTCTTCACGCTTTTGTATTCTTAGAAACACGCAGATTTATCTTTTTACTCACGTGTTAATAACCTGTTCGGGACAAATAACATGGAATAATTTTAGCGACGAAAATGGTGCTCATTTTGCGCGTCGAGCGTTGATCAAAGCAGTTTGTGTGAGGCTGGTTTTCAAACTGACGCTTATACTAATTGGTCAGATTACAGAGGTCGCTTTTGTCGTGCGACTGTCGCACGGTTGTTGCGCGACGTCGACCGTGACAGAACGCGATGCGGACAAGTTTACGGAAACTCATATCATGTTGATTCAATTCAGTTGGTGCTTGACTTTGTCAGGCTTGGGTCAGCGTCATGCTAAGTTAGGATATATGGATAACATAGAAAATTATTCACCAACTGGTATCATACCAATACCAACGTTTGGTTGCCATTATTATCCCTTACTCATAGGTCTCACGAGGATAATCAATGAATGATTAAGTGCAAATTGTACAAGTCACTATGCAGCTGCAATATTGTTCAAATTGAGCATAGTGCGTGTCTTCTAAGAATTACCACTCTTAGTTAATTTCGCTCCCGGGTTATCCCTATAATTAACACAGTTTCAATTCTTGCCAAAGTGATGTCACACAAGATGCTTCATTTTAATTTAAGAGGGAGTTTTCCTTTTGGCACTTTTAAATGTTAGTCTTTCGACCACTCGGCGACGTTGCTCTATGACGTGGACCAAAGTTAGTTATTTTCTTCTAATTGAAACTGAGCTAATTATAGGGTAACCCTATTATTAACTCAGTTTCAATTCATGCTAAATGTGACGTTACACAATTTGCTTCATTTAATTTAAGAGAGAATTTTCCTTTTAGCACTTTTAAATGTTAGACTTTCGACCACTCGATGACGTTACTCTATGACGGGGACCAAAGTTAGTTATTTTCTCGAAATAGCAGAGCAACTGTTGCGAATTGTAACTAATGACTCCAATGTCTCGGGGCGATAGCAGGAGTGCAACTGTATGATAAATTGTTAACCAACCTGATCGTTTATTCCTGACGTGCAGGTATATCATTCTCTAAGCAAATGGCCAGCTAAAATTTAACAAAGTGTATGTTATTAAGTATTTCGTTGATGTATTCTCGGAAACTTTTCATTTGCGCCGTGAGATTTGCAGCTGTATCAAGCGGGTTTTTTTGATGAATCAATTTCTCGCTTTCAGTACGTAATTAAGTTCTTCAAGGTTGAACGTAGTAGATTTTTAAACGGTTTTTGATGTTAAGGAATTTCGTGGAATTAATATTAATCGTAACTGTACTAGGAATGCCGTCTCGGCGCATTGTTTTGTAGTTGAAACATAAACACTGCGTGAGAAATTCGCCCACTGACCGTTGACGGGTTCTCACGGGCATTCCCCGTACAGCACGCTAACCGCAGCTTTTGACTCTACCAACCCTTTACTATAACAATTTGGTTTTTGTACAGATTTGTTTTGATCAACACGATAATTCGATTCATTAACGTCATTTAGGTCGCAGAAATGTACGGTGATTTGGGGAAATTATTTAACGTAGGTAGTGGTAGAATATGACTGTTTTAAATTAATTTATTAGGTTAGCGGAATATTAGCACATGTGACGTCGCTCATAATGTTTATTACCTATCTTCTTAGTAGGTACCTTCTCTATCCCACTTTTTAATTTCAGCTCAGGCTCAGTTTTCCTCATATTTGCGGTCATTATAAATTTCGATTCGTCATTGTAATGCAACATTCCTTGCTTACTATTGCTTCTCGGAATGCTTCTGGCATCGCGTGAGGTTGTGCTAACCTTTTCATTACACTGTGTAGTAGTAAAATTATTATTACTAATAACCTTGATTTCCATATTGGCTCTCTCTGACTAAGAAATATTTGTATGTCTCCGGCTAGTTCGTAAGTGAAATCGCTAACCAAAGCCCCATGCGTTAGGTTATCTATATTTGCATTTAGAGACCCTCAGATTAATTGCTACATGATTGTGTACCTTAACGAAGGCTAGCGATACCGATATTTCCAACGGTGTGTGGGCAACTTGTATCAGCTCTGATTAATACAAGACATATCCTAAAGTAAATTAACCTTATCAATTGCAAAAATTTGAAAAATTCATTGTTTTACTGTGATACTACTATCGTCTTGTTTACTTTACATTGACATAACATGAGAACTTCATAATCGAATACCAGTAATTAACGACAACACCCGATAAAGTGAGATCGATAGATAAGAACGACAACACGGATTCGATACCGATTCTCCGTAAGATAACAAACCAGAAATCGCAGCATGTTAATTCAAAATCATCAGAACTTCGACAAATCGTTGCCCTCCCTACCGCAATTTGTAATCGATTCAAGTTGAATTATGCAATACATAGTGTACGTTTATTGTATCGTAATCGGACACCCGACGATGCGATGTCGGCTGATAAGGTGGCAAACGGTGAATCGCATTCTTTCCCAGCGTACACCTCAGCAAATAGCAGGCTCAAGTCACCGGCAGTCTCACGTGACCACGGATATAGAGACGTAATTAAAATCTAAAATCGTAGCGATGTTGATTAACAACCGTTTGTTTGTTACGGCAAAATTGAAAACTTTATTAGCAGGAATAGGGAAATGAAACGGCCTGGCCACAGCACTGGGCGGCCACGTGCACAAACATACTCCTGTATTTTCACGCATCTCGTAATGTTTGGTGACAGGTAATGTGCTTCAATTACACATTCAGAACCCCCATTAATCATATACTATGTCCTAAACTAAACAAACATATCAAAAGAACTAGACTTTCGAATGATGAAAACATCAAAACCAGATGATGAAAAATTCTTTCAGACAAATTGATAATTTCCGCACTCAAATTGCTTGCGGAAGTGCGTAAAAAAACACGTCCCAATACATATATTTTTCGCGTTACTAACTGAAAAAGAAAATATTTACAAGTGCTCAGATTTTACAGCAACAAGACCCTGTTATTTTAATTTTTTATATTTTAGATGAAACATATTTTTGGACAAAGATGTCTGTCCAAAAATATATTTCAATTAAAATATTTGAAATAAAATTTCATGCCAATTGTTTTTGTAATTTCTTGTAAGCACTTGCCAAGACTTTGATCTGGAAGTTTCTTTCCTATCAAACGGCCACACAGTCGGTTGCATCATCTGAGCTTTCACTTAACTGATTTAGCAAATAATTCCCACAACAGCCCACATTTATACGAAAACGGTGTGCACAGTGCGTGGTCGACCTATAAAAGGGCTTTAGCCTTTTCAAATTACGTATCAAACTACTTGTAGTAATATTGTCAAGTCACCATTTGGCACTAGACGGGTGTGCCGCAATTGCGAATACGCTCGCCAGTTCGTAATGAGAATAATGATGGAAGCTTGCGCCATAGATCAGTTTGTGCGCGTGCGCGGCTTGCCGATAGCGGGAAATCGCTAATACTTGCGTAAATACGGCAGCCGCTGCTGGGCTTTAGATTAAGTTTAGCTGATCGAAACTGTTCACAAATTAATTTGTTACTATTCGTCATTCACGGTTTTGCCTACATTATCTTGCATTTCATAACGATGTCAATTTTCTTGCTGCTACTTATGATTATTTTACATTACTCTTGGAAATAAGGAAGCCAGTCCTCCAAGCAAGTTGCAGATAAAATACCCCAGTAACGTTTATAGAGGCAACGATTTCATAGAAATGACAAGTGGGTCATATTGCATCAATAGAACGATGCACGCGAACGTTAAAGACACCATAGCGCTGATTGCGAATGCAACTTTGTAATGTTCTCGTGTCACGAACAACTACAACGTATGCATTTACAGGCGAAGCACTTCACGGGAACCACTGTTTTATTTGCAGCCAGACTCATTATCTACACCACGTAGTTGCGCGAAAATCGTGTCATTGATATTACAATCGAAGCTAGTATCGATTTCACTGCAAAATTTACATTTAATCATTTTTCGATGCAAAATTGAAAGTTATTAATAAACAAATGTATTCTGTTGCAATTATGTGGAAGGATGGAATGATTTACATGATTAACACTTCATCGGCTTGTCTTACATATTTCCCATTGCGTATCGCAACGGGGCCTACTCTATAATTTACGCACCAAAGAGTAATTCGGTAGTTAACTTCCAACAAGTATTTACGATTGTTTAACGGCCTCTACGTTTATCTATGATTCTGCTGCCATCTGCCAAGACCTGTCCAACTCGATTGATTAAATTAATAATAGAACTGTCTTTTATGATCGTCTGTACATTATTTCTTACACCTAATTAGTAAAATCCATTAGTTGAAATTAGTTGCGATATTGGCAGATCAACAATCTTTAATAGATGTTGCTTATAATCTTGATATCAACTTGGCTTCAATGTTGGCTGCCAGGAAATATTTGTTTTGATGTTACTTGGCTTTTGGTTCCTTTCCTTTTCATCCAATTCTCATTCTGAACTAATGTGGGTTAGTCCCTTCGGGGATGCGACCTTACCTCAATGTTCGTAGAGGTTTATCGGACTGAACAATTCAGCAATACGACAAAGTTGATGCGTTTTACCATTACTATACCAGTCCTCACGACTTTTTCCTTAACCGTTTTGAGAGCAGTGGTGATCAAAATATATACACAAAGTAAAGTGCCTGCCGGGGTTCGAACTCACGAACACCACTGCTCCACTATATGGTCAATATGCATGAGCATTATTTAAATATGTAATTTATAAATGTGTGAATATATGTAAAATTCAGTAAGTATATTGCTGATTCCTCTCCGTTTTAGTTTTATCTAATCCCTTAGTGTATTTGCAGGCTACTGAGAATTAAACCCTAATCGATGATACTGTTAAATCATTACATGGCTTTTAAACTTGGCAACTATTAGTAATTCAAAAGTAGGGTTCCATGATGCATCTGTCTGAAACTGCTTCTCGGAAATCAACAGCGCTACGCCGGGAAGTCGAGAATTATTTTCTAAGAAGCGGACTTGTTGTTGTCCCTCACGTTCGACAAAAAGATTATCAAGAGATGCGATGACACTCGCCTCTTACTTTGTTACAATGTGAAGCGTTATTTATTTTACAGCTCGAGGAATATATTATATCGACACTTTTTCTCCAAGTTCATATGCTGCAAAAAACTACTAATAAATACATCAGCGGTATACGATTAAGCAAAGCTTCTACGCCAGAGATTGTCATATTCGGGTCGATGTACTCGAGAAATTCGATATGTCGTCGATGTTCACGCAGCTCATGGAGCGTTGCGATGAGCGGGTCACTGAGAACCGGGAGTTCATTAGACGAATTCTGGGCACCACTTGTAACGATGGCAAAAACTCTTTTACGTCATTCCGCAAAGACTCTTGATGGACGGTGGGAGAGATGTTTTTTTTTGTCCTCTTGTCAGATCGCTCTATTCGCCGGGTCCGTCACGCGGACGTTGACCGTGGTTCAACTATTTAGGGTGTTCAATTACTATGACTATTTTGAAAGTTTGCTTGTCGTATGGGACAATATCATTGAACAATTTGTTTTGTTTTAATATTGTTTTAGTATTTGTTCTTGGAATGTTTTCTGGTATGAGTTCGGGTTAGTAGTAGATCATATTTAATGAGTTGCAATATAACTTTCTGAAGCTTATTAATTCGTGATAGATATGATCGTCATTTAATTATTATTAAAGTCAGTTCTAAATTAACGCTGTAATTTAATATTCACAACACCAGATACATAGTCTATTAGCACGGCCGCTTACATTGTAAAGTTAGCAAACAGTTTTCGCCAGCCGATCCTAGTACCAAAAAGTTTTGAAATTTCTTGCTATTCATCATCAAACTTTTTATCACTATGAAAGGATTTTTCTTTTTTGCTGTTGAGTTTAATGCATATTGTTCTAATGACTTTATAAGTAAAAAGTTGTGACCTTTGGAATAGGTACCTATGAGATGTTGTATAACTCTAGTCTGTACTAGCCTGAAATTATTGATCTAACATAGGTGTGTTTTGATACAGTAAAAAATATGTATGGCACTTCCTTTTTGAAGTGTTATGATTGTCACACCTTCAGTATGTAAATCAAGGTGTGCAGGCCCAGGCTGTGCGTGAGTTGTATATAGTGAGTATAGATAGCGTGGTGAGCGGATATCGTGCGGACGGTGAGCACGCGGCGCGAGCGCGCCCAGTCAGAGTGCCGCCGCGCCGCCAGACGCACGCGCGACTTGCACGTGCTAACCACAACTTTTGTACGATCAAGCTCATCACTGAACTTTGCGTCTGAATAAACTTTATCTCGCATACAAACAAACAAATGATGTCAGTTTGCATGTACCTCGTTTGTCCCTGGTTCTTTCTTGTGATCTACTTGGCGTTCCTTATGCTGGACGTGTGAGACCGGCTCCAAGTCTCCGTACTAGTGTCTGTGGAGGGTTGAGAGCGCAGACGCGGCGTCGCGATCGATAAGTGTCGGTAGCGCCACCGGTCGGTGTCAGCCGTGCGCCGCGCGGGCTAACACGCGGGTGGTTTTGGCGCGCTCCGGCGACGGTGCGAGCGGTGCCGCGTGCCGGGAGCGCCGGTGGTGTTATGCGGGGCGGGTGCGGCCGCTGTCGGGCCCACTGCTGAGCCAGCTGACCGGCCGTCACGATCGCTCCGCACGCGTCGGGCACGCGGCCGCGCGGCGCGCCCGCCATGAGCGCGGCCACGCCAGAGGTGCGCGGCCCGCCGGCCGACGCTGCCTCGCCGCATGTCGCACTGCCCAGGATCAAGCCGGACCTCGGCCTCAATGACGCGACCCTGTTCGCAGTCTACTGCTTCATCAAAAATTTCATTGGGTGAGTCGTAAGCGAAAGGAAATTTGTCCTGAGTGCTGCGTCTTTCCGCTTTGTATGTGAATTCTTATGTAATAGATGGAATAGGGACGGTTCCAATAGGTTCATGATGGATGTCGCCAGAATTTACCATTTAACCCTATATGCTACGCAAATTTTTTGCAACATAATCGATGAGGCATCATGTCCCCAAGAATAAAATATGAATTTTTAAATGCTCTACGTTGCATTTTTACATTCTAATCAGAAAAGACCTTAGGCTAACTGAAGTAATTAATCTATCGAAATAACTCTGCTGATATGTTATTTATTACCGACGTGCAAAAATTAACGCTGCAAGGCCAGATTATGATTAATGTTTAAACCTTATATTTGGAGCTGCAGATTAAGTGACTGTTCTATCGACGAATCGGTCAAGGAGTTTGTCGAAATTACTTACAATAATCAGTATGGCAAAATAATGATCAAAATTATTACCACCTAGCAGCTCGTTTTCAATAAACAGTAAAATGTTCAGGATATTGCGGGAATATTATTCAACTGTTGTTCTATTATACAACACAATGGGTACCTCAACCTTGACTGCATGAGTCGTCGGTAAAATCACTTGTTTATTATCGGTTAGCAACAACACATTAATGCTTGTATGTTATTTTCTTATTATCCGGTAATAGTGTCGAACAACCATGCAGCTATTCGGCCTCAACAGTAGGTTGACACGAAAAATATTGACAAATTAACGCGATGTCGAAAATATTTCACATCTCCAAACAAACTTAATATTTGTATTGCTGTCTATATCAGCTACTGATAAGACTTTGTTTGGTTCAATATTTTTCTGAGTAACCTTGAATTTAACATAAACCGAGTCATGTTCAGTCCACACCTATGTTTACGCTTTTTATCGCAAACTGGGTTTGGCACGATGGACAAAAAAATACATTACTTTTTCAACTTCATACTTATCTTTTTCACTTATAAGTTCAGTGATTATCTGAATAATGGATAATGATGCGCAATAAAATAAATTACTCCAAATATAGCTAAAAGCACTTGCTACTGACGAATATTCTAAGAAAAATTATACGTGTTCATTAAAAAACTCTGCACCGCTTTAAAACAATAAAGGCTCGTTAAAGTTTATGTTTTCGACAAAGTTAAATTGACTAACAACAACAAAATTGGTGGTTGTTGACTATCACTAAGCAATTATGGAATTTCTCGGTCGGGCCATTTAGCAACTGCGTGTATTGCTCCACACAATTTTCTTTTTGCCATAAACAGTCCAGTTTCTGTAGCTAATTGTTGGCAATAAAGGGCGGACATTAGCCGTGCCGAACTTCGTCAAGAGAAAGTCTTCGTTTAGAAAGTACGCTTTGTTTTGTTTTCGTGTTCTGCTGTTTTGGTCCTCGGCTGACGGTGCAGCACCCATAAGATATACAGATAAAGGATACCTCATACTCTTTAAAGCTAACTGATATCGATAGTCGTCTTAGTAATCTGCGTTACTCGGCCACTGTTTTCTATAAATGCATTTGCAATTAACATTCAGTTTCCATTTTGCATATCTAAGCAGATTGACGTTCTATTTACTGGCAACATGATCGAGTGCATCGCCTTGCACGTGACTGCGGCTGCTAAGAAATTTCGTTTTCTTTACCAGAAAATATTTCCACGTGTATTGGAGAAGTACTTGGTTTTTATGACGAGCCCCTCTTTGTAGCTTTGAACACGACTTTACATAACTTTTCACCATCGCTGCGGATGATTTGATCGGTGGTTGATTTTAGATGCAAACTGTTGCTTTGTTGCAGCGGGCATCATCACTTTCACAAGAAGAAAAGGGAAAGTCTCAGTGGCGCCCGCTCCCTTGCGGTCAGATTAGCTCAGGCTATCGGCCGGCGCTAATTCCTCTTGTTTATTTCATTTCACACTAGTGGTTGCACACTAATCTACCTCGATTTCACTACTATCAGAGATCTGTTAAGAAAAATTTCACTTGCCTTTGTCTGCTTCTGATCATGTCAAAATAACTTTTGTTATGAAATACATGTGAATTTCACTAATAATTATGTAACATCAGTAAATGTGGCCGTACGTTTATGGTCGATTACACAACAAATAAAGATCATATCGACATCACGTCTGTTGATTTTTATCTCAATCAATCTCTACTGGGGATGCTTTCGGCGATCCTTACTTGTAAGTTTTGTTCGACATCGTCGAACATTGTCTATGTTGTCATATTCCTTGTCTCTACATTTTGTTCAGGTATTGTGGATATACGTCATTTTAAGATGGAATGTAAATTTTGTTATCCTCCTTTTACTCTATACATCGTGTTGCCACATCGATAGCCTCGTTAACTTTTTCTGCTCGATTTAAATTCGATTCATCTCGTTTTTGCCATAAATCAGTGTTTTGATGGGAATCAATAAAGCTATTTACAGTTCATTAACATTCGTTGTATAGAATTTATTTAAGAATAATTTCACTTTTAACGAACGACTATAAGTACTGTTCAAGTTTCATTGTATATTAAACTGAAACTTGTTTAGGCGTATCGTTAATCAATTGCCAGACAGCTTGAAGCGGTGCCAAAACAGTGAATTGACTATCGTATAACAATATTCTGCCTACGAGCACCAGCCAGATGCATTAATTAACTATTAACTCATCAGCTTCCGTTAACACATCTTTTGACTCATTAACATTATCGCCACACTTAAAATCATTATATGTACTCGTATACTATTTTATCAGCGCTTTTCATATTGTTTTTACGTTCTCCCTCTATAATGCAGGGCTTGAAAAAAATATCAGGCAGATGACCAACAAAAAAAAGTATTTTTTTTATTCTGTGGCCATATTTCTAAATCCTCATTATTGCTTGGTCTATGTGCAAAAAACGATACCCGTCACGGACGTGATCTCTAAATTCGAACACAGAACTGTACAATTCAGAAGTCTACAATTTTTCAAAACACAGGGAGTTTAATACAAGGCCTTTCAGCAATACAGTTGCCAGCCGCGAGTGGCGGTTTAAGTGACAGCTGACTGGCAATATGAAACCACCAGAACTAGATTAGACGAGCAAGTCATGTTCTGTGTGTAACTGGAGTGGCTATAATCTTGGTTTCAACTCTTAACTCTTATAACGGCAAAAATATGAGTCATATCCGCGCACAGCTCTAGTAACCTAATAGAATAGCTCAAGGAGAAATCTCACATGCTTCCATTGCATCAATGACTGGACAGCATTATCAATGTAATTTGTCAAGAACAATGTATTAGTAACACACAGTACTTGAAATTGTTCGCTGCGGTTACTGTCGATCAGCTGTCGGTTCTCGCAACGATGCGTCTTGATATGATAGGAGATAGTGCGTGTCCGTACCAACTGCAAATACGTAACTATTCACTTGCGTAACAGACGCTAACTCAGTATTCATATCTGTTCGATATACCCTCACCGTTATTTTATTAGCACCATTACACTTTTTAACACACCGTAAATTATTGATTTCAATTATACCTTATGCAATCGTTTTTGTTTTCTCTCTCCAACATTTGCCATTGTAATGAAACCGTTTCGTCAAACCTCTGGTTCCGTAATTTGTTTACATCCAAGTATCAAAGGAATGGAAAGTTTATAAGGTAAAGGGTCGGAAAAAAATCACCATGATGCAGTTATGCAAGGCCGTTTGCATCTGCTGTGATGTGCATACGTAAACCTGTTGCGTATGGACTTACTTGTTGCGGTTACTTTTACAATTGCACAAACGGTTGCATCAACTTGTTATCAGTCATGAAAAAAGAAAATATTTTTTTCGTATTTCCGTAAACTTCCGTTTCAGATTGAGTAATCACGCGTTTTATGCGTGACACTTGGACGATTAGCCAGGGATCTCATCTCGCATATTGATTGACGCGTTGCCTTGACGTGCTACCATGGCGCCACCCTACAAAACCGCCCCTTTCACGCAAGGACGTCGGGAATAGGGACGCGCGCATACTCACTACTACACTCGGGGTCTACATCTACATTCAGTGTGTACAGATCCATCGCACAGAGAGCACGCTTTCTCTCATCTCCGCACAAAACGGACCCGCGAAAGTGCCAAAAAGTGTTTTTCTGAATTAAACTTATCATTCCAGTGCGCTGGAGGACTTTCTGAAATACCACCTGTAAGTACTGCATTGCTTAGTACAAAAACAAACCCAATTTTTAATCTAGGTCAAGCTTCCGCGTCCTCGGCCCTAAAGGTTTTTATTTATGAATGGGCGTGTTGTTTTCTACGCTAGCATCTTCACGAATTGTTTAAAGCGAATTCTGTCTAAGTATTTCCGACGTATCCTTTACATAATTCCGGTTGTACTATCAAAGGTGACGTCATCACCCTTGCATGGGTGCCATGGATACGGTCATGGGGTGGTTATTCCCATTCCCTGCCATTGATTATTAGAACTATGACAATGGGATAGCGTAAGTGTTTGTTCATGTTACTGTAGCTCAGGCCTAATGTGACATTATAACTCTCTATATTTTGCCAAATTCCGTTTTGTTCCCTTTAGAATAACACTTAAAATAGCTTTTTAAAATTAATTTCGATTTATTTGTCCCAAATCTTTTGTTTAAACTTTCCCGAAATAATTTCCCCCTTTTTAACGTCTGCAAACCGTGCAACATTTACGGACCATAACGATACAGGACAAAAGCTTTAAGAAAAATAAAATAAATGTTACACAGCGAACGAAATGGCTCCAAACAAAGGGAGCTCAACCAAAAGCACTTTTGCCTGAATTTCTCTATCAGTTATGTTGATATGGTTCGTGCTTTTATTTCTTCTGAAGCGAACGGAGCATTCAATGATAAGAATACGTTTAACTGAGCTCCTTGAAACAGCCATAAAGTGTTGGAATTTATAGGATAGGTCACTAACCGCACGCAATACATGCCTTTTGCAGCTTGCGCGCGGCTGTGAGCAATGATACCCTATATTTTTTTGTAATTCTGACATCAACATAACGAAAGTCCAGGAACTCTCTAGACTTCCTCTTCAGTGCTCTCGATTGTGTACGAGTAGGAACTCAAAGGCCGTGCTGATGATTACGCTTGGATAATCTCAATCTAATCTCGTTCCCTCTCATTCAGAGAAAGTTGTTATCGCAGGACACGCGCAACCCGTCGACCGTTCCTTCTCTATTAATTTATTAATACTTCTACTTGTCTGCGTTGTAATTACACAACGCACTTATCACTTCATCTACAAACGCCTTTATTCCTAAACATTAAACCGCCGCTACTCTGAGTATTACGAAAATGTTTTGTAGTGGAATCGCTCTCATTATTTGCTCCGAATCAGGCAACGCAGGCGCAGCTGTCCTCCGAAAATAAAATTTGTTTTTAAACACAGCCGTAAACTGCAAACGGTTACTGAAGTGCCTCAGGAAGACCGACTTGCCGAAAACCAGATCTCTATTCGTAACATTCGTGTTGAAATCATACACATTCGTATTTTAACTTTTATTTAATACTTCTCCAAAAAGAGACAAAAGCATATTAAAAAGTTCGTCAGACTGCAAATTTTAGCATTTACTTTTATTCTTGCATGCGTTGCATTGTTTAAAATGCTGCAAACATAACTTTTTGAGTATTCATTGGTGTTTATTTAATGTCATTAAAAGTAAACTAAGTATATATAACGAGGTGCACTTGTGTAATAGGGAATTTATTACAGTTTATAAAAGTTTTCAGTACTGTTACATCTAGATTTCGCCATGTAAAAATTACGTGCATGTTTTCACTTCGTTTCTGATTATAGTGGTGGTGTGTTCGACCGTCCACACTTCCTGCGCCGGCGGCGTCAGGTGGTGCTATTTCTACCTCTCCATGAACCGACCCGTCACACAATTCACGTTCAAAGTCGATTATTTTAAAAACCAGAACGGAACTCGGCTTGTTTTTCGTATTTACGATTCAAGGATTCTCTTCTCGGTTACATACCTCGAATTTCTTCAACGTGTTTGTTTACATACAAAATCTATCTGATTCAGTTGTAAAAATAAATGTCGTATTCCAAATTTATATTTCCATTGCGATATCTGCTGTGTACTTACTTGTACTAATTTGATATCGGAAGCGTACCAGCGTCCCATTTAATTTAGCCCAACTCTTCGTTTTGAAGCCGAACAATGCTCGTATGACCCCGTTTCCTCTCACCGCTATTGTGATCTGCTGCAACCGACGACCTACATTGGCCATTGTTTATTGCAGTGTAATTAGTGTATCGCCTATAACTGTGTCTTAAGAATGATTAGTGGCCTTGGCCATCAAAATTTCCATTCGTTTGTTATGGCAATAAAATTTTTGTACGGACTTCATGGAAAGTGAAAAGCGCAGAGTAACTAATCTTATCAAAGCGTGCGTATCATGCGTCCCGAAGATCTCGCCTAAATATAAACATGTTTATTCCGTCTCACATACACCACCTTGCGCGCTCATCGGGCACTTATAAAAAGCGGCGGCGAGGTCAAAGCGTCGTACGGCGCCCACAGTGTGGAACCCGCACGCGCGTTGTAACGACGCTTGTATCGATATCGATGGTTTATTATCACGTGCAGCAGTGACGTCACGTGTGTATGCAACGGCCGAGCCAATGGCTCTTGGCAAGTTGGCTACGTTTGATTGAGGTGTACGTCTTCACTAGTGTGTGTTACGCGGTTGAGTACAAACGTGTCCGTATGGTGCAAAAGTTGATGGCAGAGTTGAAGGTGCTCGTAGGGCAACGAGCACCGCCGGGGGGCGCGACGCCTGCGCCGTCGCCCCCCACACCACAACCACAGCAACAACAACAACAACTGCAACAGCAACAGCCGTACACACGAAGAGACCTCAAGCAAAATCTGCACAGACATATGAGTATCGTATTAGACAGGTCAGTAAATGTCTGAGCGTAACTTTCGACTTTGTTCTACCTAACCGAACTTTGTGTTGGAATATCACGTAAGAACACCTATTTGTAACTGTTGTTTTTGATATATTAATTATAGCATCTGATAACTTGCTAGCAATAACAGATAATGATTTCGATAAGGACGAGGTAGACATGATAAGTGAAAGCATTTTCACACCATACGATTAACTTGAACGTGTTATCATGATGTAAACGGGCCGTTTTCTGTACACTGCGGTCGGTTATAACGTCGATACTATTGAATATTTTATGACCGTTTTATATCTTTGCCATCGTGTTGTGGACGATAGCATCCGATACCGCAAATTGATGCTCAATTTCAACGATGTTGAGGCTATGATTGGCTTAAATGTCTCTATTAAAAGTCTCTTTAGAGTAATTACTTATTTAAGGACATTAATCGTCAAATTGACGTCAATAAAGATTGGCCATATAAGCGC
The DNA here is from genome assembly GCA_914767645.1 of Hydraecia micacea. NCBI lineage: Eukaryota > Metazoa > Arthropoda > Insecta > Lepidoptera > Noctuidae > Hydraecia > Hydraecia micacea. The sequence goes on along the minus strand of OU611776.1, from coordinate 3,927,603 downwards.
AATTGCTTTGAACATTTTATATTTAATTCATATAACAAAAACACTACCGTATTTTTGGTAACCGTTTGCATAAATATTTAGAGTATATAAACTCTTAATTAATCCAACTTTAAAGTAACACTGGTGCTTGGAGTTGTTAATTTGACCTTAAACTTCATGAATACACATTAAGATTCCAAGGTCGGACATGCTTCCATAATGTTATTTATAATCAGCTTCAAATTAGTTAATAACAAAGACGTAGTATTAACGAGAAATGAAAATTAGCGCATCGTATCAGCTGCTTATATTCTCACGCGAAGTAACAACGGGGACAAAGAAATACATAATAAGTGGGATTTAATAGGGCTTGCTGTAGTGGCAAATCCATACCAATAATTATTCCTCAAAATGACTTCCTTTCAGTCACAACTTAACGTACACAAAAATTATAATAAGTAAGTATGTTTTTGTTCCAATAAAATATTTGTATTTGTATCCTTATCAGGTATATTATATCCATGCATAAGGTTGATAAGATTCAGAACTACAATAGCGCTTCTAAGAGCGGAAGATGCAACAGCAGATTCCATGGCTGCTGCTACACTTGAGCTCATACCATCTCTGAACTTCTTTCTCTCTCTCTCTTGGTTTCTTTGAACACATTGATGAGGTTTTATTTGGAATCTATGAAATATGCTCCATTTTTGTATGAAAAAATATTTCAACAAACACATTTTCTGGTAATTACCTATATGGTAATTTTCGCAGCATTGGGATAATACAGGTTAACAGTAACTGTAATTATTTGGATATATTATGGACATTACACTCTTTCTTGCATACCAAAAGCGTATACTTAGCATCATTTTACCTATCTCATTCGTAACATTTGATGGTATCTTCCTCACTGTGAACCACCACTGTTCAACATATATCATCTGCCTCAGAAGCATTCCGCTTAAGCCCAAAACCTACATATAATATTATGTTTTAATTTAAACAATTAACAATGAAATAAGTACTTAATATAAGTTACTGCGTAACTCAAGGTGAAAACCTTACTTGAAAGTAAAACAATTTGTTATTATGAAATCGTACTGCATTCTAATTCGTATTTTTCGTAGTTACAGATTACTTAAACGCCAGTAAGTCGTTAAGCGAAAAAATAACGGTCTTACTCCTATTATAACATCCAACAAGTTTATAAAATTCAGTATTTATGACCCAGAACAGCACAGAATAAGGAGTCACATTCTCTTTTAAAAGATTACCAACGCAAATCCGATAATAATTTACACGATAAAACTCATATAATCATATTATGATTATATAAGTTTGAAGAGCCTGCAGTAGCATCTCCCATCCTAGATATTCTAAATTAAGGGGCTTACAGGACCTAAACGCAAAAAACGCAAGTTTTAGAAACAATAAAAGTAAATGATCGCCTACAGTAAAAAAAACCAAAAAAATATATGATATTCTTCAGGATAAATGCTAGGATGATAGTGTGTTGAAAACATAATACAACTTATTTGGTACGATAGAAAAAAATCATGAAGATACCTCTAAAAACTTTTTATTTACAACAAAATTCATACTAATATACATACAATCATTATGATTTTTTGTCAGATTATTCTACAAGCAACATACTAAAACTATAGTGTTTTAGTTTTTTTGTCCAAAGACTAGATTTTTCGTAAATCGATAATTGCTTCATATTTTGCAATAAATTACCAGCGTTGTGGCATCGCGCTTCTCTTTCTTTTCTATGCAGACCGACAAAGACCGCGCTTTAGGTCATGTAGTCCTCTTAACATAAGTTCGTTATTTCAGGTAAATCTATTTTTAAAAGAATATCCTCGAGAAAGAAGTCTAACCAGGATCCGCCATAGGTCTCACCAGTTTTTTATGTGAAAACCTAAGCGACCCCCTTAATTCAAGCATTAATTTGGAAATACTATTGTCTAATATTTCATCCACAATATTTGGCACATTGTACACGCACTTCAGTGGACTCACATAGAGCTCCTTACATTGTAAGTACACCCTCAAACTGTGTAGCCAAAGACCACAACATTTAGGCTAAATGTTTGTGAGGAGCAGTTTTACCATATTATGTTCAAAGCTATCAATAAAATTTTACCCAACAACTCCCGAGTGGTACATACATATTCCGTTTATATAGTCACCAATTCAAAACCGTCAATCAGTGAATCATTAAACATTGCAAATCGCAACCCCAAATGTAATGCGTTTAAGAATTTGTAAATATTACCTGGTATTTCACCAGGAGTATGACTTGGAGCGGAAGCACCCAAATCTTCGTTGTCAATATTTAACTCGCTTCACCAACACCATGTGCAAATGTTTTGCTCACAATCATGTTCTTTATCGTATAAATACAGAAGCACCTCCCTCCACGTGGAATCTATTTGAGTACCTACTGCTTCACGCCGTCTACTCGTACAATAATTATTTAAATACTCCAAGATTCTAATAGCCGTTTCTCAGAAATACTTGGCCAGGTAACCAATTTTCCCCAATTATGTTTATGACTTGGACGAGATGTTATTTTTCTTTCACATTTGAATCACTACGGAAATGCCATTCAAACCTAACCATTAACCAACCTTCAAAGGATTCACCCCTTAAGACGACCAACTCTTTATTTGCACCGCCCACGGAAAACTTTATTGTTAGTTAATCCGACCAAGTTGATGAGCTGCGCACACAATTTTACACCAGCTTAGCCTCTTAAATACTCGGCTTTTGGGGTTAATCCTATATCGTGTCTTTCCTGTTTTCATCAAAGTGCGGTAAGGTTGCTTAGTGACACTGTTCAACGCACCAAAATAGCTTACCTACTATCCGTGCAACGCATTTACGTTAGGACCTTTAAATATACTCAACAGGATGGCTCCTGTTGAGCATTTTCATTCTGCTTCAGATCTTGTTGAGCCTTTTTACGTCATCGCACGGTAGATAGGGTAACAAGTGGACTTTGTAATCTACCTTTGATCTTTGCACTAGCACTGATGCGTTGCTGTTTATAATCATTATCTACTTTATATATTTTTGATCTAGGCTTGCATCACCATCACTTTGTAGCCGTGTTCTATTTCTCTTTTAATTATGCTACAATTTAACTGTCGACATTTATCATGCAGTGTCATTATCATTAGTGACCTGTTTGTAATTACTTACAAGGGAAATATTATTGTGTTATACAACGTTACTTTGATCAAGACTTCCCTCGTTTAAACTTCAGTTTTATCTATTCCTTAATCCTCGAGATACCACGCGATGATAAGTCCTATAACAATAGGCTCTATCAACATTGATTTTAATAGATTTTGAGTAATGATGGTTGAGGTAGATAGGGAAATACTTATCCAGTCGGGATAAAACGTTGCCCATTTCCTTTTCCTTGACATAAGCTATCCGTGCAGTTTCCAGTTCATCGCTCCACCGAGACTGGGTTCAGTAATACCAATTGGTTTTCACATTTCTTAAATGTAACATAGGATATATTCACTGGACGTGGATGAAGTATAATATAATTTTAATTATTTGGTGTGCCCAATGTTTACTTAGCATCACAGTACATTAGAACATCAATCACTTCCAGAATAATGTGTACTTATAATGTCGTATTTGTCGTAATGATTTGTTTATATACCAAGAGACTATTTGTCTGGACATATAGAGATACGCGTGTCGGGAAGGTGTGACAGCCAATATTTAATTCTGTTCAGAGTGATGCATGTCAAAAAGTGTCGAACACTTGGCACTGGTCGTGTCACGCCCTTTGACGTCTTAGCTAATTAAAATAATTATAATACGTAACAAGAATTTGTAATGATCACTACCTATATTATTTGTCACGCAAATTAGAATTGATTTGACAGAAACCACAAGTTTCAATTTGACAGAAACCACAAGTTTCAAATAAAATTAGCTCTTTCTATCATTTGATTTTTACTATTCCTGCACTAAATTGCTTTGTTTATTAGTCTTTACAAAACTTGATCTAAATGATTACCAAGCATTGGTAAATTAAAAGTAATCGATATTTCAATAAATAATACAAATTCAAATTCCACATAGGACACCTATATCTTCACGCTTAGAGACTTGCAAAATGCAATGTTGCAATCTAGTTCAGGCATTACAAATTCACACATAGCGTGACTGTCCAGTCCAATAAGAACCAAGTATACTTTAAGGCTATTATATTTTCATGGAAACATAACATTGACACGTTCGATCGCCATCGAAAATTGTAATACCAATCGGTATAATGCAGTATACAGAAATAATTTTTGATTATATTGTCCAATATACGGTACGGAAAGAACACTTCATTTTCTCACAAGAATCGGCAGGAATATTTATGTCTCTCCTAATCAGAACGTTCAATGTCAAATAAGAAATTAGGTGGAAAAAACATCAAAATGAATAAATGTCGCCGACAAAGCATCATATGATTAATTCGCTTAAGCAATTGAAAAGCCGGTCAGTGTTCAGAAATAACGACTCCAGGGCGACTCAACAGACAACCTTGTGCTGAATTACTTGTTCTAAAATCTGCAAGCGACACTCATAGGGGCAAACAAATCTCTCTCGTGATCTAGAAGCAACATCTCGACCGATTAATTAAATCGGTCACCTGCAACTATTGGCATTGATTTTTTTGGCCAGCATCCACTTGTCAATACGTCTGAAAGAATCTCAACCCTTCTTATCTCTTGCCTAGTGAGACTTTAGAAAAAAATCTCATATCGTCATTTTTATTATTAATTAAACATTGCCAGAGTTGTTAGGATCTACTCATTGTTCTGCCTTAAGTCAGGCAAAAACTATGTATTGATCACCCTGGTCAAACAAATTGCTTTAATCTAACTAGCCGCACTTAGCGTAGGCAGCGCGTTTATTTCCTACGCAGTTAGAATAATTGTCAAATCTACTCATTTCCGCGTCAGATTTATATTTAGATTATAGTTATGGGACTTCTGCATGAATTATGTGAGTGAGCATCCCATGACCCCCAATTATTTATACTGATCACCTGGACGGAGTCCAGAGGAATGCCGGAATGACACCTCTACGAGCGACTGTTAGACGCATGTAAATCATACGTTGTTCGTGTATCGTGGTATTATTCACCGCAAATATCGATATCTTCGTTAACGTTCGGATTACGCCCGGCGGCGGGGGTGCTTTGTAGTGGTGACCGCAGTCGCATGCGCCGAGCCGCCCGCGCACGGCCGCCCGCCGAGGCCGCACCGAAGCCGAAGCCGTGCTATGCCACACCGTCTAGGTCATTACACTTATTCGCGTGTACACCTTATCGCGTTCTTATTATCGCATTAAACCTATTTCATTCGAGTATCGATCCGATTCCGGCGTCCGTTCATAGTCTTGAATTTTTCGTGCGGCGAACGTGAACGGTCGCGCGTGTATCGCTCGTCTGTCGGATGACATCAGTTAAGCCACCACGTCCGTTGGAAACAATACGCGCTCAGTGTCCACGCCGTGGCCGTGTCGGACGCACGAGGACCTTCATGGAGGACGGACGGTGCGCGACGTGCGAGGCCTTAGGCCGCCGGAGTCTCTCTACGAAGCTGCTGCAAGTGGCAACCGCGCAGGCGCATATGAAGACATGCTCGCACGCCGCCTCCCCACCTGAACAGGTGCATGACTCCGACCTCGCGTCCCGGGCTCTCGCAGCCAAACGACGGAAATCCATAGCTGGCTTCAAGCTCAATTTGACGGTAGATACACAACCGAAGTCGACGACTACCGAAACCGAACAACCCCGATCGCCTTTCGCTCGTAGGAACACGTGGTGCTCGTAAGTGATCAATTTGTATTCACACCTAATTGATTTTCACTAGAATTTTTCGTTTTCAAGATACCACTGTGCACATAAAACGTATGTCTGTTCATCCTTTTTCATGATAATTTGTAGTTGTTTGTTATATCGGCTACATATCTTATCGTACTTGTCGTTGTTTTTTACACGGATTACGTGATTGTTTCTATGATTTGTACACATGTCTTTCGCTGTCTAATCTTTATGTCACTATCAAATCATATCATCTTCAAGCTACGCCTCAATACTGAATTTTTATCCTCTTGTTACCTTGAGTTAAATTGGTGCTCCTAAAATTGTATTCGGAGTTTTTTCGGACGGACAATGAGCGAAGGTTTCCCACACTTGCCTCAGTCACTACAAACTATAATCGATACAACCTTGGGTCTAACAGCGCACAGATACAATCCCTAATCAAATTGTACTTAATATAATTAATATTTCTAAATATAAAAAATCTACAAATAGCAATCTTGCGAGATTTCCTAATAAATAACGAATAGGTACTTATTTTGATTATGTTGTAATAATCTACTTCGATACACATTCTATCTGCAGAGAATTCAATTTAAATGATTAATGACATACTTTGAGCGCTATGATATCTGATGTAAGCTGTTTGGACTTAATATCTAAAATAATCAGCAATTATTGCACTTGTTCGTTAGACTTTCAGATTTCTCAGAGGCAGTCGTGTGAATCTGGGAAATTTTCTGGTTCAATCTAGAATCGAGCTCTATCTTTTAATTTGGAACTACCGGAAATTTCAATTTATGCGGCTCTGTATCCTGTTAAGGCAATAAAGAGCGAAATCAGGAACTTGTCACTTAAGAGGACTACATGACCTAAAGCGCGGTCTTTGTCGGACTGCATAGAAAAGAAAGAGAAGCGCGATGCCACAACGCTGGTAATTTCTTGCAAAATATGAAGCAATTATCGATTTACGAAAAATCTAGTGTTTGGACAAAAAAACTAAAACACTATAGTTTTAGTATGTTGCTTTTAGAATAATCTGACAAAAAATCATAATGATTGTATGTATATTAGTATGAATTTTGTTGTAAATAAAAAGTTTTTAGAGGTATCTTCATGATTTTTTTCTATCGTACCAAATAAGTTGTATTATGTTTTCAACACACTATCATCCTAGCATTTATCCTGAAGAATATCATATATTTTTTTGTTTTTTTTTACTGTAGTCTATCATATACTTTTATTGTTTCTAAAACTTGCGTTTTTTGCGTTTAGGTCTTGTAAGCCCCTTAAGAGCATTTCTTTCAACATTGTCAACTAAGAGAGCTTTCATATCTTCTTGGATTCGGTTTGGTATACTCGTATATATAACCCGACAAATACTTTGAATATAACATGTACATCATCTACGCAATAGATTAATAATTTTTTACTTCTCTCAATTCTGAATAGTATTTATCTTTCATGACATTACACTATTACAGAAAAAAACCTTAGTATAAAGTAGTTACAAGCTCTTTTTTATAAATGCCGCCAACGATGATGTAAACAACTTCACAAAAAATCGGAGAAAAATTGCTTACACGTATTTCTTGTCTTTGTCTCATACTCCACAGCTAGAAAATATATCTGACAATACAACAATGATAACTCATTTATAATTGAAAAGTATTTTTGCAAGATTTTTTATAAAGTACGTAAATAGAAGTTTTTGTCCACAAAGGATTTGATCGATGCCGTCATATTCCACAGACAAGAAGACAAAGGTTAGAAGGTACACACGGCTACACATCAAGCTATACATTTCCAGTTTGAGTTGACCTCGCATTGTATAGGTTTTTCCTACAATCCGACGACAGCTTATACTGGTTATGTATAGCTTGATGTGTAGCCGTGTGTACTTGACTAGCATGATCTGCATATAGCTTAATTAATAAATCGCAACACGACTACAGACAGATGCCCATCACAATCTCAAGTGATTGATGCTAAAATGTTGAGCATATTGACATATTATGCAAATATGCATTATACATCTATGCTTATAATATGATTGTCCTCTCCAAGTTATCACTTAGTACATCTTGATTGAAAATCAATTTATCAAGTTTATCATTGTTACATCTTTCATAATTGCGATAACGTAATCCTTTATAATACTTATGATACCTATATATATTCTTTCGTCACTATCTATGTTATTCGATCTTTGATTTTGATTGATTGCCAACATCTTCACTTGAAGAGCATCTGGGAGTTTTTCTTTATTGTGATGTGCTTTATATAGAGAGCAGTTTTTGTCAGTACTTTCGAGGAGCAACAAGAAAACGTTTGACAAAAAATAACACTGAGTCTCATAGGTACCTACTGTAATATTGACCATATTTATTGATGACTGTAGGATAGAGCTAGAGGCTTTTCAATTATTGCATAAGTATAAAAATGAAGATTTTCAGCATCAACATCAAAGGCTTTGATTAGAACCAAAGAAAGGATTTGAATTATCTTTGTCAGCAGCCCCCATATATTTCAAGAGTATTTCAAAATATCAAATGATTGCTGAAAACCTGAAAATTCTCTAAAACATATTTCAAAATATTAAGAGACAATTTGTTCAAATATGTATTCACGCTTTAAGTAATTGTCATTTACAATGCTTCACAATTAACTCTTCAATTATATTTTATTATGCATACACAACCGGTCATAAACGATATATTCTGATGCATAGAAAGATAAGCCATGTGGTTGCAGTATGGCCAACAATAAAATAATATACGGTGGTAACGTTCCACAGAGTATTTTTTTAATTAAGATACATTTAACACAGAAGCCAAGGTTAATGAATATCATGCACAGTGCTCGTGTCAAATGTCATTATCATTCATAATAAGTTCCTCCTGTTGTGTTAATAACAATGATATCACTTATCTAGCAACAGCACATGACAGGTATAATTGTTCCGATACTGTATACAAAAATAATTGAAATACCAACATTCCCAACCACCTCATGGAATACAAACAGTTACGAAAATAATCTAACACATGATTGTTTCATAATTTATGAATTTCGTAACGTGAATCATAATGTTAAATAAATCTTGCAAAATTTTAGACCGGTAGATTTATGTTGAAGATGAATTTATTGTAAGAATATTATAACAATAATCCACCTTGAAGTCTCGCCAAGCCACTTGTCGTACTTACAGGTTGTTATGGTTCTCGATTCATGCAAATTAGTATACTGCAGATTGCAAACTTGTCCGTATCCCATTGTGATGCATCTAATTTATTGTCAAGCCGTTTTTAGTCGATATCATTCCAGAGATTCCCTATTTGTTTTTGGTTTCCTGATTTTATATCTACCTATATATTTTTGAATTCTATTTTTTTTATTAATTCTGTAAAATTGTTATTATATCCATTATTTCATTAACCGTCGTTAGATTTTTAATGTTTTCATTCTTACGAGTATCTTGTGTAGTATTATTTTTTAGTAGAATATCTTTGTATCCAGAATTTTCTTCTCCTTATATTGCGCGAAACTTGAACTTTACAGAACAATACACGGAAGCGCCAGTAGTAATGACTGTGGCAATTGTTTGATGACACTCGTCTAGCCGTCTCAGTGATAATGCCTTGTTGAGACAGTCTTGTTTTCTGACTAGCTCATGCGTTCATTCTAACTGCATTTTTTGTCCAAGCCAGTCTGTCTTTCACGTCTAGTTTTTTGTATGGAAAGAGTCTATGTTTAATTACATCAATATAAATAAAACGAATTTAATTCTGCTACGATTTATAGTTAAAATAGAACGACTCAAGTGTTTATTCTCTTTGTTGTATTTATAATTCAAACAATAGCAAAAAGCACTGACCAAATCTGGTTAGCCTTGAACCTACACGATAGATTAATTTGAATGAGCTTCAGCATTTAATGCGAGGTGCGGCGACTGTTAGATTTATTCTCGTTTTTGAGGTACAACGGGTGTGTCGCAAAAGCGTTGCCTTGGTGTTTCGAGGCGCCATCGTAACCCGTAGTAGGTAGAGTCGTGCGCGCGCCACTTGCTCCGATCCCCTCCCCCACCGCCCCGCCTAGCTGCGACCGGCCCGGTCCCAGTTTGCCGCAACGCGTCGATCCGGTTGCCCGCGCGCCGTAACAAACATTTTTTTTACCATTGCTACCTCAGCACGCACAACGTTTTCCAACGCACAAAACAACAAAAACGGCTCCGTTGAACCCGACGACGGGGACTCGAGGGTCCCGCGCAGTAAAATCGATAGACGAAGTGGAAACCATGCAAACAAAACTTATAAGTGGAAGCTACACGTCCATCATGAACAAGCAAGATCTGCTCAGAGAGGTCGTCGTGAAGTACATAGACTACTTCTACCCCGTGTGAGTACCGTTAAATTTATCATTTTGTCTGCTACGTTTTAATAACCTGACGCATTGCGGGCCCGTCGCTATCTGTTGGTCGGTCGAGTGACGGTGGTGTGAAGGTTCTCACACTGCCCAGCTAATTACCGAGCCAGTAAGTCGGTGAAGGTTCCATGGCAACGTGGCCAGCTACAGCCGGACAAACCGTTGCGCCTGACGTTAGCGCCGCCTGCTGAACATAGGTGTCCCTATCGCTTTACTACTGTATCGATCCGTTGCACTAAGTACCTTATTATTCTTAAGGTCTAGGTCCGCTTTATTGCAATTTTCAACCTTGCGTCTTTTGAATTTTGTCCGTTGAACCTGCTACTGCACCGCTGACACACGCTCGTCAGACGTTGAACCTTCGTGTTTAAACTCATTCACATTTTATTTTTAGTTGCCACCAGGATCTTCCAATGACTAATATCTTTTCACGGCCATAACCAGCCACGCGTTAACTGCATAATTTCGTTTATATCTACACATTCTTATTAGAACTATAAACAAATATATATGTTCTGGAAGTATTACGCTTTAATAATTTGTTTCTAGATTGAATTCATTATTGCTAGGTCAGGGCGCTAATACCGTTCATAATTAAGTCATTCACAACAGCGGTGTTTTATGAAATCCTGAGGAAAGCACCGTTGCGTGACCGTTTCGCGTGACAAACACTGACTACCAGCACATTATGCCCCTAGTGTCCCACTAATGCCCTTTGTGTCCAATTGGTTTTAGTGTTCCTCCTACCAGCCATTGTTCTTTACGAGCGACACGTGAACTTAACTTCAGCTGTATTATTTCACGTTCTTCAAGTTTATGAGCAGTGGTGGCCCAGTGGTAACAGACGCGACTTACGAGTTGTAGGTCGTAGGTTCGAACCCAGACTGGCGCTTTACTTTGTGTAAATTATTTCATCACCACTGCTCGCAAAACGGTGAAGGAAAACAACGTGAGGAAACCGGCCTGTCCTAGAACCAAAAATTCGAAGACATGTAGCATCTAACAACCTGTACTGGGCCCGCGTGGTGGATTACGGCCCACTCCCTCTCACAGAGAGGAGGCCTGTGTCCCAGCAGTGGGAACATTATAGGCTGTTTATGTAAGTTTATGGCTAGGTCTCTAAATCTCTGTATTTCGCAAAGCGTTTAATATACTTCACTACCTCCACAATCAGCTACAATAACAAATTCTATCGTCTACTAACAATTCGCTCAATTGAATTCGTACAGCCACTCGTTTCTTTGCGCTAATTGAAAGGAACTGCGAGTGTGTTATGAAACACGGCTGCAAGATGTAACGCCGGAGCCGCTGGCGCCAGCCATGTCGACACGAAACCCAACGATTTCCCTTCAATGACCTTGCGCGTGCGCACTCGCCTCGCTACACGATAACAATACACGACCACACTGCACACCGATAATGCTGATAATCCTCTGTTACTACGAATGTTTTATACAGTTTTAAATCCCTGTGTAAATTGACCACGCTCCTGAATGATGATGACCACTTTATAAATGCAAATGTTAGCCAAGCAATTCGAATCAATGGAGTTGATTCAAATTGTCAACAGTTTAAACTAATTGAATGCTATCTGATGAATGCCGGTAGTAGTGGACAAACAATGTGCGCTTTAAGTGTTCATGACTAACACATTAAATTTTCATGCTACTCGCATAATTTCTTCAGTGACCTTTGTTTTCTAGTTGGTATTGTTGTTCAACCACACAGCGCAATTGTTTGATGTATCATGATGTATGATTCATCGCACTATATACCAATTTTGATACTGTTATCATTGTTATGTTTTTTGTTTGACGTCTGCTAATTTACTTTTGTGAATACGTGATATCAGACATGTGCTCCTAACGATTCTCGGGGTGTCGTTGTATTGATCTTGCAACTTCGAGAAATCCAATACATTGTCCCGACTTGCTAATCTGGATCATATCCAGGTATCACTGTATTGAAGTAGCTATGAATAATGTAACATGTGCACAATTTCCACAACGGTTATCGACAACTGATGTAAATTCATTTAAACGAATTCTTTCGCCTTCTCTGACTCGGATTTATACGAATCTTGTGTTTCTGAACAAAAGATTTCCATCAAACCAGTTTGGTGGTAATTCACTAAACTTAAAGCAGCGACGGACAAGGCAGATGTTATTTTCGTCGTGATCATAACAGAAATAAAAAATAAAGCATTATTGTTTTTGCTCATTATAACGAAAATCTTAAAAGCTCTTTTGTTCTTCGATGAAAGTCTTGAATACCTCTCGAGTCTTTGTTCAAGAGATGTGTTTGAAGTGCAGCAGAGTTGAGTGTGATCTATGCAAACACGCACGTGCTTGGTGACAAAACGTTTATCTCTTTGTTTGCTTCTCCTATTTACTTAACATCTTTTTAAACACATTTTCATTATATTCTGTTTCCACACTCGTGTTAGTACAGTGTATCCAGTTCCAGTTCTCCATTAGCGATAAGAGTGCGATAATGATTAAATAAGCACATTTTAGGTGTTATTCTAGTTTCGAAATTCTATTTTTCGTTATGACTGTTGCAACTTGTTTCGAATGATGCTTTGTTGCCAGGTTCGCAGCGTTGACTGACACAAATATGAATCCCACCACTGGAGTTATATTTAGCAACACTTTTTTTTTATATTTAACGTGAAAGTCGAAACAGTCAACACGCAGTATTAGAATAACATTTCTTTTACGTGAGACCGGATGAATTTTTAACACTAGAATAAACAATATGAGCCGGACTCTGTTTAATTTCATAATTATCATCGTTTAACCGTGGTCTTGGCGGAGAAATGTCGTCACCTTCACAAAATACTTTCTCCGCTTCTTGGGTGTCGTCGTCTTATGTTTCAACTTTTTCATGCACCTCTACGCCGGTGGTGTGCAGTTTTGTCAACTTCCAAACTTGCGTAATCATCACTCACGGAATACTAAAACTTGTTTTTGTAGAGTTCCGCCTAGAGAAAGCAAGTTTTTATTGTGTGTCAACTCGACACCCGACTATTAGATTTAAGACTTTCAAAGATTATCTTGTATTCGGTTGGTATTTACATAATTACCTCTTTGCACCGCGCAGACGGTCGACTCGGCAGACGTTAATGTTCCGGCGGTCCATTGTTGCGGTGGTGGTCATGTGGTCCACGGCCGTTGTTTTATATCGGAGAGCTCGATGGCGAACCGGTCGAAATCGATCCGCGACGCGGTTCTCAACGGTCGAATGGCTTCAACTTTAGCGTTGTGTTGTTCACCTCGTTGACGCGACACGGAATCCGTCGGAGAAAGTCAAGTACGCAGCCGTACGTCGTGCTACATACTAGCTACTGGACGATTACACCAGCGAGATTGGATCATAATGGGTAAGTCCGGCAATCGTAGCCAGTAATGGTATCTCTCCAGTTGCTAAGTAGAGTGTGTCGTCATTCTCGCGCTGCACGTGGCCGGCCGCCGCGTGCTGTGCTCGTGACACGTTGCTGCATTTGTGCACCATTGTTTTGCTGCACTCACTACAATTACTACTAATGATTGCACCACCATGATAAAATTATGTACAAAATGCAATTTCGCATTTACAGTTATATACGAGAGAGGTTTTAGACCTCGACGGTGGTTCGCTGACTTGTAACGTTACATTACATCGCTTTAAATTAACTTCTTTTTCTCGAATCTTGCTCGGCGGCCGGGCTGTCTGAACGGATCGATAGAGGTTTCTGGGTCAAGTGTCCACATCTGGCGAGTGAAGACGTATTTCTTAATTTTTTACCACAATATATACCTACTGCCTAGGCGAATTGTTTATAACAGCTCTACGAGCTACTACAAGTACACTTAAGTTTGTAACCACAACCAAGGAAATAGGCTACAGGCCACACCAGAATTTAGTCCTCCATTGTTCCCTATTGTTGTTACAAATACCGATCAGTTCAACAGACGGGTCAATGCTTTTGCAATATTTATCCACAGCGCTCAGCGTTAGCGTAATCATCCGCAGTGTAACCGACGGAAGCTTTTCTCAAAGTTACCGGCCTCTGCTTATTTATTACAGCAATAATTACATATCGAATGTGCATTATCTTCGAATGCGATCGAGCGCCCTTGCGCCACCTTTCCATTGCACCAATGCTTGCCAAGCTAACGTCCGCGGTAATTGTACTGTGACGTACGCACAATGTTTGTTGTGGCGTTTTTAATACGTGAAAGCGTTTCGATAGTACGATAAATGTTCACATTCCAACGCACCGATAGTACAATCAAGTTGTCGTTTACGTAAACGATAAATCTCCGTGCTAATTTCGTTTATATATTATAGAGACAAAGGCGTGCGTATAGCGAATCGATAATTTTGCGGAAACTAATAATTATATGGGAAATGTAAACGTACGCATTGTACGCGCAAATTCTTGTATTTGCCAGGACGGCGCGCATCCGTGCGTGAATGAATTATGCCAACGTGATTATGGCATTGGCTTTCCGCATCCCAAAAACCTAAACGGAACCTTGCTTATCATACATCTGTTGCATATATAGGAAATTACAACGCATTAGGAACCATTTGTGTGTAATTATAATTATTCTAAATGTATAACTGTTGATGTTGCCAATGTAAATTACAACATTTATAGCTCAAAAGGTAATTTATTATGATTACCACGTGCAGTCGGAAGTGCCTAGTTGCCCACCTTACATAGTATTTAGGTATGAATTTATTGTAAACAATTAAATCGTAAAAATATGACTCAAGCTAATTTATGCTAGAGTCATATCGTTCGATTTATTTTACAAAACTCTTTATTGGTCGGGTCTTATGTGTAATATTAGAAACATTGTCTTATTGTATTTTCTCTTTTTGTTACAGCGCATCGGGCACAAGCGCGGTGGCCATCGACAACAAGATCGAGCAAGCTATGGTAAGTACTTCTAATAATCCTATTAGCATATACTGAAAAGGCTCTATAGACAGTCGACACCAAATCTTTGAAGCCATACTCGCAAAAATACATAGTAAGTTCAATAACCACAAATCACGCTTAGGTTTTTAGCTATCGTCTATTTATCGGTTATTTCCTTCTATAAACATTACGACTTGCATAAGGAAACAATTTTTCATTTGATTACCCTATTACCGTGGATACATAACGTGGAAATTATAAAATCAGTCAATCTTTGCGATTATTTACTGGGTTCTTTCATCCACACTAACAGTTTACAGACTCCGGATCTAAAATGAGACGAAAAGGAAAACGATATGAAAACCCATTGTGCACGAGTACTAGCGCATGGGTTTCCCGTATACAATAACAGATTGAATGATTACAAAAGAATGAAAGAATGATTTGTCGCGCACATTTCACATTCACGACTAGTAACCCAACAATACTTGACTACAAATTAAACGTAATAGTAGGTATAGCTTACTGAACATAGTAATTACGATCAGAATTTCCTAGATCTTACAAACAAAACAATACAAATTGCGCAGGTACCCTAATGTATGAATTAATAATCGGTTTAATGGTCATAGCAGGAACTTGTAGGCTTCCACTAGTAATGAAGGCTTTTTTGGGTACCTATATTGATACTGGGAGTCAGCTGCAACCTGTTAAGACTGGAAGCTGACCCCAAAATAATTGGGAACAGGCTAGGCTGATAAAAAGAACATCGAAAGCATTTCTTAGAGGAATTCAACAATCATATTACTTGGACTCTGAACTTGAGTTAATAAATTCGAATTAGTTTAGAAGATAGTGAATATACTTTATGAACGATGATATCAAATATTAACAATGATTTCAAATATGACCGGTGTGGTTCACCTAAGCTCGAAACCATTGAAAATCAGGATGACCTCCAAATCATATAAGAACAAATAATTTCCTAATCAAACATCAAGAATTGTTTTGAACTATGCATAGGCCAGGAAAACACTTCCACGTCCATTCAACAAGCAGTATGTCAACAATTACCTGTAAAGTAACGTGATTTAAACCAATACTGCACACATCGTCCATGGCGTTCACGTGACTTGGTTAAATAAATCTACCTTTATTCTTACCGCTATTATCATAATTGACTTTAATAGAGGAAACGGTGTATAATAAAGTGTCATACACTCGCTTCGATGACGAAGTACGAGACATCTCTAATGTACATTAGATATGTCTGGCTTACGTACTAGATGCATTTATAATGTGGCAAGAGATCGCATTCGCTTCTCTGGACTGCATTCATCCTTTTAAATCCTGTTGGGATTAAGTACCTAGTTCCTTTCTGAAGTTTGAAGTATGCATTATTGCTGATATTATTCTGAGAGCCAATTTCTTCGCCAAATCTACATCCTGTAATTTGTTAGTTAATCTCTTTCTAAGGGAAATGAACGAATTTGTAATCCTGTTTTGGATAATTCTTAAAGTTTTGTCTTCTTTTTAATCTGGACTTAGGGAAGAAATTATCAACTGTTTGCTACCAGAGATTGTTGTTATAAGGGCTCGTTAATCCCTTCAGACTAATCTAGCAATCCTTCACTTGAGGTAGACCATCAGGGCTCAATCTTTAACCCTCTCAATGTAGCAATGTCTTTCAATCCTGGCCATAAATGCTGCAGGCTGTCGATTTAATTGGTTAATGCGAAAAATCCAAGATCTACAGACAAAAATTTCAAACAATTAAATCTTGATGTTTCGTCCCATTATCGTTCCTTTCTGAGTATTTAATCTATCTGTCGTGGAGATTCCATCGACTACTTTTTATTAGAACTCGCGTTGCAATTCAAGACGACATCCATAGTGTGGCGTGTCAGTCGGCCGCGGTGGTTCCGCATGCTCTCAATCCTAGTAATTCGTGGAACATTTTATAACCGGCTTTGTGGACGCCGCGTCCCTTTTGAGCTGTAAATCGCCGCATTCAGATAAACACCACGCGCGAACGGCCACGCTGCTGCCGCGAGTGCGCGATAACTTTCGTATGTTTTATCTGTACCAAACAAAAATAATAGCATTACCGCTGATATCGTCTGTCACCCAATAACTTGCAAGCCAATGAACTCCCAATTCTAATTCTTCAATATAGGTTGACGAGTTTATAGTGCTATTAATGCGAACTGCAAATAAACATACATAACTCTTTTAAGTATATGTGATGATGCCACAGAAAAATATTAAAATTTGAGGTAATAAATCATAAGGTCTCCTTGAACGCAAACTTCCGAGAAATATCGGTCAATCGTACCATTGACCGATATCGAGCAGCATTCTACGTAATGCTGATAAACGCACTCGCGTACATCGTTGAGGAAATTTCGACATTATCATGTTTTTTCGCGTTACACGCTGAATCGCGGCCATTACGATTCCGTTTTACGCAGCAGTTGCGTAAAGATGCAATCTCCTGAGAGATCCGTGTTTATAATAGCAATGGTTGAACTGCATAACACCGTTATTAGATCGGAGTCACCATTTGAATCACTAATGACTTCCCTTTTTTAATGGCCAGGAAACGTGTCCCGTTCTGCCCGAAGCATATAATACCATGAGACCGCATTTTACATCGATTTATAAATTGTATTTTGTGTACGATAAATGTCCCGTTTCAGAACTGATTGGGAAAGACAATCTATGTACAATAACGAAATTCATGCACAGTACGTTCATAAATGTCAACTCTGTGTTCCATTTGCACACGATTAGATTCTCAAGACATGTATTTGTTTCATTGTAGTTTTTTGTCGAGAGACAATGCAACCTTTATTTCCTACCTTCCAAAATATTACGTCCTACATTTTAAGCCACTTACATAATTTTATTGTCAAACGTCTCGACATTTATATGTCGCGGTCTCGTTAATAAGATCGATTTTATTATTTGTCTGTTCTGTTTCTCGTTTATTTTGCACAAATTACTTCCTTTACTTTTATAATTATTGTAACCTGGGTGGGTGCAACATTTGCAACAGATTTCACTTCTTCCATCAAGTACTACATCTGCTATCGCAATTGAGATTCATCGTCGTGCACTATTGGACGCGTCTCACGTCGTCTATAATTAGCCGACGCAGATGGCCTCAAGCGATTGACCCCAATCCAGCCCTAATGCTCACTACCATCGCATCATATTATTTTTATCACTCCCCACAACACGCTCGTGCAGTTCTCCTAGCTCCATATATGTCTTTATCTTGCTTTAATCTATTGTTAACTAATTAATTGCATCTACTCTGATCACTTCGTTGACCACACTTGTAATTTTATTGCTAATTATTAATAACATTCTGCTCAATACCGTGCGCCTATTTTTAGCACGATCGAACCATTTTATCGTTTTGTTTTTCATTAATCTCAACACATATTCACGTCCTACCTGTTAAATTATCAAAAGATTAAAAGTGTAAGTACCCAAATATTGTAAATGCGTAATATTATTTTTTTGTTTATCAACGCTGTAGTTTTCCGCGAGTAGCTTTCCGTACGAAAATATTTCACAATATACCTCCGGACTCGACGAATACAACACGTACCTATTTCCTGTCGCAATGAATTTGATAATCTCGTTTTTACATAATTGTCCTGATTGTTTTATATTAGTCGTAAAAGCTAAAGAACAGAACGACAGTAATTGAAATTGCAAATTGGCAAACAATTCATTTTGCATACATTTTAATGTACACAGTAGTATATTAACATCTCAAGCATCAGGCAAACGTAGCGCGACCAGTATTTAAACCGGTCCACCTTGAAGAACGCCATCTTACATGGCGCACGATGAATGTACCTGCAGCCCGTATATATTTCGGATTCAGTTGTACACGGGTTCTCGCCGGTTTTCGTAATATCTACGCCTAACGTTACGTCATCCGGGTAGATATGTTTGTGCGTACCGTCATATTGATGTGTAGCAGCCATAGCTTACACCACTGACCCGGTTTCACGCATCTGTTCAAACATAAATTTCTTTGATTCTGGTCAACTGTTTACATTCATTCTACTCTAAAGTTTCTCCGTGATGATTGACGCCACGAGCTCCGTGTGCTGTATGATGTACCACCGCAGCACCCCGTTAGTTTTTGTCGTGTTTCCAAGATGTCATTAGCAAGTATTATGAAGACTGTTTATTTGTTCGGAGGTGCGTGTGGAAATTTTTATTTGCTCCAAGCACCATCGTATGCTAATTCCCTCGTTGTATACGTGATTTGCATGAGCTAAACGTGACCCGACGGGACTCGGCCGGCCGAGAATAGACACGGAAGGAAAGCCGGCACTGGCGCGGAGCTGGAGTGGAGACACGTGCTCTCTTGATTATGCGGCCGATTCGTGTACGCCCACCAACTGGTTAAGACCCGGAGACATCAGGAGGTCACACGATTCGGTCGCGTGCCGCCAATAACGTGAATAATTTGCAACTAAGAGCGGCTCCGAGAGAGCACGCGCCAGATCGGAATCGCATCACGAACCCAGGAAACGCTAGAAAAGTTTTCTTGGAAAACAAACCTGCTCCCTGTAATGAAGCCGTTGTCGCGTCCATAACGTTGTGATCTGTCTGCGATCTTGTGTGGACGCCTGTCACCAATTGAAATTTTGATTTCGGACATCTCCATTTTAAAGTTATTTCAATGAACACATCATGTTCATCAAAAACCTTTATATTTGAATAGCAATCAAATGCAACCTTGTCGGAGTTTTATGAATACCACACATTTCATTTTATATCTTAACTTAAATTTTCGAAACAACTCAAACAATATCCAATATAATCGGATTGCTTTCCTTGAGAAAAACGTTCAAAAGATACCAATCGCGCGATCACTGTTTCGTGAAACGTAATACTAACATTAACCTTGCCCAAACATATCTGCATTGTACTTATTTGTTATATATCTTTCGATATTAATCATTTCCAATGCTAAAATATTATCTAACTAAGCATTGGAAAAATATAATATCTTTGGAAATCTACCAGAGTTTAAAGTAAATCTTTAGATTACCACAATCGTAAACAGGCGTTAGTAGATAAACGCTAAACAGATTGCAAACACTAGGTACGGTAAACATGTTTTCGCTGAAAATATCCACCAATTTTTTACTGACATCTGCTGTCTGTAAGCTTGTTTGTTGATACCATTGAATTTTGTATCAGAAAGTAATCGTTCGTTTTCGATGTATATATTTTTTGGTATTTGCTGAAGTTTTATTCACTGATAAGATTTACAATATTATGTTTATTATTATTTTTCTTCTAAAATTCTTCAACCACAATATTGTTTACACTTATCCCATAAATTTTCCGGTTCAATGTTATTATGCATATGTGTTGCTACCTTTATAAATAGTAATGATGTTGTTTATTTTTCTTCGATACACACGATGGGATGAGTATTGCAATGACATCACCTCGTAGGGTCAAACGACCAGTCTTGATTACGGAGTGTTTGACCTCTACAGAACAATTTTCACTTGTTTGTTTTAACTTATCGCTGTGATAACGTATAGCTACGTCAATACGTGTTTACATTCATTAATTTATTGGATTATTTTATAAAGTTTATTAATTCCATAAGGAAATTGATAAGAGCGTCTGGCGTGTACAAGGCAGGTCAAGGATTGGCGCAGTACTAGTAATTGGATAGATCCAACCTTAGACCTTATAATTTATCGAAAACTGTATTACTTGAAGTAAAAAGGCGGCAATAATTAATAATATCGGAGTGAAACCCCAATACGTTTACATTTGCAACTAAAGAAAGTACATAATACATGTAATTAACGCAGAATCGGAAAGTGCGCGCAATAAAGAAAGGCTGCTATCAACCACAAAATAAAAACAACACGCAATACAGTTACAAATATCGGTAGTAAACATTACACATCCATAAAATAAATTTTTCAATTGTGTTACGAATATTAATAGAGCATTGTTTTAAGCTGTGCAAATACATCCTAACATAAGCTTCCCCATAATGAAAACAATATACGATCTCAAGAATATTGAAACAAATGTTTTTTTCATAACTTTGCTTAATTAATGCGTAGTTTTTTTTCTATTTGCAAATTCGGATTCCACGGCGATTTGTGGCGCCATATCATGGCTAGGTATATTTAGTCTTAAAACCACCGACACTATTGTGTGCTATTGTTTGATATAGCCGATATAGGTACTGTGCCACAGGGTATTTATAATAACATTGTCATTGTTGGAATTAAGAATATAATTACTTGTTTATTAACACTGACATTAAGTCATACTTATTTGCAAAACCGCGTGATGTATTAGGTAAAGGAAATATTGGTTATAAATCTTTAGTCTATGGAAAAGCGTTTGCAAATACATGTGTGCACGGTGAGGTGAAAACTGAAAGAGTGAAGTGAACCATGTGTGGAGAATCATGCCTGCGTGACCACTTTTACGAATGTTCTTTGAAAGATCGATAACCCGTTTTACAAGCTGATGCATATTGATGAATTAGTTGGTCCCCACAAGTAAGCATTTATGGAAATTTAATATTCCTGTCAAGAAATTTTCATTTGAAACCAACTAGAAATTCTCTACAGCATTCTGTGTAGTCGTAAAGTCACCTTATAATATATTAAATTACTTAATATATAAACGTTATCTGCGTTTACTCTGCTAACATTAACATTACACGTTATGTCACAGAATGTCAACTAAACATACTCTGATTGATATTCAAGAATGAAGTGTAATAAACATATCGTTAGCAACATTAATGCTCAAATAAATAATAAGACAATTGACAACAGAAGATCATTTCTACACCTACAATATCGTCCTCTACACTGCTCCAGTGTCACACAAGGTTGACGTCTCCGTTAACATTGTGGCTAGTTAAACTGTGCTACATATCGCAAATAGATTTTCAATATATGTTATGTGCCACGTCCATCACATATTTAGTAAACATCAACTTCGCGCTGCACCCACTCAAACGCTTCACTAAAATCCAAATAAAGTTCATGTACCATATTTGTACAATATGTATTGTAAACACAACCCGTATCTACTGCTACGATCATTACTATGGAGTCTTCGTTTATCTGTTGTTTTGGTGCTTGCCACACACATGTGTACAAACAGAATGTTTTTTAATAGAGATGATGTCACTAATACAATTAAATTAATTCTCGCTGTCTGCTCAAACTGTTTTCGAGTCGTGTTCAACTTCAAACCTGTTTTTTTTACCTTTGCTTTTTAGTCGTCGTTCTTTGTTTTGATAATCTGATGTTGATGATTGATAAAAACATTAAGATTACGTAAGTGCAGATAATAGCCGGATGGATATAATTCTATTTCAACAATATCTTTGTTGTTGATATTGATAAGTCCTAATCTTGAATTACTGTATTTTTAACTTATGATAATAAAATAAGTAGTTACGTCCTAACAATGTACATTAGTCAACATTTATAGTCCATTTGTTGTTCTTATATTAAAACCACCATACCCAAAATTTAATATGTAGATGATGTGAATAAATTGTATCCGAGATAGATTTGGTTGAATCTAGATTGGATCACAATGAATGGTCCCAGGTGTCTACTACATGTCGTCGTATCGTATTTGCCGGCGCGGCAGGTTATAATTAAAAACAATGCGACAGGTTTTAACGTATGCCCTTGGACGGGTTATATCATCGGACGCTGTATTTGGTGCGCGGCTGCGCAAAAAGTTCAGTGCACTCTCCGTCGCATCATGAACTTTCTTTCAAATCTTACGTTTCTTATTACAATTTTCCTTTAAAATTTTAAAGTTTGTCCTATTTACATGTTTTTCACGTTCTCTATCTTTATCTAATTCACCTACTGACATGAAAATGTAGGTAAACAATGATAAGCGCTGTTTTACATCGCAAATAAGGTGCTAACGATGGCAAACTGCGTCTAATTACTGTTTTCTATTTGTATTAATTTGCACGCGAAATTTTCTAGTTTCTCTTGAGCTTGGTCTCAATTGAACGCCAATATATGTTGTGATGAGTACATTGGCGCCTCATCAATCTGTTAGTGACGCGAGCCTCAATATTGTCTAACGAGATCCGGTGCAGACCGGTATAATTTCAGCACAGATTCTTCTAATTGAAGGTCGTGACACCCACGTAAGAGCAACTTCACTGAAAATTTCATCAAGCTTTCTATTTATATCCTGTTCTAATTATATCATTACTGAAATCCACTCACACCACACCACATTTAGCCACTCATCGAGCCTTAGTGCATATCTTGACTCACCAATCTTCAGGATGACTCGAAGTTTGCTCTTAAAATTGTTTTCGTCGCTCTTTCGCGTAGCCGCTGCGTACTGGTTGTAGGCGTACATGAATGTCTTAAGAAACATGTGAATTCTTTAGCATACAGTTCATAAGATAGTCTATAAATGCTTCTTACATTCCCGTCCATTTATTATGACATTATAAACATTGTATTTGTATTGCAATAATGTTGGCATTACATCAGAATTGTAACTTGCTGTAATATGTATTAAAATGCTTGTTGCCGACCTATTTCATTCATTATCCGCATTCTTTGGGCCCATGACATTTCAAATGAGTACCATAAAAATCTCAGTCCACATTGCTGTGATAAATTCCATAAGTACCATAATGTCCTGTCTCGGCTGTATCTTTTCTAATAATGAATCTGTTGTCTATAACGTCTCTATTAAAATATTCAATCATTGGAATTTGTGATTCTTTGTTTTTGTTTCTTTAAACTGTTGTGTAACCTTGTATTAGAGCGCCACTTGTGTAATTATAATTAGTAACATTCCGACACAGTTAAATGTTTTTATTTTTGTCGTCCGCTGCTCTTTATTAAAGGCGAAATTTTCCAATGAAGCTTAATTGGTCCGAGTAAACAGTACTTCACGAGTGTCGTAAAAATCTACTCACATGTAAATCTTTATTTATAGCAACAACTTATTTGGTCTTCATGCTTAAATCCAAAATTCATAATATGGTCTGGGTTTTTCTTTTTTATATATATTTCGAGTTTAGCAATTTCACTATCGACGTGGTACTTGTTTGATGTTTTTCTATCTACACTAATTGTTCTAAGTGCATGCTAGAGGCTGTCGTGGAAGACTTTTTATTTGCTCCAATTTATAGCGAAGTGCACTCAATTACTTCGTAAGTTTGTACTTACATCCGCATGCTATGACCGTAATTTATTCTCATTAATAAGTTTCTTAATAGCACATAATCGATTTTGGTTATTTCTCTTTAATAAAATTTTCTATGGTAAATTCTCAAAATTTGTTTTCATGTTAGGCCATAACATATCTTGTTTTTGCGCGTGTGTCAATACAAAATCTGGAAAATAAGGGCTTTGTTGATATCAATGTAGGTTGTGTCGTTAGAGTTCAGGGTGCACGGTCGGCTCGCGTGGCGTGGTGACGTGTTCGCCGCCATTTTAAATAGGGCGAGCGCGCGCGCAGACCATCAGTCGCCTGGTAGGACGCGAGAGAGCAACTTCGCCGCAATAGTTCGCGAGTTCTTCGTTATCGTCAGTTGAGTTTCAGTCGTTGCCGGCAACGCTCATACATTCAGTGACCCTGAAAATAAATTTATCACTCGGTTTAAACATGATCGACATTGTACAAAAGCCTAGGGATGGCTGCCTGTACGAAATCAGACAGAAAGGACAAAAAGATACCTGTTACGTGGTCGTGCCAAATCCAAAAGTACGTTTCGTTTTTAAGTCATCAAACTTTTTTTCTTCTTTTTTTTCACAAATATTGCCTGTTCGTAAAACGCATTACGTTTGGCTTAAGATAACAATTCAATCGCGCGTTCTAATCGGTTTATAGAGCCTCTTCAGTCCAAACCTAATTCAAATTTAATTAAACATTTTTTTTAAATAATCTTTGAAAATACAGAATTTCTGATAATGTAACACATAAACTAACTTAATTTTTTATGTTGTTTCAGGATCTGGTTAAGAGCCACTTGATGTTCGCGGTGCGCGAGGAAGTGGAAGTACTAAAAGAGCGCATCGCGGAACTGATGGAGAGGATCAACCAGCTCGAAGTGGAGAACACATACCTGCGCGCCCACGCGAGCCAGGACACGCTGGCGCAGCTACCGGCCGCGGCAGGCGCGAAGCCGCCGGCGGCGCCGCAAGGTCCCCAGCCGCCGGTGTCGTAGGGCGGCGGTGCGGCGCCGCTGAACACGCCCGCCGGCCCCTGCCGGCCCATGAGGTCCCCGGCCTCGCCCTCGGCGCGCGACCCCGCCCGCGGCACCCCTCCCACGGAGTCACTATGGCTGTGCTATGTTAATTCGTAGGTTAACAAGGAACGAGTGTAAGTACACCGGTCGAGCGCCGAGGGACGCTGCGCGCACGCACCGCCGCACCGCGCCGGCGCGTCTCGCCTGTCCTCGTATAAATCACACAAGTGTCTAGTTCGAGCGGCCGCCGCCCCGGCACAGCTCGCGGCTCTGGTAGTCTGGGGCGGCTCCCGCGCACCGCACCACCAGACATTATGCTTCGGATTCATAGATATATATTTTTCTGTTATTAATATTTAGGGTGCAGAATTTCGTGCTAACTGCCATGCTTTTGCTACGCATCTCAGCAACGAGTCTTTAGTGTTTTGATGTACGTCGTGTATATTTTATTTGGTTTAACGTTTAGGTATCCACGTAATGTATTCCATTTAAGATAACTATAAGACGTGTGTTAATATAATAAATGTAATGAAATAGTTAAATATTCCTATGCATTGAACAAGGACTGTGTGTTAATTTATTATCTATATATTTTTTTAATTGTAATTTAAGTTATATCACGTTTCTGTATGTATGTACGTTGCGTTAGGTAAATTGCAAGTGTTCCTGTTGGGCCGATAATGATCTGTCGATAGCAATGTACTGAATGAGTTGTGTGCAGTTTTCATTTAGTTGGTACTGTTAATTACATATTAACGATTAAATATAAAAGTTTGAATGTATGTTATCCGCAGTCATTGTAATGTAAAGTTATGCTGAGCAGTCGTTTAGATTTAGAATCGTTGCGAGAATGTGACCTCGTACGATGCTGGCTTTAGTAAATTTTGCACGCTGAAACTGAAAAAAATATACTATTTTTATTCCAACCCTATGATAATGGAGTTATATAGTAATTTAACATTGTATTTTTTTAAATAATTAAAAATTGTTTGTATATAGTACAAGTTGTAATAGAATTGTGAGACGGAATGATGTATATAACGAAAGAATGTGATTTAAAGGAACCGATTCCGTAGTCTGCCTTCAAAGGTTGGTATCAGATGTTATCGCGAGAGGTATATCTAAACGTTATAATTTAAAATTATTCGCTGTATTTAAATAGCTTGATTGTTTAACATTAAACAAGCGAACAAAGTGGCTGGTGACTGACTGTATGGATTGTAACTAGTGGGATGAGACGATAAAGTCAGGCTCTATGTTTGTTTAAAAGCCAAAGTTAGGAAGGCGTGTCCCAGCGACTGAAGTGTGACTATTTTACCTATAGAGTAGTATTTTGTACAACGCTACTACATTATATGTGTATAGACGATTTTTGTTAGGTCTTCATAATTATTGTGAATATACAGTAATTTACTCCTAGAAGCATTAATCTAGATCTAGATATGGTAATATGAATTATATGATTATACCGAAACTTGTAAATATACTGTAAACAAAAGTCCATTGTAGCTTATGTTGACCAGAAAGGTTCCTCATACCCAATAAATGCAAAACTACTCAAAACATTGTATTATTTGTTATTTACCCTTTATCCTGAATGCAAACATCAATAAACCTTGCACTTCTTAAAATTGCCAGGCCTGCTGATCAAGTAGGTTTGTGTACCAGCAATATTCATCTACTTGGGGATATCAGGATTAAAAATATCTATCACAAAATTTGTAATCATGGTTCCAATACAGAATACCGAAAAGATCAGTCTGGAAACCAACCCGCATTGGGCCCATGTGGTGGACTACGGCCCATTCCCTCTCACATAGAGGAGGCCTATGTCCCAGCAGTGGGAACGTTATCTGATTATGCACTTTGAAATTGTAAATACATGGAACCGAATTAGCTTTTTTATTTTATGGAAGGCATAAAAAACAATATAAAACTACTTGGCTGCAAATCCTACAAGAAAACCATACTACTAAAAGTAGAAAAATAAACATCTTAGTTAAAAAATGGGACACGAAAACGACTTCGCCTGATCCGGTCCGGTTCATAGAAAGCATTGTTTACAAAGTATTTATTTATTTATTTAATACTTTAAGCACAAATGTACAGAGGCGGACTTAATGCCATAGGCATTAAGTATGAAGCAGCTCAACGCTTCTCACGTCCGTTTTGGGGTAGACCAAGATGATCAGGTGATTCAATGTTTACAAAATGTTTTCCTGCAAAGCAATCAAAGTACAGCGCCATCTGTTGGCAGATATTCTTGCTTGTTATAAACATCTGAAGATAGAGGGCGCTAGAAGAGCATCATTAGCTTAGCAGTCAACAATACCTAAAAAATTCACTTGTAACGACGCTTTGCAGTATTGTTTAAAAATAATATCATAGATGGCGCTGTCCTCAAAGGGGTGATTGGATAATAAACAAAATAATATAATCTCCAAAATAACGCACAACAAGCGAAAACAAACTACGTCAAAGTCATACGTTCATCATTTCATTGTTTAATTTTTCTAGAAAGAGAAACTTATCGCCGGAAGATATATATTATTTTGCTACTCGACAATAGATGGCAGTGAACAAAATTTAATTTACAATACCATAAACAAGTGCATAATGCAGAGCTTACCTTGAAAATCTGGATTTCTGAACGAAACTGCTATTGTCAATTAAAGTAAACTTGTTCCAGATTGGTCAATCAATGTGGCAATTATTAGCATTGGACAGAATTGGTCTAACGTCCTTGTCTTTTGCTATAAAGAAAATTATTGCTATCACACAAAGCTGTGGTGAAACACGCTGATCCAAAAATTGTGTACGTCACTAGCTGTCATGGAATGAATGTCATCCAAATTGAAAAACATTGGTACAAAACAATCAGAAATGGATAATATGAGTTTAAAAGAGATTCAAAGCAAGCTATTACTATGGGAGGCTTCAGACAACCCCTTGGCGCCTCTCACGTCTGATCAGAGGGAAGCTATCCTGGATTTAGAGTCGCTAATACTCGGTGTATCCGGCGACTTGGACGATGTTTGTATTCTTGTATTATTACTTATATTTAGACATTCATTGGTTTCTCACCACTTATAATTGAGTTCAAGTCTACTACTGTACCAACTAGATTAGTAAAACTTAAACAAATTATCCAATTATCCCGAAAATCCTTACTTTTGCAGACTTATAAATCTATTAGAGCCAGTTGATTGCTTACAAAACAGCACTGTAAATTCAGTTTTACAAATCATCTAGGTATATCTATACAATACACACCCAACTATGACTATTTCTAGGAGAAGTCTGAAAATGCATATGAAGAGACAGAAAAAACTAAAATGCCCACTGTGGACACCACATACGACTTTCTGGAGTGGTATGAGAGCCTGTGCGACAGCAACCTGAAGTCTGATGATACCCCCTATGAGGCTTACCATACGCAGTTGGATGATAGAAGAAACGAGTGTGTTGCGCTGACCAATCAGGTACCTATTGTGTTGACAGATAATGGTTTAAAATAGTTATATATGACTTTCCTTAATATCGTCTATTGAATAAAGGTACTCTTCCCAATGCTAAGTCTGCCCTCTACAGTGTAATTATTATCTAAATCATTACTATCAAGATTATGTCTGGATATTGGCTGCTTCAGTCATCCACAAACAATAAATGTATTGTTTACCATCATCTATTTTACAATCTCAATCAATATAATGATTTGTATAAAACCGATTCTAATATCCTATTTACAATAATAAACAATTTCATTTAATTTCTGACTGAAAATAATCAAACAAAATTAATTCATGTATTTCAGATTGGAGCTACTATGTCTGACCTAGACAAACTATCAGAGCAATACAACTTTGTTTCAAATAAAACAAATGCACTGCACACTATGAGTGAACAGCTGCTGGCTGACCAGAACAAACTCTCCAGTATAGGTATGGTTGTTATCTAATAATTATAGAAACTTAGTAGGCTTTGGTTACCATAGAGACAGGTAATCAGATCATATCTGTCAGGTAAATAGCTAGAATTTTATGGGATCAAAAATCTAAGCATGTAGTGAAGTATTTATCCATACTAATATTATAAAAAAAGCAAGTTTGTCTGTCTGTTACCTCTTCACGCTTAAACCGCTGAACCAATTTAGATGAAATTTGGTATAGAGATAGTTTGAGTACTGGGAAAGGACATAGGATAGTTTTTATCCCAATATTCCCACGAGATCGGAACTTATGTGGATGAAATCGCGGGGCGCTGCTAGTGTGTTATAAACTCCCCTGTTTTCCTGACATACTGTGACTTTAAATACAATAGCCAAGTGACTAATAAGTTTCCTAGGATGAAAATCAGTCTGTGTAAACAGAAAGAAGCACTTTAGACATTTTATATTTGCCATACATAAAAGACATCATAATTATCTCATTTCCAGGTGATGACATCAAACAGAAACTGCACTACTTCACGCAGGTTGAGCATCTATCTCAGCGACTGAACAGCCCCACCATGTCTGTGAACAGTGAGACGTTCTTCAATGTGCTCGCCAAGATTGATGAGTGTCTTGATTATATGAGGATTAATGTAAGTAAATATTCTAATAAGCTGCTTCGACCCTGCATGAATGTCGGGAAAATAAATAATAATTCTCTACCATTAAGATTGCAATACTTTAGGTATGATGTGCCACACAATCTTCCCCAACAAAGAGTTAAAAGCACAAAGAAAGTTAATACTGCCTTATGTGTTTGTCTGGCTTCCATTGAGAGGATTGATAAGAATATGATGAACTAAATGTGGCATTACTATAGGGTGACTGCCGGCCTACTGGCCTATGTCCAACAATGGGCTATATTAGTGGCAAAAAGCCAAGTTAAGTGGCTTATTTAAATTTTTATACTGTATATGTGGAAGTTGAACAATATTTGCATTAAAATGGTTATGTTTGATAAAAATATAATAATTTCAACATTCCAGAGCAACTTCAAAGAATCCCACACATACTTAGTAAAGTACCGTCACCTACAAAATCGTGCTATCTCGCTCATACGCTCTTACGTCACGCACGTATTGAACCACGCCACGGAACAGATGCTAGCGCCTAAGGATGAGGATCAGAACGACCAGGAAACTATGGACACAGCTTATGCAGTGTATTTCGGGAAGTTTCAAGCCGCTGCACCTAAGCTGAAGATGGTTATTAGTGAAATTGAGGGTAGGGCTGAGAAGAACACTGAGTAAGTGGAATCGATAACATTTTATTACTTGTAATTTTTTTTTTTGTCGTGTTACCGTCTTGTAAATCGATGAACGCCGGCTGCACGCACGAAAAAGCATGACTCATTGTCACGTTCCGCCTGAGCCGAGCGTGCAAGCGAGTTACTGAACACATTTTCGAAGTCTGCATTTGCTGCACATGCTTTCGCAGATAGAATTTGTGTGTCCATTACTTACTTTGAATTTATTGTTTGTTTCATCTATCCACAGTTACGCCTCCCTCCTAGCGGACATTCAACGCGAGTACGCGCACCGTCGCTCGCGCGTGGCCGGCGCGGCCACAGGGGGCGCGCTACAAGCGGCCGCGGCGCGACAGTTGCGCGACCATTGTTCCCTCGCCCGCGCGGCTTGCTCGCTGTTAGCACATGCCTGTAGAGACGAGTGTGCGCTGTACAACCACTTCTTTAGCAACACTTCGCCTGCGTTAGAGTAAGTATTGTATGGTTATGTGGCGCCACAGTTGCGCTACAGTTGCGCCACAGTTGTGTGAAGATTGTTCCCTCGCCCGCGCGGCTTGCTCGCTGCAGAGACGAGTGTGCGCTATATAACCACCAGTTATATGGCGCTACCGAGCGCGAGCATTGCTTTTGTGTGGCACGAAAGTGCACATCTCTTATTAACCGAATTCAAAAAAGGAGGTTCTGTATTCGACCCGTATGTATATATTGTGTATGTATGTCCGCAATTTTCTCAAAAACTCATGAACCAATTTTGATAATTCTTTCACTAATGTGATCTACATACTTTCAGAAAGGTTTTAGTATATAATACATTATGTAATTATTCTTATGTACGATATTATATGCATAAATGTACTGCATCTCCAGCATTTCTATGCGAATTTTGATGATTCTTCTAGTCGGTGTCTTCAATTCTTCAATGCACTAGTGTTATTTGAATTTGTGTGGAGTAGGTACAACTAAAAAGTGAAAAAAAAAAACAACCGACTTCAAAAAAAAAGTACAAAGTGATAAATAACTTTGATTTCGAAAATCGGTGTCAAAAAACGAAAATGCGGAACCAACGACACCGACTTCAGAAATTAAAGTTACATTTCACTTTGTAGTTTTTTTTTGAAGTCAATTGTTTTTTTTGTAAAAAAGTTTTTACTGTTAAAACAACACTTCGCCAGCTTTATGGTGAACTATGTGGTTCTGGCATGAAATGGACCACTTTATCTTGATCTTAAATGAATAATGACGGGTGGACTACATCCAGGGAATAAGCCTCATCCTAATTCTATAGCCTACACAAATGCGGTGAACTAAAAATAATATTCTCTGTTTATTTTCAAAGTCAAAATCAAATCATTTATTTCAATTAGGCACACTAAAGGCACTTTTGAACGTCAAAAATTATAGTAAAACGAATTGATTCTAGTCGCCCATTCCAAAAGGTAGTTTTCGTATGGAGAAGAATGGGCAAGAAACTCCACCGTTGCTCTTTTAAAATGTTTTACAAGTTCTGTATAGGTACATCTATATATATAAAAGGAGAACTGACTGACTGACATATCAACGCACAGCCCAAACCGCTGGGTCTAGAGATTCCAAACTTGGCATGTAGGTTCCTTATGAGGTCTAGGGGTGCACTAAGAAAGGGTTTTTCGAAATTCCACCCCTAAGACGGTGAATGGGGGGGAGGGTGAAATTTCACGCGGACGAAGTCGCGGGCAGAAGCTAGTTAATTATATAATTATATATTTCAGAGAGTACCTGCAGTCCCTATGTACCGGTCTATACGAAACGTTACGGCCTCACATCATCCACATCAACCATCTAGAAACGCTTGCTGAGCTCTGCGTCATACTGAGAGTGGAAGTTATAGAAGAACAAGTCAGTAATGATCGTGAGTACTATCATTAGTGCAACACAAAAGAAACACATTTGGTTTTTGGGTTTTGAGGAACTGGTTTATGATAACCTTTTAGCTTTTTTGAATGTCTTTGTGGTTGATACTGTGGGCTGGACATGGCATTTTTAACCGACTTCAAAAAAGGAGGTTCTGTATTCGACCCGTATGTATGTATGTCCGCGATTTTCTCAAAAACTAATGAACCAATTTTGATCATTCTTTCACTAATGTGATCTACATACTTTCAGGAAGGTTTTAGTATATAATACATTATGTAATTATTCTTATGTACGATGTTATATGCATAAATATACTGCATCTCCGGCATTTCTATGCGAATTTTGATGATTCATCTAGTCAGTGTCTTCAATTCTTCAATGCACTAGTGTTATTTGAATTTGTGTGTTGTAGGTATAACTAAAAATTTTTTTACAAAAAAAGCAACCGACTTCAAAAAAAACTGCAGTGATAAATAACTTTAAATTTCGGAAGTCGGTGTCAAAAAACGAAAATGCGGAACCAACGACACCGACTTCCGAAATTTAAAGTTATTTATCACTTGGTAGTTTTTTTTTTAAGTCGGTTGTTTTATTTCAATAGAAACAGCATATTTGATACGGAGGAATGAGGAAAATGTCGTAAGGAAAGTTTTGAGTATGGATGTCGATGGCTATGAAGACCAAAGAAATGATGGATGGACTCTTTAAATGATGATATGGTTAGAAAGGGGGTGACTACCGAGATGACGACTAATAGAAAGTATGGAAGAAAAAGATGTGTTATGCGCCGAGGGCAGGATAATGTTGATGATTTGTGGTCTGTTTTATCCTCGATAAATAGGTACCAGTTACCTTACCCCCTTACTAATAAACGTATTACATCAGATGAATAGCTACACACTGATTTCTCTCTTTCAGTCGTCAGTAATTTGACTTTCGAAAGAAGAAGACAAAGCGTTGTGTAACTATAAGACGCTATACAACGTTTATTAGTAAGAGGGTTAGCTGATAAATCCATACAAATTCTGTTTCATATGATCCTTCTTAATTTTCCTTGGTTGGTGATAGAATGGGCAACTTGGACATTACTTGAAACGAAGTGACTTGGACATTAGTGAAATAGGCCCTTGGTTAAATCTTAACTGAATACTTTAAGATAATCGCAACTTTTGAAATAGAAATCTCAAGTTTGTCCAACTATGCACTACTAGGCTGTCAGTTACGCTACCTTCAGATGGACCTTGATGACAGAGTAATTTTTTATGTGATAAAGAGAGTAAGAATACAATGGTGCCGATTCTCTTGTACACCGAACTAAACTAACTAAACTATCACTAAAATTCCTTACTTTTTGCTATGAGAATCTTACAGCTATTCTGCATGAAAAATTCTCTAAATTTAAAAATACTTAATTTTGACACAACTAAAATCGAATTTGACAATTACGACTCGTCGACACGTGGTACTTGTTTGCCCTACCCGTGATTTTTTTTAGAGCCATCAGGCGGGCAGGGGGCAGCCTTGGCGTGTTTTTTGGAATTTTTCACTTTTTGTATGGAAAATATGAAAAATGATTACCTACATGTTGAGTTTTAGGGGGTTTATGGGTTTCCTAAAGGGGGTCGAAATTTTCATTATTTTTGCGATAGGACACACCATTTTCGAGATATAAGCAAATGAAAAAAAAATACTGTACCTGTAGCGGTATCTACAACGCCACATGCGAACAACGCGTCATACTGACGTCACGCAAATCCTGCATCTCGCAAGCAGAGTTTACCGCGCAACTAGCATAGATACAACGGCCCGAAATGAATCATTGGGCAGTTGCCCGCCAGACACAACACCCGTCTGGTCGGAGGATCCTCCCTTTTCTATAGAGTATGAGTGAACTTTACACCCTGTTCCTCATCCCTCTATACTGGTGACCCCGAACATGAACGTCAGCGCAGCCTTCGTGCAAATACTTCAGCGTGACGTCATCATCATCACTCCCGCAAGCTTTAGAGCGGCGAGTCACCCAGCCAGCCCAGCACCCACGGCTTCAACGGGTACCCTGACCACCAGCATGCAGCGACCGCGCATACCTGGTCATCACCCTCAGCCTCATCAGCAACCTTGGCACAGCACACTGCACCTTCGGCCGGTCTACAAGCAGAGCCCTTAATAAGCCTCTCCTGGTCGACGCCAGCAGTCAGCCTCAACCCGGCGCTATACCTCATCCGACACACTGGAGCATAACGCAGCGCCACCCCGACTCACTGGGGACATCTTCGCAGACTCACTGGAACCTCAGCTGGCCTGGCAAGCATCGCAAGATACAAGACTCAGCCCACTATCGACCTCCGGTCTCCGGGGGGGAGTGATGTAGCGGTATCTACAACGCCACATGCGAACAACGCGTCATACTGACGTCACGCAAATCCTGCATCTCGCAAGCAGAGTTTACCGCGCAACTAGCATAGATACAACGGCCCGAAATGAATCATTGGGCAGTTGCCCGCCAGACAACACCCGTCTGGTCGGAGGATCCTCCCTTTTCTATAGAGTATGAGTGAACTTTACACCCTGTTCCTCATACTTCTATATACCTACTGTTTTTGCATCTGAAGTCGAGGTGTTGGTGACTTTCTATTCATTTTTTTCTTCAACGACAACTAATTTTATTCCACACCTTTTTAATCGCGATTAAAAATAGTCAGATTTAGTTAAACAATCTAAATTTTAGGTGAAAAACGTGTAATACAGAATAGCAAAATTGCCATGTTCAATGGATTAAATAAATCGTGCCATCTGTCAAACTAAAATATAGTTAAGTTGTGTCACTTTAGTCAATTTCAGAATAGGAAATCGTCGTTTGACAGGAATAAACTAAATTTTAGTGATTTTTAGTCTAGTTTAGAGGCATTTGTGACAAGAGAATCGGCACCAGTGACATGATTCTGAACCCGCATCGACATATTTCGTCGGTTATTAGAAAAAAAAATTGCTGTCCCATACATTTTAACCGCGTATGTATGCATTTTTGTATGAAACAGCAGTTTTTTTTTTATAACCGACGAAAAATTGCTACGGCATGGGCAGGAGCTAGACGTCCTAGCGTATAAATTTTTAAAATGTGCTGAATTTGTGGTTTCATTTTGCGCGTCGACATCTCTATGCCACACTCTGTATACTATGCTCCTGCTATTCTTACCCTTGTTTGACTTTATCCACAGCAATCCGCCTCGCTGCTCTAGGACAATGCGCGCGCGCTCTCCTACAGGACGCACAAGAGCGCCTCGTGTTCCGAGCGCACGTGCACTTGCGAGCCGACGTGTTGCTGTACAGACCCGCGCAGGGAGACCTCGCGTACCCGCAGAAGTTGCTTATGATGGAGGTGCGTACCCGCTACGTAGTTGATGGCCACCTTAAAGGGTTTTTGGCCTAGTGTGTATTTTAGATGCAGTGGAATGTCCAACCGCAGTAAACTGCAATCATTATCAGCAGGAAAAGTATCCTTATGTCAGTGTAGGGCCAAGTTATTGGCTTGTGGCTTAGTAATAACAGCCGCACGGGTTGATCTATCAGGTTAAGCTACGCTTGCTGCGGTTGGTCCGTGGATGGGTGACAATTTTTACATACCAAGACCCCTCTGTGCCTTGGAAAGAACGTTAAATCGTTGGTTCCGGCTGTCATTCGTGGATCTTTGACAGTCGTTACGGGTCATCAGAAGCCCGAAAGTCTGACAACCAGTCTTACCAATAATATTACCCAATAATTGGGTTGTGGAGGTCTGATAGGCAATCGCTCCATGTAAAATACTACAGCTGAATCTGGTTAGACTGGAAGCCGACCCTAACATAGTTGGGAAAGTTTAGGCAGATGATGATGAAGAGCCAAGTTATTACTGGTAAAAATTAGTACCGCTTGTTAAGCAATAAATCGCCAACTGCTGTTTTCTATAAGACGTGGCCGCTTATTGTTATGTTTCGAGTTATAGATCTATTCAATGCGTTGTCAATTTGTCAGGTACCTAATAAATTGTGCATAAATAAATAAATATCCCTTATCTGTCGTCCCTTTAACCGACTACAAGATTAACTAGACCAGACTTATACCAGCTTTTTGTTCGAGTTTTAAAGTTTTTACCCTATCTCCAGTCAAAACTGCTACAAATGCTTCTATCATTGAGTTAAAAGTAAGTACTTGCCCTGAGTCATGTACTCATCAGTTTTAGCCTGTAACTGTGTGTACATTGTGCAAATAAAGTTATAAATAAATAATAAAATTTTATTTATCCACAGCAAATCGCGATGTCGATCCAAGAGCAATCCCTCAAACGAAGTGACTCTCGCAACTCCATGGTATCTGACATCTCCGCAACCTCACAAGAAGTAGCCAACATCAACGTGGAGGCCCAACGAAGACCGCAGGCCTCCCCCGCAGACCTACACGGCATGTGGTATCCTGGCGTCCGAAGAACACTAGCAGCCCTATCTAGACTATACCGATGTCTTGAGAAGAAAGTCTTCCAAGGTTTAGCGCAAGAAGCGATTTCGCTTTGCGTTCAAAGTGTAGACAGCGCTGCAAAGCAAATTACAGCAAACACGACGAATATTGACGGAGAACTGTTCCAAATCAAGCATCTTTTGATTTTAAGAGAACAAATCGCTCCATTCCAAGTGGACTTTATCGTCAAAGAGACTACTCTAGACTTTAGTAACATGAAAAATGCAGCATACGGTTTGATTCAGAAACCGAGACAGATTTTCTCTTTGAACAGCAACAATGCTTTGTTAGAATTCTTATTGGATGGTACTCCCTTGGTGAGGGAACACCTCTTGGATTCGAGGAAGGAGGTCGACAGACAGTTGAAGAGTTGCTGCGAAATGTTCATCAGAGATGCTACTGAGATTTTGGCTGGACCTATGATTGCGTTTATTGAGAAGGTGGGTAAAGAAGCTTTTTAGTTATTTATTTTTTGAGGACAGGCTGACATGTTTATATTTTCACGATGTCCCAAGAAACAGGAGGCGAGTCTATCTTTATTTCTATGATTTTTGGCAAGAAATTGGCCTTCCCTTTGTACAGAAGAGGTTGTCGACTTCATGACGTAAAATGTACTCGGAGAATTTGTCAAGTA
Organism: Hydraecia micacea; assembly: GCA_914767645.1. Lineage (NCBI taxonomy): Eukaryota > Metazoa > Arthropoda > Insecta > Lepidoptera > Noctuidae > Hydraecia > Hydraecia micacea. Next base: position 3,889,902 of record OU611776.1, on the reverse strand, counting down.
ATATAAGCAACAAAACAACATTGACAAACATATTATCACAGGCGGATGCCTGTGATAATATGTTTGTCAATTTTGTTTTTGGATAAAAGGCCTCAAAAATCATATTTTTTTTAATCGTTCTTGTAATATTATCGTTGTTTCATCTTTTTCACCATTTCTATAAAAATACAACAACATTCTAGATAGAGAGCAGTGGTGGCCAAGTGGTAACGGCCACGACTTACGAGTTGTAGGTCGTAGGATCGAACCCAGACAGTCGCTTTACTTTGTGTAAATTATTTCATCACCACTGCTCTCAAAACGATGAAGGAAAACATCGTGAGGAAACCGCCATGTCCTAGAACCAAAAAATTCGAAGACATGTGACATCTGCCAACCCGCACTGGGCCCGCGTGGTGGATTACGGCCCACTCCTTCTCACCGAGAGGAGGCCTGTGTCCCAGCAGTGGGAACATTATAGGCTGATTATGTATGTTATGTATACAACATCCATGTATCTGTGCAAAGTTTAATTTTAATGCAATTTTCTAGGCCACATCCTTCACCCCCATAGAACAACTGAAGTCCCAACCGTGGGCAACTCCTGAAGAGATGGCAGTAGCAGTGAAAGAGGCTCAGAAGAAGATACGCACACATCTGGCTCCGTTGCAGCGATCCATGCAGCTTTACTTGGCTAATAAGGAGACGGAGTTCATTCTGTTTAGGCCTATTAGGGTGGGTAAACATAATTATGATTTTAAAATGATAATAATAAGTAAGGACGTTAATAGGACGTAAGTACAATTTCTGCCTTATGTTAGGTACAGTCAGTTACTGCAATTAGCTGGTCAATCTGGTGGTGCAATTAGGTGGGTCAGCTAATTGCAGTAACTGACTGTACAAACTTGACCTATTGCAGTTATGTATTAACATTCAATTCAAAATGCCTTTATATTGATTGAATGGCATCTCGCTGTTCAACCGAGGAGGTTGCCGTCTGCTTAACCGGACTTGCCTGTGGTTGCCTCAATAAATGATGGATTCCAGGGCTTAAAAACTAAGCGTCGACACGCTAAGGGCACCCCTGTGGATACGGATCTCGACTTAGGGTGTCGCTGGGAGAGGGTGGCAGGGGTCAGGCTGGATCGGAATTAAACGCCTTGCAAGTCTGGTTATATGGAATAGAGAGAATGCATAGAGAAACTTTTGACTACGACGAATATTGCAATATGCAACTATCGTCATGCATGTGTTTTGCAAAATGCAGTTTATGCCAATAATCGACCACAAATGGGTTTCTGCATAGGCGTGGTTGGTTGAGGCTTTATCGTTGTAAATGTTTAGTATACTAGCAAAAGCAATAAACTTGCGCATTTTACTGATAAAATTACGATCGATCCAACGGCATGACTCGCATAGCGCCTCGATTCCAGTCACTGACCTTATTTTGGTAGTATTCTAAGCATTTAAGCTGTTTATTTGTACAGCTTATCTACAATTCTACATAATGATTTATTCTTAGCACTTACATACAATTAAACTTAAAACAAGAAAATAAACTAACACAAACAAACCTTTTATCTGCAATAATGTCAACTTTCTTATATTGTGTGAAACCAAACAGGAAAAATGTCGACCCTAAAATCTTGTCTACTCCAAAATAATTTATCATAAACCTCTTTTGTTTTAATTACAGAACAATGTGGTTGGTTACTTCGTCCAAATTGAACAGCTGCTCGCAAACGCAGGTTATACTTACGAAGACACCCTCATTGTAGCCTGTCCTACACCGGAACAGGTGTCCGTCTTTATATCCTCAGCAAGCCTGATCAGTCATAGTGAACCCGTGCAGCCTTATGGCAGTAAAATAAAGCAGAGTGTGATTAGGAAACCTAGTGTTACTAGCGTGCAGGAGAAAGAGGAAGTTGTTGTTGCTGTGGAAGCTACACCAACTACTGTTACTATTTAAGTAGAAGGTAGATTATAGGGGTGATGCAAGGTAGAAAGATGTATTGTAGTATTTACTGAATTGTAATATTGACGATCGGCATTTATGCGAACGTTATAATAGTAAGGGTCGGGACACATTGATCGACGACATTCGACGGTTTGTCCATACAAAGAGAGCAAAGTATGGAACGTTTTGCATCAACGGCGACGAACGCACTCCCGGCGGTGATCGACAGCGTTCGACGGTTTGTCCATACAAAAAGAGAGCATGTGTGCTACTTTTCAATCGGCAAAGTGCGAAACGCCATCGATCAATGTGTCCCGACCCTAATGCGTCGGTCGCCACGTGATTCTGAAAATACTGTAATTCTTGCCTATATTGTGAAATGTTACACATGCTAACTTGCATGTTGTGTAATTTGGCAGGGCGTGTCTAGCATAGCCAACGAGATTTTATTATTTATTATTGTATGTTGTAATTAATTTATCCTACTTGATTATTATATTCTAGAAATTATTCAAATATTATGTTGTTGCCATTAAAAAAAAAAACAAATACAGAATCACTCATGTTTATTTACACATTTATTTCTTACTGTCCTATAATAAATACAGTATTCACCAAGACATTGTGTTTTATTACAATAAAACAACAGACATTGGGAGCAAAATGTTTAATGCTTTTTTCGATCTTAACTGATTTTTAATAACGTTTCTCTAATTTAAAACTATAACTTTTTACACCCTAAGCCAGTACATTCCAGCGCGGATCCTAGTGTAGTCTGGCAGACCTTCGGTGGGTCCAACGGCAGCAACAGCAGGGCAGCGGTCGTACAAGTACTTATAGCACACATCACGGACATTCTGTACTGACACAGCTTCAATACGGGCGTCCAACTCATGGATGGGGATGCGGCGGTTATAACACAACATTTGACGGCCGATGTCTTCACACACAGGGGTGGTGCCATCAAGCTGAAGGAGCATGTTGGTCTTCAGAAGATTCCTGGCACGCTCAACCTCTCCCTCAGTGACAGATGTGCAAAGCTTCATCCACTCCTTCTGGATATTGTACAACATATCATCAAGCTGCAGAGGTTCAGCTACAAAGTAGATTCCCCAGAGTCCGGTGTCCTTGTAGCATGTGTTGAAGGACTGGAAGCTGTGGCACAGGTTGCCAGATGAGGCAGCACGGGCTAGGAAGGAGGCATTGTTGACACCACCTCCCTGTGAGCGGTCCCAAGCTCCAATAAGAGTGTTGGCAACCATCAGAGGAATGTTGTCGGCATCAGTCCATCCTGCACCTTCGACAGCCACAGCAACATGAGCCAGGGGCATGGAGTCATCACGCACCCTAATCTCAGAGCCAGTGTAGCGGCATGGGGACAGCTCCACATCAGAAATGGTGTTCTTCAATCCACTGAAGTTCTTGTTGGCAAGGTCTACCAACTTCTGGTGGTCAACTCCACCGGCTCCAGCAAGAACAATGCGAGCAGGCTGGTAGTGAGTCTTGATGTAGTTCTGAAGGTCAGCCTTGGAGATCTTCTTGATGTTCTTGGTAGGTCCAAGGATGGTCTGGCCCAAGGGTGTACCTTGGAAGGCAGTGGCGTGGAGGTGATCAAATACAACTTCTTGTAGGTTGCTTTCAACATCCTGCATTTCGCGAAGTATCACACCTCGTTCTCGTTCGATTTCGGGTTCTGCGAGCGAAGAGTTCTGAATAATGTCAGCGAGGATCTCGACGGCGGCAGGCACGTCGTTAGCAAGGCATTTAGCGTAGAATACAGTCTGTTCCCGAGACGTGTAAGCGTTTAGATGGGCGCCCATGTTTTCTACGAGAAGTTCTAAGTCGGTTTGCGACCTCTTGCTTGTACCTTTGAACGCCATGTGTTCAAGGAAATGGGCAACTCCATTGTTTTTGGAGTTTTCGTACCTGGATCCGGCGTCAATCCACAGTCCTACGGTGGCGGTCGCAGCACCGGAATCTTCGGACGCAACGCGGATTCCATTATCTAACACTGTGAGTTTTGTTGGTGGAACGTTTACAAGTTTTTCTTTGTAACCTGCAGCTGTGGCGAAAGAACGCACCTGATTGCCCTGTTTTGAGAGTAATCTCAAAGTAGTCGCCACTTTCAACATTTTTGCTGTGATTCTGATCCTTTTTTGTTGTAAATTTTTGCTCGCAGATTTACGTAATAAATGGGCAATAGTTCCAAGATGTCAAAAAAGGTGAAGTGCAATGTTGCCGAAACAAATTATTGGAAATGTACCACATTTCGTATTATTTTATTTTATTTGCATAGATTTGTGGAAATCATATTTTTTATAGTATCTTCAAGATTTGGTTTAACTAATTATTAATTTTCTTTGTACTACTTTAAATCATGCTAACCGGTATCACCGGTCTTTATTTTCTTTCTAGGTTTTGTTGTCGTTAATTTGCTACCATACAATGCTATAATGTGCAATGGCAAGTTTTGTAATGATTTTCTATTATTGCTATATAAAAAATATAAATGCGTAATATAATAAATTAATCAATTTATTTATCCTATTAGAAATTATTTCGCAATAGCATATACTTGTTTTATTTGATATTTTTCAAATTTTTTTTTCTAATCGTGGAGTCGATAGAAACGGGGACATCTCTAATTTTGTCGTAACTTTTTGTCGTTCCGTTTCATAGTTCCGCACTGACTGTTACCAACTCGGACTATTTTGTGATAAGGCCATCTGAAATTATATCAAACCTTTTTGCCTGATAACCTGATCAGTTCAAAACAGCTTACAAGAAGACACTCACGTCAATGTCATAAATTGTCTTATCTTTCATGGCCGGAGAAAAATTGTCATTTTAAAAATACCAAGTCCCTTACTTTCCGGAGAAAGGAACGGTATGTTCAATTACTCTGGGAATCGTTCATTTTTTATCGCACGTAATTCGTGGGATTATTACGAGAGCAACGATGTTTAGTGAAGATTGTTTTAAATTCAGTTTCGTTAAAGATTTCTGGGAAAGTGTGTGCCGGTAATACATAGGTGTGAACAGGGTCCCCGCAAGATGCTATCTAAAGTTTTATCTGTGATCTAGTAAATTCGTCATGTCTTCAATGAAGAACCCTAACCCGTCGTCGACTAAGGCATTATTTAGCCACATCAAGTACGAGCACCTGGTAGCTGGCATATCAGGTGGCGTGACTTCCACACTAATATTGCACCCGTTGGATTTAATCAAAATTAGATTTGCTGGTGAGTGTCGTTAATTTTTTTCACGTAATTACCATGTGAGGTCTCGTGATTTTATAAGGTTAAATATTATCGATTGGCATACTGACACTCGTGTAGAACGTGTTCAGTGATAATCAATGAATTCATTAGTGCTGGTTAATTAACCCTGTGTAAGTTTCAACCTTGAACTTCACTTAGTGAAAGTGGAGACAAGGCAGCTTTGTTTACATTGCACAGATAACTTCCTCAATGATGCAACTTATGACAGGCTGTTTTGAGTCTGTTGCCACATGTTTTATGAATTAATGACTCATCACCTGGCTACTTTCCTAACTATATTAGGGTCGATTTCCTTTGGTTTAAGTCTTAAGAGTTAATTACTGTTAGCTGCAAATCAATCCCTTCACTATTTTGAAATTTATGTTAAGTAATAATAGCCAGCTGAAGGTACTTACCTAGAAAACTTACATCACAATTAATTCCAAATATGAATTTTATTCTAAATTCAATTTAAAAACTGACCAAGAAAGTAGCAAGATGTTTTACAGGAAGAGCTCTGTTGAAAGTGTGCCTTTGCCTACTTTCTCTAATGAGAAATTTCTAATTAAAATATAAATATGCAAGTTAATGGTGACATTTCTTTTTTGTTCCTTTAAACTGCATAATATGCCATGAATTCTCAATCAGTGTTGCATTGTTATTGACATTTTACAATTCACACTCAAGTGCTAATATCAACCTAACAATGCAAATAATGTTTTGTTTTTAATTGCAACTGCATAAGTCGTAATTTACTTACTTGCTATGTAATGTAATATATATAAAAGGAGAACTGACTGACTGACATATCAACGCACAGCCCAAACCGCTGGGTCTAGAGATTCCAAATTTGGCACGTACGTTCCTTATGAGGTCTAGGGGTGCACTAAGAAAGGATTTTTCAAAATTCATCCCCTAAGGGGGTGAATGGGGGGGCGTGAAATTTCACGCGGACGAAGTCGCGGGAAGAAGCTAGTGTAATATTAATTTTTCCTCCATTATCAATACCAAATTATACTATAAAATGATATAAACTGCATTATAAAAAGCCTTTTTCCTTTTGATTAGCATAAATGCAGAGCCCTCAAAAAGTTAGTTGACATTTTTCCACATTCCACAGCTGTGTTGCCACTATTTCCTATGATAAGTCAAAAGTAGTTGAATTAGTCAATAAAAACGCTATAGCAGTTCAAACATTTGGATCGCTTGAGTTTTAAATCAAAATGTGGGGTGTCACACCTGAAGTGAAAAAATTACAACTAAGTTTTTGAGGCCGCTGTGAGTATATTAATTTCACCTGTCACATTTGCAAACAGTTTAATACAATCATAATTATAATTATGATGGTAGAATACGTAATCAAGACTTCTATACAAAATGTTAAAAAATTAACCTTACAAACTTTAAAGAGGTGCTTTAGACCATCGAACTGAACAACTTTCACTATGGGACCAACTCTGAAATCACAAAAAAAAAATCTGCTGTTTCATACATTTTGGTCAAGTAGGTATTGAACTTTTGTATTAAACAGCTGATTTTTTTTTCGTGATTTCGGTGTTGGTCCCATAGTGAAAGTTGTTCAGTTCGATGGTCTAAAGCACCTCTTAAAGTTTGACAGGTTAATTTTAACACCTTATATAGTGTAATTATAGTCCCTAAACCATAGTTAATAATAGATATTATTTGTGGAGACTGCTAATAATCCAGTGTTATTCCAGTGAATGACGGCAGGACCGCAACAGTTCCTAGGTACGATGGACTCAGCAGTGCGTTCGTCACTATTGTTAAGAAGGAGGGAGTGAAAGGACTATACAGAGGAGTCACACCAAATGTTTGGGGATCAGGCTCCGCGTGGGGATTCTACTTTTTATTGTGAGTATTTTATTATTTGTCAAAACTAACACTGATTGACACAACTTATGTTTTCATCAGTATATGTTTTTATTTTCTAATAGTAATTATTTAAATAACTTCATGAACTTACCCAGAAAGAAATATGGCATAATACTGAATTAAACAAAATTATTCTGTCTCCAAAACAGCTTCATTGATTCCATGAGATGATTTACCCAATAAAATGTATAAGGGACTAACCACACGTATTCAGCTCTGTTCAGCTTTTGTCCATAGAAAACAACGATTTTGTATGAGATGCGTATGCATCCGTTCAACCACGGAAAGCTGAACGGACTCCATCCATACAAAATCATTGTTTTCTATGGACAAAAGCTGAACAGAGGGTTGGTGTGTAGCCTTAGGGGCGCTATGGCGCGAGGACTTAGAAAAATTTCGTAAAATTTCCGTTTTTTTTTTTTTCGGAAATTTCCCAATTTTATTGCAGTATCAGGTTGACCTTGACCTTAAAACCATTTACGATCTGAGAAGCATGGCCCTACGACGCACCGTTTCCGAGATAGGAGCTTTTATTTTTTTTATTGTTTTTACAAAACGCTCTATATTTCCAAAATGGTTGCTCTGATCGAAATCTTTTCTGGAAAGTAATTGTTGCTCTAGTCGACAACCATCAGATGATGTAAGAAAACCCGACAAATATTGACAGAAAAAAAAAATTGAAAAAAATTTCTGTCGGTCGCTCTTTCAGCTTGGGTATTCTTAGGGGCAAAGGACTTGGTCAAATTTTCGAAGATTTTTTTTTTTTACAGATTTCGGCCGTTTTTCGTGCAGTACCTTATTAACCTTGTCCATAGAAACCATTTAGGTTCTGAGAAGCATGGACCTACGACGCACCGATTCCGAAATATAGAGCGTTTTATATAAAATACAATAAAATTCGGAGGCCCATATTTCGGAAACCAACCAAAAATTTTTTTTTACCAAAAAAATTTTTTTTTTCGTTTTCTTTGCTGCTCATAGTGCCCCTAAGCGTATACTCCAACTCTAACAAATCCGCCCCTAAGACGACCCACTGACCGAACAGAGCTGCATAAGTGTGGGTAGTCCTTGAAGCCAGCTAGATATTTTTACAAAACTTTTAACATAAACTATAAGAATACTATGTGCACAAATATCCCTAGTAGTATTCAATGCAACAATCTAATTTAAAAAAAAAAACGGAAATCTGTAACATATTTCTCTTATCAAGAATATTATGTTATCTTCATGTGAGTCTGACATAACAGACACACCTTTCCCTGACGGAAGGTAAAGCTATGTCTTCACTAACGCGGCGACAAAAATCGACGAATAGCATTCTAGTATTATCACGTCACCTAGATCAATATTGTAACATCACTATCCCATTGGTCAATTTCTATCATATTCGTTCTACTTCGGTGGACAGGCACCGGAGACGTGATAATAACATCTATCACTTATCAGTATCACCATCTGATGATGTTATTCGGCCCTCGTACTTAGACGTGTTACAAGTTATAGGGACGCGCCTATCGCCAATTATCGGGCACAGTTCCAATACCGTGCATTTAGGTATTTTTATGATGTAATTTAAGTACAATTCGGTTGGCTATGTTGTCGCTAACTGGCTTACAAAACTTGTTATGGCTACCGGCAATGGTGGCATAATGTACAAAACTACATAGGCAGCTACGTATACGTATCGACCCACGTGCAGTGACTTAGCTCTTGGGCTTTGCGCGAAAACTCGCGATAGCAAATATTTGTGGGGCCAACTGTAGGTAACTATTGACTTGAGTTGAAAGAAAGATAGAAAATGCATTTATTTGATCCAGTTAAAGGCAAACACTCTCCAAACGGTGAAGGAAAACACCGTGAGGAAACCGGCATGTCCTAGAAACAAAAATTCTAAGACACGTGACATCTGCCAATCCGCACTGGGCCCGCGTGGTGGATCACGGCCCTCTCCCTCTCACAGAGAGGAGGTCTGTGTCCCGGCAGTGGGAACATTATAGACTGAAAACAAAAAAATAAAAGAAACAGTGTGAACACAAAACAGAAAGGTGTGAACCTGTGAGTGCAGGCAAGGAGAAGGACTGTAGGTCATAAGTTAAAAGTCTAGGGGTGCCCCTTTTTGAGAGCGATCGATATACATAGCAATCAAATTTCGCCCAACCCTGTCACAGCTGTTACCGTACGTCACACAGTAAACCAATTTCGCGAAATATTATGTTTTGTATTATAATGCATTGCAAGAAAAACTGAAACATCTTTACTGCTTGCTTGGCACGTGTGTGCCTTTGTTACATTGTGAACAGAACGACGACGTCAATGTTTATTTAAAATTCTCTCTCGTGTCGCTTTCAATATGTCGTAAGTATAGAGAAAATACAGGTCACTTACGACCTTTTTCCGCTAGTATAATAAATCTGTGCTAATGACAACGTAGAATTTTCAATGCATCATTATTTAGATAGCTATGAATTTTAGAACTTGCATGAGCTGTCGTCGTGTTTGAAATTGGCAAGATTTCCAATATATGAGTAGGTGCGAAGTTCGTTCGGTAGAACGGAAGTGTACTCTCCCCGTAACTCAATGACTGGGCTTTGATAGTAGTTAAAAGTTAATTTATTTGTTAAACCGTTTATGGACACATATAATATATAAACAGACAAGAAGTAAGTAACAGAAAAATAAGTACCTACTTACAAAGGTGATATACTAAAGAAATGTAAAGAAAAAAAAATTGCTTCTTCCATTTTCTTTAAATAAAGGCTACAGCCAAAAATAAACCAATTGCCCAAAAATATCAATACACGTCATAATAATTGTCTGGCATTTATCATTATAACTTACTTTATTGAGGTCGCCAGGGAATTTAGATGATGCGATTTCGTAGACTAAGGATTGCCCTATGTAAATATTTAGCCAAACTCTAAACTGTGCATTGAAATACCTGACGTAGCCGCTAATGGCCTATTAAGGGCGTTTGTATTGGGAAATTCAGGAGAATTGTTATTGTTACCAAACTTGTTCATGTATAAAATTATTCGTGTATTTTTCGTATTTTAAAATTGACATGGGACAATATAACAAAGAGCATTGTTTCAAAATCAATGTTGGTCGGTCGAATCACCGACACAACTTTTGATAATGTCATTAACCGTAAACATACATACGTCACTACGTTTTCGCCAAAAATAACTTAAGGGGATGCGCTACTGTAGCCCGCGAAATTAGAATTTTCTTGTTTTTTTTTTTTTGCAGGTCTGTCTCATGTTATATATGTTGATTAAAATATGATTAGCGACCGTAAGAAAATATGACTTTACAGAATGATAATCATTAGAAACAGCAATACAACTCCTTATGTTAGAATTGACCTCAAATGTCTTAATTTCATGTACTTATGGTCAATCAATAGGGTAATATAAACTAAAGAGATGTATTGATATTTTATATGATTATAATTCTACATATCTATAAATAAATATTTCTTACGGTCGCGAATCATATAGATCCACATACTTATACCCTGATACTGACTTGCAAATTGAAAACGTAAAAAATGAAATGTGATTTTTGCGGGCTATCTTGCCGCTTGCGCCTTAATGAATACCTACCTCGTTACGAAAGTAATTAGATATTGATGCCGCTAATAATCTTTCGTAAAAAATAATTATAGCATTCATTTCTACACAAGTTTTTGCTTGTTGCTAATCGTGTACGTAATTAGCAACAAAGATACTGAAATAATCTTTTTATATCATTCATTACATAATTATTTTGTCTGTATGTTTGAAGTTTGAGAAAGGTAAAAGGTACCTAAAAGAAAGGTACCTAAGCAGGCTTTTTCTCACTATTCATTTTATTATAATAGTAAATTGACATACCACATATAAAGTGCGAAAACAATTTACTAATCCGATAGCCAAGGGTAAATATTGGAACCACAGAACAGATAAAAGAGGTTTATCTGTTCTGTGATTGGAACTATCGGTATTCATAACCACTACCCACAGCCACAATGCGTGTAAACGTGACTTTAGCCTCACGTGTCTTTCTTGAATCAATTGTTCCGGTGAATATCTACAGTTTCAGAGCAATCTATTGATTTTTATCCATATGTTGTGATTGCGATATGATGTCGCTACTTTTATTATTAAAATCTGACTTGCTTTCTGATTATGTGAGGACACTGATATTCATGTAACCAAATGTCTTTAACACTATGTAATATCACGCATGTAATCACCATAGGATTAGGGCAGAGGTGTACAAACCAGACCAAACCAACCAGATATGATGCTGAGGTTCTTACGCTTGCGTGCACCATCGTTGTCCTCAACATAGCTTACCATCAGCCAAATCAGAGGTCACTCGCGAGACTATCAAATAAAAATAACCAGTCCCTTGGGGCATAGAATAAAAAAACCCTATTATTCATTCCCTTTGTTAAAAGCAGGAACTGTTTGCAATAGTAAAGTTATCTAAATCCATCTGTTGCGTCGTTCGTCATTGAATTAGATATTCAAGCGCATTATTCTGAAAATAAAGCCATTAATAAGTTATATTAGTAATTTATAAAATGATTGGGAGTAAACAGAAACGGTATTAACGCAGAACTGGGAACATAGAAAGTGACATACCTTATTCTTTCTTGTGTCCCATAGATTCTTCCTGCACTGATGTAGGAGATCATCAATATAGCAAGAGTCAAAAAGTCGCCTCTAAACAAAATTAGTGTAGAAATTCCCGTTTAGGATCACGAATGTGATTGTAAATAGCAGTTTCATTTGGAATGTCAATATTGGCATGCTTCCAAGTCTCACTTAGTTGCTATTCGTCATATCTCAGCCCTTTGCCTGCATTTGATCGATCTTTATTCTGTACCTACTAAATGAAGTCGGTTAGTTTCGGTCATCTTTTGGACACATTATTATTGAGGCGTAACCTCTCGTTTTCCACATCCTTTTTTTTTAATATTACGCATAGATATAGGTATCTACACGTTAAATCACGTGCCTTTTTGTGAAATCTGCCAAAACAAATATACGTCGTGTCAGCGGTGAATGAGTTAATTTTAATTTAAAGATTATGTTATATTCATCGCACTTATGCCCGTTTTCTGAACAATTCTTAAACGGAGTTTAAAGAAAGAAAGAAAGAAAATTTGTTTATTCTGCACAAACAAAAAGCACATTACAAATAAAATAAAAATTATAAATAAAAAAGACATAAAATATACACATACAACGTAGTCAAAATCCTCTTACTAAAGCTAAAAATATTGTCAATTTTGTCCATTGCTTGATTTTAGGGTCAGGGACCAAAGACGACACAAACTTTCAATAGCTGTTGATTCGACATAATTATCTATTTAAGCGAATTCCTTCCTTATGCTCGGTTTTTGAGGTTCTCAGATAAACCCTCAATAATAATTCACTCGACTTTTAAGCTAAATTCTGCCTAAACACGATAACGAACCAATAATCACTATCGAATGGATAAACTCCGTTTAAAAACCTCAGAAACCGGGTATTAGAGGTTCAAATATTGAATAATTGCATGGTAGAAAAGAAAGGATTTGATAGAAAACATACGACATGCCTTGAACAACAATATAGGGAAATTCTCAGTGAAAAATTTGAAATATCATATTCTGTGGGAGCTGTTTACTTCATTCCAGATAGGGATATTTTAGTTTCACATTATGTGTTTTCCCGCTCTCCTCGACTCGCCTGCACTAGGTCATCCGTCATACTTACGCGATACATCTTGCGTCACTTGAAAACATAATTGTCTCATTTCTGGGACTTGTCGGCTCATCAAACTCAGTTTATGCCCAGACCACGTGCCGATACTAAATGTGCCCTAGAATGTCCACCATCTAATACTTACCATTCTTACCAAACTAGGGTAATTACTTGGTGTTGCTGGGGTTTTTCGTTTGGGCTTTGAAGGTTCGTGGCATACCTACCTGTCCGCCATATAGGTTTTATGTGCGGCGGCCATTTTGAAAAAAAAATCAAAATGGCGCGTTAGTACGTATGCCAGGCTCCTTATAAAAATCTTCAAGCCCCTTTATCAGTGGTAGCTCGGAGTCTAGATTTGAACTGTAAACCCCCTATCTACATATATCTTCGGGGAAAATTGCGTGTACTTAAGTATATTATGTTTGACCAAACCAATTTCCCCACAGTTATAACGCAATAAAAACATGGATCCAAGGCGGGAACGCGCGTACGCCCCTCGGCCCCGGCCTACACATGTTAGCCGCTGCGGAAGCCGGGGTGCTATCCCTCGTCATGACGAACCCCATCTGGGTGGTGAAGACCCGCCTCTGTCTCCAGTACAGCGAGGAAAGCCTGACTGACAACAAACGGTACAAAGGCATGGTTGACGGCCTGATGAAGATCTACAGGACTGAAGGGATAAGGGGGCTGTACAGGGTAAGCGAATATAACTATTATTTATTTTGTGTTTTTATACCGAGGCCAGTCCGTGGATGGGTGACCATCTTTACATACCGAGACCCCTCCGTGCCTCGGAAAGTACGTTAAGCCGTTGGTTCCAGTTGTCATTCGTGGATCTTTGACAGTCATTACGGGTCTTCAGAAGCCCGAAAGTCTGACAACCAATCTAAGCCTAGGTGTATCCTATTACTCATGTTAAACAATGGTATTTAGCTGCATCGGGTTAGACTGGAAAGAAGCCGACCCCAACATCGTTGGAAAATGGCTAGGCAATTGATGATTTTGTGTATTTTTTCAGTACTTTTTCCCACTCTAGGAATTTCTCCTGTATCTGTGTTGTCTTAAATTAGACCCATTGCGGATTCTGGTTACTTAAATGGAGCGGTGATATAATGACCTTGATTGACATTTTGAGAAGTGAATTTGGTTTTGCACTTTAAAAAAACGTATGGTCAATGCTTATTCTTTATCATGCCTAAAAGTAATTATATTTAGAAGTATTAGTACCTACGTTAATTAAAAGATACACACAACCTATCATAATTAGCGTTTAATCGCTTAAAACAAAACTGTTTCAATCGATTTTCACAGTGTAATATTACTATGTGTAAGAAAATCCATTAAAATGGTACCTAATGAAGTTGTAGTCTTAACAATATTTAAACCCATTTGATTGGTTGAAACTAGTTTTAAGTAATACTTGAGTCTTAAGTAAGGTTCTATTCCCACAAAGAAGATAGGTACAGCATGATATTATTTTCTTTGTGGGAAAGGGCCAACGTGAGGTATTAGGTACCTACTCGTTCTTAGAAAGCAATCATCAACACTGTTGGTTGCATAATATAACCACAGTTTGTGTTTTGTGTTCTATGGGGGGGCTTGTGGCTAAGTGATATCAGCCGCACGGCTCGATCGATCAGGTTAAGCTACGCTTGCCGCGGTTGGTCCGTGGATGGGTGACCATCTTTACATACCAAGACCCCTCCGTGCCGTTAAGCCGTTGGCCCCGGCTGTCATTCGTAGATCTTTGACAGTCGTTACGGGTCGTCAGAAGCCCGAAAATCTGACAACCAGTCTTACCAAGGGGTATCGTATTACCCAGTAACTGGGTTGTGGAGGTCAGATAGGCAGTCGCTCCATGTAAAATACTGGTATTCAGCTGCATCTGGTTAGACTGGAAGCCGACCCCAACATAGTTGGGAAAAGGCTAGGCAGATGATGAGTTTGTGTTTTATAACATAACCAACGTTAATATTTGCGTTGGAAGTTAGTCAGACCTCGCCAATAATACATTCTGGTTGTAAATATTGAGAATTTAAATTTCAAGTAATTATTAAGTTGATAATTTAATCTTACTAATAATATACACGCAAAAGCTTGTGAGAATCGATGGATGTTTGTTACTCTATCACGCAAAAACTACTGAACGGACTTGGATGAAATTTGGCACACATATAGTTTATAACCAGGATTAACACATAAGATTTTTTTATGCCGATATTCCCACGGTATCGAGACTTATGCAGGTGAAACCGCGGGGCGCTGCTAGTAAAATATATTTCGTTTTACATGCTTTTGAGTTATTTCTTTATTCGGTTTTATTTGAGGTAATTGAATCGCTTTAACGATCGAATTGTAGAATTTGTTCTAGTTATGTTAACTGTAAGAATATTACTAAAAGTTACCTTTTGTGACGAGCCCACAAATGACTCAACTTAAACCAGTAAGGTTGAAGGTTTCATTGCAAAAGAAATATGTAGTACCTACCAAATGATATAGAATGAAGAACCAATAATAAAATTCTTAGATTATGTTTTACTAGCAGCGCCCCGCAGTTTCACCCGCGTAAGTGTCGATCCCGAGGTAATATCGGGATAAAAAGTATCCAATGTGTTATTCTAATGTATAAACTATATTACTGTAAAGTTTCATCAAAATCCGTTCAGTAGTTTTTGCGTGAAAGAGTAACAAACATCCATCCATCCTCACAAACTTTCGCGTTTATAATATTAGTAGGATAAATTGTTTGGAATAAAAATAATGATTATAATATGTTATTAATACTTGCCACATCTGTAACAAGTGTATCATACACATCTCTGTCTATAGATAATTATATCGTGGACACGTTATGATTATATGACGTCATCATTAATTTGTTTCTCCAGTGATGATAATGTTGAGTGGTTGATAATGTTACTGATAGTCCTTTATTTATTTTGTGAATTTCGCAACAAAATGAACGAAGTTTAATGTCCCTAGTAGGGTTGCCAACTTTTTTTATATCAAATATTGTATTTTCAAACTGAATAACGTGATTTCCGAGGCACTAAAGGGATTGTATAGGTAAATGTGTTCACCCATCCACGGACCAACCGCGGCAAGCGTAGCTTAACCTGATCGATCGCCCCGTGAGGCTGTTATTACTTACCCATAAGCCCCTCAAAAATTAAATTGGATGTACCTACGAGTAAAATCAATATTTGCAGAATAATCCGCGGGGTAATTGCGTAACACGCTGACAGTAATAATGGCTTTCATTTTGACAGTTCAACAACATTCATTGCGTTATTGTTATTATACGTTCTTGAGCAGACAAATTTTTCGAACATATATGAAGCAATGGATTAGCAATATCCTTCAAAATGATACAGTGTGTTACGCAATTGGTTCACCACAGTCATGACTGATAAGATTTGAGGTTGTCGGTATGAACTAAATACTTAAAATCACGTGCTCGTTGAAACAGCTGCGAATATTAGTTCAATCTAGATATTATAGCTGACACAAATCTAGACTGTTTTTCCTGTTGACCAATAATGAGCAGTACCTACCTAAAGTCTCATTCTGATTTCAAATAGCCGTAAATATTCTAAATGGTTCGCATGTCGGCGAACAATCATTTAGCATATTTACGGCTATTTTAAATCAGAATGAGACTATGAAAAATTCAAATATACATTGTCAAATTAAATGAGCTATCGAAACTCCGCGAACGTGATGGATATCGATACACGAAGAACACAGATTTTCTCAACTCATACTTCATGTAATAAAACATCCAGCGGTCTTTGAACCCCAAAAAAAACCGTCAATTTTTTTTGTCTCATCATGTCTGCAGTTTCGCTAGCTAATTTGACCCTGTATGCATGACCAGTGGTTCATTTTAGCCCTGGATCGAAAGAGCTGGAAGTCATGGGGAGAGGCCTTTGTCCAACAGTGGGAAGATGCAGGCTAACAGTAACAGTATGCATATGTTTATTTGTTGGAATGTCCTGTTTGTGTCTTTACTTTGTGACGTCATTTACATAAGATAAATAATCGGAAGGGATGATTGATTTGTGTATCGATTGTTCCAAAAATAAATCTGTTATGATAGTGATCGATTTAAAACTTTTATCTTTTATTCTGGATATCTTTTTGTTTTATAAATGGATTAGGTACACGAATGCCAGTTTTTAATTATAATATTTATGTAATAGATAATACATCCATCCTATTTTTAAATCCTGGGTATATGTCAGTTTAGCATATTATCTAATAATAGTATTTGGAATTTTTGCTCTGTAATGATTATCAGCATTTTATGCATTGTAGTGTTTCATTATTGTCATCTAATATTTAGTTGCGTAAATAGAAAAAAGAACATGGACGTTGAGGTTGAGGGCTTCATAATAATGTTATGAAACAATTGACGTCAGAAACAATAAACAAAACGCATGTTGTTGATGATTATTTTGTCACGCTCAGCAAATAACAACAAGATTAATCGAAGGTGATATTTATATTTTTGAGATAACATTAGGGACTTGATAAACAGCCTATAGCAGTTCACCGTTTCACATAGGTCTCTCTTATCACGCCATTTAACTTACATTACATGCTGTTAGCAACATGGGCTTGTCCGGGCAGGCAGCCTCGTGACGTGTTTTATTCATAAAATACATATATAGATACTCAGCCTATAATGTTCCCACTGCTGGGACACAGGCCTCCTCTCTGTGAGAGGGGGTGGGCCGTAATCTAATCGACATTTACGCAGGTGAAACCGCGGGACGCAGCTAGTAAATAATAATAGTCTTCACAGACTCAATTGGCTACAGTACAAAACATATGAATAATATTCAGTACCGTACATCTTCAAACGATTATGTAACCAAGTCATGACTCATGCCTCACCTACATTAAAAAAACCCCGCAAAAGTTTCCCATAACTTAATTAACTGTTATACGTAGGAAAAAAGTCTAATAATAACAGATTGGTTCAAGGACCTTAGAATGCTTGACGTCATACACTTGATGGATTATACTTGAAGGCTTAATCAATTTATTGATCGTATATTATTATTATGCTGTCAAGTCGAGTGAAGCTTTCAGTATGGCCTTTCAGTTTTGTCCTTTAGATGGGAAAGGTTAGATAAAAGGCAGATGCTAACATTTGGAGGATATTAGGCCCGTTTTTACTTACACTATAATCCATTGACATTTAAATAAACCTTTTTTACTGTCCGTTCAACCGACTTTGACTTCTATACCGTAGGCATAAGGATGGTATTAAAAGCAAAAAAGTGGTTACAATACCAACTGTTTACTGCAGCTGCCATATGTCATGCCACCAACGCAATAGAATTCAAAATCGGTTGAACGGACTGTAAAAAAGGTTTATATAAATATCTAGTCTTATTCCAAATGGAGTAATAGGTGACTTCTATACTCCTAAATTAAAGCTACTAACGCACTGTCGGATTTTCAAATTTGGGCATTGAGCCGAGGGTTGCGAAAACGAGCATAAAATTTCCCAATTTAGAAATGCAATAGTGATTTGGCTTTCTGTTGAGCATTCAGCGGTCGTAAGCCATGAAATGCTTTTGAAAATTCGTCTCTAGCAAGCAAGAATGATCTTCAACAAAGCACAGTCATTTTTTTTTTTTTGAGGGTGGGAAATCATCAAATGACTCCTCCCGCTCTGGATGGAGCGGAAGGGAGTGTCAGACTCTTACTACTAAAACCCACCCGTGTTCCTTCCTTAGCTCTTTATGTTCCGGGGTAGCTGCTACCCTTTCGGACAATCCCGCTGAACAAAACACTGTCTTAGAAATAAAAGAAGTATGGCTGTGGCTGATGATGATGATGAAATCAAAGACAAATATTTATAAAATTCGAAACACATGACTCCTAACGAAACGTCGACAAATAAACAATATTATGAATAATTTTCCTTTAAATGTAAATATACTTCTGTGTAGAAAGGTCACGTGAACACTCAACATAGTATATCATTGTATGTAGGTTTTAGACCTTAGTACCTCCATCCAAGGCTACAAGGGCCCATAAAATGAACAAATAGAAACGCTTTGACAAGGTCGAATGTCTACGAAGTTGAGGAGAATAGAATTGGAAATGATGAATGTAGATGAATCATGTATGATTTATGTTCAGAAATGATGGAATAAAAACCGGCCAACTGGGAGTCGGACTCGCATACGAAGGGTTCCGTACCACCGTTATAAAAAAATCACGTTTGTTGTATGGGAGCCCCCCTTAATTTATTTTATTTTTATTTTATTATTTATTTTTAAAGTGAATATACAGCTGAGTATTTTGTGAATATTTCAAGTGCCTACCTGTTGCCATTATTGATATCGAGCAAAAAAGGGCAAAAAAGTCGCGTTTGTTGTATGGGAGCCCCCTTAAATATTTATTTTATTTTGTTTTTAGTATTTGTTGTTATAGCGGCAACAGAAATACATAATTTGTGAAAATTTCAACTGTCTAGCTGTCGCGGTTCTTGAGATATAGCCTGGTGACAGACAGACGGACAGACAGCGAAGTCTTAGTAATAGGGTCCCGTTTTTACCCTTTGGGTACGGAACCCTAAAAAAGGATGAATGTTTAAGCCATGCTTATGTTTTGATAATCTAATACATAAATTGAATGAGTATAAATAGAAAGAGAGCAGGGATGTTGCGAACATTCGCATCCGCATCCGCAAATGCGGATCATCCGCATAGATTTGGACATCTGCATCTGCATCCGCATCCGCATTAATCAGTGCGGATGTTCATGCGGATGCGAATATCATGCAAGTAGCGACAAGAAAGCATTGGGCGGGGCCCGGCGATTGGCGCGTGCCGGTCGCACGTGGCAATGTCCAATGGGAGCAAAGAAATTGGTGACAAGATTCGACACGTTTGTTGTGGTGCATCATTTGTTTCTTGTAAATAAATAATTACGTTTTTATTTGCGCTGCGGAATATTTATCGTATAAA
This sequence comes from Hydraecia micacea, assembly GCA_914767645.1. Classification (NCBI taxonomy): domain Eukaryota; kingdom Metazoa; phylum Arthropoda; class Insecta; order Lepidoptera; family Noctuidae; genus Hydraecia; species Hydraecia micacea. The sequence goes on along the minus strand of OU611776.1, from coordinate 3,870,086 downwards.
TAGATATTTTAAATGTTGTTGTAATACAGTGATCATTGTGTGTACCTATTAAGAGTTTACAAAATAAGTGTTTATGGATAAACTTTAAATTAGTTGGACTAATATAAGATCGCAAGGTAAATTCTATTATGTTGCACTGGTAATACGTTTTATTGTAGGTAAAAAATATCGTTTTCATTTCTCATACTCGGAAAGTAGTGTTTGTTTGATCCGAATAGCGGGTGGAAGACGCTGCTTCCCACCACAGGGCGGGAAAGACTCATAGTAATTACTTCCCTCTTTAGGGTGGGAATGAATTTTAAAAATAGAACTGTAGTCAGCTACGAAATGTTTTACATACATTAAGAAAAATAGAAAAATGCTGCAGTCTTGTGAGTGTATAAACAGCCAGTGTGAATAAAAAGAAAAACCTATCAAGCGGGACGGCCCGCGGCGGTGACACACCGCGTGTTCCATATTTAAAATAGTACACAAATTGTTCTAACATCTCAATTAATTTTACATAGGTACCTACTATTCATGTTATTATTATCAGTAAATATTTTAGAAAAACCACTATTTTTTACTTTCCTTATATTCGAAATGAAAAGTAGAGTGTTTAACACGGGTGAAAGGAATCAATTCCTACTCGGACTATAGCCGCCCTCGCTGCGCTCGGGCGTCTAAATACCTCGTATGGGAATAGATTCCTTTCGAACCTCGTATAACAATCTACTATTTATGACCAAACTTCTTTATTTTTCTAGTGTGGTTTTTTTCGGTTTGATTTGATTCTTCATTTTTGGTTTGATTCTTCATTAACAGACTTTATTTACATAATATCTTAAACATCCGCATCCGCATCCGCATCCGCGGATGTGAGCCTTCAAAACTCCGCATCCGCATTCGCATCCGCGGATGTGGAAAAATCAGCATCCCCAACATCCCTGAAAGAGAGTATGAGAGAGTATCAGTCGTCCGCAGGCAAGATGGGCGGACGACATTGTTACCATCGCGGGCAGAACCTGGATGAGGCTGGCTCAGGAACGGGGGTATTGACACAAGAAAAGAGAGGCCTATGCCACGGTAATGTTCTCTAAAATCTATTCATGTTTCAAATTGATGTTATTTCAAGTTAAACAAAAATCAACTTTATTTTAATGGTTATGAAGTTGATTTCAGAGTGACGTAGCACTATTGAAAATGTTATAAAAATGTTTGGTGTTGTAGCGTAAACTGCGCTTTATTGTGTAGGAATTGAAAGTTACTTTTCCATAAACTCATATTTGTTTACATTTTTGGCAAATAAGTCGCGAATGCAGATTACATAACTGTGCCTATGCTAAGCAATAGGTAAAAAAATAGAAAGAGGCGCTCCACAAATGAATAAATCAATTAGACGAATTTTTACCTACTTATATTGTTTACAAACTTAATTATTTATTATGATGTGTATTTGTACCTAAGCTTAACCTGGATATTTTTAATTCATGTATCAATCATACTTAATGGCTTTAAGTCCAATGACTTCTTCTAATCCCACAACACATTTATTATCGAGATGGTTAATAAGAGGCGCCCGTGGCTAAATAATAACAACCGCACAGGTCGGTCGATCAGGTTAAGCTACGCTTGCCGCGGTGGGTCTGTGGATGGGTGACCATCTTTACATACCGAGACCCCTCCGTGCTTCGGAAAGCATGTTAAGCCGTTGGTCCCGGCTGTCATTCGTGGATCTTTGACAGTCGTTACGGGTAGTCAGAAAGCCCGAAAGTCTGACAACCAGTCTTACCAATGGATAGGATATCGTATTACCCAGTAACTGGGTTGTGGAGGTCAGATAGGCAGTCGCTCCATGTAAAATACTTATATTCAGCTGCATCCGGTTAGACTGGAAGCCGACCCCAACATAGTTGGGAAAAGGTTAGGCAGATGAGATATCAAGATTGTTAATTTAATACGCATGTATAACCCAACGCATTCTGGTTACGCATGTTAAAACTAGATAGAAAAATCTATATGCTCCTTCTTTAAATATTAAGTAGTCAAATAAATAAAGAAGTTAAGTGAGTATGAAGTCAATAAATAGGCCTAGAATGCGTTGTCGATAAGGTCTAGAATGCGTTGTCGATAAGGTGAATTTGGACTCTGTGATCATCACCCTAACAAAAGTTGAAACAAATGCGGCTAATGGCAGATTCCTATAATTTACGGACCGATTAAGACTCTTGTATCTTTACCAATAATGAACAAAAAACCTTATAGTTTTGCAAAGAAGACCCTCCCAAATGGACGTAGTTGTTACAGGTAAAATTAGCTTACGAATCTATTTAGGTATATGCCCAGATTGGCTATAAAAAGACTACTATTGGTAATCAAAACGATTCGTTTTTGTTTATAGGAACCGAGCGCAAGATAGCCGATGCCCTCGACCCTCACCTAAAGAGGCTCTCGTTAAAAAGATAGGTCAAAAAGATAGCTTGGAGCCCTGACTACCGAGTAGATTAGACTTTATACATATAAACAAATATCATAAGTCTTCATGCCAATGTAAGTTTAAAGATGACTGCTCGATTCACCTCTGTAAAATTAATTGTAAAATCGAGTAGATAATATTATAATTGGGTCTGTTTTGCATACCAAACGCTCAATCCAGTTTAAGGTGTATAGAAGGCCCACTGACCTTGTGCATGTGGGCGGAGCCAAACGCCCTACTCCCGAATACGTAAAACGCGCGCGGTGGCGCACTACACTAAAACTAAGATCAAAGAATATGCAGAGACGCAGACATGCCGCACGTAGGTCGCTATTTTTGCCTACGATTCCAGAAGGGAATAGCGGATGCAAGGCTGATATATTTTGTATAGATAGATACTTATTACGTTTTATTATTATATGTATTATTATTATTTTCCTTTATTCGTCTATATACATATAAATTATAATTATTTTTAAATATTAGAATATAAAAAAAATATATAAAAACATTTAAAAATATAAAAAATTATTATTATTATTACTTATATGTTACGTATATTTTAAGTTTTTCTGGACATTATTTTTTAGCATTTATGTGGAAGAAAATATATTTATTTAAGTCATAAGTAATTTATTTCATAACAATATAGGTAGATACATTGTGTTGAAATAAAAAAAAATAACGTATTACAATTGCAATTAAAATAAAATTAATTAAATACTGCACAATGCACAATGCATAGAACCTTGCCTCAGTCACACCAATACCTTCGTGCGAGACAGAATGTCGGACAACACTACCGATAGTCGACATTTTTAACCGACTTCAAAAAAGGAGGTTCTGTATTCGACCCGTATGTATGTATGTTTGTATGTATGTATGTTTGTATGTCCGCGATTTCCTCAAAAACTAATGAATCAATTTTAATAATTCTTTCACTAATGTGATCAACATACTTTCAGGAAGGTTTTAGTATATAATACACTATGTACAGTGGGTTATATGAGTTACCTGACCCACCCTATAAACGAAGGAATTTGAACCCTCTGCCTGTAACATTAAAAGTTATTTCATTTGTATGAGTTTATCAGACTAGCGCTACTCGGTAATATTTTCACCTAACTTGTAATAAGTGGGTAGTTGAAAGACAAATATGCGTATTCATTATAAAACTAGTATTCAAATGTTACTAAAAATACGGGTAGGAAAATAAAAATGAACCGTCACAATAATAAAGCTAAAAGCCAGTCTACGCACAATTGCAGTGACTACGCGTGAATATGTTTTACCTTGCCTTACTAAATTGCGAAAACAACGTCTTTTTCCAAGTTTTTAATTTATTTTTTATAGTTTTATTATCATGTCTCAATTGAGTGATTATTTAAAATACAAAATAATCTATTTGCACGAGGAGAATGTTGGCATTAGAGAGATTGCTAGGAGACATAATATTATAGCAGTAAGTGTATTTTTCTAATTTTATACTTTGTTTTTATACCTAACTATTCCTTATGCCGTGACGTAAGCAAACATATTTTTTATAACGTATAGTGACACCTGTTTCATTTCTTTGTTTCACAGAAATACAGTCAGATTGTGGTTAAAACGTAAACCCAATAGAAAACTTGTGGGGTCAAATGATTTTAAATTGGGATTCATCAGAAGTCAGGAGAATTTGGCGCAACTTGTGATTTCAACGTTCTCATGAAGAGTAAGTGATGCTTGCTGGAACATGGTGTGCGGCATGCGAAGCCGCTTGCAACAAATTGTGGAAAGAGATGGTGCTCCATTTCGCTATTATGATATCACCACCGCCCGCAGTCAACAATACTTACTTACGTGTCAGTGTGTGTGTTCATCATAATTTCTATGGAAGTGTTTCATACAATGAATAAGCAGGTCCTTTTTACGATCATAACCATATTTAAAACTAAAAATATTTAAGTATAAAAAAATTATAAAGTAGGTAAAACATCAAAGTATTTAGTGCTATTTTTTCACTTATATTTTAGTAATTACTATTTTCTAAAAAAATATTTTCACTTATAGTTGAAGTAGGTAAGTATGATAGTTAATGTGGTGATGTTATTGTTATAAAATAGAAATACCTATATATATTTCTAAACATATAACATGTTGATTCACTACATGTAACTGATTACTTACCTACTTAAAAATAAAAATGGGTATTTTATAGGCATTGTTGAAACGAAGAAACTAAAATTCAAGCTTATCATAGAATACCTTATATTTAAAACAAGTAATTAATTTTGTAAGTGATTATTTTGTATTTATTTTGAATAAAATCGTTATCATAATCATTATTGTTTTTTATTTCTCATGTTAGGTATTTGTTTTTAAATAGTTCATTTAAATTAACTATTTTAATTTAATATAAATAATGTTTTGGATTCAAAAAACATAATTGAATATTGTAAACATAAAGCTACAAGAAGTGGAAAGTTTGTTTTGAACTCGCAACCATGTTGCTATAGGTTCACTGTTGCAACCACTAGACCAAATCGACTTAACAAGTATCGTTGAAATTAACAACTCCATCATGTGACAAAACAGTATTCAAAAGCTTACCTACCCTAAGGTTACGTGTTAAAGATCAAATTGGCATAACTGTATTCTATAATATTTACCTACCTTGAACAAGTCGTTCTATGTAGTTCGTGAAGCTCGAAATCGAATAACACATTTATCTACTGCTAATTGCAGAAGGTTCAAATTCGTATAACTTTTAGGTGGGTCAGCTAACACATATAACCCACTGTACTTATTCTTATGTACGATGTTATATGCATAAATGTACTGCATCTCCGGCATTTCTATGCGAATTTTGATGATTCTTCTAGTCGGTGTCTTCAATTCCTCAATGCACTAGTGTTATTTGAATTTGTGTGGAGTAGGTACAACTAAAAACTAAAAAATATTTTTTTTATTTTTGCACGTGTGAACTCTGCGGTTCGCGACACCACACCACTGGCGCTGGTGTGTTCCTCTGTGGCCGGACCACAGTTTAGTACTTTCATCGGAATATATATACACACATCAAAAGTGTCTAGGGATCAAGCATTTTTATGCGGATTTCTTGAGATTGAGATGTGGCTTTGTAATAAATTTATGATTTTATAAATTTATATGGATCCTTTTTGGTGCATTTCATAATTTGAATCAGGAACTGTGAATCAAATTCGAGTAAAAGATGAAAATCAGCTGTCAATATTTTCCCTATAAAAACATACAACGCATTGAAGACATTATTAGTGCTACTGTTTCCCTACTACTGATTAAAACCAACGTTATTATGGAGCGGCGACGTCATTTAAGCAGGGAAGAAATGCTCAGAGCCGTGGGAATAATAGAAGCTGGTTCCCGGCAACGTACTGTGGCTTTAGCTCTGAATACAAGTCAGAGTGTTATCAGTCGACTTTGGACACGTTACCGAAGCACTGGTACCGTGGCTGAGCGCCATGGAGGACGGTATCGCTGCACCACACGGAGACAAGACCGATACATTCAAATCTTAACTCGAAGAGCTCCAACAATAACCGCCATGATGTTAGCCGTGAGGCTTCATCACTCTTCAGGGAACTTAATTAGCGACCAAACAGTCAGAAACCGCTTGCATGAAGTGAACCTTCATTCCCGAAGACCGCTACGGGTACCACCTATAGCAATGCACAATCGTAGGATTCGATATCAATGGGCTCTTGAACACAGAAATTGGGCAGAAGAACAATGGCGTTTCGTGTGCTTTTCTGATGAGTCTCGTTTTGGTATGAGACCGGATACAAGACGTATACGACACTGGAGAACCCCTGGACGCCAACAGCGATTAAAATCCTGCCAGGAAGTCCATCCTTATAGTGGTGGAACCATCATGGTATGGGCGGGTATTTGGATCGGCGGAAGAACTGAGTTGATTTGGATCAGAGGCAACCTCAACGCTCAAATTTATGCTGAGATGATTGTATCAGACGTCATCGTTCCTCTACAAGTGCAAATCGGTCCCTTATTTCAGTTAATGCATGATAATGCACGACCGCACACCGCAAGAGTTGTAAGACAGACTCTCGCTGCAGCTAACATCAATGTCCTGCCCTGGCCTGCTCAGTCGCCAGACTTGAACCCGATTGAGCATGCATGGGATATGCTACAGAGAAGAGCTCTGCCGAATATGGAGGGTATCCAGTCGCAAGAAGACCTTTTTTTGTTGTTGCAACGAACATGGGCTGCCATTCCACAGCGTGATTTGGATGAACTCATTTTGAGTATGCCAAACCGATGTTCTTGTGTTGTTAGTGTTCGCGGTAGAAACACGGATTATTAATTGTTTAAGTTACCCAATAAAATTTTAAAGAAAACTGTTATTTCAGTCTTTTTTTCGAACTTTTGTGTTAGTGGTTCAAATGTCAAAAACCCCTTTATTAGGAAAATGGCAAATTTCTTTATTAATGCAAAGGTGACTTGGTTTATCGTTACTGTGACAAACGAAAACACTTTATTTGATGAATCCTTAAAGAAAATTTTAATTAATATCAATCAGGAGAAAAGTTATTGCAAAAATATATGTTAATCCCTAGACACTTTTGATGTGTGTATATTTTTAGTACCTCAAGAGATATCTTTTTATTTAACAATTTATGTGGTCCGGCCACCAGGCAGTGCTTCCTGGCCGCGCCACCTCAAACTAAATAGAGTATAATGAACTATTAATAAATCAATATCACGAAAAAAACTACCTAAAGAGTACCTTGCATACGACAAATATCTTTATTTGTAATACTGATTGACTATATTTTTATTAATACGCGGTTTTGGTACACTCTTTTTTTCATTATTATTTCTTGTTTAAAGGGTTAAATGCTTAAATTCAATCTATTGACTTTAGTTTGTTATATAAAACACTTTTCCGTCTTTTATAATACCTTGTATTAACAATTGTTAATATTTTATTATGAAAATATATTTTTTGAAAGATGGCGGCTGCGAAAATATTCGAATTTTTCGTCACGGGTGTCGTTTTCATAATTTTCGATGGTGCTAAAGCTGATGGTGAAGTCAAAATGAAAATCCAAGATTGCGGCTGCGAAAATATTCGAATTTTTCGTCATGGGTGTCGTTTTCATAGTTTTCGATGGTGCTAAAGTCGATAGTGGGGTCAAAGTGTAAATCCAATATAGCTGCTGCGGAAATTTTGTTTTTGGTTAAAATCATACGTGAGAAGTCTTTCTTGACTTGCTTTGCCTTGGCATTTTTACTTATTTACAAATTATCGTATATTTACACAATATACAATATAAACAAAAACAGTATTTAGAAATGGCACCACTAATAAGTAAAGCGTCCACGCGCACAATAGAAATGGGCCCTCCGCAGCGAGCTAGTCTATAAACGCACACTGATACAATTCGTTCGTAAATATTTGCACTAACACAAACAAACGCGCGTAGTCGTTCGATAGCCGGGGCGGAGCAGCGAGCGACACAGCCATCCCGTCTCAATGCTAAAGCACGACTGCCGCCCGCGCCCGCGCAGAGCACGTCTTTACCTCTATCTCAAAATTGGACATTTTCTTTGAAAATGTTGATTGATTTACAAAAGCTGTTTCATGTATGTAGTACCTCTAACCATAATTTTTTTAGTGTAAAAAGATTTCCAAACTTCAAAGCCGTTTAGAAGTAGTAGGGAATATTAGCCAAAAATAGCGGTTTGGTAAATATTTTTTTAAGGCAAAAGTATTAGCCATACGAAAAAATCCTGTTTCAGAAATGTTGTACATGAATCTATAGCAAACATATATTTTTTTCAGAACTTCTAACCAAGCCGTTAATGAGAAATAGGCTTCATAAAGTGACCGTGTTACGGTACTAAACGAGAGTAAGGCCCTTAAGCCGGTCAACTGATACTCACACCCGTTCACAGTTCATAGATATGGAATTCGGATTGCGATATATCTTTTGAATTCGTAATATATTCTATATATTTACTCATGACGAGCGGGGATCGCAAAATGAGTTTTATTCTGTTGGATACAAGATTGAAAATTGATTGGCAGTTGATTGTTGGATATCTTAAGGAGTATGTGACAAAAAGTACAGTGTTGAATATGAATGTGGAAGGTTATAAGAAAATATAGACCGAGGCAAAGATGGATGGATGGAAATGGGTTGTAGAAGAGATATTAAAGCTAGGAAGGAGTTTAGAAGACGATTTATCTGTCTACACGAAGAAAAGGACTCCAAATAAATTGATAAAAGGACAAGAGGATGCTGATGATTATCAGAAAGAAGTCAGCCTTTAAAGCAAGAGTGCATAGGCATCTTCTGGGCTTGCTCGTTCCATTATAGACCTCATCCATCGCTTTTCACCAGGCAAGATCGAGGTCAAGAGCTGGCCCATTTTGCAATAAAAAAAAAAGAAGCGGTAGATCCAAGGCACAGTTTAGTCCAGGAAACTATGGGGAGTGGCGTTGTTCTAAATCTAAACTAACCTTCGCGAAATGTTAAAGTGAATAATGATGAAACTCCGGTGGTCGTTGCCACAGCTATCATTGCATATTGATAAACCCTGTTTAAGCCGATGTGGACCCGTTTTATCACAAAGTTCATTATTGTTAGAAATTAATTGAATTGCGTGCCAGATGTGTCAATTAATAACTTGCGTTCATTGTTTTAAGGGTATAAAAAAGTTTTTTTTTTTATGTACTGAATGAATGTTCTCTAAATAGTAAGTTTAAGTTTAGTTCATGAGATCACTGTTTTCGTTGACATTTATAATGGCTTCTCATTAAAGAGGACAAGCACCGCCCTCTATACTATAATGTAAGAGATGGGATTTAAAAAAACCTGAAAAACACTATGATTTAAGTTTTTTTTTAGGTTAAAAAAGAGCCATAGCCATTAAAAAAAATATCATGACGATCTGCGTCAAACAATATCATGACGTAGACCGGTTGAATAATGCAGAAATGTAAAAATGTAACCCTTCTTGGCAGTCGAGTAAGTGTTATGTTATGAATGAATTTATTATGAAGCTGTCACTGTTGTTGTGTGTTTGTTTTAATCGTTGAATTGTTCTATGCGTATGACACATCAGTTCTGTTGACCGTAATATATTTGTGATATCACTACTGACATAATGCTCCATTTCACTATTGATTTAGCAAGACAAACTGAACTTAAACCCCTTTATTTTTAAACGTTGCTTAAAGTTAACTGAAGACTGCCTGTCGGTCTTCTACAGACTGTACTTCGGTGAGTGTGCCCAAGAACTCCACGACCTCATTCCACCGGCCCTCTTCTACCTTCGGACATCCAGACGCACAGCATGTTACCATCCCTACCTGGTTGCTATTCCACCAATTCGCACTAGGCCTTTGCAAATGTCCTTTATAAGTAATGCGCACAGCAAAAGAGTGGAACTCTCTACCTGCGTCTGTTTTTCCGAGCGCATACAACCCAAATCTCTTCAAAGTGAGAGCGAACAGGCTTCTTCTGGATAAGCTCGCTCCATCGTCGACTTTGTCTCTGTCACCTTTGACCAGGACTAGAGTCAAGAGCAAGTCCATTTCAAATAAAAAATAAAGTTTAAACGTCAAAGTGTGTGGTTAAGCTGTCCCTAATCACTACTTAACTTTAAGCAACGTTTATGAATAAAGGGGTTAATGATTAACGTCTGCTTAAACATACATTTTTTGACATTAAACCGTTACTATTTTTAAACGTTTATAAATAAATCCCATAGTACTTACTGTTATGTTAAAAGGTTCCATTTTGCACAGTCACGTGTTTTAGTTCTGTCCTGAAAATAAATAATAATAAATTCATTCATTTCAGGTAGATAACGCCCATTAACAAACATAAATTACGAGAAATCATAATGAAATAAATCAAAGTCAAATAAACTAAGAAACTTCCGGAAGTTGTCACAAGTTATGGACGATAATAATAAAATCGATTGATCAATGATTGTGACGTTGTCGGAATTGATTGAGATAGTGAATCGTCGATATTATAAATCTGTTTTGAGATCGTATAACAGACTAGATATACTTACTATACTTACTACATAGATAAAGGTACTTAAACAGAAAAAACCACATGACTTAGTTAACCAACTAAACGTAACGTAATACCAGTCTATTTCAGTTGTCATGCTATGCCACAGTTGTACTTACAGTGTACTCTTCAATTTAGCAACGTTATAATTCATTAAAAAAGTTGCTCTGTGACGTATAGACTGGTATTATGTTTAGTCGGTTAACTAAGTCACGTGGTTTTTTGTTTACCTTTATTTAACTACCTAAATCTATGGAGTATAGTTAAACTGAAGTCGCTCCGCCCGCGATGGCGTTAATTTTCGTCATTTTTATTTTATTTTCTAAACACATACGATGTAGCTCTGGCTCCTAAACTAAGTTGGCCTGTAAGTTAGGTCAGGAGCCGGAATTTAGATTACCGTGAAGTAGTTTAGTTATCTAAACGTATCTAATTATGGTACTACTAAAATTAGTTCTTAAAAACGTCAAAAAACAAACAGACAAACTCAAAAACTTATGCTGATTGCTGTCGCATTCATTAAAAAAACAGTGCGAACATTTGCAACAGTCAAGTCCTTTTCATAATATTATTATCAGACCAGCTAATGTCCAGTCCAGATGACGTTGGGTCTTAAGGTGAATGCGCAGTGGTAGACCGCGAAATTCAAATTTACTTAGGTTTTTCGCAATTTTCAGATCAGTGTCAGGTTGTATTTTGATCAAAATTTGATTCGCGACTATAACAGGTACGTATTTACAGAATTATAATCATTAGAATCATTAATACATCTTTCTAAGTTAGATTTGTACCACGACAACAAATCTCTTATGGAAAACTGCTTAGTGGTACAAATCTAACTTAGAAAGATGTATTAATGATTCTAATGATTATAATTCTATAAATACGTACCTGTTATTGTCGCGAATCAAATTTTGATCAAGATACAACCTGACACTGGCCTGCAAATTGCAAAAAACGTAAGAAAATTTGAATTTCGCGGTCTACCCTGGCACTTCCCCCTTAAACAAACATCTACAATTACTTGGTTTTTCCACAGTAATCATACTTTAGTTCACAAATATTTGTTTGGCGTAAATAGTTCGCGTTTATGTAAAATCTACGTATGTACACACGGCTACACATCAAGCTATACATAACCAGTATAAGCTGACTTCTGGTTGTACGAAAAACCTATAAAATGCGAGGTCAGCGAAAACTGGAAATGTATAGCTTGATGTGTAGCCGTGTGTACATGGACATTTACTTTGTTGCCACAAACCTAAGGAAACATTAGAAAATATGCGCTTTTATAAATTCTAACGCGACGATATTATTGTGGACGTTCACGTCCATAAAATGTATGGAAATACGTTATAACGTTATCGTGGACGGTAATTTAAAAGCGTATTCCTTCATATATTTTGCTTCCCTATGTTATTGTGATATCGTGGACGTCTACGTTAAGAGGAAATGCGGGTGGTCGTTTCTCCATAGAAACGCTCTCGCTTATTTTCTTTCTGGTTAATGACCATAAAGCAATGTTTTTTTTTTTTTTTTTCAGAATAATCAATATTAACTACTTGTATAACAACAGAGGCCTAGTGTACAAATTTGACAACTATTAATGAAAAAAGAAAAACATAGAGATATAGTATATATCCTTCTTATTCAGTTTATGAAATATCTTTTAAATTGTTCCAATATTGGAGAAGGAAATAGGCGAGAGCCAAACCTCGAATTACGAATTTTTACTTAGGATTTTTCAAGCCTCGCCGACCGCATTTCATTTTAAAATCGTCACGTTAGAAATTATAAAAACGCCCATTGGGAAGTATCCAATGGACGTTCTTCTTAGCGTGGCGCTGGCGATGGCAAAAACATTTTTTTTTTTCATTTGTTTGACCCAATATTCTGCAACGCGGATAGTATTCGCTGGCGCAGACATTAGTTACTCACGTGTGCATGTGCGAGAGTGCAAAACCATGACCAAAACAACCCGCGTCATTTAATAGCGGACGATGGAAACGCGGGTACAATCCAGACCTGTAGTGCTATTCTGTAAAAATCTCACCGTGAAAACTTGGGTGAAGTGACCTTAAAGTGAGCTGTCAATAGTGTCAATCCCTAGCATCAGGTGGAATGACAGCTCACTTTAAGCTCACTTCACCTAAGTTATCACGGTGATCTTTTTACAGAATAGCACCGCTGATATGTATCACTTCAAATTGGATACTCAATAGTTTTATGTAACAAGTTTTAATGTCCATTGTCATCCTTTGTAAAAAAAAATACATTAATTATCTGTTGTTTTTATGTTGTACGTAATAAAGAGTATTCTATCTATTTACATCACACTAATATTATAAAGGCGAAAGTTTGTGAGTGTGTGTGTGTGTTTATATGTTTGTTACTTCTTCACGCTCAAACGCTGGACCAATTTAAAAAAAAATTGTATGGAGGTAGCTGACACCCTGGATTAACATATAGGCTACTTTTTATCCCGATATTCCCATGGGATCGAAACGTATACGGGTGAAACCGCGGGCCGCAGCTAGTCTCTAATAAAAACAATAGCTTATAGAATGGTATTTAAGTCGTGCCCAGAATCGTTTGATTTTCGACCTTCAAACTGTCTAAATGTCGATAGCTATTTTCATTTGAAGGCTGAAACTAAATGGACAATATTCCAGTTACCAAACTTAGGCATAGGGTAGAATAAAACTAGATCCGTCATCCGACAAACGTTTTTTTTTTTTGGTTGGGATATTATTAAATAACTTTTTTCGATCTGGGCGGAGCGGGAGGGCGTGTCAGATTTTTACTAACTAAACCCACCCTTGTTCCTTCATTTGCCTGTGCCAGGGGCCACGGTATCTCTTTCGAACAGCCCGCGACCCTGGCAGGCATGGGCCCGTTAGTTAGTGCTGAAACCTTTTTGAGGCGCGCGTGGAACACAACGCGCCGTCGACCCGGGCCTGGTCTTTACCGGACGGCGGAATGCGACAGCCTAGAGTATACGTATAACTACAGTATTATATACTCTAAGGCGACAACCTTCACTAAGTACTTCATGTCTGGTTGACGAAGCCTGTTAGACGGCCATGTTACTCCTTTGTTGTCTGAAACTAACTTACCACAATACTACACCATCTTTTCATGTCTTTGAATGAAATCTGTTATGCCTCTGAACTTAAGCTTCAGATTTGCATGACGTCTCCATTTTCAGCATTTTTACCGACCGTAGAGGTCAATTACATGACTGTTTTGTGCTATCAATGTCTAGACTGAAGTGCTTAAACAATATTGCGTGCTTAGATGTGCTTAATATGATAGCAAAACTGTGGTTTTCATTTTCTGTGGTTTTTGATTATATTATATAGAAAAAGTCTAAATGTTTGATCAGTATTAAAATGAAATGTATAGACGCCAGCACATCAAGCTACTCCAATCTGTCAAATTTATTTAATAGATTTTCAACTTTATCGCTAAAGTACCTATAAGGTTCAATATTTAAAGATTGGGAAAATTTGACAGTTTCGGGTAGCTTGATGTGCTGGTGTGTCTGTACATAAATAAGAACTTAAGTATACCTAATTCATAAATGAAATAAAAATATAATATCCTAACTTAGCTAAAACTATTAACTAGGTAAAATATTGCGTCGAAAAATTTCAAATTTTACCTTCAATCAGCTAAGCCTATCGCAGTCCACTGCTGGGCATAGGTCTTCCGCAACCAGTCTGTCCTAGCCACCTTTTTAAGGTCGCCCTCGGCCCTGCAACTAGAAAAAAAAAATAACTTAGGTAATTCATATGAAAACGTGTTCGCCTTACGACATAAGACATAAAATGTTCTGTGAAAATATTCAGTGCTCATTCGAAAGTATTACATAAAACGTTTTTTATGAAATAAGTATTTAATCTAGACGTAAATAAATCATATAACTTTATCTGTTATGTATGACTATGATGTCATAGATAAGGAGCTGAAACTGTACACAAATATTTACGTGAAAATAGTATTATTATGTCCATAATACATCTTCTTCTGTCTATATACTTAAATAAAACAAAGTCGGGTTAGTTACACCATTTTTTTCTCGACAACGGCTGGACCGATTTTTATGATTTTTGATTTTTTGGATTTTTCTCCGCCCCGAATAGCAGAATAAAACAAAAATCATCATCTGCCTAGCCTTTTCCCAACTATGTTGGGGTCGGCTTCCAGTCTAACCGGATGCTGAATCAGATTTTCGGGCTTCTGACGACCCGTAACGACTGTCAAAGATCCACGAATGACAGCCGGGACCAACGGCTTAACGTGCTTTCCGAGGCACGGAGGGGTATTGGTATGTAAAGATGGTCACCCATCCACGGACCAACCGCGGCAAGCGTAGCTTAACCTGATCGATCGACCCGTGCGGCTGTTATTATTTAGCCACAAGCCCCTCAAGCAGAATAAAACAAAAATAATGAAGATAATTAATTTTGTCATAAATTCGTTTTTATTGATTCTGAGGCGGCACGAAGTTCGCCGGGTCAGCTAGTTATGGATATTATAAAGTTATCATCAAATTTCCGGCACCCATTTATTATTGCTGTGGAAAGTTTTCAAATATTTATGAAGAACACAATAACATGAATAAATTCATAAAGAGCAATAGCTCTACTGTTATAAGTAGGTACTTACAATAAATGTATGTAATAAATAATGAATATCAGAAAGATCGCAGTATGTAGAAAGTTAGAAACTCATTATTAATAATATATTTATGTAACTTATAAAGATAACGTTCATGAACATAATAGTTATGGTGTTCATTCATTGGTCTATTTGATACTACGAGTATGGGCCATACCTCTGCCAAATGATGATATCTTTACTAATAATAAAGCTGAGGTGTTTGTTTGAACGCTCTAATATGTGGAACTTACCAGTAGTATGTGAAAAAACATTTTTGAAAGAAAGAAAGAAACAAAATACATTTATTTGCATTTGTTAGCCCATTTCTTGAACTTCTTCAAGAATTGGGCTGACAAATGCAAAAATGTTCTTAAAATTACGAGAATTGCCCTTCTATTAGTTACCATGGATTCAGTACGTGATTCTGGATCTGCTGAATTCATGGTTATAGTTTGCGCTGTCCCTGCCACCATGTATTTACTTACAACAGGAAAAAGCCAATTTTCATCAATTTCGAATGACGCACAATGCTATACAATATACTATCGTTTTTTTTGAAGAGCGCTAAGTATTAAAGTGACAAATGATTGATGTAGCCTTGCTTGATGTAAGATCAAATTCGAGTCAGTTCGTACCAATTTTTAAACTAACCGATATTTAAATAATTGTTTTAAATCACGAAAGAGATTGGTTATGTAATAAAGATAAGATCAGCTTTTATTAAAATCCTTTTGTTATCGAATCTCAAGGTGTATACTTCATTGCATGACAATCAACATAATCTTTTTAGAGTTCGCGAGCGGAAATGATGCTTGCTGCTATATCAGATCATATCTATCAAATTAATGTATTGTCATATACCTATACGGAACGAGTATTATACAAGTTTTATTTTGATAAGCCAGGAGTAAGTGGATAAAAATTGCATTGCAAAAGTCCATCTTCTACAAAACTATTTGATGGTACTAAAGAAAAGCTAAAAAAAAGTAATAAGTGTCATAAAATCATGGATCAATACACATTATTTAGATATGGCAACCCCATCCCTCAGTTTAAAAAAGGAATGACCTAGCTTGCAATAGTGGAAACGGGGTGCGACTGAGGATCGATAGTGTACGCCCTAACGATCATGGCGACTGCAGCTCCACAGGAGTTGTATGTAGTCGCTATAAATGTTAATTTAACTAGTCTATTTTATCGTTTGCGCTTTTATTATCGTGTAATGGATTACCCTGGATATACAGCAGGTTGGATATTGTTAGCTAGACTCTAGAGTAGGGATATGTACAGGATGTTGCTTTTTTTCCTTGAGTCTTTGTTCAGGACAAAGGATTTGTGGAAATGGTGAATTTATTTGTGAGATTTTCCCTTTGTCTTGATGTTTTGTCCAATATAACAGTTTACTTTTTCTAATGGAAGTAGGATGTTACGAAACCTTAATAGATGATTGGATTACAAGTGCCTTTTAAAATATTTTAGATAAACCAAGTACGCAGTTGCGACGCCATTTGCAGTAGGCTTAACTATTGCAGATTTATTTTTCCAAAGAAAAATAAATCTACCATTGATTATAACCCCCCAAATAAAATTATTATTATCAGCCGTTTATGTCCCACTGCAACTTCGATCCTTCCACTTATCCCTCCTATTGTGTGTGTGTGGCCTATCTTTAAGAAAATGTAAATTAAATAAATATAATAAGAACGTAATATTAATGGATAATGTTGTACGTTCCAGGGCTTCGTTCCCGGCATGTTCGGAGTGTCGCACGGCGCGCTGCAGTTCATGACGTACGAGGAGATGAAGAATAGGTACAACGAGTACAGGAACCTGCCGATTGATATCAAATTGGTAAGTCTAATGCATTACCATATATAAACTCACGCCATTTCCGCAAGAGGATAGGCAGAAACTACAGAATACCGCCTAGTACGATCCTGACATTCATGAACTAATATTAATATAATAAGTATCAAAATCATGTTAAATCTTCTTAAATTACAAAGGATTAAATCGTTTGTTTTTTTTTTTTTCGAATTTCCGAAATTTTCTTTCATGGAAACCTTGTCTTGGCAATACCGAACACAACAAAAAAAAGGAATTATCCAATTTGGTGCAGTCTTTCGAAAGTTATGTGGGTACATACATTTCGGCGATTCATTTTTATTTATAGATTCATATCTTTAAAAATTTAACCTGAATCTGTTTTTTTAATAAAAAAAATCCCATATTAAGTATAATAACAAACGTTTACCATGAATATTATTTTCAACTTTTCTTGTATACAAAACTAATTTGTTTAGTTTAAAATTATTTAAAAAATCAAATATCAGCCATTGAAGTAATAATCTATGTAATATTATTCATAGTTTATCACAAGTAATGGCATACCGAGTTAAATGCCAACTTATTTCAACCTTGTCGTTTAATAGTCAGAATTTTAATGGATTTAGGGAGAATGTTTCTTGTGTGTATAATGTTTAGCTAACCATTTTGCAATCGACAGCTGAAATGCATCAGTCGTCGGACATAAGGTCATCATAATAATTACGGTAGCTTGTTTTCAATCAGAAACTTGCTACATCATAAATTTTGTAGCGGCGGGAATATTTCATTTTGTTACCGAAGTAAATGTTGAATTTGCCAATGATTTAATCAAAACTTAAAAAGTAAGCACACTTGCTAAAAATTGAAGCGAGAAAAAGAATAGTCTGAAGCTAAGTTCCTGTCCACAAATCCCTGAACTTATTTAGCTGGTTAGTTGCTTAATTACTAATTGGCTGCGGGGTAATTGCGTAACACACTAACAGTAACAATGGTTTTCGTTTTGACAGTTCAACAGTATTAATTGCGTTATTTACGTTGTTGAGCAGACACATTTTTCGAACATATGGAGCGCAATGGATTAGCAATATCCTTCAAAATCATTCAGATTGTGATTGATCGTGTGTTATGCAATTAGGGTGCAGCACCAGCACCCTAATTGCATATGCTCCATATGTTCGAAAAATGTGTCTGCTCAACAACGCAAATAACGCAATGAATGTTGTTGAACTGTCAAAATGAAACCCATTGCTACTGATAGTGTGTTACGCAATTACCCTGCTGGTCTAACCAGCTAAATTAGTATATTAATTAATCACGAGAAATTAAGCCTAAGTCTGAATCTCTATCCAGTCTTGAGCAAGTGTTATGATGACCAATGCTCGTGAGACGTGCCTTCTCTGTATGAGAAGAGGAATTTGCCCTGTAATGGGACAATAATAAGCTGGTATAATCTATTATATAAAATTCAAAGTCCTGACTGACTGATATATCAACACACAGCGTAAACCGCTGGTCCTAGAGACATGAAATTCGGACGGTGTATTCTTTGTGAAGAGTAGGTAAGAAAGGGTTTTTCGAAATTCCACCCCTAAGAAGGTGAATGGGGGAGGGTGAAATTTCACGCGGACGAAATCGCGGGCAGAAGCTAATTAATTATAAGCCTTAAAGTGAAGCTCAGACGAATAATAATCCTCAAAAGATTAGCATCGACCATGCATGACACATTCACGTCAAATTTTCCACAAATAACACCTTCTAGATAATAATGCTCATTAGGGTTGCCATTTAACAAAACAGATCGTAAAGGAAAATTACCCGTAATAAGCCGCGCTTGTACTCGCACAAGGTCAATGTCATCGTAATGCCATGATATTGTCCTCGTTATGTCGGCTGACGGTTTAATAATGTAATATCGTTCTATATTAATGCAATGTGATGGATTATGACAGGTATAATCGTTCGGTTTATTAAGTTAATGTTTTTTTTTGTTGTACAAATGTACTGTTATGTGCACGTGGCATTATAATGAGAAAGGTTTTATTAGTCAGTCGCAAGTAAGCCGCGGCAGGGAAAACCTCCACAAGTGGGGGTTCATGGAAGGCTCAGACCTCCGGTGTGTATGCGGTGTCTCTCCATAGACAGTGGCTCACCTTCCATCTTGCACCGTAGCCCTGTCACCTGCATACGTGAGGACCTGCGGGTTGCAGACCAAGAGCTAAGCTAAGTTAGTCTAGCTTAGCTCGCATAGCTGATGTAGTTTTTCGGTCTTTTCTATTCATTTGGTTTATCTTATTCATCTTCTTGTAAGATGATAATAAATTATCATGTGATATATTATTTTGTGTACAGACCGCAAACTATGAACAGAAGTATGAAAAATTACCTCAGCTATGCGAGCTAAGCTAGATTAACTTAGCTTAACTCTTGGTCTGCAACCCGCATAATGGCTACGTCAGCGAATGCTATCCGCGTTGCTGAATTTTGGGCCAAACAAATTTAAGAAAAAAAAACTAGCTTGGTCATACCCGTGTGGTTTATTTATCTGTATTGAACACGATTTCGAATTGTTTAATCCAGAGTCGACTTCCTGTCTTTAACTTTGAATTGAATGTCGCACCCAGAGCATCGTACAATGCATTTGAATTTGCTCATAACAATGACTTTTATGTATTGTTACTGTCACTTAAATATACAATTTGCAAGTGCATTACTGAATGCAATAGTATATTATATGGTTGAATTGGTTGTGATTTCCTGTAAACAAACTGTATTTTTCGAGAAATACAAACGGTTAAATCTATACATCGATATCTATACATCTATAATCTATACAAATAAATAAAATTGAAGTGTCTGTTTGTAATATCAAAATAACAGATTTTTATTACTAAATGCATATTATGAAAGTATATAATTATTTACGGTACTTATAACAAAAAATCAATTTTTTAAACATTTTGTCTTTCTGTCTGTTTGTTCCGGCTAATCTCCAAAACGGCTGGACTGATTTCGACGGGACTAACTGGCAGATAGCTGATGTTATAAGGAGTATCTAGGGCTACTTTTATTTTAGAAATAGAATTAGGGTTCCGCGCAAAGAAATTAAAACCCATGAAATCCAATATGTTTTCCGACATGCACGCGAACGAAGTCGCGGACACAGCTAGTATTAAATAAAACTGTATCCGCGTCTATGCAAGTCCTTACATAGTATAAAATAAAATCGTCAAAATGTCTGTACGCGCATAACTTCCGAATGCACCAAATTGGATAATTCTTTTTTTTTTTGTTGTATTCGGTATTGCCAGGACAAGGTTTGTATGAAAGAAAATTTCGGGAATTCGAAAAAAAAAATTGCACCCGTGCGAAACTGGGGCGGGCCGCTAGTCACACTAATATTATAAAGGCGAAAGTTTGTGTGTGTTTATATGTTTGTACTGTGTTACTTCTTCACGCTCAAACGGCTGGATCAATTTTGATAAAATTTTGTATGGGGGTAGCTGACGCCCTGGATTAACATATAGGCTACTTTTTTATCCCGATATTCCCACGGGATCGAAACTTATGCGGGTGAAACCGCGGGGCGCAGCTAGTAAAATAAATTAATAACTCGAGGAGACAGCGAAGTAGTACCTAGTTATTGTCAAGTCATTGGTACCTGAATTGTGTTTACTTAAATATTTCTTGGTTAGTTAGCCTATTTTATACCGCCTGTATGTAAAGAACAGTGCAAAACTAATATTAGTGATGATTTCACAAATGACCACAGGAGGAAAATGGACACTTATTCATAAATTAATATACAAATATTTTAAAATTATGTGTTAAGTACATACACTCACATACGGATACGATGCTGTTGATGCCGCTACGATCCTTGCATAGCCGTCTGTTAATTATCATTTTGCACCAATCTGCACAGGCAACACGTACCAGAGCCAAGTACTACCTAGGGATCGAAACTGTGTCTCCTAAACACAGGCTATTTTGTATCCTAGCTAGGAGGTAGCTTCACCCACCTTATTGTAGACTACAATTCTGTGTTACCTAATATTATTTCAGTAAAAAGTTGTAAAAAGCTGATGCTGTCTGCCTATCAAATAAAGCCAACCAAACTAACTTTGTCTCTTTCTCTAATTCCAGACATCAGTAGAGTACCTAACGTTCGCCGCCATCTCTAAACTGATCGCCGCCGGCGCCACGTACCCGTACCAGGTCGTGCGCGCGCGCCTGCAGGACCAGCACCGGTCCTACGACGGCGCGTGGCATTGCATCAAAGAGACATGGAGGTACGAACGAATCAGAGGCTTCTACAAAGGCCTAACGCCGTACCTGCTACATGTAACGCCTAATATATGCCTAGTTATGCTCATATGGGAGAAATTCACCAATAACGATTGAGTCTTATTGTCATCTGATGGGAAATCGCGTACAACACTATTTATTATTTTTAAAATTTGTTTTTTTTTCTGTTTATGTTTTTGACAGTTCGCTCGCAGGGTTTATTATGCCGCTGATCTTGTTTAGTCTTTTTTTTTTCGGTTGTCTTGGAGTGTTTAAGGTAAGCGATTAGTTTTAAGCGGGATAATAATTTATTGTTTAGTATAGTCTATATTTGTATAATTATGCATTTTGTTTTGTTTGTATTGTATGATAACTAACATTGACGTGACTTTGACAGTTCGAAATGGATTTCCTAGTCTCCCCGCATTCTAGTAGAAGTTTTTACTATTAATAGTTATGACTTTACCAGTTTTTGGCATAGTTTCCGCTAAGGGGACAATAGTTGGCAGTGACGGATATGTACTAAAAAATAATATAATGACTGTGAAAATGTTCTGAGAAAATGTAAACCTATGTATAGAAATTATACCTAATTAAAACTTTAGTTTTTTTTTTATTTGTTTTACAGTCCGTAACACAAACTTAAAGTTAACTTGTCAGCTATGCGTATTCTTATTAAATGGCTCATAAAATATAATTTAAAATGTTAGTTATAAAAAAAGAATGTTTAAATGTAGTTAAGTTAGCAAATTTTGATGATGCATGCAGATTGTATTACTGACTGTACGATAATAATATTTTTATTAAAATGTAAAATCTGTCTCACGACATATGTTGTGTTTTTGTTTTTATTATTTATTTATTTTTCTAACAATATTAGTAATCTCTTGTAAATAGTAGTCGTACTCTTTCCCATCAGATAGTGACTGACTTAATTTTAAATCTGGCAATACCTTGACAAGAAGTGTTGCCAGGCGTAGCACAATTTAGTTTTAATTTATCAATTTTTTTGTGATAATAGGGTATGTACTTAAACTGTCGCGCTTCCCGAAGTATTTAACAATTTAAAATTAAAAAGACAAGTTTTCTTTGATATATAACGTTACATGTGTGGTGAGACGACGTTAGGTTCTTTATTATGTAAGATAGTTTCTTTTCTGCTTGCTTATAAATATAATATAATAAATAAAAAACAACAAAAAAATAGCAAATGTATTTTTCTCAAAAATATTATGATGCAAGTATGAAGCTAATCTGTCTTAAATCTAAATATTAAATGTAACCCGCCTTTGTTGTAAGTCAAAAATATTTCATCTCCATTATAAGAAAAAATGGTAAAAAAATAATTTCGATCATCCCCCTTTTCGTCACAGCAAAGTGTAGTACAATCACGCACAGCGTCGCTCGTTCAAGTTTTAACATAGGTAGGACATTGTAATTTTAAATAGGTACTCTATTTATTTCATACAAGATTCACTTAGCGACGGCTATAACGTAAACATTAGACAACTTGAATAAATATTACAGTTAACACAAAATATATATTGATATAAAAAGTTATATTGACACGTGGATCGAAAGAATACATACACCAAATAAATGTGATTAAATAAGCAATCTGAAATTATTACATGTTGTTTTAATGTACGGTTTCGACGCTAGAGTTTCGTAAGGGGATAAGCTTGCTATAGTTTTTGTATAGTCTGTGTCAAACTTTGTTGTTCTCACAACATCTAATTGTGTGCTCGGGATGGGATGGGGCACACCTCGCACCTTTGTCTCGATACGTATGAAAAGTTCGGTTTACTTTTATAATGTGCGATCGACCAGCAGCCGTAGCAGTTGACACAAGCTGTATATAAGCAAATAATGCTCGAGGCAGCTTGGCAAATTGACTGACTTGCTTAAAATATGTTTGTGTACGTCACACTGACAGCCGCAATGTAACTGCGGCGACCTAACTGCCAAAAGCATTATGTGCCTAACTGTACACGAAAATATCTTGCTTTTTTGTCCGTTTTTTGCCATGTATAATATTTTATATATTTGTAATTTATTATTTTATATACGTTTTTTTTTTTTTGAATTAATTTTGTTGTGACGTCATTAGCTCAATACACATATCGACTTAAATAATAACTACTTATCCTCCCAAAATTGGATTTTTAAGCATATATTTTGGAGAATACTTTCAGATTTTTATAAATGTACCTATCCGTTATTTTAAAGGCTCGAACAGTGGTTCACTTGCGCTTGAGTATCGTCAACATTAATCGAAAATTACACTGTCGTAGATTTAGGTCACAACAACGCGAGTTTTAAAACATAAAATGATAATTTCGCCTCAATCTCTTATTCCTTTACTATTTGAAGGGATCAGGGGAAGAACAACATTTGGGTATAAATGACACTATTTTATTAAGATCTTATCTTTTAACTAGTAATATTTCAGTTTGTTCATTAGGTGACAAAAGTGGTTCTTTCCCTGATCCCTACATATATAAACCTACTTACTGCAAAAGCCCAGAGTTTGCTTCTATTCGGGCCTTTAAAGCAATAAATCCATATAATTTAAATAAAAAATATGTACTTTCTAGCAGTGTCCCTTTCACATACGTACCTTTAGCGTTGTAACCGGTCTGTTATGATTATTGTCTTATTCGGTGGCTGGCCACAAAGCAATTTGTAAGACATATAAAATAATCAATTATTATATTTTTATATAATCAGTCGAAGTTCAATTGTTTCAATTCGCCTATTCAATTTGTTTAATCAATAAATGATAGCAAATTGACAATGAGTTTGTTATTTCGTCAAACTACTTATTTAATTTTCTTCAAAAAGTTATTCCATTCCTTTTTAGATTTTAATTCGAATGAATACTTTTATTTCAACCGTTAACTCAAATGACTTAAACAAAAATATTGAAATAATATTTTACAATAAAATCATTAGTTTGCAGGGTGCCACCCTGCAAACTAATGATTTTATTAATGATTTTTACTAAATATTTTCACTCTTAAACCCTTGATTGATCCCATAAATAAATCAATATTTGCAGTACTTATTTTGTCAATTACAAAAATACCTGTTTAGAACAATACAATCCTAATTCTAACCGCATTGCCACCAATTTCGATCAACTTTTGCTATCCATTAAATTCTCATACAGAAATCCCATAAAAAGTGACAAATAATTCAAAACGTAAGTAATTCAAGGTAAGTGCCATTTATATCAAAAACATTATCAACATCAATTCTAATTTCAACATTTTCACAATTTCCAGGCACGAAGGCTGGCGTGGATTCTACAAAGGACTCAAACCGAACATAATTCGTGTGTTGCCAGCTACAATGGTCACATTCTTGACTTACGAGAATGTTTCCCACTACATGTTGAACAGGTCACGCGAGATTAAGCTGCCTGTTTAATGGAATAAGGTTCATTTTATTTTATTGGTTAGTTGGCTTTTTTTTCTTTATTTGGATTTGAGCAACTTGAGTTTACAACTGGTGATGCTTGCAAAACTATGTTAGTCAACGAAGAACGGTTGCAATTTAATTTACCTAAAACTGAAATGGATTTCGCATTGCCAATGTGCGATATGTTTACGTTAATATTGTTACAAACGGTAAAAGTGGCCACTTTTATCCGTTTTAGTGATTATAATAAAACTAAACAATGTAAAACTACCGTTTGTAATCATATTAACGTATAATCTTGTGGAGCACAACTTAACGTGCTTATTTTCTGCATTTTCTTTCTAAAATAAAAGAAATAACCAAACAAACGATGAGGGCGCCACTGTGCGGTCGGCACATGGTCGGCGTCGTCTTAAGGCGAAAGCGACTGGATAGCCCACAAAGTTCAAATTTTCTTACCTTTTTTGCGATTTCCAGGACAGTGTCAGGTTTTATGTTGATTAAAATATGAATCGCGACCGTAATATACAGGGTTACTTGTATTTCGACGTATATCCGTCAGGAGCTGATAGGGGGCCCAAAATGCAACAAATTGAAACATTTTTGAAGCGTAAAATGAAAAAATTGATAAGATATTATTCTTAAATCGCTCATCATTTTAATTATTTTGTTGAATTAAGTAAGTACTAGCTTAATTGAAGTTCCAGCTACAATATCATTTTTAATAGTACCCATTCAATATGTAGTTTTTTTATTTGGAATTATATCGAAAAACCTTTTAAAATTCAAATATCTCGAAAACTTGAATTTCGGCCATACATATGGGGGGTTCAATTTGTTGCATTTTGACCCGGGTATCAGCTCCTGACGGATATACGTCGAATTACAAGCAACCCTGTGTAATGACTACAGAATTATAATCACTAGAATCAACAATACAGCTCTTTGAGTTAGAATTGGCCTCAAATGTCATGATTTCATGAAACAGTCATTCAATAGGCTAATATGAATATAGAGAGATGTATTGATGATTTCTATAACTAAATTTCTATTATTAAATATTTGTGACGGCCGTGAATCATATTTAGATCAACATACAACATGACACTAACCTGCAATTTGCAAAAAAACGTAAGAAAATTTGAATATCGTGGACTATCTTAGGGGCCGTCTCCACGACCGAGAGAATCGCGGCGATATTATCGTCGTGCCACGTATTTCTATACACTCTCAGAACGTGTCTCCACACGGCGATATCATGATGGCACGGCGAGACTATCGCCGCGGTTCTCTCGCTCGTGGAGACGGCCCCTTATCGCAACGTTGTTTTAATTTTCTTTTGTTTTAATTCATTCACCTACAGTTTGTATACTTACCTGTCCAATATTGTGGACAATCAAAGTTACAGTATGTACAGTACAGCCTGTATAAAATTAAATAGTTACAACAAATGGAAATATATTATCCAAATTGCTTTGAAAAATTAACAATTAAGTTCATATTTTCAATACTGTAAATCCAATATTAAACTTACTATTGCTAAATGTTATGGCAACTTTGTTTAATTTGTCCAAAAGTTTAGCTTATGGCCGGAGTATAGGGCATCTCTTTGGCAAAAAAAAAAAATGGCTTATTACGCGGAATGCAAATCATAACCTCTCGTCTGTGGCGTCCATTTTTCGCGAATCGCTACCTCCGTGGCGGCCATATTGCGCAAATCGCCCCGAGTGTGGCGAACTTCAGGGCGCGATATCGGCGCAGGCGAGTTAGAAAACGTCTGGTAACCGTTGTTCTGTCTTTGAGAGGTTTGACAAGTGATGGTATGCCATCGAATTTTCCCAATCAACTTTGAACCTTATCCTTTAGCGATAAAGTTGAAAGTCTATTAAAGAAATTTGACAGATTGTAGTAGCTTGATGTGCTGGCGTCTGTACATGAAAACAGTCGACTACCGAATAATTAAAGACCTCAGGAAGTCCGTAGGTGTTAAAGAACAAGAATAATCCTATATTTTCTGCAAATATTATGATTCTTATTCTAAAAATATTTAACGTTGTGGAAAAAAGTGGAACGGAAAGTACTATGATAGGTAGGTAATACGGTGATGGGAAATCTGGTGTCCGCGACTCACAACAATGCTCGTATTACGCTAACGATGAAGTACTATGATAATTTATATAGGATTATCTTTTAAGTTAGATTAAGCTGTTTAGTAGGCGACAAAATATAAGACAATAAGTTCAAAACTCGTCAAATTGTTGACTCAGCACAACGTTCTTGAGTTTTTTTTTAACGCAAAGTTAAATAATAATATGTATTTTATTTCGGACTACAAGTACTCACAATTCATAAGTAACAATGACTTGAAAACTTTGTTAGTAAACTCTTACAAACTAAAAATGAGGTGGCCCAATACACGTTAATGCGTGCTTCCGTACCCAATGCCTTGGTGACACTGTCCACTTTATCTAATAAAGTTTTCGGAGTTAATTAAAATTCTAAATTGGGTCGTACAACACAACACTTTGTTAATTGGTATTATGGCTGTTGCGACTGCCACGCTTCTGCAGTGCGTCGGGGATGTTTGCCGACGCGCGCACTGACAGCTTTGACGCAGTATGGCGCAAGAAATCTGCCTCATTACTTTGGAGGTTGCATGACAGTCCCAACATCATTCTGCACTCGATAGCCGCCCGGGCAGATACCTCGCTTGTCTGGGCGTTGTAAATACAACTGTTGATGGATGGAGAGGGAGAGGAAGGCCAAAAGACAAGATAGATGTTGTGACTGAGGATTGATATTAAAGAGGAGGGAGTGAATGATAGCGTGACGGTTGACAGGGGTCAGAGGAGGAAGAAAACGTGTTGCTCCGATCCCAAGTAACATGGGACAAGGACAGGAAGATGATGGGGACGATGATGATGATGATAATGGAATATCCTTGGAAATCTTATGCGTCTAGCCACCTGTTTTAATCGACCCTTTTGTTCACGAGTGCCGAGAAATACATGTAACTTTGTACTTTACATTCTTACTCTATTCATCCTATTTTCTGGATGTCCCATCAACAGAGGACCTGCATATCCCTAAGCAGGTAAGAAATAAACATCATTGCACAATACATGCAATTTTCATTGTTATTGCGTGTGCCATAAGGAACATATTAAATAGATTTGATTACACAGTACACAGCACTCACTTTAAAAAAAGTTCCTTCTTTAGTTTTAGTTGTCTCCTTTCTGGACTGTAAATTCGACCATACAATTGTATCACCACCCTAAGGTTGAATGTCACTTGCTCGTCTTAAATTGTCAAGATCTATTTTTGCTTGCAAAACCAATGCGACAGCTAGATACTTTCAACCTCAGTGAAGTTTCAATTTTGTAAGAATTGTCAGAAGTGGTAAAGGAATTACGAGGTTAACTATACAAACAATGCGTTGTTTGACAATATAGCCTGCTACATAATTTGTCGCTTAGTAAATTGATATTCAAATTAAAATAATTATAGCTAATTATAACGAATGATAATTAATCAGTCATGCTAATCCAGCGTTACGTTACTTTAAAAGTTTAAATAATTTTAAATGTGTAGGTGATAAGGGATATTTTTAAGAATACCGCTCGTAAATTACTATCTGTAGAATTAATATAATTATAGTGAAAATAACAGCGAGATTTTTGGTTTGAATTAGAGAATTACGTATATGAGTAAGTCGGTGAAAGCAATACGGTACGTACAGTCACGAGCACTAATATGTCAACACTTGGCAACTTTCAATTGCGATTTTTTCGTGAAATAACGAATGCAACGTTGAAATACGACACTTTACATAAACCTATGGGTTGGAAAATACTATGTTCGCAATAACATAAAATTTCATTCAAAAATAAAGGACAAAATCGCCTTTGAATAAAGCCAAGTGTATACATACTTATGCTCGTGACTGTACAGTCACCAAAAGAGGTAAGTAACCAGGGTCGTCGGATATAGAAAGAAAGAAGTCGTAAATTATCCCACGGGAACGTGCTTCGAGACAAAAAGTACCCTATGTCCCTGGGATGCCATCTATCTGGTTGCTAAATTTGATCGAAATCGGTTAAGTGGTTTAGGCGTGAAAATGTAACATACAGACAAAGTTACTTTAGAAT
This sequence comes from Hydraecia micacea, assembly GCA_914767645.1. Taxonomy (NCBI): domain Eukaryota; kingdom Metazoa; phylum Arthropoda; class Insecta; order Lepidoptera; family Noctuidae; genus Hydraecia; species Hydraecia micacea. The sequence goes on along the minus strand of OU611776.1, from coordinate 3,841,209 downwards.
TTATATCCCACTATAATATTATAAAGCCGAAAGTTGTGAGTGTGTTTGTATGTTTGTTACTTCTTCACGCAAAAACTACTGAACGGATTTGGATGAAATTTGGCACACGGATAGTTTATAACCAGGATACACATAGGATACTTTTTATCCCGATATTCCCACTGGATCGAAACTTATCCGGATGAAACCGTGGGGCGCAGCTAGTTATTAATATAGTATGGATAAACATTGTGGGTTGGTACGTTTTGGCATAACTGGTATTCTGTACCAAGGTTGAAAGATGAAATTGAAACCACAAAGGTTCACATGTCGCTAACGCTTGCTTGCGAACACAGAACAGTTAAAAGAGGTACACTACAGGTAACTTCTTTTATCTGTTCTGTGCTTGCGAACACCTAAGCAAAACGTAACAAAGTATCGCTCAACTAATGTTCACCAAACAAAATCTTCGATTGTATTTATAAAGAAAAAAAAATATGTATTTAGTATTTTTTTTACAAAGAAACGCGATTGACTTGTAAATATGAAATGCGTGATGTGCCACATGGACCGAATACATAATGTTATAAATTGTAGAATAATTAATAAGATAGGGTTTTATTTTTTTGTTAAAGGACGCGAGTATTTTGTAAATATTAACCGCCGTCTAAAATACAACATGAATGAGATTATAAAATAAGATTGTAGGATAATACATTTAATTAAATTTTATAGAATAATAAACTAAATAGGATAGTTTTTTTTTTTCTTAAGCACTCAAAGGATAATGCCCATTTTGGAACCCCCAATAGCCTTATGTGTACATCGTTGGATAGGCCGTTTTAAACTGAATATAAGTTACTATGGCGCCTAATTCCAAATCCTTGTCCGTTCAGAGTTATACTGTACCAAAAATGTCAGTTTTAGCAATACACACATTACTGAGAAAAGTATTTTGCGATTTGTGACATTTCTAGTACCTACCTACTCGAAACTCTAACCTCAGTTTACCTAAAAGAGTATTTGATTCCTTATACGAAACTGCATCGATAGGCATCATAAAGATTAAACGTAAGAATTAACGTTTTTCTAGCAGACTTTATAGTACGCGCCACGAAAGATGAGACTTGACTTTTATCTTAAACTTTAATAAGATAGAGCCTGGACAAAGAGGTTTCATTGCAGTAGCTCGTTAGATCTTTTCGTAATAAATATTATAATATTGTTAAGAATTTTTATCTAAATGTCATCGATAAATCCCTGAATAGATAGATACACATTATGGTTAACTATTTCGTACACGACTTACCTGCGCAAACTCTCTACTACTGAGCTTGTCGAGTCTCATGTTTCGTGGCGCGTATTATACCATTTTTCCAAAATCTGTTAATGCAGTTAGAAATTACTCAAGAAGTTCATGACAGGCTTCTATGAACGGTTAATGTAGCTTCCCTTACGGCCTGGTCTCAATTTCCATATTGTATTACTTACTCCGATCTATCAAATCAAAACAAAGTGGATGAAGATTTTGTCGGCATGTCAGAAGTACTGTGAGAGGGATGTATGAAAGTTTAATGTTGTTAACTTTATTTTTTCTTACTTGATGATTTTATATTTAATCTTTTATGTTTCTTTTGTGTGCGTCTTTTTTGTATTTAATTACTGTAATTGGTTTTAAACCGTTTTAATTAAATTAAATAAATAAAGGCCCTTGGAATTCTTGAACTAAATCTTAATACCTTTCTAATTATATATAATTGATTCCTATTGGCGCGGGCACCATCTTCCATATATTTCGTGGCATCATCCTTTGTTGTAAATATTAAACGCACGAGCATTTCCTGGTGGACCGGATTTATAAGCAAGATTGTAGAATAATAAATTTAATAATATTTTAGGATAATTAAATACATTAAGTTAGATTTTAGAATATTATTAACTAAAAAGGATAGATAGACTTAGTTTTTATTTTATTTTTTTATTTTTATGAAACACGCGAATGTTTTGTAAATATTTAATGCGTGGATGTGTGTCTCAAGTGGACCGTAATAAGACATAAGATTGTCATAACATAGGATTCTAGAATAGTAAATTATATAAGATACATAGGTAGGTATCAAAGATACTATGGATGGACTGTGTGAATAGTGATGTGGTAAGAAAGGGGGTGACTACCGAGATGACGACTAATAGAGAAGTATGGAAGAAAAAGACATGTTGCGATGACCCCTAATAAATTAGGATAAGGGCAGGAGAATGCTGACATTAAGTTAGATTTTAGAATATTATTAACTAAAAAAGATAGATATATATACTTAAGTTTTTATTTCTTTTCTTTTAATTAAACACGCGAATGTTTTGTAAATATGAACCGCGTGGGTGTGTGTCTCAAGTGGACCCTTAAGACATAAGGTTATAGAATAATACATAAAATAGGATTCTAGAATAGTAAATTAAATAAGGTACATAGGTAGGTATCAAAGAAACGAGGGGTGATTACCGAGATGACGACTAATATAGAGAAGTAATCATCATCTGCCTAGCCTTTTCCCAACTATGTTGGGGTTGGCTTCCAGTCTAACCGGATGCAGCTGAGTACCAGTATTTTACATGGAGCGACTGCCTATCTGACCTCCACAACCCAGTTACTGGGTAATACGAAACCCCTTGGTATGACTGGTTGTCAGACTTTCGGGCTTCTGACGACCCTTAACGACTGTCAAAGATCCACGAATGACAGCCGGGACCAAAGGCTTAACGTGCTTTCCGAGCCACGGAGGGGTCTTGGTATGTAAAGATGGTCACCCATCCACGGATCAACCGCAGCAAGCGTAGCTTAACCTGATTGATCGACTCGTGCGGCTGTTATTACTTAGCCACAAGCCCCAATAGAGAAGTATGGAAGAAAAAGACATGTTGCGCTGACCCCAAATAAATTGGGAATTGGGATAAGGGCAGGAGAATGATGACATATAGGTAGTCTCTATTAATATGTTTTGGGAACGCGAATTTCTTGAAAATATTAACCGCGTGAGCATTCCCTGGTGGATCGGATTTATAAGCAAGATTGTAGAATAATAAAGTTAATAATATTTTAGGATAATTAACTAAATAAGATAGATAATAATATTATAGTCTTTATTTATTTTCTTTTTTATTATAAACGCGAATATTTTGTAAATAATAACCGCGTCAGAAAGTCCAGGTGGAATGAAATAATTAGTAATTGTAGAATAATAATATTTTAGGATAAAGAATTAGGTTAAATTTTTGAATAATAAACTAAATAAGATGATAGTATGGCCTTTATCTATTTTTGTTTTGTTTTTTAACCGTGGATGATTTGTAAATATTAACCGCGTGATTGTATTGGAAGAGCCCTATATAATTAATAATATTGTAGAACAATAAATAAAATAAAAATAGGTTTTAGTTTTTAATGTAGTTTGTAGGTAAGGCCCATTCATCGAAGGCATTCGGTAGTGAGCATTTGTTTATAGCAAAAAGTATTATTGTTATTCGAACTTTGGATTTCTTAAAGCTGTTACACTTAAACGTATTAGGAAAATTAACTTAATTTGAGCAGAAATATGGTTTATTTTGTATTAACTAAATAAAGTTTCTTTTTTCTCATAAATACGCCTCGTGGAGTGCCAGATATTGACAAATGTGTGAGTAGGTTATCCACCAATAAGATTGCTTAGTTTTCCAATCTTTACAAATCATATTTTTGGCAAAAAATGGGTCAATTAATCGATGTTTTTATTATGCTACGGTTACATTGTCGCGATAAAGCGAACTACACTTCGCGCGCTGTCTCTCTCTCCCGCACACCGCTCGACAGCTCGCTGTAATTAGATCTCGAACCCTAATTTCTCATAACGCAATTTGCAGGTCAGTTTGAATGTTGATCAAAATATGATTCGCTACCATAACAAATATTTATGCTTATTTACAGAACTAAAATCATTACAATCAATATAATTATCTAAGTCAGAATTTTCCTCAAATGTCATATTTAAATTTATGGAGTTATATTGGTGATTTTAATGATTAAATAATTCTGTAAATACATATTTGTGACGGTCGTGAATTATATTTTAATCAACATAAAACTAACCTTCAAATTGCAAAAAAACGTAAGAAAATTTGAATTTCAGGAGCTACCTTATTGCAACCCCCTTGGCTTAATACTGGATTTCCACCACAACCAGTCGACCGTTCATCGCTCAGCTGTGTCGTCACCCTGGCACCTTCGCCTTAAGATTGGACAAAATTCTGATATCGCAAGCACTTGCTTTCAAACAGTTCATGCTCAATTTATTAATCTTTCGAATCCTCACTTATGGACGCTTTCGGTGAGTTTAGTGTAATAAGGTTTAGGGCTGGCGCGGACCTGGCAAAGTGCAGTTTTCACTGCCAAACAAATATCAGTATTACGCTTCTTAAAATAAAATCGAAAATTTAACCGCTTTGATGCCCTCTCGGACTAGTAGAAGTTTTTTTTTTTCAACTTTATTTCATCTTGCGTAAGGTTGATAATTGTTTGGCTGTGGTGCTCTGATCCTCGTCAGATCTGCGCCGGTTCTAAGTAATTATATAAAACATAGAGTGTAAAATTAATGTAATGTTTATTTTTATTTTTAGTACATTAAATGGTGCCTGGCACGATTAGTTTAAACGGAACGCGAATTAATTGTAAATATTGTTCGCGTTTCTTCGAAACCACAATGCTCCTAAAAACGCTACTGTAAATAAAATTAATATAAGATAGATTGTAATTACTTTTAATAAAATAGATTAATAATACTTATAATAAAATTAAATAAGTCTAGTAACCTCACCTCATCGTCACCACACATTTTTGCGCGTTTGGGCATTGAATAGCTAATACTCAACCATTTAAAACTGTGAGCAAAAATTTCTTAAATACTTCTTACTCACAATATTAGCAAGTAGAAAGAACAAAGAGAAAAACAAAATTTTACTATGAAAAAGAGATAAAAAAATCTGACTCGATCAGTCGGATTTTAATAAGAATTTTAACAATGGAAGTTTATCATCATCTCTGCCGACTAACATCCACTAATGGACATAATTACTTACCGCATCCAGCGGTTCCCCACGATCTTTACTAATCAACTTAGCCTTTCACAGTCCACTGCTGGACATAGGCCTCTCCCAGGCTGCGCCACAACACCCCGTCCTCCGCTTTCTGCATTCAGTCTGACCCCGGTGCATCTTGCTGGGGTCCCATACTATTCTTGCTGATACGCGGACTCCACGGCAGGCGGGCCATTGGTCCTTCGACAAACATGGCCAGCCCACTGCCACCTCAGCTTGCTTACCCTGCAAGCTGTGTCGGTAACTCCGGCTCTTCTCCGGATAGTTCGTTTCTAATTTAATTCCGCCAAGTAATGTCCACGTTATCGGTCGTCTTTTTACCGACTTAAAAAAAAAAAAATAGAGCTACACCTATGCTAAACGCGAAACGTGTTTTTGAAAACAAAAGTAAATGTAAGTACTCTAGAATACTTTATTTTTTAAATAACAATTAAAACAATTAAACGGTAATAAATACCAAATTAGAATAAAAAAAAGCAGTTTTCTGTAAATAATGTCCGCGTTGTTTTGGGTGCACTAAAAAAATAACTTTTAATCATAAAGTAATTTAATTATTATTACATAGTATAATGTTCCAACTTTTGAACTACAGGAGCTAAGCGAAACTGTAGCTTCAAACTCAAACTTAAAGCATTTGCTTCAATCAAACCAATTACAGGCACTTTTGAATTGTCAAGAGGTCGGTCAGTCAGAAAAATGAAGCTAGTTGCCCATTCCAAACCGTAGGTACCTATGGAGAAGAACGGGCAAGAAACTCCATGGACACTCTTTTAAATCAAAATAATATGGTTACAAAGTCTTGGTTACATCATTCATGTTAAAAATTATGCACTTGAGAACGATGCAGAACGTTAAAAGCGTCCGTAATGAAAAGACGAAAACAAAAAACAATTCAAATATTAATTTAAATTAAAATAAGCCTGGCAGCAAAGAGATGACCAGTCCCTACTGACGGCGCCCGTTCACGAACATGACGCATGTATTCACAGATATAGATAGACCTAGATAACGTAAATATCACGATCTGTATGAAAACCAAGCGCGCCATTTTTTTACTACCTACTATGACGTCACAAGCACTAGGGATAGGAAAATCAAATCGATTCAAAGACGCCGCCGCGTGCGGCACCCGTTTCGCCCCACCCCCGGGGCCTAGCGCTCACGCTCACCCAGCTAGCAGTACTCAGGACTGAGCGCGAAAGTGGCGGCTTACGATTTTTGTACGTAAGCTGGGCACGCGACCGGGGTAGCGGGATTGTCCGAAAGGGTTACCGCTACCCCGGAACATAAAGGGCTAAGGAAGGAACACGCCCGCTCTGGGTGGAGCGGAATCCCTTCCGCTCCACCCAGAGCGGGAGGAGTCGATTTGATGATTCCCATCCACAAAAAAAAAAAGCTTGGCACGCGAAGTAGTTGCTCTTGCGTTATCTAGATGTATCTATATCTGTGGATAGCTTAGATTTAAGGTATTTAACATCTAACCAAAGTTTCGCATTTTTATTCTTATTTAAATCATTTAATTACAATTTTATTAATTGTGCATTTTCAAAGCTATTTGGTCAATTTATATAACATAAACTCAAGTCTTCGTCCCATGACAGTAGGCAGAAACTACAGATCGCCACCTGCTACGATTCTTACACACTCCTTTTGCTTCGTTTGCACTCACGCTAAATAAAAAATATACAAAAAAAAAATGTTTCGATGTTACTTTAGTTTATTTGATTGATTTGATTTCACCAATCTAGTATGTAGGAATGATTAAAATTTTTAGTTTCATTGATTTGCAAAACTAGGTAGGTATTAGGTATGAATGAAGGAGGTTGTTCCAGGGATTTATTCCTGGGACAACCTCAAAATATGTAAGGTTAACTTACATATTTTTGGAGAAAGGACAATATAGGTAAGAAGGCTTAATACCGATTGAATTAGTTTAAATTGGGTTTTTATTAGTAAATAAGTAGGTAAATTAAAAACAATAGGTCACAAGTATATTGTATATTTTTGCAAGTGAATATCGTAAAAGAGATTTTTCAATAATAATAATAAGAGCGCGTTATATTCACGTGTTGTAATGAAAGATTTAATATCTGCTGTTTTAGATAGAGGGGCAATTCTCGTAATTTTTGAGAACGTTCACAGTCTGATCTCAGTCCAATCTGTCAAAAATACATCTAATTTCCCTACATTTTGTCAAGTTTTTGACATTTTGTTTGTCGTCGAGATGAGACTGCGACTAGATTTTAAACGTTTTAAATTACGAGAATTAGCCTTCAGTTCTACTGGATATATTAAATTATTCGCGTAGCGTTTCACCGAATGTAAATGCAATTTTAGGAATATAAAGTATTAGGTAGGTATGTTGGTAAAATGAGGACGCCAAGTTGTCTCAGAATTATTAGGAACGTTAAAATGGGGGTGCCGATCAGCGATAAGTGCTCATCACCAAATTTCATTCAACTAAAAACCCACCAATTTAATAAAACTAATAGTTAAGTTCGTTTACAAAGAACGTTTTGGTCTAGTTCATAAGGTTGGTTTTAGAACTGGCTGTGTCCGCATCAAGTTCCTTTTAATTTATTTAAAATACATTGTAAGTTACCCAAAGACATTTTTGTGTTAAACTTAAATTAAGTTTTTCTGTAGGGTCCTAATAATTTTGTGTTCGATAATTATTATAAGGAGTTTTAGGCTTCATTCATAATAATTATATACTCATTTAATAAACATCACAAATATTTAAAAAATCTTAGAGAATGTAAATTTTCGGAAATATGCTTTAGTCAAAATTGTTCTAAACATGTCACAAAAACGAAATTACATACATATTAATGTTCGTCATAATAATAAAGTTTTTAACTTGAAAGGTTTTTTTTGTAGCAAGGCATTTTATGTAATTTATAAAAAAACACATATTGATTGTTTCCAACGTTGTGTGTTTGCGGATAAAAGTCGCCACTATTATCTGTTTTAATGATTATGATAAAACTAAACAATGTGAAACTACCGTTTGTAATAATATTATATTATATAATTTTGTGGAGCACAACTTAACGTGCTTATTTTCTGCATTTTCATTCTAAAATAAAAGAAATAACCAAACAAACGATGAGGGCGCCACTGTGCAGTCGGCATCGCCCTAATAATTTTCAACTTTATCGCTAAAGTATAAGGTTCAAAGTTGATTGGGCAAAATTTGACAGTTTCACTTGATGTGCTCGCGTCTGTACATTCTTCTCCCAAAGAGATGGCCTATATTCGTCATAGCGTTGTTGGTCTTATATTTAGCAACGCAAATCATAATCATGTTTTTGTTACTTAATAGTTTGGAGACTGCTGCAATATATCACATTTGCTACTATTATCAATGTTCTTGTCTGTAATATTATGTAAGTAGATTAATTTGTTTTTGTTTCTTAATAAATGTATAAAAAGTATTTATGTGTTGTGTAATTTGTCTTCCTTATGTTATTTGATTATGCGAGGTCGATACCATCTTCCAATCGATGTTGGCGAAACAGCCTTTCAAGAGGTTGATTCCATCTTCAACCCTAGACTGATTATGATTGGTCGATTCAACATCCAGCCGATTTTGGCTAACAGGCTGATAATAGGGACCACCATTATCCTTTTAAACACTTGGCTAAGTATCAATTGCCGTGCCCCTAGCGCGCGGCTTCAAATCGATAAAATAGTACCTACAATAAATAAGGAGGAGAAATCCTTGTATCGATAAAAAAATAGTCAAAATGTTTTTATCTCTATTTAATATTGGTTTTAGTTGTACCACGCAGTTAACAGGACGAAAATATCATGCTTTTCTCTGACGCAGAAATACGACACGAGCGGTAGGGGCACACCAATATGTGTCTCATAAATGCGACACAAGCGGTCAAAAGGTTAACAACCAACATGGTTGCTGCTACCTATTTTACTTAAACATGGCCATCTGAAACATCAGTGGTATTACAGAGACGAGACCCAAGTTTATAAATGATTAATAAGCCTGTACCTAATTTACCACCACCTATAATACCCTACAAAAAGTGTACCTAATGCTGCTAGACTAAAGCCATGTCTCACTCAGTACATGCCTTAAAATACTGCAGTAATCAACACCTATTCTCTAGACGAACTTTCTGAGGACACACTGAGCTAATCAGATTTGAAAAGATTGATTTTTCTTAAAAGTACTGTCAACTGCACGCCTATGGTGATTAACATTGACTGCGTGCAGTCAACCACACATCAGTGGAAACACTTACCCAACAAAAATTGCCCTTGCTGCTACGACATAAAGATGCTGTTAACGTCGAATTGTTACCACTCATCTGAGCTCCAGTGAACTTGACTGTACCTCTGCTGTTTTTTTTATTTTTTAAGCACTGGGTAGCTAGACTCTACAGGCCGACTGCTTAACTGAGACGTTGCCTGAGGTAGCTGCGCGGTGCGGGAGGGGTGATAGTTGTCACTAGTTGACGAATCACTGAGCTCTCGCATCACGTCACCACACCCCTCCCGCACCGCGCTGCTACCTCAGGCAACGTCTCAGTTAAGCGGTCGGACTATAGCCCGTTGTCACTAACACTACGGTATAGCTAGGTAAATGTATCGCCTAATATACAGGGTGGTCCAAAATTCGTGGATCAAACGAAACAGGGCGATAGTTGGGGTTATTTGTAGTAAAAAAAAATTGTGCGAGAGCCCTAACTTGATCTCCTTAAAAGTTATGACAATTTGAGTATTTACAGTAAGGTTCTAATGTTAGAAATATTTTTTTTTGAGCCTTAAAAGATATTGAAAAAAGTGCCAATACTGATAAATCATGGTACCCACTGTCATAAAAGCACTGTTGTAGTGATGATACTTTTTTTTTTTCTTTTTTTTTTTTTTAATTTTTTTTTTACTGTAAATAACCTCTACTATCGCCCTGTTTCATTTGATCCACGACTTTTTGGCCACTCTGTATAAGCTCACTGTTGGATTTTCAACGCTAGGTCACAGATAATATAATACTCTAGGCTAGGTTAAGTGCCGTGAGTAGAAAATCCAACAGTGCGTAAGTTAACCCATTTATTTCATTCATTGTAATCTGAAACAGACAATTCACTTGTGGGGTTGTATGAACTCAATCAACCTACTGACTTGTACTAGCGACCAAATTAATCTTGTGTCCACAATAACCTGCATTGTTACGATTATCTTCAGCGTTTGACTGAAAGACATCGCTATTTGAAACTTAACCGTGTGTAAATAAGATTGAAATTGTGTTAGGAGGGTTCTTTTTGTTGCAGTAGATAGTTTGGTACCTACTTTCATAATAAGTACTGAATAAAGTGGTTCTTCATAACATAATGGCTTGGTATAAATACCGTGTTTTCTTGTGATCTTGTGTTATTCGGTCTGATATTGTCTGACAGAATTTTAAGATCATTTCCTATCAATAAGCTTCTAAATTAGGAAATCTTATGCCCGCGTTTTATACTTTTCGCGAGTGATCAAGTAGGTACCTAATTTTTACTGATTTAATTACTACCTTCTTTAAATACAAATTTGTCACTATCGAAAATTCTTTATTAGGTAGGTATATGGGGTGTAGATTGTCACCTAAATACTATGTTAGATACCTACATAGTTATATGTATATACCTACATAATTATCTACCTACTTACTTATATACAACACGTGGGTACGTACATTTTGTAAAACTGAAGTGTCTGAATCAAAATCTACGTATTAATTTCCTTAGTCCGAGTTAAATCTACTTCCTCAGTGTTTCCGGGGTCTTAAACCACGATAAAACCACAATAGCAGCGATAATACGAATAAAAAACCACCGCGATCCCATAAACCAGTAATTAGAAACATAATCATAGCGTTATCTACGCACAAAACATGTGCACCGCGGTCGCGCGCATCGCGGCAGTCACCTCGCGAGAACCGGCCAGATGTTTACGTAAAGAACCTCCCGTGCCTTTTAAAAAACACAAATCGTACTGCCCTAAGTACCGATCAACCAAGAAGCTCCAATTTACTACCATGGTAAGTACATTTAAAAAAATGTATTAATTGTCTATTTTTGCCACCATAGTTCTGCATTTCGATCATAGATGGCGCTGTAATTAATTTCTTTTGTTTTTGCTTTGCGCGGCTAATGCACCTTTCTTTAGAAGTGTGTCATCCAGTAGCTATATAAGGATAGATGTTCAAATATGTCTGGTTGTGTTATAATTATGTCTATAAAGTTTCCAACACTTATACAGTGTTGATATACGTTGTAAGCCTGTTATCTTGTTCTTTATCAGCAGTTGGTACCCTACTCCTTAGGAATTAAAAATGTACTATTTACCTATCTATTATTTTGTAGTATGTTATCTTGTCATTCATAGGCGTGATATAGATAAGAAAACACGACTTTATCGTGATGTTTTCTTGTTTCTTATTTCATAAGTAGATTCAATTAGAAAATGGTGTTTTCTCAGGTACCTAAACGAAAACCATACAATACAAGCAATTATTTTTATTTTTAACCGTGAAATACCTACCTACCTAAGCTATTGCATAATTAAGTCCGACTGCAATTGCCAGTGTTGAACAATAATTGCATATAATGACGTTGATTATTACGTTGGTACCCTAGATTTTCATACGGGTTTGGTGTGTAGGTTTCATAGATTGAATTAAATAATTAGGCACCTATGTTATTTGAGTTGAGCCTCTGTTGCAATCTGTTTTGTATTTTATGGACCAGCATCCTAATAATATACACTATCAATCACAATCTGAATCATTTGGAAAGATTGCTAATTTATTAAGCTATTGCATAGCTTTTATCTTGGGCTTTGAGCGCGGCGACCGAATGAAGAAATTCCGTAACGAAAATAAACCTAAGCATCGTCTAACGTCGTATCAGTTCGGCAGACTTCGGCACGGTGTTTGTGTGCGTTGCTATGCAATAGCTTTACCGCGGCAGTCCCCGAGTGCCACACGTATTTTTTTTATTTATTTATCCTCACACTGGAACGCCATACAGCAATTACACCAACGGAGTAAAATATCACTTCATCTGCTGCTTTCCATCCTGTGCGCTGTGGACATCGAACGAGTAGCAATGGATCACGCACGTTCACGCTAACCCCATCACTCCTTCCATAAATTGCACACATTCATTGCGAATTTTTGAAACACAATGATTTTTCAAAGTAAATACATTAAAATTAAAAAAAAAACGGAAAATTTTGAGGTGTCGTCGTGCCTGACAAATGACAGAAAGAAAAGCTAATCCATTGCTTGTCCGAAAAATCTGACTGCTCAACAACGTAAATAACGCAATGAATGTTGTTGAACTGTCAAAATGAAAGCTATTTCTACTGTGTTACGCAATTACCACGGTTTCGGTGTTCTATTAATTAGTAGATGTTTATACATAATAATTAGGTACACTTGGAAAATACTTGACCTACCCCACTACCTATAATAGGTGTTTCCAACGCTTGTATGTGGGTAATATGATACCATCAATTTCGAGATTTGCTAATTAGCTTTCAATTACCTACCTACCTACCATTGCTCCCATAAAGATAGAACTAGATATACACATAGATATTATTTAAAAAAGTTCGTACTGCATAAAATTTGCAATTTCTTTTTTTTCGTGCTACGAAGGCCTACGAGGTTGGTCAACAAAAAAAAAAACAGCTATGGTTTACTTCTAAAGCACAATCTAGCACACATGACGAGCATAATAATATTTAGCAGTTTATTTTGTTTCGTGCTACTGCCATTACTACTCATTCCTACTCTGTCGGCCAATGAAAATTATTTTATTGAAAAAAAAAAAACAACTGTCTACTGCAGCGACCTACTATTAATTGCCATAGCACGATATTCCACATCAGAAAGAAAACTGTTACCCAAATAACGACCTGCTGTAAATCTTCTCTTTCGTGCTACGGCAGTGCTACGCAGGCCTACGCGGTTGGTCTACGAAAAAATATTAAGCATCATAATTTATTTGTCAGAATATGGTACATGATTTATGATCATTATAGAAAATATAATAACAATTAAGTAATGCTAGAGTGCTAACTACACTACGATATTCCGCCCCTAGGGTTGCCAATTTTTTTTATATCATAATACAGGCTGGGCCAAAAGTTTTTGCAAATAGCAAAACTGAATATCTCTAAAACCGTTTGACAAAAGGGCGCGCGGTTGGCGGGAAAATATGCGTCACTTAATGCAATTTTACTCCCGATGAAGCGGTTCACGGAACAACAGCGTGCTTTTCGTTTTTTTTTTTTTTACAAAAACAACGGTTCCTACGTTACTGTACGACGCCTGTTTAGAATTGAACACGGATTACGCCGTGTAAGTGAGTGTCCAAGTGTTAATTTAATCAAAGCTTGGATCGAGAAGTTCGGGCAAACTGGTTTCACAACGAATATTAAACAAACAGGGCGACCACGTTCAAGAAGAAGCAATGAAAACATTCAGCTGGTTGAAATTTCCGTAAGGAACGATCCAGAAATCATCTATGCGTTAAGAGTTCGGCGGTTCTGACAATACTTAGAACTAGTCTGTGGCAAATTTTGCATCTGGACCTTAAACTGCACCCATACAGGCTTCAAATTGTGCAGGAGATGAAACCAAACGATTACAAACATGCCATACGTCAAACGTGACTATACCGGTAGTCAAAGAAATGTTTCCGAACAAAGTGATTTCTCCCAGAGGTGATATCCCATGGTCTCCGAGGAACCCAGACCTTACACTTTGTGATTTTTTCTTGTGGGGATACCTGAAAAGTCGAGTCTACCACAATAAACCGACGACAATATCAAAATTAACACAAAACATCCATGAGGGGATAGTCGCAATTTCCCGTAGCATGTGTCAGCGAGTTTTCCAAAATTTGCGTAGCCGATTGCAGGAGTGCCAATGACGAGACGGAGCACATGTCGACGATGTTATTTTTAAGAAATAAATTCCATTAGATGTTTGTTACGTTGAATAAATTATCAGCAAAGTAACATTTGTACTTTTATTTTTATTCATGTTTCAAAAGTGCAAAACTTTTTGGCCCACCCTGTATATAGTATTTTCGAAGCCATTAATATGACAGTGCGAAAAAAAAATAATACCTAGGAACAAAATTGCTAATTTTTTGCTTCTTTGAGCCTTTATTAACAGTTTTTTTAATGACTCATAACTATTATTACCTACACTCTAAATTAAGGTTACAATATACCATTAATTTAGCGTTTATGAGAATATTTTATTCTGGCCCTATTGCGCTTAGTTCGCCATTTTGTATTTAAATAAAAATAGGTACAGTAGTTTCGCCTACTATATATATATATTTTTAAATAGTATTTAGGCCTCTAATATAGCAGGATATTATAGTAGGGTTGGCAACCCTATTCGCCCTGGACCAGTACATTTTTTATTCATAATTAATGATCACTGTTATCATGCCGGGCGCCGACGACAATCGTTAGGTTTCCGCGGGTCAGTTAAGATATTGGTGACGACATGGTCATTATTACTCACTAAGTACTTACAATTTATCTAATTATATCCGTTTATATAGGTACACGTAGGGTGGCAGTGCTCGTAGATGCCCCACTTATGATCCCCGGGATCTATAATATCAACAGTTCATCTTCTGCCTAACTCTGTGAAGTGAGCTGTCAATAGTGTCAATCCCTACCATTAGGCGGAATGACTGCTCGCTTCACCTTGATATTTTTCACGGTAAGATTACCACAGAATAGCCTGGCAGGAGTCTGTCTCAGTAACGTGCCTAAGCTGATTGAGACGTTGCGTATAAGCATATTATGATGGATGATAATAATACTTATAGTAACTATACTTCACACGACTACTAACAGTGCATCAAGAAAATGAAGATTAGGAAAGAAAGAAAGAAAATAAGTTTATTTGTGGTCAACATGACGCAAAAATGAACATAAACACAAAAAATAAAATTAAAAAAAGAAGGTAAGGGAAACATGCGTCACATCCACGCAAAACGGCTATCGCTCATTAGTGATGAACTGATGATAAATAAGGAATTGCAAAAACGTAAATAATCATGTTTGTTCAGATACCGAGTTTTGTAATGAACAGTCAATGCCCTGCTTGAGTAAAACTTTTTTTATTTGTTTACCATATACTTCTTCTTCTTCTTAGCGTGTCGATAGAAAACTAAATGTACTCGGCCCAGAATTCGGCTACTTGTTTTGTTTGGCGGCATCACCAGCGTCCATCAATTCCTGTAGCGTGCAGCTGACAGGACAGGACATGCAGGGCACGATATTAAGTGTCCCATTGTTTGTGGAACAGCACCACATTTACATTGAAACCTAAAGCCGGCCACACATGCCTGGACTTACGCTTATCGCCGAGATCTGTCGCCCGAAGCACGGTAACGCAGTGTTTGCTCCGGCGTAAGCATACCTACTATCCACCAAGTGCTCAAACGAGAACGGCATAGAAATCATCACCGTTGATGTTGGTAACTGCACCATCACTTTCCTTTACCCTATACTGTTTCAGTGCTATAGGCTTCCCCCAAGTTCTTCTAGTAACTTTTTTCCCGCGCTCCCTTGAACTAGCCCATCGTGGTACATGTCTAGGTCGTCTCGCCACCTCTTTCTAGGCCGACATCGGCGTCACCGTAAGCATACTTCTAGGGTATAGAAAATGGTCACTGAATAAAATATCAGTTATCAATTGGTTATTCTACCCCACTCAACGAATAGATAAAATTATCAATATGTACCTAATGGAAATGTGGAAAATAACTAGGTGATGTCTTCAGTGGGATTAAGTGATAAATGCCACTTGTGTGTGTCACCTAGTTTCGTAGTAGGCTCAAATTCCATTTATTTTAATATTATATTATAAACAATAATGAAATTGGATAATCTTGCTTAGAAAAGACCTTTCCACTGCCATAACATTACTCGTTTATCTAGTTTAAAATACTTATAATATATATTTTTTTATCATTTCCTGTAGTTTAAAGTGCGTTGATTTAGTTGGATTATTTAATTTTTACTTTGTCACTAAAAATTATTCCAGCATCCAAAATAACGTTTGCTTTCTAGTTTACACCTTTCAGACTACAGAAATGGTTTACTTAATTATTAAAATTGTTGTAGAATGACCCATCCAACATACTACCTAAAAGTACCTAACTTGAGAAATCGAGTCTTAAGACCGGACTCGGTTTAAAACGTAGGTATATGAACGAAATAAGCCATTTTCTGAATCTCAGAAAAAACTGTGAAGATGACTGATGATGAATTCATACCCAGGGGTATTGTGTTACCCCCTTGTGGATGCTAGATTATATGGAAAGTTGGTCGATTACTGGTACTCAGCTGCATCTGGTTAGAATGGGAGCCGATACAAACATAGTTGGGAAAAAGCTTCGGCAGATAATAGATTCTTAGCAGCGAAAATTGTTTCATTAAATTAGTTCGTAGCGCTACTAACAAATGCTCTAGACCTCGATCTCGCGCGAGGGTGCGGTCTTAGGGTCTTACGCAAAAATACAGAGAAGCATTAAAATTGTCATCGTGTCCGCAATTTTACCGTGGACCTACTACGAATTCTACGAGATATAAGGCTGACGTAATTTCAATGTTCAACTAAATTGATTAATTAATTACTATCTACACTACTTATACCTACCACTACGCTCGCGAATTTACGTCTAATTTTACTATCACATAATTCGTCACTAGCCCACCCATCGTAACGGGCGATTTAATTCAATAAATGATTTACAACGAGCCACTAACGGCATTGTTATTGTTAACTGCACGTTGACCCAAGTTGCTAACCGCGTAAACAATATTTTACTGAAAATTGATATTGTATTGTAAATAGGCATATAATGTATTCTCAGTTATCTTCAGAGAGGGCAGACAATGATGTACGACGAAGCTTATTTCACTGCGTTCGATTGATAAGGATACTTGTGCGTGTTCGATTTTAATTTTATAAAGTTTGCCTTTCGCGCCATTATTTGACATTTGTTTTTTTTCTAGCAGTGTGCATAAACGGTAGTGTTGGCATTATCGTGATAAAAGATTGTCATTACCTACGTCACTATAAAGTAGTTTTTCACGATAGTGCATTAGAGTGTGCGTATCGAAATGCTAGCAGGAAATATTTTGTTCGTTTTATAAAGTGATTGTTTTAAATGTAAACTAAAATATGATAAAACATCTGAATAAGAACACAGTACACGAGCATCTGTTACAAAAAGAGAAGCTGCTCGAATCTAAAACTAAGCCGAAATACAGCGGCAGTATGTCGACCACGAGGAACGGGAGATGGCTGTCACAGGTGCGTTTTTACAACTACCCTTTTTAGGGTTCCGTAGCCAACAAGGAACCCTTACCTATAGTTTCATCATGTCCGTATGTCGGTCCGTCCGCAGCTTAGCTCAGAGACTCTTAGTATTAGAAAGCTGTAATTTGGCATGGATATACATATTAATCACACCGACAGTGGTAAAACAAAATCTTGAAAAAAAAATTTCTTTAGACACGCAAAGTGGGGATGTTTTTTTCTCGCCTACCCCATGGTATGGGGTATCGTTGGATAGGCCTTTCAAAAATATTGAACTAGTAGCTACTACTAGCTGTAGTAGTAGTAGCTGTAAGCCTAACTGCTAGCTGTTGCTACTTGATTGTAGTAGCTTGATGTGCTGGCGTCTGTACTATAGGTACACCTCTTACCATACCACCTCCACCTCACCTTCTGGACATACAGCATACAGAGGGGCAATTCTCGTAATTTTAACAACAACGTTCACAGTCAGATCTCAGTCTCAATCTGTCAAAATTTACCTCTAATTTCCCTACATTTTGACAAGTTTTTGACATTTGTTTGTCGCTGAGATGAGACTGCGACTAGATTTTGAACGTTTTAAATTACGAGAATTGGCCTTCTGGCGTGATGTTATTCGGCAGTTTCTTCACAGCCAGAATGAAGTTTGTACTTGCACAAGGTTACAAGGCTTACAAGGTTACTGTTGTTTTTCGCATGGAATTCGGATAAGATTATTTTTATTTTATTTTACCATTTATGTACAGACGCCAGCACTTCAACCTACACCTAACTGTCAAATTTTCCCAATCAACATTGAACCTTATGCTTTAGCGATAAAGTTGAAAATCTATTACAGAAATCTGACAGATTGTAGTAGGTTGATGTGCTGGCGTCTGTACACACACAAATACAGGGTGCCAGGGAAACTCGACGTATTCCACCTGGAACTGGACAAAATTTGTTGCTAATGACCTGATGGTCAGATAGGCAGTCGCTCCATGTAAAATACTTGTATTCAGCTGCATCCGGTTCGACTGGAAGCCGACCCCAACAGGACGGACTGATGGGTGGATGGCTTAGTAATAGGGTCCCGTTGGCACCCTTTGGGTACGGAACCCTTCAAAATGGACGTTTGGGCCAAAATGGCAAAATCCATTCTGTAGATATGGATCTACAGGATGGATTTTGATAGGATGAATGGATACCAAGATGGATGGATATTCCTCGAATAAAAGTTATCTGGCGATGGAAAAATCAGCCCTAAGTGTGATATAAATTCCGATTGTATTGCTAATATTATTCGGCACCACACTAATGGCGTAACACTCTATCAACCACAATCTGAATCATTTTGAAGGATATTGCTAATCCATTGCTTCATATAAGTACTTATTCGAAATAATATGTGTCTGCTTAGCAACGTAAATAATGCAATGAATGTTGTTGAACTGTCAAAATGGAAGCCATTCGTACTGTTAGTGCGGTTACAAAACTACCTCGCAGGAAATACAACACTGGCATTCGAATCAGGAAATGCGTCGTCGATTTTCAAACTGACTGAATAGATTTTCATCTAACAGCTAATCAACAATCCCGAAAATACCAGCCAGCTAGTAAAAAAATCCTACTGAAATCGGTCCATCCAATTAGGACCTACGATGCTACAGACAAACGAAATGACGGGCTTCAAACTAAGAACGCCCCTAATTCTGCGTCGGGTGGTTAAAAAAAACTAATTGTTGCCATTTCGGAGTTGGTATCATGCAAAATATGCAGACCTTATCGATATCTACTGATAAAAAGGCGATAGCTAGATTATAAAACACGTGTAATAACGATTAGTATTGCGTTGTACTCAGTACGGGATAGACACACTATCAAAAGAGTATTTTTATACCTAAAAGTTAAAAAAAATTGATATTATATCGCCTCATATCCGCTTATGACGATAATGTGTTATTAATAAAGACATTTCAATGCCAATAACTGTTTCTTAGATAAATAGTACTTAACTAAAGGTCATCAACCTTTTAGTTAATAATTAAAATAATTACGTTCAGTGTTTTGGAGTAAAAAATATATATCATTAAAAAAAACATTAATTTCTGATTTTTTTTTAAGTGATGTGACATAGGACTTTCTGAATCGATATCGATAGGTAGTTCGATAATGTATGTGTGACGAACGTGACGTGTGACGCGACTAATAAAAGACTATTTTTAAATCTGTCATGCATGATGTATGCTGAAGAGGCATATCACGCTGAACTCAGTGGAAGAATAAGAGTAAGTTGTTTCATGATTAATTTTCATAGTTCACATAACACATATATACTCGTAGATATATGTATGTACATAAACTCACACGTGGTTCCCATGGCAGGCAGAACGCCACCTGCTAAAATCCTTACATAATAATTAATATCTACTCTTTGCTTCGTATACGTTCTGGTCATAGACTACGCCGGTTGCGAGAACTACACACCAGCAGACCTACTCCTAATGTCACTGTGAAAACATAGGTGAAGTGAGCTTTCAAATAGTGTCACTCCCTAGCATCACGTGGAATGACAGCTTACTTGAAGCTCACTTCACCTAAGTTTTCACGTTGATATTTTTACAGAATAGCTCCGCTAACGTTCCACCCCCCTCCCCTCCCTTTTCCTTCCATTCCGTCCTTCCTGTCCTTATGATTTTCATAGTTCATTAACTAAATAATCGTATAAACTCCTTATGGCTTCTTTAAACGCTGCTTAGTTTCTGTTTAAGTTTTAAGTGCCGTAGGACCTACCGACAATTAATAAACTAATCATCGATAATAGAACCTCCCTATCTAATTCTGCAATATCGAAAGACGAAAATGTGATTCACGGATCCCTAATGTCGACTTTGATAAAATGTCGTACCTACCTAGCGAGCTTCCGGTTTTTTATGAACATGATAAATACAGGTGTATTGATGCGGAGCCATTTGATATCTATACATGACATACGACTTAGGTATTATACATTTCGTGTCTGTCTGTATGACCGCGTTGTTCTTTTAAATTTCCCAACAGATTTTTATAATTTTATAATACCTACTTACATTAATAGTAAACTTAATTGTAATCAAGAAATCTGTATGTTTTGTCAAGTCGTAAAAATTGTGCGAAAAATTATGATAAGTGCATTATTATGACAGAACCAAGACTCAAAAATACCAAATACAGATCGAAAACGGGCCCAACAATACCCAGACGTCACTCTCACTACCAACGAGGGTCTTTGCCTAAACGTTTTTGGGGGTAAAAAACATGTTGTTGCGATTTTTAAACATATGTACATATTTTGATTAAACACTACAGCCTTTTTAATCTTTGTTAATACTATCTATACAAGACTTGATACCTTGATAGTCACTTGTACTCCCCGTCATTGTATTTAAAAAAATATTTTTATAAAATATTTCATCCGCCTAATTCGTGGTACCCATTTCAATTCCTCCCTACTTCAGTACATCTCCTTTAAGGGGCTTACAGGACCTAAACGCAAAAAACGCAAGTTTTAGAAACAATAAAAGTATATGATCGACTACAGTAAAAAAAATCAAAAAAATATATGATATTCTTCAGGATAAATGCTAGGAAGATAGTGTGTTGAAAACATAATACAACTTATTTGGTACGATAGAAAAAAATCATGAAGATACCTCTAAAAACTTTTTTTTTACAACAAAATTCATACTAATATACGTACAATCATTATGATTTTTTGTCAGATTATTCTACAAGCAACATACTAAAACTATAGTGTTTTAGTTTTTTTGTCCAAACACTAGATTTTTCGTAAATCGATAATTGCTTCATATTTTGCAATAAATTACCAGCGTTGTGGCATCGCGCTTCTCTTTCTTTTCTATGCAGTCCGACAAAGACCGCGCTTTAGGTCATGTAGTCCTCTTAAGATCCCACTAGCCATTAGACACACACTTCGCCCTCACCGACGTCCCCTATTCAAAATACCTCAAACCGATACCATAACTCTTAAGACCAGTCCATTATAGGTACCTAGCCCTCACCCATATCAACAACATTCTTTTATATGACGAGTCCTCAGATGTCTTCGCGAATACTGAACTGAGTTTCCTGAACACTGCCACTCGATACGAGTCCATTGCCACTCCCAGTACAATCTCTGGAGTAAATAAATAAATAAATGTTATATTAATTTATTTATATTAATTCAATTTATATAAAATAGTTATCTGTTATTAATCATTCTACCTATTCCAATTTATCCTAATTTCTATCTAATTTTGTCTAATTTTATCTAATTTTTGACCAATTTTGTTTCACTGGTATTTCATTTCATCTTTTATTATGTGATTTAAACAAATTTTATGATTGTACTAATAACTTGTGTGTGGTGCAAACTGTCAATATAAGTTGGGATATTAATAAATAATAATTTTTATTTTTATTGTACAGAGGCCAGCACATCAAGCTACCCCAATCTGTCAAATTTCTTTGATAGATTTTCAACTTAACTACAAAGGAATAAGGTTCATATTCAATTGGGAAATTTTGACAGATTGGGGTAGCTTGATGTGCTGGCCTCTGTACCATACCTGGGCACCTTCTGGTAACGGAGATATTGAAGGTCAAAATTCCAACTTTTACTGACGTTTTTTTACGAAAACAAGTTTAATACTATAGGTAACACAACTTAAAATACCCCCACGACCCCTGTATCGTTGCATGCACCCATTAGCACAATGTATAGTGCTTGTGTCACATTGAGCACCACCACAAACTGCAAATTTTCACATCAAAATTAATGGCGTTTCCCAGTAATTATTTTTGTGCAATGTTGCTTAGTTTGATGTACAGAATGCGTAGTTGACGGCTATGTGATGTCTTTTTATACAACCTGAATTTAATAAGAATGATAAATCGAGTGAAACCATTATACTGCGGTGTAATTGACACATAAAATGGAAATCGATCCCAGTGCGTTTCAACACTATCAGTCGGAATCTGAATTATTTTGAAGCAAATTGCTAATCCATTGCTTCTTAAGTTCGAAAAATGTGTCTGTTCAACACGTAAATAACGCAATGAATGTTGTTGAACTGTCAAAATGAAACCGATTCCGATTAATAATGTGTTATGCAATTGCCCCGCAGGTTTGAAAAATTCTTCGGTATTTACAACGTCTGTCAAAATGAACGGCATTGCGATTGATTGATTGATACGTGTCATTTATTTAGCCAGGAAAAGATAAAAGTTAATTAAGTTTTATAACTTAATTAAGTTTAGCCCTCACCACAACATCCTCTGCAGTGAGATCAAATTAAGTTATTACCTACATACCACATTTAGAAATAGAAAATATTTATTGTCCAGGTAATACAGTAAGCAGGTTCAATGGTTAACAGCAAGTTAAGACGATATCAGTAGCTTAAAATATTACCTACAGCTAGGTTACAATATACATAGTATTAACTAGTGAGCCCCAAACTAGACAGTTAGTCTGTATCTTGGGGCTCGGAATACGAATTCCAGAGTGGAGACTAGAGAGGTGATTTCAGGTAGGTACTTACGTGTCTATATGTGATGTTTGTGTGGTGTGTGTGTGATGTGTGAGTGGTGTGTGTGCGTCTGGTGTGTGTGCGTGTTTGTTCCATTGTGCTTCATTTGATTTGGTGTCAGGTCAGGGTCTTTATATTAGTTGTTCCGAGTCATCATAACCAATGTTATGCAAAATTTCCTTAACAATTTTTTTGCAGCCGAATGAAGTAGTATTTTTAATTTCGCAGAGTTTGCAGACTTCATTGTCTTTATTTCTACGCAACAAAATTATGTTCGACCTGATACGCGAATGAAGTTCGTCACTAGGGTTATCGAGGTTTTTCTAGTAGTTCTGCGCACTTATTTTTATAGCTAAGAAATTGACGCTTTTTGTGACTCGTTATATTATTGATTAATGAATTGTAGGTTAATTGTGTAGTGTAGACTAATCAATTACATAAGACGTAAAGTCTATTCAATGTTATTTCAAATTAAAGAAATATCAACTTTATTTTAATGTTTATTAAGTTGATTTCAGAGTGACTAGCACTATCGAAAAAGTTATAAAAATGTTTGAAGTTTTAGCGTAAACTGCACTTTATTGTGTAGGAATTAAATTTACTTATCCATAAACTCATATTTGTTTACATTTTTGGCAAATAAGTCGCGAATGCAGATTAAATGTTAATAATATTCCTACCTGAATGTTTGTGAATATTTCGAATTTCCATGGGAAATTACTTAATATTGCATGACCAGAATAAGCCTATTATGTTCCCACTGCTGGGACACAGGCCTCCTCTCTGTGAGAGGGAGTAGGCCGTAATGCACCACGCGGGCCCAGTGCAGGTTGACGGATGTCATGTCTTTCGAATTTTTGGTTCTAGGGCATGTCAGTTTCCTCACGGATGTTTTCATTCACCGTTTTGAGAGCAGCGGTGATGATATAATTTACACTTGGTAAAATGTCAGCCTGGGTTCGAAACCACGACCTACCAACTTGTAAGTCGCCGCCGTTACCACTGGGCCACCACTGCTGTAAGCCTTTAAAATACTGTCATTCAATCCATTTGTAGTTTCGAATTGATAACATAGCATACTAGGTACCCTTTCATTCATGCCTAGGTATATAAAATTCACATTAATTACAGAGAAGTATTTGGTGGAAGCACAGATATAGATAGACCTAGATAACGCAAGTTAAGATAACGCAACGCAAAACCAAGCGTGCCATTTTTTTTGACTACCTACTATGACGTCACAAGCGTGTGAGTGATGGGAAAATCCGTGTGCGGCACCCGTCTCGCCCCACGCTCGGGGCCTAGCGCCAGCGCCACAGCCAGCGTCACGCTCACCCAGCCACCAGGGCTGACTCAGCAACACACACACACACACACGCGCTTTCAGTTGCTCTTGCGTTATCTAGGTGTATCTATATCTGTGGGTGCAAGTAACCAGCATATTACACGTCGTTACGACAATCATTGATACTTCCTGTATCGTACTATCATTGAGTTTCGACATCTTGACTCATGCCTAAAACGGTACCCTTTTAACTCATGAGACGATGAGTTCTTAGGGTTATATTTTCTGCTATGAGACTAGAATTGATTATCTGATCAGTGAAAATGAAATGTAGCTACTTTTGTTCATCAGATTTTTTTTTTGTTAATCTATACTGTCCCACCGCTGGTCAAAGGCCTCCCCCAAATCCTCACAGGAACTCTTTTCCCACGCCACCTCGAACCAGCCCTCGTGGTACGCGTCCAGGTCATCTCGCCATCTCTTTCTGGACCGGCATCGGCGGCCAAAGATGTGGCCAAAGTTTCTTTGGTCGACTAATTTTTCACGTCAAATTAAATGTAATCGATAGGGGGAAGTGGGGCAGATTCATACACGGGGCACCGTCATACACTAGCGACATCTTTTATTAGGCGGGCGTTAACTGAACGATTTAAGCATGTACACGTGACTTACCTACGTGTGCGTTGGTTCACGAATTTTGACAGCAGTCAGTGTGAAACTCGCGACGAGGTGACGCGGAACGTGATTCGGCAACGCGTAAATAATTTTATAACCTCACTTTAAACATCTTTATTTTGATGAAAGTTTTTATCTAGATTATTCAATACTATTTTATTTCAAAGATAATAGGATGAATTTTGTGAATTGATACGTAAATAATAATATATATGTTTGGTTTTTTTATAAGAATATTTGTTTTTCAAAATCATTGAATGGGGCAGGTTCATACAGTAATAAGAGGGGCACATTCATACTAATAGATATATAACAAAGATATGTTACTTAATTCTAGGACATAGATATACTTATTTGACTGATCAGAAAGACTGTTAGGTTAACTAAGTTTCTTTCAGTGCCATAAAAGGAAAAACTACCTACATTTTAAGTTATTTTCTGTTTACTTAGTTATCTTTTTTTACTTTTTTCTTTATTACTTGATTATTTTCTAGGTATTAGTTACTCACAGAGTCTAATTGCTTTTGGTTTCGAATACGTTGTGTTTTGATACTTTTATTTTGATAAATAATTAAACATTTATTCCTTAATTTGTGTATTTTTTCACATGTATGAATCTGCCCCATAGCCTGTATGAAAGTACCCCGCATGCGGGGCACATTCATACATTCCTGATTTTTTTTTTAAACTTTTATAAAAAGTCACAGATGTATATTTAAACAAATTATATGTTTTTGATAGAAAGTCAGATAGTTATAGTACTAGTTCTTATTAAATCTATTCAGATATTGACACTAGAGAATAATCTATGAGACAAAATAGAAAAACTGTATGAAGCTGCCCCACCTTCCCCTACCACGTTTCTACTTATTACAAGATATTGTTGAAATACTGTAAAAACAAAATAAATGTTAATGTGATGAAAACGGTTTTGTCATATCGTAAAAAGTGCATGAAATTGCAGCCGTTCATTGCAAATTGCAAACCATATTGGGCTAGGTAGAAAAACTAAGCGTTTTCTACGAAGAATACAGCTTTTTGGTGTCTTAGTAGGTACTTATATTATTTATTTAGACACAACTTAGCAACCCACGGGGCAATTGTGTAACACATTATCAATCGGAATTGTACACGTGTTAAAACATGCCGATCCGAATGCTTAATTAGAATCCGAAGTTCAAAAATTATGCCTTACCTATTAATTATTTAAAATCGTCCAATTAGGCGCCATCGTTAAACGTTACCGAAATACTTAATTACAAATTAAGTATGTTTTTTGTTTACATTAAATTGAGTCTTTGACACTTCGTATAATTATCTCGTTTAAATACTAAACTTATCTTTAAATTAACGCGTCATATTTTATACGCTTCACAAATTCGTGTTTAGTTATTCCAATATAGGTATTTTATAAGTAACCTTCAAGGTAAGAAACTGTACCATAAATAGGCAAATTAAAATAACGTGCGTCAATTTTATTTTTCTAACTTTGACCCGGGGACTTAAAAACACCTTCATAAAGGTTACAGAATTTTAAGTGTTATATATTGAATTGATAACAGAATCAGATATGTAACACTTTTATATGTATTTCGCGCGTTTTTGCGGTACCATGCAGTTATACCTACAAATGCTTATTTCTCTTACACATAATAACACTTTAAAACGTTTCACTTTGATTCTGTAACATTACTGTATCTACCTACTTATTACATTTCGAATTGTTTTTCTTTTAAAACAGTGTTAAAAACACTTAAGTATTACGTTCGGGTTACAGTTTGAGTCCCTGTTGATCGACGTCTTTCAATATTCACGTAGTCTAAGAATAGAAAAAACCAGCTAAAATATTTAAATCTTAACTTCTATGTTTGTACCTAGCACCTAATTTTGTTAATTATATGATTTTAAACGAAAGAAAAAAAAAACAACCGCGAAACTGAACTCAAAACCTCACGTAACCGAAGTGGCTGAAAAAAAAAAACAAAAAGAAGAGGAAAGAAGTGGTCGTGTTATTTTATCTAGCAAATTTTATAAATACTTTCTATAATATGCTTATGCTTAAATGTGATACCGTTTTGCTATATTTTTTTCATAATTTCTAATACCTTGTGCTCTTCTATCTTTATGTATTTAACTGCTCCAATAAATCCAAATTATTTGTCATTTATTCTTTGCTCTATTTTTTGGCGCAAATCTGTTACGATGTTTGGATAAAGCATTACCTTTTTCCAAAAATATGACGGGGCGTTCTGAAATATTTTTCTGCGTAATCTAGAAATTCAAGAATCTCGGTGCACGTGCGCATCGCGCCGCGTGGTATTCGTACTTCATTTGAATGGGATTTCAGTCTAACCTGGGCCAGGCAGGTTTACCATAAAGCGCGACAATTTGTATCGCGAGACGTATTATTTGAGCTGCTGTGGTAACGGGACGTCCCAACTTACGCGGGACTTTTGACTACTCTAGCCGTAATCTACAGGCGACCCAGTGCGGGTTGCTGGATGGCACATGTCTTCGAATTTTTTATTCTAGGACATCATGTCGGTTTCCTAACGAAGTTTTGCTTTACACAAAGTTAAGTGCCTGTCTGGGTTCGAACCTATGACCTACAACTCGTTGGTCGCGGCCGACCAATTAATTATCTAAAGTCCGATCGCGCTAACTTTGCCAACGATGTAAACAACAACAGCCGCTTGAAATTGGATAAAATCGATATACAAGAACATTTTATTTTAAGTAATGTTTGTTTTCGTCTAACTAGACGAAAACAAACATTAGCGGCCATTGTTGTTTACATCTTTAACAAATTTAGCGCGGCTGGTCCTTACATAATCAGCCTATTATAACATACCCACTGCTGGGACACAATCATGTCTGTCTGTGTGAGGGAGTTGGCCATATCCACCACACGGGCCCAGTGCGGGTTAGGGGGCGCTCTGGGCACCAATTGGAGGGCGTCAAACTAAACTACCTAAGTACTCTACAGCATTACTATAATCCCCGAAGATTCCACAAAATAGAAGGTACGTCTAAACAATTTGTGACCCCGTCACGACTTGTTGAACCATGTAGACAACTACGCATTTGTAAGGACTCGCACTTAACGGAGGAGAAACCCCACAAGACATTACCTTTGATATCGAGTGACGACATTCAAACGATACGGAATTACACGGTGTTACGTGCCGAATGGAAAGCGCCGGTAAAACCGGTTTTACGTACCTATCTGCTTAGTGAGATGGTTGTTGAAATTTTCCGATGATTTCAGGAGTTAGGCCGCTGAAAAGTTCATGAAAAGTGATGCTAGATGCTGTTTGGAAATGGGAACTTCGTGATAAAACAGATTTTAGTTTTATCGGGAACGTGTAGATTTAAAAGTAATTATATTATTTATATTTATGAAATGTTCTATGTACAATAAATGTAGGCATACACACAAAAACACACACATTCACACATATCATCATAACGTCATATTCAGCCTATAATGTTCCCACTACTGGGACACAGGCCTCCACTCTGTGAGAGGGAATGGGCCGTAATCCACCACGCGGGCCCAGTGCGGGTTGGTAGATGTCACATGTCTTCGAATGTTTGGTTCTAGGACATGCCGGTTTCCTCACGATGTTTTCCTTCACCGTTTTGAGAGCAGTGGGGATGAAATCATTTACACAAAATAAAGCGCCTGACTGGGTTCGAACCTACGACCTACAACTCATAAGTCGCGGCCGATACCACTGGGCCACCATTGCTCCTCACACACATACCATCAATCAATTGTACCATATTGACGACTTTTACTATGTGATAAAAAGGATATGATGACCATTCGTCACATTGGCTATTTCGTCGCTATCCCTAATAGGTCACATATATGGTCTACATAATAAAGAGTATTCTATTCTATTCTAGGGTTCATTAGTAAAAAAAATACGTAGGCGGAAATCCTATCAAAATTAACATTGGCCTTCAAAAAAAAAATCGCGTGCGTATAACTAAAGTATTATTTTAATATATTACGAAAGAAAAGACACTGATACGGCCTTCGACATAGGCTACAAACCAGAAAATGAATGGACTATGCTATACGTGTCTAATTTCACGCGCATTGTAGTAACTTAGTTTAGTATACATTTCGCCTTCCAATCCTCAAGACGCTTTGAAAAAAAAAAAAATTCTTAATCTCAGTTGATAGTGACTGGAGCAAGGACCCGCGGTTCACGGCCTACTGATATGCACTGGGTGAGATGACTCAATTTCTTATCATATTTTGACTAAGTACTCTCCGGTGCACGCTATAGTTTATTTCGGAGCTCGTTCAATAGACGTCCTGTCAAACGCTCTCCATAATTTCGTGAAAGTTAGTAACCAGGAAAGTGTTTGGAATCTTTCAATTAGTGTTCTAATTAACTTAATCAATCACGCCGTAGTTGGAGTTAGTGATCCGTAGCAGGTAGGTATCAGGGAACAAGGCCACGCGGCCGGCGGCAGGCTGGACGCCAGCCCGCGGCAGTCGTCGCGGCGCGCTCCGAGCACCACCATGCGGGACGAGGAGCCCCCCTTGCCGCCCCCTTCCCCCGCACGCCGTACGCCCTCGCGCCTCCGCCGCACTCTACACACGCTGCGAACGCCGTTCCGGCTTGGTTCGCCCTTCCACATCGGCTTGATCAAGCGCACAGGGTCCTCTAAATCCGTTGCCTCAGACGGCGAGATCGCCCGCGACGAACGCACGATGCGTAAGCGAAATAAGAAACAACGTGACGCGGCCAGCGACGCGTCGCGCAGCACCGACAGCTCACCCAGTGTCGACAAGAAGAAGAAGGAGGGCAGCTTCATGCGCCGCATGGGCAGCATCGGCAAGAAGAAGGCTAGCGAGTCACCTCAACCACCCCCAGAGTCGCAGCCAACAGACTCACAGCCAACGACCGCAGAATCAACCCTAGAGCACACACTAACACCACCCCTCGAAGCGGAACCACCTACTCAGGAACAATATACTCCGGAACAGCCTACTCCTGAGCCACCCGCCGTTGACCCAGTAAGTCCCATCGCAGTAGAGCACCCTGTCGCGACGCGCCCCTTCTCCAAGGCTGCCTGGAAACGCAACAGCGAGCCGGAGATGGAGAAGCCTGTGGAGGACCCCAGCCCGGAGAGTGCACTGCGGAGGCGCATCGCATTCGTTGCGCAGGCGTCGGCGTGCCTGTCGGAGGACCACGACGACGGAGAGAGGGGAGCCGCCGAGGTGGGGTCGCTGGAAGAGGCAGTAGCGCTCGCGCGCGTGCGGCTGTCCGTGCCCGCGCCGCCCTCGCCGACACAGTCGCGCGACACCGACACGGAAGAGGAGGGGTACACGGACGCGATGCCGGCGTACGGAGACCTCATCGAGCCCGACGGCAGCGGGACCGACGCTCCGGTGAGTGTGCTGTGTTGCAAGCCGCGCGCGCTCAGTGGCCGAAGGGTCTCCGAGCGATGCGCGCGCGCCATGACCTTCGAGGAGGCGGGTGACGACTCCTACCTCACAGTGTGCGAGTGCTGCGGCTTCAGCGCCGAGACGGCCGTGTTTGTCCCAGTACGTTACATTTCACGCTAGTTTACAGCGGACGTCACGCGGCGCGATGCCCTTCGTGAGTACGAACTTGCTCATGTGCGCTTCGCTTTACCAAATGTATCCTTCAAGCGGTATTTTATTTGAACAAGTGCACGCATTTTCTTTGTGTTGCAATGGTAGATACTCCGACTCAGTATAGTTAGACGTTGAAAACAAATAGTACCTCACCTAGCTATACAGCATTCACGTGTAGACAGTTTAACATCGACTTAAAACATTTTATTTTAAAAAAAACAACATTTTAACTTAGTTTTTTCTATAAAAAGATTACAAAACTATGTGTTTTAAATTAATTCAAACGTTTTGGTAACTCTCTAGACACCAGGTATTTATGTAAATCAATTATTTATTTTATCTAAGTGGCACAGAAAACATTAAAAATGCAACTTTATGCAGAATTTATTGAGACAACCCATTAGAGAATGATTTTAATGTTGTTATTTACATACAAAGCAGTGTTTGACATTTAACATAACAAACAATTGCTACAATACGGTAAAGTATTTGCATTTGCATATAGAATAAGCAGTAAACACATGTAAAATTGGCTACGATTTTAATTATGAAAATTGATACTTACAGTAGTTTTTGCAGTAATTCATTGATACCTATTATGTTTCAGATAGTGTTACCTTAATATCATATTACAATAAAATTATCCCTGACCTATGTATGTCATAAAACGAATGATTGAATATTATCTGTATTTAACACAGCACAGGTGTAATTTTATCAGATAGCTTAGTTACAGAGGATTGCTCAACCTTGAAAGTTACTGGCGGAAGGCGGGTGTACTACCTATACACTACTGCTAACCCCTTCCAGGTATATAGGCGTGGTATTAGGTGCATCTCTTCCTTACGTGTTCAAATGGAACAATGGAAGAAAATACTGTTTTTTTGAAAAACGATTCAAATTCAGAGGTTTCTTATTTATTGGAAGTATAACCGCTTTCCGCTAGGAAGTGTCAATTTTGACATTTGACCATAGTGTAGTCACGTCAACATAATATTGTCCTTTTGGTCTTTTGATGCAACATCTGATCATAGAGTTATCACGTTGTTACATAAAAAAATACGAAGTTCTACGTTGTTAGATACAAACATTGCCTTCAGTTTCCCCTTCACTGAATCTATTGAATTCTTAGGTAACGCAAGATATTTTGATACTTCGACTCTTGACCAAATAATCGATTTCTAGTGTATGACGTCGCTGCGAGAACTCGTTTGGACACATTTTTTTCGGTGATGATAGTTATTTTATGTTAATACATTTATAGATTTTATAGGCTGTTAAGAATTAATGTGGATGGATATTAAAAAGAGGTTGACAAAAAAAAAATGAATTGTGAGAAAGATGATTCGAGTTGACGTCTGATAAATATTAATGGAAGAAAAGGAGTAGTGCGTCCCTAAACAAATTGTTATAAGAGCAGGATGATTAAAAATACTCTCTTAGATTATCCCTTTAGCTACTCTATACCGGGTGGCATAGATCGACGCGCAGACTGCAACCATGTTTTTTTTTTAAATTTCGCCTAAGGGCAGCCTATAGTCTTTCGACCATACCGCCTCGCCTTCCGTGTAGAATTTCTTACGTGGTAAGTTTAAAAAAAAATACTTTCGTTAATATACTCATTATATTATTTATTATGTCTTTCGTAGTCTGTAACCGTGAATTCAGCACATGATTTATGGTCGGTTATAAAAAAAAAATCAACTGTACTATAGAAAAGTGCCTAAAACCTACGCGGTCAAAATGTATGGAACAGCAATTTTATTTAAAAACCGACTAAAAATGTCAACGCAGGGGGTTCAGAATCAATCCTGTATACTTCAGCATTTAAATATCACTCTTACATAAACAAGACAGACAACTATAGTCAATTCTGCATTTTAATGGTGGAAAACTTAGGAAAACTATCCGGTAGGTCGCTAATAATATCGCTCGTTTGGAGAAACATCGACGTAACTGCTACTTTTTAAAGTGAAAAATTCTTTAGGCGCGTTGGGCATTTTTTTGAGATGGGAAAAAAACATTGAATTCGCGCCACTGTGATCGTCACGACACGGCTTCGGATGTCTTCGGGTGTCCTCGGGATGTACTCGGTTTTAATGTATATCCGATATGTCAGTGAGTGATGGCAAAGTATTCTGTTTGTGTTTTGTTTTCACTTCTGTCGGCACTCCCGCAGTGCCACTGTTTTTTTTTTTAAGTCTGCTTTCCTAGCGTAAATACGCTTCCTAAGTGCTTATTTAACTCATTTTTGGGAAAAAATACATTTACGTCGATGTTTCTCCAAATGAGCGATATCTACCTTCCATTATTAGATCATTAGCCTGTCATACAGTTGCATGTTTATTTATAAAACAAGTTCCTTAATCGTTTTAGTTAAAATGGTTAAAGTTATGGAATATTGTATAAACTCGTTTGTGGAAAGATTTTAATGATGAGATGGTCAAGTAGGCCTGTAGGAACTTGTAGGTATCAGCTTATCATCATCATCTGCCTATCCTTTTCCCAACTTTGTTGGGGTCGGCTTCCAGTCTAACCGGATGCAGCTGAATACCAGTATTTTACATGGAGCGACTGCCTATCTGACCTCCACAACCCAGTGATTGGGTAATATGATACTTACCCCTTGGTAAGACTGTTAGTGTAAGTTAAACAAAAGGTATAAAAATGTAAAATATCAAAAAGAAGAAAAGACTTGCACAGGTATTCAGCTGCATCCGGTTAGACTGGAAGCCTACCCCAACATACTTACTTGGAAAAAGGCTAGGCATGTGTCTAGCCTCTATAGATAGTCAATTATCGATTACCTACCTAGTACAAAATAGTACTACGATTCTGATGAGAATCGTTTTGGACAATGATTGAGTACTTCACACACCATCCCTTCAACTGTTAAGAAATCTCCTAGAGATCGGTAACAATAGAAAAATTAATTGTGTCTCATTAGTGACAGTTGAGCTAATGGACATAAGGACCTTCACCAATGCCTAATCGTTCGGAGAATACAGTCGTGACTTCGTGAGGTTAGGTTTGTTATGTTACCCCCAACACATAATTAATTAATATAGTTTACATTGAAAAATGTGGATAACCTTTGAACTTTCAATCATTAACGAAATTAAAATATCCTATCAGTCTATATTAATCTATATACTAATAATAAAGCTGTAGAGTTTGTTTGTTTACCATAACCATAATCAGCCTATAATGTTCCCACGACCACAGATTACTAAATAGTTATGCCACTACTGGGACTCGGGCCATCTCTCGGCGAGAGGGAGTGCGCTGTAATCTACCACGCGGGCCACTGGGCCAGACATATGACATCCAGATGTCACATGTCTTCAAATTTTTGGTTCTAGGACATGCCGGTTTCCTCACGATGTTTTCCTTCACCGTTTGTTTCTTTGAACCACGGATATCTATGGTTTGAACGCGCTAATCTCTAGAACTACTGGTCGGATTCGAAAAATTACTTTTGCATTTCGTAGACTAATTCTTGATGAAGGCTATAGGCTATTTAACATCACCCTATAACCCTTAGGAGCCGAGCAAAAAGAAAAAAAGTCAGAAAGAACACTAAGTGAAAACGAAATGGTGGTGGTATACACAGAACCAGTGGCGAAGGGTGAATTTATGACAGAGGTAGGCCGGAGCAAAAAAACATTGCCAAAAGAAAATTTCAATGATGAATTGACTATAGAGTGGTTATGTTCTGAATTTTCGAAGGGAAGCCGGTGAGAATCGAGTTGTATGGTACCTTCGCCACTGCACAGAACAGATAAAAGAGATCTGTTCTGTGGTGGTATACATATGATGCGATGCGTCGGCGTCGGGGTGGGTCGGGGGAGTAAGATATTTCACGGACGAAGTCGCGGGCAGAAGCTTGTTAATAATAACAGTGTTACCAGTATATAATAATTATAAATATTTAACAGCCTTATCTACCCACCTGAGATAAATGTAACTAAATGAGCGTTTTAATGTTGTTTTAAATTAGATATGCGTTGACTTGTTTTCTTGATATTTTTGTATAATCTAGAGGTCCTTAGGATTAAGATTAATATAGAGTATAACTTAAAATACTTTTTATTAAGCTAGAATTTGAATACAAAACAATTCTTATCTAATTGTCATTAGTTAGCTCTATCTCTGTTTTTTTTAAATAAATTTTATATACTTGTAACACTGTTATTATTAACTAGCTCCTGCCCGCGACTTCGTCCGCGTGAAATTTCATGCTCCCCCGACCCACCCCGACACATTGCATCATATATAAGGAATCTTAGAGGTTAGTTATGCATTTATTAAATGCATTTTGTAGTCACTTTTACCTCTTAACATTTTGATAAAATATATTTTGATAGATATCTAACTCATAAAACAAAATACCTAATATCATCTTCCCAGACTAAATTACTATTCATCTTGTAATGTTTAATGTTTCGGAGTTTCGAGAACTTATGTTTGAAACCATAGGGAATTAATTTTGAAGTACCGTTATTTCTTAGAAACACATTGACTTCTAATTTACATATCTACATGTGTAGTCCATCTCGTAATTGCTTTACCACTTATGACAACAATTCCCAGGAAATTGAAACTTCACTTTCAACCTAACAATTAATAAATAAAAACTAAATCAAAGTCTGAAATGAGTATCAATTCTTTTAAAGAACGATGAGCATTTTTGTATGGAGCCTGGCCTGATAACCAATAGAGTTAGAGAGTAACGACTGTCAAAGATCCACGAATGACAGCCGGGACCAACGGCTTAACGTGCTTTCCGAGGCACGAAGGGGTCTTGGTATGTAAAAATGGTCACCCATCCAGGGACCAACCTCGGCAAACGCAGTTTAATCTGATCGATCGACCTGTGCGGCTGCTATTACTTAGCTAGCCCCCTCAATCTTATGAGTCAATATCTAATATTATTAAGAACTACAGTGAACATTAGCGTCATAAACTAATAAGTTTACTCGCAGGTCTGATATCTCTTTAACTCGGTATTTCACAGCCTTCTGCGGCTTATGATATAAACTTTCATTTGATGTATATGTGTTTGTTATTGGACATACCGGCCAAAACGCCCATCATTCTTTGTTTATGTGACAGTTACCTAACGGTCACGCGGCTTCGCCCGCGTGGATGTCGAAAATTATCCCACGGGAACGTGCTCCACGACAAAAAGCCTATGTTACTCCTTATAACATCAGTTATCTGCCAGTGAAACTCCCGTCCAAATCAAACCAGCCGTTTTGGAGGCTAGCCGGAACAAACAGACAGATAAAAAAAATGTGTTATATGTACCGTATATACTTTCATATGCATTTAGTAAAAAGCTGTTATTTTGACATTGCTAAGAGACACTTAAATTTTATTTATTAGTATTTTTTTAAATTAATGTGAGCTTAGAGCTGTGACCCTCATCTTAATTCGGCGAAGTTTATCTTTAGTAGCAGACCCATATAAAGACTTTCTTTATCCGTAGATCGGTAACGTCTCACGTTGATAACGGATACCGTTTCTTTTTTCAAGTAAAAATGCTTTAGTTAGGTACATGGTCATTATATTTTATGAATTAAATGCATGTATTCAGTCATGAGTTAGTCTTTGGCATATGCAGTACATAGCTCACAGCATAAGCAAGCTGAAGTGGCAATGGGCCGGCCATATTAGCCGTAGAACATCGGTTCTACGGCTAACCCAACCCCAACGGTCATCAAACCGTTGTTGGGATAGACGTGTTCTTGAGTGGAGACCGCGAATCGGTAAACGTAAGTTGGGACGCCCTCAGGCTAGGTGGAGCGACGATCTTCGCAGGATGGCTGGTAGCAGCTGGATTATCTGTTTTAGAATCAATTTTAAATGGTCAAATTAGTGTATTTAGGTCCACAAAAATACATGTCATAGTTACGATCTTGTTTTAGAGAAATTAACAGTTCAAAAGGCGATAAATTGTAATTTGCTCTATGAAAAAAAAATCCGATACAGGATCGATTTCAAAACCTTTTTTCGTTTCATTTCCTAATTACAGCACAAAATAATTATTATGAAAATTGCATGTACCATGAGATAATCGTATTTTAGAGGGTAAGTAGATTTTTTTAAATAAATACAAAATCGGCGCCGCAACGTAAAGAAATACGTCGCGTTACCTACATTTGGGCGTTTCAAAGGTCCGTAAAACGTTCTCTATAGATACCTAAAAAATCTTCTCTTTGGTACCAAGTTTGTTTTAATCTGTCAAGCTCCGCTAGTGAGACTCTTCTCTTTGGTACCAAGAGCTCCGCTAATGAGACACAATTGATTTTCTATTGTTTCGTGACCGATAGATCACGCGCGGAGCTTGACCGGCAGAAAATAAACCACTGTTTTTTTCTGCGTCTGAGATCAGTCAGGAAATCAGATAAGGTAAAAATCACTTCGGTAATCAATACTATCGTGATTGCATCTCCTAAATGTTAAGTGATAAGCATCCTATAGGCAAACTACGTACTTTTCTTACCTACATAGACACGTGTACCTATCTCAGAATTTGTTAGTCGTGAATTGTATGAGAACGTTTTGGCACTCTTTTGAATTAATTTTAGCTTATAACTTTGTTGATACAACTATTATAAGTAAGTACCCAATATAAAGCCAAATGGTTCCGACTAGAAGTCAACTTTCTCCATAATTTTCTTTCGCTTCATACCTAAAGCTTATACGATGTTTTTTTTTTACCATAGCCTTTCCACTCCTTCCATCTTTCGCGAGCCCGTGCGTCCTCCTTCCAGTTTACAATACAATGGTTTAAATTAGGCATTCCAATTCATAATGTTACAAAATCTCGCAACATAACAAAAGCATGCATGGCAGTAAATAAGTACCTACTATTCTGTAAAAATCCGTATCCGTACCGGTATGTCTTACTGAAACAAAGATATGATGACATTGACACTAACTTGGATCTGATTTTTAATTTGCTAAACGGATTTTCCCCCCCCTTTCTGCTGTAGCACCAAATGACATTTTAGTCTAGTAAATTAATAAAAATCAGAGTTTAGTTGACAACCAACACGGATTTCGAAGCGAATTCTATCATGTGATTTTACCATATTTAACTGTTCTGTTTGTGTTCTTAAAACGGCAAAGGAAAACATTGTGAGGAAACCGGCATGTCCTAGAATAAAAAATTCGAAGACATGTGACATCTACCAACCCGCACTGGGCCCGCGTGGTAGATTACGGCCCACCCTCTCTCACAGAGAGGAGGCCTGTGTCCCACTAGTGGGAGCATTATAGGCTGAGTATGTATGTATGTAACTGTTCTGTGGATTTTACAGTATAGTCTGGCCCTTTTTTTTTTTTTTTTTTTGTTGCGCGGTGGAAATCCTCATGGACTTCCTCCGTCGTGGGGGGGACAGAGGGGCATGCCGGACTCTTACCGGCTAAAACCACCGCGGTGTTCCACCTCTACCTATGGCCGGGGGTGCGGGATTCGCATAAGCATTCACCGCTCCCCCGACAGGCCTCGACCCGCTGTTCCTCAGCGGGTCCCACCTCCCCGTGCGTCCTATAATGGCCGCACCCACCCTCGAGTGGCGCGCGTGGAACACTGCAACGCCAACTCGGGCCTGTCTGGTCGGACGACGGACGCCCCTAGTCCGCCGCCCGCAGGCCACCTCTCATGGAGGTCGCAGATCGTTTTGCGCCCTTCTCGGGCGCGCGGTGCGTCTCCTGCGGGAGGGGAGAGAGGATGCGGCTTCTCTCTCCCGCTCAGCTGCCTCCTTTGCAGACATGACATCCTCGCAAAAGGAGGCAACTCCGTCCCATGCGCTCCCGTTCTCGACCATCGATTGAACGACGGCCGGGAGCGAGAGATCGCTCCCGCCTATTGCCGCGATGAGGTCACGGCGCAGCCCTGCCCAAGCTGGGCACTCCTCCAACGTGTGCTGCGCCGTATCCTCAGGGCAAGCCGCACAGTGGTGACACACCGGCGTCTGCTCCCGACCTATACGACACAGGTACTTCCCGAAGCAGCCGTGGCCAGAGAGTACCTGCGTCAGCCGGAAGCTGAGGGCGCCATGCCGCCTCTCGATCCACGCCTCCATGTTGGGTCTTACTGCCGCTATAACGGCGTGCCCTGCAGTGGGTTGCGCAAGTCGCGTCTCCCATTCCGTCCTCAGGGCCCGGTGGAGCTCAGTCCGCCGTGCTTTGATAACGCGAGGCAGGGGTCTTTCGCCCCGCTCCAGCGCCTCCCCGCGCCACTGATATAGTGACGCGAGTGCTCTCGCCTCCAGGTCCCAAGGCGGGGATCCGGCCAAGAGGGTCGCCGCCTCGAATGAGATCGTGCGGTACCCGCGAACAATCCTGACGGCCATCGCCCTCTGCGGCCTTCGCAAGTTTGCGATGTTGCGAGCCGTGAGGTTGTTCGCCCAAACGGGCGCCCCGTAGAGCGCCATCGACCGCACGACCCCCATGTACAGCTTCCGGCAGGACGTGTCGGGCCCCCTCAGATTAGGTAGCAGCCGCGACAACGCACCCGTGGCGCCCATCAATTTGGGGGCCAGCTGCCGGAAGTGCGGCGCAAAGTTCCACCGACTGTCGAGGACGAGCCCGAGGTATTTCATCGTCGACCCGACAGCGATAGTAACGCCTCCCACGATTAAGTTGGATCCCGAACGTGGCGCGCGCCGGGCCCTATGGAAACACAGGGCCTCGGATTTGTTCAAGGCTACCTCGAGACCCAACCGCCGGATCCTCGTAACGACCTGCGCAACTCCTGCTGTCGCCAGTTGTGCTGCGTCTTGGTACGTACTCCCTCGCGCTGTCACCAGCGTGTCGTCGGCATAGCAGGTGATGCTAATGCCATGGAGGAGCGTACCACGCAGGCCCTACTTTTAGCACTTTTCAGTTGAGAAATATGCGGAAATACGAAGCCGTGATTTTCTCTGCTTTTCAATTTATTATTACCTACATAAAAGGTCGTAAGCGCCAGCATATTATGTGTTACAAGCTCTCCTATATCCTTTGTCTATACGTAGTAAGTCGACCGAGGGATATGCATTACAATGACACTTACTTGCGGGCGTTGGACTAGTAAACTCTTGTCACATGTGCAATATTACAGCTAGTAACAGATACTTAGGCTTAACAAAAAACGGCCAAGTGCGAGTTGGAATCGCACACGAATGGCTCCGTACCACCTTACAATATTTCAAAAAACGTTTCGTGTGTTTATTTAATTTAATTATTTCACCAACAATTATTTACACAGGTTCTATGCTAAAGGTAAAATGCGAAAGTGTGTATGCAACAGTGCAACAATCACTTACCTACAGGCAAACTCCGCATGCTTAAAGAAGTTGTACAAAAAATAATTATTAATCTAGTTTTAAATTACTCTAGTTTTAGATTACTTACTTATCTAAAAGTGTAGACAATGAATATAACAATTTATAATTATAGGTAATTATTTAAACATTTATTTAGAAAGGTATTTTGGAAAGGCTTTCAATTTATTATTAAATGTATCGAGACCCCATTTAACTTTATTTTATTTGTTGTAATTGCGAACATAGTAGTAGACACGCTGTGAAAGTTTCAAGTGTCTACCTATTACTGTTCAAGAGATACAAACCTGTGACAGACGTACGGATTACAGAACCTTAGTAACACTTAACAGGGTCCCGTTGGCATTGTGTATGGAACCCTAAAGAGCCCTAGCCATACAATTTATATTAGTGTTGAGAAAAAATAATTCAAAAGTAGATAAGTATCTAAATCCTAGCGTTTAGACGAAGAATCTTTATAAATAAAACAAAGTCGGGTTAGTTACACCATTTATAACTCAAGAACGGCTCGACCAATTTTTATGATCTTTGATTTGCTGGACTTGTCTCCGCCCCGAATAGCAGAATAACTATTAAAACACGGGAAAAATCACGAAAAAAATAAAATAATGAAGATCATACATTTTCTATGGAACGGCTTTTTTGATAGCTACTACCTTTAAAAGTGTTAGCATTGCTGTCAGCAAACAAAGTTCACCAACGCGCGACGACAATGAAAAAAAAAAATATATTCAAATTACGAACATTTTACTTTTATATTGCCACTAAGTGAAAGGAAGTGGGTCTATGTTGCCATTACGGAAAAGGAAGTGGGTCATAGAGAAACCTTATAAATGAGGTGAAATTACAAGTTAATGGGTTGGAAAATTTGATAGTTCAATTAGCGCGTTCATATGGCTTCATGAAATTGATACAAGTTTAGACAGATGGTGTGAACAATAGGTTCAGGGCCTGTCATTAAAAAAAAAAACAGTTGTAAATGAAGCTATGTGGACGGCTTCGTTTCTTATGTGCCAAGGTAGGAGTGCCTAAGTTACAGATATGGAGCAGATTTTTCTAAAAACTAACAACTGAATGTTGTTTTTCCGAAAAAAGCAATTTTGTTCTATTAATCATAGTTTCGGCTTTTCGCCCTGAAGAGTGAAGTTTTAACTCATAAATTCACCCTGTAGGATACGTCCTACTTATATGATTTTTTCTTACAAAATTGTAGTAATGATGAACATAAGTTTAGTTACCATGACCTGCTTTTTAAATTTAATTATAATTAATTACCTCATTCGTTACCTACGCTAATATTAGAACAATCATTAGTTTTCCTAATGGATTTCCGTGATTACATTTTTACGGATTACGGAATTGGATCATTAATATTAATAGCGGTTTTAGACGATTAGTAGACGACAAAGCAACAAGAGATTTCAACAAATGCATTAACATTGCATAATAGGGTTATTATGTTTAATGTATTTTGTGAATGAACAGAAAATTAGACACTCCTTCCCATCATTTCTATTTTTATTTAATAGATTTGAAAAAAGAATAAGTAGATATGGATTGAAAGTAGCTCTACCTTTCAAAACATCCCAACATGTAAGTAGCTCTACTTCGTTACCTACTCTAGTTCACTATGGTCAAAAATTTTAACTCGTCAAACCTCAAAGGCCTCCAACTGTCAGTCGTTGCCATATTGATATACCATTCCCTGTGGCATGCCAGTGCCAGTCGGTCGGAGGTCGTCGCTGATGCGTGTACGTAACCTAATACCTGGGCTAGACTTACCGCGGCCGCGTCGCGGTTCCAACGGTTGTGCAATGTGCATTCGCTGACAATATGTGACTGCGGCAGTATCGGGTTTGTTGTCTATGAATCGAAAATAATTTATTGGGGATTGTCTAGAAACC
Source organism: Hydraecia micacea (assembly GCA_914767645.1). Lineage (NCBI taxonomy): Eukaryota > Metazoa > Arthropoda > Insecta > Lepidoptera > Noctuidae > Hydraecia > Hydraecia micacea. The sequence continues at coordinate 3,799,359 of OU611776.1, read as the reverse complement.
TTGTTTAACTTAGAAAGTATTGAATATTGCATGAAAAAAGGCTTTGATTACATCATGGAAATCACAAAAAAGAATAGAATACTCTTTATTATGTACACCATATAAATTACAGACATACATTTATATAGAAATTTTACACGCTTTGTAAAATTTCTATATAAATGTATGTCTGTAATTACACAATGGGCGGTCTTATATCTCATGTATAGAAAGCTCTTAAGCTTTCTTTGTAAGACAACGTTTGGATGGATTAAAAAGGGGAAGGAGAGACAAATACTGTAGGTAGTCTGTGATGTACCATTTACATAATACAATAAATACATACATAAAGAAATTATACTAATTTAAATATATAACAATAAACATGAAACAGGAGCAAAGAAAATATAGGTAATGAAGATGTGTAAGGAGAAAAATATTTGTATGAAAGCACTTGCAGATGCTGGAATTGCCTTCTTTACCTCGCTGAAGTGCAGTAGGTAATAAATTATTAAGTAAATACCCACCAACCAACCCCAGTAATACCTACTTACCCTTGTAGGTATATGAATTGTATTTTGCCGATAAAGAAACTGCTCCATCGAAAGTGAAGAAACTAGATCCGTGAAAGGTGTCTGTAAAAAAAACTAGACGATAAAAAAGATTTGCTGATAATGGCCAATACAGGCAATAAAAACAAGATCAGTATTCTAACATTCTATCAAATATTATCTTCGTTTTGACAATGTATAACAAAGAGAATGGCATGAAGAAACCTATAAAATATAATAATACCTATCTGTTATAATCTTTTATTAAAAAAACTGGATAATTTTATGTACTTAGGTATGTCTCAAGAAAACCTCGGTTTACATGCTAGGCTTATATCTTCCACCAACTGCATCTACATTAATTCAACAAAAGTTAAAATATGATGTTACCTACTGTTAGGCAAAAATTGTATTGTGTGTGTATATTTGTGAAAAACTGAAACAAATAATAAATAACAAAATAAAATGACCATAAATAACAATAATACTACAAAAGCTGAAGTTTTTTAAAGTGCCCTTGCCCCGGTCAAGGGAAAATAACCGGATAGTAAAAAAGCGTCTTTATTTATCAAATCGACACAAATATTGGATCGGTTACTGGCCAAGGAGTGCAAATGACAAATACTTGTAGTTATCAGGTGGACGATAAGCGCTATCTTTCCACTCCAAGCGACTTCATAAATAGCTGGTCATCGGACCGGCTCGATAGTTTGTATTCAAAGGCTGAACGATTAGGTCCGTGATCCGCATAAAAAAAATAAAAATTGTCTATTAACGGTCTAAATTCAAATTAAAAAGCCGCGCCCAATTTTGTGCATCCTTTTGAACATTGTTTTATTAAAAAAGTTATTATTGAGCTTATCAGAATATTTTAAAGCATTTATTTATTGAATGGAGGATGAGAGAAGATAGTTAAAGTATAATACATAGTGAGATGTGGTATAAACATAACGAAATTGAGAATATTCTGTATCGTGTGAGTGATTTACTATTTCGGACTTACTTTTGTGTTTCTTGACGACTTGTGTATTATCGAGGATTTCTGATTGATGATGTCTCCCAAACAGAAAGCCAGCAGTAGCGTAAGTTTATAATAATGTTATATTTAATAACTAGCTTCTGCTCTCGGCTACGCTCACGTGGATGTCGAAAATTATCCCACGGGAACGTGCTACCAGGACAAAAGGTTGCCTATATCATGTCCTTTCCCAGGATGCCAGCTATCCTTGCCAAATTTTATCGAAATCCGTTTAGTGTTTTAGGCGTGAAAAGGTAACATACGAACAGTTACTTCGAATTTATAATATTAAGTCATTATTTTAGTATGGATGGAAATTTAAGTTGTAGTACAACATCGGTTAACTTTGTTAATTTAAACTAAAACTTGTTTTAAATATTATAAAAAAAAAAAAAACAACTAATTAAAAAAACATTTTTTGTGCTCTATGGCTATCGATGAGCATAATAAGTCCATGTGGTCTAAACATAAATACAGACAATCAACTATCGTAGAGTAATTCTCATCATTCATAAGGAAAGTAAAATATGAATGAGCCAAGATTAATTTTAATTGAATTACTCATCCTTTTGGAACTTTATCGATACTTTACACTTGAACTACTTACAATATAAATTTATTACGACATGTACTCCTGTACCAATAAAAAATAACTAAAGGAATCAAGGAATATACACAGCTGGATGATACATTTAAACTTCGATTTATCATTGTGCGTCGTATGAAATGCCACGGCAAATTGACGTAGTGTGCTTATTTGCTTAACAATTCATGTCCCTGACTTTACATGAATAAGTAGGTAATGTTATGTTTGTCAATGCTGCATAATTATCTTGGCAATATTTCTTCAAAATATACCTAACAGTTATAATTATAAATATGGATAAAAGCAATTTCAATTATGTATAAGGAGCTCCCATACGCATCAGTGGATACTTCCAGCCTGATTTTAAAACATTATTTTATACGTGCGTCATAAGTGCGATATATTAGTCCTACATTTTTTTATTAACATTATATTGTCGTTATCTTTGGTGCTAACTTAAACAAATTTCCAGTGACCTCTTATGTCTCATAACCATAATAAAGTAGTTATAACATAGATATCCGAGTTATAATTAGGTACTTAGGTTATTACTAAAAAATATTGGCAACAGATACTAATTAGTTACAATGACACAAATTATTTTAAATAGTAACAACCAGTAGAATTTTAATTTACAAAATCCATTTTCATAAAAGGAACTCCTGCGGGATAATTACGTCACACACTATCAGTAGCAATGGCTTTCATTTTGACAGTTCAACAACATTGAGCAGACCAACAAACATTGTTGAGCAGACCAATTTTTCGAACATACGAAGCAATGGATTAGCAATATCCTTCAGAATGATTCAGATTGATAGTGTGTTACGCAATTAGAGTGCCGGACTATTCTGTTAAAATCTCACCATGAATACGTAAGTGAAGTGAGCTGTCAATAATGTCAATCCCTATCCCTAGCATCAGTGTAGAATGACAGCTCACTTCAAGTTCACTTCACCTCAGTTATTACGATGAGATTTATACGGAATAGATCGGCTGAACTAGTAGGTAGGCCTAAACGCAATAGGTATAGTTTTATAAGTTGCTCACCACAGCAAAGTGCAAAATAATCTTGTTACCGGATTAGTAGATTAAGCTAAGCTGAGGTGTTACCGCATCTATAAAGCCTTAAACAGTCAGTCATCGGAAAAAACAAACACAAGAAAAACCTAGTTACCTACGCTGCCAGGTTTTTTTTCTCCTGTAATTGAAGGAGCACACGTGAAATAACCTTTTTTATTATTGTAAATTTCTATTGTATAATGTGTATTCTTTATTGGAGATCCTCAATAAATAAATAAATGCGCTAAAGTCAAGCAAGCTTTCTCAAAAATCCATATCATTATTATACACGGTGTAAGGGCCATCGACTAGCAAATTGTTACGAGTACCATAAATTCAAAAAGTTGATTGGGAAATTTTGACAGTTTCGGGTAGCTTATTGATGTGCTGGCGTCTGTACCTACAAGTACATTTTACAATTATTACAACAATGGCCTTAAAGATAGTGTCAATGAATCATGACTTATTTTTCTCACATTATCAATACTGCTAGACTCCGGACTCAGGTTGGCCGAAGCAAGGAAAACCTGTTCAGGTGGAGATTTATAGACGACTCCGCCTTGATGTGTAAATTAATGTGGTGCAGTTCCACAAACGATGAGACACTTAATATCGTGCCCTGCGTGTCCTGTCAGCTGCACGTTACAGGAATTGATGGACGCTAGTGATGGCGCCAAACAAGTACTTAGCCGAATTCTGGGCCGAGTACATTTAGATTGCTATCGACACGCTAAGAAGAAGAGAAGAATACTGCTAACAAAACAAAGCTGTGTTTAATTGTTTACTCAATACTCAGTAACATCGTTGTTATCTTACTACAAGAGATATAGTGTTCCTGAGACCTAGATTTTACTCAATAGCAGGAGAGACACTTGAATACAATAACAACAGCTGGGGTATACTTACGAGTATGTTACATAAGTTTGTTTACACTAACTGATTTTGTAAAACAAATGAATAGATGGTGGCCTACCATGATCTAATTAACAACGATTCAAAAGCAAGACATTTCAGTTTAGGTTCCTAAACTGCATCGCTTGAGCTGCTCTATGGACGTCATGGTACCAAACAAGTATGAATGAAACCAAAACTTGCGACTCAGTTTGGGACAATTGCTGTCAGCAGATGGCACGGCCTAAACTGAATCGTTAAACTGACGTCATGGTACGAATTAGAAGAACAGTTCAGTTTAGGTCCTAAAATGGATCGCGTTAAGAGCTTGTGGTAGGCCTCCAGGGGTCTTTGGGGTATTTAAAGTTGTGTTATAATTATAACATTAAAAACTTGTTTTCGTAAAAAAACGTCACTAAAAGTTAGCATTTTCACCTTCAATACTCGTATCTTCGTAACCAGGTTCCAGTATAAAAAAAAAAATTACAATGACGGGAAGTACCTACAAGTAACTCTCGGCTTCGGTTGAATTTTTACACCCCGTGGTTTCTCCCTTATCAGTGAAAAAAGGCTACAAGGGTAATATCATCGTGTTGCAAGTCTATGACGTCATGTAAACAAACGTATTCATATATTTATTCAAGTAAACATAGCCGTCTTCTGATAAACTTGTAGGAATTGTATGAGTTTTGTCTTGTATTTCATTTTCTTGCTGGTAAAAGTGCATAGATACCGACATACTGATGAAAAATCGTTGTAATAAAAAACAATTACGAAATGTGTAGAATCAGAAAACAAGGAAAAAACTCATAAAGTTCTTTAAACAAATAAAAACTCGTTGGTCTTGATAACAATGTAATTTCCCGATTTCTAAGTTTTTGAAACTGTTACTAATATCTGAAATAGACGTTACTGTAATAGGAGTACCTACATAGGTAGATAGCATGTTGATAGCTATGGCTGCTAGACCTAACCTTATCTAATTGATAGCCAATTGAACTGATGAGCGCTTCATAATTGCAACTATGACTTGAACACGCCAGAAGTATACTGGAGGCCTACCACAAGCTCTTAACGCGATCCACTTTAGGAAGAGGAAAAGGGACAGCGCTATGCATCCAGCATAACTCCATCTCTCTTTCACACTGGAATCATGATGGGTTTTGCACTTCATAGTACGACCCCTGCTTATAGAACTAAGCTGTACCTAAATAGATAGACCCTATTATTATTGTCCTAAGTATACAGGGTGGCAGACAGGTGGTGGACAGAACTATAACTATGAATAATTTGCGATTTGGTCAATTTGTGAATTGGACAAATTGCTAATTGGACGTTGTGAGAATTGGACATTTTGAGCCCGCTGGACATTTTGCGAATTGGAGATAATGCGCCCAAAGGGATTCGAGACCCCCTAGCGTAGTAATTCTTCATAAGTTATCAAAAAAAAAAAAACAGTAGCATAAGTGAAAACTTGAACAAGTTACGTGTGTATTTTTTTAATCGTCATATTATAAAGAAAACACAAACAGAATACTTTGCCATCACTCACTGACATATCGAAAATACCTACATTAAAACCGAACACGCACGGCTACACATCAAGCTATACATAACCAGTATAAGCTGACTTCTGATTGTACCAAAAACCTATACAATACGAGGTCAGCTAAAACTGGAAATATATAGCTTGATGTGTAGCCGTGTGTACATTCCGAGGACAGCCGAACACATCCGAATGTAGCGCGGTGTCGGTTACGGTAACAGTGTCGCGAGTTCAATGGTTTTTTCCCATCTCAAAAAATGCCCAAGGCGCCTAAAGAAGTTTTCACTTCAAAAATCAGCTGTTACATATACTAAAGTGCAATACCTACGCGGTCAAAATGTATGGAACAGCGGGGTAATTGCGTAACAAACTATCAGCAGCAATGTTGACAGTTCAACAACATTCATTGCGTTATTTATGTTGTTGACCAGGCACATTTTTCAAACATATGAAGTAATGGATTGAAAATGATTGAAATTGATAGTGTGTTACGCAATATATGTTGAATCAATTTTAACAAGTTGCGCGTCGATGTCCTAGCCACCCTGTATATCTTATTATTTAAAGTTATAAATTATGTAGGTATTAGTGCTTGAAGGATCATAGCATGGATCACGCATGGGTTATGAAAACGCAGTCTACATTTCTAACAAAGTTTCTAAAGAGTTATATTTTCATTCAATTTTGTAGTAATGATTCAAAATAGATCGCAATCGCACAGTTGCTTCATGGGCCTTTTGAAATTGGGTTTTTTGATTATATATAATTCTCAATACCTATACCAGCTCGACCCGTCTCGTGTTAAAAAAAAGACAGGACTAGAAATATATCTCTAACTGGCAGAGTGTATACGAGTATACACCTCTTTTTGGTACCTTTAAGGAAAACAGAATATGTATCTACTGACTGCTGCCATATTATTAACGTCACTAAGGGCCAATTTCACCAATGAAATTTAAGGAGTTTAGCACATATAAACCGCAATCAAGAGATGTCAACAATAATGATGTCACTGACAGCTCTTGAACGCGGTTTAGACGTACTGATCGCGTTTCATTGGTGAAATTCGACCTTAGCCGTCACCAGCACTTTCCAATCCAACCAAAATCTAACCTCCCCCTTCTATCTCTTCCAGTCACACGCTTCCCCCGGCGCTGAGCGTAGGGAGCACCTGTACAAGATCCTGGTCATCGGAGAGCTGGGCACGGGGAAGACGTCCATCATCAAGCGATATGTGCACCAGTTCTTCAGCCAACACTACAGAGCCACCATTGGCGTCGACTTCGCCCTCAAAGTATTGAACTGGGATGCGAATACCATCATTCGTTTGCAGCTATGGGATATTGCAGGTGAGTTTTCACACTCTTGAGTTTTCTTAATACAGGTTTTTATTGGAAACAGGCGACAAATCGAAATGGCAGATTGTACTCATCATTATGAACAACTTTTACTATGGGACCAAACCTGAAATCGCGAAAAAAATACGCTGTTCCCTACATTTTGACGAGTTATACGAACATAAATGTAGGGAACAGCTGATTTTTTTTCGCGATTTCTGGTTTGTATGAAAGAAAATTTAGGAAATTCGAAAAGAAAAATTGCACCCCTGCGAAGCTGGGGCGGGCCGCTAGTGCTAAAATAATTAATTATATTTATTCCGCGATCTCCTGAGTCAACGTTTCAACTATATAGTTGTAGCGTGAGTGTGACGGGCTCTACAAATATTTTTGGACCATTTGTGATTTGTTACAAGTACCCACCAACTCGTAAGAATGGGCCAGTGTCCTCCTATTGAGTGACTTCCTCCTATTATCAGATAGACCTTACTTAATAAAGGTCCATTGTTGTTGGATATCATGTTTAGTTGGTTTCAGAATACGTTGACTTCGTCATTTTTAGACTTTTTTGTGATGAATGTTTTGCAAACAAATGCGTGACTTTGGGCAAAACGTTTTAAACTTATCTTTAACTCAAATTATAATTAACCTTGATAACATGTCATTACATTATTTTTATCGGGAACGTTTGTTGTGAGGCTGTTTGTGATAGGATTTCAAGAACAACCTATTTAATTTTTTAATGTGTTCTTTCAATCAATTATCATCTTTGACTTTTATCTCTTGTACCTATTATTTTCTCGTACATTGCTCGCACACCTTTCGACGAGCTTTTGCACGTCATTAATTATTTATCTTTAGCCTGTGTTGTGTTGTCCCACTGCAGGGCAAATGCCTTCCTTTCTCCTTTCCACTCCTCTCTGTCTCGAGCTAGTGTGGACCAATCGATGATGTGACGTCATTGGATTATGTCAATTAAGTCCAATTTAATTTCTTTGAAATCAATATCAGAGGTGCTTTATCTCTATTCTCTGTGTTCTTCATCTAGCTATATCTTATGAGTTTTAATTGAAATTTTCTCTTTACGTCTTTCTCAACTTAAGGCACCTGTCCCATCGCGATTAACGAGAAGCGAGTAAAGTTATTATAGCAACTAAACAAAATACCGCATTGAAATCGGTTCACCCGTTTAAGACCTACGGTGCCACAGACGGACACACACACACACACACATAGGGGTCAAACTTATAAAACCCCCCTCTTTATGCGTCGGGGGTTAACAACGAGTTGGCGAGCAACGAGCAACGATTGCGCGAGCGATTACTCGCTGGTATGCTTACGTATCGCTTACGCGAATATCTTGCTCGCCTAGCGAGCATCGCTGAGCGAGTACACTCTTTGTTACTCTTGTCGCTGCAACAAACGCGTACTCACCGGCGGCGTGCACATTCAGTGATCAACCTATTAATATAAATCACAATATAAAAGACAATATTGGCGCCGATTCCCTTGTTCACACACTAAACTAAATTTAAGTTCAGTGCATATTTTTCTTTCTATTTCATTAAGAAAAGGACAGAACATTTGTATTAGTTTAGTTTTGTCAAATTAGTCAGCGCCGGCGTATTTTTAGTAGCCAATTTTTTAATCAAGTCTAAACTTGTCTATGGAGTATCTTGATTTGACAGGACTAAACTAATATTTATGTTCTGTCCTTTTCTTAATGAAATAGAAAGAAAAAGATGCACAGAACTTAAATGTAGTTGAGTTTGTGAACAAGGGCATCGGCGCCATTATTTAGTAAAACAATAATTACCGCCGAACGTGACTCAACTGAATCAGCTTGCGTGACGGCTGACATATGTATCTCTTTTGCTTATACGGGGCCTACAATCTTTTATACTTTTCTTGAGCGAGAAAATCGTTGATAGCTAGTCGCTTCCTCGTCAGCGGTCGGGCTGGTGCCTAAAAGGCACATGAAAGCACTAGATCATCATCATCTGCCTAGCCTTTTCCCAACTATGTTGGGGTCGGCTTCCAGTCTAACCAGATGCAGCTGAATATCAGTATTTTTACATGGAGCGACTGCCTATCTGACCTCCACTACCCAGTTACTGGGTAATACGATACCCCTTAGTTAGACTGGTTGTAAGACTTTCTGGCTTCTGACTACCTGTAACGACTGTCAAAGATCCCCGAATGACAGCCGGAACCAACGGCTTAACGTGCTTTCCGAGGCACGGAGGGGTCTCGGTATGTAAAGATGGTCTCCCATCCACAGACCAACCGTGGCAAGCGTAGTTTAACCTTATCAATCGACTGCGGCTGTTATTATTTAGCCACGGGCCCCATATGAAAGCACTAGGTATTACCACAAAGGTTTTTATGAATGTTTGAAGGCAAAAATTTTCATCTAAATTCAAATGTCATGTTGTTATCTGTTAACTCATAGACTACTATTATTATAAACTATCACAGAGTACTTTTTGATAGACTTAACTTGTCTTTCGGTGCTTTCGACTTTCAATGTTTTCCACGCGTTTTTGATTATAATAATATTATCGTGTAAGTGACTCGATCGTGTAATTAGTAAATAAGTGAGTTCGTCAGTTATACCGTTATTCCGTTGTAGCAGTGAATTTATCAAAATGGATGAGGATTGTGAGGCCTTTACAATCGTGTTTACAATATCTTTCTCAGCGATAGGCTTATTATTCATGACACTAATATTTATAGTATAAACAATAATATTACAAGTGAAGAGTATTTTTTAAGTGAAGTGGGTTAGTTTCTTCTTCATCATATTTGTTTTTGAAGTTTTTACATTAAGTATAGGCCCAAAAAGGCCGTTTTCTTTTCGATTCTTTAAGTATTTTATATTTGCTAGGTCATCGACTGACAGCAGCTCGTCAATTCGTTATCCACAAAAATCACAACTACACAGTCTACACAGCAAAATTGTCACATTTAGCAAAAGCAGATAGGGATGATCTTATAAGCTTATATTTGTGGTTGCAAAGATATTTTTGCTTACTCTCTTCACGCAATTCCGCAGGTTGTTTGCTTACTTGTGACTTGGACCAACATATCTTTCTTAACAATCCCATCTGCTTCTTTGATCAAGTGGTCACTAGGACGACTGCTAGAGTTCAGAGTTCTGCTAGAGTTTTGCTAGAGTTCTGCTACCAGTTCTGCCACAGTTCAGGCAGTAATATTGTTATTATTTTTAATAGGAAATCTCAGTCTAAAAAAAGAATAGATTTGTGCCTGGTTAGGGCCGTATAGCATGGGATCTATTACATCTCTAGCGATATAGTCAGTGTACTGTTACATGCCTACCCAGCGCTTTAGGTAATAAAGAAAGGGGATGATATTTATAGAGGTATGAGGAACTGGGTGTAAAGCTCACTCATCCTCCATAGAAACGAGAGGATCCTCCGACCAGACAGGTTTTGTCTGGTGGGCAACTGTGCGACTATTGATGTCGGGACGTAGGCTATAACGTCCCGACATCAATAGTCGCACAGTGCTAGTTGCGCGGTAAACTTTGCTTGCGCGATGCAGGATTTTGCGTGACGTCAGTTTGATGTGTAGTTCGCATGTGGCAATGTAGACGCCGCCACAATATTATAGGCTCGTATTGCAGTTCCAAGAATGCCGCTCCTCATTCTCTTAAGATATACAATCCTGCAAGGGCTTTGCTTGCGACTGCAGCATAAAGCTCTGGTCAAAGAGAGGTGACACTGCGGGACGAGGGACGCAACTGAGCGCGTCGATTGTTTTAATGATTAGGAAGTCACGGGACTATTCGTGCCAGTTTAAAAACCTCCATACAAGTTTGTTGACACAATCTGCGTCAACGAATTTCATCCCACATTCCGCGCGGGATCCTCTTCAGTGTGGATAAAACTTAAAAGTTAAATATGTTTACATAATTTTCAATTCTTCGAAGTGGCGGTGCTTGGGGACGCCTACGACCAGTAGTGGACGTCTTCCGGCTGAAAATGATGAATGATGATGTTATGATCTCCAATAAGTTCTCTAACATTATATTTCCTTTTGTCAGGGCAAGAGCGCTTCGGAAACATGACCCGGGTGTACTACAAGGAGGCTGTGGGTGCGTTCATAGTGTTCGACGTTTCGAGGGTCGCGACCTTCGACGCCGTCGTCAAGTGGAAAAACGACCTGGACGCCAAGGTCCAACTGCCGGATGGATCGCCCATACCTTGTATATTGCTGGCTAATAAGGTAATTAGTTCTTCTAGATCTTTTTGAATTGGTGTTGAATAAACTACAACACACAATTTAAAATCCCAAAAAAAAAAAAACATATGCTTGTTGTAGTAAAATGTTTTACAACGCTATTCGTAATAAATATTTGTGGAATGGAAAAAAAAAATAAAGTCAGACACTTAATTTTTTTCCATATTAGTATTACTAAACTAAAGTTCACAGTCTGTTCTGTCTCAATCTGTCAAAAATACCTCTAATTTCACTACATTTTGACAAGTTTTTGACGTTTCTTTGTCGCCGAGATGAGACTGTGTTCAGATTTGAACGTTTTAAATTACAAGAATTGACCTTCTGATCTGCAGCCATCTCTTTAGATCAGATTTCAGTATGCCTATTAAACTACTAAAGCAATACTAAATCAATCAACGGCACATGATGAGCAAAATAGATTTCTTACAGATTTACAAGCAATCAGACTATTCTCGCAATTTTTGACTCGGGCATTTAATATAAGTAATTTATTTTCATCATTAAGTCTTGCACATTTTATTGTGTCTACTGTCTATTCATCTACACCCCCTGCATAATTAACTTTTCATTTCTTCAGTGTGACCAACAAAAGGAAGGCATAGTGAACTCACAAGCCAAGATGGAAGAGTTCTGTCGCGAGAAAGGGTTCGCCGGTTGGTTTGAAACGTCGGCCAAAGAAAACATCAACATTGAAGAAGCAGCCAGGTCCCTAGTTAATAAGGTAAGATTCAATATTTAACTTCGAATAGTTTTACTATATTGTTTTCTTCCCCCATCAAGGATTGTGGGCTGATATCTAAGGTCTGCGGTGGTCCTAAGATATTTCCTTCATTCTTATTAAATTCTTCTAGAGTTTTTGTTATTACAAACAAAAACCATGTAGGTAAATGCTTTCAAGACCTCCGAATTTGAGCTTCAAATGTCCACACTCTGCTATTATGATAATTTTTTTTATTCGAACGATTTTACTTTCTATAAATATGGAAATAAATCAATAAGCAAACACTAATGAAATAATCACCATATCTCAGAAAGAATTATCATAAAATCAAATCGACCTTCACAATAATGGTATTATAATTGATAGCATTTTAGTTGCCTACACAAATGACTAAATACTATAAATAAATCCTCCATTGATTCGTTCTACCATAAACCCGTTTGAGAGTAATTTTAAAACTTTTTTAATAGTTTATGGTTACCTTGTCGCATACCAAACTTAAGTACGGAAAGTTTCGACGGTCTAGCATAATGTTTAGGAAGTGGTTTTTTAAAGGTTTATAAATGTCGACTGATGTTACTATGGCGGGAAATAAAAGTAACGGGTTCTGATTTAGTGAGATTTGAATAGCGTAAATTGGGTTACTATGCAAAAATTTCCGTAGTTTCCCAAACAGAAAGCTATTGATACCTCCACCACACTATGGGAATTGTTGAGTTATTTCTATTAAAACTTTTGAATTTTCTTATATGCAAATATTCAGATTAACAAAATTTATTTAAATGGTTCATTGTTGTGAGATATAGATCGCTCATCATTTAAAATTTTTGCCGGTTTTTGGGGACATTTCCAAGTAAAATCCTAATACGTATTTTCAGTTATTTTCTTATATCCGGGTGAACACTTGTATAGTGAAAATCATTGCAGAATTCAAAAACCCTATCGACATCTCGCATTCCAATAATTCTAATATTAACAGTATTATTTTAAATTAATTAACCCTAAGGAATTTGGACTGCCCATAATATTATTCATATTTATTTAGTTTGGTCAGTTCTGTTTTAATATTGTGCAATATTATACTGTTGTCAAACACGCTTATCTTTTATACCATGGAGCCGCTTCCGTCCACGGAAGACGGGAAAATTAATGTTAGCTATGGCCGTTATAAATGTCTGTTTGGCTTTTAATGACTGCAGTATACTATGACAAATTGTAGCCCATTTTGGAGTCTATGATGGTATATTAGGTGTCAGTTGCTTTGATAAACGGTGTGAGAATGGAAAAATCGTCTTCGCTAGGTTTAAAGTTTCCATCATGTATGGCAACGTTCTTTCCTAAAAATTGATTCAGCTTTACCCATTTTCTATTCGGCTCCAATTACCTGAGGTATTCCATAGCTTACAAGTTGGTTCACATTGTTCTTATGTACGGCAAACCTCTTTTTTTTTTCATAATTTTCACAATTTCACACTAAATAATTTCCTTCACATTTATCTTCCATCCATTTCCGCACCGCACTTTCTATTCGAAGAACCCTGGCCCTTCTGTCCTCTTAATTTGTTTCTACATCGTTCCGCTGTTCATACTTGAAGTTAACGCATTATATTTGTAAAAGGTCATGGCTGTGGATGTTTTGGGCCTCTATGGCCCTATAAATGTCTTAAGCAAGAATATTAATTCAGATAATCTTATTTTTCTTCAAATCTGCCTGATTTAACGATATTACTAGCTGCGTCCCGCGGTTTCACCCGCATAGTGTTGATCCCGTGAGAATATCGGGATAAAAAGTATCCTATGTGTTACTTAGCCACAAGCCCCTCTCCATCAACGCTCCTTCTACGTATATCAATTATTATATATTATAAGTAACTTTGACAAAAAAACATTCGATGGCCTTTTAAAGCTTGTTGACAAGAATCAACGTTTTTCAACGGTAGCTTATTTTTTAATATTGTGCAATATTTTCTTCAAGAATAGTTACGGAGGTGTCTAAATATTTTAAACTACGGATTATAAACTACTTAATTAGTCATGCCGTCTTTAAAAACTCGTTTAAAAATAATTAAACTGAAGCCTAATGTAAACTATTGACTGCTAGAATCGTCAACAAGATAAAAATAAGTTCTTAAAGGAGTAGTTTTTCAACCTTGCATTAATTTAGTTGATTATCGTATATAAGTTACTTTGGTCATAAGTGATAAATTAGACTTTTTATATTCATAAAAAGTAGTGATTTGAGACATCCAAGACATTCAAGCAAGATCTTCATTGCTATAATCTGATAGTTGTAATTTCAAAGCTTGTCCAGAATGAGCTTTTTGCGCCCAAAGTATATGCGTTGGTAAAGTCATGGTCTTAATTAATTTAATTAGTACGAGTATATAAATATTTGTCTTACTACGTCTTGTAGTCGGTGGGAAACTTTGATTATTTCTAATTACAGTTTTCTTCTTCTAACATTCCTTAATCCCGGTTCTATCTGGGGTCGGGTGATCGGGTCTTCTTGTACGCGCCAGGCAGATCTGTCCTGGGTTGTTATAGGAGTTAGGTTCTGCGCTTCCATCTCCCTCTCGATACTGGACCACCAAGTAGCGGAAACTCTTCCTCTTCCCTGGCGTTTCGTAGGGATATTCAAGAATATTTTTACTAAGAAACTATTATCTGTTCTCATTACTTGACCATACCATCTTAGCCTTCTTTTAGTTTGTCCATTATGGCGGCCACTCCAAAAGATCCTCTCACGTGCTGCATATTCTGTCCAGACGTGTCACACCGTCCGCTCAGCCCAGCATCTTCATTTCGGCTGTGTGCAATTGCTATTTATAATTACCGTTAAAGTCAACATTAAATACATTATGCCTGCAATCTTTCGTGTATGAATATTAAATGTTTCATTCGATAGCCTATGGTAACTTCCTCATGTTTGAAGACAAACCTTATACAGATCTAATTAATTAACTGTTCACTAATCAGCTACATTTTTTCGTTCCAGATACTTTTAAACGACAAACTACTCCAGAGCAATGACAACAGAGATGGTGAAAAATTCGCGCTTGACCACAAGATTGCCAACGGCGAGAACAGTCGGGACAGCACCACCAAGTCCTGCTCGTGCTGACCAATCACCGACCGCCATTCGTAAAATGGCCCAATCACAACGCGTCACACAAACACTCCCTTACCCAGGGACCAATCACGTTTGATTCTAAATTTTAACTCTCTATTTTTAAAATGCACTTTTTGTTTGATTGACGTTATTGAATTTTTTTGATAACATTTAGAGATTATTGGAAATTCGATTTTTGATTTACTTTTCGAAGATATAATCTCAAATACAATGCAATCTGATAATTCGTTACTTGACCACTGACTTTGCCGTAAACATATTATTTTGTTATAAGGATAAATCTTTATTTTTCCGTTCAATCCTTTTAGGATTCGTCTTTCTTTACTTTGCCGTAAACATATTTTTTGTTATAAGGATAAATCTTTATTTTTCCGTTCAATCCTTTAAGGATTCGTCTTTCTTTACATTAACGTAAACATATTTTTTGTTATAAGGATAAATCTTTATTTTTCCGTTCAATCCTTATAGGATTCGTGTTCCTTTACTTTGCCGTAAACATATTTTTTGTTATAAGTATAAATCTTTATTTTTCCGTTCAATCCTTTTAGGATTCGTCTTCCGTTACTTTGCCGTAAACATATTTTTTGTTATAAGGATAAATCTTAATTTTTCCGTTCAATCCTTTTAGGATTCGTCTTCGTTTTAAGCTTATTTACAAACTAATTCTGTATACGTTAATGATTAGTTATTATTTTTGTAATAGGCCGTCATATCTCGACAAATGAAGAGGTTGATCAAAGTGCCTATGATCGAATTTATTTTGTTTAAGTCTGTATTTGACTCTGAAGAAAGCTGTATAGAGTCACTAGTGCCATTAGGCTGAAGTCATAAATATATGGTATATTATGATAGTGTACTATAATACGGTTATTGTAATAAGTATTATCTACTTATTGTATGAGAGTGTGAGAGTTGTTACTGTAAAATAAAATGTTTAGTGATGGACAGGTTTTTGTTTTATTGAATCATATTTGATTATTCAAACATAGACGACTACGAGCTAAACTATCTTCCTAATGGTCAAAGGTATGCTACTCCTGAGACGTCAATAGAATTTCGTATTTACGATTAATTTGCATGACGTCACATCAGCCGCATGCACGATGACCGCTGGATAAAAGTCTCCAAAGTATATGGTAAGAAGGCTAAGCTAGCCATGCTGGACTTGTTACTAGATGAAGAAGAAAAAGGAAATATCGATGAAAAAGGAATCACAGAAGACCGGTCTAGTCTGTCAACGATATAAATATCAACTCATCGTGAAAACTTAGGTGAAGTGAGCTGTCATTCCACACTATGGGTGCCTGAAGGGGTATTTTCTCTTGGTCCTACTATTTTGTCCTACCAGTAGGTCCACGAGGGTATGTTATTGCTGTTGGTCCTACTGAAGTTTTGAAACTAAAATGTACCTCCTGTATAATGAAATTTACTGGATAGGTGTGGGGCGTGTCTCAGTTTCAGTCTTCATACTGCCTTCTCTTTATATCTTAGAAAGCATTTTGTATGTTCACAAAAACTTAGGACTTTTCAAAATAAGAAGCGATTTCCATAATAAGTATAAATACACGTAGTAAACATGAAATTGTGATACCTAACTAAAACAAGCTAGTCTTTTCTTATAAACAGTATCCGCTTTTATAACAAGTTGCCAATGCCAAAGTGCCCATGTTGGTATAAATGAAATATTTTTTTTCTCATTGATAATAATACAGATACAAATTACGATATTGATTAAGTAAATGGTTTATTAACAAAAAAAAAAAACATTTCATTAATATTTTAATAATGAAGTACTTGATAACATTCTAAAATCTCAATTAGAATTAATTCATGGTGTTAATAAAACAACCGGTAATTTTTTATTAGATAAATTATAAAGAAGTAATATGTCATCAACGATATTTTTAAAAAGAGGTACTTATGTACTAAAAGTGATGTTGACTCACTAAGAAAGCAGTACTTATGAAGACTGAAACTGAGACACGCCCTCACCTATCCAGTCAATTTCATTATACAGGAGGTACATTTTAGTTTCTAAACTTCAGTAGGACCAACAGCAATACCATACCCTCGTGGACCTACTGGTAGGACAAAATAGTAGGACCACGAGAAAATACCCGCCTGAAGATGGACGCCGCCGAGGTCGGCCCAGATTGAGGTGGTGAGATGACCTGGACGCGTACCGCCAGGGCTAGTTCGAAGTGGCGCGGGGAAATAGTTCCTGGAAGGATTTGGATGCCCAGCAGTGGGACAGCATAGGCTAACAAAAAACCCCTGTTCCTTATATCCCCACTGATATATCTCCACAGGTAGGGGATATTTGGAGATTTTTTCCAATTATCGCTACCAGTAGAGATAAAAAGTTTTCAAGGGTTTCTTTATGATTAATAAGGTGTTCCTGAATTACTTGTGATTACAAATATACTTAAAAAAAAAACAATCATGAAAATAAATTCAGTACTTACCACGGATTTGTGCAATTAAAAAAAAAACAAAAGAAAACAATCATGAAAACAATTTTAACTCTATTGGGACACAGGCCTCGTGTCCCAGACAGACTAGTGGGAACACCATAGGCTGATTATGTATATGTAGGTGCTTTCAGAAAAGCATCTGGAAGTTTGAGACAGAGCGGTCAAATGGTGTCCAAACTAATATAATTATGAAAATTTTAGAATAATTCGTATTGGTTGGACCCTTGCATTTCCTAGACATAGGACACCAAGCTTTCAGTATGCGTTCCATAGACGATATCAAATTATATTCCAAAAAATAAAAGACCAACACTTTTAGAAAGGTAAAAAGCGGAGAGTTGAATCCAGTAAGTATCAAAACCTGTCCGGACTCCGAATGCCTTTGGGACATCTTAGATTAACATAACGCATCTGGAGAAACTTCAATAAATAACAGTTGAGTATCTTAATGTGGATGTGATAAGTGTGAGTGTGTGGTGGAGGGGGTGTGGTGTGGGTGTGGAGTTCAGTATGCAGTCTATGTCAATAGTTTTTTGTTTGTTTTGTGTTTATAGTTATAAACTTACTTATCTACCTACTAATTTAGTCTCAGTATGGCCGAGATAGCGAAGGTCAGACATTTCTTAGTTTTTTAACGGGCTACTGGAAAAATACTTGTTCGTATAAGCCATAGAGAAACGTGGATTTTTGGGTAAACTAAAATAGTATTGCTAGATATTTCAAAACAGCTGGTTAGTTAATACGGACTGGTGTCCGCAACTCCACGTCAATGCGCGTATTTTGCATAAAAATAGCTGGCTTATCCGGGAATCAGTGGGGCAATTGCGTAACACATTATCAATCGGAATCGGTTTCGTTTTTTTTAGAAACATTTTTCGAACTTATGAAGCAATGGATTAGCAATTTGCTTCAAAATGATTCAGATTCTGATTGATAATATATTACGCAATTAGGGTGCAGATCTAGATAGAAGCTTGCATTTTGTAAAAAAAAAACCCGTTGAAAGAATAATGGTCATTTGTGACCCAGGCCCGGTACGAAAGAGACATATTATGCCTGTATTGTAACGTAAAGTTAAACATACACAATTAAAATAATTAATAACAATTAACATTCTAGCCGTGGAACCTTTTTTTTTCGTTTGAGTTTTTAACAACAGCGGAGTGCAGTGGTGGCCCAGTCGTAACAGCCGCGACTTACGAGTTGTAGGTCATAGGTTCGAACCCAGACAAGCGCTTTTTCTTTGTGTAAATTATTCGACACCATTGCTCTCAAAACGGTGAAGAAAAACATCGTGAGGAAACGCTTGAGGCTTACCTTACATTGTGAGAAGGACGTTCACGCCTCAAGCTTTTAAGAAAATATTAAAGTTCTATACTATCGTAAGTTGAGTTAATTAAAAGCTTGTATTTAAAAAGGTTTTTATTTAAATTTTATTTTGGATAATTTTCCCAAAATTGGGGTCAGGTGAATAGCCTCCGATTTAATAAAGATAAGAGGCAAAGTGTCGCAACGTCGGCCGTTTATAAAATGAATATGTATGAATCTTACATTGACTTGTTTAGACAAAGATTTAGGACGTCAAATGGTATTAAGATAATTTAAAATTCGATGACGACGAACGCTTTTAAATTACAGTAATTAACCCAGATGTTACTAAAACATAAGGCGGATCACATACCTACGCGCCACGTGACGGGGCGCAGATAACGAGCGTGATCATATACATAGAAATCAATGAAAACGGGGGGAATTTGGCTTCGTTCCCCGTGCCCCGTCGCGTGACGCGTTGTAGTGATGATCCGCCTAACACTCCACCCCCCCAAAACGCCTGACATTGTGCCTGTATTCACTGAGGGGTTACGTAGAGTTGTACCTATAGTAGGTATACCCACATTTCGCCAGTTATGTTTAAGTCCCATGTCAAGTTCGTCTCACATCTGGACATGAGTTACCTTGTTATCCTGGACATGAGTTACCTTGTTATCCTGGACATGAGTTACCTTGTTATCCTGGACATGAGTTACCTTGTTATCCTGGACATGAGTTACCTTGTTATCCTGGACATGAGTTACCTTGGGTAACCTGGAAGTTTTTAAACAGACTCCGTATACCCAGGTTGGCCGAAGCAAGGAAAACCTGTTCAGGAGATTCATAGACGACTCCGCCTTGGAGTGTAAATGTGGTGTTGTGCCACAAACGATGGGACACTTAATATCGTGTCCTGCGTGTCCTGTCAGCTGCACGTTACAAGAACTGATGGACGCTGGTGATGGCGCCAAACAAGTAGCCGAATTCTGGGCCGAGTCCATTTACGAGATCGTAGATTGCTATTGACACGCTAAGATGAAGAGTCCATCACACGAAAGAAGTCTCAAAAAAAAGCATTCACCGCTCCCCGACAGGCCTCGATCCGCTGTTCAAGAAAGAGATTCTGCTCACTTCACCTAAGTTACGGTGAGATTTTTACAGAATAACCACCACGACCACTTGACCAACTATCCCGCGACGATCGTTGTTCCTCCTAGCCTGTGGGCGTCCTACCCTACGTCTGCCGGTTCTCCTATTCGCAAAAAGAGATTGGTATTAGCAATGTTTATCATGGCAAACTCCTCACATTGGATGATACTGTATGCTATAAGGTAATTTTTCATTCAAAATTCATTCTCCGACCGGACCGATGACCTTGTGAAGGTCTCAGGAATCCGTTGGATGCGAGAAGGGCAGTACCAGTCGATACGGCGGCGCTTGGGAAGGCCTATGTCCAGCAGTGGACGTCTTTCGACTGAAATTATGAAGTCTGTCTCTGCTTTGTTTAAGATAAAGTTAGTTCTGTATGTCACTGGCATGGATCTCAAGGTTTTCTAAACTTATATTTTAAAGAGAAAACATTTAGTTTATTGTATATTTGTCTGTTGCGCTTTCATGCTAAAACGGCTGAACGGATTTGGATGAAATTTGGAACCCACGTACCTACCTTTCATCCATATCCGTTTAGTCGTTTTAGACCATGACCTGGATTACGGCATAGGATACTTTTTATACCGATATTTCCACGGGATCGAGACTTATGCGGATGAAACCGCGGGGCGCAGCTAGTACACTATATAATGACGAAATGTTACATAAACTGTACCTACTAAGTAGCACAGTTTATTAGAGTAACATACATGTGCACATTCTATCTCATCTTACACCTATGAATCAAAAGATAAAGAGAGCAAGATGGCACATTTAATGCGTTTTCGCTAGCATAGAGCAGCAGCTTTAAATAACACTAGCTCCAGCCCGCGACTTCGTCCGCGTGAAATTTCTTGTTCCACCGACCCACCCGTCGCATCGCATCACTTGGTCTGCCCGCGCTATCGCTTTGTTTTCGCTTAGCGCTTAGAAAAAAACCCGGAATGAATTCCGCGTTTTTTTTTTTTTTGCTCGGCCCTTAGCGCGATATTATATATATGTATAGCATAGCCTTCCTCAAAATTGGGCTGTCAAATGCAAAAAGAATTTTTCATATCCGACTGGCAGTTCCAGAGATTAGCATGTTCAAGCAAACAAACAAGAAAAAAAACAAACTCTCCAGCTTTATTATTAGTATAGATAAAGATATACTTAGGTACAGACGCCAGCACATCAAGCTACCCTAAACTGTCAAATTTTCCTAATCAATCTTGAACCGTGTGCTTTAGGGATAAAGTTGAAAATCTATTAAAGAAATTCGACAGATTGTAGTAGCTTGATATGCTGGCGTCTGTACAATATTATTATCTATCCAAACTGGAAATTGCTTGATAATAGTATGTAAGTATTTCTACTAATTACCATACATTAGGCATTACGAAAGTCTTTGTTAGAGGACATGCAGGCAGCCATGTCTTCACAAATAAACTGATGTGTCTTATTTTTATCAGCATTATCTGTTTGCAGAATGATTTCTGTATTTACTGAGTCCGTCTTGTTAATTTCTTCGTGTTGCTCATTAATTGTTGTCTCAATTTGTGGTTATGTTTTTTTATAATGCTGTTAATTAGTGTTTTTTTGTCGTAAATCAGTGTTTTTAGTGTTCTATGTGAGTGAAATGGAGTTGGGCTTGGTATGTTGACGTATTTCGTTCTATAAGTAATTCTAAATTAGTATTTGTGTGATTTTATTCGTAGTGTTTTTATTGTGCTACCATCTTATATAAAATCTGCATTATAAAGGTTCATAGTGCGAGCATTTCATCAGCTTAAAACATGTTACAGTTTGTAAAGATACACGTACTTAGTATCTGCAAATACAGGAATCCCATGTGTTCCTTAAATTGTAAATCCCATTAAATGCCAAGTGAACGTTACTCGAAAGTTGTATAAATATTACAAAGTGTCCAGAGAAAAAACAAAAAATTACCATTCCTTGGATCCAGTAAGTGTTTTATTTTACCCGCGATTTCGTCCACGTGAAATGTATTGTTCCCCCGACCCAACGCGTCGCATCGCAACGCCCGCCAGTTCTTCCTGACTTTTTTCTGTTTAGCTTATACCTTACCTTCCCCAAGAATTGAGCTCAAATCCGACTGGTAGTTTCAGAGATAAGTGCGTTCAGACAAACAAACAAACTCTTCAGCTTTATTACAGTAGTAACATGTAGATGAAGGACGAACCATAAAGTTAATTCAACATTGTGAATGACAACGAAAAGCAAGAGTGTTATAATCTAAATTTGTGCAGTCAACATCAGAAGTTTTATCAACATTTCCCAAACGCTGCACAACCTAACTGGATCCTGCTAAGAAGGATCCAGCTGAGTGTAGCATAATCAGCCTATAATGTTCCCATTACTGGGTCACAGGCCTCCTCTCTGTAAGAGTGAGTGAGCTATAATCCACCACGCGCGCCCAGTGCGGATTGGTAGATGTCACATCTCTTCCAATTTTTGGTTCTACGACATGCCGGTTTCCTCACGATGTTTTCTTTCACCGTTTTTGAGAGCAGTGGTGATGAAATAATTTAAGTACACAAAGTAAAGCGCCTGTCTGGGTGGGTAGCGGGATCGTCCGAAAGGGTTACCGCTGCCCCGGAACATGAAGGGCTAAGGAAAGAACACGGGTCGGTTTTAGTCAGTAAGAGTCTGACACTCCCTTCCGCTCCACCCAGAGCGGGAGGAGTCATTAGATGATTCCCAAACAAAACAAAAAACGCCTGTCTGGGTTTCAATCTACTGGCGTCGCGGACATTACCACATGCCCACCACTGCTCTGAGTGTGTACCTTGCATTAATTAATTAATATAAACCTCAACATCGACTGTGTTATTTGCAGTACGATAAGGAGCTGTTAGAGAATGATGTGGTCATCAGAATCAAAGGTCTCAAGGTTTGGACCCCAGAAGAGAAGTCATGGTGGAGAAGGAAACCTACGAAGAGTAAAACTGTGATTCTTAATAATGGTATGTATATTTCTAGATCTAAATATGATGATACTGGCGATGACGTAACTAATCTTAGTGAAGCGGTTATTTTATGGGATTGTTTGTCAGGTTGTTTTTTCTGCAAAGATTCACTATGTTACAGAGGTATGAGGAACAGTGTACGGTTCACTCATACTCTATAGAAAAGGGAGGATCCTCCGATCAGACGGGTGTTGTGTCTGGCGGTCAACTGCCGTATGATTCATGTCAGACCGTTGTATAGTATATGCTAGTTGTGCGGTGAACTCTGCTTGCGAGATGCAGAATTTTGCGTGACGTGATACCGCTACATCACTCCCCCCCGGAGACCGGAGGTCGATAGTGGGCTGAGTCTTGTATCTTGCGATGCTTGCCAGGCCAGCTGAGGTTCCAGTGAGTCTGAACCGGTTGCCGCATAGTTCACAGTGAGTCGGAACTGTCTGCGAAGATGCCCTGGTGAGTCACGGAATGGCGCTGTGTTATGCTCCAGTGCGTCGGATGTGGTACAGCGCCAGGTTGAGGCTGACTGCTGGCTTTGACCAATAGAGGGTTTTTAAGGACTCTGCTTGTGGACCGGCCGAAAGTGCAGACTGTTGTCCCGAGGGTGCTGATAAGGCTGAGGGTGATGACCAGGTATGCATATGCGCTGTCGCTGCATGCTGGTGGTCAGGATACCCGTTGGGTTGTGGAGGTCAGATAAACAGTCGCTCCATTTAAAATACTGATATTCAGCTGCATCCGGTTAGACTGGAAGCCGACCACGACATAGTTGGGAAAAGGCTAGGAGATTGATTGATTGATTCATTTTATAGTTACAGGATGTATAAGACGAGGCGAGTTTGCTGCCATCATTGGACCGAGGTAATTAAGTCAACCAAATTATGTTTCACGATAGACATTACATAAAATTATATTATATACTAAAATCGTAGCGAAGTCAAAACTGTACATAATTTAAAAAGCTAACAGTCTTAAAATAATAATAATGAAGGGAAATAATCAAAGGTCATAAAAAAATTCGTCCGCATCGCTGTCAACAGGAAAAGTGCCCAAAAGGCTGGCAGAATTGCCACGTTGTATACCGGTGCTGATTTTTTGGCCACATTATTGAATACATTAAGCAATAAAGAATATTTAGGTGACAAATACTTATAAGATAACCAACCTTATCTTAAACTGATGAATATAATAAGAATTACAAAAAGGTTAAAATATTTAATCAATGATGCATCAGTTATTTTAATCTTGCTACCTTACGAGTACCTGTCTACTGGCTTTTAAAAAGCAATATATACTTACTCAGTTTTGAATAAGTTTATTTTTGCATGATATAATTTATGGAATTAGTTATCTGGAAAGTCTTAGTTTTTTTTAATGAAATTCAACTTTGTGTAATTAATATAGTACTCACTCTCAGATTTATTATAAGTCTTGTTGTTTAAAGCCTGATTTACAGGATGCGATTTAATTGTCTGTGGCTTACCATAAGTTGAAGAAATAAAGCTACGTACGTGACACGTGGCTTGCTTAGCGCCTAGAGCCTAGCAAGTCACCATGCGAGTAGCAAAGTGAAATGAACGCTCTAGAATTTTCGCAACCGGCCGCCCTACACGCCTGTCGCCTTCGCTAGTCGCCTAGCGTGTATCAAAAGATATTAAAAGTCACTAGGCTCTAAGCTCTAAGCAAGCCACCTTTTTTCAGTGCGTACGTAACCTTATAGTTGCATAGACGATGCAAATCATTTGTTGCTTCAATTTTATTGTATGCCACAATCTAAAAACTTGCATCGTGTAAATGAAGCTTTACGCATTGAGATGTTCTAATATATCAATGGATTTATATTTTAACAACTATATCTACAAAATTTAAAACATTAATTTGAAAAAGTTAATTATTTTATCAGTTTTCTTTGTTTTTCTTTTCCAGCGGCGCCGGAAAAACAACTTTCCTAGTATCCCTAGCTGGAAAATGTACGTTACCTTCGGAGGGGTCGGTGACCTTATGGGCGCGAAATGTCAAGGCGTGCCCGGGAGCCGTCGAGATCGTCCCTCAGCATGAAGTGTTTATGGACGGGCTGAGCGTCAGGGAACATTTGGTGTTTATGGTCAGTTTACCTTTATGTTGTCTATGGGCTTCCTGGTTTGAATGTCAGGATTTTTGGGGTGTTAATGGGTGGAGTAGGCTGGTATTGGGTCAATAGGGAAATTATTGGGGATACTAAAGTGTTTCTTGTCGTGATTTGGGAGATTCGATTAGACTGGTGTATTAGAGAAGTTATGTTGTATAGGTATACTCTTTTTGTTAATGTTACTGGTGCATAGGTACACTCTTTTTGTTGTGGTTTGAGTCTAGTAATATTGAAAAGAACAAAATTCTTACCATAATTAGCCATTTATTCGAAAATAACTCAGCGGGGTAATTGCGTAACACTCTTAGCTTTAATTTTGACAGCTCAACGACATTCATTGCGGTATTTACGTTGCTGAGCAGACAAATTTTTCGAACATATGAAGCAATGGATTAGCAATATCCATCAAAATTAATCAGGTTGTGATTGATAGTGCGTTACGTCATGGGTGAAGTATTATTTACTTTAGAAATTGATTCATTTAAATTAGAAAAACCTAAAAAGAACTGTCAAACGCTAATTAAAATCTATTTTATTACACTTTTACATAATATAGATTGTGTTAAAATTAAAACAATGCTCTTACGCTGTAAAGATACTCGTGGCCATTTTCCAGTTATGTAAATCCCGAAAACAACATCCTGTTTCTATTATAAAACGTTCTAGATTCGATAAAGTCAATATGTCAAGAGAATGATTTGAGTCCGCTACGTGACTTCGAAAATATGCGATTATGCAGCGCCGAAAGTTTGCAATAACGAATATTATCTTTTCTATGCACTGATAAAAAAACAATGCAATAAATAATCACCAATTCGTGATGAAAGTAATTTGTCTATGACTCATAATTATGATGCATATTCAGCCTATAATGTCCACATGTCTGCTGGGACACAAGCCTCCTTTCAGTGCGAGGGAGTGGGCTGGGACACGGGCCCAGTGCGGGTTGCTAGATGTCACGTCTTCGAATTTTTGGTTCTAGGACTAGTTTCCTTACGATGTTTTCCTTCATCGTCTTGAGAGCAGTGGTGGTGACAAACATAATTATGACGACGGAAGTATTATTTGTGGACGAGAGTTTATTTATAGAGAACTTGGAACTTTTTGAATTTTTTTATAGATAGCATTAGCTAAGTATTTTTTTTTTTTGATGAAACTGTGCATGTGCAGTGCGTGCACTAGGGTCAGTGCATTGGAGGCCAAACGCACTGTATTTTTCATTTTTCAAAGACTGACACTACAGTTTTGCTAGGCTAACTTATTTTTCATTGTCCTTTTTTCCAAACCCATAACAGTGTTTAAGCCTTCGTATAGCGTGGATGCACGCGAGACACACTGGCTTTTTAATTGTGACGGAAATTATGCCATTCATCCGGTTAATATTTTCTTACAATAAAAAATGTTCATTTTGGCCTAAGCTATGTCTTACTAGAGATATACATAGATATTATATTTGTATAGCCTATATGTACACACATAATTACAATATAACTATATACACTAGATACTAAAATAAAAGCCTAACTAACCTACTATACAAATAAATAAAAAAAAATAAAAAATATATAAGTACGTTTAATTTTCCAGACAGAAATGAAGCTAGGCAGCTGCAAGGATCCCCAGAACCAGGCTACGCTGGACAGTTTAGTTGAGGAGTTCAAGTTAAAGCCTCATATCAATACTCCTGTTGGTAGTCTGTCGGGAGGAGAGAAGAGGTTGCTGTCTCTGGCTACGACGGTAAGATAACTAATTAAAACGAAGTCTCCTTAGTCAATCAATAGTCATTTTAAAATGCTATCCTCATCAGCCTATATCAGTCCATTACTGGATATAGGCCTCTCCATTAGACGCTATGTAACTCGATCTTCGGCTACTCTCATCCACCTGCTACCAGCCCCCACAATGATGGGCTCGAATTCCTGGTACCTGTTCCTGGTTTTACGGAACCCCTACTTTTGGATTGCAATTTGCACTCTACAAGAAACTAGATACCTGCATAATTATTCTCAATTATGTACCTTAAGCCAACCCCAACATAGTTAGGAAAAGGCTAGGCAGATGATGATGATGATGTACCTTCCATAAAGTCATTACAACGCTCAATCAACACACTGCCTGGTTGAAACTACTTACGCCGCGGGACCTGTGTCCCTATGTCTGTACATAAACTTGAAAAACTTTCCTTTCCCAGCTCCTGTCAGACCCTCAAATCCTGATCTGTGACGAGCCCACAACAGGCCTGGACAGCTACAACGCTCTCCTCGTGGTAGGCGTACTGAAAAAGCTCTCCACCACCGGCAGAGTGGTCATCTGCTCCGTGCACCAGCCGTCCTGTGACCTTTTCAAGGAGTTCAGCTCGGTACTTCTCATGGCTGAGGGGAAACTTCTGTTCCATGGTTCCCAGGATGAGTGTAAGGAAGTTTTTGAGAGGTAAGTGGGTGTAGCTTTTGTTTATAATATGGGTCCTGAAAGTTGGGGCTTGTGGTTAAGTAGTAATAACAGTCACACGGATGGATTGATCAGATTAAGCTACGCTTGCCGCGGTTGGTCCGTGGATGGGTGACCATCTTTATCATATACCCTTCCGTGACACAGAAAGCACGTTTAGCCGTTGGTCCCGGCTGTCATTCGTGGATCTTTGGCCGGGTCGTCAGAAGCCCGAAAGTCTGATAAACCAGTCTTACCAAGGGGTATCGTAGTACCCAGTAACTGGGTTGTGGAGGTCAGATAGGCAGTCGCTCCATGTAAAATACTGGTATTTAGCTGCATCCGGTTAGACTGGAAGCCGACCCCAATATAGTTGGGAAAGGACTAGGCAGATGAGGTACTGAAAATTCTGGTAATAGAGGTTGCTGGAATGATGTCATAGAAATATGATCTACGAGTATCCTTCGTGATTGCGAAAACTTAGTCTTAAAATGGCCATTAAGAACAATTGCTACTTAACATACGATATATATTAGGAGAGCAGTGGTGGCCCAGTGGTAACGGGCCCCCGACTTACGAGTTATAGGTCGTAGGTTCGAAGTGTTCGAACCCAGGCAGGCGCTTTACTTTGTGTTAGTAATCATCATATCACTGCTCTCAAAAGGTGATGGAAAACATCGTGAGGAAACTGGCATGTCCTAGAACCAAAAATTCGAAGACGTTTGACATCTACCAACCCGCAATGGGCCAGCTCACTCTTTTACATGAGGCAGCATTTATTTAAATCAAATATTTATTTGTCTGCATGCTTCAACCAAACTTTTAAAAGCTACTGAATTGATTGCTATATACAGCTTTTAAGGCTATAAGAAACTCCATTAGTGTGGATTTAATGCAATATTTTGATATTATGCATGCTAATGTTGAACCGCCCGTCGAGTTGTCAGTTGATTATATTTATTTTTAACTTTTATAATCAACATTTAAAACATAAATGTAATTAAGCTGTTGTTCCTACTTCTAGACAACTAAATATCAAGGGAGTGTGGATAGTAAAATATAATAAATGCGACAAATTGCGCGGAATATCCATATTTTATTTACAGATATAAAGCTATTTTCGCAATACATATTTTTATTTTTCGTAGCGGCGTAGACCCTAAATATTTCAATAACCCATTGTTCAATATACAAAACTAATATTTATATTGTCCATAAGTCTATATTGTTCAATTATAGAAACATTGAAAGACACATTTACGCACGCATGTCGTAACCACGACCACGACCGTTTAAAAAAAATACGTTTTCTTCGTAGGCGCGCCGCTCATTTTGTTTTTTTCGTAATGAACAATTTTGATAACTAACATGGAATGTATTTATTATAATGAATAAACATCTACAGTTACTGATAAATTTTTCATTTGCAGCATAGGCTTGCGGTGCCCTCTTAACTACAATCCGGCCGAATTCTACATCAGAGCGGTGTCTAAATCAAACGGTAATGTTGAGAAACTGGTGGAAATTTCCGAAAACCGGTCCGAGTACTGCGACGGCACCAGTCCGGTGCGACCCGATGCAGTTCACTGTTATAATAGAACGTGAGTATGTTCATTTATGAAGATGAACTGGTAACATTTTATAAAGATGCGAGACTTTAGAGTTTAATATTCTGACTGTGGGAAAATCAATATTTGATTTATAACAATAGATATTCAATTGTGTCTCATTAGCCACAGTTGAGCTACTACTCTTAGGGTCAATTCATACTAGCGCAGAGTCGAAGCGCATCGAAGCGTAAATGTGAAACTTAACATAGCAACATAGCAAAATAGCAAATTCACCCTTATATCCATAACGTAATGCACACGCACCAATCAGCGTTGGTCGCGCACTCGCGCTCAGAGGCGCGAATTCCGTCGAATGCGCGCGAATTCGCGCGACTTCTTTCTATCTCAGAAGAAATATGTGGATTGCGTTGTGAAAATAAGGGTGAATTTTCTATGTTAAGTTTCAGATTAACGCTTCGATGCGCTTCGACTCTGCGCTAGTATGAATTGACTCCTACTATTCCTATGCTCGCGTGCAACACAAATCACTAAACACATTTAAAGCGAAAGCATCAGGTTAGCCCGTGAAATTCAAATTTTCTTACGTTTTTTTTGCAATTTGCAGGTCAGTGTCAGGTTGTATAATGGCTATTTTATGAAATCACTAGCAGAGCCCCGTGGTTTCACCCGCATACGTTTCCCGTGGGGATATCGGGATAAAAACTAACCTATGTCCTTTCCCGGGACTCAAACTATCTCTATTCCAAATTTCATCTAAATCGGTTCAACGGTTTAATCGTGAACATGTAACAGACAAGACACACTTTCGCATTTATAATATTAGTATGGATGGATGACATTTGAGGCCAACTCTAACTCAAGGAGTTGTATTGCTGATTCTAATGATTATAATCCTGTATAGTCATATTTGTTACGATCAGCCACTGAGTAGCTAAGATCACTGGTGAAATTAGCTTACGAATCTATTTATATGCCCAATTTGGCAACCAAATGCTAGCACTGGTAAGCAAAACGATGCGTTTTTGTTAATGGGAAGCGAGCATTAGAGATCTTACCTTTTATAACGTATGAAAATCTTAACGGATATACCCGTCGGGGCAAGGCGGAGAGTTATTTCGAGCTCTTACCAACTAAGATGCTTCTTCATCAGCACATGCTGGGACTCCGAGATATAAAAGATCCCTTACGTTTACGCACGACTTTGAAAAACTGTTTAGAGCTACTGAACAATATGTTCATTAAAATTATGTATGTAAGTAATGGATATGTTTTATTATTATATACTTAATCAAGTATGATGTTTCTTACAGCATACAACGGAACTGGTTCATTCAAGTACATCTATTGATATGGCGGCTGTCATTGACATTGAAGAGAGAAATTAGGAACCAACTTTTACAATTATTTATATCTGTGGTAAGTTATGGATTTATTTTTATGCATGACCTAAAGCGCGGTCGCTGTCGGACTGAATAGAAAACAAAAAGAGAAGCGCGATGACACAACGCTGGTCATTTATTGCAAAATATGAAGCAATTATGTATTTAAATATGAAGCAATTTAAGTAGGTATCTATTACAAAAAATCTATTGTTTGGACTAAAAAATTAAAACACTCTAGTGCTTTAGTATGTTGCTTCTTGCTTGTAGAATCATCTGACAAAAAATTAGAATGATTGTATATACAGGGTGGAATTTTGAAATGCCACCTGAAGGGAAAGTACTCTTAATACTGTATATAGAAAATTTTACTCAAAGAAAACATTCCTTTATTTTTGAATAGAAAGAAATCTGCATTCAAAGATTTTCGAAAATTCGCTTGCCACACCCGGGAATCGAACCGATTAAAATCTGTAAAAATTACACCCTGTACTTTTATTATCGTATATATATCAGAAAAATATATGATATTCTTCAGGATATATCCTGATTGGTAAACCAGCTTGCAGCCCACCTGATACTTAGGTGGTTAAGCTTTGGTTTCCTAGAAGAGCGGGTCCGTCATATTATTGCGACCGTCATGAAAATTGTCATTTTCATCAGTATTTGACATTAAGGTGTGTGAGGGGCCCGTGGCTAAATAATAACAGCCGCACAGGTCGATCGATCAGGTTAAGCTACGCTTGCCGCGGATGGTCTGTGGATGGGTGACCATCTTTACATACCGAGACCTAGAACAATAGAGATATTCTAGACACAGTCGTTAAATAATTTTTGTAATATAATTAATATTAAGAAATTAACTGAGAACAACGAAAATGCGAACCCAACGACACCGACTTTCGAAATTAAAGTTATTTTTCACTTTGTAGTGTCTTTTTGGAAGTCGGTTGTTTGACTTTTGAAGTTTTTTTAACAAAAGCATGACATCACCTCTTGTTAATCCACAGGTAGTAACCTCAATGGTCCTCGGAGTAGCATATGTAGGAGCCTCAGGCACCACTCAACGAGGAGTCCAGGAGATCCGGGGCTTCCTCTGGCTGATCACGAGCGAGGTGTCCTTCGGGGTGTCATATAGTGCCCTGTACGCGTTTGAGTATGAGATCGCGTTGTTTAAGAGAGAAACTGGGGTCTATATGTGCTCGGCGTACTTTGTGTCGAGATTGTTGAGTTTTGTGAGTATATTCTATTATGTTATTAGTGTTAATTTGTTAGTGTATTTGTACTGTATGTTGTGCGTAAAAAAGGCAGATGCTGCCCAGTAAAAGCAAGGAAGTAATGCATTTATCACACTAATATTATTATAAAGGCGAAAGTTTGTTAGTGTGTGTGTGTGTGTGTGTTTATATGTTTGTTACTTCTTCACGCTCAAACGGCTGGACCAATTTTGATAAAATTTTGTATGGAGGTAGCTGACACCCTGTATTAACATATAGGCTACTTTTTATCCCGATATTCCCACGGGAACGACATTTACGCGGGTGAAACCGCGGGGCGCAGCTAGTACGTATATCTTGAGAAAACAGTTTTGTGCTTTCACAAAAATGCTCAACACTGCCAGAAATGGCTGTTAAAATAAATGGCCAAGGGGGAAGTCTGCTAGTGTTTAAATAAACACAACGATCTGCGGTGCTATTCTGTAGAAATCTCACCGTAAAAACTTAGGTGAAGTGAGATTAAAGTGAGCTGTCAATAGTGTCAATCCCTAGCATCAGGTGGAATGACAGCTCACTTCAAGCTCACTTCACCTAAGTTATCACGGCGATCTTTTTACAGAATAGCACCGCTGTATTTTCACAGCGATTTCCAGTAGCGGTTTTTTTTTTAATATGATCACAATGATAGACGGGACTTGTTGTTTTTTTCTGCTCTTTGCGTCATGTTTAACGCAAAAAGACGTATTTTCTTTCTTTTTCTTTTATAATTTCACAACCTATTATAGCGCATTTTTCCATTTAGCACTCTTACTTATCTTTTCTTGATATTTCAACTTGCTCCCACAGATACCACGTTGCATAATATGGCCAATCTTGCTGGTGTCCGTCGCCACTCTAGCGGTAGATCTTCCCCACTACATCATGACTGCTACGGAGTTCACCATCCTCTTGATCCTCAGCTCAATTCCTGCTGTTGCTTATGGTAAGATATTTATATCTTAAGAGAATCTAATCCTTGTACTAGGTAGGTAACCTATTGTATGCTATACCTATTGTATGTTCAGCAACTCGGTAATTTCCACCGTTGGTACAGACGCCAGCACATCAAGCTACCCAATCAACTTTAAACCTTATGCTTTAGCGATAAAGTTGAAAATCTATTAAAGAAATTTGACAGATCGTAGTAACTTGATGTACTGGCGTCTGTACAATGCCGTTGCCCAGGATTTGTCGACAAATCCTGGGCTAAGCTCGAAGGAGCTTGAATGAAGCTGACTGAAACTGTTTGATAATCGCATTATCAGTGTGGTCTAATCGGTTGAAGATTCTTCTATGAGTACCTATATGCATAGAAATATATTTAGTCAGATCTGTAGGATGTTCCAACTCATAGCTTATATACGTAGATGTGTGTATAAATGAACCAATAATGTTCTTGCTGCAGTAACAATACGACCCAGTTCCCTTTCCCTTAATTGACTTTAACAACTGAACGTCGTCCATAGAGTTCCTACGTAAATAGAATGGTACCTTCTTTATATAGAAAAGAAGTATACATTTTTTCGTCTACACATTCGGTCCGATACAACAATGATAATTAATCATACTCTAACTTAATTTGACAACTGGCCCTAGTTTTTGAATCCTTTTTTGATACGAGATGATCTCTGACATTGGTCATTCGTTAGATGTTTGACACTCGTTACGGGTAGGTGAAAGGTCTAAAAATGAGTCTTAACAAGGGGTACCGTGCTACCCAGGTTGGAAAGGTCAGATAGGCAGTCGCTCCATGTAAAATACTAGCATCTAGTTAGACTGGACGCCGACATATTTGGGAAAAAGCTAGGCAGATGATGATTAGAAACGACAGCAACAATCCACTGTATTCATACTAATATTATAAAAGCGAAAGTGTGTCTGTCTGTTACGTCTTCACGCTTAAACCGATTTAGATGAAATTTGGTATATTAGTCCCCGGGAAAGGACATAGGATAGTTTTTATCCCGATATTCCCACGGGATCGAAACATATGCGGGTGAAACTGCGGGACGCTGCTAGACTTATTATACTTATAAACTTTCATCCCCTATTTAACTCCTTTAGGGGCTGAATTTTCAAAAACCCTTCCTTAGTATTGTGAGACCATGGTAAAGTTCGTCTAAGAAATCAAACAACGTTACGATATCTTCACGTTTATTTTGACTGATCGTCTTTACATTTTCCCCATTAAACTATCACGGTTTTATTTAAAAAAATAATAACCCAATAAACTTACAAAATATTTGACACCTCGTTCTAAGCTTGCTTGACTGTACGAATATGACCAGAGGTAAACTATATTGCCAGCCTGTACTAAATAAGGTCGACTTTAGCGGACAACCTTTACAGTATTCATTTTCGCTTTATAAGGGTGTATCTTGTGAAAAATTTCATGTTTCTAGATCCAGTGCGTCTAGTCTAGCAGTTTCGTGAAGTCTAACTAGACTTCACGAAACTACACACAGAACTCTGTGCGTCGTCTGTTAGTGAATGAATTAATGATCTTAAGAATTTTATTAAATAGATTGTCTTCTCCAGGTCTAGGCATGGCAGCCCTCTTCACCTCCACGGGCATGATAAGCGACGTGATGCCGTGCGTCGACCTTCCACTGCTCCTCATGTCGGGAGCATTCCTGCGACTGTCATCCTTGCCACCCTGGATGTTCCCAGTCAAATACATATCGCATTTCTACTACACCATGGATGCGATCAGCAATATTTATTGGAGACAGATTGAGTACATCGGTAAGTGAGACTTGAAAAGATGATTCTGATTATTTCCAATAGAAAATAAGTGTCTGCTGCTCTCCATCTGGGCAAAACATGAAACATCCGTGGATATTAAATTATTATACTCGTAATATAAATAAATTATTATATATCGTGGACACAAAAACGAGGATTAAAAAATAGTTTCTGTATAGTTTTAGTTAAGTTAGGATTTAATTTTGTAATTTTTAGTATTAGATATACATAGATATTATATTTGTATAGCTTTTAATTGATTAAGGATTAAAAAAGAAGGAAAACATTTACCTGAGTTTAGCCCATATTAATTGTTAATCCATTCTAATTTCTCTCTGGAAACATGAGATAACTAACATTAGCAACTCATCATCTCATCATCATCTGTGGCCCCTCTAAGTCTAGGATCACATTTTAGTCCGTTTTATATAAATATTAGTGCCGATTCTGTTGTTCACAAACTAAACTAAATTTAAGTTCAGTGCATCTTTTTCTTTCTATTTCATTAAGAAAATATATTATTATAGTGTCGCCTAGCATCATTGTAAATTTTTTGATTAACATTTGTCTTTTTTTTGTCTAGATTGTCCAACAAACGAGACTTTAACCTGCGTAAAGGATGGAGCAGCAGTGTTACTAGAAAATGGTTACGTTAAAGACTACATTTTTCAAGACTCCTTAGGTTTTATTTTGTTAACTTTATTTTGGTGTATTCTGGGGTACCTAGGATTGAAGAGGGAGGAAAGGAAAGGATATGCATATTAGTATAAGGTTTGTTTGTAAATATTTAAATTAATATGTAAAAAATATCTGTTTTGTTTTATTGTATAGAAAAACACTATAGAAAGTCTTATAACATAGTTGTGAGGTGATGGCGCCACAATATATTGTCAACAGCAGTTTGAAATAATTAATTATTCATTTGCAGTAGATTATAGGCAATAAATGCAACTTCCGAATGGTTTTTCAAATATTGCAAAATGATACGAGATTAATTAAGTCATAGTAAGTGTCAAGTTTCATGTAATCGACACTAGATATAAAATGCAAAGCTAGGTCGTGGTTTAATCGGTTTTTAAATAAAACTAGTTTAAATTAGGAAGTATTTTATAAAATATTATTCATAGTTAAAATATTTTCTACAGAGGTAGTTTTCTACAAATACATTGAGCTCTTACACAATACTTACATGATAATACAAAATAATGAACTTATTATTTAAGTATTTTCTTCTCAATAATTATAAAATACAATACATTTTCACATAAAAGTTCCCCAGTCTTACCATGGGTACCGTGTTATCCAGTAACTAGGGCTTTATTTATAAACGCCAAAAATGTATTGAGTCACTACTTAACTTTAAGCATCGTTTGTGAATAAAGGGTTGTCAAGAGGGTCAGATAGGCAGTCGCTCCATGTAAAATACTCAGCTGCATCGGTAAGACTGGAAGCCAACCCCAAAATAGTTGAAAAAAGCTACCATTTTTTCATCAGCATAGAAGAAACATTTTCACACACAAAATCTATTATTTACAAAATTACAAGCCTCATTTAAGTCGGGAACCTAAAATAGAGACCTTTTTCCTGGACTTCAAATATATTATAAAGAGAACCTCATAAATCGAAGTTATGGTCTTCAAAAAGTCTAATTATATTCTACTTTTAATGTAGTGAATCTCTCGATATCCTACTCCGATATCTCTACAAAATTCTTTACATTGTCCGTCTACGCTGGGCGTCTTTCTAAATATACGTTCTGCAAAGCTTTTATAGTCATTAATTGATTAAAATGGCCCATCTTACACGGCTCTAGCATATAACCAATCATTTCAACACTTGGGTGGCAAAATGATTAATGTTTTTATTCTTTACGGCTATCATACATCTATTTAATAGTATAATTTATCACCTAATTCAATATTCCAAGTTTAAAACGGCTATAGTATAGAGGTATACATAGAGTACCTAGCAATTATAATTATCTATGGCCAGATATAAACGGCGCCTCTTCATTGGTCACTAATAAAAGACCGTTAATAAAAAGTTTAGGTTACCTATGTTTTAATACTATGCAACTCAGTCTGATGGCGAAAGAACTCTTAATTTGTTCAAGTATGTTGCTAATAATAGGTTGGTTTTTTTCATAACACTCAAAGAGATTTTAATTAATTTTGGTTTAAGTTAGAACACCAAATTGTTTATAAGTTTTTTAATGAATGATGATGTTTTGATAATGTGTTTTAATGTGAATGAATGGATTCCTGCAGCTTATATAAACCTGGCCTTTTTAAAATGTAGCATTCTCCATTTTTATTTCTTTTGAAAAATCTTACTATGATGTATTAGATGTATAGCTCTGCAATGCGCAGGCACATCCCACCCGCGCTATTGCTTCTTTTCGGTTACCGCTGTTTCTGATTTTTTTTTATATTTTTACTCGGCTCTTAAGGGTTTTAGCGTGATGTTAAATAGCCTATAACCTACCTCAACAATTGAGCTATCAAATGCAAGAATTTTTCAAATCAGACAGGTTGTTCCAGAGATTATCGGTTCCTTCCTCGTGGTCAAACTTAATGGTCAAACTGATTTGACCACGAGGAATTCTGTTCCGGATAGTCAAACTACTTAGTTTAACGAAAAATATCCACCCTTTGTAAATATACTTGTACTTGTACAGTCATTAAAAAAAAAAAATTCCTTCCTCGTAGACAAACTTAATGGTCAAACTGATTTGACCACGAGGAATTCTGTTCCGGATAGTCAAACTGAGTGGCTATTTAAACTTTTTATCAAGCTGTATACATTGTAGTCTTATTGTACAAATTATAAATAAAACATTATTTCAATTTGATGACACATCATCACCACTCAAATTATTATCCTGTTCTTTGCTGTTTTATTGCGATTTGCATTTTGTAATTATTTAAATAAAATATAGATTTAAATATAAAATACATTCATCGTAAAGGGGGAAGGGTACGGTTTTCAAGGGTCGGCAGTACTACAAATTGCGTACGTACAGAAATGGAAACATTTTCTGGACTTGCAGTCATCTCAAAATGTCGGGGCTCAATTACTCTGAAGGTATGCTCATAATTAAAACATATTTATATATCGTTTTTAATTACATATTATTACATAGGTACCTATTATTTTAACCATATAATTTTTTTTTTGTTTAGGATGACAATGTGGTGAAATATAATGACCACTCATGTAACGCCGATTACCGTAAAAATGAAGTTGATATTGCTATTGACGAATTAAAACAAAAAGTTAAAGACAATGATGTCCCCATCCCAGAGGCGTTTCAAGATATGAAAACGTCGCTAGAAAAACGAGACGAGAATATTGAACATAAAATTCCATCATTTGATAGCGTCAAAACGGTTTTATATAGCAACAGGCAAAAAACTTGCTTTAACGATTTCACACAAGTAAATATTCCAGATAAATATCAGTCCTTTCTTTTCGCTGATTATAATACTGAAAAATGTCGCATTATGGTTTTCTGCTCCAAAAAGAACATGGCAATAATAGAAAAATCCGATGAGTTTTTCGGTGACGGAACATTCTTTAGTTGTCCAATTCCGTTTAGCCAATTATACTGTATCCATGTCAATTTGACAAAATCCATCACAACCACAAATGCGGTTCCTGTGGCGTATGTTTTGATGACAGACAAAAAAGAAGAATCATATTTTATTTTCAATGATAAAGTCAAGATTGAATTTTGGATTGGTCACCAAAAATTTTCCATTTAGATTTTGAATTAGCTGCAAGCAATGCATTAATAACAATTTTCCCG
Organism: Hydraecia micacea; assembly: GCA_914767645.1. Taxonomy (NCBI): domain Eukaryota; kingdom Metazoa; phylum Arthropoda; class Insecta; order Lepidoptera; family Noctuidae; genus Hydraecia; species Hydraecia micacea. The sequence continues at coordinate 3,761,061 of OU611776.1, read as the reverse complement.
GACATCCAAATTGTAAAATGTTTTTATCATTTTTCAAATAGCCAATGGCGAAAGGCAAAGCAAATGAAAATTAAATCTAAAGATGACAGGAGAGTAGTGGGATTGTGTGCAGCACTCGCTTTATTACCCGAAAATAAAATTGAAGAAGGATGGGAGTATATAAATACTGATACTCCCAATACTACCAAAACTCAAAAATTTCTTAAATATTTTGAAACAACGTGGCTTAAGAATAAAACATTCCGAAAACAATGGTCTGTTTATGGCCAGAGACATCGCACAAACAATGTGGTCGAAAGTTGGAACGGCCAACTAAACAAATCCATGAAACGTCATAATCCAATATTACAGTTGCTCGTTTACTTGAAACCTTAATACAAAAAGAAAAATCTTCTAATGAAAAAGTATCTCTCCGCCGCCAAGACCAAATATGTCGAGATGATTTCATAATGAAGTGTCAGCTGCAATTAATGCATGGCGATATATGTGTTGGGTACTTTTTAAATAAACTAAGATAATTATTTTTGTTAATGACTGTACAAGTATATTTACGAACTATAACAAAGGGTGGATATTTTTCGTTAAACTAAGTAGTTTGACCATCCGGAACAGAATTCCTCGTGGTCAAATCAGTTTGACCATTAAGTTTGACCACGAGGAAGGAACGAGATTATCGCGTTAAGACAGACAGACAGACGCGGAGGACCGACTTTTTTTTATAATATGTAGTATAATTTGTTGTACCTACAACAAGGCTCAAAAAAATAGGTGGCTCATTCAGATGCCAATGTATACGCTTTTACAATAAACTACCAAGCCAAGTTCAAGATCTAAGCCTTAATAAATTCAAGTCATTCATTAAACGTAAGTTGTGCCAGAAAGCCTTTTATACTGTTAAAGATTACATTGAGGACAAAAAAGCTTGGGATTGATCTGCTTCCAATTTTGTATTTTGAACATTTTTTTTTTTTAAGTATATACACATTGACACTAATGAATTTTATATAAACAATGACATTTGCTTACTTTGTAAAGTATTATATTCTTTTAATTATTGTGAGTGTGAAGACAATGTGGGTCATTTTATTTTTTACTTATTTTTTTATTTTGATTATTTTCTTTGTTCTGTTTAGTTTTTGTCATGGTTTGAGTAATTTATGTGGCTTACCCAAATGTCCTTTCTTTGGTATTGTTCGTCGAATCGTTGAGCTCCTTAAGTTTTGAGTTGAGCTGCACGAATTCTGACAAATGCGTGCACTGACTGGACAGGTCCACTCAATCTGTGTGGTTCTTTCTTCAAAAGACCATCTCGGACTTCGATCTACATGGTCTTCATATAACCTGACCAAGATTATGTCTGGACTTTAAAAGAGACTGTGACCTCTGAGTTTGTTTCGGCCTTTCTTCTCAGAGTAGTCAGATAGGAAACGCCGACCTCATCTAGTTTTTAAAATATGATTGACGTGTAAAAGTGTTTGTGCAAACCTACTTACAGAAATAAAATCATTTATCATTATCATTTAATCCCCAGTGCTTAGTCATGAATTTTGGCTTATACAGATAACAGATTTTACAGTTATCTAGACACAAATCTTGTTTTAAATCGTACTTTATGTCTGAGCTTCATATAAAAACATATCTGCAATAATAAAATAAAAAAATTGACGTTGTGACGTCAGTATCATTTTATTCTCATCACCTTTATCAACTTACAAAATATCCTTATACATAAGTATACCTTAATTCAATACACCGGCGTCCCCCGACTCCTCTTCACCACCATTGCAAAAGCCACAATATTCCCTACAAAGTACATCGCTACCAAACACACACAATTCCTCCAGAAGTTCCTCTCATCGTATCCAAATCTGGTCAGCACTCCAGCTCCAGTTTTGATACAAGGCAGACCTTCTGCGTTCACACAATTTATGCTGTCAACTAAATTCCATTGTAAAACAGAAATACACTCGGTTCCATAGTAAAAACCGGAGATGTACCGAAGCCAGGAGAAGTATACAGGTGCAGTGGCTAGGTTCAGGTAGATTCCAGAAAACATGAGTCCTATTAAGTCGTAGGGAACTGAGATTAGAGCTGCGGTTTCCATTTTGTCGAACGTTGCTGATAGGAATGAGCCTGGAATAACAAAATTTAAAAATTCCATTTGTAAAATGGACTCTACGGGCAGCAGGAACCATCATTACGTATTCCATTTTTAAAATGGACTTGGTTTTGATGTCTTTTTTGTCAATTACAAAATCTTCCAATCAAGCGTAAGATTTACAGAAAAGCGATTGCTTTAACAAAGTCGTATTTTTTTGTAAGTTTTTATTTCTTTTCAACTGATCTTTAGTAAGTTCATGATTATCTAGTAATGATAAAATGAATAATGACAAAAATAAATATAGGATTTGTTTTGACTTGCCTATAAGAATAGGCAAGTCATTTTTCGTCCACATTGAATTAAATTACAATAATATTTATAGCACACAAGCTAGGGAACTGTTGCCCAGTAAATAAAGCTCATTAAGCCAGATTAATTGTATGCATATATACATGCAGGCTAGGAACTAAAACGTAAGCACATGGCGATGGTCCATTTTAGTTAATTATTTTAATGAACTTTCGTGCATAATGGCTAAGGAATTAGGCAGGGCAGGTACAAGTTAAACAAGCAAACAACAAACACATATGAAACTTTGTAAAGTTTATTGAGCTAATTCATCAGATCTAAAATTATTGCCAATTCATAAAAACTTTTAAGTTGTAAAACTTGCGTTTTAACAATAAGAATTTTGTATTACGTCAATCCTCTTTTAACAATAAGGTCACATATTTTATACTTTAACGTAACCCTGCTCACCATAATGGCACGGGCAAGTTTCCAAGAAGCAACACGAATGGTGCTATTGATAAAAGCTATATACAATTGAACTATTTTTAATATACAGGTGTGCCCCTACTTCTCTTCATAACCATAAGGAAGGCTATGAGATGAGCTATGCAGTACATACTGAACAAACACAGACAGTTTCGCCAAAAATTTTCTTCTGCGAACCCAAATCTTCTTAGCACATCAGGCCCTGTTCTTATACAAGGCATACCGTCAATATCTACACAATCAATTGTAGCGATGGAAACCCATTGAAGAATGGAAATACTCTCGACGCCATAATAGAAACCTGATACATATCTAAGCCAGGAAAAGTAAGGTGAGACGCTTGCTAAGTTCAAGTAAAGGCCAGAGAACATAGTGCCAATGAGGTCGAATGGTACGGATACCAGTGCAGCAGTCTCCATTGAGTTGAACGTCGCAGATAGGAACGAGCCTGGAATTTTGAAAATAGAATTGCAATGCCAATTATAATAATGGAAGATATTCCAGTGAACTGGAATCTTATAATTTCGAATTTTGATGCTACTATTTGCCATCCGTTAAAATGAAGTATACGTTGATTTTTGTAGTTCAATCTTTAATTTAATTTTGAATTTTAATAATTTTTGTTTTGATGATTTTATCAATGAGCATTTTCATGCTTATCATTTGGAACCTGAAGATGCTGAAACTTTGCATTATTAGTATCTTAGTACAGGCAAGGTCACCTACAGGGAGCTAGGCAATGAGGGTAAGCTATGCATTTTAGCTTTTTTTTTTTGTAGGTACCTACAAAAAAAATGTTTAGACTTACCATAAGCGTTCGCATAGTTAGCGCACAAGATACAGACGAAGTTGAAGCCCAGCCAGCCCAAGAACCCTCCATGGAGACCAGCCACCAAGAATATGAGGGCCGTAAAGAGTGTCGGCTCTATCACTGCTCGGGGTATCTGGAAGTTAAAAGAATATATCAAGTAGGGATATCTGTTCCAGTGCGAAGGTATGTTTTTCGTTTTATTTGTTTGCCTATCAACCGTCGAGTTCATTGCCTTATCTTTAATGTTGTCTTTGTCAACAATTTGTTTTCAACCATCGTGATTCTTGGCTTTATTATAATAATATTAAACAGTTTTTGTTTGTTAATTTATTTTACTTTCTTTCATTAATATACTAAGGTCAAAAAATAGAGTCACTATAAAACGCTTAAAGAATTCAGTGAATTGATAGTAACAGTGCATTATAAGGGATATGTTGTTCAAAGAGCATTTTTTAAATTCAAAACCTCTAATTGGTAACTCTTTCTCACAAACTTGAAAACGATAAAGTTGAAATTATTCCAAAACCACTAGATACACAATTTAACGACGTGAACCATAAAACAAACTGGTTTGACCATGCTGGAAGACCATGTGTGTCACAATTTAAAGGGCCTCGTTATAAAAAAATTAATCTTTCTAGCTCATTATATTTACATCAATATTATTCTCAATCGCTTCTGTATCATGTATTAGATTTTAGATTTTGACTGTTATTCACCCTCTATGGAAAAAGGTAATATTTGTTGGAACAGTTATATTTAAAGCAATACATTGTGATTCAGAACAAGATCATTTTCTTGGTTAAAATTAATGCAAAAATCGTAATTAAAGGCAATATATACATAGTGTGTCTAATCATGCCCATTGGTCACGGACTCACCTAATAACTTTATTGTACTGATTAAGGTTGGGCTTCCTTAGAAATCTTTGAAAAGGTTGTTGAACAAATAAAATGCCTTTTAAAAAGTTTTCTTCTTTAACGTGATCATAAGCGTTTAGTAGCATCAAGAACTAAAGTAGTTAATGCAAATCAGGGTTATGTAATACCCTTTTTTTTACTCAAAACTTACCCAGAATATCATCTTCGACAAATAATAAGGTAACGGTGAATACAGTCCACTAGCCGTTTCTCTCAGCAGTATGGGAACCTCACTAGGGAACGTGATGAAGACGGCGTATATGAAGAGGAATATCGTCTCCGTTATCGTGAGGTAGAGGAGACCTTCCACGTTCTGTATGTCACGCTGATCCAGCTCGTCGAAGTGCCCGTGGTAGGGGACTGAGATTATCAGGCCCACGAACTATAGAGAGAGAATTAAGCATTAAAATAGAGGTTAAGAACTACTAGAAGCCAAAAGAAATCAAAAAGCAAACTTCCTGAAGATTCAGAGAAAACAAGTTGGTCATAATAGTTACAGAAATGAAAATGACATAACTATATAAGCAGTTGCATTTGCAACTATAGAAACATCGGTACCTAAAGATACGAATTTAAAACTCACCATGAGCAGTACGAACTCGGCGACCCAAATGCTGTAGTTGCGCTTGAGCGCTTGTAGGTTCCTCCACATCAACCAGTAGAATTGTACGAAGTAATTCACTTTGACTCTGCAATACCATATTCATTTGAAACAGGCCTTTATGGAGTAGTACAAAGAGGTAATAAATAGGATCTAGCACATTAACTAAACAATTTCTATTGGGGATAGAAGGATAATTTGTCTCTATACGACGAGCATGATTTTAATAATGTAACATATATTAAAGCTGTTACTTTTACTAACTAACTTGTAGCAACAAGTAACTACCTATACAAGTATTAGTAGGTACCTATTTTATCAAAAAATATTAACTAGAAATGAAACATCTAAAGGTAGGAACCAAAACAATAAAATACTTACAGAGTTATATATCGCTCATAATATTGATCCTGAAACAAAACATATTAAATTTAATAAAGTCATAAATAAAATAATGTGAATTGTTTTACAAATCAAACCTAAATTCAAATATTCGACACTGATGTTCATCATCTGTTTTTATATTGGCGTGAGAACGTTATAAATATTAGATATTGAATTTATTAATTCAATATTTATTTTAGTATTAGCATATTGTTGGTCTAACAAACACATTATAACACTCGTAAATATAGAATTTATGAATAATGTTTTGGCGAATGTAAATTTTCTAAACACTTTTATTTCATTTGGCACATAATACAAAGTTTATATCTCAACGATCCGAGACTAAACTTACAGATTAGCACAAATGTGGATCGTGAGAACAACAAGAACTTTGTTATCATTGATTTTACTCGTATATTTCAGATAAGAATTTTAATTACTAGTTTGGTTTATCTCTACATCCTGTTTTAAGCGTAAAGTATTCTGCCAATTTTATATACATAGGTATATCCTAAATGTTAAATCCATTAAGGTAAGGTAAGGACAGCTTATCTTATTCTCTCAACTATCGATACTTTAGCTAGATTTTTTGTTCTTGTGTTCTTATGTTTTTGTTTTATTATTATTTTTATCTTATTTTTTGGAACGTGAATGCTGTGTTTTTCTGTTCTCTTTTGTTGTGAATGCTGTGCACGTCTGTAATTGACGTAAACACTAGTCCATGTCTCTGTTCTCAGTTATTTGTAAATGTTTGTGTTTGTGTTGTTGATGTGCCTTAATAATAAATAATAAATAATAATAATTCAAATGATAATAAGAATATTTCAGAAACAACTCAAAGACCTTTTGCGAAGAAAAATGCAAGTTAGAACAAGAAGAAGAAACTAATACGAAAGATAAAATCAAACATCGGAGAAATCAGGGTCCAAAAAGTTAATGATGAAGAATACTCAGTTTATTTGAAAGAAATTCTAAAAAAAATTATGAAGAAGTATACTTAGTTCATTTGAAAGTCATTCTAAAAATGATGATGAAATTATACGTAGTTCATTTGAAAGACATTCTAAAAACTAATTCACTCCACGTACCTTGCCATCAGTTTCACCATTAAAGTACGCAGTTTCATCTTTAACCTGACTGACTTGGCTGTCAACCTCAGCAGCTATATCAGACCGTGAGTATTCGTCGCAGATGCGCCGGATTCGGTCTCGACTCTCCATCTCCTTGTCTGCTTCGATACCCAGCAGGGATATGTAGTATTCTGCCGCGTTGAAACCGAGCGGACATTTGAAGCTGAGACTGTGGAAAAATTTATAAGTTGCTTAATTCCAAGCATTCCACACCGCACACTTAAAAAAAACGCGGGGATTCAGTCGCTTTTCGGAAGCTCGACACAGCGGCTGAACGCTACACTCCGCACACATTCGGATGCCCGTCGCAGCGATTTGGTATTTGCGCCAGTATCGGCGCAGTCGCTAAAACGCGCAATTCCGATACCGCGTCCGAACGCAGGAAGTCGCGAAATCGCAATACAGCCGCAAAATCGCCGATCGCCGATGCTAAAGCGTGTGTGCCCTTACGTGTGCTGTCTGTCTATTACCTTGTCACGCCTAAACCACTGAACTGCTAACACATTTTCAATCACAATCTGAATAATTTTGAAGAATATTGCTAATCCATTGCTTCATATGTTCGAAAAATGTCTCTGCTCAATAAAGTAAATAACGCAATGTATGCTGTTGAACTGTCAAAAGTAATGCCATTGTTACTGTTAGTGAATTACGCAATTACCCCGCCGATCGTTATGAAATTTGACAGATGGAGACTGCCTACGACCTGCAGAAGGTCATCGGCAACTTTCATCCCATTTAAGTTGAGCAGCCTTATGTTTAAGACGGGAAGAATACGAGTACACATTTCCACGAGTCAGCGTTTTAGTGCCATAGGCAACTCACCCTTAAATGGTACCTTTAAACACCCGTAGCTCTTCCAGGCGTTTTCCGTTCGTCTTGTGATTTCTTTATATCAATATAATATAGAGATATTTTTAAATATCTCGGCGGGATTCGTACGAACGTGGGCTTATTCTAAGATCTCTCTACTCTGGCATCCGCTCTGACAGTCAAGATAAAATAACTGACCACAGCCTTTTAGTAAATGTGCTTTTTACAATGTGGCATTGGCGTGGCATTCGTATTTACTTTACTAACAAGAGCGATACTGTTAAATAAAAGCTCATTTCAACCCTTTTAGCTGTCCTTCCATGATCTCGAACTGGGGTCTTGTTCATTATATAATCCACATGTTACATTGTACTAGTACAAAAAGACGTGTCAGTGGTAATAGCAGTAATAGGTCCTACTTGTACAAACTTCGAGCAGTCAGTGGGTTCAGACCTTTAACTTACATTCATGACCTTTTGTTGCAAATAGTACAAAAATAACTTACCTACCTACAATATAAAAAACCCAACATTGTTTATAAAAATAAACAGCGAATAAAAAGCTCTATTTCCCCGGTTGCTTTAGTCCATGTCACAAAAATTCGACCAATATAGTCCGGTTTGAAGCAGCTAAATAAAAACTCAGAACGACCTAGAACTTAAAACCTATCTGCCACTCAGTTTTTTTTTTGTTAATTTTTATTTGTTGTAATTCCTTTGGGGTTACTCACTTTGACCTACACTCGAAAGCGTTATATAAACACATTTATGCAATTTTTGACATCCTTGTTTTTATTTGTGTAAATATGTCACGTGTTTTTTATAGTCATCTGCTAATAGCATTAGGTCTTTTCTAGATATAATGTTCATATTTATGAGTCGCCTTTTATGCGGTTTTTATTTATTTGTTTACAATCGGTGATTCTGCATTTATTTTTTAGACTTGTACCTATGACCAGAATTGCGCAAAAGTATATTTTTCGTAAATCCAGCGGGCTTTCATTTTAACAATTCACCAACATTCATTACGTTATTTACGGTGTTGAGCAGACAAATTTTTCGAACATAGGAAGCAATGGATTATTATTTATTTAAGTGTATATACATACTTTATTGTAATCCACAAAAATACATAACACAAAAAAACAAACTTATTACCTAATTACCTTTTTTATTATAAGTGCATTTTACCTAAGAATAGTTCTGAAATTTCAAGAGGACCATAATTAGTATCCTTTGTATTACTCTGTAAGCTCATACTGTGCATACTGTGAACATATATAGTTCTGTTTTCAGATAATAATTCATTCACAAATAATTATTAGCTTTAAGCCGATCTCAAGCCATTGACATTGCAGGGAAAAGGCTTGGCAGATGATGATAACATAGATATTCTTTTATTTTGTACTTTGGGAAGCCCGTGTCTGCGCACCCACTTGAGTCACTTGTGCACTATAATATCTCCCGCGTAGATGGCTAGTCTCCTCTGAGATATGGCTGCGATGGCCGAAATTTGGCCTAAAGGACTGTTACTATGGGGAGGAACAAGTTTATCAAATGGGCTCGTGGTTTCCACGATCCCATTTGATGGCGGCTTTCAAATTATCAAATTCAAGATGGTTAATCAAAATGAATCATATGTCTTTATCTAAAGTGGTTTAAGATTACAGAGATAACATTTATTTAAATAATATAGATATGGATTCTTTACATAATATTCGTGTAACGACCTTTATTTGACCCCTAAGTAATGGAGAGTTTATATTCTTTTCTAAAAGTATTGTTATGTATGATGTTAATTGATTTCTAAAAATACTTTACATTTACATACAACTGAGGGTTTCAATTTCTTCGGCGAAAATCATTGGCAAGGAGCAACTCCAACAAGTAAAAAAGTACATGTAAGGTCAGAAGTCGACCATTCGTTATAAAATTTATATTTCATATAAAGGGCAACCTTAATAAGACCCATCACACTTGTGTGTAATTTATTTGTATTCAAGGGCCAATTTCATAAAAACTTAATAGCTTATGATAATTTGTTTAGCTTCATCAAAGTTTCCCAAGAACGACAATCATCTTGATGGCCAAGAGAATGATTAACGATACTAATTAAAGTCATCATGAATTGAGCTGCACGATTACTGACAAATGCGTGCACTGAGTGGACAGGTCCACTCAATCTGAGTGGTTCTTTTCTCAAAATACCATTTCAGACCCAGTCTACATGGTGTGCAGGTGCATATGATCTGATCAAGATTATGACTGCACTTTAAAAAAGACTGTGACCTCTGAGTTTGTTTCGGCCTATCTTCTCAGAGTAGTGAGATAGGAAACGGCCAATTTACCTACCGGTAAATTGGCCGTATGCTAAGAGGTATCTAATAGCTATAATTGTTAGAAATGCTGCAGAATGTTTAATGAGTACCCACGAAGCAAAAAATGGTCAGCTCCATGAAAAGCTATCCTTCATTATCCAGCAGTATGACTTAGTGAAATAGCAGAAGGCGGTTCATGCACCATGACCAAAGATTAGCTAGAGACTGCTAGAGAGAGATTTGGCCAAAGTACCTCAATAGCTTTGCCAAATCTCTCACTCGTTACAACAAAACTGATCAGCCTGCTCAATAGTACCGAAAAACTCTATCCTCCCATTAACCAACAGCTCAACGTGGTGGAACAGCTGGAACACTCCAGAAGTAGGTCATACAACCTCCTTAAGAAATACTGCAGAATATATAAAAGACTAGCAGTGCCCCGCGGTTTCACCCGCATAAGTCTCGATCCCGTGGGAATATCGGGATAAAAACTATCCTATGTAATTTCTCGGGACTCAAAACTATCTCTATACCAAATTTCATCTAAATTAGTTCAGCGGTTTAAGCGTGAAAGACAGACAGACACACTTTCGTATTTATAATATTAAGTATGGATATTATACTTACGATGCAAAAAAGTGGTCAGCCTGCTCAATGGTACCGTGGAAGGCTATCCTTCCACTAGCCAGCAGCACAACTTGATGGAACAGCTCGAAGACTCCGGAAGCTGGTTGATGTACAGAGCATACAACAAGTTTTCCTCCTGTGGCTAGCTGCCTTAGGCGGGCTACTACGGCGGCTGCTGCCCAACTGTCAAGACCTGTTGTCGGTTCGTCGCAGAATAGAATTGGAGGATCGTTTAGAAGCTGTGGAAAACAGTCTGTTTTAGATTTTTGTTGTGAGAGCGAAACATACATAAAGTGCCACACAATGCTCAATACAAGAGTCGTATCACATGGGTCGATGATTTACTATATAATGCAACATTATTTCCTACACATAGATGTCTTTACTTACATCTGCATCTGTTATGGCTACACATCAAGTTATGCATAACCAGTCAATAAAAACCTGTCCAATACGAGGTCAGCTAATACCTACTGGAAATGTATAACTTGATGTGTAACCGTGTGTACACAAGTGTGCAGTGCACATACACAAGTATGTGCACTGCACACTTGTGCAATATAATATCTCCCGCGCCGAAGGCAGGTCTCCGCTAAGATGGGTTGCCATGGTCGAAATTCAGTCTGAAGGACTTTTTTTACTGGGTTACCTCACTAATAAAAATTTAATACATAGTAAAGTAAAGTTATTAAATAATTACAATGAACCTGTAATGTTCCCACTGCGGGGACCGCACCGTTGGCGACCTCTGTGAGAGGTAGTGGGCCGTAATTCACCACGCGGGCCCAGTGCGGGTTGATTAATACTACAAATTAATAATTTATATAGTATGGTAACACAATAATTGATATCGAGTTCGAAACTCATATGTAACAGCCTTCTGAAAGAAGGTCCTTACAATAATTAACTCATTTCAAGACCTTTTTGCTGCAACATTGAACCCATCTTTGTTTAAGTATCGAATCCAGTCTTTTTTGTCACTCACCTGTACAGCCAAAGCGACTCTTTTCCTCTCTCCACCAGACAGCGCCTTAAGTTTAGTTTTGTCACAGTTATTGACTCCGAGTTCACTTAAAAGAAGCTGAACACGCCTCGCTCGTACTGTTTTCGTCGCTCGTTTGTCCATCATCATACGAGCCTGGGATCAAGAAAACGGATTTTTATATTCTACTAGCTGACCCGGCGAACTTCGAACCGCCTCAGAATTAAATAATGTGACAAAGTTCAATAGACACGTGGCGCCATCTATTATCATAATAATTTTATTGTTATTTTCCTCGGGAACAACACTTTTTTTCGGGATGAAACGTACGATGTCTGTTTCTGTACACTTGACAACGTATATGCAAAAGTTCAGGATGATCGGTTCTGTGGTTTAGGCGTGAAAAGGTAACAAACAAACAAACAAACTTACTTTCGCATTTATAATATTAGTTAGGATTCGGATTAGGTTATGAACTTTTAAAAAATGGAGGAAGAAGTTTTTAAACCAATTGGAATGACAACAATCTAGGACTCGCTTCTTTAGATCGCAAATAATGAGGCATTTTCGCTATATTATGAACCACATAGTCATTGGTTTCCCATCAGGGGCCTTATATTCTCTATGACATGACACAATGAATAAAACCGCGCGAAATGAACACGAGATTGGCGGGATTAGCTAAGGAATTGACGTGATTTCGAATAAGGAATCGTTAAGTGGTCATAGTGAATGAGATTCACAGCTATTTGATACGCATCCGTTCCGAATCGAACATCAATCAATGTTTTCGTAGGAGTCTTCTAAACGCTGTTCACAAATCTGAAACCCGAAAATATAGGTAGGCAGTATAAACCAAAAAGATTTACTGTCGGGGACTACTTAGGCAAATCATCGGTTCAGCCGAAAGACGTCCACTGCTGGACATAGGCCTCCTTAGGCAAATCAGATAACCAAAAATGTGTCATTTTCGATTCGGAAGTCTGTCGATGGTTGTGAATAGTTATGTTTATAAGACAGTGATGGGCAAGCTTGTTTATAAAAGCTTGTTAAGCGTTTTAAGTGACACAAATAATTATTCATCAAGTTAAAGACTATTTAGTAGCACAAGACGTTGGAATTTTAGCACGTTATTAAGTAAGTACTTATTTTACCTTTGACCTGAACAAAACAAATTATTTAGATTAAACTAGAGACTGTATCGTGAAATGTCAAATTATTTTGATGTAAATTACCTACGTCTCAGCTATACCTAGTATCAGATAAACATCTAAGATCGTTGTCAGTACCTCAGTAACATGAGGCGACGAATAATATTAATTAATTACTTTACCGACCAAAAACTATAAGCGTAGTAAGTATATCCAGAAAAGTTTTATAAAAATTTGGCTGTTATTTTAGTATATTGTGGTGTCGTACGACTTCCATGCGAACGAAATCGCGGGTAGAAGCTAGTTTATTAATAACCAACTTTTATTCACAATTTGCACCGCACATACAAGTTTAATAAAATTTTAATAAATAAATATTTACTTAATTATATGACATTCAGAGTCATCTGAAATTCTTTTGATAATGTCATTTGTCAAATGGCCTGGTTTAAAAACTGATGCAATGGTTGAATTACCATTTCAATTAGGCAAACTCTTCCGCATTCTCTCCTTGTTGAAGAAAACATTAATCTGTCGCTAATCAATTCAAAAAACAAAAGTCATTTATTCAAATTAAGCTGATAATCAGCACTTATTAAAAAGTAGACCCCCAAAACCACTTCCTAATGCTTTAGCTGGGAAAGAGAAGTGGCGTTACAAACTCCCCAGCAGCACGTCCGTCTGAGAACTTCGACTGTGCAATTCAAAACCTAGCAACTGACATTAAAAAATAAAATCGGTGTTTATGCTAGATATCTAGCAAGTCAAATATGCAAAAACACCGATTTTTTTAGAAATGTATGTTGCTAAGTTTTGAAATTGCACAGCCGACTTGATTCTATACAATAGTATGCAGTAGTAGCTTACCATAAACTCCATATGTTCAGAGACAGTCAGGTCTTCAATAGCCAAGTCTTGCTGCGGCACGAAGCCAGAGATCATGGAGATAAGGTCTGCGCCAGCTAATCTGCCGTTCAGCATCAGATAGCCGGTCATCGCGCTTTTGTCACGACGGCTGATGGCGGCCAGCAATGTGGTCTTGCCGGCACCACTGAGGAGGAACGTCTTTTTTAGAATATCACGTGTAGGACTAAAATACCAGAGCACCTAAGTTCCGGCCGCGCTAAATTTGCCAAAGATCTAAACAACAATGGCCGCTGGAAATTGAATAAAATCGATATACAAGAACATTAATTAAAATAAATGTTCTTGTATATCGATTTTATTCCATTTCCAGCGGCCATTGTTGTTTACATCTTTGGAAAATTTAGCGCGGCCGGACCTTAGACAACTGGCAATCGCTTTCTAAGCGTTTCGTATTTCTACACCGACTTTCCACAGGATTGACTGATGTTTTTCGTTGTATGTATTCAATACATTTTGACTTTTCTATCGTTGTCATCGCTGATGGAATGTCAGTTTGGCTAGGCACTCAGCGGGGTGATTGCGTAACACACGAACAGTAGGAATGGCTTTCATTTTGACAGTTCAACAACATTCATTGCGTTATTTACTTACGTTCTTGAGCAGACAAATTTTTCGAACGTATGAAGCAATGGATTAGCAATATCCTTCAAAATGATTCAGATTGAGATTGAAAGTTGAAACGCAATTAGGGTGCAAGTTACAAATTGTCTAGGTTCTCATTATAAGTTAGGTACTAGAGCTCCTTTTTTTAAAATGAAAACTTACCTAGAGCCCATTAAAGCGACTAAGTTGCCAGATGACACGATGCCATTGACTGAAAAGAAAAACCTTTATCAAAACTGTGCATAATATCAATGTTAACATGATAATAAAGGTTGCAATTCCTGATGATGATCATCCCGTGGAAGTAAAGATAAACTTACGGCTGTTGACCAATAGCAGATTAATGTTGGAGGTTGTAGAAAATAACTACACATTCAAGATGGCACAAACTGTAATCATGAAGAATCAGCACATGTTTTAGACCACAAGTGTAGAAAATTTTAGTAGGTAATCGAAAATAAACAGAAACAAATCGGCTGTTTCATAGAAAAGTGCAATATACACGCGGTTAAAATGTATGGAACAGCAAATATTTTTTTAATAACCGACGAAAAGTTTCAACGCAGCGGGGGTTCAGAATCATGCTCTGAATCCATGTTTACGTACAGGTTGTGCGTCGATTTGACTGCCACCCTGTACATGATTTACGAGCTTCTGCCCGCGTGTAATTTCACGCTCCCGCCCTTCACCCTCTTAGGGGTAGAATTTCGAAAAACCCTTTCAGAGTGGCGTAACTATAAAAGTTACTTAGCAGTTTAATTTATATTTCAATTACTTATATTAGCTAATAGGCTAGATTGTAATGTAAATAAAGTACGACCGACTGTGATACGTTAAACAATAAAAAAATATGATGATCTACAAACATTTTAATACAGAGAAACTAATATTATCTAGTATCTTTTAATGCATAAATCAGCATGATAATAATTTTATTGACAAACAATGAACATGATGTTACACGGGCGCTTCCCCCTTAATCTATTGCTACGTTACCCCGTGGGGCACACGGTTTGCTTTAGGTTTCATGCATAATATGGCCAAGATTCATCATCTGCCTAGCCTTTTCCCAACTATGTTGGGGTCGTCTTCCAATCTAAGCAGATGCAACTGAATAACAGCATTTTACAACATACAACCATATTTAATGTGGCAAAGATTATTAAAAAAATAGTATCATATACCTCCATGTAAAACCCTGATCTCCTCATAAACAGGGGACCTCCATATACTAGTCTGTGTCTTCTTCTTCCTATAAACGGACAGGTCTTTCCACGCCAGGGTCAAGTTGTTGGGGCTATCCTCGAACCCCATCTCGTCATCCTCCCAGTTCACCACAGCCCCGGTCAACAGATTGCGCGTGGGCAACTTTAGTTCTGCCTCCTTCATTTTGATGTTACGTCATTGGCACTAGAACAAAAAAAATAATTTAAATAAAGTTCGTTTTAACAGCTGTGCATTGATTGTTAATTAGAGTTAATTTTGATATGTAATCGATGCACACAATTATTTATTCAATCGTTTGTCAAGCGGGGTTATAATGGTACCTACCCAGAACAGTTACTTTAGGCTTGGATATGCTAATTTGTGGGTATGAACTCCACATTAGGTTTATATGATTTTTATTTTTCTTGTGTTTAACAAAAAGCGAACAGTGCTATTGTTTTTTTATTGGAATAAAGAATGATGGGCATTTTTGTATGGAGCCTGGCCTGATGACCCATAGAGTTCTAATGCATGTCAACTTATTGCTTATAACCGACAATTACTGTAACAAAACATTTTATTTCAGAGGCACGGAGGGGTCTAGGTATGTAAAATAGTCACCTATCCAGGGACCAACTGCGGCAAGCGCAGCTTAACCAGATTGATCGACCCGTGCGGCTGTAATTACTTAGCCATAAGCCCCCTTAATGTTATGAATCAATAAGTAATAAGTATTATTGAGAACTGCAGTGAACATTAGCATCATAAACTAACGTAGTAACTATTCAGTAATCTGTGCTAATACGTTTACATGGTAATTGCAGGTCTGGTCTTGCGGTCTTGCAGATATCACTTTAACCCGGGTTTTCTCAGACTTTTGCTCGTAATAAAATTAATTCTTATGATATAAACTTCCATTCGATGTATATGTGGTTTTTATTGGACATACCGGTCAAAACGCCCATCATTCTTTTGTTAATATTTGTGATCTTCCTAAAATATTTAACAGAATCTGATAACGCGACGTTAGCGCGGGTTAATAACGTCTACGCAGCGTCTTCACGACGTCAACGCAACGATTACGAAGCGCCTACGCGACAACCTCTACGTAGCGCCAAGCACCCGGTCAGTGCTAAGAAAGAAACAGCTGGGCGAATTTTGGGAAGTTGTCACCATGACTCAACGTTATTTCATAAACTACAATTATTATATTAATCTAATTTTTAGTTAGTTTGACTGCGAATGGACGTTAATCAAAATTTAATACCATATTATTAGATTATTTATTATCTATGCAATCGTAACGGTCCATTTTATTAACTTTTAGACTAATCTTGTTCGGTAATAAAAGTTTAAGTACAGTGAGTGGTCCTATTATATCTAAAACAAGTGACAATGCAACTTCTTATTATGCTTCCTTTTCGAGAATTGAGCGAGTTAAAGGTTATCGTACATATCAAAAATAATTAAGAATAATTATCGCTTTTAACCGACTTTACGAGGTTTATATTTGAGGTAGGTAAATACATTTTTAATTTGTGCAATCCTTTTATTTCGTAGGCATCTTAACAGTTAATTGTCTGGTAGGGGTTCATCTTCATAACGGTAGTGGTTCCTTATTGTCAACATCATCTGCCTAGCCTTTTCCAAACTATGTTGGGGTAGACCTCCCGTATAACCGGATGCAGCTGAATACCAGTACTTATTTTACATGATGCGACTTGTACCTTTGTACCTTTTTTGTGCGAAAAGTTTAAATAAATAAATAAATAAGCGACTGCGAAGCTAAGTCAATTGCAAGACAAAATATACAACCTGACACTGACCTGCAAATTGCAAAAAACGTAAGAAATAACACCTAATATTGAATTTCGCGGGCTACCTTGGTACTTACTCCCTAAAAATTGGACTCCAAAATCAAGATTTTTTTTTGTTGCCAAAAAACAAAGAGCCTACGCCCCCAGACGGTTTTTCGCACCCCGGCGCCCAATATGATTATGACGGCCCTGAGCATTGCCATAAAACGTGGTAATGCCACCAATCTCTTGGGTTACATTACAGGGATCCAGCAGAATATCAGCGTCAGGTACATCTGCCTGACACATGCTGAGCTGGACTCCCATTTGGTGCAACCTTGAGACGCACACCGCACTGTGCATATTTCGTTATTAATTTAATTTAATGTTAAGTTTTCATCATAGTGTCACTTTTATTTCGATACCTATGTATGTTTTTTTTTTCTTTTTGTTTTTATATCGGCACCTTCTTTTATATTAGGTTCATGTGGGTAATTGGTTATCATTTAATATTGTACTTTTGTGTGTGGTGCTGTCTTTTGTATGCGCCAAATAAATGGTTTATCTATCTATCTACCAGTCGACAATGATGCGGAATTTTTCGACGCTATATTTTAGTTTGTGTATAGTTTTGGTTAAGTTAGGATTTAATTTTGTTATTTTTATTTATTAATTAGGTATTACTTATTATTTTAATTTACAACAATAAATATTACTGTTAGCTAAAGAGTTTATTTTTTTGAACGCGTTAATCTCTGGGAACTACCCATATTGTCGGTCGGATTTGAAAAATTATTTTTGCATTTGGTAGTCCAATTCGTGAGAAAAGTTATAGGCTATTTAAGATCACGCTAGGGGACACTAATGAGCCGACCAAAAGGAAAAAAACTCAGAAAAAAGCAAAGCGAAAACCAAGGAATAGCGCGGGCGGGCGATGCGATGCAACGCGGTGAGTCGGGAAAAAGAAATACTACGCCTACGCCGACGAAGTCGCGGGCAGAAGTTAGTATAATTTATATCGTTAAGTATCGTGTTTTAAACATTCTAAAAATAGAAAATAGTGTACCTACCGATCGTCGACCCAAGCCCTATTTCACGGCGGAATCTTGAATCAAACTGCTCAAAGGATATAACCATATCCTGTCCAGTCCTAATACCAATTGATACAAATTGAGTCGGTTTCGACACATAGACATACTTTGGACATAGGTAGCGACAAAAAAACAACTATGTGTATGGGAAAGACACGGTTTTTGTTATGATTATGCAGGGCTTCTATTAGCTTTGGTTTATTAATAGACTAGCTGCGCCCCGCAGTTTCACCCGCATAAGTTTCGATCCCGTAGGAATATAAAAAGTAACCTATATGTTAATCCAGGCTGTCAGCTACCTCCATACAAAATTTTATCAAAATTGGTCCAGCCGTTTGAGCGTGAAGAAGTAACAAACATAAACACACACACACAAACACTCACAAACTTTCGCCTTTATAATATTAGTGTGATAGTGTAACTAGTTAATTCAGCCTTTAATTATAAGCCTTGAATAAAGTGCGGGTATGATTTAGGATCCCATGTGAATATAATATGATTAAAAAAAAATATAACTTCAGTTGTACAAAAACACTTATCTAAACACTACGCAGCGTTAGAACTAAGGGAAAGAGTGTTTTTAATGAACTCTGATACCCAAAGTAAGATTTAACTTGTGTTTAGGGTGTCAGCGTCAGGATAATCTGATCCCACCAAAAACATTTTCATGTAAAATGTTGCCTGGACGAGACCATATGGCTCGCACTGTCAAAAAGTTATCAGATCTCATGTAGAGCCAAGTTTCTAACTCTACAAGCCCTAACTTCACAAACTCTACACCTTAGTCAAAATATGAGGCTTCGCGTACCTAAGGTCCGCCCGCGCTAAATTTGCCAAAGATGTAAACAACAATGGCCGCTCGAAATTGAATCAAATCGATATATACAGACGCCAGCACATCAACCTACAACAATCTGTCAGATTTCTGTAATAGATTTTCAACTTTATCGCTACAACATAAGGTTCTATGTTGATTGGGAAAATTTGACAGTTAGGTGTAGGTTGATGTGCTGGCGTCTGTACAAGAACATTAATTTTATCGATTTGATTCAATTTCGAGCGGCCATTGTTGTTTACATCTTTGGCAAATTTAGCGCGGGCGGACCTTTCGGTCTTACGCTGTTCGTATACAAGTATTATCACTTGTTCATGTTCTTTCATTGCAACCCACTAATTGATTTCGCAATTAGTCAAACAAGTTCGTTATGATAATCATTCTATATAACTAGCCAACTTTAGAATTCAAATTAATGAATGTGTATTACAATATTAAGAACTAATTAACTCATTAGCCAGATTTGTTCAACGCTCAAACGTGATAATGATACAAAAGGCGACAACAAAACCAAACTTTGCTATTCGCACACCTCAACTTCAAGTAAGTAAGTAGGTATCAAAATAGATGTCAGTTTTTTCATCGACATCTAAGTTTGCATTCTAAAAAAAGTTGGCTTAATATGTCTAGCTAAGCCTACGAAAGGGGCCAATAGAACCCCCAAGCCATAGAGTTTATTAGAGGAAGACCTTAAAGGACTTTTAAATTGGAATTTAAAAGTCCGCCGTCAATGGACTTCCAGTAGTAAATGAATTTGTAACTGGGTGGGTGGACAGGTGAAGTGCAAACTTAATTATAACTTCAAGACCCTTAAAATAATTATTAATGTCCTTACAATCTAATTCTATTCATCGTTCTCCTGTCCTCATCGGAATTTATTTGGGGTCGGCGCAACATGTCTTTTTCTTCCATACTTTTCTATTAATCGTCATCGCGGTCATCTCATTACATTCTACTATCATATTCGTTGGTCCAGATTCAATAAAGCGATTTGGAGTTTTTAAATGTAATAATTGATTAACCTCACCGTTACCTACATTTTACCTATATATTATTTAAACATCAACGTTCTTGTGGTCATATCCTCGGGCAATCACGTTCATTAGAAAGATACTCATGTTTTTTAGTAGGATTGTATTTTTATATCAAAAATCGTAAATTTTGAGTTAATACCCTGTGCAGTGTGCATCCAAATGATCGAATATAATGTATATTATATCAACTATATTGTCTTATTTTATTTTCGTACTGAGATTTCGATTTTGTGAAAATTCATATGGTTAATTCGATGGATGTTTCGACTTACTTAATTCATTCGAACCTATAAATATGTTTCTTAATTGTGTAAAAATCATGATTTTTGTGTACCAAATACATATATATAACCAATAAGTTAAAATAAAGTGTAGAAATACCCGTCATGAATACCGTATAAGCAAGCAAGCGAGCATTCAGGAAGTGAGCCAAGTAATCCAATGTTACGGAGCTCGCGCCGCTTTCCATGCCTGGTAACATTACCACCGGCGTAAGTGTCAAGTTACCACAAGTACAAACTTACATTCTACGCGTCAATGTTGAAGGGAATAAATTTAATTTTGAATTGATATACTTTGATGTTGGACTGGAAGGCCATGCTGTGGTTAACGACTTTGATTATGTTTGGACGAGCGGTGGGCTGTATGGTCGTTGGGCGGTGGAAAGAACGCGGGAGGGGGGTCAAGTCTCATCTTTCGTGGCGAACTATACCTATTTACCTATACTAATAATAAAGTTGAAGAGTTTGTTTGAACGCACCAATCTCTAGAACTACTGGTCGGATATGAAAAATTATTTTTGCATTTTGATAGCCTAATTCTTCTTCTTCTTGAAGAAGGTTGTAGGATATTTAACATCACGCTATGACCCTTAGGAGCCAAGTAAAAAGAACATGCAACGGAGTGGCAGGTAGAAGCTAGTACGTTATATAAGAAAGGAGTCAATTTCTGACTCATACTGTCTTAAACTTGGGTCTTGAATGTTAGACTCGAATGATGTAAAGACCCGAAAAGACATTTTTTGGTTCAGCTACCAAAGAAATACAGAAAATGAGGCAGAGAGGAACGTTAAACTATAGAGAAGCCAGAAGAAAGAAATGAGGGAAGAGATCCGAAGACAGTTTTAGGACCACAGAGGACTAAGAGAAGGCTGACAGAATAACTAAAGCAAGGTAAGAGAATAAAGGAACTACCAATTTTTACTTAAAGAATCTTAGTTCCAACACCAACTAAACATAAATGTCTGAGATCATAATCTGAGGATCATTAAACTATAGAGAAGGCAGAAGAAGGACATGTCAGAGATCATAAATCTATATAGTGACATACTTTAGATATTATGTTGATATTTACTATTTTGCTTGGGTCGTTAGCATTGCATTCCAAAACCACAACAACCAGTTACTCAAGTTCATTTAAGTTAATTAATTTAAAGTCACAACAAATGTCAGTGATGACATAATTATGATGTGTGATGAGTCATGATTTTGGTATATTTACCTGCAGTGCTATTCTGTAAAATTCTCACCGTGAAAACCAAGGTGAAGTGAGCTTGATGTGAACTGTCATTCCGCCTGATATTAGGGATTGACACTATTGAAAGCTCACTTTATGCTCACTTGACCTAAGTTTTTACGTTGAGATTTTTACAGAATAGATCAGCTGTTGTTGCCCAAAAAGGGTTGTTTCAGGAGTTGCTTTGAGGGTATAGTGTCCAAATTATCCATACTTATATTATACATAGCCAAAGTAACTCTTTCTGTGCCTGTACCTTTTCACACAGATAACCTGGGGGTGCCATGGGATACTTTAATCTTTTTATCCCGGTAAGAAGTAAGTACATTGCCATGGGATAGTTTCCGACCACCACGCGGGCGAAGCCGAAGGCACAAGCAAAACCTAAGTATGACGAATGTCCATCAAGAAAACAGAAATACCATCAACAAATTTGTTTTGTATTCTTTTGTATAATTTTATGTTTAAATTTATTAAAATTTATTTACATAGTTTAAAAAGCTAACAAAAATTGAATTAATACTAAAAATAACAAAATTAAATCCTAACTTAACTAAAACTATACAGAAACTAAAATATTGCGTCGAAAAATTCGTCCGCATCGCTGTCGACTGGTAATGTACCCAAGAGACTGGCGGCATTACCACGTTGTATGGCAATGCTTTGTCTTTGTCCCAGGTAAAAGCCAGCCCATGGGTCACGGGAAGTGTCAACCAGCCGTTTCGAAATTTCTTTGAAAAGATCATGAGCACTCGGACCCCACGGCCCGAGGGTTTCAACCCCAAACGGCTCGAAAATATAATTTCCGATAAGGTTATTATATTTTCGCCGCTTGAGGTTTTCCGCATCCGCAGCAGCAAATTGGCTCATAAAAAATTCTACTCCATTACTTAATTCCTAATGAATTCTTGGAACCGATTTTTTTCCATTAAAGTCCCATTTAGGTGGCAACATTAACAAAGTTGGCGTCTTGTGGTAGGTACTATTGCACAACAATTTAGGACGGGTTTCGAACTTTCATGGCCAAAATACCTGCAGGGCAATTGCGTAACACACTATCAGTAGCAATGGGTTTCATTTTGACATTTCAACAACATCCATTGCGTTATTTACGTTGTTGAGCAGACACATTTTTCGAACATTTGGAGCAATGGATTAGCAATAAACTTCAAAATGATTCAAATTGAGAGTAATAGTGTGTTACGCAATTAGGGTGCTGATTTATTTTAATGGAATGTTCTCAAGATGAACTGAAGAAGACGACTGTTAGTTTTTATGTGGTTTGTTATGTACTTTTAAGGGCATTTCCAAGGGGTATTAATTGCATATACAGTTGGGGAGTAAAGATAGACACGGCTGATACATCAAAGAATATTAAGAAAGTACCTAAATCTGAAAATTCATCAGTAAGAAACAATGAGGTTTATTCTTCCTCTGTTCTAGATTTCAGGCCAAATACCTTTATAGATAAGATAATAATATTACTTACCTTGACTATACAAAACGACGTTTCAGACGAAACGGTCATTAGGACGAATAACTCGTGAGTTTACTACAAACAAAAATATCGTTGTTTTGACGTGTTTTAGGTATTCAATATATTTTATTACTTTACGTTTCAAGCAAGTATACCTATAGGCAGGGGCTTTGTTACTATGTGAAAATTGAAAATATAGTCTTCTAAGAAAACACCGGTATTTCATCTCAACTAATTAGGTAGGTATAGGTACTCAGATTTATGTTAGTTTAACTTTGATATAAAAACTATATTAAATTTTATGTAACCATGTGGAAATTGAAGTATATTCTTGTAAGAAAATCCAGTATTTCATCTCAAATAATTATTATATTTTAAGATTGTACTTTTAAAATTTGATAATGGATCAATGAACATTTAACCGCACTATAAAAATGGAAAACATCGAAATAAAGTACCGAGCTATACAATCAAAACACCATACAACTAAAAGATCATGAAAAAGAAAACTTATTACCTACAAAACATACCGGTAGAAAACCACGCAAACTGATTGTTTCACAATATTGATTGCAAAACCGTATGTTATACAAATAACATTATATTCACTGAGTTCCTAATCAGGTTCCAACTACACTAAACCGAAAAACTGAAAACACTTATGCCTAATTAAAAAAAAACAACGATACACTGGACGGTTACCGTAAAAAAAAGATTTTCTAACGTGTGGCGCTGTGGAGCCTCTCCGAGCGACTGTCTTAATTAACTATGGGAAAGAGCTTGAGCCATCCTAACTTATTAACAAAACTATAATTACAATAATGAACTATTTTCCATTCCTATTTAATAATACATTTTATTGACTAATGTGCTAAGTACCTACATATAGTGCTGTATTTTTTTTTTTTTGCACACGTAGCGGCGATTGTGAACTTTTACTGCAAAATGACGTTTGTCTTTGGCGCGTAGCGTATGGAAACTCGTTTGATTAATTTAATTTTAATTAGGAATTTAATACCTATAGATATTATTGAAAGAAAATGCAATCTAGTTATTTCTTACTACTAAATGAAAAAGAATTAACAGGTTATTTTTTAACTGACTTTATACCTTACATATTAATGTATGAAAAACTCTTTCTACGGGAAAGCTGTTTTTAGATAAAGTACGAACTATATTTTCCTCATAAAGATCTAGAATAAAAAAATACTGAAACACGCCTATCGAATTAGGTACCTAAGTAGCATAGGTAAATACTTATCTTATAATAAATCCAAATCTAGTACGTAAACTGAATAAAATTATATCTAACTGTCAACATGTATCAATAACAATATAATCAGCCGATAACGTTCCCATTACTGGCCGTGGGACACGCAGTGACTCAGGCCTCATCTCTGTGGGAAGGACTGGGTCAGGCCACAATCCATCCCGCGGGCCCAGTGCAGGGCCGGGTTGGTTCACATAGATTAACGTTATGAGCATGATACGGAACCCTCAGTGCGTGAGTTCGACTCTTCTTCGACTTTCATCAGAATCAATCCCGACTGCCCAGAGTCTCCTTGCGCATGTTTCTCTATTTTTAGACTTTTGGATTTGGCCATCCACAAACATTTGGAAAATTCACCCTGCATAATATAATTCAGCAGTAGTGGCCCAGTGGTGACGGCTCCGACTTAGCTTCATGTCCTAAGTCGTGGGTACGAAATTACGAACCCAATCAGGCACCTTACTATGTGTTATTAATTTCATCACCACCGCTTTCAGAAATGGTGAAGGAAAATATCATGAGGAAATCGGCATGTAGGTACTAGGTTAGAACCAACAAGTCGAAGACTTATTGTGACATCTAGCCACCCGCACTGGGCTCGCGTGGTAGATTATAGCCCACTTCCTCTCTGTGAGAAGTGGGAGTGGGCGATAATCCACCATGCAGAGGAGGACTGTGTCCCAGCAGTGTAAACAAACGTTAAAGGCTGACTAAATATGCTATGATGTACTTAAATAAATAGCATCACGCTTGCCTCTCTTGGGCTTGGGGATAGTCTGATAGGTATATGACTTCTTTCATTGAGTGCCAAGTGGGACTAAGCACGTTATCATAGGGTTAAGTAACGAATTACCATGCAAAGCCTTAGTTTCTAATTAAAAACTCTAGTGCCAGCGCCATCTAGCGGACAATAGCAGAACTACCATCATGAACATTACGTTAGAGACCTGTGTCAGAAACCAATGTGTTGCATTTTTATTGATGAACGGCTGAACCGTACCACTGGACTGTGAATTACGCTTCAAATGGTCCCAGATGAGCGTAACAATATAAGGTATGACAAGGGTTTACTGGGTGTACGGGCCAGTAAACCGGATTTCCGATTGCAATGGTTTCCCTTGTTGTTTGATAAAGTAACAAAAACTACCTAATATTTTTTATTAGTAGGTACTTGTCCGTTTGTTTTTAGTTCATCTAAACGGAAATCACATGGCACTAATAACCTCTTTTACTGTTCTGTGAATAAGACCTAAGACATTAAGGCAATTTTTTTTATTCTTCCTTCTCCCACATAGTTTACTTGTTTTTTTTTTCACTACTCCCCAGACTTCGGGTTGATACCTACTTTATTATACTGTGGATACTTAGGTACTTGATATTTAGACGGCTTACGTCGCTTCATGGTCGCACGGCGCAGTAAGCCATTGATGCAACAGATAGACCACGCACAACGACATATTATACTTAATCAAGCTATAGGTACATTTCCAGTTTATGCTGAACTCATTCAAATTCAAATTAAAAATATTTTATTTCGAATAAACCTACATGAGCACTTATGAACATCAGAAGCTAGGTTCAGGTCATCATCTGCCTAGTCTTTTCGCAACTATGTTGGAGTCGGCTTCCAGTCTAACAGGATGCAGCTAAATCACCAGTAGTTTACATGTTCGACTGCCTATCTGACCTCCACAATACTGTTACTGGTTACTTGGTAAGACTGGTTGTCAGAAGCCTGAAAGGCTTCTGACAACCCGTAACAAATGTCAAAGATCTAAGAATGATAGCCGGGACCAATAGCTTAACGTGCTTTGCGAGGCACGGAGGGGTCTCGGTATCTAAAGATGGTCACCCATTCACGGACCGACCGTGGCAAGTGTAGCTTAACGTGATCGATCGAACCGTGCGGCTGTTATTACTTAGTGACTAGCCCCTCATCATCATCAGAAGCTAGGTGCCCGGTTCTAATTGGCAATTGGTCGATTCCCATGGAGAAGAGTCGGCAAGAAACTCCACAGTACCTAAGTAAGTACTCTTTTAAAAATAATTGGCTTTCACAATATTTTCAAATTACAGTGTTATTATGGGAACAAAGCTGGATACAAAGCGATTTCAGCTTATGTCTACCTACTAGAGGATGTAGGAAGGCATCGCTTGATGTCGTAGTTTGTTTTTTTATTAGGTAGGTAGGTACCTACCTACCTATCGCTGCTGCACCCAATGACTTATTATAGGTAAAGAAAAAATACATACATAAAGGCTGCACCTACGTTTTTTATGGTATCTTCAAAACAAACTATCGTCATGTTTGTGTATTTTACAGGCGTAAGTAGGTAGGTATGTACAGAAGTGGGGAGATACCTACTTTATAAATATTCATTCATTCAGATAACATAACATAACTCAAATAATCTTTGCAAACAAATCCGTTTATAAGTATTTAAAATACAAAAGGATTACTTACTTTGGCAATAAAAAAGTAACAAATTTCCTACTGTTTGCGAAATATAAGTACATATAATTAAATGATCACATTGTATCTCGTACTACTTAAATTAACTTCACAGGTACCTTTTTACAATAACAGGACCAAAATACACACGTCTTTTTTCCATAGTAAGTACTTTATAAAATATAAAAGGGGCATCATACCTAATTAAAACATCAATCATTTTGACGTTAACGAAAAGTTAACCAAATAGGTATCTATTAATTAAACGCACCTATTTGTAGAAAATTAAGGTTGAATGCAAATATTTACCGAACATCAATGTGATATCGTGAGTTTTCATTTTATTTCTTGTTTACACTGAACATTCTGACTACCTATGCCAACGTATTTAAAAAAAAATGGGCAAAATAGAACCTGACTCAGTTTCGCGCTTTGTTAATGGCCAGTCACTTGCATAACCGCACTAATAATAAGTGATACCAAATTAAAATACCTATCCTTGTGCTTGTACAACTCGTTGCCTCACTGAAAATTTTTAATTCATTTATTTCACACTGGTTCTATGATTAAAAAATAGTCCAATACAAACTTCATTCCAAAATAGGTTTTTATTTTAAACAGTGCATAATTAGCAGCGCTGTCTATAGCTTGTCAAAGCTTTCACTCGTTTTTCGCCGTTCATTTGTTTTTAAATGTGGAAACCAATAATTTTGGACGTCGAGTGCATCGTTTGCAACAAATCGTTGCAAAAGATCAACCACGTTCCAAGAGACGCAACACAGAAAATGGGCAAGATTATGAAGCTAAATAACAACCGACGACTAAGGACGCCTAATTGGTCCCTCGAAGAAAAACAGTACCTACTCGAGTTAATTAAGGAACGCAAAGAAGTGGTTGTTACTAAAGCCAACAATGGTCCGAACCATTACGAAGAAAAAGACGTCGCATGGAATGAAATACTACGAGAGCTATCCGCAAAATTTGGTTGTAAGTTTACTACTGGTAGTTCTATAAAGAAAGTGAAAACGCAGTGGCAAAATATGAAGAGAATAGCCCGTGAAGAAATAGCTTTAAACGGACCTCATCTACAAAATTATTCGCGATTATCTTTAGAAGTGTGCAATATCCTTGAATTAGTCAAAGACGGCGTCCTTAAGGGAGAAAATGCAAACATAAATGAATCTTCATCTTCAATCACAGCTAATATTGAGATTAAAACTGAATGTATTGATGAGTAAGTGCAACACCTCTATTTCAAATAATCACTACATTATTATATTACCTTAATTTCCCTGGTATCCTTATAACGTAGACACGTAAATAATTATCTTAGTCAAGACAAAAATAACTAACTTTTTACAAATGAATATAGAAATCCAAACGTTGAACACTATTACATATCTGCCAGTTATGTTTTTTTAATTATTACTTTTTATTTCAGGGACCAACCAGTGAGCCAAGCAAGTTGTAGTGATATTAATAATACCTCAGCCTCTATGGACGCTGATATGCACGACATGCCTCAAGATAAAGCCAACAGCACAACCCAGTTGGAGTCCTCTGCATCATCAGTTTCTGAGCAAAACTCTGAAGCAAATGATTTTGATACGCCAGAAGAAAATATTACAGATAAAAGTAACTGTAACAGAAGAACTGTCGCAGCTATGACTATGACAGATATAACTTATAATAATGTGGAGGAACCACTGGAGGAAGCTTGTAAGATAACAACTCCCTTTCACAGAGACCTACAAGAATTTTCTAAGTGAGTTATTTATTAAATAATAACTTACATTCTCTCTTTTACGACTTCTCTCATATAGTCGTCAGTAATTTGACTTTCGAAAGAAGAAGACATAGTGTTGTGTAACTATAGGTACCCAGACGCTATACAACGTTTATTAGTAAGGGGGTTAGTGTTTATTTAACTTTGTATTATTTTTCTTTTATAGGTACACTGCAACAGAAAAGCAAATGAAGATGGAGACATTAAAAGAAGAGCGTCAAGTTATGAGAGCCATGAGAGAGACTGCTGAGCTCAACAAAATTATTGCAGAACAAAAATTGAAGCATTTTCTGTGGGCGAAAAAGCAAGACATGGCGTAAGTTCTATACTTTATAATAAAGTTAGATTCAAGTAGAAATAATAGTATAAGTATTGCCTTATATAATAGAATAAGTAGATATAGAATCAAAAAGAAGCATTATTAGAAAATATTTTTTCAACATTTTCATCATCTAAATATTTAAATCTTCCCGCTTTGTTTCTCTTATAGTCTATGGTTCTAATTTCATTGAAAAAGAGCTAGGTAGATAGCTTATCGTGAAAATAACCTCAGTTATTATTCTGAGAAAATAACTTTGAGTTTAATTCATTATACGTCAATGCAAATATCAATTTGTGTTCCAGTAATTTGTTATTTTCGTTTTTACCAATTACTGTACGGTGGGAGTAAAAGCCAGGGTTTCAAACATGGGCGCATACCTAGCAAGGAATGTTCTATTTCTGCCCCATACATACCTGTGTCAACGTCGCTTTATTTCACCGTCCAAGGTTCAAAATCTGATTTTTGAACTGTGTATTTTCAGTTATTTGCTAACCACGCACGATATTATATATTGTTATTCGGTTATAGCAGGCATTTTTGACTACACAGTATAAAGTCTAGCGTTTGCCTTACAAAGGTCCATCAATGTTATCTGTTTAACATGAAGTTAACAAAAATAAGTCTGTGTGCTATCCGACGTATGTAAGTACATACTGTCTCCCTATTTCATATTGCATGAAAATGCATCTGTAAATAAAACAGGTCAAACCCTATCGTCCTATGGCCCTATCGCAGATATATGGGTCAGAGAATGTTAGGTAAATTATTCGCATCGCATTCTCCCATAATAATAATATATATATCTAACTTAGTATATGTAACTCTTCTAACTTATATCGTCTAAGTTAAAATTACGCGCACTTCCATTGCTTGTTACGTACATGTACATATTTAAAAAAATATTGGGCGCGCAATTTTAAGTTAGACTATCATCACATTACTTTCGTCGTTATTACATTTTATGTAATTTAACCTTATTGTGATACCTTCTGGCTGTTTTTAATATTAATCTCTTTTTTTTTAATACGTCACAAAGACGTCCAATAATTAATTTGACAGAAGACGTCCTAATAATAATTTTGATTTTGTACCCATATTTTTTTCATTTGTCTATAAATCGTGGGCGCATTTTCTTAGAGAAAATTGTAGAAGCGGCTGCTTTTGATGGCGTAAGGTTGGTTTCCTCTCCTTTGTCTTTGTCATGATTGTTATTAGAATAATAATTATTATGTGCTCTCAGATTATATTTCTGTTATCCGAGTTTGTGCTTTAAGTATTTATTTCTTCTTTATTTTTTAGACGCAATATCACTTAATTTATAAACATCTGAAGTAATTTTGCTATTGCTTAGGTACAGACGCCAGGACATCAAGATCAAGCTATCGAAACTGCTAAATTTTCCCAATCAACCTTGAACCAGCTTTAGTGATAAAGTTGAAAATCTATTATGGAAATTTAACAGATTGTAGTAGCTTGATGTGCTGGCGTCTGTACTTAGAGCCGTTGCTAAAGAGTCCAGCTGCTGAAGTAGCCATAATACAAAAAGCAGACCAAAAGTTGCAGTACATATTCGGTGTGAACGGGAATGATAATTACCGTATGTTTATTTATTTATTTTATTTTGATCGTAATAAATTCTCTTTAGACATTATTCGTACAGGGCACACAGAGGAGAATAAGTTTTTAATTGCAACTTGACGATTTCATTCCTTATTGTATTCATTGATTTATATCAACTGTAGCTACGGTAACTACAGTCTACTTCTATCTAGCGAAGTTTTTGTCAAAGACGTTAGTTTTGTAGAGTTAATAGTAATTGTTGTTTAGTTTTATCTTTTTTTGTAAGATTGTATTTTCGGTAGGTACTCTTTGATCTTATGTTCCACGTTCACAAACTATATTAGAATAAAAAAAAATGAAACTTAAAAGCCGAATATTTGCTCCGTATGCTCGTTCAAAAAACAACAATTATCTTTGGTATGTTCGGTAGGTTAGGAAGGAAACCTGTCATATTTTCGCAATATCTATCGGAAATCTTTTCAGTAACTTAAAGAATTCGACATAAGTTAAATTTAATAGATCTTTATTAATTCCATTTACACTTTCCAATCATGAGCTTCATTACAAGAACGAGGTCAACTCTGTCGCGGGCTATTGTTAGCGTGAGGTGAGAATTCCTACCGGCGACATGTCAAGTTACGCAACCTTCACAGTAAAAAATTTGTATACCCTTATTTACAATAGTTACGGTACTATAATTACATGAATGTTTCACCCTATTTGTCAGGTTGCACTTTCGATCATGATTAATCTCATCAAAACGACATTGGTAATGATTTGTTTTTTATTCTATTTATAGGCTGTATGACACAGTACTTGGCC
This sequence comes from Hydraecia micacea, assembly GCA_914767645.1. Classification (NCBI taxonomy): domain Eukaryota; kingdom Metazoa; phylum Arthropoda; class Insecta; order Lepidoptera; family Noctuidae; genus Hydraecia; species Hydraecia micacea. The sequence goes on along the minus strand of OU611776.1, from coordinate 3,729,748 downwards.
CAAAGGCCAGTATCGAGAGTATATAACCGTCAGCCGATGTTTTTCTACGCAGTGTTTACATTTTCAATTCTAAACCTTAGTGCAAGTGATCTTTCCTAACAATTTGTTATATTCTTATCAAGTAGGTAAGAGTACCCTCTGTGTCTTAGAGATCTTATGTGACATTGTTTTCACTTAGAAGCTAATGAGAAGAGCCTGTAACTTGTAACTTCAACATACAAAAGTAGATTGTACAATAACATTGCTCATTTTTGAGCATTATTATCTCCAATGACAAATCCGCCCCTAAGACGACCCACTGACCGATTTACCGCTGACTTGAAAGTATACAATCATATTGTTTCTTTGTCCAAACAATGCTAACAATATCTTTGGTTTTTAACAATAGAAAGAAATAAATTGTTTGTTAGGCTTGTGCATTTTTAAATTGTGTTTTTCAAGCCATGCATCAGCTTCTTATCATAATGTGAAACTTAAAGTAAGCTTGCATTTTTTAATTTGTAAACATGCATGGCCTGTCACTTGGGTAGAACAGCCCCTTTTGCTCAGGCAGATGTGACATTGTCTTTTCCATTCTCCCATGTCTGCTGTCACATTAACAATCTCCTTTTTCATAACTTATAACTTCACTAAAATGGTATTTTAATTTGAAATCAGTTATAATAGGAAAAGAAAACGCACTTTGATTAAATTTCTTTGTTTTTATTAATAAACAATCCTGTTCTGGGATGCTAGCAACATCTCAACATTATATCGTAACAAAATCAGAATAAGCTGGCACTTATTCTATTAAAAAAGTCTGTACTATGCTAGCCCAGCTTGAGGTCAAAATCTTTCCACAAATGTGCAATCGCCTGTACTAAGGATCCCCATGGAGTCGGGCCTCTCTCGTCCATTGGGCAGTCTGGGCAAGTGCCCAGGGCCCCGCAATCCACAGGGGCCCTGGCCTGCCTTAAAAAAGATCATTCTTTGCAGCCACTGTTCCATTTGAAGCATTATTAGTACCAGATTCAATGACAAAATTATTTATTTGCACTGTGATTTACAATAAGTTTCTAGCCCCAAACTTATGAAATATTAGTATTATATTTCTTGTATTGGTTTAATATACTTAATTTAATTAGGTTCAATTGAACATTTAATGAAATTTAATTTGCCAACCATCAAAATATGTAAAATGGGACCAAGCGCAACAATGATATTGAAAAATGATCTAATTAGCATAGTATTTAAGTTGAAAAACTTATCCAGGGTAAACTAAATGCTAATATTTTGTATTTTGTGAAAGAAAAATCAGATAATTTATTAGCACATCACTTCTTTTATACACACAGACACAAAGACTGAACCTGTCCATGTGCAATCTTCTTTATTGAAGTATGTTGCAATCATTTTTAAAATATGAATGCAACCATCCAAATTAAACACAACAACAGTGTAAGTGCAATTTTGCTTAACTAATCTCATCGACACAAGGGCCCCGTGATCCTTATGTGCCCAGGGCCTCCAATGGGTTAAAGACGGCTTGCCTAGGCCCACTTGCGCCAGGCTGGGTTATATTAATTAACTCAGAGTTAGCGTCCACGCTAGAGTTAAATTATAATTTCGTCTTGCGCCACTCAGAGTTAGTAGGTAACTCAAAGTTAAATTTTTAAATTTTTAACCCAGCAATGTTGGAGGGTTACGTCACTAATTCCGGGTTAGTAATGTCAAAATTATTTCTTTGAGGTTATGTTCGTTTGTAACAACAAACTATAGAGAATAGAGACTACTCGTAGCGGTTGGAAGTTTTATTAAAACAAGATTACAATTATGATAAATGAAATGTTTTCTGATGATGACGAAGAAATTATCGAATACATTAGTTCGGACTTTTTTAATAGAACAATTGCAGAACGGTCTGATTATTTTAACATACAAAGAGACAAAGCTTTTCATAGAAGATTTCGACTAAAGAAAGAAAGCGTCTTCTTTTTATTATGATATCTTTAAAGTTATTTATTATACACAGCAATATACTGTCACTCTTTGTGAAATTAGGCCCTCGTAAACGGTTTTTCTTTTCCATGCTCGCGACTTACGCACAAACACAAATATTACAATTAAATCACTGTCCAAAACACGGACTAATAAAATATGTAATACTACGCGTTTACACGGCGTGAAATCCGTGCTCTAAGGAAGAAAATAAACAGTTGTGATAAAAGAATTCGTTTAGGTTATCTTTCTAACGCGCAACGTGAAAATGACAATGATTAATTTCAAATAACAAATGATCAAAATGAAAAGTCGGTGTCAAGTTCAAGTAAGGAGATAATTATATACAAAATACTGTAGCGCAAAAGAGACAAGTATACATGTTTCGGTCATCATTCGCTCATTCATATTTTGCCGGATAATATAATAGAATGAATACTCTGTAATGATACCAGCGTAAAATAAAAAACCAAAAGGTTAGTTAACCTAAGGTTAATTTCCCCTGGCGCAATACAATGTTAGAGTTAAAATTTTTACACTTTTACCCAGAGTTACTAAACTCGGAGTTACCCAATTTAACTCAACTTTTGGCGCAAGTGGGCCCTAGAGTACAAAATTTAAGACAGTCATTTCCATAATGATTTGTTTATTGCACTACAATTTCATCATCCATCACATTGCCTGATAATATTTGCTGAGCTATAAACATGACTCTTAAGTTTAAAAATAGTTGTGATGCAGGTCATGCAATCAGTTGCCAGAATACAAAAATAGTGAAACACTGGCTTTTTGAGCAGTGACTGGCTTGGTAAAAGATATTATTTTTCTTTGTTACTATATTTTCCAACCAAGGGGCTTGTGCTTAAGTAATAATATCCGCACGGGTCATGGGGGTTAAACTGCGCTTCCCGAGATTGGTCTGTGGATGGGTGGCCATCTTTACATACCGGAACTCCTCAGTGTCTCAGAGAGCATGTAAGCTGTTGGTCCCCGCTGTCATTCATAGATCTTTGACAGTTGTAATGGGTCGTCAGAAGCTCGAAAGTCTGACAACCAGTCTTACCAAGGAGCATTGTATTATTCAGACACTGTGTTGTGGAGGTCAAATTTACTCCATGTGAAATACTGGTATTCAGCTGCATCCGGTTAGACTGGAAGCCGACCCCAACGTAGTTGGGAAAAGGATAGGAAAATTGATATTTGTTTTTATCCAATCAACCCCCAGTGCGTCCACATGATGGATTACGGCCCATTCCCTCTCACAGGAGAGGAGGCCTGTGTTCCAGCAATGAGAATGTTATAGGCTGATTATGCTAGTTATGCTTACGCTTTTCAAGCTGACCAGAAGACAACCAACCTGAATCTTGGGAACTACTCAGTTACCAAGTGTCTGGTCATTTGGTTTAGTATTGACAGTGTCAGTGTCAGTGTGTGTGTGTGACTTAATAAGTTTTTTGTAGCTAATGACAATATGAAGTGTTATTGTAATTATACCAAATGTTTTATGATGCAAAATATTATTTTTACTTTACTTCAGGACATACAATAAGAAAATTCCTTATACTCAACCTTAATTTTACTCAATCACCATTCAACTGATTTCAGAATGTACAGCGGTGAGCCTGGTTCCGGAGCTGGCAGGGGTGGCGGCGGTGGCGGTGCCATCCGCGAGGCTGGCGGAGCTTTCGGCAAAATGGAGGCAGCCAGAGAAGATGAATACTTCTACAAAAAGGTATAATAAACATAGCCTCTTATATTTAAAGCAGACGCAATAATATTATATTTAAACAATTACTCTGAACAGAAAAAAAAAATACTGCATTCAAAAAAAAAAAGTATGTGGCTCCTAAAATTGGAAAAGAATTATAAACTATCTTTTCTTACTTCCTTCCTTTACTTCTTTTTTTTCTACTTTCTTTTATTTTCTTTGTTTAGTGTTGTATCTGCACAAACTAAATAAGAATAGAGCATGTTTATGCTACCGCTATGGTGGCTGGGTTGACTTGCGTTGTGCCAAACATATATTTTAATTTAAGTACTTATTACATTTTGCCATTCCACTATTTAGAACCCATAATTTTTAATAACAACTGGGTTGTCTAAAATGTCAAATGTGATGTTCAAGTAATACTGATTCTCCTTGTACACCGAATAAGTGGGTTTGGATGAACATCAAGTTGTGCATTTGTTCCCATCCTCTCTCAGCAGTAACACTGCGTGCCTAAACACTATAAACCTCCCAAAACATGTCATTAACATTCTGTGTTGTAATTTACAGCAAAAGCAACAGCTCTCCGAGCTGAAGAGTCACTTGGATCAGGAGATCTCCTTCCACCAGGACCAGATCAAGCGCCACGAGGACGCCATCCGCCGTCACAAAGAAAAGATAGCTGATGTGGACGCGAAACACGCATAAGAACAAAATGCCATAAAATCGGACACAGTTTTTAAGAGTTGTTACTCAATTATGTTTTAAGAATGTCAACTTTTTGCTTTTATTTTGTTTAGATGTTATAGAAGGTTGAACTGCAATTATATTGATGGTGGCATTAGAACATTGTGTTTGATTGTATTCAATGTTGCAACCAGGATACAGGAAATGTGTCCAGGTGGCCTACCATGATCTAATTCAAAACGATTAAAAAACAAGACTTTTCAGTTTAGGTTCCTAAACTGCATCGCTTGAGCTGCTCTATGGACGTCATGGTACCAAACAAGTATGAATGAAACCAAAACTTGCGACTCTGGGACAATCGCTGTCAGCAGATGGCACGGCCTAAACTGAATCGTTAAACTGACGTCATGGTACGAATTAGAAGAACAATTCAGTTTAGGTCGTAAAATGGATCGCGTTAAGAGCTTGTGGTAGGCCTCAGTTAGCTAAACTGTAGTTTAGGTAGTACTTTTCTTTTAGGTAAGTTTTTTTTTTATGGCTGATCTTTCCTTAGAACTAGGTATTGGTGATATTGTCTCTAGAGGCTTAGATTATCTTCTATTCATAGTATAAAACGAAGTCACTTTTCCGAGTCTATGTGACTGCTTAGATCTTCTGGGCTGCATGATGGATTTTGATGCGATTTTCACCAACATTTGGAGAATTTGTTACGGAGGGTTTATGTGTGTGTGGGTTTATACATTCACATTTTAAGTTTGTTATAGAAAACACATCTCGTTTTAACATGTTGGCACGTCATCAGGTGCAGCCGTGCGAAACGACGTTACCTGTCGGAATCAGGAGTAATCAAGAATTACAATTATTTTATTTCGTTCATATACTGTTCCTACTTACTAAAAAGTTTTAGTTTCAATTAACATAATCAACCATGTTTTAGAGGATATTACGAATATAATAGAGTACCTACACTACACAACCACGTGAGCGTAGCCGCGGGCACAGTCTATACAATAAAGTTATATCTTTAGCATTGATGTGTACATGATACCCTCGTGGACCTACTGGTAGGACAAAATAGTAGGACCACGAGAAAACACCCTAATTTTATATATCAATGATCTCTAGTTAGTTTTTATATAAAACATGCGGGTTTATGCGCTTGCGCGTTTTATTACCACTTAATTTATTTTTAACGGATCAAACCTATATCATTTCTTTTATAGTCATTATACTTCTTGACAGTCCGCTATCCTTTCATTTTACTCCACCAAGACCTGTCGTCGCGTTCATCTTGGTTAGAATTAGGCCAAGTAAGTAAGATAACGAGAATTTAACTCATCAGTCATTTATCAAGAGTGCATATTATGTAACATGATAAAAACAATCTGTCACATGGCTTAGTTCATCGAACACCAGTAAAACTATTCGTTTTTTCAATACCCAAAATGTGGAGTACATAATAATACTAGGTACAGTGACATAACTGTATGGGCGCCTTCCGAATTGCGTTAAGGACGCTATCACATTTTTAACTCGCTCAAGTTTAGGTATCTGAATCGCAACACAGCAACATTACGCGCACGCACACATTGAAACCATTGTTCGCTCGATTTTTATACGTAACTTAACTAATCTTGGTACTTGAAGATATTTTTTTTTAATTTTGCTGGTATTTATTGAGTAAAGTTACTTGTAAGTTCGCAATCGAATTTGGTAAGTGTTATTAGTACTTACTATCTGCGTGATAATCATGTTTTTAGTATTGTTGAAGTTCATCAGTCAATACGTTCATTACTAGGTACCCAAAAACGACCTTAACATTTTAGTATTACAAGGAACATCCACATTTATACCACAAAAGTCTGCTGTTAGTTTGAAAAGATGTACCTAAGTACTTTTAAATATTATTTTTGATGTCAATTGTTGGAGTATTACATAATCAAATACTAGCCTGGGAGTTTATCGTAGTTTCGTTGTGATATTTAAAAATAATCGTTCCCTTATGAAAACAGTAAGTATTTTATTTACTTAAAAATTAAAACAAAGTAAATCAAAAGTAATTTATTCAAATTAGGCTGAGAATCAGCACTTTTCGAATGTCAAAATTGCAAAAGACAGTCCCCCAAAACGCCCGCCCTTCACTTCTTAGTGCTTTCGCTGGGAAGAAGTGGCGCAACAAACTCCCCAGCAGCACAGCTGTCTTTTCACATAGAAAATATGTCATTGTACTACTACTATACTCCATCCCCCTTATTAATAAATACGGAGTAAAGTGACAAACAGTTATAACTACTGACTATCCATACATTTTTCGAGGTTTAAGTTTGGCATAACTTTATTCCGCATTTATTAATAAGGCTTCATAGGTTTAGGTAGCTAAATAAAGGTAAACAAAAAAACCACGCGACTTTGTTAACCGACTAAACGTAATACCAGTCTATTCAGTTGTCATGCTACGTCACAATTGTATTCTTCAATATAGCAACATTATAATTCACTAAAAAAAGTACTGAATTGAAGAGTAAAACTGTGACGTAGCATGACAACTGGATATACTGGTATTATGAAGAAATTGGCCGTAAGTCGATTTGTAACAAAGAAAAATCCTCCACCTTGAATAAAAAATGGATGTTATATTCGTAATCATCACCCCGAAAAACCCCAAAATCGACTATTAATATCGAATGTCTAAAAAAAATATTTCCATCATTTTAATTTGATTATAAAATAATAAAATAAATATTTATACAATCTTTATCCGTCATCTACATCCACTAAATAAATTAATTAAAAGTAAAAAAGTTTTTTTCAGATTTAAGTACTCGTATTTACTTAGTTTGAAAATTAAAATCAATCAGATCATGTTATTTACTTGTTTATCTACACAGGTAAATCTCGCAACAAGCTTTTATATCATATAACTTGTGTACTTAATGACGTTATAAGTTGATAGTAAAATTTTTAAAGGAAAAGTTTATTTTATTCTTTTTAGAACATTTAACTAAAAGCTTGTTTTTAAAAAAGTTTTTTAGTTTTAATTTGTTTTTACTTTTTAGTTATCGCTGGACAGGTTTTTTGTGGAGTTTAACTCGCATACGTATTCTGAGCAAGACCTTTCATTTGATACCCATGTTGTAGGAAAGCATAAAAAACGTAGTCCGCTATCTTTAGAAGTCCGCCATATTGCATTTAGAGTAACGTCACATTGTTTTTTGAGTTATTCTCAGCAAGCCCTTTCATTTGATACCCATATTGTAGAAGTGCATTAAAAATAACTAGTCCGTCATTTTTGGTGTTCCGCCATATTGGATTTAGAATGCCGTCACTTTATTTTTCGAGTTATTCTCAGCAATCCCTTTCATTTGATATCCATATTGTAGGAGACCCTTAAAAATAAGTAGTCCGCCATCTTGGGAGTTCCGCCATTTTGGATTTAGAATAACGTCACACAGCTAACCATGCATTGTCATCCAAACTAAACGTGCATACAAAATTTCAGCTCATTCGGTTGAAGATATCTGCTTCAAAATTTAGTTGCAAGAGTCCACCCGAGCAAACATAGTTACATACATACATACATACATTGCAGGTTAAATAAAAGCTTGTAAAAATTACAACTATTTGTTTCTGAAACAAATACCAATAATCGTACTTAATTTTATTTCGGTCCGAAAAAGTATCAACTTCGTCCGACCTCAGTACACAACTCGGAACTCACTTTTTTACGTAATTATTTTTTGCGAAAAAGCGACACAGACGTGCTTCCACGAGCGCCTCTGAGCGCGGAATGACGAACCGCAAGTGTCCGCGGGTAGAAAATGTATGGAGAAATTTGAGAGCGTTTCTTATTTGTCTCATAAATGAAAAAGTTATTTATTTATCTACAAAATATTTAGCTTGTCGTATAGAGGACTATATAAGCAACAATATCTTCTTATTTTTAAGTTAAAATATGCAGTGGATTTAGCTATATAGGTCCTTATTCAAACCCCTTTTTATTAAATTTTTTGCGATTACTGTGATGGTAAAAACGTATTTGTGTGAAAATTTTGTATGGGGCTATTTAATTGTTATGGAGCCATTCTGGAGATGAATATATTATCTTTAATTTGAAACCAAGATATCCTTGCAGTTGCGACGCCAAGTTCATTAAAATGGTACCTGAAAAGCACTGTTATTCGTGGAAAAATGTGATAGCGTCCTTAATTAAGCGATTATATCGCGAATCCGACCAAATTTAATAGTCACAAAATATAAGGGCTATTGAGTAATAATTGTGACATTGCGCGTTGGTCGGATTCGCGATATTATCGCTTTTGACGCAATTCGGAACGTAGGGTATGAGATACCTAATAATTATTATAAACTTAGTGCGACCGAAGCGCCATCTATTGGAATACGTTAGTATTATGATCAACATGTCTCATGTAAAATGAAACAACTTCGGTGTTGCAGTCTCGAAAAAAAACCCGTTTTAACACAATAATCAGTATACTATACCTTCATTCTTACATACTTATTTCATGTTTTCTAAATTATTACATGTACTTATAAAAAATATTATATTTGGTATGAAAATGAAAAATAACTATCTTTGGTTTCAACAGATGGCGTCACCTAGTACCCAGTATTCCCAGTCCACCTTCAACCACCGGCTAGATGTTGTATTTTATGTTCATCAAGTTGCAGACTGCAGACGGCGTGCTACTGAAACTTATATAGCACTTTCGCTTTCAGCTAGATACTCTGTGTATAAAAATACGGACTCAATTTGCCTGTAGGTACTGGTCATTTACTAGGGAGTGTAGGGGTCGTTATCTCTGTCTTGGCAGGGAATAAATTGTATTGGACGCATTTAGATAGCTATCGCACGACTTGTTTGTTTTGACGTATCTTCAATGTTATACAGGCGGTCGTCGCCCTAGCAAATAATATTTCTGTCTTGCCCATGACCAAATTTAGAACAAGTTTCATTGAGGGAATGCGTCAGGGAAACGGCGGAGCTGTAGAGCGTTGCATTGATCGAACGAAAGGAGAAATAAGGTCCTGTTTTTGTGAACGCGACGACTGGCCCATTATTCTTCGACGTAATAAATAGGAGTGCGTGACGAGAAATATAGCTCCATCGACCATCGGGCGACGACCGTACTCGCTCACACGAGCGAAGTTAGCTGCGAACTAGCCGCGTGCGGGGCGCGCGCCCTCAACGCACTGAACCGAGTTCCAAGCGCCACTCAGTTTACTACAATCGCAAACCGACGCCGCATGTCGTTTCGCGCGCCGTTTCGACCCGTGTGTATGGTGTTAGTGGAATAACATAACAGCAAATTGTTGTGTGCTGTGTTATTATTGTGTGATAGTGTCATACTGCTGGTGCGACCGTTCCGGTTCACATTGTTGTGATGCATTTGAGGATATACCTATGGCTGTCTTGTGTAGTCCTCGCAGGATACGTTCGAGCGACAGAGGTAAGGGGGACCGTCTTAAATGCGGCACTGGCCCGGCTTTTTGTTGTGTTCACACAGGGAACGTGAGTTTGGTCTTATAAACGTAACGCCGAGTTTAATTTGTACTAAAGTTGCATCGACTTGCGTAACTGTTTTCAATGTCAACACTTTAGTCAACAGTTTCATTACGAGAGTTAACTTGTCTTGTGAGTCTGTATGTGAATTAACGTGTAAACGTTAACGTGCGGCTGGGTTACATAGGTAGGTTACCTTGAATGTGCGGTAATCGCAGGTAAACAATCGTTATCGCGTTCGTTCCCATCGATTTGTGTCGCGTTATTTTGTTTCCGTATCATTGACTATCGGTAGATAGTGTGCATCGTGGTGTAAACACAGACGGATCATGAATGGGAGCGCTGTGTCGCCCACGTTTTGGGAGAAAGCTGAGACACCGCACACCTACATAGGTAACCATTGGCATCGGCCGGTTGGAAGGCACATTACCTTGTGTTATTTATTAGTAACTTTCAGTTAACGAACTCATTTGCTTCAACAACGGCAAGAAAGGGCTTTTACTACTTCTGACTCAGTTAAATTGGAACACAGTATCCATTTATCTAGCTACCTACGTAAGTACCTTGGCGTCAGTACCTCTACCTACCTCATAATAGATTTAATAACCGAGTGCTTACTTGGAATCTATAATTAAGTAACGATTTTATGCTTAACTTTAATCATCACTCATACAATCACACGTGACCTCACTTTGTAGATCTACCTCAGGTTTTGTACATACCTATCTAGATATAAGTACGTACTTAACATTATTCGTGTGGAAATATTTAAGGTTATTACGAATGACAATCACGTCTTGTAAAACGAAACCGGCCGACAGGCAGAAATAATCTATTTAAGTACCTGCTAGGTGCTTAAGTAGCTACCTACTATAAGGTGTATCTATTCACACATGAAATATTTTAATGCCGGGGCCACACCAACGGGAAACGCCGATAATTATCGCGATAAGTTGTGGCTGCACCTACGATTAACGCCCGTCATCGCGATAATAATAATTATCGGGGTTTCCCGTTGGTGTGGCCCCGGCATAAGAGATACACCTACAAGTATAGTGCTTAAGAATTTATAGAAACGAAAAAAGAATATCTAAGTAGATAAGGTACTCTTATTATTATAGTCAGGGAAATTAATTGCGAAGCAAATTGACACCCTACACCAATTTGTCGTAGCCATTTCATATAACATTCAAAGATTTTTTCAAAGTACGGACTTTTTAAGTTTGTATTCAATTTGCATTCTTAACACTTAATTTCGCTGATTTAACCTACTACCTAGTTACCTATCTACACAAACCTATAACTTAACATGACAAAAATAACTGCGACAGATCAATTCAGTCTAGACTGGTTTCATTATCTGCCTAGGTGCTCCAAAGGGCTCTTTAGAGCTTTCCAATCGAATCTTGTAAAATTCGAACACAATTTAAATTGTTTGATGAAATAAATAAATAAAAATCCTAATAAATCTTTGATTGAATCGTTGAGCCCTGGATTCCGTCTACCTACCTTTGGTCACAGAGCATGTAACCTCCTTTGGTTTGGTATTATAGGTAGGTAGCTGCCTATAAAGTCAAAAGTCAATCGAAAGGTGTGTAGGTAGCTCATAATGGATGGATTCGTAGAAAAACCCCACCTATTATGTACATGCTCATTACCAATCAATCTGCCTAGCCTTTTCCCAACTATGTTAGGCTCGGCTTCTGTCTAACTGGATGCAGCTGAATACCAGTATATTACATGGAGCGACTGCCTATCTGCCCTCTATGCAACCAAATTAGACGATACCTCTTGGTAAGACTGTTTGTCAGACTTTTCTGCTTCTGACTACCCGTAACGACTGTCAAAGATTTAATAATTTAGCCACAAGCCCCCCTTTGTAATTTTTTTAACAAAACTCTTCCATAACAAGTGGAACCTATTTACTTGTTATCTTCAAACCAGAACAAATACCTAAATACTTAGGTACAAAGTAATTCATTCTTGCGTCTGCTTGCGTCAATAGCTTAAAATAATCCGATACCCGACAAGGGTAAAGAAATTTCTGAGAAACCCATGAGTAAAGAAATTTCTTTACTCCTACCTTCACGGTATTTAGGAATGCATTTTCCTTTGATGTTGTCGGTATGCAAACTTATTGTCTCTCATTAGAAATAAAGATACCAATGTCAATACGTATCTCCACATTTTGATTATAATGGAAAGTGGTCAACTAACTAAAGACCCGAGAGATCCTCTACTACAAAATTTCTCAACGTCGTGAATTATATAGTCAAGCGTCGTAATTATTCTAGGAAGTTCTCCCAATTTTGACAACAATTCCCAGTAAATTGAAACTTCAATAAGGTTGAAAATGGGTTGAAACTATCTAACTGTCACATAGACAAATAGAACAGTCCGTTCACAATTTTTTACCTCTGCAAGCAGCTACCTTACTGTGACGAGAATAAAGATCACAGTGATTTTGAGAGACCTGTCAGTGGCAGCAACCCAATAGCAACCTTATTAGATTGAGGATAAAGAACACTGACTTTGACAATGATGCAAAATCAGAGTTGAAATTTCTGTGAAAAGACTGTAGGTGTCGTTTTATGATGTGCAAGTGGCATTCAACCTTATGTTGCTAAAGAAATTAAGAATTCTACTATGATACACAAAATCAATGCAATTTTGACCACATTGTCAGTGCCATTTTAACCCCTAATTCTTTGGTTGTAGAACAATAATCGCGCAACATTGTTTCCCGCGACATCAACCATTAAACAACAAGAAACTCACACCCTTTTCATAAATGATATAGCTGTCTATTAATAAAACAACATCAAACCAGATGTACTTTTAAGTGGTCATAACGTACCTATCTAGTATCTACATATTTACTATTTATTACCGACTCTATAATAATATAACCGACTCTAATAACCGATTGGGCATAATAATAACGGCGATATCAAGCTTCAATAATATTAGTTTTATTTTGACCTCGACAAAAATGTAAGATGATATTGGAAGGGTGTTCCATACTAGATAAGATCCCCTTAATGTAATGAAAGGGGAGGGTCGCATTCAGCATATGAATAGGAACAGGTTTAGTCAGAGACAATAGAAGATATAATACGTCTCTGTCTGCCTTCTGCCAGGTGGAAGAAATACCCTTTTAACTTTAGTTGAGCCAGACACTCAACAATGCTGAAGGGATAAGGTTTTGATTAATCTATTCGGGAGTCTAATTAATGTTTGATCAGTAAACTCATGTTAGTTCTTGCAGTAGTTTGACCAAAATACCAATATCTATCGTGTTCGTTAATTCTTCTGCGGTAGTGTGGGACGCCCCCCAGCTAGATGGACGGATGACCTAAAGAAGGTGACTGGGGTAGACTGGATGAGGAAGGCGGAGGACGAGGTGTGGCGCAGTCTGGGGGAGGCCTATGTCCAGCAGTGGACTGCGATAGGCTGAGTTGATTGATTGATTGCAGGCGAATTGCGTAACACACTAACAGTAGCAATGGCTTCCATTTTGACAGTTCAACAACATTCATTGCGTTATATATATATGAAGCAATGGATTAGCTATATCATTCAAAATTATTTAGATTGTGATTGTGTTACGCAATTACAAACTAGGGTATTGGTGCCTCTCCAAAACTAAGGTTATCAACCAGTCCGTAACGTAGAGATCTACGTTTTGGTATGGGCAACTTCAACTTTCTGACTAACTGACCGACTTCTTGATAATTCAAATAAATGCTTTAAGTTATTTTATAGAAGATAAAAATCCAATATTTAAATTGTCGGTTCCCAAAATCCAAGGTAGACCGCTGTAATAAAAAGCGAACCGATTCGCTTTTTATTATTACAGCGGCCTACTCTCAGTCCGTCAACGAACACGGGCCCTTCCGAAAGCAATTCAAAACTTCGGTATGAAGCCTACACCTGATTAATTAACTTTTTCGGAAGGGCAAAAACACTACGGGAGTAGGGGCAACTGTTAAATCGTAGTGCCATTCATTCTTTAGGCGGGCCCTAAACTTATGTTCGTAAGTGATAAGGAGTTGAAACCGTCCGTAAGTTCAGCCAAAACTACGGAAGCCATGCTTGGGAAATACTGAAATAGGCCTCAATAAAACATGTACAGACGCCAGCACATCAACCTACTACAATCTGTCAAATTTCTTTAATAGATTTTCAACTTTGTCACTAAAGCACAAGGTTCAAAGTTGATTGGGAAAATTTGACAGTTTCGGGTAGGTTGATGTGCTGGCGTCTGTACATGTAGTGAAGTACAAGTTCTCATGCAATTCAAAATCAGTAGGAAACAGCATTTTCCAAAAGTCCCCAACGCAATCTCCGAATCTGGGAATGGATCTTTAATAGCTGCGCTTGCGACAACTTTACATTTACGTCTTTATCTCCATCGTAATCCAAGAAATGCCTAAGTAATAATCCTAGAAATTCTTTAGAGTAATTACTAAACCTTCTCGTACTAAACCGCAATGCACAGATGCCAAATGGCAAAGCATAAATTGAAACCACGCTTTGCATTTAAAATAACTACCTATGTTTGTGAAATGTTTAGTGGTAGAGCATATTTTGTGGTGACAGATAGCCTAGGACCTAAGCTTTTGCGTATTTATGACCGTTAATTTTATTATCTCTTCACAATTCCCCTTTACTCTATTAGGTAAATTATCATGGCCGAAGTTCGGCAGTTTTCATCAAAGTATCCAGTTTAAAAAAATCTGTAAAAAATTACTGAAAATAATTATTGAAATTATCATTTAGAGCAGAGAAGCGATTAGCCATCGTGTTAGACCCATTCGCCATAGTGACCCAGAAGTATGCACAATTCTATTTTTTGTCACGACACGGATTTTTATTGTCTGACATGATTCTAACACGTCTAAACTACTGACCAAACTTAAAGAAAGTCAAAGTGTTAACAGGAAAACGATACTGGTCATACGCTCTTGCACTTGGGAACTCTTCATCGTGGTAAATTCAAGAGCAGATTGATTACGTCATGTAGATATCACTTACATGACAAACAGTCAACCTAAACTCTATCGCTAGCGAGTAAATCGCACAGTTGGCACTACCGAAGTAAGAGACATAAAATGGCGATGGTCTGGAAATAAACTCCAACATAATAAAGCTAACGGTCTGTAAGGAGCCTAATTGCTACCAAAAGCGTATCAGTACGTTTTATGGGTGTCCCTGTATGCTGAGACTGAGACTTAATCACAATCAGAGAGTAGAAGCAGTTTTATAAATTGCTCAATAACCACCATTTCTTCATTTGTGCCAAAAGGTAGGAAGGAACCTCTTTTTTTTTTAATGGCATTTCGCAGGTCACCCTAGAAGGGTGTCGTCTGCTTAACCGGACTTGCCTGTGGGTGCCTCAACAAATTAAGGCCTCCAGCCAGGGCTTAAAAAAGGAAGCGACTACACACTAAGGGCACCCCCAGTGGGTTACGGACCTCGGCTTAGGCCGTCGCTGGGAGAGGGCAGCAAGGTACAGGCTGGATCGGAATTATTTAGGGAAGAATTTAAAGCTACAGGCTCAGCGGCGCAGGTTGGCTCGACCAAGTGTCGGGGCGGAGAAAGGAACGTCTCCGAGTGTCGACAACAATACTGGTCGAAGTTCTCTTCTGAACTTCTTCTTCAACTACAGCATAAGCGTTTGTCTGGTGTGCAATGGGCAGTTAGATCAACCAAATTGCTACTGACTAATCATTTATAACAGCGAAATGATAAATGTTCTCGTATAGCCAGCACGATTGGAGAAGAAGCCAAAAAAAGGCACAGTGATACTATGTACGCACGGCTACACATCAAGCTATACATAACCAGTATAAGCTGACTTCTGATTGTACGAAAAACCTATTCAATGCGAGGTCAAAAGTATTGCTTGTGTAGCCGTGTAATTGACGAGGATTTCTACAGTTCTTTATTTTTTTACTTGAAAAAGTTCTGGAATTCGTGTTAGTAAAACTGGATGGATATACAGACATCAAATTCATGTTTCATCAATGCAAACATTGCTTATCTTTTGCAGGTGTACAAACATGTTACGAAAACGTTACTAGTGAATTTACATATCTAATATTTTGAGTTCGACATGTCAAAAAGGACTACGTAAAATCTAGCATATAAGTTACTAGCTTTTACCCACGACTTTGTCCGCGTGTTCCCTGTCCCACCTCGTCGTCGCCTGGACTTACCAACTGAGTTTCGACAAACTGTAATACGACAAGATTTTATTTCGACACTATGGAACTTCGACACGTCTTCATTTCGACAATATTTTAGTTCGAAATACCTTAAGTCCGACACTACTGTACTCCGACAAAGCGTTTCTTCGACATGACTTAACTAGGAAACGATGCGACTTCGACGACATGCTTCGTTTTCACTCAGCGTTCTTTCTTTGTTTTTGCTCGGCTCTTAAGGGACCTCGCGCACTAGACGATCACGACTCCGGCCAGTGGCCGCAGCGACCAAGCTAACTATAGAAACCATATACACGTCGCGCACTTGGCCGCAACATGGTTTCTTGTTAATTTGGTCGTTGCAGCCACTGGTCGTGGTCGTGGCCGCCTAGTGCGCGAGGTGCCTTAGGGTCTTAGCGTGATTTTAAATAGCCTATAGCCTTCCTCAAGAATTGGGCTATTAAATGCAAAAATATTTTTTGAAATCCGACTGGTAGTTCCAGAGATAAGCGCGTTCAAACAAACAAATTATTCAGCATTATTATTAGTATAGAAGATTCTAAGGCATGTGTTATAGTGTGTCCAATTTTTAACAAGATAGATAGATAGTCGACTAAGCCGTTACACGTGTCACGGTCGGGACTATCTAGTACTGCTAAACCGCTAGAAGCTCGCTCGGATATTACTGTATGTATTGAAAATCGTGGTTTTATAATAGCTGTGCGCAGACCATAACTCTAGTCAAGAGAGTCTTTAGACAGACTATCGCTATAAAAACAATTATGCGAACAATCGGCGACAAATCAAAGGGGTAATTGCGTAACACACTAACAGTAGGAATGGCTTTCATTTTGACAGTTCAACAACATTCATTGCGTTATTTACGTTGCTGAACAGACGAAATTTCGAACATGAAGCAATGGATTAGCAATATCCTTCAAAATGTAGTATATGATTGTGATTGATAGTATGTTACGCAATTAGGATTCAGCCTCATTGTCAGTTGACAAAAATATACTGTGAAAAACAGTTTTGAACTTTAAGACAAACTATTAATATCTTCATTGGTATTAAAATACGGAAAAAATGTGTAGTAATTTGCTTATCAATTAATTTCGCTTTAAAACTTGATCGATGCAATTACATGAATGACTTTAGACCGTCGTACATTGCCTATTCCTAGAACAAACATTAAATTCCACTTATCTTTTATTCAACAAGGCACGCAATGTATCGATTGTCTTTTTAACAGTCGAGACACAGGTCGCGAATTCCACTTCAACTATTAAGTCGGGGCACGAATCGATTCATCGTTCGATTTGAGTGTTGTTGAGAGGCTATGGCCCAAAATGTTGTTGAGGAGGGTTTTGTATCGGAAGATGGTTTATTTCTGTTGCTTATTATAGGGAACGTAATATTTAGATTTGATTTAGTGTACAGACCTATTAGCTTATTAATTGCTGGTTTATTCTATAACAATCTCAGCGTGAATACTTAAGGGGACTACAAGAAGTGAAGCGCGGTCACTGTCGGACTGCATAGAAAAGAAAGAGAAGCGATCATATACTTTTATTGTTTCTAAAACTTGCGTTTTTTGCGTTTAGGTCCTGTAATCCCCTTAAGTGAAATATCCCTAAGTTAATTCCATTTGACCCTATTGACAGCTGAGTTCAGCTATGTTTTCACAATGAGATTTTTAGAGAATAGATCGGCTAGTTTCAGGTTATTTGCTTGCAAATCATTTTGTCTGTTTTCATCTTGTCGTTTTAAAACTCGATGCATTTATTTCAATTAAACCAATTGCAAGCACTTTTGAATCGTCAAGGAGCCGGTCAGTTAGAAAAGATGAAACTAATTGCCCATTTCAAAGCGTAGTAGGTTCCTTTGGAGAAGAAAGGCAAGAAACTCCATGGACACTCTTTTAAATCTAAATAAGTCTGATTTCGAAGAGCCGTAGCTTTGTTTATGGCAGAAATGAGGACAAAAAGGTTTCCAGCAATCATCACACCTGCCACAAACATCCACACCACACCAAAGTTATTATAAAATGTCCGGAACTCCAGGCAACTAACAAAGCAATAATAAAATTTGTCAGAGCGTGCTGCGAGCTAGACAAAAAGGGTGCTCCGTCAATAGAAATAAAAGAGAGTGCACGGTCCGACTTGCAGCCGGGACCGGAGTGACGCCGCTTGGTAACTAGCTGTCGCGAAGGGTTTTTTTTTTGCGTTTTGGAAAATGGCGGTTGGAATATTTTACGCTGTTGGTAAGATGGTGGGTTAGATTTTTTTTTAAAGCAAAAATGTTAATGTTAGGACTATACAAGGTGTAACAGAATAAACGCAAGTCCTGAAAATAGTTTGTTCATAATTTACTACTGAATCGAATTCAATAACTTTTAATACATTTGTCAAAAATTATGTATTTTGCCATATTTTCTGCCGATTGAGCCAAAGAAAATTAAATCTAATAAGATTATTTACATTTAAAATTGAGTCTTATTTCCTTGGAATACCAAGGAAATAAGACTCAATTTTAAATGCATAAAGTAATTAAAATAGCTTTACCCCAATTAGAATAACACAAGACCAATGTTACATATTGTACTTATAAATAAAAGTTTATTTGAACATTATTTTTAAGTAGGCATCGCTGACGTTTGCGTTGGTAAGGGCATTGTGTTTTGTTATTGGAAACCGCGAAAGTAATAAAATTAAATATAATTATGATTGACCGTATTTAAAAGAAAATATGTTTTGAAATTACTCCTCTATTATCCTGAAAGTCACATATCTTCAGTATACTACATTATTTTATAAAACATAAAATATACGTTTATTATCTAAACAATAGCAGCAACTATATTATTCGAGAATATATTAACCACAGTTAACAATGCAGACCATTTGTGTACGCACTTGCTGTTAAACGCGTTTAATTTATGACCACAATACACTTTATTTATTTTCTTCTTTTTAAGGAGGAAATCATTAATTATTGTTTTAATTTCTGTAACGTTTATTACGGACACCAGCCCGTATTACCTATTACCTAAGTTATAAACTTGAAAGAAAAAGTATTGACTTCATTTGCATTGTTTCAGTGTTAAGTAATTTAGACTCGCATTCCATCACTATCTCGCCTTTTATAATCGTAGATTAGAAGTTTACAATCGAATGATTGATTATTGTCTTCAGTATGTCAGCTATAATAGTATGTACAGATTTTATAGCAAATAATGAAGCTGCTGACGATGGTGCACGCTTGCCTTGTCAAATAATTTGTCAAAAATATAATAATACTTACTAGCTTTCGCCAGCGGTTGCGACCGCGTGGAGGTCGGAAATTCTCTCACAGGAACTTACTACCGGGATAAAAAAAGTAAAGTATCCTACGTGTTAATCCAGGTTATAAACAATCTGTGTGTCAACTTTCATCCAAATCCGTTCAGCCGTTTTTACGTGATTGAGTAACAAACATCTAAACATACAAACGTTTACATTTATAATATTAGTAGGATAGGATTTAAACCCCAAGTAATGAATAAATCCCACTAAACCCCTATTTCAATGCCACACAAGTACACAAAAAAACAAAAGAATCCTAAGCGCCATGGCCGCCATCAAAGCGCACTAACAGCTACCTACCATGGCGGTGCAAGGGGCAGTGGGGAGCTGGGACCGAGACGTGTGAAAATAGGCCGGACGACCCTCCCCATTGTTGCCACAGTTTTTGTTACATCTTCTGACCAGACATTCTTTGAGCTGGTACGGATACGGTACGGGACGTAAAATAGATGACGGTTTGTGGAATTTATTTGTAAGTCATTGAGGGGATTACTGGACCTAAACACAAAAAACGCAAGTTTTAGAAGCAATAAAAGTATATGATCGACTACAGTAAACAAAATCAGAAAAATATGTGATATTCTTCAAGATATACGCTAGGTAGATAGTGTGTTGAAAACATAATACCTACAACTAATTTGATACGATAGAAAAAAATCATGAAGATACCTCTAAAAACTTTCTTTTTACAATAAAAACCATACTAATATACATACAACCATTCTGATTTTTTGTCAGATTATTCTACAAGCAACATACTAAAGCACCAGTGTTTTAATTTTGTAGTCCAAACAATAAATTTTTTGTAAATAGATAATTGCTTCATATTTTGCAATAAATTACCAGCGTTGTGTCATCGCGGTTCTGTAGTTTCTGCCAACCCTCATGGGAAGGAGTTTATGTACGTATTTACAAACAAAGTTACCTATTTATTAGTAACAAACCCTACTTATCCGACTTGATGTAATAACTCAGAAGGAGAATTGCCAGTCTTTCATAGTCAAAGCATTTATTTCAAATCGGCACATAAAAGGCACTTTTGAACGTCAACATTTACACTAAAATAGAATTGATTCTAGTCGCCTCTTCCAAAAGGTAGTTTTCGTGTGGAGAAGAATGGGCAAGGTACTCCACCGTTGCTCTTTTAAAATGTTTTACATAATAATTATAATTATGTGAAGACGAAAGATATTAATAAGCAAGTGTTGTTACGAATTTTTAAATGATAAATCCTTGAAACACATAAGTCGTATATAATAAGCAAAATGTTAAATTGTTATTATTATAAATTAATTATTTTGTTAAAAGTGTGTTTAGAATAAGTTAGATTATAAAATACGTCGTGTAAATGATAAGTCCTCTTCTCCACATCTCTCTTCTCGACAGGGTCCATATTTGTTTCTTTTGGCAAATATTTACTACCTAAGCCTACATTGTGGAATGCAATAAAGAATTGAGCATTGACGACCTAGAATAAAATTAGTGTACCATAATAGGTAAAATAATTAAAAATGAAGCCATGGCAGACAAATCAATTATGTGATAGATACATGGTGCTCACATAATTGTTGCGTGGTGTTTTAAGGTGTATCTATTTAGCTGTAATGCCAATAAACGCATTCTTCTTTCTTTATTTTCTTTATATTTACAAAAAATTGTAAAGGTAGACAAGAGTAGTTTCAAAACTTGTTTTGTCAAACTAATAGCCTAATGAAACCAATAAAATAACCGATAATCTATTAATTTTAATTAATGTGAACATGATCGGTAATAATCAACATATCTTAACAACTTAATTATTCATCTCTCATCTCCAAGTTTTCGTCGAGGTTATGCACGCGATTTCTGGCTACATATCAAGCTATACAAACCAGTATAAGCTGACTTCTGATTGTACGAAGAACCTATACAGAGCGAGGTCAGCTAAAACTGGAAACGCATAGCTTAATGTGTCGCCGTGTGTACTAAAAGTAACAAAATATGTTACCGTTATGTAAAGTTTGAGAGTGATGATTAGGTACAAGAAACTAGTTTATCCAAAACAAACTTGCTTGGACTGCTTCGTTAGTCTAATGGTCTCAACCGCTACTGCCTAGCATGAGGTCCTGGGTTTGATTCTCAGCGGGATAATTACGTAACAGTAGCAATGGCTTTCATTTTGACAGTTCAACAACATACATTGCGTTATTTACGCTGTTGAGCAGACAAATTTCTCGAACATATGAAGCAATGGATTAACAATATCCTTCAAAACGATTCTGATTGTGATTGAAAGTGTTACGCTGTGTGTTCCAGGTCGAGCTAAGTTTTATTGGGTTTTTCAACAGGAATTTCTAAATAGCAGCCCGGAGGCTGGATTTGTGCTCAGTTGATGGCAATAGGCTCGCCCCCTTATTATAAGGGGCTTAAATATAACTGGCGAAATACTAAGTAGAGTCTGGGTGTACTATAGGTAGTAAGAGTGTCCGTGGAGTTTCTTGCCCGTTCTTCTCCATAGGTACCTCATACGCTTTGGAATGGGCAACTAGCTTCATCTTTCTGACTGACCGACCCCTTGACAAATTAAAAGTGCTCCTAATTGGTTTATCCATACCTACTAATATTATAAATGCGAAAGTGTGTCTGTCTGTTACCTCTTCACGCTTAAACCGCTGAACCGATTTAGATGAAATTTGGTATAGAGATAGTTTGAGTCCCAGGAAAGGACTTAAGATAGTTTCTATCCCGATATTCCCACGGGATCGAAACTTATGCGGGTGAAACCGCGGGGCGCTGCTAGTTTGAAATAAATGCTTTGAGTTTGAGTATGGGTACATCTCTACCTAACCCTTCAAGGATTACAGGCGTGATGTTATGATATTAAACTTGGTTATTTAATAGTTACTTATGTAGATAACTAGAAAAACATAATTCTTTTCATACTTAGTTATGCAAAGTCTGTAGTACGAGTTTTTCACAGACGTACACTTGTTTTTGTAGCTAATTTATAACTCTGTATGCATCCAGATTGTTACCTTTATATGAACCTATGCAGTATGCACATACTTACCTAAGCTAATTTATAGCCAAGTAATATTTCACTGTTATGTATCCTATAGTTAATCTGTGAACAGCGTTGTGGGCTGCATGCAATATTGTTTGTAAGTTTTTTGTAGGTATTTCTGTTTTATATTGTAGCTGTTTGTTGTTCCTTTTGAATCAAATGAAATAAAATTACTCAATATGTGTAGTCAGTCAGAAAGCAGTGGTGGCCCAGTGTTGACGGCCGCGACTTATGAGCTGTAGGTTCGAACCGAGACAGGCGCTTTACGGGGACTCTGCAATTACAAGATCTACTCTACAATTAATACGCAATATTCAAACGCATTTTCTCCTAAAGTATTGATGGATATTTTATGGTGTTCTTACGATCATCGTATTATCGAAACCATACAACTTAAAGTCCGACCGCGGTAGATTTGCCAAAGATGTAAACAACAATGGCCGCTCGAAATTGAATAAAATCGAAACAAGAGTTTTTATTTTAATTAATGTTAGTTTTAGGTAAGACTTCTTCTAAGACCACCATTGCTTAAATGGTTCTAAATTGTCTGAACTATCCTGCTAGCAGTGTTACAACCTGAAAAATAATCAGCCTATAATTTTCCCATTGCTGGGACACAGGCCTCCTTTCGGTGAAAGGAGTGGACAGTAATCCACGATGCGGGCCCAGTGCGGGTTGGCAGAAGTCACATTTCTTCGAATTTTTTTGATCTTGGACATGCCGGTTTCCTCACAATGTTTTTCTTCACCGTTTGTTGTATTTCATAATAGGTTGTGTGGTTTCGATAATACGATGGTCGTAATAACACCATAAAATAATATTTCTATATACTTTAGGAGTAAATCTTTTCCCTCACGATGTTTTCCTTCACTGTTTTGAGAGTAGTGGTGATGAAATAATTTACAAAAAGTAAAGCGCCTGTTTGCATTCGAACCTACGACCTACACCTCGTAAGTCGAGGCCGTTACCACTTGGCCACCACTGCTCCCCAAACCACAAACCTTTTTACTGGCCCTAAAAAAAAAATTACAAAGTGATAAATAACTTTAATTTCGGAAGTCGATGTCGTTGGTTCCGCACTTTCGTTTTTTGACACCGACTTCCGAAATTAAAGTTATTTATCACTTTGTAGTTTTTTTTTTTTAAGTCGGTTGTTTTTTTTTGTAAAAAAGTTTTTATGTTTTACTTTTTACTTACTTTTTCCACACAAATTCAAATAACACTCCGACTAGAAGAATCATCAAAATTCGCATAGAAAAGCCGGAGATGCAGTACATTTATGCATATAACATCGTACATAAGAATAATTACATAATGTATTATATACTAAAACCTTCTTGAAAGTATGTAGATCACATCAGTGAAAGAATTATCAAAATTGGTTCATTAGTTTTTGAGAAAATCGCGGACATACAAACATATATTCGGGTCGAATACAGAACCTCCTTTTTTGAAGTCGGTTAAAAAAGGACATTGCGTGTTCCACATTTATTATTGATAAAAATTGCACCAATACACGCCCAGTTGTTTACGAGGTTAGCATTAAGGTGCAGACAGACAGACGCGGTCGTACGTAGGTACTGATACGGGCTTTTAACGTAATTAATAAACATATGGCTCCGTTTTTGGGTCATGTTTGCTTTTGCTCTTATTTTGTGTACGTTTCATTTTTTAGCGAATTGATTACTTCTTTCAGTCTATTTATTACCTGAAATATGAGCGATGTGGAGTTGAAGTGTTCCTTACATTTCGAAGTAGTGTATCTGCCGGGTCTGCCATGCTATTCCGTAGAAATCTCACATTGAAAACTTAGGTGAAGTGATCTTAAAGTGAGCTGTCAATAGTGTCAATCCCTTAGTATCAGAAGGAATGACGGCTCACTTCCAGCTCACTTCACCTAGGTTGTCACGGAGAGATTTGTGCAGAATACACCGGCTGTTCTGTAAAAATGTCACCTGTCATTCCACTTGATGTTAAAGCCGTGTACGCACACACGAACAAAAATATGGTGAATTCACACGCACATCGTTCGTTCGCATGTTTTAAATACATATCCTAGTTATACAGGGAATCCTATTATTAGCCATACAATACAGTAATACACATGCTCTGTAACATACTATTTGTATCGCTGTTGGTTGCCTAAATAAAGAAAAAAAAATGTCACTACTGAATTATTTTTCAAAACTAAACTGCGTGCTCAATGACCCACACAATATTTCAAAATTGAACACAGTTTTGATCACTTTCCTAATTAAAGTAGCCAAACTATAGCCCAGGCCGTAATTGGTTCCAAGTTAAAATGGCCGTACCGTAATGGACCCTGAACAAATATTTGAACAGTTGATGGGAACTAGACGCTGCCGGCAAAAAAAATGTTTGTTTTATTATTGAACCAAAGAAAGTTATTAGACGGTTTTTACATTATATTTATTATGTTTGGGTTGTACTTAGAGTTTTCTGTAAGGAAAAGTTGCTGGCTGGTTTTCCTTATTTGAAAAGGAATGATACTATTTTTTTTTTTTTTATTGGCTTCTCGCAGTTCAATCGGGCTTGCCTGTGGTTGCCTCAATAAATTAAGGCCTCCAGCCAGGGCTTAAAAAACTTAAAAACTCAGCGAATGCACGCTGAGGACACCCACTGTGGGGTACGGTCCTCGGCTTAGGGGGTCGCTGGGAGAGGGCATTAAGGGACGAATTTAAAACTACAGGCTCAGCGGCGCGGGCTGGCTCGAGCAAGGGTCGGGGCGGACATGGTATGGGCCTCGACGGCGAGGACGATTGTTTCTAAAAGGATCCATTTCAATTTTGTAGTTCAGAAAAAAAAAACTGTCTACTGGTCGCAAGCACTAAGTAAGCATGAGGTTCTGGGTCGGGCAGTGTCACTGGATTTTTCCATCTGGAATTTCTCAGTAGCAGCCCGGAGTCTCGATTTGTGCCCAGTTGATGGCAATAGGCTCGCCCCCTATTACATGGGACTTAAACATTATGGCGAAATGTGGGTTATGTAAACTTTTCGCACACAAAATAGGACAAAGACCAGACCAAGACCTCTGCTTTACCCTTCGAGGGATGCAAGCGTGATGATATGTTATGTTCTTATCAATAATTGAGATTTTTTCTTCTTGATTTATTTATATTCATTTAATGGAAATGTTACGTCGTGTACAATGACCTTTGAAAGAGACGAGGTGGTCTATAATTAGCTCAGTACGACGAAGATCAGTCGAAACAGTCCTACAAATAAAGGAGAGACGGTATACGTCAGCTAATAAAAGCCAATGTTTTAGTGCCCCAACATTTGCTGGAACTAATCTAGATTTCTTTTTCAGGCAGACGGTATTAGAGCAAGGCCTGATTGGCTTGTTGGCCTGTTGTTTGATAAGTCATGACTCATGTTAGGTCTGTTAAAGTAGACTAAATTTGAGGCTAGACATCACTTGATTTTAAGCACAGCGGGGTAATTGCATAACACACTCATCAAGTCATCAGTAGCAATGGGTTTCATTTTGACAGTTCAACAACATTCATTGCGTTATTTACGTTGTTGAGCGGACAAATTTTTGGAACATGAAGCAATGTATTAGCAATATCTTTCAAAAATGATTCAGATTGTGATTGATAGTGTGTTACGCAATTAGGGTACTGGTGCCGTATTAAACGTTTTAATGCCATCGTGATTCTAGTGCGAGTGCGAGGGAGAGACGGAGGTATGACCGATAGCGCCATATTTTTGTCGGACTGCGTGCGTAGCATGACGACGTCTTGTCGACGAAAGAATAGACAAAATGACACATTGCCATGCTTAGACGCGTAGAATACGTACAAATATTTCTACAATCTGTCATATTGTCTATTCTTCCGTCGACAAAACCCGTTTCTACGGCGGGCGGTCATGCTACGCGTGCTGGTATCAAAATACGGCCCAGAACTGGCTTTATTGGCATTTTGTTTGAAGTTAACAATTGCTGAATTTAATGGGTATTTTGTTGTAAACTATATTTATATATATAATTATTTTATAACTGAAACCGCAACTATTACTACTATTAGGCAATTGCAACCAATAATGTTTGCCCCATAATAATATTATTTAATAAATATTTCTGCCACGTCCTGCCACCCCACATGGTGGTAATACGTCATCGACAAAGTATGAATCATAATGTAATAATGTCCCGTTTTATTTCCAAGAACTAACACAATACAATCAGATGACAGACCGTATTCTATACGTATATGTTCAAACAAACACTTTCCATTTTGTGACAAAAATGTGTGTGAACGAACCACATGCTTCATTTCAAAACCATTTAACAAATATTTCATTCTGCATACGAGAACAATTACAATGTACACTAATTCACTTTACACAAATGTACGATCCAAACCATCTGTGCGCAATATAAATTACGAGATTATCCATTTTGTAACCACTTATTTTATAATTTGTAATAAAAAAGAAAACAACGTACTTAGTAAAGGAACAGCTGTGTTTTAAGTGTCATATTACTCCAGATTTCTATTTAAATACGTTTCAATTATCTTTAGATCTTAGACAAAGGGAGAAAAAGTGTAAAGTAAGTCTTGAAGATAAATCATACAAATTACGAATCTTAGTCGACGCATCTGCTACACATCTGTCGTCTGGTCTCGAAAGCCGAAGACTCGATTCATTCATGATTTCATAATAATAAACACTTTTGAGTCCTGTTATGTAAAGTTATTCTGCATGCGAGTATAATGACGAATTTTGAATGGCATTTGAATTATTTGAGGTCGAGACGACTACTGCTTTTTTTTAAATTATATAATTACTTATTCGTATTTCGTACGACTGGTAGGTAGACTCATGTGTTTTTCTTTACCGATTGATTTTGTAACCTAAGTAAAGTAAAAGCGACAATGGATGTTAGTCATTTTCATTGTCAGATTTACTTTATTTTACAAGCAGAACACGTGTCCTAACACGTGTTCTGCTTGTAAAATAAAGTAAATCTGACAATGAAAATAATGTACTAAAATCTAAAACTGGTTATATCCTAATATAACCAGTTTTAGATTTTAATACATTATTTTTTGCGGCTTCGTTTGACACCTGTATTATTTGTATCTTTAACCTAAATCAATCTACAACTTGTTTGTTTAATAGTAATCATAATGACAGTCAAGAACTTGTTCATTCAAAAATAATCATCTAAAGTAAGAGCACATGCTCTTACTTTAGATGAGCATTATTTTTGTTTAAAAGAATTACTTCTTTTTTCCATCTTTACTTGATCAGTTTTTATTGGCACCAAAACTACACGTGTGTGCAAAGAAAAACTGGATCAAACCGGAATTAGAAAGCTTATAGAGGATAAGACAAAGTTTAAAACAGAAGACGAACTAGCAGGGGATCGAGGGTGGGTGGAGGGGGGGGGGGGGTTCAGGGGATCAGACCGGAATAACTCAAAATTTCAACTCAATCCGATTACGGTAAATAGGCAAAACCCGCCCACAAGTTTCTACTGTTAATGGCGCAGGTAAGGTTAAGGTAAATAGGATATCGGAATCACTTTTACATGTCATATTATAAAAAAAATAAGCTAGATGAGGTCGGCGTTTCCTATCAGATTACTCTGAGTCGAAAGGCCGAAACAAACTCGAAAGGTCACAGTCTCTTCTAAAGCCCAGACATAATCTTGGTCAGATCATGTGAAGAAAATGTAGATGGAAACTAATACTTAGGTACATCATCCAAAAAGTGGCTAATCTTCTGTGTTACAAAAGAGTGCGTTACAGTTGGAGTGTCGAACAATAATATGACGGTGCACGTCTATTTATGACGCAATCACTAGCTACGAAGTAATGAATGGTAAGTGGTTATTAAACTTGGAAGAGTCAAGTCTACGTCACGGTAATCGACATAGATCTCGGCTAGGAATGGAAGGCCGCAGGTCAGTGGTATCAAAAACAGTATAAGCAGCACCCAGCACCCTAGAAAGAAAAAACAGTGGCACTCCGGGAGTGCCGACAGAAGTGAAAACAAAACACAAACAGAATACTTTGCCATCATTCACTGACATATCGGATATACATTAAAACCGAGTACATCTCGAGGACAGCCGAACACATCCTAAGCGGTATCGGTTATACATTTTCGCCGCGCCGTAGAAAGAGGGGGGGGGATACTCCTACGCCGCGCCAGCTGTCTACTCTCCATCCGTCTTACGAATTTTCGATCAGGGTCACGTGTCCTGACGCGAGTTTAACATTTTTTACCCATTACAAAAAAAGAGTACAACGCCGCTAAAGAAGTTTTAACTTCAAAAATACATAGGGTTATTTATCACAGAAACACGTGCATACAAAAAGATAAATAATTATTCTAATAATATGGAAAAATAAAAACAAAATATATCTTTAATCATGAGCACAAAGCAGAAATAGTCAACGGCTGCACGACATGACTGTGGCAAAGTGACTTCCACTCAGCTTGGTGATGTGTGCTATAAGGGGACCCACACAGCACTGCGCTGATTTTCTGTGGTTACCCGACGAGTACGGAAACCAAGTCAGATCAAATGATTCGTACTATATTAGGTAACGAAATAAAATAAAACAAACGGTAGGTACCCTAATTGCGTAACACCAAAAATTACAATCTGAATCATTTTGAAGGATATAAATTGCTTCACATATCGCTCACTTGGAGAAACATTGACCTAAATGTATTTTTTCCCAAAAAACTAGTAAAATATGACAAAGCACTTAGAAAGCGTATTTACGTTAGTAAAGCAAAGAAGTAAATAAAAAAATAGCAGTTACGTCGATGTTTCTCCAAATGAGCGATATGTTCAAAAAATTTGTCGGCTCAACAACGTAAATAACGCAACGAATGTTGTTGAACTGTCAAAACGAAACCCATTGCTACTGATAGTGTGTTACGCAATTACCCGGCAGGCCTCTTATTCTATTGAACCTCCGTGTTACGCTAGGCCAGCTCAAGGTCAAGTGTTACCACGACGTAAGGCCTATTGTCCGTGAGAACTGTACAGTGATGAATGAAATGGTAGCTAGCGGACGATGTAGCCTCTTTACCCTAGGTACTCACTTGAAATCTGCACCTCATGCAGTTCTAAGTTCTTCTTCGTGACAGTTGGTTCCTCTCTGTTTATGATCGTGGCTTCTGATTTTATCCTCAGGATGGAGAGCGTCCTGACATGGATAAAGATACAGGATCCCCTCGATTAAATATTATTTTTCATCTAAGCAGAATCCACATTCTTAATAGTATTATACAGATTACCCTTTGGCTCTATCCACCAAAGCAAAACAAGGATGTTTTTCTAGAACCCCGACAATAAATCTAGACTGTTGGAATGTATTTACGAGCACTAAATCTCCAAACCTTATTTTTTATTAACTCAATTAGGAAGCCGACAATTTCGCCAATTTACTGTAGGTCTAAGGACAGAAGTTACAAACTTGATTGATAGTAGGTAGTCATTTCAATGTTTATGGTCCCTCCGTGAAGTAAACATGAAGTGAAATAAATCTGTCGTCTCCTGTACTATGTAATGTAGTATGTAAAACCGCGGACACTGACGGTTGATCACTTTTCAACGTTATGCCCTGAGTAATAAAGCTGAAAAGCGGTTCACCACCTATGTCCGCGATGGTACATGAACCTTCTAAAATCTACTCCATATGATTTTCTCTGTAAGTTTAGAGAAAATAAAGATATACTCCCACTATCCTAACTTTAATATACCTACTACATATAAATGCAAAAGTAAGTTTGTTTGTTTGTTACCTTTTCACGCCTAAACCACTGAACCGATCACCCTGAAATTTTGCATATACGTTGTCAGGTGTACAGAAACGGACATAGGGTACCTTTCAAAAAGAAGTGCTGTTCCCGAGGAAAACAACAATAACGTTATTATGATAATAGATGGCGCCACGTGTCTATTGAACTTTGTCACATTATTTAATTCTGAGGCGGTACGAAGTTCGCCGGGTCAGCTAGTATAATAATAATTATAAATCTAAAAGACGTCTGGATGTTTGTTACTCAGTCACGCAAAAACGGCTGAACGGATCGTTATGAAATTTGACAGTAGCCTGGGACCTGGAGAAGGATATAGGCTACTTTTCATTCTGGATCGCAAACGAAATCTCGAGCAACGGCAAGTATATAAAATACGCAACGACAATCAGGTCAATAAACACCGCCGGTGACAGATTTTTATTAATTTATTTCAAGCTACACAGACCAATAGATAAATAGACCAATCTTAACCAATACACAATAATAAGGAGTTCTGAATGCGACAGTCAACGTCAAAAATGTAGGGAAATTAGAGGTATTTTTAACAGATTGAATGTTTCAAAAATACCTCTAATTCCATAAATTTTTAACAAGTTTTTGACATTTACTGTAGCTGGGATGAGATTGCGACTAGATTTTGAACGTTTTTACTTGCGGAAATTGGCCTTCTGACTGTGAACGATTTTAAAATTACGAGAATTGCTCCTCTGTCATTTTCCTCGGCTATAAAGAAGAAGAAATAGAAAAGTATAGCCAAGCTCCAAGGTCTGTTTTTGTAACATAACTGCAGCATAACGTCCATCTATAAAGCCAACCTGCATTCGCATAAAAACAACCACCAATGCAAATAGCTCAACAACAAAACCTAAAGACGTTGCTAAGTGACATGAATTCCTAATAACCTAGTCTACAATCACGACACGACCCATCCAAACAGTTGACGCTGCGAACTTACAACGCAGGCCGGACCAATTGTATCAAAATGCAAATTGTTCCCAACTATTTAGTTAGGGCTAGCGCGCAATGGTGTTGCTCTCGGTCTGATAGTTGGTGGCGTTGCCAAGATAAAACTTTAGTTTGAAGTTAAGGTGTTGAGAATGGCTTGGCTTTTGTGTTAATTATCCTGCTGGAGATTGAGTTTTGAATTCCACTAAAATTTTCGTGTCGTTCACGCAACATTCACGATGTTTCTAATGTACTCGTTCCTTCTGATTGTGAGAAGATGCCTTCTCCCAAAAATGGGCAATAAAAGGCTGGTTCAGCACCCTAATTGCGTAACACACTATTAATCCCTATCTGAATCATTTTGCTAATACATTGTTTGATATGTTCGAAAAATGTATCTGCTCAACAACGTAAATAACGCAATGAACGTTGTTGAACTGTCAAAATGAAAGCCATTACTACTGTTAGTGTGTGCGTTAATTACCTAGCTGTTCTATTATCAGCGAGTTTTCCTAATTTTAATAACAAAAGTAACGTAAGAAGAAAAATTTATGTGTCTAATCTGCTGATGTGCCTTTTTTTAAATGATTCACCAACATGCAACATCCGACGTACCGTAGTCGATCAAAAACACGCCACAGATATAAATCCTGTAGACGCGCCCTCATCCACGCGGCATCCTACAACGCAATACGGGTCTCTTAACTAACCGCATCCGTCTTGTCTAGCTCAATGTTTCACACAAGGACTCCTTGTCTCCAACTAATGGAATGGTTTTTTTTACTAACACACTCTGCAGTAAACTTTTATTATATTCTACAGAGTAAAAGTCTTGGAGGAAAGTGGAATACAAAGTCCTGAAGATAAGTGTGGGGTTTACGTTTGGGAATTTACTTTCAGCAGCATGAAAACGGAATAGTTGATGATCATTTAAAATTGCCAAAATTGGTGATCTGTGAGGTAAATGCGTAACACCTTATAAGTAGCAATGGCTTTCATTTTGACAGTTCAACAACATTCATTGCGTTATTTACATTGTTGAGCAGACAAATTTTTCGTACATATGAAGCAATGGATGAGCAATTCCTTCAAAATGATTCAGATTGAGATTAATAGTGTGTTACGGAATTAGGGTGCTGTCTAATTTGATTACATGATGCCAAACAGATACGGTTTCTTAAGTAAAAACGATCGGGGCACTAGTATAGACGTAATTTTTGGTTGTGATTACGAAAACGATGTCGACTCCGCTAATAAATTCTCAGTCTCCTCTTTTGGTGACATTATTGTGGTTTCATGTCATCTTCTATTTTATCTGAATTAACCAAGAGAAAGCTAGGACTAAAAAAATCCTTAAATAATAACATAACATCAGCCTATAATGTTCCCACTGCTGGGACACAGGCCTCCTCTCTGTGAGAGGGAGTGGGCCGCAGTCCACCACGCGAGCCCAGTGCGAGTTGGCGGATTCTATAATTCCCTTGAAGTAGGTAACATAATTAACTTAAAAAGTTTTGATACCATGTAATCTAATAAGTCTCACTTGAGTTGCGAATAGTTTCTTTGTTACCGTACTTTGTAGTGCAGTCTTTAAATACCACGCTATTGTTAACTTTCCTTTTGTAGACAGTCCGATTTGGTAACGTTTGGGACTAGAGCGAAAACGCTTACATGCAATGTTCTTTTAATATGCAACGATTTAGTGCGCTTCCGTATTTTTACGGTCTTAAAATAGTACATCTACCTATACCTTCGTTTTCAATCCATTTTAACCCACAGCTGTGTCTCGTTGTGGGTTGTCTATATTAGTATTCATTTATCTACCAAGAGTTTATCATACCATCTTGTGCAAGCTATGTCGTAAGCACGCAATATCTGATGCCAATATGCCTTCTGGCTTTACGCAGCGATCTTTTCATTTACATAATCAGCCTTTAATGTTCCCACTGCTGGGACACAGGTCTCCTCTCTTCGAGAGGCAGTGACTGGGCTGCTGTAACCCACCACGCGGGCCCAGTACGGGTTGGTAGATGTCAAATGTCTTCGAATTTTTGGTTCTAGGACATGCCGGTTTCCTCACTATGTTTTCCTTCACCGTTTTGAGAGCAGTGGTAATTAAATAATTTACACAAAGTAAAGCGCCTGTCTGGGTTCGAACCATCGATCTACAACTCGTAAGTCGCGGCCGTAACCACCATTGTTCATTTACATTTGCTCAATAGCTCTAAAATACCATCACAAATATTTCTATTCCTTTCTAATAGTTAAAACTATGAAATCAACTCCAGATCCCTTGCCTTAGCTGTCGCTTGAAATATAATCTACGTTAAAATTCATGTCTTTGCTCCACTTAGCTTGGATCAGGTCGGATCGCCGCCTCGGCCGGGATGGCCGGATCTTGAGGATTTAAAGCGCTAAGGCATACATCAAATATCACTGGATGATGAATATTAGTTCAGGGTTTTCATTGCTGGAGGAGATTTTTAGCTTGTTGGGAGATGGGATTGCCGAGTCATCAGAAAGCAACGGAATATATAATCGAGTAGCTGTGCCCGCGACTTCATTCGCGTGGATTTTGGAAAACAATAATGTGTGTCTCTTTACTAATTCTTTTGCTCGGCTCCTCCTTATAACATCAGCTATCTGCCAGTGATAGTCCCGTCGAAATGGGTTCAGCTGTTTCCGAGATTGGCCGGAACAAACAGACAGAAAAAATTTTTTTTTCGTTTATTCTTTCATAATGTATTTAATAAAAAGCTGTTATTTTGACATTACAAACAGACACTTCAATTTTATTTATTTGTATAGATGTTCTGTTGTTTTCGAACGTTTCTTTGATTTGAAGCTTATGCTAAGTTTTTGTTTTATAAAGTGTGATTTCGTGTTAGAAATTGTTGATTGCCGATCGTGACTATATTTTAAATCTCACAGTTGAATTTCAGAAATGAGACGTATTTTCTTTTGGAGATTTGTCTAATAACTCATTAGCATTAATTGTCGGCCATTGTTCAAACTTTTTGTAAGACATTTTCAGTGATTAATTATTTTGTTACTTCAGAACAGTAATTAAGATTGTGCAACGTTGTAAAACTTTTTTTAGAATATGACTGGTATTAGGAGGACCTTAGACGATCATCTAGCATCTGTTAAATCCGGTCTATCATCGACAAATAATTTCGATTTAATTGATTGAGACGAATCATTTTGAGTTGAGATCAGAGGGGCATTTCATGAAATTTTAAAGGTAAACATTCATAGTCTGATCTCAGTCTCAAATGTCAAAAATAACTCTATTTATTTTTCCTACATTTTTGACATATGTTTGCCGCCGAGTTGAGACTGCGACTTGATCGTTTTAAATTAAGAGTATTGGCCTTCAGATCCACCCAGTGTGTGGATATTTTATGTCCATCTAGCATGACACCGTGACCGTATACGATCAACCCGTCAGCAATATAAAACCAAGGTGACGAATTAAACCAATGCCAGATTGATCGTCTAGATCACCCCGTGATTGAACTATTCCTGAACATTACTTGTGTCGACGGTACCAATTACCCAAGGTGTCAACAAGCCTTGTTTAAAGACCCTATAAACTTGTTCGGTGAGAAAACCGTGGTCACAGTTCCAACGATCGTCGACGCCGAGATAAACGCGGAATGTTGTGAAACATGTCTTTATTAGATAACAAGATAACGATGATCGAACACTATCGAAATGAGATGCAATCGTTGTTTATTGGGACGCGATTCGGATTCGGACAGCTGACGTTTAGTACGTTATTTACGAGTATTACCTTCCTATAAATGAAATATTGAATTTCGATTGCTATCATACTACAATTTCGGAAAAAGATTATCACACTGCGTCTTTGAGCTAGTAGTGGCAAGCGCTACTGCTAGACAGAAGGTCCTGCAGGGCAATTGCGTAACACATTATCAATCGGAATCGGTTTCATTTTGACAGTTCAACAACATTCATTGCATTATTTACGTGTAGAGCAGAATTTTTTTTCGAACTTATGAAGCAATGGATTAGCAATTTGCTTCAAAATGATTCAGATTCCAATTGATAGTGTGTTACGCAATTAGGGTGCTGGGTTCGATTCGCAGGTCGACAGAATTCATTAGTATCAACCCGGAGTCTAGATTTGGCCCGGCTGATGGCAATAGGCTCGCCCCCTATTGCATGCTGGAAAAATATATATGCTAGGTAACACCTCTACCTAAGCTTTCGGGGATTACATTGATTGCGTTATGTTATGAACTTATGATCATACTTTTTGCTTGATGTTCTGCTATCTTTATTTTTTATGTTGTTTTGATTGTATACGAAAATGACTATGTTACACATAGGCATAGTCGAATAGCCTGGTCTTCTATCACGCCAAATTACCCGAGGCATACAAATAGGCTGCTACCTACTCCTAAATACTAGGAATCGATAGGACGGTACAGTTTTATGGGCACCATTAATTATGCATGCGACTGAACTCGGTAATGAGCTTCCCATGCTAGCGTATGCTACTGTGATTCTGCTAACTATACATAGGTACCTACACTATCTAACTAGATACTATCAACTATGGCCTGTTCCAAAATTAAGTGATGACAATTTAAACAAATGAATCAGAAACCGTATCCGCGGGTACCAGTTTTTAGTGCCATTTACATATTGAGAATAACCTTAAAGAATTTTCATTTGATAATTGAAGTAAGCTCAATTTAAGTCGATGATTTTCCAATTAAAATGTATTAAGTAATGTTATTCCATATTTGTATTCCACACATATTATGTGTAACATTTCCATACTTAGCAATCCATCTCATTGCGTCTAATACATTAATCAGTCTAATACTAGATACCGCCTGACGTACGTAACGATGAGTAACGAGTCCCATAAAATTATAGTTTACAATCAAGATTTAAAAAAAAATGGTTGGAAAATGTTGAAATCTTCTAATACAGATGAATGTGTTACTAAATTCCGTTTAGTGAGCAGTGGTGTAGGTAGGTTCGAACCCAGACAGACGCTCTTTACTTTGTCAAAATTATTACATCACCACTGCTCTCAAAACGGTGAAGAAAACGTGAAGAAACGAGGTTTTTTTCGAATACATGTGACATCTACCAACCAGCACTGGGCCCGCGTGGTGGATTACGGCCCACTCTCTCTCACAGAGAGGAGGCCTGTGTCCCATCAGAGGCTGATTATGCTTGGCTTGAAGACGGTTATTTGCTGACTCGCAATTATGTTGTGTGAGGAATAATCTACAGAAACAAATGAAAAACTAGTTTCAGAGGTTTTCTATTGAACTACAAATTGATTAATTAATCAATATGGTTTAGACATGTCTTCTATCAGTCTTCCTTTAGCGCCTAAGGTCAAACTCATGGCATTCAATAGCGACCTTAATCATGTCTGCCTTTGAATACTAATGGGCGTAGATTTGGATACTAATCGAAGTTTATTGTTGCTTATTGATTGACCTTTAATTTGTGACCATAGCACCGAATTTGCAAGCGCGCTTCTTGTTATCCACAATCGGTATTCGAAATGCTAATTTAAATTATCTTTGCAGAGCATTAAATGTCCTTTAGATGGATTATTTTACTCAGTTTCCTAATTGCATAACACACAATCAACCTCAATCTGAATAATTTTGAAGGATATAGCTAATCCATTGCTTCATATCTTCGAAAAATGTGTCTGCTCAACAACTTAAATAACGCAATGAATGTTGCTGTCAAAATGAAACCCATTGCTACTTATAATACTCTATTCTATAGTGCTCCTTTTAGTTTGTTTATGTTCATACATAAAACAAACTAAAAGGAGTCATATAAACATCGTAGCACATAGCGTTATGTACTTTCTGTCTCGTAATGGGGAAAGGTCTCACGCCTTTATGTACGAGTGTGTTTGATCAAAAAGTTTGAAATCTGTCTATAAATGTTTGATAATAAAAACGAATAAAACAGAGAGAGAACCTGTGAAGAAACAAGCAAGTTGATACCGTTGATTCGAACAGTCGTAAATGTCATATAAATTAGGGTCGATACAATATACTGCGTGACACTATTTTTATAGTCAACACTGTGTGACGTGCCCATAGATATATATATATATTAAAAAAAAAACATTGTCTTATATCTATAGACGTGGCGTAATCAGATTGGCGCCACACCAAAATAAAACACCAATTTTAATAATACATATTTTTTATAGACTTAATTAGAAGATTAGCATGTTGCACGATTAAGCAGTTGTTAATAATTTAAGAACTTGTAATTGATTGATTTAAATAATATTTTCACTTAACATAATTTGGAGGCTTCCACGTAATGTTAATAATAGTCCGGCGCACCCAAGGCTCTGCTTCATACCTGCTGATTGCCAATTTTTGTTACTACTCGCATTAACTTTGATGTATACAAGCTATTCTTTGGAGACTTCCTTCTAGTCATTTTGATTATGATAATTATAACTTTTGATGAGCGTATTTATTTTCCAGCTTATGGTTCAATTTCTAACTTAACAAAGCACAAAATTATATAAAATTCTGTTTTATGATCCTCTACCAATCACCAATCATAAATTAGTTTACTCGATTGGTTGCTAAGAACCGATCGTTAATCAGTCTAGCATTCAGCCCTTCCATCCAATATTACCTAAACCCAGTACGTCGTCTATCGCATCCGCTGTAATCAATCATCGACCGAAGCATAAATGCCCCTTTTTGCCAAAGAGTAGACACTAAATGGAAGGATATATCGGTATACGTGCAGAGCACTGGTGCAAAAGAGCAAAGAGATCTGCTCTGAGAGCGCTGCTATAGTTGGTACAGACACGACGTTTCTTGATCCTAATTTTAATAATTATCAACAGAGTTGATTGGCCACCTGACAAGGCGCAGTGATGAAAAGTGGAGTAAGGCAGTGCCCGAGTGTCGTTCAAGGACTAGAAAACGAAGTGTCGGTCGTCCGGCGGTGAGATGGGTGGACGACATTGTTACCATCGCGGGTAAAACCGGGAGGAGCCTGGCAGCCTCATCCACGCATGGGAAAGGAGAGGCCTATGCTCAGAAGTGGGTGAAGTCAAGCTGTGGATGATGATGAGTTGATTGCCACTGCTGATCATTCGATGTTCGATCAAGGCGATATTAACATTAGCAAATTAATTGATTATCGCAGTGTGTACTTTCGCCTTTCGCATAGAGGTTATTACAGTCTATTCTCTCGATAGAATTTGCTTCATAAACCAGAATGACAAAAGGCAGCGGTTTTTTGGCTGTAAAAAAAGGAAACAACTCGGGAAACATTTTGCCGCGGTTGCCGTAAAATTCCGTGAGTGGCATTCATAGACACTCCGTTCACTTATTATTCCATGATCTCACCTAACGGCAAGATACCCATATTAATGAACATTTAACATGTACCGGCTACACATCCTAGACAATTACATTTATTTGCGCGTCTCCCTTCCTGATCACAATTTATTGGTTCTCGTGACTTGAATGCGAGTCATTGCCAATGTCATGTTCTAACAATACTTAATTGTTTTATGATTATCGATTAATTATTCATTAGTCTGAAGAGTGAAGAGACACTTGTTTGTTAGATATACCGCGTTGTTATTGATAGTTTGATGTGTATTATGCTTTATTTGTAGTATCACGCGTGTAATCCCCGAAAGGTTCGGCAGAGGTGTAATAGGTACAGACGCCAGCACATCAAGTTACTACAATCTGTCAACTTTCTTTAATCGATTTTCAACTTTATCGCTAAAGCATAAGGTTCAAAGTTGATTGGGAAAATTTGACAGTTTCGGGTAGCTTGATGTGCTGGCGTCTCTACAACCCTGCCCAACCCTTCGGGGATTGTAGAAATATGGGGCTACTATAGAGTGCCCCCTAAATTTCTCAAGTCATGCAAGTCCCATGTAATACGGGCCAAGCACAGATTAGATAACCATCTGCATGAAAACCTAAGACTTAAAAAAAAGCGGTTTCGTCGATGTTTCTCCAAATGAGCGATGTAATCAATAAATATCTGCCCATGTAAGGAACTCTTAGGTATTAGGAAATCTAACGATAATTTAAATTGCCCTTACCTTATAAGGTCTTGACATAATAACTGGACACGATACTTATCTGATTGATTTCTAATTGATTCATCATTGAATAAGTTCGAGCCGTGATTAATTCGATCGGTTACTCAGTTTCCGATTAAAAAGGTCCTCGACTCTGACACAGCTAATTCCTTACACTGATCCTAAGGTCGAGATCTATAACGTTTATCGACCTTAGGCATTAGTAGGTTGTGCCATCTGTCCTGTCAGAGATAGGACACCCAGGATAGTTGAACGAAGTTTGCCCATCCATTCATTGCTTCATTTAATGAATATATTTTAATAATCAAATCACCAAGAGGGGTACCCTGGCTAAATAATAACAGCCGCACAGGTCGATCGATCAGGTTAAGCTATGCTTGCCGCGGTTTGTCTGTGGATGGGTGAACATCTTTACATCCGAGACCCCTCCGAGCCTCGGAAAGCACGTTAAGCCGTCGGTCCCGGCTGTAACACCAGTCGTTACGGGTAGTCAGAAGCCCGAAAGTCTGAAAATCAGTCTTACCAAGGGGTATCGTATTACCCAGTAACTGGGTTGTAGGGGTCAGATAGGCAGTCGCTCCATGTAAAATACTGGTATTCAGCTGTATCCGGTTAGAATGGAAGCCGACCCCAATATAGTTGGGAAAAGGCTAGGCAGATGATTTTAATAATCACCAAACTTAGCAGAATGATTAGTGATCGCAAAATTATGTCCTACTGCACTGGAAGGCTTTCGATCCTCGAAAATACCCTAGAGACGTAAAGATTTTGTTCAAACACGGTGATGGAAAACATCTTAAGGAAACCGGCATGTCCTAGAACACAAATTTTCTAAGACATGTGACATCTACCAACCCGCACTGGGCCCGCGTGGTGGATTACAGCCGACTTCCCTCGAAGAGAGGAGGACTGTGTCCCAACAGCGAGTTATAGGCTGACTATGCTGTTCGAAAACCATTAGAAAATAGTCAGCCAAAGTCATCCAGTTCATACAGATTCGCCATCAAATTAGTCCAAAATTCACAGGTAGAATACCTGTGACTAATGTGAGTTTTAAACACTAAACCAGTTTCTCAGTCATAAAGGCAAAATTGAGGTGATGATAGCACAATTCTATTTAAGACCACTTCCTGGTTGAGATGAAAGTGCTAAGGAGTTTATGGCCGAGCTAGCGGAAACTGCGTATTAATTGCATTACAACGTACAGACGGGCGACGTGAGAATCCATAATTTTATCATGTTTTCATATTAGAATTTTCAACGATAATTGGAAGTTGGCAATGTTGGCGGGAATAATTTCCTGTTGAGTTTTATTTGATGCCAGGTGGCGGACATCTTGGTTATTTGATGGAAGTTAAATTAGGCGTTTATTCAGAATTCGTAAAAGTTTTTTTTTTTCATCTAGTTTTATATGATAATGTTTCATGTCTTTGACATAAAAATTATAAGAAAGCCTTGTGAGAAAGCGGTGAGAGGGAGTGGGCCGTAATCCATCACGCGGGACCAGTGCGGGTTGGCAGATGTCACATATCTTTGAATTTTTGAGACCGTTTCACCGTTTTGAGAGCAGTGGTGATGAAATAATTTACACAAAGTCAAGCGCCTGTCTGGATTTGAACCTACGATCTATATGTATATACAACTCGTAAGCCGCGGCCCTTACCTCTTGGCCACCACTGCTCTCTCTTGAAATCAATAATAAGAGCTAATACACCAAGGAGGTATTGCTATTTCAATTACGAAGCTATCAATACTTTTAAGACGTAATTAACTACTTACAAATGCTTTAAGTGGTGCTACATTAGCAGTCGAGATCGCTTTGATGTGTGCTTCAAAGAAGGTATGCGCACGATTACGTGTTTATTAATAAATGTTACTTTCTTTGAATGAAGCGTTTCTTGTTAGTTGGTCTTTTATTCTTTTTTGGACTAATTGTCACGATATTTTGTTAATAAATTAATCAAGAATAAGCCAGGTAATGTCCGATGAAGAATTAAATAGGCTGCGTAGTGAATACTTACTTTAAACTAGTACAGCTGCTTGTTAATCATAATTATCCAATAATTTAAATCATTTAAGAAAAAAGTAAAATAGAACGAAATATGCAAGTCGACATTTTATGAAATCCTATTGGTACCAAATATGAAAGCATACTTCATGGAGTCCTATGAAGATGTAATTATGAATACAGAGCAAACCGTAATAATTTCCGAGTGCCAAACCTTAAGATGGACATAAACCCAATCGGGTTGAACGGAGGCCTGATTAATATTGCATTCTACGATCGATCCTACTACCCGGTCTACCCAGCACCCAGATTGCGACGTAAAACTGATTATGTAACCCTTCCTTACGTCTAATATCCGACCGTATCAAATAGGATCTGGTTCGAAATTTGACATTTCTATAACGAAGTTTTGACTTTATTTAACGGTGAGAGGGTAGTGTGTGGGATTAAAGTTCAACAACATCAATCAAGGTGCGTGTTGGGATATTATGTAGAAGTGGCCATTGTATAAAGGTTTGGTTTCCTAGAAAAGCGGTCATCATATTACTACCGCCGCGCCGCGCCGTCATGAAAAACTGTCATTTAGACCAGTATTTGACATTAAGTCAAACCCCGCTGCCCAAAGATTAAAGATTTGCTCTCACTTTACTTGATAGTGGGTTCTTCATTATTTTGGTTTGTCACTTGCGCAGGGTCTTCTAATGCCATTCCATGAAGACTTGAGCAGACTGTGATTGTCATTACAGTGTAGGTGATTGCACAACACACTTGTAACCGCAATAGCTTTTACAGTTCAGCAATGTTCGCCGAGTTGCGCGAAGATTGATCAAAACAATAGGTAAATGTTGATTTTAAAGATAACTGTTAGCACACTTTCAAGCAAATAGTTGATTGAAGAGGGCTTATAACGTAACAGCAAAATGATAAATCTTTTTTGTAACAAATAACAACACATCTGCCTAGCCTTTTCCCAACTATGTTGGGGTCGGCTTCCAGTCTAACCGGATACAGCTGAATATCAGTATTTTACATGGAGCGACTGCCTATCTGACCTCCACAACCCAGTTACTGGGTAATACGATACCCCTTGGTAAGACTGGTTGACAGACTTTCGGGCTTCTGGCTACCCGTAACGACTGTCAAAGATCCACGAATGACAGCCGGGACCAACGGCTTAACGTGCTTTCCGAGGCACGGATCTCAGTATGTAAAGATGGTCACCCATCCACAGACCAACCGCGGCAAGCGTAGCTTAACCTGATCGATCGACCTGTGTGGCTGTTATTATTTAGCCACGGACCCCTTCTTGTAACAAATAACAATCAACCAAAAATTTACAATACAATATAAAAGATGCATCATAATATGATTCATATGAATATTCTCCGTTATAGCCATCCAATAGTTTTTGTGTAGTAAATAACTCGATTAGTTCAATTTTCGCCTGCAGGCCGATAATTTAATTTGAACAATAAAGCCAAT
The DNA here is from genome assembly GCA_914767645.1 of Hydraecia micacea. Classification (NCBI taxonomy): domain Eukaryota; kingdom Metazoa; phylum Arthropoda; class Insecta; order Lepidoptera; family Noctuidae; genus Hydraecia; species Hydraecia micacea. Next base: position 3,686,896 of record OU611776.1, on the reverse strand, counting down.
GATTCCGGGAACCGAATTAAAAATGGCGGCCTCGAATGCAAAGTTTTCGAGTTCAATAACCTTTTGACAATGCGTTCTAGAGAAGGATTGACCGACTTGGCGCGAATGCGTGTACGACAGTTCTATTTTACGTTTGTTGAATCGATTGTAAAATTCTAATTCCACTCCGGACCCATCATACCTCTGGCCATTCGACATTAATTAATTATAATTAGCTTTAGTTAACTTTAAACTCATTATAACTGACGAAAAATTTCTACGTTGGGAGGTCTAGAATCATCATCATTATCTGCCTAGCCTTTTCCCAACTCTGTTGTGGTCGGATTCCAGTCTAACCGGGCGCAGCTGAATACCATGCTTGGGGGTCTAGAATATAATGCTGAAGTCTTGGTTACTAAAACTTATCCTGATAGGTATATGTATTATAGCGTAAAATGATTTTACTTTTTTATTTCATTGATGACAAGCTAATCCAATCCAGCCAAGGCTAAAAGCTACCTTCTATTCTTCCACACGATTCGAATAAAAACAGGTCCACAAAATTCACCACAGCAATAGTTTTATTAAGCTGAAGGCGGTGACTGCAGATTAACTTGTCGTGGCTCCAAATCCGATTCAATCCAATAATTGGATAATGCTCTTTACTCGATTTCAAGGTTCGCTGCCTTGCGCGGTGCAGCTTCACTAGTTTAGCGGCGATGTCATTTTACGTGGCATCGCGAGGGTGGAAGCAGCTGAGTATATTAGCTATGAAGGAAAAGAGAGTGAATGATATGAAGGAAAGAATGATCCCACCATAAACATGTCATGTAAAGTAGGTTTCCAAGACTGATATAACGTTTTCACTGTTAAAATTTATCAGGAGAACAATTCTCGTAATTTAAAACGTTTAAAATCTAGTCGCAGTCTCATCTCGGCGACAAACAAATGTCAAAAACTTGTCAAAATATAGGGAAATTTGAGGTATTTTTGACAGATTGACACTGAGATCAGAGGGGCAATTCTAGTAATTTTAAAAACGTTCACAGTCTGATCTCAGTCTCAATCTGTCAAAAATACCTCTAACTTCCCTACATTTTGACATTCATTTGTTTGTCGCTGAGTTGAGACTGCCACTAGATTTTGAACGTTTTTAATTACGAGAATTGGCCTTCTGACTGTGAACGTTCTTAAAAATTACGAGAATTGCCCCTCAGATCTACTGTAGAACCAAGCCCCTAACTCAACGAGGCCTAACTCCTACAAACCTTACATCTTGGTCAAAGTGCACGGCATGGCCGTTGTTGAGGACAGAGGACTAAATGGTAGCTGTTTGAATGAAAGGCCAATTCAATGTGAAACTGTTCTACCAGATTTATTCTCAATATCCACAGGTTTTATTATATTATAATTACATACACTGATAATAAGCAAGCGTGGCTTTAGTTAAAGATACCGTGTCCTATAGCAATACGCGGTTACAACAATTACGAGACTAGTGAATCTTCTTACCTCTGGAAGCGAACTGAACAATAAAATATACGACTGGGCGGACATGGCTTTCGTTTACATCAACTTCCGGCTTCTAGAAATTTCGAGAACATTCCAGTATGTACTACAGTGCTGCTGCGGTGTCGAGAGGCGACAACCACAATAATACATTCATACTAAACAGTGATTCATTCATAAATCGTCCCTCTAGTGTCGAGGAGCGCAAGCAATTATCCAATATTTCATTCATAAATGCTGAAGCCCTCTAGCGTCGTATGGTACAAACAGAAGGACACGCCTACATTGCCTCCGCTATCCCATAACAGAGGGCGCTATTATGTATATCGGTCACATTACTCCCGCCGTGTACATAAAATGTACATAATGTTATCACTAGTGACTGATATACACTTTACAGAGATCCATGACAATTCAAGTTACTCTAACGTCTTAATCTAACAAGTGTTACATGCAGTAATAACTTGTACTTAAATCAATAAATAGTTTAGAACATATACATATAAATTAAGGGTAGTCACTGCAGGACCCTTGCTCTGCTATATATTAAATCAAATGAATTAAAAAACTTCTCCTAACAGCATGATCCTGCAATAACGCCGACACAAACAATGACCCATCTTAACAAGGATCTAAATTCACTTACATGAATCAAATTACACAATACTAGGTAAGTGCAATAGTAAGTACTACCTAAGTAGGTACTATTAGTTATTCTGTGGTTTTGCTCAGACTTATGCTACTCAGCTGTTAGTTGGATAAATGAAATGGTTATAAATACCAATACAAACACTAATGGTAGTCACTCCAAGAGCCTTGCTCTGCAATATATTAAATCAATTGAATTAAAACTTCTCCTAACAGCATGGCCTTGGAGTGACGCCAGGCAAGGAAATAACATATGAAATCTAACCACACCACTGGTTACAATACAATACATGAGTATAACTAAGTTTATTCTACTGGTATGATGACGAGACGTCTGACAGGACGACGCATTTTACCACTCTTAGTTTTGACGTCGACGACTCTGACGACCCCATCCGCGCCTGGGTACATGTGTTCGACTCTCCCCTTTGGCCATATGTTTCTCGGTAAATTTGGGTCCACTACAACGACCAAATCGCCCACCTTGATTGTGTCGCCACGTCCATGCGGCTCCCGCCGGTTTTGAAGTGTGGGTAGTACTTCACGCACCCATCGTTGCCAAAACAGGTCCGCTAGTCGTTGCGACGCTCTCCAATGTGAATGGCGTAGTTCATCCGGTTTTGTAAAAATCCCCGGTAGCGGGACTCTAGAGGGCGCGCCAAGCAGAAAGTGGTTAGGCGTCAAAGCCTCCTCGTCGTCTGGGTTGACCGACACATGGGTCAGAGGTCGCGAATTGACAGTGTGTTCTATCTCTGTCAGCAGTGTATGAAGCACATCTTCATACGGATGCCGATCGATTAGTGTAGCATTCAGTGCGGTCTTTACAGAGCGTACCAACCTCTCCCATGCTCCGCCCATGTAAAATGGTTCGTTTGGGCCTTCTGCGCCTATTCGCTGCGCGACGTCAGTAGTAAGTAGCGTTATTGTCGATCCATCGTCTAACAAAGCAAATGAGTCTACTTTACCGTTTGGTCCCGATAGTGTCACTGGTACTACTTTCAGCAAAACTTGGTTGTTCCTGCGCGGCGTGCTCGTGCTGCTGATAACGGCGTGCTGTGCGATGTCGGCGTGCTGTGCGATGTCAGCGTGCAGCGCAGCGTCAGCGTGCGGCGCAGTGTCGGCGCGTGTCCCGCGCCTACTATCACTGTGCAGTAGGCCGTGATGATAATGCTCGCAGTCTTGCTCTTCACACTGCTTACTTTTGCATTTGTGCTTCCAAGTTCGTCGCTTTAGGCACCTGAAACATAATTTGTTTTTACGTGCAGTTTCCCATCTATCAGTTATCGACATTTTCCTAAATTTGGTACAGACAGCCACGCTGCCACAATTGTCGTTGCATATAACACATGGTGTTTTATTGGTCTCTGCCATTTTAAATGTCTTGTGAGCCGATCGTTGTGGATTTTCTTGTTTACGTTCTACCTCTGCCGAGGCGTGACGCGCATTGAGATCAGCCTCTCTATCGAGAAATCGTCCCAACACTATTAGACCGGGCTCCGCGTCACCCGCAGCCATCTCGTAATCATACCACCGGCTCCTAAGCGTAACTGTTAGCTTTTCTGAAATTACGGAAATCATTTCCGGGCTATGCAGAAATTCTGTTCTTTTCAGAGCTTGTACCGCGGCAATGGCATTCGTGACCTTTGATGCAAACACACATATGTCTGTAGGGTTATCAGATAGTTTAGGTAACTGACGTAATTTACCTAGTTCATACGTTATTAACGCGTTTGGTCGTCCAAACCGAGATTCTAACCTTTGCATGATTTGAACGGCAGAGGATCCCAGAAATAGGCATTTGACTGCCTCCATCGCGGGTCCTCTCAAAGATTTTCTGAGGCGGGCCAAATTCCCTGCCTCTGTGTGAGTCGACGCAGACTCATTATATGCTGCTTTAAAATGCAGCCATTCGCCTGAGTGGCCACTAAAGATAGGTAAATCAAATCCATACCTGCTGGCAACGGGGTTACCCCGTGCTACCTCTAACAATGCCTGCGTGAGTCCCTTCAGCAGATTCCCCGCGTCACCGCGCTCGCGCTGTGACGAGGGCGACGGAGCGTCGTGTGGCGTCGCGTTAGCGCGTGGCGCCGTGTTGGCGCGCCGCGGCGGGTTTGGCGACTCAGAATGAGGCGACATGGCTTGCAATTGCGACAGATGGGTGTGGCCGCGGTGTTCGTCTAGCATGTCCGCGGCGTCCATCTGCCGTTTCGATGTCGCAGTCGAGCTTCCCGCCAATAGTTCTTCTTCTGCTGATTCTGCTTCCAAGAGCGCTAGCCTAGCGGCGGCGAGCTCCAATCTCGCTCGGGCTAACGCCTTCGTGTGATATTTCGTCTCTTCTAGTGGTTTTCTGTGTGGAGGTGTCGTCGCCTCAGGGCTGTGAGGCTGGGTCTGGACCGAATCTGTGACGAAATCTTCGGGTGTGCCTGTCGGTCGCACCGCTGTCTCCGATTCCGTGGAAACGGGCTCGTCCCCTTCCGTGGCCGCTGAGACGGGTTCTTGCATACCGCGTGTCTTCACCATGTCGACAGGTACTGCACTATCACCACAATACCACTCGCGTAAGGACAAACCAAAGCCATGCGTGCCTATATCCGGCTAGAAGGACCAATGTTGAGGACAGAGGACTAAATGGTAGCTGTTTGAATGAAAGGCCAATTCAATGTGAAACTGTTCTACCAGATTTATTCTCAATATCCACAGGTTTTATTATATTATAATTACATACACTGATAATAAGCAAGCGTGGCTTTAGTTAAAGATACCGTGTCCTATAGCAATACGCGGTTACAACAATTACGAGACTAGTGAATCTTCTTACCTCTGGAAGCGAACTGAACAATAAAATATACGACTGGGCGGACATGGCTTTCGTTTACATCAACTTCCGGCTTCTAGAAATTTCGAGAACATTCCAGTATGTACTACAGTGCTGCTGCGGTGTCGAGAGGCGACAACCACAATAATACATTCATACTAAACAGTGATTCATTCATAAATCGTCCCTCTAGTGTCGAGGAGCGCAAGCAATTATCCAATATTTCATTCATAAATGCTGAAGCCCTCTAGCGTCGTATGGTACAAACAGAAGGACACGCCTACATTGCCTCCGCTATCCCATAACAGAGGGCGCTATTATGTATATCGGTCACAGCCGTACTGCGGCTGTCACACAGACACTCCTATGGGCTTTTGGTAAAAAATTAAGTCACCGGTCTTTAATGTTGTGTCGTGCAATAGTTCAATGACGTCCCATTGAACCATAAATAGCTAATATGGCCAAGCCATACATTTTGACCAAGATAAAAAAATTAAAACGTTTATTTGTCACTAGAATAAATACATTGAAAAAAAAATATGACGGACACAACACACAAGATGTATCACGCGCGCGCGTGAAATCGTGATTCGTGAGGCTTGGGTTTTTTGCAGCGGATTATGTCAGTTACCAAGGAAAATGGAGTAAAGGATATGATGGAAAAGGGAGAGAATAATAATAATAATAAAATAATTTATCATGGTATACAATGGTGTTAAGCATTCAGAGTAGCACAAACATGTTTAGCTAAGATAAAACATAGCATGCAAAAATTTAACGTTACTGGGTAATTATAATTAAGTACTTTAATTTTAGATTAGTCAATATTTTTATCCATAAATTCTTTCAAACTATAAAAACTAAATTCATTTAGCCATTTGTATAATTTGTTTTTAAATAATCTTACATTTAATAGTTTGATTGATAAGGTGACAGGAGAATCGATGTGACACATTGCGCGGACCCCCAAGTAACACGATTTTAGGGTAAGCAGAACTGCCCGCGACTTCGTCAGACTCCGCAATAGTGCTTTCTATTTAAAATGAAATAATTATGTTGTATTCAGATCAGTAGGTGCATCCAGAGATTACATCTTACAAACGAACAGTTTAGAGATGTGTGTTCAAGGGTCCTTTTGTCTGTGATTTTATATTTATTTGTATAGTGAGTTACTTACTCATTTAATTTAAAACCTAGTGTAAATTGTTAGTTATGTAATAATTGTATATAGGTAAGCAATTTAATGTTAATAATAAAAAGTTAAGATTAGATTATAATTATGATTCCTGATTTTATAGACGCGCTGAAAAAGAAGGGACTCGCCAATTTCTGAGACACAGAAGGATAAAACACACAATTTGAGCGATCTACCCACTAAAGATCTTCTAATGATTTCAATGGACACTCTGAATAAAATAGAGATAACATAAAAACTATCAGAAAAAGTCAATTTCAATAGGTAAGTTCTTCCATTGAAATCATATGTTTTAATGGATACCCTTGAATGAAAAATCTAGCGGGATACATAAAAAACATCGCCCAGGGCCTACCTCAAAAATCCACACGCGCGCACAAAAAAACTGAAGTTTATTAACCCTCAAAATTGTTAATAGTTCTTTTTATATCGTGTCCGAGTTGGCGCGATGTTCGTGTACGTCATGTTAACAATGTGTTTCTAGTATACAATCGATGTTTAAGTAATTGGAACGGTGGCATTTTGTGTTTGTGTCGTCTAGGATTGCTATAATTTGTCACTTGGTTTTGACGGCCTAATTCGGGGACGGTAGCGGTGTCAAATTGGGGTGTCCAGTGGAGCTAAGTGATTCGGTTAAATTAATGTTATTTGTTTGGTTATTAAAGGTGGATGTAATACGTTTTCGTCGTTCAATTACTTACCTACTATGGTAGTTACGTCTCGTCTGTACGTATTTAATGTCAGGCGGCGCTAAATTTGCCAAAGATGTAAACAACAATGGCCGCTCGAAATTGAATAAAATCGATATACAAGAACATTTATTTTAAGTAATGTCTTCTCTGATTTTGCTCTCATTCGTAGATCTTTAACAGTCGTTACGTGTAATTAGAAGCCCAAAAGTCTGACAACCAGTCTTACCAAGGGGTATCGTCTTACCCAATAACTGGGCTGTGACTATGAATGTCAGATAAGAAAACGCTCCATGTAAAATACAGGTATTCAGCTGCATCCGGTTAAACTGGAAGCCGACCCCAAAATTGATGGGAAAAAGCTACGTAGATTGCGAAGTCTTCATATAATTTTGCGGTCATAGCCATTTCTGACGTAGACTTCGGTGACTGCCACCCCGAATATAAGTAAGAGCCTAATAAATTCAATCAACCGGCAAACGCTATCGCGCGTAAATTGAGCCGTAAACGCGTAATTACGGCCGTGACGAGCGTAATTCCGACCAACAACGCGTTATGCGGAGATTTTAATTGCATCTAACACCGTCACGCTAATTAATGTTATCAAAATTTCGCAAATATTATGATTATGGGGAAATTTTATTGTTTAACGAACAATGAAGGGATCTTGATTACATTTTTCGCGTAGTCACATTGATAAAAACGGTGAAAGAAAACATAATGAGAAAACCGGCATGTCCTAGAACCTAAAATGCAAAGACATGACTGTGACATCTGCCAACCCGCACTGGGCCCGCGTGGTGGATTATGGCCCACTCCCGCTCACAGAGCAGAGGCCTGTGTCCCAGCAGTGGAAATATTATAGGCTGGTTATGCTTATGCTGTATTAAGATGAAATGCGGTTGGAGAGACTTTTGAAAAAGCCTAAGTAAAAAAATTATTCGAGGTTTGTCTCTCGCCTATTTCCCTCCTCCAATATTGGACCAGTTTAAAAGATATTTCATAAACTGAATAAGAAGGATGTATATTGTGTCCTATGTTTTTCTTTTTTCATTAATAGTGGTCAAATTTGTAAACTAGACCTCAGGTGGCCTACCATGATCTAATTAAAAACGGTTCAAAAACAAGACATTTCAGTTTAGGTTCCTAAACTGCATCGCTTGAGCTGTTCTATGGACGTTATGGTACCAAACAAGTATGAATGAAACCAAAACTTGCGACTCAGTTTGGGACAATCGCTGTCAGCAGATGGCACGGTCTAAACTGAATCGTTAAACTGACGTCATGGTACGAATTAGAAGAACAGTTCAGTTTAGGTCCTAAAATGGATCGCGTTAAGAGCTTGTGGTAGGTCTTCTGTTGACAGCGGTATAAATCGGCATTTTTTTAGGGTCCTAGTGCTTATATAAAAATAATGTATCATCAAAAAGGAAAACAGAGACGTGCAAGTAGTTAATATTTATTATTCTGAAAAAAATAATTGCTTTATGGTCATTAACCAGAAAGAAATGACCACCCGCATTTCCTCTTAAGGTAAGTTTAAGTGACTTTGGCGGTTCATTTAATTTGACATATTAAACTCTTTATAAACGTTGTCAATTCACACAAAATAGCTTGCAATTATTTGTTATCCTCACAATTACCCCCACAAAACAATACTCCACACTTTAGTAGCCCACTATAACAATCAATTGACAATTGAACACTCTAATTACTGGTTAATTCTGTGGCTAATATTACATTATAATTACCCAAGTTTACAGCGTATGTGCAAACTACATTTTAACCCTGCAAAATCTGTGTGTGTGCTGTAGGGTTGCCAATTTTTTTTATATTAAATACTAGCAGCGTCCCGAGGATTCACCCGCATAAGTTTAGATCCCGTGGGATTATCGGGATAAAAATTATCATATGTGTTAATCCTGGTTATAAACTATCTGTGTGCCAAATTTCATCCAAATCCGTACAGTAGATTTTGCGTGAAAGAGTAAAAAAATAGTACCTAGGGATGTTTCAAAGATATACTTTTTTAAATACTTTGATACTTTTTGCTTCTTTGGGCTTATTAACAGGTTTTTTTTAATGTCTTACAACTACTACTTATTACACTCTAAATTAAGGTTAGAAAATATATAATACCATTGAAACTGGTCCGCCCTAGGTACTGCGGTCATCTCGCCATTTTGTATCGAAATTAAAATATAGTAGTTTCGCCTACTATATATTTTTTTGGAAATGCTTTTAAGGCTTCTAATATAGCAGGATATTACATAATAATACAAAGCATTTATTTCATCATCATCTGCCTAGCCTTTTCCCAACAATGTTGGGGTCGGCTTCCAGTCCAACCGGATGCAGCTGAATACCAGTATTTTACATGGAGCGACTGCCTATCTGACCTCCACAACCCAGTTACTGGGTAATACGATACCCCTTGGTAAGACTGGTTGTCAGACTTTCGGGCTGCTGACTACCCGTAACGACTGTCAAAGATCCACGAATGACAGCCGGGACCAACGGCTTAACGTGCTTTCCGAGGCACGGAGGGGTCTCAGTATGTAAAGATGGTCACCCATCCACAGACCAACCGCGGCAAGCGTAGCTTAACCTGATTGATCGACCTGTGCAGCTGTTATTATTTAGCCATGGACCCCTCTAAAGCATTTATTTTAATTAAAAATAATTTACAGGCACTTTTGAATTGTCAAGGAGTGCGACAGTCAGAAAAGATGAAGCTAGTTGCCCGTTCCAAAGCGTAGTACGTACCTATAGAGAAGAACGGGCAAGAAACTCCATGGACACTCTTTTAAATTATATTGTTACAATTATACAGGGTGAAATTTTAATCACCGTATTCCTCTTAAGGGGTCATTGCAGTCATCATTATGAACAACTTTTACTATGGGCCAAACCTGAAATCGCGAAAAAAAATCAGCTGTTCCCTACATTTTGACGAGTTATAAACATAAATGTAGGGAACAGCTGATTTTTTTTTCGCGATTTCAGATTGGTCCCATAGTAAAAGTTGTTCATAATGATGAGTGCAATGACCTCTTAAGAGGTTGTTAATGTTTTTTCCAATAACCCTGTATTGTTACAATTACATATTATACAGTATCTACTTATATATTATTATAGTAGAGTTATCATCCCTAGCGTGCAGTAATGACCCCATGTTTTGCCTGCGCGCTGCACAGCCGTGCGTTGCACAGTAATTTGTCAACGTCACCTCGCCTCACTGATATTAATGGAAATTTAGTGTCAACCGAACGCCTTTGTGCCTTAATTACTGGCGATTGTTTCATTATTGATTTTTACCTTCGGCGCAAACGAATTTATTGTGACAGACGCCCGTTGAACATAATTTAATTTGGTCGAAGTAAGTAGATCGCGGTGACTGTTGTTTGGAGACTGTAATCGAACGCTTTAGCTTTTTTTTTTTAAACTTTGTTCTGTCTATGTTACAAGGTTTGGTTTCTGCAATTAGACCTTCAAGTAGGCCATCTTGCGTGGGCCATGGCGGCCGTCGTTGGTTATTCCAATCAGCCCATCTATCCAGAAGTTGCTAACGTCATACTGTCATTTCATATTCAAATATCTAGTTGCTTTTCTGTAACTGACGCGTGTTAATTGATTTTCAGTATTACAACGCATTAATTAACTATTTACACGTATGTTAATTAAGGATGTATGTACAGTGGGTTATATGTGTTAGCTGACCCACCTAAAAGTTAGACGAATTTGAACCTTCTGCAATTAGCAGTACCTAGATAAATGTGTTATTCGATTTCGAGCTTCACGAACTATATAGAACGACTTGTTCAAGGTAGGTAAATATTATAGAATACAGTTATGCCAATTTGATCTTTAACACGTAACCTTAGGGTAGGTAAGCTTTTGAATACTGTTTTGTCACATGATGGAGTTGTTAATTTCAACGATACTTGTTAAGTCGATTTGGTCTAGTGGTTGCAACAGTGAACCTATAGCAACATGGTTGCGAGTTCAAAACAAACTTTCCACTTCTTGTAGCTTTATGTTTACAATATTCAATTATGTTTTTTGAATCCAAAACATTATTTATATTAAATTAAAATAGTTAATTTAAATGAACTATTTAAAAACAAATACCTAACATGAGAAATAAAAAACAATAATGATTATGATAACGATTTTATTCAAAATAAATACAAAATAATCACTTACAAAATTAATTACTTGTTTTAAATATAAGGTATTCTATGATAAGCTTGAATTTTTGTTTCTTCGTTTCAACAATGTCTATAAAATACCCATTTTTATTTTTAAGTAGGTAAGTAATCAGTTACATGTAGTGAATCAACATGTTATATGTTTAGAAATATATATAGGTATTTCTATTTTATAACAATAACATCACCACATTAACTATCATACTTACCTACTTCTAAACTATAAGTGAAAATATTTTTTTAGAAAATAGTAATTACTAAAATATAAGTGAAAAAATAGCACTAAATACTTTGATGTTTTACCTACTTTATAATTTTTTTCTACTTAAGTATTTTTAGTTTTAAATATGGTTATGATCGTAAAAAGGACCTGCTTATTCATTGTATGAAACACTTCCATAGAAATTATGATGACAACAGTTTATTTAACACACACACTGACACGTAAGTAAGTATTGTTGACTGCGGGCGGTGGTGATATCATAATAGCGAAATGGAGCACCATGTCTTTCCACAATTTGTTGCAAGCGGCTTCGCATGCCGCACACCATGTTCCAGCAAGCATCACGAGAACGTTGAAATCACAAGTTGCGCCAAATTCTCCTGACTTCTGATGAATCCCAATTTAAAATCATTTGACCCCACAAGTTTTCTATTGGGTTTACGTTTTAACCACAATCTGACTGTATTTCTGTGAAACAAAGAAATGAAACAGGTGTCACTATACGTTATAAAAAATATGTTTGCTTACGTCACGGCATAAGGAATAGTTAGGTATAAAAACAAAGTATAAAATTAGAAAAATACACTTACTGCTATAATATTATGTCTTCTAGCAATCTTTCTGATGCCAACATTCTCCTCGTGCAAATAGATTATTTTGTATTTTAAATAATCACTCAATTGAGACATGATAATAAAACTATAAAAAATAAATTAAAAACTTGGAAAAAGACGTTGTTTTCACAATTTAGTAAGGCAAGGTAAAACATATTCACGCGTAGTCACTGCAATTGTGCGTAGACTGGCTTTTAGCTTTATTATTGTGACGGTTCATTTTTATTTTCCTACCCGTATTTTTAGTAACATTTGAATACTAGTTTTATAATGAATACGCATATTTGTCTTTCAACTACCCACTTATTACAAGTTAGGCGAAAATATTACCGAGTAGCGCTAGTCTGATAAACTCATACAAATGAAATAACTCTTAATGTTACAGGCAGAGGGTTCAAATTCCTTCGTTTATAGGGTGGGTCAGATAACTCATATAACCCACTGTACATCAGAATATAATGAGCTGCAGTAATCGATTTTACAGGTGTTAAATGACGCTTGTCACATACAAACCGCACCCACGTAATGACATGTAATGACGATCAAAAGTGATGGATGCGCGTTTGGTCGCACACAAGTCGCCGCACTGTAAAAATACACACGAATGAACACAAAAAAAATAATTACTGCCATTATAGCTTCTAAGAATGTTCTCAGAATGTTCTGCTCGATTTACCACTAATTATATTATCGTAGTGCTAGTGTATTATCGTTATCGCCAAGAGGCTATTTTAGCAAGTATTATTTGTTTTCACCAAAGATGTGCGAGGATGCGTAGCGAGGGATGAGTATTGTCTATGGTGTTGGCGTCACCATTATATTGTGACCCGCCGTGATATCAAGTCATAGACAATATAGTAATCTTTTTAAATTTCTATTTTCGTTTTGTTTTTGTGTTGTCGATTACGAGGCTTTTGGCTACTTACTTCGTTTTTATTTTTGTTTATTTTATAATGTGCCTCCGAATAAACAATTTGCCTTTCTTTCTTTGGATGTGTGGAACTAACCAATAAAATCGCTTAATTTTATAGTTTTTATCTAAACTAGTGACGTTTTTGGTTAGTTTTACGCAAATCGCACATCTGTAGACATCATCTGCCTAGCCTTCCCCAACTATGTTGGGGTCGGCTTCCAGTGTTACCAGATGCAGCTGAGTGCCAGTATTTTACATGGAGCTACTGCCTATCTGACCTCCAGAACAAAGTGACTGGGTAATACGATCTGACCACCCGTAACGACTGTCAAAGATCCACGAATGACAGCCGGGACCAACGGCTTAACGTACTTTCTGAGGCACGGAGGAGTCTTGGTATGTAAAGATGGTCTCCCATCCACGGACCAACTAACGCGTAAACGACGGTAAGCGTAGCTTAACCCACACCTTAATTGTGTAACACACTTTCAATCACATTCTGAATCATTTTGAAGGATATTGCTAATCCATTGCTTCATATCTTAGAAAAATTCGTCAGCGGAACAACGTAAATAACGCAATGAATGTTGTCGAACTGTCAAAATTAAAGCCTTTGCTACTGATAGTGTGTTACGCAATTACCCCGCTAATCTATCGAACTGTGCGGCTGTTACTTAGCCACAGGCCCCTCATCGCACATCTGTAAACATAGCAACTAAAGCTATATCAGTATTCTATATAACTATAGTACCAGGCGTTAGTAATGTACTACAATAGCATGCATTATAGATTAGGTGACATCATTATTAGGTGCCTCGGATGTGGGGCAATGGTTATAGCGCAGAGGGTACTTAAGACCATTATGCAGAAAGCACAGCATTATTGTCTGCAGCGTCGAGTGCGTTTAATGTTTGAATTGAATTTGTTGTGTGTGAAAATAAACCTGCAAGAAGGAAACGAAAAAAAATATTTGCAAAATGCAAAACATTTTGTGAACACTCAGATAATTTCTGAACCGTATTGTGTTTATTTTTATGTCGTTATAGAACTTCGAAGCGTGCCAATATAAAATACTAGTAGCGCCCCGCGGTTTCGCCCTCATAAGTCTCCATCCCGTGGGAATATCGGGTTAAAAAGTATCGTATGTCCTTTCCCGGGACTCAAACGATCTCTATACAAAATTTCACCGAAATCGGTTGCGGTTTAAGCGTAAAGAACTAACAGGCAGACAGACACACTTTCGCATTTATAATATTAGTACTTTGTATGGATATTGGCACTGACCAAGCTTCTTATACGTATCTGACATAGCCTATAGTTCTTTCATCCCTGATAAGTATCAAACTCTTTTTTGAGCGACTTGCAAAGAATTATTCAGATGTTTAACCAAAAATAAAGTTAGCCAGCATCATCCCACTTCTGGCTTCCTCTCCTCATGGCTTCCAGCTCTTTTGATTCAGGGCTAAAGTGGTTTGTTTTCTCCAGCTCGTCCCGCCATCTTCTACGTAGAAAAATAAAGTGCATCACGCGGAAATATAGTCAGTGCTTTTTGCAATGAACAATAAATAAACATTACGGTCCATTAGTCGATCAGGAACGCTATCGATAATTTGTAGGTATTGGCCTAACTAGAAATTACCGTTCAACCAATCAACTGTCGATACATTTGATTGGACTTTCTCCATTGTTCAAGCAACTGTGCAAAGTGCAAATTACCAATAATGTAAGACTGCCTCGTACAGACATCTATTAGTAACAGTAATATCGGCCTGAAGTGTTTGTATTACTGGAGCATATTTATTTGTATAATAAAACTATACATATTTTTAAACGAAGCAAAAGGAGTATAATACAGGGTGAAATTGAAAACATGCGACAAATCGAAATCGGAGATTGTACTCATCATTATGAACAACTTTTACTATGGGACCAATCCTGAAATCGTGAAAAAAAATCAGCTGTTCCCTACATTTATGTTGGCATAAGTCGTCAAAATGTAGGGAACAGCTGATTTTTTTTTCGCGATTTCAGGATTGGTCCCATAGTAAAAGTTGTTATTCTATCTGATGCTAGGGATTGACACTATTGACAGCTCACTTTAAGCGCGAAGACTGACGTCAGGCACATTTTATGTACATTCGCCTACACTCGCTCTGGCTGCGCGCAGCCAATGGGCTGCCTTGCAATCAGGCGCGTTCCAATGGCTGCCGCAGCCGGGAGTTCGTGGCTTCTTAGTGCGCGGGCTCATATATACCTTCATATATATTCGACTGGCTGTCGCAGCCAGGGTTCCTAGTGCGCGGGGGCCTAAGCTCATTTCACCTGTTTTCACGGTAAGATTTTTACGGAATAGAACTTCTGTTATAACTAGGCTTTAGATAGGTCTAGTCCGTTGCCTACACGACGTTTGTAGTTCATTATACCCCAGTATTTTGCCCTCAACAGTTATTGAGGAAATGATGTCTTAAACAGCCGTTTCTAGTTTATTTTGTTTATGGGCTATTGTCTATAAACGTTGTCTTGCTGAATAGATGCAAAACGTCGTTGTTTGAGCTGTATCATTAGAATTGAAAGTTTCGAGAACGAAATATTGTATACAGGATTAGGTAGGTCATGTAAATATGCAATATTTATGAGTCTTCCTAAGAAACCTATCTGAATAATGGGATTTCCAGTTAAAAAAGTTGCTGAATGGAAGAGGATTTCTTTTCAGCGGATTTTCTTCGGTGTCTAAATTGCTTCGTCATTTCTCTCTTGCATACGTAATTTGCATTCGCGATTTATTTGCCAAAAATGTAATCAAATATGAGTTTATGGAAAAATAACTTTAAATCGTACACAATAAAGTTCAGTTTACGCTACAACTTCAAACATTTTTATTACCTTTTCAATAGTGCTAGTCACTCTGAAATCAACTTAATTACCATTAATATAAAGTTGATATCTGTTTAACTTGAAATAATATCAATTTGAAACATAAGTTTGAATAGACTTTACATAAACTCACGTCTTCTTCCCATGACGGTAGGCAGAAACTATAGAACGCCACCTGCTACGATCCTTACATACCTACTCCTTTTGCTTCGTTTACGTTTACATCTGCAGGGCAATTGCGTAACACACTATCAGTAGCAATGGGTTTCATTTTGACAGTTCAACAACATTCATTGCGTTATTTACGTTGCTGAGCAAACACACTTTTCGAACATTTAGAGCAATGGATTAGCAATAAGCTTCAAAATTATTCAAATTGAGAGTAATAGTGTGTTACGCAATTAGGCAATTAGGGTGCTGGTCATACCCGCACGTCAGTTGGAAGTACTGCCTACGTTGTTCTTCTTTTATGTTAAAATTATAATTTACTAGCAGCCCGCCCCAGGTTTGCACGGATGCATTTTTTTTCGAATTTCCGTAATTTCCTTTCATGCAAACCTTGTCCTGGCAATACCGAACACAACAAAAAAATAATTATCCAATTTGGTGTAGTAATTCGGAAATTATGCGCGTACAGACATTTCGGCGACTTTGTTTTATACCTACTATGTAAGGATAAGTTACAAATGTAAAGAAATTCAAGTTATACTACTCAAACGTCCCGGCGTGGCACTCTCTTGGACTGGATAAGCAGCATCCAAAAAGGAAATAAAACTGCTCGCCAGAAGTATTTCGGCCAGCAAGATGGATGATACAGACATGTGTCGGCCGTCAAAGCTTCGCTGGTCGGTTGGATGGGCTCACGTTTATGAAAGCTGGATATACAACGTACAATATTTTAGTTACCATCTTGAAACGTTGTGTCAGGAAATCTTGGAAGAACATATTCCGTAATAGACGAGTTTTAATAAAAGTATATCACATCGCTAAATTATTGTGGAGGCGAACTGCCGCGTTGACGCCATTTCAAACGTCATATTATGACGACCTCTTTTGTTTTATTTTTACCCGACTGCGCGACACTAAGGAAAAGGTTACAGGGGGACAGGGTTATGTTTTATAATTACCATTGAACTGATTTTTCAAATTATTCTAGCGATCTGCAAGTTAAGCCTTAAAGAAAACGTTAACCCGTAAACAATGTGTACCAGACTTAATCCTCCATTATAAATCGCGTTCCGTCTGCGTGACGATCACGACACGACACAGTGTATAATGTATCTGTACAATATTGTATAATCTGTATGCGGTAGCCACCAGCTGGAAAACGTGACTAATGATGATTTAATACAGTGTGCACTGAACATTGAATGTCTAAGCGTTTATGTAAATCAAAAGCGATGTTTTGCAGACTTATGAAGTAGCTGTTGTTATTGTTCCTGATCGATTTGTTGCGTCTGTAGGGAATTTTTATGTGAAGTTTTTGTTGATAGAATATATTGTTGTAGCGGTATCTACAACGCCACATGCGAATAACGCGTCATACTGAAGTCACGCAAAATCCTGCATCTCGCAAGCAAGAGTTTACCACGCAACTAGCATAGATACAATGGCCCGACATGAATCATGGGCCAGTTGCCCGCCAGACACAACACCCGTTCGGTCGGAGGATCCTCTCTTTTCTATGGAGGTTGAGTGAACTTTATACACTCCGTTCCTCATACCTCTATAGTGTTAAAACACTTTTGCATGATTGAAGCAGCTGGAAGCTATAAGGGAAGTGAGTATTAGTTCGTAGCATGATTATCATTCTTTCACTATTCGTAGGTCCATATTAATACTCGTAGTTTTGTAAAGAATACTTTTATTAATCTACACAAATAACAAAATATTTTATTGTCCAATACCCTAATTGCGTAATACACTATCAATCAAAATCTCAATAATTTTGAAGGATATTGCTAATCCATTGCTTCATATGTTCGAAAAGTCTGCTCAACAACGTAAATAACGCAATGATTGTCGTTGAACTGTCAAAATTAAAGCCATTGCTAATAAAAGTGTGTTACGCAATTATCCTGCTGAATGATATGGATAGAAAGGGGGTGACTACTGAGACGACGGCTAATGGAGAAGTATGGAAGAAAAAGATATGTTGCGCCGACCCTAATAAAGTGGGATTAGCAGGAGAACTACGATGACACTTATCTCTATCTAATCTAACTAGCCTGTATTGTCCCACTGCAGGGCAAAGGCCTCCATCTCCCTTTTCCACACAATTCTGTCTTGCGAGTGCCGACCAGTCCTTACGGTAGGAGTCAACCTCGTCCCGCCATCTTCGTCTTACAGTTTAGGTCTAAAGTATATAATTGGATTATTGAACCATCGTTACGCAGTTGACGCAGTGCTATTGAAAATGTTATTGCTACTTGCACAGGGCGCTGAAAACAATATATAAGTAGATAATATTTTATCGTCCAGGCAGGTTCAATGTTTACAGGTTAGCACCAAGATTAGATGACATGACTAGCTTAAAATATTACTTACACCTAGGTTGCAAGATATTATTTGCTACTGAGTCCCAATTAAACTAGACAGTCTGTGTCTTGGGGGTAGGGGTACGTCAAAAAAATCTTTTAAATTCTTTGGTGACAAGAATTATGTATGACCAGCATACTGAAACAATTGTTGATGTGTGGTTCTTTCCTCAAAATACCATTTCAGACACCAATCTACATGGTCTTCACATGATCTGACCAAGATTTTGTCAGGACTTTAAAAGAGACTGTCCTCTCAGTTTGTTTCGGCCTTTCTTCTCAGAGTAGTCAGTCAGATATAGGAAACGCCGACCTCATCTAAGATTGACGTATAAAAGTGTTTGTACAATTTTTACATTTCTATGGTACAAACCTACTTACAGAAAATAAATAATTTATCATTTTCTTTGAGCAGCCAACCTGGCTGACCGGCTGATTGATATTTTTTCCCATTGCATGTTCTCACTAAAACAATAGCCGACTCAAACGAAGCTGCTAAACTATAAAATAGTTGAAAAAGTCAGTTTACGCATTGCGCTCATGTAAACCGATCGGTCACTTATACCGATTAAGTACTTAACTATAAAACCACAGATTAACAAGGCTTCATATTATGCCAACATTAGTTATACAGTACAGAAGGGGCTCGTGGCTAAGTAATAACAGCCGCACGGGTCGATCGATCAGGTTAAGCTACGCAGGCCGTGGATGGGTGACCATCTTTAGTTACCGAGAACCCTCCGTGCCTCGGGAAGCACGTCAGTGCTTTCGAGGCACGGAGGGTTCTCAGCGGCTAAACAGCCAACAGCAGCAGTTGGTCCCGGCTGTCATTCGTGGATCTTTGACAGTCGTTACGGGTCGTCAGAAGCCCGAAAGTCTGACAACCAGTCTTACCAAGGGTTATCGTATTACTCAGTAACTGGGTTGTGGAGGTCAGATAGGCAGTCGCTCCATGTAAAATACTGGTACTCAGCTGCATCCAGTTAGACTGGAAGGCTAGGCAGATGATTAGTTATATACAGTATACTCACATACCTATATATGTAGTTAATTATCTATTGTTTATAAATCACCGGTATCTATTTACATAGTGTTTTGTATGCAAAGGTATGTTTTCTATTTATTCAATAGCTGAACGAACATTGTATTTTATTCAGAGATTTTTTTAAATAACAACGGATAATATTGTTCTGTTCGCAATAAAAACATGACAAAACAAACGTGCAGATGGCATACAATAATAATGTTAAATATCACTTTATAAACTGACGCTACAGGCTGTACAAAATATAAATAATTCAATATTTGTGCGTTGGTCAGTTTTATTGAAAATTCGCGTCAAATGCTGAAGATAAATGAAAATAATGTATATTATGTAAGTAGGTTTATACTCGTAAAACACTTGCACATTAAATGATAAATGATTTTATTTCTGTTAAGTACCTAGTAGGTTTGGCCAAAAACTTTGACATGTCAATCATATTTTTAAAAACTAGATGAGGTCGGCCGTTTCCTATCTGACTACTCTGAGAAGAAAGGCCGAAACAACTCAGAGGTCTGTTGTGACCTCTCAAGCTCCGCTAATGAGACGCAATTGATTTTCTATTGTTTCGTATCAAATAGGATACACGCGGAGCTTGACGAGTTAAAGTAATCTTGGTCAGATCATGTGAATACCGTGTAGATTGGTGTTTGAAATGATCTTTTGAGGACAGAACCACACAGATTGAGTGTATCTGTCCAGTCAGGGCAAGCATTTGTCAGTAACCATGCAGCGTTAATAATATTTTTAAAACTACAAGGTGAGATTAGCGTCTGAAATGATCTTTTTAGTAAAGAACCACCCAGATTTGAGTGGAGGTTGCATAAAGGCACCAGTGTTTTATTACTGCTGAAAACGACTGAAAAATACGATAGGTAAGTACCTTATTTAGGATCATCCACAACCCACCACCTGTGTTTCGAGGCAGTGAAATGTTTGCTCCTCTGCTTCCTCTTAGATCAGGGTGCTAAGTTCGGACCTATTGACTTAACTTGTGCTTAGACATGTTCCCGTCTCTATCATGCACTTGTTGTTTGACAATTGTGCGACAGTGACAGGAATATCGCTTAGCCAAAGAATGTCTGTCCTCCCGCAAAAAAGTTAAGAAAACATTCCTGGAATTCCACAATTTTACTATTTCTTTCTCACAGTGAGTAAGAATTTTCGGTCCATTGCCTCTCATATCTTCGCAGCATCCAGCCATTTTGTATTTATTTTGCTATTGCCTTTATGCACTATTCCGAGAAAAAGCGTGTGAAGCGTAGATAACGTGATAATAACGAGAATCGTTTCTTTATTGTTTAATTACGGTGTAGTGAGATGGAAATTTTCTAATAGGAAAAGTAGAGGGTTAATTATTATGACCTTGGAAAGAGGACTTACTATTATTTCCCAAGAAATAGCTGTAACAGTATCACTGACAAGAAGAGTCCGAGATGTAGTAAATTGTTGTTTACAGTAGCAGCTGATTCGGTAAACATTACTTTCTTAGTACCTAGTAATTGACGATGTCATCATTGAAGTTTTTTCCCCATGTAATAGTGATGTTTGTGTGGCGGCGTCTATATCGCCACATGCGAATTACGCCTCACTGTAACGTCACGCAAAAATCCTGCATCACGCAAGCAGAGTTTACCGCGCATCTAGCATGATATATACAACGTCCCATCATCAACCGTCGGGCAGTTGCCCACCAGACACAACACTCCCTCTGGTCGGAGGATCCTCCCTTTTCTATGGAGGATGAGTGAACTGTGGACCTGTTCCTCATACCGCTATATTTGAATGTTATTGATAACAAGCTGATATCCAGCCGTAGATGAATTGTACTATGCCTATAACCTTCGCGCAAGATGATTGAAACTCTGTAAGTAACTGCTATAAAAACAATATGTTTTACGAACAGCTCAAATATTTAAAAGTAACTTAAATAATATAATAGATTGTATGGACATGCCAAAGAAATCGAAGACTTGTGCCATTTAAGTACCAACCTACGATCTACCGACTGGGCCCGCGTGGTGGATTACGGCCCACTCCCTCTCACAGAGAGGAGACATGTGTCCCAACAGTGGGAATATTATAGGCTGATTATGCATGCATGTTATGCACTCAATTTTGTCTAAGGTTCAATGCACATGAAAACTGCTATTTAAAATACCAGAAAACTCATCGCCTCAATGCAACTCGCATTACTAATTGACACCGCGTCCACTTCGCTACACAAAACAGATATCATATGAAACACGTGTCTGTAAACAGATGCGTATGCGTCGGAATTCCAAATAAGCCGCAAGGTCGGAGATCGGAGATAAGCGTCGTAACCGTCCAGACAATGGTCGGTTCCTATAGTATGAGTGTACCATATACCTACGGAGACCAGGGTCCTTCAAAAGTGCCTACCTCATTACCTTATACCTCTGTCATACAAGAGAGCCCCTTGTGAAAACGTTTATATTTGAATATCACTGAAAACGCAAACTTTTGGGAATGAAGACCATCTTGGCTCTGGTTTTATTTATTAACCATTTATGTTCACACATATGTAAACAAACAAGAAGAATAATACAGTAAAACAGGCACAAAGGTTAGGCTTATTTTAAAAGAAGCCTCTTATCTCTGTCTTTTATATATATATCTCTCTCTCTAGTATTGTTTTTTGGAACTTATGGAGAGGATTGCATTAACACTATCGAAATCCCAAATAAGCAGTGTACTCGTAACCGACGCTAATTATGACCAGGGTTAAGTTGGTGGATGATGAGCCCCATATACGGACCAGGGCCCTTCAAAAGTACCTCAAAACATACCAGGTTATTGCCAAACCGCAGGGTCCTTTATAAAAACTGAGTAATGCTACTAACCAAGGAGATTTAGCACGTGGCACCTAATACTTCGGCCTTAGTTTGTTCCCTGTCTAGACTCTAGACTATCGCTCCTAAAGACCAAAATAGTTTAAGTAGACATTGTTACCTATAAAAGAACAATGGTTACTTTGGTAACAAACTTTCTTGTTGTCCTTTTCAATCCTTTTGAGGCAGACATCCATAAACGTGTATTTACTGTAATTGGGAACATAATGACTTCATTAACATGTTATGTAAGCATATGAGTCATTTGAAAAGGTCAGGGGAATTGCATTGTTGTCGTTTTGCCATAATACTTACTCTTTCGTGCCAAAATTTTAAAATCGGTTTACCGAGATTTCGGCGTCGGTTTGCCAAGGGCATTTGTCAGGGTATGAGAGTGATACGTGTATTTGTTCCAGTCTTTAGTATTATGAATTAAGTTAATAATATAAATAGATTTTTATTATACATACATATTTTAATGTTGGCTTGTATATTCTAATAGAGAAGTATGGAAGAAAAAGATATCAGCGCCGGCTTTCGCTGAAAACCAGCGCTGGGGCTCTGTCTTGCATAGGGTCGCAGCATAATGCTGAGCGATAGCCGTTTTGCGTGGATGTGACGCTTGTTTCCCTTACCTTCTCTTTTTTATTTTTTTTTTGTTTATGTTCTTTTTTGCGTCATGTTCACTGCAAATAAACGTATTTTCTTTTTTTACATGTTGACAGACATGTGCATTATATTTTTGAATAAATTTTATTATTATTTATTATTATGTTGCGCCAATTCCAAATAAATTGGGATAAGGGCAGGAGAATGATGCTGATGAGCTTGTGTGTATTAAAAAAGCTTTTTTATTAATTTAAATAAATAATGTAAACTATAAAAAAAACTGGCCAAGTGCGAGTCGGACTCGCGCACCAAGGGTTCCGCACAAATTTGTAGGTATGTAACTAGAAATTTACGGTTTTCGGATTTTTTTCTTTACTTGTGCTAAGTACATGAAATTGCTTCTTGCCAAATTTTATAATTCTAGGTCAACGTACCTATAAATTCTGATTCTCCTGAGAGTGTCGAAATATGTTTTTTGCGGCATAAACGGCCGTATCTTTTATTTATGTTAACTTAGAAGTTAGATTTTTTTCACAGCTTCAAGGGACTGTAGACCTGAGTATTCAACTTGATACCTCCACGCGTTCCCGAGATAAAGGGTCTTGACAGACAGACAGACAGACGGACAACGTTGAAAGTCTATTAAAGAAATTGGACAGATTGTAGTAGCTTGATGTGCTGGCGTCTGAACATAAACACCGATGCTAATTTCTTGATTACGGGGTTGTGTAATAAGGTAAGGTAAAAGTGATCCTATAAGGGTTCAGTTTTTCCTTTTGAGGTACGGAACCCTAAAAAAATACTTCAGTCAGTATGTTTTCAGTTAAGTACCCTATCAGGGGTTAAGTTTCTTCCTCGTAAAGGAGGGGTGGTCATTTAGTGAACTTCTTAGCCGAAAATAATATCAGTTTCGTCCAAAAACAGAACATAAGCATTTGACAATAAAACTTAACGTTGCTATTTGGGACAAATAAAAGCTTGGCTCCATAAGGGCAGTTCCTATTTGATAACATAAAAATGAATAGACAGTCATCAAATATAACTGCCTCGGTAATAGAGAGATGTTGGCCATTTACTTTTTTATGAGGCCAGGTTTACGGCTGTCAGCCAAATATAGTTAACAATATGAGTGTAAATTATTTGATGAGAGTGAAAGAAATGAAACGTGTGGTCAAACCCTTGGCGGAGGTGAGAGAGGATGTGAAGTAGACCTTTAAACATTTATTAACACTCGCTCGAGAACACATGCACAAGATGTTGGCAGATTCGTCTCAGAATTGAGTTGTCGTAGGGTTTCTTGTTTATGTCTCATAACTTTTTTTATATTATGTTGTATGTATGTATTTATTCTTATATCTTTAATAGATATTTTCTTATTTTTTTTTCTGTTATTGCACCTGCTGCGTATTGTCTCTGCATCATCCTAAGGTAGACTGGTAGAAAATGCCCAAGGCATTAAATCCGCCTTTGTACAGTTTTTACTTGTGCATAAAGTATTAATAAATAAATATTAACGAGAAAGTATCAAACATAAACTTAAACCATACAAAAACTACAGAACGCCATCAGTTCATTTACGTTCATACATCTGGTCATGCACGCATTCCGGTTGCGAGTACTACGCACTTGATCTTCCTGAAGAACATCACTAATCAAACTCAAAGTCAAAGCATTTATTTCAATTAAACTGTTCCGGCTCTTTTGAACTGTCAAGAAGTCGTTCAGTCAGGAAATATGAAGGTGGTGCCCTTTCCAAAGCGTAGTAGGTACCTATGGAGAAGACCGGGCAAGAAACTCCATGGCCAATTGGCCACTTATAAATTATATTTTTACAAAAATATTAGTAATTATATGTGAGAACGACGATGTATAAACAAAAGACGTGCGCGTTAAAAGTAATAATACCTATATCCTTCAAGGTCGTGAAACGAGAAACTAGAAAGTGTCAAGAAATAATAATATATTTCTATTACAAGATTAATAAGACCGGCCCAAAGGAAAATAAATATTTGGCTAAGCCTAAGCTATCGTATTTCTACCTTGGGCCTTAACTTCTAAGATGATAAATATTGGACGTTGTAGAACTTGGATATAATAATGTAATACCCAGTTTACCCTAGGGTTACATGGGTCAAACCACAAGGATAATAAACTAAGCGGCTAGGAGATAGTCACTCGGGATATCATGTTGAAGGGTCTAGATCAATTTCTGTGAGCATAATGGAGTAACAGATGATCTAATCTAACATAGATATAGGAAAAGTTTACACATAACCAATTAGTATTTTGACATTTTAGTAAAATCCGTCGTCATCTATTTTGTTGTCTTTAATAATGAGTGTTCTTTAGCAATTGACAAAAAAAAAATGGCTAAAAAGTGTTATTATGATTGTGAAATGCGTACCAAATTTTGGGAGTGGATAAAGAGGGTGATGATGATGATGATGATGATGATGATGATGGGGCTCCCTTTTCCGCACTTAGACTCCTGGATAAAGAGGGAAAGGAAGGTCAAAGAAAAGACGGATGGATGGATTGTGTTAATTGAGGAATGATATGAAAGAGAACGGAGTGAATGATACTGTGACAGTTGACAGGGGAGAATGACGTGACATGGGACAAGAGCAGGAAGATGATGAAGCATAGCATAATCGGACACAGGCCTCCTCTTTATGAGAGGGAGTGGGCTATAATCTACCACGCGAGCCCAGTGCGGGTTGATAGATGTCACATGTCTTCGAATTGTTGGCTGTAGGTCATGCTGGTTTCCTCACGATGTTTTCCTTCACCGTTTTGAGAACACAACAGCAACTTTACAACAGCTAATATGTCGATGAGGTTACCAGCCTCTTGCCTAGAAACACTAATAAGATAATGTGCAATTTCCTTCAGTCAGTTAAATATTACTCGTGAGAGGATGTTATGTTTCTGATCTAATTTATATTTCCTCCACCATATTCTTATGGAAATGTTATCGTTATAGGTTAATTTTATTAAAAGTGGTCTGGTTTATGATTGCTGTGGGTGTATAAAAGGACTATTATGTGATCACGTTTGTCGTTATGTCAATGTCAAGTTAAGGTGCGTGCTGACTAGATTGATGATTTCGATGTATAAAAGACGTTCAAATAACGCATGTATTTTTAGTGATGTATCGTATCATTGCGATTATATCGATGAAACAATACTTACCTGGAATTTACGTTGTGACAGGGTTTTTTATATTCATTTAGTAATTTACTTCGCTTTAAAAAATGAAAAGTTTTATTTTCAAACTAGGCTGAGAATCAGCACTTTTTGAGTGTCAAAATTACATAAGACAGTTCCCTGAAACGCCCTTTACCAAAAAGGCGGGCGTTTTAGGAAGCCACACAAACACACTTACCTACAGTAGAAAGTGGTCTTCCTAGAGTTTTAACTCTGAAGAAGAAGTGGCGCAACAACTTGTTATGTTTTGAATTTATATTTCTGCTTCACTATTACGAAAGTTTATCAAACATACACTCAACAAAAAGCTAACAAATTGTTATCAAAGCCACGCGTGCGTGTAATTCGAGTGACAGATTAACACATAGCGTAGTATCAGTTTTTATCCCACACGCTGTTTCAACAAGAAACTAATACTGCGCTACCAGGAATACATATTTATGTATTTACATAGATAGGGTTCCGAAAATATATTTTTTTTTGTTTTTTATTTACGAAGTTTCAACCTTTTTTTACAAATTTGGTTGTAGTTTCAATAAAAACAATTATTTTTTCATTTTGATTTCTGTTAATTACTGTTGAATTCTAGAGCTATCGTGTAAACTTATAGTTTTTTATGTAAATTTAGAGCTTTTGAAGAAAAAGTTAGCTCTTCTCTATTTTAACCCTAATTTTTTGCATAATAATGCAAATTCAGGAGCGATTTTGTAAAAAAAAATGTCCTACTAAAATGGTTAAAATTATAATATGTTATAGTAAATTATCTGGTATATCTAATCCTTAACGGTGGACCACTGTTTACGACACACCCTGCGTAACGGTAACGTAAACAATTCACGGCACAAGTTTTTCAAATATAACTTAAAAATAATTATAATCGATGACCTCGCAGCCTAATTAATGATCTTGTTTTATTCTCTTTTTGTGGTTTCGCAGAATCAACCTAGAAAACCACAAAGACGTTAAAAAAAGAATAGCAAAACAAAAGATTCACCATTTTATAGTTAACATTAACCTTGATTTTATGGGTGATTACAAAATTTTATCGATTTCAACGTTACTGCAAATGACGCAATTAGCACTAATTCTTTCGGAAAAACGAGTAGGCGACACAGATATAGAATGTTTTATTGATCAGGGCAAAAAGAACGGCGTTTTATGACCCATATTAGAATAATAATATCGATACATCGATACAGCTGGCGGGTAACGTCCGATAACAATGGGCTCGTGTTCTCAAATTATATGGATGATTGTGTGGTAATTTAGGCTACTTTATTGATTTTTATGTAATTAGGACTAGTGGTCATTTTGTGTTTAGTTTAACACATGTTCCACTTCCAAGGAAAAAGTACCACGACCGCCGTACAATATTTAACACTAAATATTTTTTTTAAAGAGCCCTTTAATTTTTAACTTTATTTTATTTTTATTATTTTTTGTTATAATTATAGCGGTATCTACAACGCCACATGCGAACATCGCATCATACTGACGTCACGCAAAATCCTGCATCTCGTAAGTAGAGTTTACCGCGCAACTTGCATAATTAACAACGGCCCGGCATGAATCATTGGGCAGTAACGCCAGACACAACACCCGTCTGGTCGGAGGATCCTCCCTTTTCTATACATAGAGTATGAGTGAACTTTACACCCTGTTCCTCATACCTCTATATATAACGGACATAAGTAGTAGTACACACTCTGTGTGAAAATTTCAACTGTCTATCTATTACGGTTTAAATGATACAGCCCTGTGGCAGACGGACGGACAGACAGCGGAGCCTTAGCAATAGGGTCCCGTTGGCACCCATTGTGTAGGGAACGCTGAAAAATATATTTTATTTAACACTTCTGGCTAGACGTGATTTTGTTTTTCTACTGCTTGTTAAGACCCAGGGGTCCTACCTTGATAATCTAAAATCCTCCAAAACCTACTAAGCGAGCGAAAGTGATGCAATTACTTTTGAAACGCAAAAGAAGAGTGATGGCTATAGTGTGCGTGCGCTCAGAATAAAACAAATGAATTCAATTTAAAACTACTTTGAGTAAACTTTGATATGATAATTCTTTATGTTTTAAAGTAAATTCCATTGAATAACTCTTAAGCGTTACGCTGTTATGTCGAAAAAAGTAAAAAAAATAGATATTATATAACTTTGCAATTTTTTTGTATCGTGAAAAAATAATTGAATCGTGTACGCCTTTTACATGATACTAGATCAAAGAGTGAAAAAACATATACCGAAATGTTAAATCCCTATTCCACGTACTTAACAAGTTACACGAAATAGAAAAACCACATTGGGAGTGCAAAAAGAAGGTTTAAAGTGGTGCATCTTGCAATATTATTGAAGTTTTGTTATAAGACAATTATCGACGAATTCGTGAACAAAAGATATTTAACTAATTAATCAGCTTAGGTAACAGTGACTCAGTAGAAAAATGCCTTGTTTTTCGTCAACACAATGACATTGTACGGATCGTTACGCAACTGACGTATTCGTCGATCTATTTGATGAATTGTTTACTTTGCTAGTAAATAAGAACTGTTTTTGATGTATTGGATTATTTTTCTAATAAATACTTTTTTGTTTGTTTCAGGTATGTACCAGTGGTGTTCAGAGAGTGACAGTGCTTTCGTCTCTTGAAAACAGTCTGATACCATGTATAGCCCGATTCAAATTTTATGGCGGCTCTGAAGTGCGCTGCTCGCTGCGCAGTCGCTCACCCCTCACCCCCGCTGAAACGAGAATTTGTTACTGCGCAGCGACTCGCCTCATGTTCGCAACCGTCATAAACGTTGAATCGGGCTGTAGCAATGGTCAAAGTGGTTGACAAAAACAGGTTTGTTTTGAAGAGTTGTGGGTTACTTGACGTATGTATCTATCCACATAGAAGTAGTTAGTTTTGCATTTCTTAAAGCTTCAGAAACAGTGAAGTTTTTGAGGAAGCCTAATTGTACCTTTGTATAAAATTTAAGAGCTTAGAAAACGGTGGCTGGTATAAATGCAGGTGTTTCCAAAAGTTATTTCCGAATCCATAACAACTAATAATTGTCGTTGTCTTATTGGTGGATCTACCCATTGGTACCACCCACTCCCTCTCACAGAGAGGAGGCCTATGTCCCAGCAGTGGAAACATTATAGGCTGATTATGCTATTGTCTTATTAAAAAAACAAACATTTAAAAGACAAACTTACCTCGATTTCTTTTGAATCAAAATTCTCTTCATGCTCGTAAGTCTCGTAACACATAGTCACCTTATATATCTCAATACACATACATAATGTATGTGCACAGGTGATAAACACTCCATTTTCATTACCTACATATGTAGATAGCGTCTGCTTTAGATTAGGGCTGCCAACGATACAATACAACTCTTTTACACCAATGAATTAAAAAAAAAAAAAGTTTTTCTGTTTGTAGTAAGTCGTAGATAGGTACTGTAGAGGCTATCTATTGTAGCCTTACCCTTGATAATGCAGGCCGGTCATAACTGACGGCATCTGCTGTTCGAACGTTCAGGCGTGTGTCAAAGATTTAAATTAGGTTTGACTTGTCAGATAGGGAGTGCTAGTTTTATCGTTGTACAGTAAGCTTCTCCTAAAATAAATGCTAGTTAAAGCTTATCGCTTTTTAATAATATATTCCAAGCACACGTCGTAGCTAGGCACCCCACAGTACTTACCCGTGTTTGTTCCATATTATGTTAAGAAGTGAACTGAATACGTTTATTGGCCTTTTATATGAAAACTTATTTGAGACAAAATAAAGGGCGAATGAAAAAGAAATATTGGGAAAAATTAAAATGTCCTTTAGGACTGAAAATCATCATTATAATAAAATAAATAACAATCCCTCTTTTCATAAAGACATCACGGGGGCGACCACGGTAGGGGAAATGAGTTGCTTTCTATTTTACAAAAATGTATAGGTACTATACATAAAACTTATCTAAAGAAAGCCTTTTTTCTTCTCTATCCTAAGGCAAGCTAAGCCAAGCTTGAACTTTAAGACCTCTCTCGCAGTCTCTCTAAACAGCAGGTACTTATATCTATCTATACTATAATAATAATATTATAAAGAGGTAATGAGCTTTGTACCTATTTTTCTGTTCTGTTTTTTCTTGTCTGTTTATATATGAGTGTACATAAATGGTAAAGTAAATAAATAAATGAGGAATATTCGGTTAGCTGGACCCGGTCGCTTCTGGACCCGCGGGTCCAGTTGACCACATCATTTATTTTCTGTATTTTTATTGGTTAACTGGACCCACATTTAAAGAGGAACTACTGATACGATTCCGAAAATCCCGTCACAAATGGGAAGCTTCAGTACTGTCCGGTGACGTAGGATACCTATATTTTATGTTAAAAAAGACATTACAGACAAGTCGCAAGCAGAAGCTATTGTAAAAATAAATGTTGCCAACCCTAGCGGCTTACTAATACATGGGCAAGCGAGTGCCTTCTCCACAATGGAGGGCGACAAAGTGCAGATTAAGCACTTTTCTTTCGTAAAGACCGGAGCCACAATAGGGTTACGGGGATCGGCAGAAATCGATTAAAAAGACCTCTCGATTGTAGGAGGTGTTCACTCTTTAGGTAGGCTTTATGACTTACAAAACTGAGAAGGTATTTTGAAACCTGTCATTGTTTTGGATTTTTGGTTCTTGGAGTAAGTTCTTTAATTTCGCGATTGGTAATCAAAGTAGGTAAGTATCAATACCGGTGAGGTCTGCGTAAACGGCAAGTACGAATCATAATTATTATTCTATAGAGTAAATATTCTCACTTCGATGGAATAGAAAGACATAAATTGGTATACTTACAAGAGAAAAAAAAAACAAAAATAAAAAAAATCACTTATGCAAAAGATTGTTAATTAAATAATCATTACCAACACACGGAAACAAAAAAAAAAAAAAACAAATGTCGGTTGCAAAACCAATCTTGTGCCGACTCAACAAAATTAATTAAAAATCGCCAAAGCGATTTGAACCCAATTACGCAAAGCAACATTTTTTTCCTCAATCGAAAAGGTAATTAATTAAAAATAGCCTTCACTTAAATCTATATTTCAAATATCCGAAGCCTCATTTTAATTAAGGTTCCAATTAAAAAGTTGTGTAAGTTTTTGTGCTTCGATAACACTTCAATAGCCGTAGCAGTGTATCAGTGGCCCTGCGAATTGTGGAGAGACTTTATAGCGGTGTCCACAAGGTAGGGACCATAGATATCAGAGTGGGGACACTTCCAGATTTTAAAATTATTAAAGCTGCGTAGCCGAGGTCTAGGGAACGCTGGCGTGATGATTTAAAGGCGATTATGGGGGATTGGCCGAAGAAGTCAACACACTGGAAAGAAACCTGACTTTATACTGATGTCCACAAGATAGGGATATTTTCAGATTTTAAATTCTTAAAGATGCGAATGCGACGCCGAGGAAGGCCTAGGAAACGCTGGCGTTTATGGGAAATTAGTCGGAGAAGGCAAAACACAGGGAAGATACTTTGGAAAAAACAGATGGAAAAAAAAATAAGCCTGCTAAGCTTAAGTGGGGTTCGGCCAGACATAGCAAAGCCCTCAGCCAATGTTGTTTGCCGTAGGTACGTTACATTAGCTATGGGTTAAAAGGACCACCGAGTGTATTGCACGCCGGTCGACTTTGTGGCAGAGGGAAGGTGAGAAGCTCACAATGATGGTGGAACGAGCTTGATGTTTACCGAAAGGACTCGCCTACTTTGGCAATGGACACAAGTGTGTTGCAAGGCAGAGAAAGCCCTACAGTCGGACATAGACGAGTGTAGAGGTTTGAGGCACAGGGTGTATAGATTTTTTTTTGTTTATTTGCTGATTGGGCCCGCTCTTGACCTCGATCACGCTTGATGGAAAGCGGTGGATGAGGTATATGATGAAAAAACACAGCAGGCTGCATGACACCGGACGCCAGTGGGAGGGTGGTCACAAACCAGGCGGGCGTTAGCCCTACCACCGCAAGGGAAAAATTGACCAGTCAAACAAGGTGTTGGGTGTGACTGTCCAGGATGTGCCGAGCGCTCGGTTCAGTTGAGTAACTAGCGGGACAAACTGCGCTACACGAGGAGGCTTCTTCATGCATCCCAAAAAGTTCACTCATACTCCATAGAAAAGGCAGAATCCTTCGACCAAACGGGTGTTATGTCTGGTGGGCTACTGCCCAACGATTGAGGTCGAATATATGCAGGATTTTGGCAGACGTCGCGTCGGTGTGATGCTTAGTTCGCATGAGGCTAAATAGAATTTAAAAACACTTTGAAGTATCTAAAGATCACTCCGGTAATCATTCGGTTGAAAATTTTGTGGTACGCTAATCGTCAGTTAGAATTTAGATCATTAACAAAGTCATATAGGAACATCTAGCAACAGTTACAGGAATCAGATAAAAAATACTTATAGAAGTCATACCAATATCGTATTACGATAACCAATCCACTTATAACCAAAAATAGTTACTTAACTAATAATATCCGGAACATCACTCCATATTGCCAATAACGATGGCCCATATTCACCTATATTATTCCTGACCCAATCAATCTGCCTAGCCTTTTCCTAACTTAGTTGGGGCCGGCTTCCAGTCCAACCGGATGCAGCTGGTTACCAGTATTTTACATGGAGCAACTGACTTCCACAACCCAGTTATTGGGTAACACGGTACCCCTTGATAAGACTGGTTGTCAGACTTTTGGGCTTCTGACTACCCGTAACGACTGTCAAAGGTCTACGAATGACAGCCGGGACCAACTGCTTAACGTGTTAGCCAAGGCACAAAGGTAGTCTCGATTTTTAACGGATGGTCACCCATCCACGAATCGACCACGGCAAGCGTAGCTACCGCGTACCTTCGATCGACCTGTGCGACTATTAAGCCCCTACATTCCTAATATTATCCCCGACCCATATTATCCTTGAAAGTCCTCAGCACTTAAAAGTAATCATGGCGACCCTACCCCACCTTCTATCGGGCAAAATATTCAGCAAAAACATGAAAGGAACTTTTAAATTGGAACGTAACTTAAGCTGAGAAACTTTAAAAGAGGTTTTGCTTGGAATTGATACAGGCCAGTCCAAAATTAATTAGGACTTTTATGAGAAGGTATAGTTAAGACGCCAATTTTCCGTGTTGTCCAATTCAAATCACACAGCTATCATCCTTTGATGGCTTGACAATAAGCCATCAAAGAATGATAGATGTGATTTGAATTTACAAATTGAAGTCGATGTTTAATTTATGTAGCAATAGTTTTCCCTGATTTGACATCCCAACAATAGGACTTTTTAATTAATCTAGTGATAATAATTGATTAAAATTATTTTAAATGAAGTTGGGTATTTTAAATTTTGTATTGTGTTTTGAAGGACTGTACAGCTGTCAGTCGTCAATTCGTCATTCGACACGCAGAGACAAAACTGAATGTATTTTAAAACTACGTAGAAGCTGAGTAAAAAGTAGTTTTTTCACCTTTAACGAACTTTTATTTTTTATAAGCAGAAAAGGTCCTGTATGGTACAGGAACAATATGGTTGGTATTTTTAATCCAAAAGAAAAACCTCAGATCTGGCTATGAAATATAACATGCATAGTTAACAACGTAAATAAATATTTTATGTACCACTTGTGCCTGCGGCTTCGTCCGCGTGGAAGTCTGAAGTTATTTCACATGATCCTGCTACCGCATACCGGAATGAAAATATTTATACTCTATTTCCTAACGTAGGTCTATGTGGCAAAATCCTCTTAAAAAAAAACGTGATAATGTATCAGACACAATTACTTTTGCATTTAGGTATAATATTTTTGTTTAATTCAAAACTATCAACTTTTTATTGTTTTGTATTTCCATAATATATATATCCATAATAGATGATAGACTTATTAAGAATAATATACTCGTGTATATTAATAAAAAAGAAGGAAAAGAATTATAGGACATAAAAAAATTCGTCCGTATCGCTGTCAACAGGAAAAAAAACCCATAAGGCTGGCAGCATTTATAATATTAGTATGGATTCAGTCTGCAATAACGTTAATTAATACAGATTTCATGCTCTTTTTCCGAGCAGGCGGAAATCCAGATAATATCTTACAATAAGTGCGCTCAGATTACTCAATAGCTGAGTGCTCAGATTAAAATGAAAGCTTTCACTGATCTTCGTGTAATAAAAACGCTTAGCAGTGAACGGGAACATTATGAGATTAATAATACAGTAGGATTTTTTTGAAAAGACAGTCTTGGACAACATATAGTTGACTGTGACATAGATGGCTTATTTATTCCCTAATCATTCGTTTGAGAAACGAAATAAAATTGATGATTTGCGAGGGAGCCGAAATTGACATGACTGTAGTAAGAAATGAAAGGGATTATACCTAACGTTTGGGAAGCTTAACAGAATCCTTACCCAAAGAACTCCATCTTGGTAATTGCGTAACACACTATCAGTAGCAATGCTTTCATTTTGATAGTTCAACAGCATTCATTGCGCTATTTACGTTGCTGAGCAGTCAAATTTTTCGAACCTATGAAGCAATGGATTAGAAATATCCTTCAAAATTATTCAGATTGAATTGATAGTGTGATAGCAATTAGGGTGCTGAATATTGCGTAAAATCGCCAACAAATTCTAACTTGCCAAGAGTGCCTATCTATATATATTATAAAATTTAAAGTCCTGACTGACCGATATATGTATATCAACGCACAGCCTAAACCGCTGATCCTATAGACATTCAATTTGGAGAGTGCGTTCTTTGTAAGGAGCAGGTATTCAATAAGAAAGGGTTTTTCGAAATTCCACCCCCGGGTGAAAGTTCACGAGGACAAAGTCGCGAGCAGAAGTTAGTATGGTACATAATTAGTAGCGATAAGAGTGATACGACGCGACGTTTAATTAATTTACAAGAATACCACCGAAAAACACATCGACTGTACATACACAAGCACCGGTGATTACACTACCAGTACGTTCACACTATCACACATCAACAACATAGTCCAAGCCGCGGATCATTCAGGTGTAACACATGAAAATTCACTTTCTCGCGTGGAATCTCGCTTTCCGGAATTTTTAATATTTTTTCTAATGTTTTGGACATTGTACATGTTTCTTGACGTGTCTACGAGACGTTTGTCACGTTTGTGATTGCTTTTTTTTTAAACTTAATTCGCAGTTTGATTGGTCACGCGATCCTTTGATGTCCATATATTAATTTGTATTTGAATTAGGGGCCTTTGTTCCAGCCGTTTCAACTGATTTGTTGTTATCGTTCGCTGGTTTGACTTCGGCTGTGAATACGTCTTCGTTTTCTGGAGTCAATTAATTAGCATGACGTTTGGGTGTCGGATTAGTTGCACGCGCATCTTTGTCAAATGTTACAAAACGTGTGAGAAAAATTTGAATGGTCTGATGCTCAATTCTAAAAAGTTTTTACTTATGTCCGTTTTCATTAACGCTCGGTTCAGCGGCGAAAGTTGCAAATCTGATAGCGCGTTTTTATACATATAGGCTATCATTTAGGTGTCATCTAGAGTTTGTGAAAACAGTCACACTCCTTCTTTTCTTTGACAAAAGTTAAAGAGATAGCCACAACAAACTCGTTTGCAGTTCTTAGTAGTACTTTTGTAGCTCGAAGCCTGCTATGGTGTCATGTTGCCAAATTCTAAAGCAAAGTCTCGTACTTCTATGTAGAAGTGCGTTTACCTTCGAGGAAGGGTATTTCGGGTAAAGGTTCTATCAGTAACCATGTATTTTTGAGAAACGAACATCGGCAGGGTTTACTTACAGCTACAACAAGGCATTCTTTCGTTTAATGGTGTTTCGTCATACCATTGCAAGCTCATATGCATGTTGTTTCTTTGATTTTTTTCTTTGATGTTTCTTTGTTTGTTCTAACCATCAATTAATAGAACAAAAAAATCAGCTGTTCCCTACATTTAGGTATGTTCGCATAACTCGTCAAAATGTAGGGATCAGCTGATTTTTTTTTCATGATTTCAGATTTGGTCCCATAGTAAAATATGTTCATAATGATGAGTACAATGACCCCTTAAGAGGAAAACGGTGATTAAAAATTCACCCTGTGTAGTTGTTGGAGACATAACACAATAATCACATCAAGAAATCGATGATTTTATAATAGGTAATCAGTAGTACAAATAGCAAGGATGAGAAACCAGCATTTTCATTCATCGAAGACCAGTAAAACAAAACACGCGGATCTCGTGCTAAAACGATACGTTAACACAAATGTAAGTAATTGTTTTAAAAATCATATCGTTGTCGTAATAAGTCGACGATCGTAATTATTTTTTTAATCCAAATTAATCAATGTACAAATATAAATTGCTACGTTGCGTTTGTGCATCATAGCGATGGCAGGAATATAATGTTGTGAATACGACGCGCGACGCTTATAGGAAAAAAGTTGATGACCTAAAGCGCGGTCACTGTCGGACTACATAGAAAAGAAAGAGAAGCGCGTTGACACAACGCTGGTAATTTGTTGCAAAATATGAAGCAATTATGTATTTACAAAAAATATATTGATTAGACAAAAAAAAATAAAGCACTATTACGTTAATATGTTGCTTGTAGAATAATCTGATAAAAAATTAGAATGATTGCATGTTTATTAAGTATGGTTATTAATCGGTAAAAGTAACTTTTAGAGGTCTTCGTGATTTTGTTGAAATTAATTGTATTATGTTTTCATCACACTATCTAAACTAGAAGTATATCCTGAAGAATATCATATATTTTTCTGGTTTTGTTTACTGTAGTCGATCATCTTTTAGGCATTATAAAGTTTTTTTTTGCGTTTAGGTTCTGTAGTCCCCTTAATTTGCGGGAGGTTTACGGTCGGAAAGCAGGTCGATTTCTTACACAATTTCTTGGCACCTTATTTTCCTTTATTGAAGAAAGGAACAAAAAGTTATCGGTTGCAGAGAAATGGATAGACTATCAGCACCCTATTCTGTTCTTTAACACTGGTTCTGATAAAAAAAATTGGCAAGACTTCGTCTAAGACAAACATGGCTTAAATGGTTCTAAATTGTCTGTACTATTTTCGCCTTAAAGCTTTGCACCCATCTTCCAATCACCCTGTATTATCACAGTATCAAACATTAACGTAACACTGGAACAAAGCAAAACAAACAACATTTATCCAGTCGACGCGTTAATTGGCAACGGCCCGATTCCATCAAAATAGTCTTCAGGACTGTAATTAAGAAGAAAAATCACCGCAATTTCGTTGTGACTGCGCTCTTACTATGTGAGGGACAACTCGAAGGAAAGTCGCTCAGCTTTCACGTTTTTCGTGAAGGAAGATGATGTAAAACCTGACTAGTGTTTATATATCTACCGAAGTAAAGGCCTATTCAAACCTAAGCGGTATTCGCTGCCGCTGTGGGTAGAGGTAAACACTTCTGGGCAAAGGCGTCCCTTCTCTCTTTCCACTTTTCTCTAATATTAGTTTATAACCATTGACTGATAATATTCGTAAGAGCGGTTTCGCACTACTTCCGATCTGAATCCGAGAAATCAATCCGAATTGGAAATTATTCTAAATTCTGACGGATAGAGTTCGGATGTAGTGCGCAACCCCTCATACAAATAGGACTACGGTCACTTCGGACCGGCATTTTTCGGATTCGGATCGGACTTAGTGCGAAACCGCCTTAAGGCTAGTTTCGTGTCTCTCATAGTAAGCAAACAAAAACCACTCTAATTAAAAGCTAAAGTCAAACATATTTAAGGTGTCATTGCATTACTCCTTCATGTATATTCATTATTACATCTCGTGTTGAAACCAGAGCGTGTGTTAGGTGTTGAAACTCACAGTAGCAATATTTGAACAAAAAAGTGTTAGCGAAACGTAAGACTGATACAGATGTGTGAGATACGGTTGTAAAAATTGTTATTGCATTTGGGACCTATTTTGATAATTCTTTCATTAATGTGATCTACATACTTTCAGGAAGGTTTTAGGACTAAACTAATATTTATGTTCTGTCCTTTTCTTAATGAAATAGAAAGAAAAAGATGCACTGAACTTAAATTTAGTTTGTGAACAAGGGAATCGGCGCCACTGTCTGTTAATGATTGTTCTATTTTCTATGTTAGAGGATTTGGTTTCCGCACTTAGTCCTTCAAGTGGACCATTGTGCGTGGGCCACGGAGGCCGTCGGTGGTTATTCCAACCAGCCCACCTCCCCCCAGAAGATTTTTACATCTCCTGGCCTATTAAGAGCATCTGTGTAAGATCTGGGTGCCCCGAGGGTGTCTATCCTAATTTGGTTGACGCCTATGCATTCAACGGTTTCCTCAGCCTCCAAGCAAACTCTGCATAGAGGACTGTCCGTTTGTTGATGGTTTAGATACCCCTGAATACTTGAAGGTCGTCCCGAAAGACTGTGGAGGATGTTTTTAAAATGCTTTTCTACAGTCATACCAGAACTCATAGGATCTCGGACGAGGTATTTGAAATTCAAACTCACAATAACTCGCCTAAAGGACTATGCGAGCTCAAAAGACCCAAGATTCAGTTGTGTCTAGTGATTTGCTACACCTTTATCTAAAGAGATTTCCCCAATTCGGTTTCTCGCCCCGAAAATATATTGACACCGCAACCCATAGTAGTAGGTGTAAAAATATCGTGATCTCCAGAGCTCCGATAGACGGGGAAGCGATACCTCACAATGAAAGCGTAATGGCCGTGTTAGTCACTCCGCCATTGTGAAGGTAAGACCTCGGCTTAAAGGTGAGCGAGCCTGTATTGTAGCTAAATTGTGCCTAAGTGCTGTATCGAAGGGCTCAAATTATCACTTGAAGAAAATTACTCGGGATTTTCTGCAGCCGTTGATAAGTTATCGGGGACATATTTTGTTTGGAAGATTTTTAAAGTTTTTTTTTTCCATTGGTGATTAATATTTATTGTGCGTATAGGTAGATAGATAACTAACTATTTACACTAATCTACGATCGCGATTTATTTGCCAAAAATGTAAACAAATATGATTTAATGGAAAAATAACTTTAATTCCTACACAATAAAGTTCAATTTACGCTACAAGTTCAAACATTTTTATAACTTTTTCAATAGTGCTAGTCACTCTGAAATCAACTTAATTGTCATTGTAATAAAGTTGATATTTGTTTAACTTGAAATAGGGAGGGGGTGTACAGCACTGCGCACTTTTACTATAGATACTAAATTAAAAGGCGAATGGGCAGTGTGGCTTGCTGCCACGCACGGTCGTCCAGGGCCACATTTAGGATGGAAGTTAGTATGTTTCTAATAATTTGGTCTACTTTTTCTAAAAGTCGTAAGACCTCACCTTCCTTTATAAAGTTGTATGTGAAGTAATGATTTTATGTGTGGAATGAGGAATGATCCATACTAATATTATAAATTCGAAAGTAACTCTTTACTTTACCTTGTTCTATGTTGACTTTGTTCACGCCTAAACCACTGAACGGATTTCGACAAGGCGATAGATGGCATCCTAAGGAAGGACAGAGGCTACTTTTTGACCCGGTAGCACACAGTCTCTTTTAAAGTCCAAACATAATCATGGTCAGATCATGTGAGGACCATTTAAATTGGTGTCTGAAATTGTCTTTGAGGAAAAGGTGGAATTGTCCATTTAGTGCACGCATTTGTCAGGTAGATTTGAGTAAAAACAACAACCATCCTTACAATTTCGATATCAAACTGAAAATTACTCATTACAAAGTCCATCAATCAATTTAAGAATTCATCGCACGCGCATCCTGCGATGCGTTTGATTGCATCTCTGAGGATGTTAGGTATAAAACAACGTGCCTAGAATAATATAATAATTGTGACCGTCTAAGCTTGGTTAATTATTTTATTCTATGAGAAGCTATTAGCTATTAGGTATTGTTTGCCGAACGTGGTTTGGCAGCGCGACGAAATATGGCATCGGTACTTAGGTACGTTGTATAAATATTGATCTGCTTTTGTATGTTTTTGTTTGAGGATGTTGTTTACGGTTTATTACTAGCTTCTGCTCGCGACTTCGTCCGCGATATCACTTCGTCTTCGCTTAGGGTCAGTTCACACCGCGACGCGACGCGGTGCGTAGTTTTCAAGATAGCAATAGAATTATAGACCTTATATACTACACATAAAGGTACACAATTCAGTGAGGTGGGCCGCGCGGCGTCGCGCTGCGTAGCTCGACGTAGTAGACACCACCTCACTGAATTTTGTACCCTTTTGTAATAAAATATCGATAAACATGCACAAAAAATACATACATACGAACATAGAACCTCCTCCTCCTTTAAAGTCGGTTAAAAAGCTTTCTAATTTCGAGCAGAAGACACAATTAGCATGTGATATAAGAAAAAAACGTATGATTGATTATTTCCACACGGAGAGCATGCTACTAGCAAACAAGCATGTTTTTAATAGCATGTCTTGGGGTCCTGTCCTGCCTGGCAAAGTAGGTATGTAAACCTCATTAATTTGACTAAATTTGTATTTTATACAGGGTAATTTCGTAACACACATAAAATGGCAATCGATTGCAATGTCTTTCATTTTGGTGGTTCAGCCGCGTTCATTGCGTTATTAACGTTGTTGAGAAGACGAATGTTTCAAACCTATGGAACAATGGATTACGAAATTCCTTCCAACCCTCGTCATTTGTTTGTCTACAATCTTTGTTCCATAATATTGCATCAATGTTTACGTGTGTGTGTTTTTGTTTATGTTTACTTAGCCACAAAATATATTACACATAGCGTACAGAGGACTACATGACCTAAAGCGCGGTCATTGTCGGATTGCATAGAAAAGAAAGAGAAGCGCGATGACACAACGCTGGTAATTTATTGCAAAATATGAAGCAATTATCATTTACAAAAAATCTATTGTTTGGACACTAAAAAATTAAAACAATATACTACAAACTATAATAAAAAAATTAATGCTTTAGTAAGTATATTAGTATGGTTTATATTGTAAAAATAAACATTTTAGAGGTATCTTCATGATTTTTTTCTATCGTATCAAATTAGTTGTATTATGTTTTCAATACACTATCTACCTTGCATATATCCTGAAGAATATCATATATTTTTCTGATTTTGTTTACTGCTCACCCTATTGTATAAATAGCCTAAGCATCAGGCAGCCAGTTCATTAAATGTTTGATAAAACAATAGGCTGAATATCATCCAGACCGCTGGTCGAACGGCGCTGTTTAGTTAAAAGGATGTTAGGCAGTTAAGTAAAAGCTAATCAAGCTAGTTTGCTGCGACATATAAATATTTTTGAGGCTTACTCAATCAAAATCAAAATATTTTTATTTCACATAAACCATCATAGGCACTTATGAAACGTCAGATGCTAGGTGCACGGTTCCAATTGGTCGTTTCCTATGGAGAAGAACCGGCAAGAAACTCCATGGTTACTCTTTTAAAAAATAATTGGCTTTTACAATGTTTTCAAGTTACAGTAGGTATGGGAGGACAACGTAGGCCTGTCAACAAGTACAGGTAAGTACTTGATACAATAAAAAATGGTCTACAGATCTAAAGTCTAGGTACAAGGCTTACAACTGTACCTATGAAGTACTCATAAGACAGCAACTTAATTTAAATACTAAAAATACCTTTTTAATGAGTCGTCTTATCGCTCATAACGACGTCTTTCAGACTGACAGACTTCTTAAAACCTACTTAATTTAATCTGTCGTCAAATCTTGGGCCAAGTTATTTGATTAGCGGTTGCTATTTTGGTAAACGAGGCCTTAAAGATAACGATTCATTTATTTTACTGTATCAAAAACGTTTTAGACCAATGTATACCTACTTATTGCTTAATCACAAAACATATCCCGGTTTTGTGTGAGAACTCATTATCTATCGACTCAAGGTGGTTTCTTCAATGTAGCCCGCGAATCTTACTTTCTTCTTAATTTTGACTTTCACGGAAAGTCAAAGGGAATTGCAAATTTTTGTATGGAGCTTGGCATACCATACCTACCTGTCCGCCATTTTTTTAATATATCGGAAACATGACATCTTACGGGGTTTGCTCTTATTATGTTTTCTGTTTGCATTGATGTCAGCTATCGATCTATACCTATAGGTTTCATGCGTGGCCGCCATTTTGAAAAAAAAAATGGCGGAAAGGTTTCATTGCAAAAAAAGTAAGACAAGTTTAATT
This sequence comes from Hydraecia micacea, assembly GCA_914767645.1. NCBI lineage: Eukaryota > Metazoa > Arthropoda > Insecta > Lepidoptera > Noctuidae > Hydraecia > Hydraecia micacea. Next base: position 3,644,726 of record OU611776.1, on the reverse strand, counting down.
TCTGCTTTCACCTTAAGTTGTAATGCTAAACACAACAAGAACTTCTGACACTACATTGTGAGAAGTCCTCAACTTCAAATTTTCAATTTAGAAACCGGGTGATAACAGCCATATACTTCTTGATCCAGCCTTTACAAAAAAGCGTACAAAAGCAGAAAACATCCTTACTCTCTATTGGAACCATCAGGAATGGCACTGCTATTAAACTGCGACAGACGAATGTTCGCTTACTTTATCTGACACAGACAGGCGGCCGTCATGTGTCATAGAGGATTACTGCCTGTACTACGATTAGTTGTTATACAGGAACACATAAATATTGCACTGTGGTGTGTGGGGTTGATAAAGAATAAAGTAGGTACTTAATAAAGAGTTTATGAGTGGCTATGACGATACATGATATAAGTACTGCCTCTCGCAAAGAGAAGGCTTGTGTCGATTTAGAACCGCTAAATAGTGCAACGATAAATCAAATGAAAATAATAGACGGTTGATTAGAAGGTTAAAAAAAAATTCTTCAAAAAAAAAAAAACAATCGACTTCCGAAATTAGTTTTTTTTCACTTTGTACTTACTGCTTTTTTGGGAGTCGGTTTTTTTATTTTTTTAATGGTGGTACCTACTGCACACAAATTCGTAAATCACAATTTGCTATGTAACAAATATCAGTGACAGGAAGTTATTTTAACATTAAACTAAGTGGAAAAAATAACTAAATATTATTGTAGCTAACTCCAACACAATTCATCAGAACTTGACCAACTGTATACTCAAGAATTGAAAACCCTTTCAAAAAAAAAAAAAAACAAAAGCATTTTCTAAATCAGACCACAATTATTGATAAAAATACCGATAAAAATACTTTCTTTTTTAAATACGTACAAAAACAACGTATATCCTTTTTGAAGTCGATTAAAAAGTGGGCAGGAAACGATTTAAAGGGATAAGATGTTTTACCATTTTAACTTTTAGTACACTACTTACCTACTCGTATAATGTACTAAATTATAGGTAAGTGCCTGGAGCAAAAAGAGGACTAAGTATTTCATTATTAAACTCTCCCAAACTTCTTTCCTAAACATAATTAAGATATTCCGTCTTTTAAAACATTACCTTTGACAGAAAACAGAATAAATTGTCCTGTCTGGGGACGCATTTATTCAGGTCATGCTTATTCGAATTCTTCCCTGCTGTCATAAAAAATGTAGCTTGACGTTAATTTAATTAAGAATTTTAATACTTTCCGCGAACTCTTCTGTGAGCTCCGGGAACTGTTCAGGTGGAATGGGTCGATTTTAATAAGCTAAGATTACCTAAGCGGTCTGCCTGTTATTTTTTTTACGATTGCACAGCCTCCTTTGATATCTAATGAACTGAATTGGATTTTTATTAGGGATTACTTCATCATTTATGAATAATATTGGTCATGGAAGTAAATGTTCCATTACAATAAAATAATGAAGGGTTGTATAGATAACAGTAAGTACCTACTCTTAGGGCCGTACCTCACTGGGTCCCCATGGCCGCGCAGCCAGGTCACGCTCCCAAAAAAAAATGAAATATAGCCCTAAAGGTTTGTTGTCGGTGTGAAAATGTAAATTAAACCTTGATTATTCAATAATAATACTTTCTAAACATAAAAATACAGGCTCCTAAACGCCTTCTCAAGTTTTCCTTTTTTGCCCCAAAAATATTAAGTATTCCGTTTCTGGAACATCTTCATTACCATTTTAATAAGCGACTGGAGTTTGTATAGACGAGACGAAATCAGGGAACAAACGGCGTCTAAAAATATGTACCTGGATTGAATAATGAAGTTCATAATCAAAATGAAAAAAGCGGCCAATCAGAACCAGCTGTCATATCTTCAGATCTGAATAGGCCGGAAGGGATCGCCAATCCGATAACATCGAATAATAATCGGACCATTCAATTCCTAATCGGATCATTCGATTAATTGCAACTCATTCTTCGTTTAATTGCATTTGCCGGCTCAAGATTAAGACGATGCTTTTATAGGTGTTTTATTAATCAAATGAAAATGCTTCTTCAAATGCTAATGAAATCTCCCAATTTAAGCTCTGATTCAGAAGATTTGGAGGTTCCAAAGTAATTGCACAGTGGGAGGCTTTCGGTGAACAATAAGCAGACAAAGGCTGATGATAATGACGTAATAAATTGCGTCAAAGGATAGAAATTCGAGTTTCGTAGTGAATTAAGTGCAGTCAATGAACAATCTACGGACAATATAACAGGTTTTAACGTTATTTAGCTTAATATTGTTTTAATTACATCGGATCTGTGTACAGATACAATTTAGTTTGTTGTACGAATTGAAATGGGCGTATGTTTAGTGTGATTTTAGCCGTATTTAGTTTGGAATCGATGGTCACTTTGCACCCACGATCAAGTGGTTATTAAATGTTAGCTTTATGTTGTACTAGCTTTTGCCCAAGGCTTCGCTCGCATGGAGGTCGGAAATTGTCCCACGGGAACGTTCTATCGGAATTAAAACTACCCTATGTGTTAATCCAGATTATAAACTAGCTGTGTGCCAAATCCGTTTAGCTGTGTTTGCGCCAATCCGGTACATACATACATCCAGCCAAACATTCTAAAAACTATATTTGCGGCATCGACTCGTCCCCAAAATATTCATTGTAAAGTTTTGACTTCGTTACTGTTTTATTATACGAGTATGTATGTAGATAAGTAAATAATCACAGTTATGTTGTTAGGTAAATAGGTAGGTAAAAGGAGAGCAAGCAAAAACTTTTAATAAAAGGTATTTAAAAAAATGTAAGGCAACCAAAAGCTTAATAGTTTTGATGGTTCAAAAACATTTTGTTTTCTACCTCAACAAAAGATTTTTGCCACAGAAACGTAGCTAAAAACGCCAAAAAGCAAACAATTTTACGAGCAGGTAATGAAAGAATTTAAAATGAAAATAATTAACACAGCAACAAAAAGCTATGAAATTTCTAGAAACGCGTCGTTCTTGATAAGGACTGGCCGGGAAAGGCCAAAAAAACCGCCATGAGAATACTAAGGCATGTTTGCAAGGGAGCTTTTGGCCAGTCGAAAGTAAACTTTAAGGTATTGGAATAGAATTTGAAGTTCTGGAAACGTCTAATCACACTCTGGGCTCCAAGCCAAGTAGATGTGAAGAACGTACATTTTCGTCTGTTTTTCATAGAGATGCACACGTCTGAATGGCTCTCAATTTTTTTTCGTTTGTTTTGTTTTCGCTAAATGCTGCGATTTTTCCCGATGTTAGGGGCCTGACAGGGGAAAATTAAATATGATTTGCTATTCATGAAATTCAACGTTCTCTTTGATATTATTGTGAGCTCGTTATTCTGTCACTTACTGATATTCTCAGCGGGATTTTATAAGGTGAATGGTTTTAAGTCATGAACATATTATTTAAGAAAGAAAAGAAAAGAAAGAAAATACGTTTATTTGCGGTGAACATGACGCAAAAATTAACATAAACACAAAACTAAATTAAAAAAAAGAAGGTAAGGGAAACATGCGTCACATCCACGCAAAACGGCTATCGCTCAGCATTCTGCTGCAACCCTATGCAAGACAGAGCCCCAGCGCTGGTTTTCAGCGACAGCCGGCGCTGACGTGATGACGTCGTCCGATGCAGCACACAATTATTACAACATTGTGCCGGTGTAGATAATACACACATCAAAAGTGTCTAGGGATCAACATATATTTTTGCAATAACTTTTCTCCTGATTGATATTAATTAAAATTTTCTTTAAGGATTCATCAAATAAAGTGTTTTCGTTTGTCACAGTAACGATAAACCAAGTCACCTTTGCATTAATAAAGAAATTTGCCATTTTCCTAATAAAGGGATTTTTGACATTTGAACCACTAACACAAAAGTTCGAAAAAAAGACTGAAATAACAGTTTTCTTTAAAATTTTATTGGGTAACTTAAACAATTAATAATCCGTGTTTCTACCGCGAACACTAACAACACAAGAACATCGGTTTGGCATACTCAAAATGAGTTCATCCAAATCACGCTGTGGAATGGCAGCCCATGTTCGTTGCAACAACAAAAAAAGGTCTTCTTGCGACTGGATACCCTCCATATTCGGCAGAGCTCTTCTCTGTAGCATATCCCATGCATGCTCAATCGGGTTCAAGTCTGGCGACTGAGCAGGCCAGGGCAGGACATTGATGTTAGCTGCGGCGAGAGTCTGTCTTACAACTCTTGCGGTGTGCGGTCGTGCATTATCATGCATTAACTGAAATAAGGGACCGATTTGCACTTGTAGAGGAACGATGGCGTCTGATACAATCGTCTCAGCATAAATTTGAGCGTTGAGGTTGCCTCTGATCCAAATCAACTCAGTTCTTCCGCCGATCCAAATACCCGCCCATACCATGATGGTTCCACCACTATAAGGATGGACTTCCTGGCAGGATTTTAATCGCTGTTGGCGTCCAGGGGTTCTCCAGTGTCGTATACGTCTTGTATCCGGTCTCATACCAAAACGAGACTCATCAGAAAAGCACACGAAACGCCATTGTTCTTCTGCCCAATTTCTGTGTTCAAGAGCCCATTGATATCGAATCCTACGATTGTGCATTGCTATAGGTGGTACCCGTAGCGGTCTTCGGGAATGAAGGTTCACTTCATGCAAGCGGTTTCTGACTGTTTGGTCGCTAATTAAGTTCCCTGAAGAGTGATGAAGCCTCACGGCTAACATCATGGCGGTTATTGTTGGAGCTCTTCGAGTTAAGATTTGAATGTATCGGTCTTGTCTCCGTGTGGTGCAGCGATACCGTCCTCCATGGCGCTCAGCCACGGTACCAGTGCTTCGGTAACGTGTCCAAAGTCGACTGATAACACTCTGACTTGTATTCAGAGCTAAAGCCACAGTACGTTGCCGGGAACCAGCTTCTATCATTCCCACGGCTCTGAGCATTTCTTCCCTGCTTAAATGACGTCGCCGCTCCATAATAACGTTGGTTTTAATCAGTAGTAGGGAAACAGTAGCACTAATAATGTCTTCAATGCGTTGTATGTTTTTATAGGGAAAATATTGACAGCTGATTTTCATCTTTTACTCGAATTTGATTCACAGTTCCTGATTCAAATTATGAAATGCACCAAAAAGGATCCATATAAATTTATAAAATCATAAATTTATTACAAAGCCACATCTCAATCTCAAGAAATCCGCATAAAAATGCTTGATCCCTAGACACTTTTGATGTGTGTATTATAATAAACAGAAAACAGACACAGATACAGGACATGCTATGAGAATATCATCCTCAATAATCATTTTGCTCTTTATGTAGTGGCAACATTTCGAAGCGTTCTTTTAATTTGACGTAGGTGTACCCAACACGCACTAGAAATTATGATGTAAGAAATTACAAAATGGCCAAAATGATGTAGGTAATGTGATGTGATTTCAGTATGCATTCTAATATAAGAACTCTTGCGAACCAATCTTTACAAAATAATGATATTCTATGAATTGATTGAAACCCGTAAAATATTTTATTGAGACAATTCCCGTATTTTAAGAACGCTCGCATTCTAGCCTCAGTCTCTCAACTCAGCCTATCGCAGTCCACTGCTGGACATAGGCCTCTCAGCCTAGGCCACAACAGCCTGTCCGCCTATCTCAACCTCTATCTTTCAAAGATACCTTTAATTTTCACCCATTTTTGACAAGTTTTTGACATTGATAGTCGTTGAGATGAGATTGCGACTTGAATTTTTAAGTACAAGAATTCGCCTTCAGATTCAAAAAGCCAATTTATTCATTTATCCACTATACGAACACCTCTACAACCACATACAGCACACCCCTTTCCACTCAAGTTAGCTTTAAAACGAGCTCCCATATTCATGCAACGGATTACCCTAGTGGTAAGATTATACCAACGGGTACATACATTATTCTGATTACAAGCACCAAACAGAATATTCCCCCCCTTTTTTACCAGTTACCCCACCCCCCATTCCCCACCTCGTGCTTGTCACTTGGACGTGACTAGATTCGGAATCGAATCGATTTATTGAAATGGCCGATGGACATACATCGGGAACTTAACCTAATCAATCGGTTTGAGCAGCGTCGTCTGCGACTTAATGTTTTAGGCTTGTTGCCAAAGTGTAATATTAAATTATATGGATGTTTGGCTTAATTGTTTGTTCTGTTTACTGCTTCTTGTTCATTGGGAGAGTTGAAACGGCTGGCTTTAATTGCTGCTACGTTGCTTACCAGCAGCGCTATCCGCATTATCTGCAGTGTTAGGCAATCTAACTACATGACCTAAAGCGCGGTCACTGTCAGACTGCATAGAAAAGAAAGAGAAACGCGATGACACAACACTGCTAATTTATTAGCAATTATCTATTTACAAAAAATCTATTGTTTGGAATAAAAAAATTAAAACACTAGCGCTTTAGTATGTTGCTTGAAGAATAATCTGACAAAAAATCAGAATGATGGTATGTATATTAGTATGGTTTTTATTGTAAAAAGAAAGTTTTTAGAGGTATCTTCATGGTTTTTTTCTATCGTATCAAATTAGTTGTATTATGTTTTCAATACACTAATTTACACTATGTACCTTGCATATATCCTGAAGAATATCATATATTTTGCTGATTTTGTTTACTGTAGTCGATCATATACGTTTAGGCATTATAAAACTTGCGTTTTTTGCGTTTAGGTCCTGTAGTCCCCTTAATCAAAGGAAGTTCCTTGTCCTACGCTTGTCAACAACATCGGCGTGCCCTAATTAGTCAACCTTGTTTATCTAATTAGCAGCGACATTGCTGTCAAGGTCACGAAGTTCCGCTACATAGGTAGGTACCTAATAGACGAGGGTCTCTTTAATTTATTTGTTGATACTATTAACGTTTTCTGTCTGGTATCGGTTACTAAAGACCGGATCATCCCCTATTGTTCCGTTGTGTTAGTCGAAAGCTAAAGGCGTTTTAAAAATGTATCTGCTATAATATAAGGTTACTTATTAAGGGGGATGATTATAATTATTTAAATTAATATTTGTTACGGCCGCGAATCATATTCAGATTAATACTTATAGAACCTGGATACTGACCTGCGAATTGCAAAAAAACGTAAGAAAATGCTAATATTTTTACCATGGCATAAGTTATTGTCAACATTGGTTGTTCCGATACAAAATAAATTTTCAGAGGTAGATAGTCATTTGTTTTCTTTAAGATCTCAACCTTTGCTCTGGCGCACCCCACTTACCAAGTTTCTGTATGGCTCATATTTTTACCACAATATGCATTGTTCTCAATATTGGTTGTTGCGATACGAAAGAAAACTTAAACGAGGCAAACGACTGAGCTGTCCAGAGACTAAGTGACATTCTAGCAGCTATAACGCTGATGGAAAATTCAATAATGTGTTGAATTGACATATTAAGCCACCGAAAAACAAGGATTGCCTTTTGGAAGTCTTCGTAGAAATACGAAACACTTTGAAAGCGATTGCCACTTGTCTAATAGGCCGTCTGTATAGCTATTCACAACGATCCGACAGGCTATCGTATCGAAAATGACACATTTCGATAACCTGATTTACCTTGCCCCCGACAGCAAATAGCTGTCGGAAGAATAGCGGTCGTCTATTTCATTTAAACTGACAACATTTTTATGTTTTGGACTTGTGAACAACGTTTAGAGGACTCCTGTACGATAACATTGATTGATGTTCGATACGGTACGGAAGTGTATCGAGTGTTTGTGAATAGCTATGCGGGTCACTACGTAGAAAATGTATCTGTTCAACAACGTAAATAACGCAATGAATGTCTTTGATCTGTCAAAATGAAAGCCATTGCTACTGTTAGTCTTTTATTCAATTACCCCACTGGTCGGACAAAAATGAGTCATCGACACGAGAATAAGAAGAATTCTTCATCATCAGATAGACCGGTATATTAAGATTTACTAGTAACAAGTTCTGCCTTATAATGCTCTGTTAATAATTCTGTAAATCTGGTTTGACCTTTGTAATCCCCCTCGAGGATATACCTAGATGATATTTCGTGGCAAAAGTTTACAAACTCTTTAACTACTGAAATGTTTTTAGAAATAAGACATAGTCCGGTGCCAAGGTTAGAACTACGAAGACATTGTTTCCAGTTTTTTTTTTTTTTTCTGGAAAATTCTCCTGATAGGCTTTGCAAGGTTAGGATTGTCTATTAATTCGGTAATATCTGGTTTGACCTTTGTAATCTCCCTCGAGGATGGAGATGATATTTTGCGGCAAAAGTTTACGAACTTGATCGATTTCCCTTTAACGATGTTTGTAGGAATAATACATAGTCCGATGCCAATGTTTAGAATTTCGGGGTCATTGTTTTCAAAGAGTTTTTTTTCTTCTGTGGCGGCATCTATATCGCCACATGCAAACTACGCATCACACTGACGTCACGCAAAATCCTGCATCGCGCAAGCAGAGTTGACCGCGCAAATAGCATAAATATTATATAGGTACGTCCCGACATCAATCGTCGGGCAGTTGCCCACCAGACACGACACCAGTCTGGTCGGAGGATTCTTCCTTTTATATGGAGAATGAGTGAACTTTACGCCCTGTTCCTTAAGCCTCTATTCTTCATTTTCAACCACCTAATAGGTATTGGAAAGTTGCTATGCATAGCTAAGCTTTTGTTAACTTGCTTACTGCCTCATGGTTAAAATGTGTTCGTTTCATGCCTTCTGATACTTATTTTAGTTAATAACTTTTCCTAAAAAAAATCCCAGTGTTTTTTTTGTGGGCATTTTCTAATCGAACACGCATAAACAACTTAATAGTAAGTATATGTATATTATCAGGATATGCATCTATGATACGGGAAAACTAAAGGGGTGGCTTGGTCGTTAAAAAAACTAGTTCACTTCAATACATATAATAAAATAGTAACGAAGTCAAAACTGTACATTGAATATTGAAACAAAAAAGTATTGCTACGAGGTGTGGGAACGAATAGATATGATGCCGAAAATATAGTTTCGTTTTGTTTGTCTGGATGTATGTTCCGGATTGGCGGAAAACGCCTGAACGGATTTGGTTGGATAGCTTATAACCTTATAACCTACATTCAATAAATTAATAATAAATTTTAAACTCGATAGTACGTTCCCGTGGGGTATTTTCCGTTATCCACGTGGGCGAAGCCGCAGGAAAATGCTAGTTCTATATTTATAAACTGATGATATATAGGGTGACTGGTAATTAGTGACCGATACCTAAACACGTGATTGTACTCATGATAACAAACAACTTTTACTATGGGACTAAACCTGAAATCGCGAAAAAAATCAGCTGTTCCCTACATTTATGTTCGTATAACTCGTCAAAATGTAGGGAACAGCTGATTTTTTTTTGCGATTTCAGGTTTGGTCCCATAGTAAAAGTTGTTTGTAATCATGAGTACAATCACGTGTTTAAGTATCGGTCACTAATTACCAGTCACCCTATATATTATGGATAAATGTGTTTATTTTATAAGCAAGTATGAAGTTGATCCTTCTGCCTTAGAAATCATTTGTGGTCTTGTTTCCTTGAGTGAAATGCTAAAATCTACTCTACCTTGTAACAACAATAATACAGCAAGAACTCGTGTTAAAAAATATTAGCTTTTCAGCACTCAGAGGCCTAACATAATCAAAAAATGTGAAGTAATTGTAATTATTTTTATACTTTTACGTGACAGGTTTTTTTTTCTCAAATTCGTTCATTTATTTTCTCTATTTTTATTTTTGTCTTGCTTACACCATTTTAATATGAATGCTCAAACTTGACATGTTATTTTTTTTTTCTAAAATTTCATCATTTATTTTCATCATTCATCATTTATTTTTTCTTTATTTTTATTTTTATCATGTTTACACTTAGTTATATGTGTGCATGCTGTAGTCTCCTGTAATTGAAGGAGCACACGTAAAATAACTTTATATTATTGTGATTTATATTATAATGTACACATATACCTACCATATAAAGGTAAATCCTTTGTTGAAAATACCAAATAAATAAACATTGTCCCAGCTCATCATAAATTAAAAGTTTCACCTCACTAAAATATCGATTTCCCTACAAAACGTTGTTTATCGTAAGGCGCGGCTATGCCAAGGTCGGAGGCATTGTTACCAAATTGATGAGATTCGTATCGATTTGGCACGTCACTAGTTTCTAGTTATGTTTCACGAAGTGTATCGTTAAATCCGTTTTAATGGTCGCTATAGATTTTGTTTTGTTTTTTTTTTTTACTTATTTTATGGCTCGTGGTGTTGTAACAATAAATGTTACAATTAAACGGTTTGGGGTCGTGACGTAAGCTATTAATTTGTTTTTGTGTGAAATAACAGGTTTTGAAATAGTTTGAGTTTGTTTAGTGGAAGGCTTAATACATTTATAGCTGCGAAATAATAAATACAAAAGGAGGAAAACAGGTTATCTAGTGAACGAAGAAGTAGTCACGAAAAAATAAGTAAAAATAGCAATGACAAGATTTTTACGAAAAACAAGATAATCAATAACAGTCCAAGTGTCGCCCTGCTCTCAAAACGGTGAAGGACGACACCGTGACATCTTCCAACCAGCACTGAGGCCGCGTGGTAGATTACGTCCCACTCCCTCTCCAACAGAGGAGGCCTGTGTCCCAGTAGTGGGAACATTATAGGCTGATTTGATTGTGTCCAACCCAAACAAGCGTCCTCGCTTATTAATTCACTTATCTCCATTCCTCACAAAATCTCTACACAATCTGTCATCAACACTAATTACTATAATGTAAATAGCAACTTCCCTAATTAATCATTCACACCGTATCGCCTCCACTTATAATAATTAATTAACAACAAAGCTCATCTAATTATCAATGTGATACAGAATTCATTATTCATGAGACCAAAACAATCTTCACGGAAAAAACATGGAGAAGAAATCGTGCGTAACTCAATGAAAAGAACAAAGAGGCTCGCTTCGATATTAAAAAAAGAAAACAAAGAGCTTGTTCTCCCTATGGGAATGATCACACGTGTGACACCACACCAAAACCCCGCCACAACGACAACAAGTACGTACGTACGTGAACGAGCGCTAATTTGTATAAAAATGAATAGTTTATTCAAACGGACCACAGTTGACCGTCAAAATCAACCGTGAGGGCAATACGGACCACACCAAGCCATGTGGCCTTGTCCATAAGGGCTTGATCACACGTACCTCTATCACACTACAATCACGTCATAACGACAACACGTGGACGGGCGCTAATTTGTATGAAAATGAATAGTTTATTCACACGGACTACATTTGACCGTCAAAATCAACCGTGTGGGTGATACCGACCACATCAAGGCCACGTCGCAGCCACAAAGCAATCACCAGCGAGACCGCGCACTAGCGGCCTGTCTGTCTGCGCAAAAACTAGCCACAACGTAACCACAACACAACAACTAACAATAACGCAACTGCAAGAAGTTGCAGCGACACTATCACACGTAACCACAGCTTGACTACATTTTGTCGCTACGATGTGGTGTCAAAATCAAAAGTCATTTATTCAAATTAGGCTGAGAATCACACTTTTCGAACGTCAAAATTACATAAGATAGTCCCCCAAAACGCCCGTCCAACACCACTTCCTAGTGCTTTCGCTGGGAAGAATAAGTGGCGCAACAAACTCCCCAGCAGTGGTGGTTGTGGTAAGTGTAAACGGGCCCTAAAAGCTGTTCACTAGATGTGTCGCCGCAGTATGCACACAGAATTAATTATCTTTTCCGTAACCGTTTCCTTTGTGGTTCGTATTCCAATGGACTTCAACAGTTTATCCAGTAAAAGGTTAGATAGTGTCACGCCAGAGAGCGATTTTGTTTTTTTTTTTTCGTTGTTGTTTCGTTTCGAGTTGCATGCGGGAATTAAAAAACTTTTTATCATGACCTTTTTACTATGAATGAACGTGCCCGCATCGGTTTTGTTGCTTTTTATTGTTGTTTCTAGTATGATTTTGTAGGGTTTGTATCTTTGTTTTCGTCTTTTGTGGTGGATGTAGTCTACGATATTCAGAATTTGAGTTTTTGAAGCAATAATCTGTGCCAGACAGTATGTGCTCAGATTAATTCTCAAGTTTTGATAAATTGTAACACAATTTCAGTTACTAATTTAATACACATTTTTATTAGCATTTAAGTCTTTTTATAAGTATGTACATCGTATACAAAAGTTAATTTTACATCCCGCTATGACCCATAGGCCATCTTTCTGAATGACCAACGCCTTCGACAATTCATAAGTGCCTGTAAATAGTTTAATTGCAATCAATTGTTTGAATTTTGAAACACGCATACAGAACCCTGACGTATCACGATCGACTGGCAATTAACTGACAGTTTTGTGGCGGAATAATTTAAGGTTCTATTATTTTAATTAAATTAATTTATTACGGGCGTTTTGTAACTATCGTCTTACCTGCTGTACCTACACTGTTATTACCTATCAGGTATTAACTTATTAGCATTTGTAGTGAAACCTGTCCTGTCATTAACTTGATAGAATATATTAAGGCTACAAAAAATGGTGGTTTAGAAATAAAAAAAAAACTATACTATAATAATGTTATAAAGAGGTCTTTGTTTGTTTGCATGCTTGTATGTAAAGTCCGACCGCGGCAGATTTGCCAAAGATACAAACATTAATTAAAATAAATAGTCTTGTTTATCGATTTTATTCAATTTCGAGCGGCCATTGTTGTTTACATCTTTGGCAAATCTGCCGCGGTCGGACCTTAGGGAGTAATTTCCGGAACTACCAGTCAGATTTGAAAAAATCTTTTTGCATTTGATAGCTCAATTCTTGAGGAAGGCTATAGGCTATTTAACATCACGCTAGGACATAAGGAGCCGAGCAAATGGATAAAACAGTCGAAAGAACGCTAAGGGAAAACGAAGTACCTACTAGCGCGGGTAGGCGATGCGATGCGACGGTTTGGGTCGTGGAACAACAAATTTCATGCAGAAGAAGTTGCGGACAGAAGCTAATGTAAAATAAGAAAAGGCTTTCAATAAGATGGTTATCCTCTACGGAATTATTTAAGTGAACCGAGACGTGTAAAAAAATAACTTTTAACTAATTAATTTATTCGGAAGTAACTTTTTGCGTATTTAATTTTGTAACAATGCTCTTGTTTTGTAGTCCTTAGCTTCTAGTACATAGTTTATTGAAATAAACAGCTGCCTGTCAAAATCTATTCCCTGCGATTATCTTTTGGAAATTGTATTCAAATGATGATGGACAGTTTAAGTTGGGATCATAGCCCCCTATCAATCACTTCTAAGTTACTGGCAACTTTAAGGGCAAAACAAATACGAAAAAAAAATGTTTCAACCCATCGGATACGTATAGTCCGGTGTTTCTAAATTTGCCAATGATGTAAACAACAATGGCCGCTCGAAATTGAATAAAATCGATATACAAGAACATTTATTTGTTTTCGTCTAGTTAGCTCGGAGATTCTCCGAAACAAACATTACTTAAAATAAATGTTCAAGTATAAATTATCGATTTTATTCAATTTCGAACGACCATTGTTGTGTATACATCTTTGGCTTTAGAAACGCCGGTCCTTTGTTTTCTTGATTTACCTAAATCTTGGGAGAGGCATGTGTGACATCATCATGATTCTCCTGCACAATTCTTTATGGGCCCGGCGCAACATGTCTTGTTCTTCCAAACTTCTCTATTAGCTGTCCTCTCGGTAGTGACCCACTTTCTAGCTCTGTCATTTTCACACAGTCCATCCTTCGTTTCTTTGGTCTTCCCCTACACTTATAGCCCTCCACATTTATACTCAAAACTTTCCTCACGTTATTTTTCTCATTTGTTTGTTTCACCTTTCACACAGTCCATCCAATGAACGTCTTTTAGGTAAATATGAAAATAATGATGAAGACAATATTTTACCTACTTATTTAATTTAGTTATTCCGTTCTGATCCCCTGAACCCCCCTCCACCTCCCCCTCCTCAATCCCTTCCTAGTTCGTCTTCATTCGCCAGCAACCTGTTACTAGGGTTCCGTACCTACACTAAGGGCGCTAACGGGACCCTATTACTAAGCCTTCGCTGTCCGTCCATCCGTCCGTCTGTCTTTAAGGGGGCTGTATCTCATGAACCGTTATTAACTAGAGGACAGGAACAGGTAGACAGTTAAAATTTTCACAGTGTGTATTTCTATTGCCTGTATAACAACAACAAATAAAAATAAAATTAGGTTAAAAAATTAAAGCCGGTTTCCATACAAGAAACGCGTTTATTTTTAAGCCTTTTTTGCCTTGTGGGACGGAACCATTCGCGTGCGAGTCAGACTAGCACATAGCCGTTTTTCCTGTTCCTGTTTTAGATTCCCAGGCCAGACAGTGTAATTGATTTCTTCCTGTGAAAATGAACCAGTCTGTAGGGTAGGTACTATTTCGACAAAATTGAACTGCCAATCAATCAGTTGAAAGTTCAAAGGATATATTTACTAAGCAATATATTCAGGACAAATTAAATACCTGCCAGAACATAAAATGCTTGAATATTTGATAAAAGTGATCAGATTTTATAGCTGCGATAAAAAATCGTACACACCTCGCGATAAAAAATCGTACACACGTGATATTTTATAGGTTTCACGCTTCACTACTTTCACACATATACATGAACCAACCTTTATTGTTCCATTGGGAAAAATGTACCGGATGTTTGGTCTGTATATTATCCACCTGTGCCCTAATAAAATCACAGTGCACACTGCAGCCATCAATCTGCGCGGCAGGTGCGGTGTGGCGGCGTGACGCCAGCCCTATAGGGTTGTATAGGGCTGTTGGTGGCCGTTGTTGCGGTTTGCGGAGGCCTACGGTCTGTAGTGGATATTTGCGTAATTGCGTCACGCTTCGTCTGGTGTCTTTGTTGGTATATTGGCGTGGCTAGCTAACCTAAGGCAAATAATTTAATTTAATGTCCTGTGTCCTGTAACGTTAATTACTTTTCATACCTAGTGTTGTATAAAATCAATTATTTTCTAACTGAACAGACAGCTGTGCTGCTGGGGAGTTTGTTCCGCCATTTCTTCTCCCCAGCGAAAGCACTAGGAAGTGGCGAAGGGCGGGCGTTTTGGGGGACGGTCTTTTGTAATTTTGACGTTCGAAAAGGGCTGATTCTTAGCCCAGTTTGAATAAATGACTTTTGATTTTTTTGATTTGGTGTCTGCTGAACGCGGTGTCGCTTTGTTGTGTGGGTTTAATTTGATGTAAATCGATTCTTCTCAACGTCGAGTGCCAATAGGGAAGTTTTAGGCGGGCACTGTTTTAGAAAAAAATCTCTTAGTGCAAACGAAGTCACAAAGAAAGAAAGACATGTAAAAACTTTACATTGAATATTTTTGAAAAAAAAAAGTAATTGCTACGAGGTGGGAACGAGTCTGATGTCGAAAATATAGTTTTTTAAATGTTTGTGCGTTTGTCTGGATGTAGTATGTTCCGGATTAGCGCAAAAACGGCTGAACGGATTTGGATGAAATTTGGCACACAGACAGTTTATAACCAGCACCCTAATTGCGTAATACACTATAAATCGGAATCTGAATCATTTTGAAGCCAATTGCTAATCCATTGCTTCATAAGTTCGGAAAATTTGTCTGCTCAACACGTAAATAACGCAATGAATGTTGTTGATCTGTCAAAATGAAACCGATTCCGATTGATAGTGTGTTACGCAATTGCCCTGCTGGATTAACACATGACATAGGTTGCGTACTTTTTAAACTCTGTAGTACGTGGATATAGGAATATTTTCTGATATCCACGCGGGCGAAGCTGCGGCCAAAAGCTAGTAGGTATACTAATATAACATTATGCAATCGCTTTTAAATAAATCTATAAAACCATCCTACATACCTCTATAAAACGATCGGAAACAAAAATACGTTGACCATATTACAGCCCAGAATAGAAAATCTAATATTCATGATCTCGCATGGCGATCACTGACTTAAAAATCCTTAGAGAGGACCACAAATTCTCCCAGAAAATACCACTCCTACTCCCAGTCTATCCTACCTCCATTCTAGCTAGTCTAAAGAGCACTTAATCCAGTGTCAGTGCTCACTGCTCTTGAATGCGTTACGTTCAATATATGGCGATAAACGACGCCATCTGTCACGTTAGCCAGGAGTTATAGATGCAATGGAACCGAACGTCTTACTTGAATGCCTGCTTAGTCTGCGTCTAAGGATCCCCAGTTATGTGGTCTAGGGTTAATGTGGGGTGTTACTGTGCCGTGGTAAGCATGAGCCTTTGAAATGAGGGGTCCAATTATCGGTTCCGAGGAGTAATTTTTGTTTTGCCAGTCCTGCTATATTGACCATTGTGGAAACGAAAGACAAAATGACTGATTGTAGAAAGATTTCTACGGCGCGATGTCAAAAATTGTATGGTTATTTTTTTTTTGTCTTCGTAGTGTACAGTCAGGCATCAATTTTGCATAAGCATATTAAAGTTCAAATCGCTGTGATAATACCGGCCGCCTCGCGCCGCAGGCCACATCTGTGTGTGTGTCGAACACGCACTGGCTAGCGTCGAATGAAACAAAACATATCGTCGCTTTTACGCACACGGTACTACGTAAAATTACGCATGACCTTGGTAGATTGATACTACTACTAAAATTCACTTCATCACAGCAAGTATAGATAGCTGGTAACGTAACCTAATGGTTTAGCAAAAGTGAAAGTCTGGGTTCCAATCTCGAGATGACTTATTATTTTTCTTTTCAACAATTATCTTTTTCGTTTTTTTATTTGTTATTCAATAGAGATAATAAACGAGAATAATAATGTAACAATTTTTATGTTTTTATTATTATATTGTTATGCTTATGTTATATGGGGTTAAAAATAAAAATGTTTTATACTTAAGTGTTTTCAAAATGTTTATTCGTTATAAACAGTCGTATTAATTAGGACTTATTGCGGTTATAGCTTAAGTATTCATTTTCATTATGAAAAGAAGATTGAAACTAAACCTCAAAATAATCCTTATTACGGATATGACACAATTTTATTTTAATATTACTAAAATCAATTCATAACTTAATACTTCGTAAAAACGTTCTTGTTTATGATTTCCAATCAAATATTATGTTTTTGAGCTGGTTTTCGCTTGCACGGCGAACGCTTCGTAAACACTTGTCGAATAATTCGGCAAAATATCTTGTTGGTATGAAACCACTTGTTTCATATTCACTGACCAGCTGGGCCTTCCACTTCTCTTTCGACTGGCATGGCTACCCACTTCCTTATATCTTTTGACCCTCCGACTCACAGTTGGTAATTTCTCTAAAACAAAAAAGGAATACTGTTAGGCAACTAGCAAAATTATAAAATATTATTACTATTTTGAAACAAAATTATTTTGAAAATAGAAATGTTACAAAATGATTACATTATAATTATGCTTAATTTTATATTCATCATTCCAAAAGTAAATAATTAAACTTTAGGATTTTTTTTTTCTATTTAGGGCTTATGGTAAATATAAAACGTTTAAAAAAAACTACAAGGATCATCAGTTATACTTTAATTAGATAATTAATGTTCGATAAAATAATTAAATCATATATAATACTCACAGTCAGTCCGGTTTCATCAAATATTTGTCATAAAATATTAAGTCCATGTTTACGCAGCGCAATAATATCCGATTTCATCTCAATATTTAAATTTGCTTGCATTTCAAAATGAACTACAACACCGCTAATAGATTAAACACACTTCACTAACCCACAATATCAAATTATCAAAGAAGCAACAACATTCTATTTAGTCGGGGACTAGCGGTGAATGAGCCGTAAGTTAAGCATCTATCTACCTTATATTTTATTTATTTAGATTTCTGTGGGTATAATCATAAAGTTTTACGAACTATGTGAACAAGACGAACATGACACGGAACTATATTCGAGTAATATACGAGTGTGTGTGTCTAATTACTCATTAAAAGAAGGTCGTAAGTCAAACTAAACGTCAAGCTATTGCTTTGAGACTTTGCCTATGGACTTTTGGAGCCTACTGTACAATGGAACTGGTCATGCTACGCTTACTCGCATGCGGATTGCGAGATCGTAGATGGGTTAAACATGTTTCGTCCCTTTGCGTTTGATGACATTTCTTGGGCAAGAGAGTGGATGTCATCTCATTGCAGAGAATTATACGTCTGATTATCGGTACCTACAATAAGTAAAAACAAAGTCGAACTTCAATACTAAATTGCAATTTTTCGTTCTGCAGTGGCAGAGCAGCATTTCCTTCTCTCACCATTTAGCCCTGCATTTCAAACTTGAATTCAAGTCGATAATCATGCCCAGAAAACGGCTTTAAGTAGTATTACGTCAAGAGCTTTGAACAACACAATAGCCGAGTGTTAAAATCACGCGTACGACACGGAAGTATCAAGTAGCATTCATCGCCGTATTGCGATCGTGAAGGAAACAAACTGCTATTTATTTCCTCAATAATTCTCTAATAATGCTCACGATACCATAAAACAACTGTTTATACGCAATACAGATTTACGACTTACATTTACAACGACTGAATTTGCTACTTTTTACTGTGATAGACTTTCTTCATGCAAATTGGATAGATTTATTGTACAGACTGGAGTAAGATTTGCGTGGTACAGAGAGCAGAGACGGGCGGAATGTGAGCGGTATTTTCTGTATTAATAATTGCACTTTGGGATTAAGTAGTTGCATCTTATCTATATAGAATGGTTGTTGACGTCTTGGCAGTCACAGGAGTGGTAGAAATGTTATTGAAATATTAAAATATTACACGTGAATAAAAACGACGTACGCAGGTGACACATTTTCCCTCTTTTCCATAAGTTTATACAGATTGATATCCGGTTTATATTTATGGCAAAACGGAAAAAAAATGTATTTTATACCGCTTTCTTAGGAAAAACGTAATTGATTTCTAAGAAATTCCAAAATTTTTACCAATATTCCAGCTTGGTATCGCCTCCCGTGTGAGCCCAGCATAGCTATTCACAAACACTCGATACGCTTCCGTACCGTATCGAACATCAATCAATGTTATCGTAGGAGTCCTCTAAACGTTGTTCACAAGTCCAAAACTCAAAAATGCTGTCAGTTTAAATGAAATAGACGACCGCTATTCTTCCGACAGCTATTTGCTGTCGGGGGCAAGGTAAATCAGGTTATCGAAATGTGTCATTTTCGATACGATAGCCTGTCGGATCGTTGTGAATAGCTATGCTGGTTTATTGAATTACCTATTATCAGCCAATGTATAAATAAGTTGACAGAGTGGTGCCGACTAATTAAACGCGGCTACTGCAAGGAGTTCCGATCATTTCACAGAAGAAAATGACCGTGAAGTATTGAGAATGAATAAATAAATAAATTAATCGTCAGTTGTATAGAACTCTTTAGTCGTAATGCCAACAAAACAACCGCACTGTTTTCAGTTAAATAGTCCTGTCAGCAATAAAAAAGAATGTTTATTAAATTGCAAAGAGTCTGACACTACCAGTTAATACGTCCATCGATCAGAGACGGTGCTGTTTTTAATTATCCATCCCTGTCTGATCTGGTGTCCAGACCGTTCCATCTCTTTCTCTCGGGTTGAACTGGGTAGCTAATTGGGCGTCAGGGGTCGCATCTCGTAAACAATGGATGAATTCTACCTTTTTACTTGTTATTCCTAGTGACGGATGGGTGTTCCAATTTGGGTGATGCATGTCGGAAGCCATGATGATATAAATTGTAGACATATACATATAGGGGTATCGAATTTCATGATTAACGTTTTGGGTATGAATGTGGATGGCTACAAGAGCAGAGGAAGACTTGGATGGACTGCATTAAAGATGATACGGCTAGAAAGGGGGTGACCACCGAGATGGTGACTATTAGAGAAATATGGAAGAAAAAGACATGTTGCACTGACCGCATATAAATTGGGATAAGGGCTGGAGATTACCGCTGCCCCGGGACATAAAGGGCTAAGGAAGGAACATGGGTGGGTTTTAGTCAGTAAGAGTCTGACACTCCCTTCCGCTCCACCCAGAGCGGGAGGAGTCATTAGATGATTTCCCAACCAAAAAAAAAAAAAAGGGCTGGAGATTGATCATGACAGGGATCTCGAATTAAGACTTGTGATGTCATTCTGTCAATGCATATTTTTAATGGTTCTGTGCGTTCATCTTATAATGAATTGGAGAAAGATAATAATTTCAAGATTATTAGCAAACTAGCAGCGCCCCGCGGTTTCACCCGCATAATGGTCGATCCCGTGGGAATATCGGGATAAAAAGTAACCTATATGTTAATCCAGAGTGTCAGCTAACTCCATACAAAATTTTATCAAAATTGGTCTAGCCGTGTGAGCGTGAAGAAGTAACAAACATATAAACACACACACTCACAAACATTCGCCTTTATAATATTAGTGTGATATTAGTATGGATGGAATCATTAAAATAAGTAGGACCTTAGTTATTTTTCCGCTCTCTATGACTGTTACAATTTATTTATTTATGTACACACGGAAAAATACATAGAGATACGACATATGTATAACATTTAAGTACTGCTGGTTTCTTAAAAACATTCTTCCAGCCCTGTGGAGGGAGACATGAAAAAGAAATTTATGCTAACGATTATTTTTATTTTGTTTCAGGTACGTTAAATCATTCATTTCGTGACACTGACATCAACCATTGACCAGAACTGCCATGATACTATAGTACAGGTATGTTTTAAGTGAATTTACTGTATCAGCAAGTCTGCTATGCGATTTGATTTTATTATTATCTCGAGTAGAGTCTACTATAAGCTTCCAAAAAACAATATGTGTTAACATATACGCCTTTTCAAAGTCCGCTGTTGAACTTAATGCTTCATAATTATAAAATATTTTAACATGAAATAAAAATTAAGCTATCCGAATGCTTCCACCATTTCTCGACCTGAATACATGAAGTAAATCATAATATATTATTAAGTTTTTCCAGAAAATATTGTATATTTCTCAATGGAAACTTGATGGAAAGGGAAACCGAAGTTCTGCAATTATTTTTACATCCATTTGACCTACAAATTCAGTAACCTTTTTCATAAAAATATTACATCCGTACAGAAATCGTAGGTAAATGCTATAAAAATATCTGCCAAGGCTTCAATGATACTATTGTAATCTATCTACAGAATACTGTCTCCCATTGAAGCCGTGGCAGATATTTTTATAGCACCTTATATCTATACTAATGATAAAGCTGATGAGTTTGTTTGTTTTTTTTTTTTGTTTATTTGTTCCAACGCGGTAATCTCTGGAACTACCGGTCGGATTTGAAAAATTATTTTTGCATTTGATAGCCCAATTCTTGGGGAAGGCTATCCTATAGGGTAACATCACGCTAGGACTATTAGGAGCTGAACAAAAAAAAAAAAGTCAGAAAGAACGCTAACCGAAAACGAAGTAATAGCACAGGCAGGCGATGCGATGCGACGGGGTTTCACGCGGACGAAGTCGCGGGCAGAAGCTAGTATATACCTATGATTAATAGAAGCAAACAGGGATAGATAAATTCTGTAAAGCGACGAGAGGTTTTCCTCTGGGAGAAACAGTTCTGAACTATAGTAAACTTTACCTAAGAACTACATACACACTTGTGTATAGGAGAAGAAGTTTCTTCACTGTTGGAGGTGAAGAATATTGGTTACGTGTGGTTAATAGGAAATCTATAAGGTTGCGTTCAGATACTTAGCTAGATTGATTAAATAAAGTATCATGAGGTTGACGCCAAATGCATCTTGACTACGAATTTGAGGATTGACTTCTGATTTATCAATAAATCAATCACTTTGTCTAATATGTAAGTATTTTAGATTAAGATAATTTCAAGGAAAGGCACTATGGAATGTAAATCGAAACGATTTTTACCCAATTAAGAAAATTTTCCAAGCGTTCGCTACCGTACGCTACTCTCAAACTAACCCTAATTTCTTCTCGGAACATCACAGCTACCAACTGGATATAATAAATTTCGTTACCTCATCATCTGCCTAGCCTTTTCCCAACTATGTTGGGGTCGGCTTCCAGTAAATTGCTAATCCATTGCTTCATAAGTTCGAAAAATTTGTCTGCTCAACACGTAAAAGAGGCAATGAATGTTGTTCAACTGTCAAAATGAAACCGATTCCGATTGATAGTGTATTACGCAATTACCCCGCGGATGCAGCTGAATACCAGTATTTTAAATTGAAGCGACTGCCTATCTGACCTCCACAACCCAGTTACTGGGTAATACGATACCCCTTGCCCCCTTGGTAAGACTGGATGTCAGACTTTCGGGCTTCTGACTACCCGTAACGACTGTCAAAGATCCACGAATGATAGCCGGGACCAACGGCTTAACGTGCTTTCCGAGGTACAGAGGGGTCTCGGTATGTAAAGATGGTCACCCATCCACAGACCAACCGCGGCAAGCGTAGCTTAATCTGTTCGATCCACCTATGCGGCTGTTATTATTTAGCCACGGGTCCCTCTATATGTATCTAATAAATTTCTTTACCTAACCTTCACAAAAGGCCGGTTGATTTTCAAAAGCGTTCTATTTGATCAAGCCAAGTTTCCACATCCTTCCTTTAATTTTCTGTAAGCGAAAACCTCCTTGGTGTATTGGCGTTTTGACAAGTCGCCCCGAGCAAGCGGTGCCGCGGTGTACGAAGCCAATTTATTAGGTCAATGCTCCACTTACGAACCGTCATGCTATAAAAATCCTATGAAATTTTACAAACTAGTGTCCTGACACAATTTTGACGAAGTTAGAGTGCTGCTGCAGGCTTTTTCGAGTTATATGTATAGTCAAACGAAGCCTTTTTGACTCAAACTTTTTTCATTTCATACTTTTTTTGGCGCGGTTTTGTTTCGTGCTTGTCAGTGGGTCAGTTTTGGCGACCGCGGGTCTAATAAATTAAATCTCGATTTTAGGAAATTATCATACTAGGACTATTTTAAAACGGTTTTATTTAGCTTGCCCTGCTTGTTATTTATTTATTTGGGTCAAGTTTAGTACCTACTTGAAATTTTACCCCCTTCCTGTTGGCAGATTGATCTGACCTATAGTTTTTATGACAATACAATTTAATTTAATCAGTATCATTGTAAATCCAAGATGGCTGCCACTACAAAATGGCGGATGACATATTTTGTCACAACCCCCTCAATATGGGTATCAAATGAAAGGGCTTTACAAGTAGAACACAGTGTATGGCGGATCATAGAGTTTAAAAAACTTGAAAATAAAAAGTAAAATAATATCTTTAAGTTAAACGGTTCTAATGAAAATAATGATGTAGATAATGTACTAAAAGCTAAAAAAATATTCGGTAGCTCCTAGGTACCAGTCGTCACACCACTTTCCTCATCAATCTAGAGCATTGATCAGACAAAAAAATAAAATCGTATAATCAAATCAAATAATAAAATCGTCATATTTTTTTACTATAGTCTCATATTGTGAGATTTATCATCTTCATCATATCGTCATCTATCATCTAGCTTCAACTTTCTGACTAACTGTTCGATTCCTTGACAATTCAAAAGTGCCTGTAAATCGTTTAATTGAAATAAATGTTTTGAGTTTCGTGGAGCACGCGTCAAATTATTTTCAATTTAATACAAGAGTTTCTTGACAACCTCTATTAGGTATTTCATTTCTTAATTTTAGAACCAAAAGTTTGGTATAGCTGAACTGTATCAATAGCCTTGCAGGCTTCGCAACTTATTGGTTTGGTTTATGCATGTGATAGATTATCCTAGTTATAGGTATTGTTATTGTTATCATAAGTATTCCTTTTACTGTTAAAACTTGATGAAATAGTAATGTTTTGCATAACCTAAAACTTGTAACAAGTATTTAATACCTAATTTACATTATTCAATTATTCCATCATTATTTCAGTATGTCTGTAAAAGTAGACTAGTTAAAATATTAAGGAATAATGTAGTAAAACATAGAAAATATTCCAAACGGAAATCCACCTTTTATGTCGTTGATATTTTGGATGACGGTAGATAGAAACGTCAAAGTTGTTCGGTTCACGACTATAAAAGGGGGAGCTCCCAGTGGCGGGGATCAGTCTTGTTCGAAACGTCGACCAGAACGGAGCTCCGGCCAACAGTCAGTTGATTAGTACTAGTGACGTTATTATGTGGAATACTCGTAGATCGACCAGATGTCATGTAAGTTAATTTATATAACTATCGTTTCTGTAAATGTAATAATATGGCCAATACTGCCAATGTTGTAAGGTGTATAATGGAATATTTCTATCTATTGTTATTATGTTGCTATTATTGTGTGTTCCCTTGGACCATTGTCCAAGAGGTATAATTAATTGTTATTAAAATAATGACAATTTATGACAATATAATAAATTGTTGATAGAATACTTTAATACTGTTTCCATGGAGTTTCTTGTCCTTCTTCTCCATGATGACCTAGATTTGGAACGGACAAATAGCTTTCAGATTAATCACTGACAAGCCCAATGGAAATAAATGTCTAGCTTGTCTTTCTGTGCTTTATTTCATGAAATCCTTTCCCTACATATCATATTCATAGTTACTTTGACACATATTAAATAACTAGTAGCCATTCTGATATTCAAAGCTATATATTTGGATAATATATATACATATAGACGTTTATAAAATAGATTATACGCCCATTTTCTAACACATGCGCTGTTCATCGTCATCATCTGCCTAGCCTTTTCGCAACGATGTTGGGGTCGGCTTCCAGTCTTACCGGATGTAGCTGAGAATTTGTATTTTACATAAAGCGACTGCCTAAACCTCCACAACTCAGTTACTGGGTAATATATTATGTCCCTTGGTAAGACTGGTTGTCAGACTTTCGGGCTTCTTTCGACCCGACCTTATGGTCGACATGTCTCTCAAAATTATTGCAAAACCAATATACTTAGATAAATATGGGAACGTAAATATCAAATAAATTTAAAGTTAGATTGAAAGTAAACTTTAGTTCGTTCGGAATATTGATTAGATCGGTAATAGATTCAGAATTGCGACTATTCATGCAAGCTTCAAACTGAAATCAAATTTATTTTATTATGACAGAGTAATTTAGATGATTATATATTACTTAAAGTATGCAGAAGATATAAAACTTATGTTTTACGCGTTTAAAATTGTTTAAGATCATAAAAAGCTTTTTTTTATCGAATATATGATTTATATTTTCAGTTTCTGACAGTAATAGAATATGCGAGGCAGTTAAACTTTCTGTGATAATTTGTCTTTTACTTGAAATGAAGATATTTTGAAGTAGGTACTTCCGACTGGATTTATCTTGTACTTAAATAGTGTTGTAGTCAATTAAGCAAGATGAAGTGGCAGTGGGCTGGCCATGTTTGTCGAAGGACTGATGGCTGGTAGAGCAGATGACTCCTGCAGTGGAAACCGTGTATCGGCAAGCGTAGCGTGGTACGCCTTCCAACTAGATGGACAGACGACCTCAAAAAAGTGGCTGTGACTGACTAGATGTTGAAGGTAGAGGACAGGGTGACATGGCGCAGCATGGGAGAGGCTTATGTCCAGCAGTGGACTGCGATGGGCTGAGTTGATTGATTTGATTGAAGTCAATGAAGTAGATTGAACATCAAGCAATCTTGTTCGGGACCTTAGCATGTCTTGCTAATCGGAATTCTATTACTTGTGTTCTTAAAACTGGACACCCACATTCTTCTGCGTATCTTCAAACGGTTCATTCGTTCACTCGTTCACATTCACAGTTCCTGTCATTTAAAAGAATAACACCTTACATACAAATGAACAGCACTGATGGCAATATTGGCACGCCCCGCAATGGCTTCCACAGTTCTTAGTATTGGCTTCGAACCAACAAGATTGTTTTACTCTTAGCACATTGAAGTCAGTCGGTTAGACTGGAAGCCGACCCTAACATAGTTGGGAAAAGGCTAGGCAGATGATTACATTGAAGTCAGTCCCTGTTTGGAAGAAATGCGTGGAAACACGAGGAATATGTAATTCCTCCTTTGATTTTTTTTTTTGAACTTCTCAATGATCTTGTTTAGTATTTTTAGAAAATAAAAATGGGAGTTTTTTGGGCATGGATTAAATGCATGTCAAAAAATATTGGGTCTATCGTGTATCGTACTAAAAAGCGTGTAAAAAGTCGAATTGACCACATTCCCTTTTCACATTTACCTGCTTGAGATTTTCATAATGATCCAATAATTTATGCGACTGTAGGCGCTCGCTTTTATCTTTATTTTCTTTCCTGAGCCGATATTTGACGTAGGTATACGTCTTGAAAATTCTATATTTATGTTTATTATGATATTATTGTTTTATACTTATTTTAGTTTACTTTCATATTCATGTTTTGTAAGATTGTGGAATAAAGTAAGCCTTTATTCCACAATCTTACACGAGGATTCACGTCTCAAAAAACAGTTCAGCCCCACAATAAAGTGGATTCCACCATTTTGTTTATTGTAATTGATTGTAATAATACGATTCTGTCAACGTAATCTATTATCTACTAACATATAGCTCAGATAAAGCCCTATATTCTAGGATTAGTTAAGCACATCGGAATGCTCGCAATGTGAGCGGTCTTTAACCAGGTTTCAATCATTTGCGGCCGATCGCTTCGACATCCGCGGAATGCAATATCGGCGGCCGGTAGTTCGGGTACATTCAAAATCATATCGGATATCGCATCGTGAATTCGTGAGTCTGACACCTAGGTACGGCAGCCTTCATTGATTCTTGTATCGTGAATGATAGATGACGAAACCAGACGAAATTGTTTGAATTTTGAATTATGTTGAATTAAAAAAGAATTATATTAAGCTACGTTAGACGCGGTCGCTTCGTGGATCGGTGACCGTCCATTAACGGAAAGCACGTTAACCCGTGGTTCCGGCTGTCACTCGTACATCTTTGACAGTCGTTACGCTGTCCCAAAGTCTGGCAGCCAGTCTAACCTAGTGGTTATTGTGTTACCTAGTAACTGAGTTGTGGAGCAGTGGCGAAGGCCCCATACAACTCGATTCCCACCGGCTTCCCTTCGAAAATTCAGAACATAACCACTCTATAGTCAATTCATCATTGAAATTTTCTTTGGCATTTTTTTTTGCTCCGGCCTACCTCTGTCATAAATTCACCCTTCGCCACTGTTGTGAAGGCAGTTGCTCCATGTCAAATACTAGTATTCAACTGCATCCGGTTAGACTGGAAGCCAACCGCAACATAGTTTGAAATAGGCTGGAAATTCCAGAAATTGCAATAATACTACCCGACCTGGGAATCGCACCCAGGATCTCATGCTCACCAGTAGCGCTTGCGACCAGTAGACCAACGAGGCATTATCAAATATAGTAGTAGTTAGTACTGTAGTCAAGTCATGAATTTAAGGGGACTACATGACCTAAAGCGTGGTCACTGTCGGACTGCACAGAAAAGAAAGAAGCGCGATGACACAACGCTGGTAATTTATTGCAAAATATGAAGCAAAAATCTATTGTTTGGACTAAAAAATTAAAACACTATAAGTGATTTAGTATGTTGCTTGTAGAATAATCTGACAAAAAATCAGAATTATTGTATGTATATTAGACAATATTAGTATGGTTTTTATTGTAAAAAGAAAGATTTTAGAGGTATCTTCATGATTTTTTTCTATCGTATCAATTAGTTGTATTATGTGCAACACACTATCTAGCATATATCCTGAAGAATATCATATATTTTTCTGATTGTGTTTACTATATATAGTCGATGATATGCTTTCAGGCATTATAAAACTTGCGTTTTTTGCGTTTAGGTACTGTAGTCCCCTTTAAAATAAACACTCCGGTCCGTTCGGAAACCCTGACGGGAAATATAAGAACGCGTGCGCTAAAGACAAGATTTTGTATGAAATGCGTGCATTCAGGGTCTCTGAATCTGAATTCCGAATCAGGAGACCGGCCGTATGCGGCCAGCCTTAATGCAAAACCTCTATTTAAAACTTCAGTAATGCGATATTATACCAACATGGATAACAGATTTTTGCGATGATAATCGTTTTTTGCTCGAATAATAAATAGCGTATCTTCACACGCAGAGGCTAATAACTACGGTAATCGGTGTTGCTTAAGATTATTATCCTAGTCATCAATTTGTAACGGTTTTAGCGCACAAGAAATTAATACATTAATCCAGTTTAATATCATTTTCTAATTGAAATGAGCGTTTAATTTGTAATCGCTCGTTTTCCAAAATCTCAGCTGTAATCAGAAGTTTCAAGGATTGAAGTTCATTGAAGCTCATTGAAGCTTGATTGCAGCTGACATTAGCACTAAAAAAAGTATCTTCGTACTATAAATTAGCGTAGGATAGACTTGGTGATGGCAGCAGTCTCTCCAGGGATATGCCCTAACAGGCGTTGCACAGAGGGGGTTTCGGATCGGTCTTTTGAAAGGTAACGGTGCAGATAGGGACCTCCGGGGTGTCTTTGGTAAGGTAAAAATCCCACTCCCTGGTTTTATCCCTAAAGCCCGGGTGCCTTTTGAAGGTTTCTTCCCGAAATCAATAGATGGAGAGCTCCGTAGATATAGATAGACCTAGATAACGCAACTATCACGATCTGTATGAAAACGAAGCGTGCCATTTTTTGACTACTTTCTATGACGTCACAAGTTCTATTTAGTGATAGGAAAACCAAATCGATTCAAAGACGCCGCCGCGTGCGGCACCCGTCTCGCCCCACCCCCGGGACCTAGCGCCAACGCTCACTCACACTCAGCCAGCAGTACTCAGGACAGGACTGAGCACGAAAGTGGCGGCTTACGATTTTTGTACGTAAGCTGGTGCGATTTTTGGCCCGCGAAGTAGTTTATCTTGCGTTATTTAGGTGTATGAGAGCCCTAACCTAGTAGAAGGACCGTGGGCAGACCAATAGCCAGGTGGGTGGACGACAGAAGATCGCAGGGAGGACCTGGATGTGACTCACACATACCAGGGAGGCATGGCGCAAAAGGGAGGAGGCCTATACTCAGTGAGTGGAATAAGACAGCTAACGACGAAGATGATGAAATCGTAGGTTCATGCCTCACTATTCACAAAAGAATTTAAAAGCAATCCTAAATGTGCAATTACCAATGACAATAAAATTGAAAGTGTGGTTCGCTAAACCTGTACATGCAACTCAATTATGAAACAACTGCAATTCTCATCTCGTTTCAATTAACGTCAGCGGTTCGTCACTTATACGTCTTTCGAACCGTTTTTTAAGACGAATATGATTGCGTGTGTCATATTGTTAGTTTTGATGTTTTAATTAGGAGATTGGCCCGGAATAATGTTTTTCATTAGTTTTGTTTCAGTTTAATTATGTACAAGTGAAAGGATTTGCTGGACATGCAACTGATAATAAATTGAGAGTTAAATGTATTTAATTTCACTTCTTAAGGTGGAACTAGTCGCGAGCTCGAACTCACTGGTGGTCATGGCCAAAAAGCACGCTGTCTCACCTGACTTCGCGACCGACAGAGATAGTACCAGTGATGAGCAGTTAGACGCTAGTCTACACGCACAACGTCTAGTTCTCACCTGGTTAATTTTGCAACAAATTCATTCAAAATCGGTTCAGTAGAATAATCGTAAAAAAAAATAACAAAAATAGGATTCTCAGTTACACACTGACTGAATGACGGAAATCACGGCAGCAATAATGAATGGAAAATTCACGATATTTTGATGCATTTACAAATGTAAAAACACGAAAATAATTTAATTTGCTTCGGTCCCTGTCAACTGTCAATTAATCACTCATATTTCTGGATCTATAAAAAAGCTAGTATTCGTTCTCGATGACTGATTGCTGGCTTGTTGAAATTCATTTATTCTTTGAACGATATTTCATTTACGCCCATTGATTAACGCAATTTTATTCCCTCAAATAATCACTCTCCGTTTGTATTTGTATTTCTTTTGGTATAAAAGTACAGAATCTAAAAGTAAGAATACAGAACCTCCTTTTTTGAAGTCGGTTAAAAAATCCTGGCTTTTTAAAAGAAGTTATTCTTAGTAATGCATTGGCGTTAAGAGAGGTGGCCCAGTGGTATCGCCTCCGACTTACGAGTCGTAAGTTCGGACCCAGGCAGGAATTTTACTTTGGGTATTTAATTTCATCACTACTGCTCTCAAAACGGTGAAGGAAAACATCGTGAGGAAACCGGCATGTCTTAGGACCAAAAATTCGAAAACATGTGACATCCACAAACCCGCACTGGGCCCGCGTGGTGGTTTACAGACCACTCGGTCTCATAGAGGGGAGGCCTGTGTCCCAGCAGTGGGAACATTATAGGCTGATTATTGGGGTTAAGACTGTTCTTCCTAGTTGGCAAAATGTGGTTTACTGCAGATTTATAGAACAGGAGGCCTACCACAAGCTCTTAACGCGATCATTTTAGGACCCAAACTGAACTGTTCTTCTAATTCGTACCATGACATCAGTTTAACGATTCAGTTTAGGCCGTCCCATCTGCTGCCAGCGATTGTCCCAAACTGAGTCGCAAGTTTTGGTTTCATTAATTTAATTTTGTACTTGTTTGGTACCATGACGTCCATAGAGCAGCTAAAGCGATGCAGTTTAGAAACCTAAACTGAAATGTCTTGTTTTTGAATCGTTTTTAATTAGATCATGGTAGGCCACCTGATGTAGCTGTTTATGAAGCGTAACATTTAGATTCGTTGGATTATCTTTGCTGTGGCAACCATAGAGTAACTGCAGGGTTACCACGCTAGAATTTTATGTATTTGTTTACCAGAGATATTTAGTAATTTGTATAATGTAGCTACTAGTGCTAGACTTAGTTTGTGTACATTTCTATTGAAAAGATCCATAATTATTGCACAGAAACATTAGTACTTACGACCATATTAGTGGAATATTAGTATGGTATAGAAACCTTACAATATGATAAGCGGGGAAATTGCGTAGCACACTAACAGTAGCAATGGCTTTCATTTTGACAGTTCAACAACATTCATTGCGTTTTTTACGTTGTTGAGCAGACACTTTTTTCGAACATATGAAGCAATGGATTAGCAATATCTTTCAAAATGTTTCAGATTTTAATATCTTTCAAAGTGTTTTGGTGACGCAATTAGGATGCTGGTGGCCCTAAAATAATCATATTGCCTTGTTCACATGTAGGTACAGACGCCAGCACATCAACCTACTACAATCTGTCAAATTTCTTTAATAAATTTTCAACTTTATTGCTAAAGTATAAGGTTCAAAATTGATTGGGAAAATTTAACAGTTTCGGGTAGCTTGATAGCACATCAAGCGCCTGTACTTATTTTTATCTTGAACTGGTAAAAATAGAAACTTCTTTAGCTACGAATATATTTAATTGAAATGTCAAGGTTTCTGAGCCAGACTCGTGCAATAATAATGCAGCACTTTATTTTCGGTTATTACTTTGATCACGTTTTTTATTCGGTATTATCTAGTTGTTTTGCGGCATTTAAATGCCAAAAGAAAGGAGACTGTTCGAAGGTGAATCCTAATGGTATTTTCAAACAATCGATCTGAGCTGAGATATCCAAAGAAAAGGTCTTTTGTACTTTTCTTGTTTTGTCACAAATCCTCTAGTAGGTAAACATAACATCACACCTGTAATCCTGGAGGGGATAGGCAGAGGTGTAGTACACATTTCGCCAGGTATACAGGGTGTTTGGAAGCTGAGTGCAAAACTTTAAGGGGGTGATAGTTGACACCATTTACAACATTTTGAGCCATATATGTCTCAGACGAAGTATGTTTTTTTATTTTCTTCCCAGTTAAAGTTGGTATTGGTTGACTAAAAGTATGCATTAAAAAAAACATAAGTACTTCGTCTGAGACATGTAGGTATGGCTCAAAATGCTCTAAATGGTGTCAACTATCACCCCCTTAAAGTTTTGCACTCAGCTTCCAAACACCCTGTATACCTGGCGAAATGTGGGTGTACTACACCTCTGCCTATCCCCTATATCAGTAAGACTCTGACACTCCCTTCCGCTCCACCCAGAGCGGGAGGAGTCATTAGATCATTTCCCATAAAAAAAAATCTAGATTTCATTTGTTTTTGCTGTCTTTTCAGATTAGATGTCTTAGTAACCCAGAGCCAAAAAACTCGTGTGATAGACGAGAATCTATCAGCAATGACAAAAAACATCAGCTACTTATTTTCACCCAATTTTCGAAGTCAATTTTCCTTAAGTCGCTTCAGACATCAACCATACTCAACGTCTTACAAAAAACGCTCGTTATTTTTAACACATCTATCATCCGTTGCGATAGTTAGGCAGTGCGGATATGCGTAGGGGGGGAAGAAGGGGGACAGAAAAAAACAGTAATCCTGTGATGTCGAGATGACGGAAGTGGGGCGACGTCCTGACGACTTCGCACGTCAGCTTCCTAGTCCCGTGTGTGCGCACGACGTCATATCAAGCAATACATTTCCAGTATAAGGTGACTTCTCATTGAACGAAAAGCCTATACAATGCGAGGTCAGCTAAAAGTGGAAACGTGTAGCTTGATTGATAAGTCGTCTTGTGTACTGTGTCTGTATGGTGTATAGTCAGTAGATCTCGTTTGGATAAGGAATTGTGGCTCTTTTGCATATGGTACGTAGGTATGCAGTCTTGGTTTATTTGAAAACTTGATTTAAAGGTATGTTAGGATGGTCTAAGTGGCATGGCGTTCTGCCTATTTTTCTGCGGAAAGGCGTGAGTTGATGTAAGTAATCTGCGTTCGCGATTTAGATGCCAAACATGTAAACAAATATGAGTTTTTGGAAAAATAACTTTAAAATCCTACACAATAAAGTTCAGTTTACGCTACAACTTCAAACATTTTTATAACTTTTTCAACAGTGCTAGTAACTCTGAAATCAAATTAATTACGACTGAAATAAAGTTGATATTAGTTTAACTTAAAACAACTTTAATTGGAAACGTACATTTGAACAGATCTTAGGTTCTTCGTTCTAACATAGGTACATTTTTGTAGAAGAAAGTGGTAAGACACGTTGTGTGTGTATTTCTTGCTATAAATGTTGACATTGGAAAAATCTGCGTCTTGCGTCATTTTTGAGACGTAAACAACTTGTTTAGTCTGGTTTAGACTAAACAACTGTTAGACTACGTGACTTTGTAGTATGATTCAGATAGTCTATCAATTCGGGAAAGCTACTTATCCCCGAAAAATCCCAATGTACAATCAACAAAAGATATAAGTATGCAGGATCGTCGGATATAGTTGAAGTTTAGTAAGAAACCGATGGCTGCAGTCGACTGAAATTTAATTTGATAAATGAGCTGTTTGTTTTCTATTAATAAAAATTAAATTTTATTCGAGAACATCCATCGGTTTCTTACTAAACTTCAACTATATCCGACAATACTGCATACTTATCGTTTTTTGTTGACTGCCAGCGTTTTTCCCAGCAGAAAATCACCAGCAAATCCGTCTGATAACATTATCACAAACGTAATAAACTGAACAGTTTTCACTTTCGTCCTATCAGCTACATTATCCATGACTCGACGTACACAAGCACTCGTGAAATCACTTTTCACGTCGTAAAACCGTTAATATGTGACGAATAAAACCCACCCGAGTGTGAGCATCAACGTCTCGTGCAGCACGAGAGCCATTACGAATGACTGACCAGTGTATAATCGATAACGTTGCAACTGTCATTAGAATCGATTTAATGGAATGTTTGCGTCGTAAGCCGATGGATAAATTGGCGGTGTCGCATCACTATGGTTTGTGTTTTTGTGGAGTGGTTGTGCGTTGTAATTCGTTTTTTAGCTGTAGACTAATAGCGGAACTAAATGTGTGCATCGTCGTTGTTGGAAAACCCCGTACTTACGTGTAACCTAGAATTTGTGGTAAAACTTCATAACCTGAAAATAAAAACTTATTTAACAAAAAAAAAAACAACCGGCTTCCAAAAAAGACATTAAGTAGGACAAAGGGAAAAATTGTTTTAATTCCGGAAGTCGGTGTCGTTGGGTTCCTATTTTCGTTGTTTGCCACCGACTTCCGAAATTAAAATTATTTTTCCCTTTGTATTGTCTTTTTTGGAAGTCGGTTGTTTTATTTTTTGTAAAAAAGTTTTTAATTTTCACGTTGAGTTGTACTTACCCCACACAAATTCGTATAACACAAAAAAAAACAACATGTTACAGTCAAACTGAGAACCTCCTCCTTTTTGAAGTCGGTTAAAAAGTTAGCTTATTAGTGACGAAAATAAAATAAGACGAAAAATACCATTTTTTTAGTAGTGCCAATGTTGTTGAATGCAATTTGACCATTGTTAATGCAACGAGACACCTATTGGAAAATGGAAAATATCGTCAGGAAAGTTTTAAATACGAATGTGGATGGCTATACGAGTAGGGGAAGACCAAAACTAACTAGCCTGCAGTGGCGAAGGCACCATACAACTCGATTCCCACCGGCTTCCCTTCGAAAATTCAGAACATAACCACTCTATCTATAGTCAATTCATCATTGAAATTTTCTTTTGGCATTTCGTTTTGCTCCGGCCTGCCTCTGTCATAAATTCACCCTTCGCCACTGCTAGCCTGTATTGTACCACTGCAGGGCAAAGGCCTCCCTCTCCATTTTCCACACAATTCTACCTTTTGCGAGCCAGTCCACATAAAGAAAATATAAATGGACTGCGTGAAAGATGATATTATAGCCAGAAAGGGAGTGACTACCGAGTTGACGACTTATAGAGAAGTATAAAAAAGCAGTGGTACTCCGGGAGTGCCGACAGAAGTGAAAACAAAACACAAACAGAATACTTTGCCATCACTCACTGGCATATATTATACATTAAAACCGAGTACATTCCGAGGACAGCGGAACACATCCGAAGCGGTGTCGTTACGGTAACAGTGGCGCGAATTCAATGGTTTTTTCCCCATCTCAAAAAATACCCAACGCGCCTAAAGAAGTTTTCACTTCAAAAAGACATGTGCCGAATCCAAATAAATTGGGATACCGGCAGAAGGAAAATAATATAATAAAAACTACACTCAAATCTGTTCTTTTTGACAAGCTGATATTCGACTCCTATCTTCGTCCAAAATTGATCCAAGAATTTCCACCACTTGGATTTTCCTTTTGGTCGAAGTCCCAATATTCTCTGCGAAACATTTTTCTTCTTCCAATTAAAAACAATGCATCGTGTCGTGCCGTGTCGTCATGTGCTAGTGTCGTGATGTCCGTTGCGCTAGACGATTGTTAACATTTATATAATTGTCTGTCAGCCTTATCTGTAACAACAACAAGTATCTTATCTAACGTTATGTTCGAGAAAAACGACGCAATTTGTGCTTGAAAACATCGGATGTATCGGTTTTTCTCTTTTGTAGTGGATGCGCTTATATAAAGTACCCCATATTTACAGACGCCAGCACAACAAGCTACCCGAAACTGTCAAATTTTCCTAATCAACTTTGGATCTGATACTTTAGCGATAAAGTTGAAAATCAATTAAAGAAATTTGACAGATTGTAGTAGCTTGGTGTGCTGGCGTCTGTGCATACATACATATGTTCACATAACTCAATTTGTCGAGATATGCGAACATAAATGTATGGACTTGGTCCCATAGTAAAAGTTGGTCATAATGATGAGAACAATATCCCCGTATAAGATTTTCAAATATTTCAATTTCGTATCGTAGACACAAAATGTAACATAGTCATAGCCTGCACATATACCTATCTATAAGTACAAAATTCATCTTCAACTTGAGACGGGAAAATAAACAAACACTTAGGAGTAGGTTATTTAATCCCCTAATCAATATACATTTTTTTGGAATGATGTAGATTTGTTGGTTTCCCCATTATATTAAAGCCAGTTCAAGAACAGATGTTTCTCATCCACCTGACATATCCCAGTAGCCCCCTGTTCTCTTATGTTGACCCTTCGTTAGTTGCTCTCACCTAGACATCGCACTATTCTTAGTCGCCCCTATTTCCAGAGATATGTCAAGTTGAATGCAGAAAGTCAAGCTAGTGAACTAGTGCCAGTAATTGGGACTTAAATTTAAATTGCCATGGTACATATTTTCTAATTTAATAGTTATTGTTATCGCGCTGGCCGCAGAAGACGAGACGTTGACTGAGATCCACAGGAGAACCAATGTAACCGACATAGCCCGACTTGCCAAACTTAAGCAGCAATGGGCAGGGCACATTGCTCGCAGAACAGATGGCCGATGGGGCAGAAAGGTTCTGGAGTGGCGACCGCGTACCGGAAGGCGTAGCGGTGGAAGACCCCCCACAAGGTGGACCGACGATCTTGTGAAGGGCGCAGGAACCCGTTGGATGAGAGAAGCACAAAACCGGTCGAAGTGGAGGTGCTTGTGGGAGGCCTATGTCCAGCAGTGGACGTCTTTTGGCTGAATGATGATGGCCATGGCCTGGATGCGTACCGGAACGGCTGGTTCAAGGTGGCGCGGGAAAAGAGGATCTGGAAGGATTTGGAGGTGGTACTTTTTTAGTTAGCCTATATTGCCATATAGGCTAACAAAAAAAAGTAATTGTGTCTCTCACTAGTCAAGTTTAAAGTCTACATCATATTCATAATGTAGTATAGAATGACATTTTTTGCCGATAGTTCTGCATTAAACTGTATTTATGAAAATATTGATGAATTTGTAATCCTCATCTCAAATTGTTGTTATCACCATTCTTTATCCCAATTTGCCCTTATTTATCCCAATTTATTCGAGTTCGGAGCAACATGTCTTTTTCCATACTTCTCTATTAGTCGTTATCTCGGTCATCCCCTTTCTATACAATCTTTCACATAGTCCATCAATCGTTTCTTTGGCCTTCCCCTTCTTTTATAGCTTTCTCTTTATCTCCAATTCTTGTCTTGTCTGTCAAAAATAAACGCTTAGACCTTGAAATTACGAACTTTGGATGCGAAAACCCACACGTGGTAATGACTAACGATTCTATGCTAGCACACATTACTATATGAAGAAATATTACTTGTTCACCATGACTCAGTACAAGACAAAGGCTCTTCGCATAATACACAGAATATTACGCTCCGACATACTCGTATTATGCGAAGGTGGGACACGTTAACTTGAATTTAAGGGCCCTTCATTTATTCATAGGTGTACGGGTCGGTTCACGCTACGTATAATGCGATTTATTTGTGCAGAACCCATGCATGTTTGATGAATATTACGTGGAGGAAAGGCGTTATGCTGGCTTCGTGTCTCTTGCGGGTTGAGGTCTTGGGTAGCGATGGCTCTGTAGTGAGCGGGAAGCGGGGTGTTCTACATATTAAAATATTCTCTCACAGATTTCTTAGACGTCTTCGTGACCACCAAAGATATGAGCATTGTAGTCAACAATCAGACAGTCAGTTGTGTGTGTGTTTTTGTTGTCATTGTGGGCATTGTTGTGTGTGTTGTTGTTTTTTTTTTCTTATTTGTTTTTATCTGATGTAAGTATGTATCTGGTGTTTTGTGTGTCTTTTGGTCTGTGCTAAATAAATATATTTCATACTTTCTTTCTTCTTTAACCCTCTTATTCCAAAGGTCTCATTTATGACTCAAGAGGATCTTGAGTTAATCCTCCCGAACTAACTGCATACCGATATTGCAAATCATCTGGCAAAACTTAATGATACGCGGTATTCCCTACTAGAAGCCAGAAATATTCGACAGTTATTTGGTCCTCTCCGCTGGATGCGGGAAGCATAGAACCGGTCGAAGTAGCGGTGCTTGGGGAGGCCTATGTCCAGCAGTGGACGTTTTTCGGCTGAAATGATGATAATGATCATGATGATTTGGTCCTCATCAGTAAGTGGACGTGGTATGCATAGCTGCATTGAAGGTAAAAAAACATTGACTCGTGGTGCATCGTCAACAAAAACTTGTCGAAATAATTCACTGACATTCCCGCACGAAACGGACCTAAACCATCTTGATCGACGTTATTAGTCGCAGTTCTTGACATACCAAAAGGTCGAATGACGGAATCCTTCGATATTCCTTTCACATTTGTTTCTGCGCCTCTTCATTATTTCGAGTACAATAGTGGGTTTATTTCCACTGAGTTTTGTTCCTCCATTGTTTGTTTGCCTTCTATTCCTCTGATAAAATTCGTAGCGGGTTCAAATGCTGGCCCGAATACTTCCGACTACATCCGAAGTCAGCCGAACAGGGAGATTTATTGTTTAGGTCAATGCGAGGTTGGGTCTTTATTCTAATTTACATATGTTTAGTGTTTTGAGTGGGAATACCATTGTCTTTTTGGTTTTATTACGACACGCATTTTGTGTTGAATTTATTGAAACTAGACGAGGTTTTATTGCTGCTGTCCGAAGTTTCACGTAGAACGATATTTTCATTTAATTGTAATGTCTTAGTAAATAAAGTGTGGGTGCGCCCTTTGTTAGGTTAAGTAGAATTTAGATGTCTGTTTCTTTTATAATTTATTGCGAAAAGATATCATTTTCATTATTATTCTGTAACATGTCTCTTTGCGTTTGTTTTAGACATCATTTGGGAGTTTCATAAAATTATTTTCATTTCAAACGAAAGAAATTACTATTCTTGTTACATTTGGTGTTTTTTGTCAGTCCACTAAAATTTCCTCTAATTTTATGAAAAGGTCTCATCACATTAAATTATCGCTCACGCTTCTCTCGTACCATCTGGCGCCTTCCTTATAAGGTGTTGAATTCTTAAAAACAAATATGAGCTTCTCTGTTTATCTTGTTCCTGGCTTTGAATGATATCTCACAACGGAATTATTTTCCGTAACTCAAACATTTATAGAGAATTCATGTAGAATTTATAAAAATGCTGTTTTGAATTCCTTTGCTGGCTCTAACTTGAGATTCTAGGAATGAACTAATAATAAAATAATACGTTTCGAGGAACATTTCGTTTGCGGTTTATTAAAATAGTTTTGTTTATTTTGCTAACATTTGCTTATAATTTCTATGTTTAGTTTGTATTGCAAAACATTCTGTGCCACCTTGACTGATAGACCAAGGGTTTGCAGT
Organism: Hydraecia micacea; assembly: GCA_914767645.1. Taxonomy (NCBI): domain Eukaryota; kingdom Metazoa; phylum Arthropoda; class Insecta; order Lepidoptera; family Noctuidae; genus Hydraecia; species Hydraecia micacea. The sequence goes on along the minus strand of OU611776.1, from coordinate 3,605,467 downwards.
TCATCTATTAATATTGTCATGACTGTTCTCGTCAACAAATTTGATTTTTCACATCAATGTTATTTTGCAGTATGCAACCAGTCTTACCAAGGAGTATCGTATTACCCAGAAACTTGGGTTGGGAGGGTTGTGGAGGACAGATAGGCAGTCGCTCCATGTAAAATACTGGTATTCCACTGCATCCGGTTAGACTGGAAGCCGACTCCAACACAGTTGGGAAAAGGTTAGGCAGATGATGATGAATGGTATTTTTTGTAATATAGTTTGTTCTCTCTCTCGTTAGAGCATTGGTGGCCAAGTGGTAAAGGCCGCGACTAACGAGTTGTAGGTCGTAGGTTCGAATCCAGACAGGCGCTTTACTTTGTGTAAATTATTTCATCACCACTGCTCTCAAAACGGTGAAGGAAAACATCGTGACGAAACCGGCATGTCTTAGAACCAAAAATTCGAAAACATGTGACATCTGCCAGCCCGCATTGGGCCCGCGTGGTGGATTACGGCCCACTCCCTCTCACTGAGAGGAGGCCTGTGTCCCAGCAGTGGGAATATTATAGGCTGATTATGTTATGTTTTATATTAAGTATAGTTTGTTAGTAACATCGGGCTAAAGTCTCTAACTTACAATATTTGTTGTCCTATTTATTTTATTAGGTTCACCAACAATTGATTAGGTACACTGATACAAACACAATATACAATTTTAAAAGTAAAATGACAGTGTATCAGTTACTTGTAAGTATATTGGTACTATTACGCCAAGAATCAGAAATTTCCTTTAAAAATTACCTCCATTCATTCAAAACTTTACCCAATTTACTTCAATTTTCTGTTACCAATATTTCATGATTAGTTACCCAAAGGCATTGTTACAATACTCCCACAGATGACAGAAAAATATGAGAACCGATACGGTGTAAGTATTATGCTTATTTGCCTTTCTAGAGGCATACTTAAGTATGTACTAATGATGAATAATGACAGTTCATGGGCAGAACCATAGAATCCGTGGGCAGAACGATAAGTTCCTCGTACTTGGTAGTACTGTATTTTTCTCACGCATAGTAATATTGGGTAAATGCGGTGTTGAGAAAGCCTTAGAATGTGATGAAAGGCTTAGTCGTGTTGCTTAGCGTTGGTTTTTGAATTGTTTATCCAATAAAGTCAATCACTGAAAATATGGTAGCCTCTTTCAATAACTCCCAGCTTCATTTCTTGATCGAAATATTATAGAAGTTGTAATTCAGATATGCATCTGATTTTTACTGACCTATTTCAACATTTAATATAGTGTTTAACGAAGATGATAAAGATGACCTATTAGTCTTGAAAAATATATTTTTGTAACTGAAGACATTGCGCAGTTCCATCATCATTGAATGATATCGCATATCGATGACCTCTGCATGACCTCAAATTTTTAGCACGTTATTATTAAGATTAAAGTTGTCGTAGCTAAAGTTATCTTGTTGTTTGTAAAACTACTAATTATAACACGTATTTATTACATTCATAAATCTTTATTGCTTGTGTATTATCTCGTTATCGTCATGAAAATGTCATGTCAAGATCAGTAGATTATCTATTGCGATAAAAAACCGTTTTCCATAAAATCAATTTCCTTTTAAATGCTAATTGAATCTATTTGATTGGACGCCTATGTTCATCGATCGACGCTCATTGGCTGAAATTTAAATTATACCTACTCAATCTGTCTTTTCCTAACTATGTTGGGGTCTTCCAGTCTAATCGGATACAACTGAATACCAGTATTTTACATGGAGCGACTGAATATCGGATCTCCACACAACCCAATTACTGGGCACAGGATACCCCTTCGTAAGACTGGTTGTCAGACTTGGGCTTCTGACTACCAGTAACGCCTGTCAAAGATCTACGAGTGACAGCCGGGACGTGCTTACCGAGGCACGGAGAGGCCTCGACATGTAAAGATGGTCACCCATCCACAAACCGAGCGCGGAAAGCGTAGCGTACCTTCAATATATCCATGCGGCTATTATTATTTAGCCACGAGTCGCTCCGAAATTGAAATATACTATCTACATCAATTTCACTCGGAAACTACAGTCCATTTAGATGCTCTCTCTGTAAAACCCAACTCGAAACTATTACCCTCTTATTTCATTCGCTCAATCAACTACCCCTTTCCATTCGCAGCTATTTCTGCGATTCGACGAAGCTCAAGTGATATTTATTTTAATTTATTCTGCAGAAACAACTATAGTTGAGCAGCAGAGAGTTCATTATTATAAGTCTGTGTAGTCACTTGCAGAGGGAGTAACAAAGTGGTAGGAGATTTGTGAGCACCCTCAATAAAGGCAGACGTTAATATTCATAAGGAGAATACATCTACAGAGATGGTATAACTGGCTCTGATATTTCGTTTATCATCGTGTTTTGGTGTTTATTTTTGTGTACTTCGCTTGTCTTTGGTTTCAAGGACATGCTTTTCAAAAGGTAATTCAAAAGCAGAGAAATACGGGTTTCTATCCTTACTTTTGCTACTAGTTAACATCCGTCCTCTTCGTTCGTAGATTTGCATTTTGATTTACCAAAGCTTAGGCCATGCTACCCCAATGCTTGGCCAAGTCCACCCAGGATCTCTTTTCCTACGCCACCTCGAAATTGCTAGTTAAACTAATCTAGTCGGCATTGGAACTAGCTTTCTCCTCGTTTGTTTCATCTTAGAACATTCAGTTAAAATACTATCTTTTCAACTAGTCCTTCATCTTCAACCCTATATTTATGCTTGACACTCGATCTAGAGAGGAGAGGTCCATATTACGCTTCTTAGCTAAAACACGAGCTAGTCTGTGGCCTTTTTTCCTTCTTTTTCCGTATATTATCTTCATTTCTCACATTTTACTTAATGCAATTTCGCCTTCGTTGATGTAGCAGCCGCGTGTTGCTAGGGGAATTTGATCTTATATACTTGGAATAAGTACTTTAGGGATTTTTCGTGGAAGGAAATTAGATTTTTTCTTGCTGTTAGGGGAGTGTCACAAGTTTTTGGAATGTCTCCATAATTTGCATTAAAATAACGAGGGTTGGCGTCTAATTCCACTGGTGTTTGCTGCTGGATATATATTTACTTGTTTACGTTGTTAGAATCATTTTTGAAGGGCCTCCCGCCGAAATTACTACAAAACGTTACTGCGAACTTTGACTTAGACAAATATACATGATACCTACTCTGTCTTGCACTTGTAGTTTGAAATATGTGCGACAGTGACAAGAATAACGCTAAGGCTAACCAAATACGTGCCAAGTTTGTAGATCTCTGCCTCAGAGTCTTCATATGAATCAAAACAACGTCTTCATCCAACATCTCCAAATTTTAATTATTTATTTCATCCAGTCCTGCAACATCTGTCCTCTCGCAAGACTGCAGATGCGATGTCCCGTTTTATATTAAAACTCATTTTCCGTGAATTCTGTTTCTTAATTAAACGTTATTAATATCTTAAAATGATAAGTTTTCAGGCTTCGTCGCTCCTAATTAGCCCGAAGTCGGCCGTCCTGTCCTCATAATTCTTACTGTTCCGCTCATTTCGTACGGCGCGGCGAAACTTTTGTGCGGTTTCATCTTTTGTATTTTCTTGTTACGAAACTTTTGGTTTAAGTTTAATTTTTGGAAAATCAAATTTTTTAACATTTTTGAGATAAACCATTTATCTCTAATATGCACCTGCATTTCAAAACTAGCATTAAAATCCGACTGCGGGAAAACACATTAAAGAAACCGAATACCCCAGCACCTATTTAATTTTAAAAGGAATATAATTTCATTAATTTAGTGATCTTAGGTTTCAAGGTGTCAGAATAGTTAAAGTAACCAGTAACATAGAACTAAATTCAAGTCATAACTTCTTATCAAATCCATCCTTCAGAATTTTGATTAGGCAATTGAAGCCGCGGAAGGCTTTTACAGCTTCACCGGACAAAACCATCTAAGAGCATCCATCCTACATACAATCTTCATAGATCCCGTCTTAATGTATGTCGCCCACGTTTTTTCCTTTAGAGTTACAGAATTCTAAACGGGACCCAAGTAACGGACGATACACCGTTTGAATCCATGAATAGCAAAATTTATTGAATTTAGAGATCGATTTAATGAGTTGCATCCTATTATAGTTTGCACCTTAATGCGCTCACAGCTAGTTTATTTGCATCAAAAGAAACATTGCGAATTCTTTCAATGTCGAGTGGAATTTATTAGTTCAGGTTTGAGTCGAGAGTATCGGAGAGAATGGATAAAGAGGTTTCGACTTACATTAGGACTGCACGGTGCATGTAATAGTAGGTGCGTCTTTGCTCTTGTATTCGTAAAAGGCATGAGTATTTCCTTCTGTATATGCATAAAGGTTTTGTAATGATTGTTGAAACATTTGAATTTTGTTATGTTATGGATTTTATCATCTTTAAAGCCTTTTTGAGTGGAGACCGCGAATCGGCAAACGTAAGGTAGAACGCCCTTAGGCTAGGTGGAGCGACGATCTTCGCAGGGTGGCTGGTAGCAGCTGGATGAGAGTTGCTGAGAATCGAGCTAAATGGCGTGTAATTGGAGAGGCCTATGTCCAGCATTGGACTACTGTAGGCTGATGATGATGATGATAATGAAAGTCTGTTTTACACGGTGCGTTTTAATTGCCGGTGGCATACCATAAGTTGAAGAAAAACAGTTGCACCGTCTATATATATAAGGTCTCATTAAAATAGATGCACAAACTTTTAGAAATCATTCAGACCCCCAAAATAAGGACGATGGTAAAAAAAATATATAAGAAAAACGCATTACATACTTACAAAAAAAATAATCATCTAGCGAAAATACACTAATGTGCCGGCAATTTATTATTTTAGGTCAAAATAAAATCACTTTAATCAGTGTTTGTTTTTGCTCGGATATCTTTGGTTAGACGTATGAGCGCTGTGTTAAAATTTGTCTATTTATTTGGGACCCTGTATAGTGTTTATACGATGCAAATAATTGGTTACTTCAATTTTATTGCATGCCACAGGCGAGAAACTTGCATCGTGTAAACTGGGCTTCAGTTGGAAACTGGAAATATTCTTAGTCTAAGTTTACAGTCATAAATCCAGATCAAGACACAACAAGCAAGACATGTTTACAAGATCGAAACATCAATTGCAACAGTCTATTGCCTATGTCAGTATATAGAACTGCAGACAAGTTCGTCACAGCTATACTCTCAAAACGGTGAAGAAAAACATCGTGAGGAAAGCAGCATGTCCCAGAACCGAAAATTTTAAGACATGTGACATTCACCAACCCGCACTGGGTAGTGGATTATGGCCCAATCCCTCTCACAGAGGAGCCCTGTTTTTCCCAACAGTGGGAACATTATAGGCTGATAATGCGTCCAACACGCTACGCTATAAATCTGTACACGAATGTACGTAGCAAATCTATTCGGGAACATTATAGGCTGAATATGATGATGTTGAAACCTTAAATCCAAAACAAATGAACAACGATAACTCAACTACAAATCGCAACATTCACTCCCAAACTCAATTTGTTAAAAGCAAAAATACCAAGAGTCAATTCATCGTGGCACTTATAACGCAAACTTCAGCTAACATCGAGACAAGTTGCCAAAACAACGGCAAAAAATGAGCTCTCAAGCAAAAATAAGCCTTCATCCTCCGTTCAGATAGCGTAATCCACGAAGAATTATGGCCCAGTTATATTAGAGGAAGCATCGATAACTATTGGGTATCGGTAGTAGAGTTTTTTACGTTATGTCAGTGTCTAATTCCCAGTTGGATGACAGCCAACGCTCAGGGACGTTATCATACGTTTTCGTTTAAAATATGTAAATAAAATCTGGTGTTACAATCGACCAGCTTGCTTTGGATGTGGGTCAGATGCTGATGTCCTTCTCATGTTTTGTATAAGTAACTCTGTTTAGAGTTATTTGACGAACGATGTTCTGTTGTTTTGAGCGCATCTTGCTGGAATATATTGCTTCTTCATCTGTTAAGAAAATGGGTGCCGTCGTTCAACTTGTTTCCACTTAGAATCATCATCATTTTAGTCGAAAGACGTTCACTGCTGGTCATATGCCTCCCCCAAGCACCGCCACTTTGACCGGTTCTGTGCATCCCGCATCCAGCTGATTCCTGCGGCCTTCAGATTGCAGCCACTTAGAATAGCTTATTGAATCTGCCAATCCCTGTAATAAACATTGTTTATGATAATGTCGCAAATGGATTGTCGAATCCGGTGTTTTACAAAACCGTTGTAGGTTGTTATACATAACAGGTACGTTATGTATTGGATTGCCATTGCGCTACGTTTAACAAAACTGCTACCCAAGTTATGACGTAATGCAGAATGGCTTATCTGCAGCTACAATAAGCTTTGGTGTGGCTTCTAATGCCGAATTGTTCGGAACTAAGCTAGGGCACCCTGACTAATTGGTTTCGGTTAGGTTTGAACTGTAAACAACCCGCGCGCCAGCCGAGCGAGCGAAGCGAGTGGGGCCGCGGCAGCGGCCGGCGAGCGCTACTTCCAAGTCGGTAGTATTTACTTGGCTATTTTATAAGAAGCGTTAGTTTATGCATGTATGTATAATCTAAGTATTCTATCGCTTTACCATGACTACCTATAATAACAGTCCACATCATACAGGTAATACGATACCGCTTACTAAGACTGGTTGTCATACTTTCGGGCTTCTGACGACCTGTAACGTCTGTCAAACATTCACAAATGACAACCGGTACCAACGGCTTAACGTGCTTTCCGAGGCACGAAGGGATGGTCACCCATCCAGGAACCAACCGCGGCAACCGTAGCTTAACCTTCGATCGATCCGTGCGGCTGTTATTATTTAGCAACAGTCCACATAATACACATTATTAATTCTAATCAATTCTAATTAAGCTCTGTTTATTATGCATCTAATTCATCATAGAGGGTTAATAAGTAACTACACACATCAAAAGTGTCTAGGGATCAACATATATTTTTGCAATAACTTTTCTCCTGATTGATATTAATTAAAATTTTCTTTAAGGATTCATCAAATAAAGTGTTTTCGTTTGTCACAATAACGATAAACCAAGTCACCTTTGCATTAATAAAGAAATTTGCCATTTTCCTAATAAAGGGATTTTTGACATTTGAACCACTAACACAAAAGTTCGAAAAAAAGACTGAAATAACAGTTTTCTTTAAAATTTTATTGGGTAACTTAAACAATTAATAATCCGTGTTTCTACCGCGAACACTAACAACACAAGAACTTCGGTTTGGCATACTCAAAATGAGTTCATCCAAATCACGCTGTGGAATGGCAGCCCATGTTCGTTGCAACAACAAAAAAAGGTCTTCTTGCGACTGGATACCCTCCATATTCGGCAGAGCTCTTCTCTGTAGCATATCCCATGCATGCTCAATCGGGTTCAAGTCTGGCGACTGAGCAGGCCAGGGCAGGACATTGATGTTAGCTGCGGCGAGAGTCTGTCTTACAACTCTTGCGGTGTGCGGTCGTGCATTATCATGCATTAACTGAAATAAGGGACCGATTTGCACTTGTAGAGGAACGATGACGTCTGATACAATCGTCTCAGCATAAATTTGAGCGTTGAGGTTGCCTCTGATCCAAATCAACTCAGTTCTTCCGCCGAACCAAATACCCGCCCATACCATGATGGTTCCACCACTATAAGGATGGACTTCCTAGCAGGATTTTAATCGCTGTTGGCGTCCAGGGGTTCTCCAGTGTCGTATACGTCTTGTATCCGGTCTCATACCAAAACGAGACTCATCAGAAAAGCACACGAAACGCCATTGTTCTTCTGCCCAATTTCTGTGTTCAAGAGCCCATTGATATCGAATCCTACGATTGTGCATTGCTATAGGTGGTACCCGTAGCGGTCTTCGGGAATGAAGGTTCACTTCATGCAAGCGGTTTCTGACTGTTTGGTCGCTAATTAAGTTCCCTGAAGAGCGATGAAGCCTCACGGCTAACATCATGGCGGTTATTGTTGGAGCTCTTCGAGTTAAGATTTGAATGTATCGGTCTTGTCTCCGTGTGGTGCAGCGATACCGTCCTCCATGGCGCTCAGCCACGGTACCAGTGCTTCGGTAACGTGTCCAAAGTCGACTGATAACACTCTGACTTGTATTCAGAGCTAAAGCCACAGTACGTTGCCGGGAACCAGCTTCTATCATTCCCACGGCTCTGAGCATTTCTTCCCTGCTTAAATGACGTCGCCGCTCCATAATAACGTTGGTTTTAATCAGTAGTAGGGAAACAGTAGCACTAATAATGTCTTCAATGCGTTGTAAGTTTTTATAGGGAAAATATTGACAGCTGATTTTCATCTTTTACTCGAATTTGATTCACAGTTCCTGATTCAAATTATGAAATGCACCAAAAAGGATCCATATAAATTTATAAAATCATAAATTTATTACAAAGCCACATCTCAATCTCAAGAAATCCGCATAAAAATGCTTGATCCCTAGACACTTTTGATGTGTGTATTTATCTATTAGTTGCTGGAACTAATAATTTGATACTGAATAAACATCACGGCAAAACTACTTCGTGGTTAGGTAAATAATTCAAATTAGATATACATAATTATCATTTATTCGGAACTTAGATTACGAATGTTCTAATGTTTAAGTATAGGTTCTTTCAATAGGGACAGCCGATGGCGGTCACATTAGATTGTCTATTGGCGTGAAATTTTTAAAAGAATGTGTCATATATTATGTTCGGCATTATCAAGTTGAATCGCTATATAGTTGAACAGCGCGTTAAAATGATTTACAGTTCAAGAAAAGAAAACATAATCTAATTGTAAACAATCAATGTGTTTTTATTTGAATTCAAATATAGCCGGTCCCTATTGACAAACTTTCTATATATTATATCTACCAAGATCACAGGTTACCTATTCTCGTGTAACTCGTTCTGACACGAGGGGAGATCTTCCTTTTTCTTTTTTATACTAACGATTTCATTACTAAATTGTCAGTTATTCTGAAGTTGAGCTGTCAGTGTATATTCCACAACAATGATGACACTGACACGATTTAGATGTGCTGATCGCGTTTAGTTTCGTTGTTGAAATTCGACCTTAATCGATTACAGATTGTCAGACGTCAGACCCCCAACCGTGCTCACCACAAACCCCATTACACGCCAATGAAGTGAAAATCCGCCCTTCCTCTTCCTATCATCTACACAGAGCATCAGTTAGTCCAACTTTTCCTTTCAAACACAAATCTGCCTAACTTCTTTTAAACCTCCTTCCGATCGAATAAGGCGAGCTACACACTGATCCTACGACCCTGGCATGCCACCGCGGCTGATTGATAACCTCCGCCCGTGCGTATCTGGCCTAAATGCGCTATCTACCCTCGTGTCAAAGTCAACTTGACACTGATAACGTTGCTGCCGTGTTTACTACTAAAATGAAGTGGTTAAAGTGTGTTTTTGATGCGTGCGCGATTTTTTTTTGTGGCACTTTTGCCGTTGTAGGCAGGGTTAAAAAAAACTGTTGACAAGGACTTATTAAGAAGCTGTAAGGCTGATGCTGTAATTACTATTTATTTGTAAAGAGTTTGTTTACAAATAAAGGACAATGGGTAATTTTTTATGGGCCCCGTACCCAAAAAAAAATTTGACTGTAGCAAAATGAACTATGTCTATCTTTTATGCCCTCAGGGAATAGTTTAATTAATCCTAAGAAAGCATGTCTGAATTCACTTGGATAAAAAAGATATTTGAGGAAGTAAGATTGATTTTATAAAGGGAAATATTTTTAACTTATCCTCTAAAATCTTATTGTAGGTAAGAAGCAGCGTTTTAGGTAATCGACAATATCGCATCGCGGCTACAAATAAGGTTCATATATAACAGCGATAAGTTTGATGTTAGTTGAATCGAATGACTACCAAAATGAAAGTAATTTTGCAGTTTAAATTAGTATTTTTTTAATTGATTGAGTTTGTTTTATTATCATAACATAAAATATTTTTGAGCTCTGTTTTACGATAGTTTTATCATGATAGTTTTATAAAATATTTTTTAATATTTTTGTCTTTTCTTTGACACATTTTTTTTGGCTTGTAATTTGTACCCATACGCCTAACTATGGGACAACAAACTGAGTTAGTCTGTGGGAACGGATCATACAAATTTAATGAAAAGTTTAAGGATGCGATTGATAAAAATATTAACTGTTATTTTGAATTAGATTGAAACATCTCCTTACTAAAATATAAATATTCGCTATATTAATCCCGTAATTGGAAGTGACTATACGAAAAAACGTGTGAGAAACAAAAACATTTTAAGATATTGACGCCATTGGGTGGTTATCCGTGAACAGCCACTTACTTAGAGTGGCTCTTTAGAAAAACTCGGGTCTTTTTAATTCACTAGGCGATGTTGGCTGTCCAGATAATGGTATAACTAAGAATTGTGTGGTACGACACATAGAAGAACTAGTTAAAATAACGATTGATGTAAAAGAAAAAAAAAACAGAAAAAAAAACAATATAAAAAAAGTAATTAAAAAAACCGACTGCGATAAAAAACTTAAGTCAAAATATAAATAATAAAAATGGAATGGGTCCTGCTTCCATCTATTTAATTTAAAATGGGCTTGTTTTTAGCTTTTCAGTTTTTTTTAACTTAAGTTTTTTATCGTAATCAAGTTTATTTAGTTTTTTAATTACTTTTTTTAATTTAGTTTTTACGTTTTGTCACTTTGAATTACTTTTAACCATATGTTGTATATATTTTTGTAATCACCTTTTAAAACCCTTCATTTTGATATCCCACTTGATGGTATTAAAAGAAAAAAAAATTTGAACTCCACAATGTGGCACCCCAAATCCGCCATTTTACTTTGTTTTTGTTGATTTTCATGTAGCCAGTGACTCTCGCGCCACCAAGAGAAATCTAAAGACGTATAATTTATCCAAATCCGTTCATTCGTATAAGAGTTACGAGGGAACAAAGAAACGGACATACATACATAAAGGTCAATCACATAACCCTCCTTTTGGGCTTCGCCGCAGTTCGGTAAAAAGACAAAAGATAGACAGGCAGATAGATAAAAGACAGAATTGTGTGGAAAAGGGAGAGGGAGGCCTTTGCCCTGCAGTGGGACAATACAGGCTAGTTAGATATGTATATTAGATAAACATGTAATAGGTAAGGCTGTTGTATCTTAGCAGGGCCATTCTGTAGTTTCAGCCAGCCCCATGGGAAGAAGGTCTGAGTTTATTGCTAATATATTTATTTATTTATCCTCACACTGGAACGCCATACAGCAATTACACCAACGGAGTAAAAAATCACTTCATCTGCTGCTTTCCATCCTGTGCGCTGTGGACATCGAACGAGTAGCAATGGATCACGCACGTTCACGCTAACCCCGTCACTCCTTCCATAAATTGCACACATTCATTGCGAATTTTTGAAACACAATGATTTTTCAAAGTAAATACATTAAAATTGAAAAAACGGAAAATTTTGAGGTGTCATTGTGCCTGACAAAAAAAAAAATAGGTATGTAGGTAGGTTTATGTAGGTATTATGTAGGTAGGGTGTAGTACAGACCAAACTGAACAACTTTCTCTATGGGAGCAACATCGTATGCTTAAATGCTCGTGCTAAAGTCATGAAAAGTTTAAAACGAGAAGCTGAATGTAAATGAAAATAAATGAGTAGAAAAATCACCACAAAAACTCGTAGCTATTTGCATATTAACTTACTCGTAGCGAGATGAAATGAAGTGGCCTGTGAGATGAGATCTTTCAATTCTGAATAATAAATATCGTTATTTACCACAGGTATTTACTTACAAATACACAGTTCGCTTTAGTCGATTTACATACGGTCCCCTCTGGCTCACGTTTATTTTTTGTCCCATCTTTGTTTGAGCCTTTTTTCTGAAATTACTCTTAAAGTGGGATGCCACCCTGGTGGGGCGTAAGTCAGAAGATTTTAACGGAGTTATTACCAGAATGTCCAGTCAACAAAAGAGATAAGCATGCAGGACCGTCGGATATAGTTGAAGTTTAGTAAGAAACCGATGGATGTTGTCGACTGAAATTAAATTTGATAAATGAGCTGTTTGTTTTCTATTAATTAAATTAAATTTTATTCGAGAACGTCCATCGGTTTCTTATTAAACTGCAACTATATCCGACGATCCTGCATACTTATCTCTTTTGTTGACTGTCCATACAGTTTCAAAAGATGCTACGCAATAACGTTATCTTTCATGAAATAGACTCTAGTTTCCTCTAGTATAGCTACGGTATTCAATGTATATGATAAGACTTTTATATTTATTTATTTATAAAGGTACACATCAAGTTCTGCAAATAATTTAATTATATAATATACTAGCTTCTTCCCGCGACTTCGTCCGCGTGAAATTTCACCCCCCCATTCACCCCCTTAGGGGATGAATTTTGAAAAATCCTTTCTTAGTGCACCCCTAGACCTCATAAGGAACGTACGTGCCAAATTTGGAATCTCTAGACTCAGCGGTTTGGGCTGTGCGTTGATATGTCAGTCAGTCAGTTCTCCTTTTATATATATAGATATTTTTGTATTTGTAGCAATGTCTATAGACATAGAACATGGCTTTAGGACCCTTCCTATCTATCTGCATCTCTCTCTTCTCTTGAAATATAAATGGTGTACATTAAAATAGTACCTATTCTATGTACCCGTTTAACCCACAGTATATACTGTTCAACATACACATACTCCTGTTATCCTACTTTCCTATTATAAATGCGAAAGTTTGTGAGGATGTTTGTTACTCTTTCATGCAAAAACTAATGAACGGATTTTGATGAAACTTTACAGTAATATAGCTTATACATCAGAATAACACATAGGATACTTTTTATCCCGATATTCTCACGGGATCGACATTTACGCGGGTGAAACCGCGGCGCAGCTAGTTATTTTCTACTTACTAAAGACTATATCTAACACTGCAGTCTGACTATTAAAACCTAGTTTTAATCTTCAGCAACATGATTTATTACAGCCATCCATCACAAATTTACACTCAAATAAATCAAAGATCGACCGTCAAAACGAATGTTTACAAAAGCTGTTTACACAGCTATTCTACTGGACACATAAGCCCGATATACAGGTACCCTATAGCCTATAGTATCGAGTCGTAAACCCGCTTTAACACCTCTATAGCGCTCAATAGATTGGCACTAATTTCCTTTTATAGGATCAAACTTAGCGAGAGGACGCCGGGGGCTATCAGGACTTTCAATTTTAGCGATATTGTGCGGTATTGCCACTTTGGCGTCCTTTAATAGATTATTACCGACTACTTTGATAGATTTCTTGTTTATTAATTGCATAAGTATTTTTATACCTGGTTTTGTTTTCCTGTTTCTGCCTTTTAGGAGGTCTATGTCTAGTGTCGGCAAACGCCATTATAGTCTAGGGTGCTTATATTATCTTGTAAACTGAATTTCTCTCGTGATGTTTTTCGATGATTCTGTAAAACTCTAATGCAGAAGAAATCAAGGCTAAAATATCGCTCATCTCTTCATATTTTTATTGTTATAGCAGTCCCGTCATTAGTAAAATAGCAGTTCCCGCGCGTAATGACTAGTTTAAATCGGTATAATAATATCTAAGTATAGCTACCTAAATCTTGTAAAATGATATATAATAGCTATTCCCAACCATTTGATACGCTTCCGTGCCGAATCGAACATCAAACTATGTTATCGATGGAGTCCTCTAAACGCTGTTCACAAATCCGCAACCCGAAATTTTGTACAGTTTAAATTTAAACCAAATCTCCGAAGGCCATATTGCGGTCGGGGGCTAGGCAAATCAGGTAATCGAAAATGTGTCATTTAATAATTTTCCACTCGGAAGCCTGTCGAATGGATATGAATAGCTATGCTGTGCTCCCCAAAAGCATATCTACCTCGTTCATTCGTTTCTAGTCACCCTTCACTTGCACCATAGTATTAAATTAGGGTTCCATAGATTTATGCGCCCTGTAACCCTGCAGATGTCGGAAGGACCTGGGACTTAACGCTAACTGTTATGGCTGTTCATTTTCTACTTCGCTACCTAACGGTGTGCGCCCGAACCCCGAACACCTTCCAAGCCCATTTATTTTGCCTTCGACTTTTGTGGAACATTTCCTGAAAATATCTTCGGAAGCTTGCTTGTGGGTATACATAATCAGCCTATAATGTTCCCACTGCTGGGACACAGGCCTCCTCTCGGTGAGAGGGAGTGGGCTGTAATCCACCACGCGGGCCCAGTGCGGGTTGGCAGATGTCACATGTCTTCGAATTTTTGGTCCTAGAACATGCCGGGTTCCTCACGATGTTTTCCTTCACCGTTTTGAGAGTAGTGGTGATGAAATAATTTACACAAAGTAAAGCGCCTGTCTGGGTTCGAACCTGCGACCTACAACTTGTAAGTCACGACCGTTACCAGCTGAGCCACCACTGCGTCTACCTATTAGTAGGCAACTTGTGGGTATGCCGCCGTATGCTTAACTTTAATTCAGCTATTCAGACTAGTTTTGATCAAACCTCTACTGCACATTAACTGGTGAAAGATTTTTAAAAATCTGCCTTTGAACGAATTTAATCGAATTTTTCTGAAATACTATAGAAAAATTCGCCATCGCTTAGCAAGATTGGCCATCGATCGAAGTATGATACAAAGATAATAATATAATATTATCGAATAAGAAGATTCAGCAACAAATCCATTATCTATATTAATACTCTCCGCAGCCTTTCGCTCCAGAAAAAAGAAATGACAAATTCCTTGAATAAAGTGGACTCCCAAAATGATTTATCATCCAGGAAAATTATGATTTTTGTATATTAAATATGAAATATATTGAAAACCCAAGTACCTGTCTAACAATTTATCAGTACAAACGGAAAAGGATATGTAAGCTTCCTATGATGTCGGTTTGAGACGTAAACGTTATTTGCTGTTTGTTACGTGCGGGGAAATTGTTGAGAGACGCTTCAGTTTTCATACAATGTCTCTAATATTATATTTTATTGTCTACTTGTGGAAAGGATATAAAATTTGTAACAGTAGGTACAGAGATTTGACAATCCTATTCTAAACACTTTCACTTTAATTTCTTAGTAAATCTATATCAATATATTATCCCACTAATATTATAAAGGCAAAAGATTGTGTGTTTGTATGTTTGTTACTTCTTCACGCATAAACGGCTGGAACAATTTTGATCAAATTTGGTATGGAGGTAGCTGACAGCCTGGATTAATACATAGGCTACTTTTTATCCCGATATATATAAGTACCAAACTACCTAGGAATATCAGAATTTCCTGCCTGTACCTATTTCATCCTTACAAGCCAGATCTCTCCTTCAAAGATATCAGATTAAAGATAAAATAGTATCCTTAAAGATGCTCAAAGGAAATCGGAACACCTTGTGTTTTCGCCGCTGCACCTTTGTGAATATATTTTGCTCGGAAAATTGCGCAATATCATCATATCAATTTATAAAAATAAGCTGATTATATTATATAAACACTAGCTTTTACCCGAGGCTTCGCTCGCTTGGAGGTCAGATACTATCTCACGGTAACGTACTACTGGGATAAAAAGTACCCAATGTCCTAACCCAGGTCATGGTCTATATAATACGTGTGCAAATTTCATCAAAATCCGTACAAGACTGTACGGATTTGGATGAAGGTATAGACGGACAACTAGACAGAGTTACTTTCGCAATTATTAGTATGGATACCATGGTGAAATGGATTACTTATTCGCCAGAAACGTTGGCAGCGGCACTGACTACCTATAAAGCGCAAGCCTTACTTAAGTATCATGATTATTCTTCTAAAGGACCCCCTAAAAACCACCCTGAAGCCGTTACTGCTGGATTATCAAGCTTCATCTTTTCGATCTCGAAAAACAAAACATTATAAATTCCACTCCAACCCAAGCTAAACTATAAACAATGGCAAGAAAAGAAAATAGGTAAAGTTATACCGCGCCCCATCTTCGTGTAAACAAAATGGTTTGCATACAGGGAAGTAGGTGGAGCCACTGGCGATGGCGGGAAAGCCTCGCGGTAATATTATGTGTGATTTATATGATGTTGTTGCTTGTAAATATGGCGCGTGATTTGTTATTATTTTAGTCGCGATTGCTATCGTTTTTTGTTGTTGTAAAGTAGTAATGTGTTAGTGGGAAATGTTTTTCTGTAGCTGGACAAAACTTCATAGACAAAGCGTGTGTAGGGTTTTTTTTTTCACGTCAAGTTTTTTCCCGTTTTAATTTGCGTTGTTTCGTAAATTTCGAAAAGTATAGTTGGCAATGTCAACATGATTGATGCGAACTAATATTAGAATTTTAGTTTCAAACCTCGATTTTAATGTGTCTAACTTTTGAGTGTCCTCATTTATTAGTTAATTAAACGTCAAATCATAATTAACGGGCTGTGCAACTTCGTTATTCAAATTAAATGAGACCTTTGAACTATTTCTGAGAACAATGAATAAATTATAACAATTAATCAAAAAAGGCTCTTTATATTCTAAAAGTCACTAGTTTTGGAATATAGAGAGCTTTTTTGCGAAGCAGGGGTAGGTCACTGACCTGGCTTCACACGATTTTAGGGACTTAAAAAGTATCGAGATTTCTATAGTACATGTAATTTGAGGGGCTTGTGGCTAAGTAATAACAGCCTCACGGGTCGATCGATCAGGTTAAGCTACGATTGCCGCGGTTGGTTCGTGGATGGGTGACCATCTTCACATACCAAGACCCCTCCGTGTCTCGGAAAGCACGTTAAGCCGGTGGTCCCGGCTGTCATTCGTTGATCTTTGACAGTCGTTACGGGTCGTCTGTATTCCGAAAGTCTGACAACCAGTCTTACCAAGGGATTCGTATTACCGAGTAACTGGGTTGTGGAGGTCAGATAGGCAGATGCTCCATGTAAAATACTGATAATCCTGTTAGACTGGAAAACGACCCCAACATTGTTGGGAAAAGGCTAGGCAGATGATAATGCAAGTAATATTATTGTATTTTACCTATAAACCTTCCGGAATTAATTCTCAAGGTGAAAATCGCATTAATCCGTTGCGCAGTTTAGAAGAACAACACGGTCACACAGATCGACACGAAAAGCTACTTTCATTTCTAATATTTATGTAGGTACTTATAGAAAAAGATCAGAAATAAAAATAAACAAAGAACTCCGTAAAAAGCAAACCAAATGTCGTTTCCCATACTTTATGGTCGATCTTTATCTGTTTCCAAACAAACCCAGGGGAAAAGGCTTGGCTTTTAACGGTGAAAACAGGTTCCTTTCCGTTCGCTCGTTGTCGGATTATTGGATCCCGTCTCTTATGATTTGTTACCAGCCAGATATGTAATGAGTTTGTGAGTTTTATGTGAAATCGGAAATTAGCAAAGATTTTTTCATCTTCTAAAAAGGTGCCGATATTTTTGCACATAAAATAATAGATAGTACTTACATTACGATACGTGTGACTAAAGTAGTCCATTATTGCACGGGTGACGAGGATACTAAACGCCGTGCATTAATACACTATTAAGTCACACGTATCTTATACTATTTTATAGCTCATGTGACCTAAACCCGCACTTATGCAAGTCACGCTTTTTTGTGTAAAAATGAGAAAAGACCACTTAAGTCACAGAACAGCGTGACTCAAGTGCGGGATTAGGTCACACAGTGCAATAAACTATTTCATAATACTGTGAGGGAAAAACGCAGAAAAATTAAAGAACTTTATACTGACATTTGAACGTTCGTTTAACATGAAAGCGTCAGACAAAGTTAAATACTATGTGCGCGTCGACCTTGGCTTTGTCTGCTTTTGGTATTTAATAATTTACCAAAATGTCCTTGAGCTTGATAAAAACACGAACTTTTAACCTTTTTTTTGTCGTTGACCCTTCGTTGGATTCGGAGCGGCTCTTTTCCGGAGAAACATTTTCTCAAACTGGCTTATAGTAACACTTTTGAATGAAAATATAGTAACTTATTTAATGTCTTATTCTACTAAAATAATTTTCAGATTATTATAAATGGTGTGTCCTAACAGGATGGCAGGTACCTACCTACATGATTCGGAACCTTTACAATTAACTGTTCTATACATTTTGACCGCGTAGGTAATAGGTAATACGGGCTGGTGTCCGCAACTTTTCTATGAAACAGCAGATTTTTTTTTTGATAACCCACGTTATATTTCTACGCTAGTGGTTTAGAATCATGTAAGTACTGAATTCATGGTTACAGTTTGCATGTCCATATCCCCGTCACCTTGTATGTAAAGACAACAATATTTAACACCTAAGTAAATACTGAAAAGAAAAAAAAAAGAAAAACGAAACATTAGTTATAGACAAATACCCTATATTTAAAACTAGCTGCCCGCCCCAGCTTCGCACGGGTGCAATTTTTTTTCGTATTTCCGAAATTTTCTTTCATACAAACCTTGTCCTGGCAATACAGAACACAACAAAAAAAAGAATTATCCAATTATCCAATTTGGTGCAGTCGTTCGGAAGTTATGCGCGTACACACATTTCGGCGATTCATTTTTATTTTAGACTTATCAGCACTAACACTGACTAACATCATGAGAGCACAGAGCAACGTAAATATAGATGTGCCACAAAGCTTTCTATCAAACTTGCAGATAAGGTTAATTAATATATTCCGAAGCGCACGTGTCAAAAGCGAGCATTATGCCGAGCATACACGAGCATCTATGAGCATACTCGAGCATTAATCATGCATCTCGGTCGGCAACACCTGATACTTCGTTACTCTGTGTTACCCGCATTTTTATGAAAATACGAGTTTTTTTATTTATTTGACGCTCCGTCTTTTGTATGGCCGCTGTAAAGATGTTTACGTGCGATGCTAGGGCTGGCAAAATGTGCAAGAGTTTATTTAAATGTTGGATTCTAGCTGTCAAGTGAAACATAAAATTAATTTTAATTCCATACCAAACCAGTCGACAGCGATGCGGAGGAATAATTTCGATGCCATATCTTATTTAGTTTGTAGTTTAAACTTCATCCAAATCCGTTCAGCCGTTTTAATGTGAAAGCGTAATAAAAAATCAAATCTTTTCTCTTTATAATATTACTAGCTGCGCCCCGCGGTTTCACCCGCATAAGTTTCGATCCCGTGGGAATATCGTGATAAAAATTAACTTTCAGACAGATTCAACATCGAAGTCGATGAATTCTTGCGATGTCCAGTAACAGATTAACTCCTTCTAGAATGTAGATTCCTTACGTTCGTAACAACCCTATACAATACAAATCTTTATGGTTTGCATTCTCTCTTAGTTATGGGTTACATTTACGTTCCGTCGTTTATTTAAGTCGCGCTTACGTCGCTTTTTTAACGTTTTATTGCGGTTTGAAAATGAATAAAAAATACAAATAATGCAAATGAAAACTGTGGCCCATTTTGATGACGATCTGTGTCAATTATTCTGAATATAAAGATTATATTTTATATAGCAGCGCCCCGCGGTTTCACCTGCATATTATAAGTTTCCCGTGGGAATATCGGGATAAAAACTATCCTATGTCCTTTCCCGGGACTCAAACTATCTCTATACCAAATTTGATCTAAATCGGTTCAGCGGTTTAAGCTTGAAGAGTTAACAGACAGACAGACACTGACACGCTTTCGCTTTTATAATATTAGTATGGATTTTTGGTTCGACATCTAAATACTGGGAACCCGGAAGTCTGAACCAGTCCTTACCAAGTGGCATCAAGTTACCCATAACTGGGTCGTGGAGGTCCGATAGGCAGTCGCTCCATGTAAAATACTGGTATTCAGCTGCATTCGGTTACACTGGATGCCATAGATATCCGACTGGATACCGACTCCAACACAGTTGGGAAAGGCAGATGAGGTTGATCTAAACACTGAAAACTTTTCTCCCTGCATCGATGAACCTCTGTTTTTTTTAAATGGAAATCGAGTTTTTGAACTCCATTTGTGCAGTTTCCAATTTCAATAATGTTCCCACTGCTGGGACACAGGCCTCCTCTATGTGAGAGGGAGTGGTCCGTAATCTACCACGCGGACCGTGCGGGTTGCTAGATGTCACATGTGTTCGAATGTTTGGTTCTAGGACAGGCCGGCTTCCTCACGACATTTTCCCTTCACTGTCTTGAAAGCAGCAGTAAAGCGCCTGTCTATTTACTTATGTAATATTATCTATACAAGTATTTATTTAGAGAAAATGTAACTAACTATTTACACTAGATACTAAATTAAATGACTACTAACTTACTATACAAATAAATATTATATATTAACACGGATACTTTTAATAAGTATGTTGCTACTTATTCTAAAACTTTTAAAACTGTCTGCAAAGCAGCTAAAGTTTCTTTCATTAGTAACAAGGTTAAATCAGCAGACAATAAAATAAAGACAGTTTGGAAAATTATTAACAATGAAACGAACAGGAACAAAAAACATAATACTGATTACACACTGGACACTTCCCGCGGTCTCATTAGCAATAACATCGATGTTGCTCAGGAATTTGCAACTTTCTTTACCAATATCCCAATTAAAACTACAGAAACTTTAAATTCCTCGCCCGAACTAGCAATTGAATTATTAAGAGCGAATGTCTCAGCCTGTCCTGTGGAATTTAAATTTAAACATATAAACCCAATAATCATTATAAAGGCATTTAAGCAACTTAAGATCAAAATTACCGAGGATCTGTGGGGCATGTCTACTAAAGTTTGTCAATCCATTATTGAGACAGTTGCACCATATTTAGCTTTAATATTTAATTTGTGTGTAGATCAAGGGGTTTTCCCGGATTTAATGAAGTTCAGTAAAGTTATTCCACTTTTCAAATCTGGGGACAGCAAAGACACTAACAATTATAGACCCGTATCGGTATTGCCAGTTTTCAGCAAGGTGTTTGAAAAAGTAATGTTAAATCAAATGCTCAATCATTTTAATCGTAATAACATCCTACACGATCAACAGTATGGTTTCACCAAAGGACGTTGTACAACCGACGCCGGTGTCACCTTATTAAAACACATCTTTAACGCATGGGAAGAGGCACAAGATGCAATAGGCATTTTTTGCGACTTATCCAAGGCATTTGATTGCGTGAATTACGATACACTGCTCTTGAAACTTGAATATTACGGATTAGGTAAACTTGCTCTTAGTTTAATAAAATCATATTTAAATGATAGATTTCAGCAAGTTCAAATTAACGGTGTGAATTCATCGGGTTTAAAAGTCAAAATGGGTGTACCGCAGGGCTCAATATTGGGGCCATTCCTATTTTTAGTATACATAAATGATTTACCTCATTTACTGTTAAACCGATCACATATGGTGTTATTTGCTGATGACACATCTCTGATTTTTAAAGTAAGCAGACGTGCACAGGAGCTTGACGACGTAAATAATGCTATGCTTTTGATCCATAATTGGTTTACTGTAAATAATTTGGTATTAAATGAGAAAAAAACTAAATGCATTAGATTCGCTTTACCGAATGTTAGAAGTAGTGAATGTCACGTTGTATTGAATAAGGAGATACTTGAATTCGTCGAAAATACGGTTTTCCTGGGGATCACGCTTGACTCAAAGCTGCAGTGGGGTCCGCACTTAACATCACTTGCAGGGCGGCTAAGTTCAGCCGCTTACGCTGTTTGGAAAATCCGCCAATTAACAGACGTGGATACCGCGAGACTGGTCTATTTTAGTTACTTTCATAGCATCATGTCTTACGGTATTTTGTTGTGGGGACGGGCTGCAGATATTGATACTATCTTCATTCTGCAAAAGAGGGCTGTCAGAGCCATCTACAAGCTCAGCAGACGCGAATCTCTAAGGGAACTGTTCAAAAAAATTAACATCATGACGGTTCCTTGTCAATATATATATGAAAACATTATGTACGTTCGAAAAAATCTACATCTTTTTAATAAGATAAGTGACAGGCATAATTTTAACACTAGAAATAGGAACAAATTAGATCAACCGCGTTTCAGATTGTCTAAAGTAAAAACTTCTTTTATGGGTTACTGTGTAAAATGTTATAATAAAATACCACTCGATATTCTTCAACTAAATGAGAAGAAATTTAAAACATGCATTAAACGCACACTATGTAGACAAGCATATTATAAGTTGGATGATTATATTGTAGATAAAAATGCTTGGCTAAATGCTGGTCCTGCTCCACAGGCACCTGGGCTCACTAGTTAAAATTTTCAATATTTGGAAGAGGTGCTTCCCTTTTTCTCTTTTTTTTTTTGTGTTTCTGACATTACGATCTCAATGTTAATTTTTATTTTTTATTCAATCAAGTTTAACTTGTTTAATACAAGAATACTAAACACCTTTTGCTGTTTGGTAGTAAACAATTTTAATCATCTTTTAAATAAATTGCAATCTACAGTTATGTATAATTTAGATGCATTTTTTTTTTTCAATTTTGTAAATGTAAGAACCATGGATCCGTTTATTATGATTTTTTGATGTTGACTTGAAAGAGCATGGCAGTTGAGAATGTGTCATGCTCACTTAAATGTCTCACTGATGGTGGCGCGTGTGTTGGATCGTTCGGTTCCCTACAAAATGGTTGAGCTGGACGGTGCTGATCCACGCGTCATGTTCGTGAACGGGCGCCGTCGGTTGAGACTGGTCATCTCTTAACTGCCAAGGCTTATTTTTAATCTTATATTTTGAATTGTTTCTTCACTTGTGTTTTTTTTTTTTACATTGTTCTCACATATAGAAGCATCAAGAATAATGTACACAGGATTTTGTAATATCTTGATTTAAAAGAGTGTCCATGGAGTTTCTTGCCCGTTCTTCTCCATAGAGATCTACGTTTTGGAATGGGCAACTAGCTTCAACTTTCTGACTAACTGACTGACTATTTAATTTTGACAATTCAAAAGTGCCTGTACATGGTTTAATTGAAATAAATGATTTGATTTGATTTGATTTGAAATACAAAAACAAAAGACACTTAGGCGTTCAAGTACTCGTCCGCATCGCTGTCATCCGGAAACGTGCCCAGACGACTGTCAACATTGCCACGTTGAATAGCAATGCTAATTCTTTGGCCAATGAACGATCCGGCCCTGTGGTCACGTGAAGATGTCGACCAGCCGGCGAGAAATTTCCTTGTAAAGGAGACGCGCACAGCGCCTGTCTGGGTTCGAACGACTACAACTCGTAAGTCGCGGCCGTTACCACTGGGCCACCACTGCTCTATCCACTGTTATCTATATATAATGTCTTTTATAATGCGCACAGCAAAAGAGTGGAACTCTCTACTCTGCGTATGTGTTTCCGAGCGTATACAACCCGAATCTCTTCAAAGTCAGAGTGAACAGGCTTCTTCTGGGTAAGCTCACTCCATCGTCGACTTTGTCTCTGTCACCTCTGACCTAGACTAGAGTCAAGAGCAAACCACTCCAAATAAAAAAACAGGTGTGCTTATGACCACACGACTGAAGTGAAACTTCAGTATTGCGTATTTGGCTATGAGAGGAAGAGAGAAAGAAAATGTGCGCGCGCACTGCTGTCTCTTGCTTATATCCCCCACTCAACTCCCGTTCGCCTCGCCCGATCACACTTTTCGTAACGCTTACGTCACGCGTTCGCCAGCTTACTCCCCAAGTCAAGCGTGTGCGTAAAGAAGTTTCACTTCAAAAATATGCCCAATGTCATGCATACTTACCTGTTATTTGCATGATTACTGAAATGCCAATTCTAGATGTTAGATAATTTGAATAGTAAATGACGGTGCTGTTGGTGTGCTTATTCTAAATAAATAAATACATAATTAGATCATGTTTTTTCTTCAGTAGGTACTGTATATTATTCTACCCTTGATATCACTCACCCCATTCTGATTAATTTACCAGCGCGAGAATATGAACAAATGTTCGCTTGCGGTGTACAAGTATTATTTCTGTTAGTTTCACCTCATATTTTTTTTTGTTTTCAACTTGACATTGTTTTTTGGTAAGAAGAAAAGACGAAAGAAACAGTAAAAAAGTATATAATATTTGTTTAAAAATTTCGGTTTAAAAACAATTAACTTTCCATTGTTTTCTTCACGTTGTTTCTGCGGAAAAATCAGAAAACAATTTTCAGCAGCTGTTAATGTTTTTTATGAGCGAAATTAAACTCACCAAAGTAATAAAAGAAAATCTTGAGAACGTAAAAAGTTCCATTGTGGTAACCAACTGAAAAAATAACCTCTAACAATGTTTATAGAATGCTAGTGCCAATGAAAGGATCTAGGATTTTTCGCAGAATACGTATACAGTCAGAACAGCTGAGCTTCAAATTTAAATATCGATTGTTTGACATAAACCTATGCTTGTTCATCACGTTCAACCAGTTTAACCCTAGTCTTTCGCTTCTTGGGAATTATGTATACTAAACAGTAATTGTACAAACAGTAAATGTACAGATAATAGCTGTGCTCACATTTTCTGCTTCAAAAACGACGCTGAACGAAATAAATATTTGCTAAAGCATTTACCTGACATGAAAAATAAGCCTCCTCTTATTGCGTGGTTATTATTTCAAGAGAATGAGCACCAGATCCCTCTATATTACCAAAAAATGCTTAAACGATCACAAGTTCATTTGTCAAACGTGGTATTATCACGTGACTCTTTGTTCAACACTCTTACAAGCTGATGTAAATAAGCACTTTAGAATCTCTCTCTTGTCTCTCCTTTCTCCCTTCATAGACAAAGGTTGTCTTTAAAAGATCGTCTTTAACGATAAGACCGCCCATTGCGTCACCCCTTGCAAAATTTCTGCATTTATATCTGTAACATTTATGGTGTACATAATAATGATTATTCTATTCTACTCTGAAATGACGGTCATGCCAAATCTGTCTGCACTTATTATGGTGCATACGTAGCACACCACCCACTATCGTTCAACTCCATACATACGTTATATCCGCTAAGCCGAACCACTGAATAAGTTTTATGTGCACGCCAATGTTTGTCTTTTGTTCGAAATACGAGTATACCAAGCTAACGCGGTATGGAAATGAAGATCGCAGCTCCTCTCATAGTTGGGAATGAATAAAGTTTGGTGGAGGATTCGTTGGAATCGCTCGATCAAACGGATGATTGGGAACGGTGGAGTGATCGTGTTTGTATTATTTGTCATATTATCTGTAGACCACCCTGTCAATATCTACTGTTGAACTTGAGCGGAACAGCTTCTGTGTAACATCCATGACAAACCGCATTTCTCTGGTCTGTTTCGGTGATGAATTCTATCTTTGGGTATCAAGTAGGTTAAAGTATTTTCAAAATCCCAAATGATTGTTTGTTTTTATTAGGCATATATGCATATCAAATGTCACGATACACGAGCTTGTCCCCCTTATAAAACGCTTTCTTCATAAAATCGTCCGGAATCGAACAAGCGTGTGCCTTAATCCGATGTCAACCTTGGTATTGGAGAAATTACTATGAATTATTGAGTGCAATTTCCAGTTCTTGGTACGCAATTTCCTTTATTGCTCCGACCTAACCAATAACCTTGAACTAAGTACCACGGGCCATTTTACTGAATTTCTTAGAAATTATATCCAGAGTGCGATGAATATTTTATGCAGTCAGTCTTTGTGCATTCTAGATGATGAACATTAGGGTGAGTTTCATAACTTAATTAGTTTGTTACAAATGCATCTCCGAATTCATTAAGAATGAGTGACTTCTCTGAGTTCAAAGACCTAGGATAGGTCCCTAAAGGTCCTAGTGAGGGACAACTTTTATCTTCACTTTAAGAACTTGGATCTGTAAAAGCGTACCAACGTTTAGAAAGTGGGGTTATCAGCTACATTTGTGCTAGTTCCATTGTTTAGATTTATTTTCTTTCGTGGTCAATTAGGAAGTCCCTGTATTGTGTCCGGACCCAAGTGGGAAGATGTAACTCCAACCGGCACCCTAATTGCGTAACACCCTATCAATCGGAATCTGAATCATTTTGAAGCAAATTGCTAATCCATTGCTTTATAAGTTCGATTAATTTGTCTGATCAACACGTAAATATGCAATGAATGTTTTTGAACTGTCAAAATGAAACCGATTCCGATTGAATGTGTTAT
The DNA here is from genome assembly GCA_914767645.1 of Hydraecia micacea. Lineage (NCBI taxonomy): Eukaryota > Metazoa > Arthropoda > Insecta > Lepidoptera > Noctuidae > Hydraecia > Hydraecia micacea. The sequence continues at coordinate 3,579,216 of OU611776.1, read as the reverse complement.
GCAATTGCCCCACTGGTAAGGTGGGGCTACTTCGGCGGAACGGCAGCAGTATGTCGCAAACTATGCTCCACCATATCTCTTAAAAAATGCAGCAGTCAAAGGGACCTCTGCGCTGCCACCGACAACGCCGTTGAAGTGGCGAAGTTTTGGGCCAACAAGATCAGAAATAATGTCGTGCAAGAGACTGGAAGAAAAAGAAGATTTAAAGAAATATGTCTACAGCAATTGTTACAATTTAAAAAATTGTACTCCGGGGTTTGGTATGGAAAAATAAATAAACAACAATCTACCTCAAACACCATATAATTTTATTATGCAAGCAGATTAAATCGATACAAACACACCCGGTGGACAATAGAGGTCCACCGGTATAAAATGTAGACAATAGAGGTCCACTGGTATAAATTAATGTGAAGTCTTAATAATCTACAATATAAATTAGGTAGGTGATTGTGCTTATATGTTTTAATGAAAGCCAGCTATAAGTTCAGCATAAAGAGCTATGGTCGTGGGGAGTTGGAGATAAACCCGGTACTGTTCCTTATGAAAGTTAAAGGTTATTTGTTACAAAATTAAGATAAAACCTTCCAATTATTAGTAACGTTATCTATTAATATAAAATTAAGTTATAAGTGGGCGCCAGGGACTTTGAGAGTCCCGGATCCTGGAGCCGTCGAAGGTGACCAATATATTCCCAGATGAAGGTGGAATGACGTACCCAAGATCCACAAATTGTATTTGGGAAGACCGGTTTCCACTAGGGAAAACCGGACTATGTTAACTAGTTGGTTTCTACCGAAACCGTAATATAAAAAAAAATAGTTGAAGGTAGAAATAAAAATATTTTAAGGGGTAAAAAAAAACCGTCCCGCCTGCGCTAACGCTAGACGGACTCAGCCAGCCGCACAGTCGCTTCCGCAGGAGGCTTCTAGTGGCCTCGAGGAACGGGTCTCGCGTCCAGGCCCCAGACGCTTGACTGGATCCTGGCGGCGAGACGAATCTCTCGAGGTGCCTCTCCTGGAATCGACAATACGGAGACCTAATAATATAGGGGGAAACTAATTTACTTTCCTTGAGGTGACCGAGCTTGGAAATCTAAAAGGCTAAAACATTAGCCGGTCAACATGGACTCTTTCAAGAATAACAAAAGGGACTACGACTTCTGTTTGCCTAATCCTGAGTGGTGGGACAATAGGAAGGAGGATTGAAATACTCACAGTTGACTTGGGGATAAAGCACTTGACTGCAAGATCCTGGACTGGCTGGAACGCTATCTGCGTGTGCGCAATTTGGAATCCTTTTAAAACATGGAAGATAGTATGTGTTTACTCAAGCGTGTTCAGGGGCAAAAAGCACGCCACTCTGCTCAACAATACTGTCATGTGTAACAAACCGGAACTAGAGGGAGCACCTAGAAAATCTCCCCTAGTTCAGGTAAAATGATTATAAGAACACTGAAGATAAACACTACACCAAGACACTCAAATCCTTGAAAATCACTAACAACAGTCCAACGTGACGTTTAAACGCCGTAACAATAAGAATCCTTTTGATCCAGACCAACAAACAAATTATTTGTAACTCCCAATACTAAAATTAGTCTTGATCGGGGTAATTAATCCGGAATATTCATTCGGCTAATTATCAATTCTAACCTTGCCACATTATGTCAAAGACAATCCACAGATTAAAAATGAATTTATTTGACAACGAAGTTTCTAGAAAGAAGTCTATATTGAAAAAAATTAAGTTTCATTTCCGTTTACGGTTATCTAGTTTATTACTTATGACTTTTTACTGAAAGCTGAAAATTATTAAGGATTGCTCCATACGATATTATTTCGATGGATAGCAATATATATGTTAAAATATCGATTAAACTACAACTTTGAATTAGCGACTATAGAGGTCGCTTCTGTCAGAAACTGACGTTTGACATACTGACATTTGGAATGTAAACAAAACATTCTCATCTTAATAATCACAATACAATATGTTTAGAAAAGTATTTTAATGTGAGAAAGTGTTAACCAAAGTGGTAGGTACAAAAAACAACGTAACAGTACCTCCCCAACCACCAGAGATTTGACCCTCTAGGGCAAATCTCGACGCTGGCCCTCCAGCGTCAAAGCAGACTCCAAAGGACCTAGCACGTTTACAAAAATCTACAACATTAATGCCTGAAAACAGGAACAAAGAAAGAAAAGGGAAAAAAATATATATATGGAAGCCGGTGTACGATTTCTATTCTTAAACAATATAGCTGATATAAATATAAATGATACGATATACATAAACAATACAGTATTGATGTTACACTTCAAATATAGAGTAACAGACCGCTCTATAAGGAGGCATTGTAGTAGGCTTTGGTTGTCGGGTCTACAATTCCGCCCGTGTTTTATGGCTTATTTTTAATTATCCATGTAACTTATATGAAATTAATATACTAATTTGGGTTTCATTATATACTACATAAACCTATGACCTAGAAGGGTTCTGGTCACACTTCAAGTATAGAGTAACAACCCGCTCTATTAGGCGTCATTGTAGTAGGCTTTGGATAACGAGTCTACAATTCCGCCCGTGTTTTATGGCTTATTTTTTGTTATCCATGTGACCTGTGTAATATATTATATATACTATGTCACCTGGAGCGAGTCTAATCCATTTACGAACATGTAAAAGACAAGCTCCAAAGAGAGTAATATCCTAGTCTGACCTACTATATATATGTAGGAGAGACCACATTATTCCATCGTACACCACCTTTCACATCCTAAAGAAGTGAAACCGATAATAATGCTGTTTTGGAACACAAATAAACACTAAAAGAAATTAAATGCTACAAACTAAAAAAAATTGGCTAACCGTCTTCCATAAAATGAAAGTAACAGTTAATACGGCCCCTGTAAAAAAAATACCATCTTAAACGTTTTCCATCAATGCAGCCTACACGCCCGCCATTATGGCCTCCTATCTCAGGACTATCAATATGCTGCCTTACCAGCAATCCGGAGGTGAAACACTCCACAGGGGAGTCAATCCTGCAACAACCACAGACTACCAACTACTTTAAAACATCGCCTTCCGTACTTCTAAATAAAGTTCACAAATGTGAACACAGTAAGAACCTGTGTATCACTACGAACTGCAAAAACAGGGTAAAATATATTTACCCTACGATATTCTAGCACCGTGCATATACAGCAACCAATGCTAAAATAAAAACCAGCAACCACAAGGCATATACAGCCCTCTATGGTCACTGCAACCAACTACTACTAACGAATTTAAATCTTTAGGGATTTAAATTCAAATAAAATATAAAAAAAAAAGTTATTCCTTGCCACAAGGTGATTTTAAATCCTTGATATGCCATGTGCCAAGGTTTTTACCGGAACTACAGCCTTCCAATTCATACACTAAGGGTGAAAGTTTTTTCCTAATTATACATCTCTCGTATCTAGGAGCTAATTTGGCCATAAAGAATTTGGAGGCGTCACTCTGGGGATATGTTTTCTTCCACACAGTGTCGCCTATCTCAAACTCCGCGTGCCTCCTACTACTATTATAATAACGAGCACTACGTTTATGTGATTTGATGAGCGCGTCCTTTACTTTATTGAAGATACTACCTAATGCTCCTAGCTGATCCGCATATGAACTGCGGGAAGCACAAGCTAGAGTGGGCTGTCTAACGGTATCATTGCCGAAGACATCACCACTACTAACTGCCTCTCTGCCATGTACTAGGAAGAACGGCGTAAAACGAGTAACTTCATTTGTGGAGGTGTTCATTGCGAATTGGATCTTTGAGATGTTAACATCCCAGGATCGATGATCATCCTCCACGAGAATTGATACCGCGGTCATTATGGTACGGTTATAGCGTTCCACGGTGTTCACGCTTGGGCAATAACGAGGTGTGAAGTGAACTTGAGGTATTTTGTACCTCTCTAGTAGTGAACGAATCTCATTACCCGTGAATTGCGTCCCGTTGTCTGCTATCACCGTACGGGGTATACCGTGTACCAGGAAAACGCCGTCTTCTAGTTTCTGTGCTATAGCTTTACCAACAGCTCTACGTAAAAGAAACAGTAAACAGTACTTCGTAAAACAGCACACGACAACTAAGAGATATGTGAATCCCGCTCTAGACCGTGGCAACGGACCTACCAAGTCAATGCTTATGGTCTCAAATGGCTTGGAACACTCTTTCGCATCACCTAAGAGACCAGGAGGAGGTAATTGTGAGTGTTTATATGCGGCGCACGTATCACATTTACCAACGTAGCTAATCACATCCTTATACATGTTAGGCCAGTAGTATCGGAGTGCAAGTCTTTTATAGGTTTTAAACACTCCAAAATGTGGAGATAATTCGCCACTATGGTGACTCTTTAATAATTCTTGACGATTGCCCTCCGGTACTACCTGCTTCCAATCATAGTCACTAGCTACCCCGAATTTATTTTTTGAATATCGGTAAAGTTTATCCTCCTTAATAATAAAGTTAGGGCACGATCTAGGCGTACTGACACATTTATCCCACAACCCTTTAAACCAAGTGTCAGTGTCGGGCACGTTAATTTCCAGCACCGGAACGCCACGAGATAAGGCATCTGGAACCACATTGTCCCTGCCCTTGCGGTGCTCAATGGTAAAGTTATACGGTGATAACCGACAACCCCAACGAGCTAAACGACCAGAGGGATTTGTTAAATTAAAGAACCATTTTAAACTTGAGTGGTCGGTTATCACTTTAAACGCAAGACCGCCTTCCACGTAAGGACGAAAGTGTTCCACGGCGAAGACTACAGCGAGGGCCTCACGCTCCGTTGCTGAATAATTGCGTTCCGCCGGATTAAGCGAACGACTGCAGTAGGCTATTGGGTGCTCCTCTCCATTTATGACCTGAGTCAGAGTGCCCGCTATCCCAAAACTGGATGCGTCACAATGAATCTCAAAAGGTTGAGAGAAATCTGGACAAGCCAATACTGGAGCAGAAACCAATGCCTCTTTCAAGGTTGTGAACGCGGTTTCTGTCTCTGCCGTCCACTGAAAAGGCGGAGCTTTTTTACTTGTGCTCGTTAGTGCGTTCAAAGGGGCCGCTATCGAGCTAAAGTTTTTAATAAAACGTCTATAGTACGAGGCCGTTCCAAGAAACATTTTCACTTCTTTACGAGTTGTAGGGGTTGGAAAGTCAACAATTGACTGAACTTTCGACGGATCAGTGTGTAAGCCATGCTCGTCCACTCTGTAACCCAGATATTTTAGTTCTCGTCGAAAGAAACAGGACTTAGGTAAATTAATTGTTAAATTAGCCTGCCTTAATTTGTCTAAAACCCGTTTAAGAAGTGAAATGTGCTCCTCGAAGGTTGATGAACAAATGATGATGTCATCTAAATATACGAACACCTTATTACCAAACTCCGGGCCGAAAAGTCTGTCCATTAACCGCTGTTGGGTGGCTGGGGCTCCTGTCAACCCGAAGCACATAACTTTAAAGTGGAACAAACCTCGACCGGGAACCGTGAACGCGGTTTTTTCTTTGGAAGAAACGGAGTCCAGTTCGATTTGCCAAAATGCAGATTTCAAATCAATAGACGAAAGGTATCGCGCGTCCCGCAACTGGTCTAAGATGTGAGAGACATAGGGTAGTGGATACGCATCTTGCTTGCTGACCGCATTCAGCTTTCGGCTGTCCAGGCAAAATCGCCATTCCCCATTCGGTTTTGGAGCCAGTAGAACCGGGTTATTCCACGCGCTATTGCTAGGTTCCACCACTCCCATCTCCAACATCTCATCCAGCTGACGATTAAGTTCCTTGAGGCGTTCAGGAGATAATGGGTAATAACGCTGTTTAATTGGAGGAACATCTCCTGTGTCTATTTTATGTCGCAACAGATGGGTACGACCTAATCCTTTAGCCTCAAAGGAAACCCTTTCAAAATCTTTAATTAATAACTCCGCTTCATTCTTTTGGTTCGGTGTTAATTCGTCAAACGGCTGTAGGTGCCTAACCTCCGAGACGCATGTATGACCTCTATTATTTTTTAAATATTGTAAAGGTAATTTATTAAAAATTTTTGGTGCCAAATTAAATGTCTTCCAAAAATCTACTCCAAAAATCAACGGTGTGGTAATGTCTGGAATAATATAGAATTTAATAACCTTAGTTACTCCCATGAGAGTCACTGGTAAAAATAAATAACCCTCCACGGATGCTCGCGAATCATTGGCAGTTACGATGCTGCCCAACTGTGTATCGGCGTGTACAGTCGCACCAGCCCTTATGAATTGTTGGCCAACATCGGAACCCAACACCGAAATGCAAGAACCCGAGTCGAGTAAACCGTAATAATACTCATCGTAAATGGAAACAGTTAAATGTGGACGACTATCGCCCGTAGTTTTATAACGTACTGTATCTACCCTTAGTGAATTAAAAAATAATTTTAAATACTGTAAATAATTGTCCCAATCGGACTTATCAAAATTTTGGCTGTAGTTCCGTAAATTTAGTTTTTTGAAATGCAGGTAGGACAGGATTTAGCCTCCTTCTGCTTTTTATTGCACGTAGGGCACGATGGTGCACGCACGCCCTTCTTGCCGCAACGGTAACACACAATTTCTGTGGATTTGCATTGTGATAACAAGTGCCCCTTAACTCTACAACGAACACAGAACGACGAACCAGAATCAGATTGCACGGCTTCAATCCTTTGTGAACCTTTCGGGGCTCGGTATGCCAAGTCTGCTGCAACAAGAGAAGACGACGGTTTGGGCGGCTCATGAAACTGAGCCCTGCTATGGAAACCTAGCTCCAGTTGTCTACACTTTTCTTTTAGCTCGCCCAGCGTGTTGATAGTCAATATTGACAACCCCGACGTGTATTCCGGTCTCATGTTGAACTTGATCCGTGCTAAACGATCGCGTTCTGGAACCCTATAAGATAGTCTATTGTAGAGATTTTCCATGACTGCTATGAATATACATGACAACTCAGTCGACCCCTGCGTTCTATTACTAATTTCTGACAAGAGACGCATATCATAATCAGGCGGAGCGAAATCTGTAAGTAACTGCTTCTTCAGTTCCGCCCAATCACCAACCGACGCTTTTATTCCCCGGTACCACAATAAGGCTCCGTCCGAGAAAATATCTATAGCAGATTGATATAAGGAGGCTTCGCTAATACCTCTGGCCTCGCAAAGCTCCTCAAGACGCTCAATAAACGCTTTAACGCAACCCGTACCGTCAAATTTACCTCGGCCAGGAGTGGGGAGTTATTTTGCCCGGCTAGCTCAGTCGGTAGAGCATGAGACTCTTAATCTCAGGGTCGTGGGTTCGGGCCCCACGTTGGGCGCCACTGTTACAATTTAAAAAATTGTACTCCGGGGTTTGGTATGGAAAAATAAATAAACAACAATCTACCTCAAACACCATATAATTTTATTATGCAAGCAGATTAAATCGATACAAACACACCCGGTGGACAATAGAGGTCCACCGGTATAAAATGTAGACAATAGAGGTCCACTGGTATAAATTAATGTGAAGTCTTAATAATCTACAATATAAATTAGGTAGGTGATTGTGCTTATATGTTTTAATGAAAGCCAGCTATAAGTTCAGCATAAAGAGCTATGGTCGTGGGGAGTTGGAGATAAACCCGGTACTGTTCCTTATGAAAGTTAAAGGTTATTTGTTACAAAATTAAGATAAAACCTTCCAATTATTAGTAACGTTATCTATTAATATAAAATTAAGTTATAAGTGGGCGCCAGGGACTTTGAGAGTCCCGGATCCTGGAGCCGTCGAAGGTGACCAATATATTCCCAGATGAAGGTGGAATGACGTACCCAAGATCCACAAATTGTATTTGGGAAGACCGGTTTCCACTAGGGAAAACCGGACTATGTTAACTAGTTGGTTTCTACCGAAACCGTAATATAAAAAAAAATAGTTGAAGGTAGAAATAAAAATATTTTAAGGGGTAAAAAAAAACCGTCCCGCCTGCGCTAACGCTAGACGGACTCAGCCAGCCGCACAGTCGCTTCCGCAGGAGGCTTCTAGTGGCCTCGAGGAACGGGTCTCGCGTCCAGGCCCCAGACGCTTGACTGGATCCTGGCGGCGAGACGAATCTCTCGAGGTGCCTCTCCTGGAATCGACAATACGGAGACCTAATAATATAGGGGGAAACTAATTTACTTTCCTTGAGGTGACCGAGCTTGGAAATCTAAAAGGCTAAAACATTAGCCGGTCAACATGGACTCTTTCAAGAATAACAAAAGGGACTACGACTTCTGTTTGCCTAATCCTGAGTGGTGGGACAATAGGAAGGAGGATTGAAATACTCACAGTTGACTTGGGGATAAAGCACTTGACTGCAAGATCCTGGACTGGCTGGAACGCTATCTGCGTGTGCGCAATTTGGAATCCTTTTAAAACATGGAAGATAGTATGTGTTTACTCAAGCGTGTTCAGGGGCAAAAAGCACGCCACTCTGCTCAACAATACTGTCATGTGTAACAAACCGGAACTGGAGGGAGCACCTAGAAAATCTCCCCTAGTTCAGGTAAAATGATTATAAGAACACTGAAGATAAACACTACACCAAGACACTCAAATCCTTGAAAATCACTAACAACAGTCCAACGTGACGTTTAAACGCCGTAACAATAAGAATCCTTTTGATCCAGACCAACAAACAAATTATTTGTAACTCCCAATACTAAAATTAGTCTTGATCGGGGTAATTAATCCGGAATATTCATTCGGCTAATTATCAATTCTAACCTTGCCACATTATGTCAAAGACAATCCACAGATTAAAAATGAATTTATTTGACAACGAAGTTTCTAGAAAGAAGTCTATATTGAAAAAAATTAAGTTTCATTTCCGTTTACGGTTATCTAGTTTATTACTTATGACTTTTTACTGAAAGCTGAAAATTATTAAGGATTGCTCCATACGATATTATTTCGATGGATAGCAATATATATGTTAAAATATCGATTAAACTACAACTTTGAATTAGCGACTATAGAGGTCGCTTCTGTCAGAAACTGACGTTTGACATACTGACATTTGGAATGTAAACAAAACATTCTCATCTTAATAATCACAATACAATATGTTTAGAAAAGTATTTTAATGTGAGAAAGTGTTAACCAAAGTGGTAGGTACAAAAAACAACGTAACACAATAATAACGTTCGCTACTTACGAAACCACACTAGTTCTACAAATCGTTTCATCATCATCATAATCAGCCTATAATGTTCCCACTGCTGGGACACAGGCTTCCTCTCAAATCGTTTACTTCGTCCAAATATCCCATTTCTCTCAAACGAATCTCAAAAGAAAACACAGGCAGCCATCACATACAAATGATTTCCAAACACACGTCGGCATCACCTTCCATAAACGTACCCTAGTGGAATGAAATGCAAATATGTGTGTCTGTTTGTATGTGCCGCATATGACGTCACAAATACAAACAGTATCTTAAACGGTCTGCATCGGTGCCTCGTGTTTTCTACCTTGAGATATACGTTACAGATCCTCGTATTGTCGTGATGTTTGTTTTTGTTGATAGTCCATATTTTATATTTTTTCGAATGAAATTCTTTAACGCAGCTTGGAGTAGGAGTAAACTAGTAGTAATCGTCACGTATCGAAAGAAGCGTTATGCCCCATTCATGCGACTTTGTACTATAAATAATAGAAAGAGAGAGAGAGAGTTCATATGGTTTTTGAGGGTGCTGCAGCCGATAGTGAGGTAAAATAAATATCCAAGTCTGCGAATTTTTTAAATTTTTTGGTCGTTTTTAAATTTTCACAGCAACTTTGTTCCTGCCGGAGGTCCCCCGATCCAACACGTTTTTTTTTATCGTCGTAATATATAAATGTCAATATGTTCGTACAGGCTAATCTTCGAAACCAGCCAACCGATTTCAATAAAATTTTGTGAATGTGTATGGTTGGTTCCAGCTTGAAAGATAGAATATATGTTTTGGACCCGACAGATGGCACTCTGTGCGAAGCAGGGGCGAGTCGCTAGTATATTACACATGTTAAAGTATCTCTGTCGTCTGTTACCTTTTCATCGATCGTTGTGCAATTGAGCAATTAGGTAGCCTGAGATCTGGAAAAGGACATAAACTACTTTTCATCCTGGATAAATCATGAAATTTTCTCCACAGTAGGTATGCGTGGAGACAATATGTTCGCCAGCGAAGAAGGCTTGATATTGATTGGCGGTTTCGCGGAGGCAGGTAACGATGGAGTGCAATTATGCCATAATTAAACGACTTCGGATAAACTCATTAAGTCGAGCCGATAAATTATTTACTCTTCTTACACACAATTATGGACCTCAAAGATTATGTTTGCAATTCAGTAAAACTTTAAATTGGCTCCGTGTAATTCGATCTTTATAATATTTCTCTTCCAATGAAATCAAATCCTTTGGAATATTTACCCCTTTACTAATAAACGTTGTATAGCGTCTGTATAGTTACACAACGCTTTGGCTTCTTCTTTCGAAAGTCAAATTACTGACGACTGAGAGACAAATCGGTGTGTAGCTATTCATCTGATAATACGTTTATTAGTAAAGTGGTTTCTATCTACAGTAATTATATGCTTAACACTTTTTCCTTTATTAAACGTTTAAAATATACGGTTAATGAATTGATAACTAGCTGCGCCCCGCGGTTTCACCGCATAAGTGTCGATCCTGTGGGAATATCGGGATAAAAAGTAGGCTATATGTTAATCCAAGGTGTCAGCTACTTCCATACAAAATTTTACCAAAATTGGTCCGGCCGTTTGAGCGTGAAGAAGTAACAAACATATAAACATACACACACACATACTCACAAACTTTCGCTATTATAATATTAGTGTAATATCATCACGCCTGTAATCCCCGAATGGTTAGACTTAGGCACTTAAATTAAAGCAACGTTTATAAATAAACCTCATGTATACCTTTATATCCACGATGTACAGAATTCTTATTATATTTTCCGCTCTAGTATCTAACGCAGTATAAGCAGAATTTTTAGCATCACGTATTCAGGTGGACGCTGCCCGTATCTCCGGCATAATCCCTTAGTGGCCCTTGGCCGAATGCCATGGGAAAAGATGGCGCTGTCCCATTTGTAACTGACTCGCCAATTCTGCAAGTGTTACTAAGTCACTAGGAAGGAACCACATCGGGTCTAAATTCAGCCGGTCTGTTTTGTAAATTACTTACCGTGAAAACTTAACTTACTGAGTTTAACTGAACTTGAAGCCAGCTGTTAACAGTGTCGACATCTGGCGGAATGACAGCAAGCTCCATGTCTCATAAGTTTTCACAGTAAGATTTTTAACCTAACCTAATAAAACTTTTTATATTTTATGCATTTTTTCCTTTTACATTTTAAACTTTTATCTAATCTAATCTAACCAGCCTATATTGTCTTACTACAGGGCAAAGGCCTCCCTCTCCCTTTTCTACACAATTCTGTTTTTGCGTTCAGCCAGTCCTTACGGTAGGAATCACTAAGAGAACCACCGATTGGGTCCCACTAACTAAACGCACGAAGCCATCGCGGCAGGCCAAGACGAAGATGGCGAGACGAGCTTGACTCCTACCGTAAACATTTATATTTTATTTGAAAAAATACGCATCTCCGGAAAAATGTTTTGGAGGGTTCAGAACACCCTCTAGAACCCCAAACTCACATTCTTTCTAACGAGACGGCATGTTTCTAAAACCCAACCCATGTTTTTTTTATGGGATTTAAAACAGTAAGTTACTTATGTCTATGTTAAGGAGTATATTCTTGGAACCTCACAAGTTTCAAAGAATATTGTCTGGCAGTGTTTGAACTTGTCCTTGGCCTGAACAAACTTGTAACTTATAGCGGCCACTAATGGCTGTCTGGCGTGGAATACGCGTTTACTGTCAATCAAAAGACTAAACATGAAATAGGACACTTCATTAATAGCCACAAGCCACACCAATGGCTTCAAAGAATCCTAAAATCGATTCAGGCCAATAAAATGAGAATAGTACGAAAAAAATTTGAATGCTTTTGGTCAACCTTGGTCCGGGACTTGAACTGAACATCGGCACATATGTGTTTTATCTATTTTACGAGTTGGTCTTTATGTGGAAGAACATTGGCGACGCCGTTTTACTGCGGGCCAGGGCGCATAAATCAATCGGGGGTTGACTTGTTTACGTTTTATGTAGTTGGGTTTCAGATGGGTAAGTGGGAGTGGCATAATGTAAAGAATAGGAAATACAAAGGCACACAAAGGGGGAAATCTTGTAGACACTGTTGTACGGTGTTAAAGGGAAATGCATCTAAGACATCATATAAGCTACAAGCTTCTGCCCGCGACTTCGTGCGTGGGTGTGTTTCTTGTTTTAACATAAAAAATTACACTAATATCCTATAACACTATAGCTTCCCAAAAGAATTTTCGGAAACAAACAAATTCACAAACTTTTAGCTTTTTATAATATTACATATAGTATAGATGCGGGTTGGTAGATGTCACATGTCTTCGAATTTTTGGTTCTAGGATATGCCGGTTTCCTCACGATGTTTTCCTTCACCGTTTGGGTCCGCGTGGTGGATTACGACCACGGATATCGATATGATTACGGCCCACTCCCTCTTACAGAGAGGAGGCCTGTGTCCCAGCAGTGGGAACGTTATAGGCTGATTATGATAATGATGATAGTATAGCTCTATACTAGAATAGCTCGTGTTAGTCAAAAGTAGGCAAGCACCTGTGTCTGCGCACACACTTGTGCACTATAATATCTCCCGCGCCGAAGGCTAGTCTCCATTGAGATTGGCCGCTATGGCCGATGTACGGTCTGGAGGACTATAATTATGTACAGGAGGCCGCGCATATAACATAACCAGAATAAGCTGGCCTCTAGTCCGTTCTAAGCTAGCCCAACTCAAGGTCAAAGTGTTACCACCAACGGACGTGCAGTCGACTGTATCTATTTATAATTATTAATACTTTTCAGATATGTTGAACGTATAAATTAATGTTTTTTTTTTTGTTTCAGGTAAATAATGAATCAAAACGGCTGTTTGTGCTCATGCTCTTCATGATGTAAGACCATTTTATAAACATACCTAAAAAAAACGAAACAATTCTTCTAAAAAATATTTTTAACGTGTATTTTCTTGATGAAAAATTAACTAATAAGTAAGTATCATTAATTTATATTTGGGAATAGGTATGTCAAAAAAAATACTTACCACAAATTCCACCAATAACTATTACATCTCGTTAACCAAAAGTTATCTCAATAGATTCCTTTATCCAAATTCCTAGTTCCGCGGCGAACAACTTAGGACCATAGTTTGATCTTTATGTCGGGTGAAGTTGTGGCCAGTGTGGCCATCGATTAACATAGCCTTACCAACAACTTTAGTGTACAGCTCCAGACGTGGCGGTATGGAAATGTATAGAAAAGAGCTTGTTTGAGGTTTTTATTTAATAAAGAAAGAAAGAAATATATTTATTTAGCACAGACCAAAAGACACACAATACACCAGATACATACATCAGATAAAAACAAACAAGAAATAAAATATAAAGGTCAAATAAAAAGTGTAAAGTACGATCTAAAAAAAATAATTAAAAAGGTAATTAATAAGGTCTATCTAATCATACACGAAATATCTGAAGGGGTCATTGTACTCACCATTATGAACATCTTTTACCTACTATAGGACTGAATAGGACAAAATGTGTAATCGCAAAAAAAATTGTTGTTCCATTCATTTTGATGAGTTATGCGAACATAAATGTAGGGAACAGCTGATTTTTTTCGCGATTTCAGGTTTGGTCCCATAGTAAAAGTTGTTCGTAATGATGAATACAATGAGCACCCCTTCAGAGACTTCGTGTGTGCATAGATAAACCTTATAAAGGAAGTTGTACACTTTCTTGTATTGTCTAATGGGAAGACGAAGATCTAATTATGACTGCCTCGTTGTTCTAGTGGTCGCAAGTGCTAATGCTGAGCATATGGTCCTATGTTCGATTCCTAGGTCGAACAAAGTGTTATTGGGTCTTACCATCAGGAATTTCTCAGTAGCAGCCCGGAGTCTGGATTTTTGCCCGGTTGATTTCAATAGGCTCGCCTCCTATGACATGACGTAATGTGAGTTTACTATAGCTACACCTCTGCCTCACCCTACGAGGATTACAGGCGTGATGCTATATTGTGTGAGTACCATTGCGCTAGTCAACACATCCTTTTCGTGTGATGTTTTCCTCTAAGGCTTGTTTCACACGTAGGTACTACAACCACACCACAACCACAACAAGTGGGCGGGCGCTAATTTGTATGAAAATTAATAGTTAAAATCACACGGACCACATTTTGCCGTCATTATCGACCGCGTGTGTGATACGGACCACATCGCAGCCACGTCGCAACCACAACGCAACCACCAGCGACACCGCGAATTAGCGGCCGGCCACATCGCAAACGCAACGTTAACACAATATTTTGTAGGTACCACAACGCACCCGCAAGAAGCCACAGCGACACTATTCACACGTAACCACAGCTTGACCACATTTTGTCGCTGCGATGTGGTGTGGTGTGGTATTACGTGTGAATGCGCCCTAAAATTGTGTGATGTGACAAAAATGTCGGCAGACAAAACAATATGTATGACACGACCGCTATGACTGGTGATCTTAGTTTAGTAATTAACGCACAATAAAACAATACAGTCCATTGTTTCAAACCTCTTTCGCTTTTAACGACAGCTAGTCAAGCAGCCCTTTTTTATTATTATTTCGAAATGGGCCGCTCTTGACCCCGATTACGCCTAATGGAAAGCGATGGATGAGGTCTATGATGGAACGAGCGTGTCCAGAAGATGCCTGTTCGCTATTAAGTACCTATTCTGTGCTAAAACACACGGCATGTTGTTTCATATTCCAAGCTCAGCATAATACAATACTACCCAATAAACCTCTTCCCAAAACATAGTAGGCAACACTTTTTTATTAAAACAACAAACAGAATATAATAGAAAAGTTTTGGTACGGAATAGCTCCTACGAACTCGTATATGCGCGAAATTGCCCCCCACGCTCGAATCTCATTCGAATATTGAGAGACCAGCATATGACACTGGCAAGAATAGTGTGGCTGCGACCTGTGACTTTACCACGAAAATGGAGGGTAAAAAGATCGGTTAGCATTTTTGGAAGTAGATTTCTTGGAAAGGGCATAGGATTTTGTAGTTTTGAGAGTTTAGTGAAGAAAGAGATAAATTATAGAAACTGAAACGTTTTGCGACAAGACTGGAAAGGAACACTATAATATCAGAAAGCATATTTATGAAGAGGCTTTAATAAAGAAGATGAGGCCCAGCATATTCCTTATAACAGTGAATGTTACCAATTCTTCAGCCAAGGATGTTAATTTTGTTTATCATGATGGGATCCTTTTAGAGTGACTTGTGCTCCCTGCACGTGCATTCAGCCTCACAACTGATTTTTCTGACGGTCTAATATTTTACCACGTTATGAATAGCATTACACAGAAGGATTTGGGAGAGGCCTTTGCCCAGCAGTGGGACAGTATAGGCTAACAAAAAAAAAAAGAGTCGCATGAGCAATTCTCAGTCGGCCCTTCTACTGATCTTCTTGACACTAGTATTGTTTCTTCCCAGCACTCCACCAAAATGCACATATTCCAGTTTTTGACGATAGCCCGGTTTGCCCAGCGGTTTCTCGTTACAGGGGAAGCTCGTAAAAAAGCAATTCCCACCACGTCAGATGGATTGATTTACGATACGACCCCTTCAAGTGTATCTTGGAAAGTTAAACAAAAGGGCATCGCTGTGTTGAAGGATAAACCTTTACTTAGTAAATAAGATATCAGACAATTCGCCGGATTTCTTGTAAATGTACGAAATGCTAGGGATTTTTGTTTTGATCGCTTAGTTGATATGCACCTCTATTGATATTGGCTCAGTGGACTTACCATAATGCTAATAACTAAGTACGTAAAGCTTGAAATGTCAACACAAAGCACAATGCCATTTTAAAACTAGTACCAATGCGTCGCTTAGGTATCGTAATGGTGCACAAGCAGGACAGTTTGCCGGCCCATTGCCTGGCAACACTGCAACACGGCAGTCATTCGTTCCGACAGTTGACTCTTACTACTAGCAACTAGCACTGGCAACACTGCATGGTGTTGTCAGCGCAGTACCTACTACTTACTACAAACCACAATACACGACCTATAGGCACGAGGATCTATAAACACAGCAGCACAATGTTGCCACGCCTGATCATAATCAGCCTATAATGTTCCCCAGTGGCGAAGGTCCCATACAACTCGATTCCTACCGGCTTGCTTTCGAAAATTCAGAACATAACCACTCTATAGTCATTTCATCATTGAAATTTTCTTTTGGTATTTTTTTTTGCTCCGGCCTGCCTCTGTCATAAATTCACACTGCGCCACTGATGTTCCCACTGCTGGGACAAATGCCTCCTCTCTGTGAGAGGATTGGGCTATAATTTACCACGCGGGCCCAGTGCGGATTGGTAGATGTCACATGTCTTCGAATTTTTAGTTTTAGTTTGCTCATGATGTTTTCCTTCGCCGTTTTGATAGCAGTGGTGATGAAATTAAACACACAAAGTAAAGTGCCTGGCTGGGTTCGAACCTGCGACCTACAAGTTGTAAGTCGCGGCCGTTACCAGTGAGCTACCACTGCGTCTACCTATTAGTAGGCAATTTACCTCTATGTATAAGTTGCTGAACTCAGCAACTTGCTCCTTGCAATATTAATGCTGCAGCATTAGGTTAGTTTAGAAGCTGACCTATATCCGCAAAAGGGCGACCAAAGGATTGAATAATACCAGGAATTTAGACAGCAGTATTAAGGTTTTAGGCCGTCTTCACATTAGGACGTTAGGAGCGCGATAGTAGCGCGGTAGAAGCAGATGCCTTCACATTATAAGAACAGCTGCTCATTAGCAGCGCGGCTACCGCCGCGCCGTAGTTAAGATTAGTATGGCGCACTTCATTAAAAGAAATGGATTCCGACGTGCTCATCGCCGACTTAGCACACGTGGCGGTCGCGCTTCTGTTTATAATATAAAATTCTGACTGGGCGACGGTCATGTAAAATGTGAAAGCGGTCTAAGGCCGCAAATTCGGAGGGGCGTTTCTTGCAGCGTGCAGCCGGGCGTTTAATCGAACTGCCCATGTAACTGCCCGCTCCACGCTGCTAAAAACGCCCCTCTGAATTTGCGGCCTAAGAGGCACTATTAGGCCGGGGCCGCACTAGTATGGCGACTGCGGCGCGATGGCAATTTCGTGAAAACAAACTCATAGAAACATATGTCGGTGGCCGCACTGCAGAAACGACAATCGATTTTTTTTTGTTCATATCGTCGCCGCCGCGTCGCTGTCGCCGTACCAGTGCAGCCCCGGCCTTAGCATCACAACGCGATCTCCAATCCGCTTGTGTGCTGTGGACTGGTCGCTTATCATCCAGCGAGTTGTCGCAGCCGACTTATGGTAATGACTGGGCCATTGTTAACACTTCTATGCCATGGACTAGCCAGTAGCGACCTGTAAGGTAGCGTTTACATTGGGGAAAACGGACGGAAAGCTCCCGAAATCTCCGAGCTAACTAGACGAAAACAAGTAAGTAATGTTTGTTTTCGTCTAAATCTCCGAGCTAACTAGACGAAAACAAACATTACTTAAAATAAATACTCTTGTTTATCGATTTTATTCAATTTCGAGCGGCCATTGTTGTTTACATCTTTGGCAAATTTGCCGCGGTCGGACCTTTGATACAAATATTTAAAACATACACGTTGCAACAAAATATATGTAAGTAGCTGTTTTCATATCGAAGACCGCTATTTACATAGCAAATATAAAAAGGAAACAACAATAGCATAAATTCCCACATTTAATCCATGTGTGTATGCCCTGATCAAATACAGCTTTTATAAAGCTCATAATATATACGTATCACAAAGTCTTTGAACCCAGTTTTATGTATAAAAAGGAATGTAGCATGAAATATGTTTTTGTTAGCTGCTCGTTACCCATCTCTTGCTTTCAGGTTTTGAAAATAAATTGTGGTTGCGAAAGTCCTCAATTCCTAATCAAGGATTTATCTGTGAATAAATGCGCTTGCAGATTTAATCATTTCCGATACGAGTAAGCATCGATCCACTACCTTCAAGCAAGCAATGTTGCTGCTCTTTAAATTTGGTAGGTAGGTACGCATAGAGTTCAGCAAATTACTCGTAATAATATTAATGCAGCAGCATAAAGCTGGTTTAGAAGCTGACCTATATCCGCAAAAGGGCGTCCATCGGATTAGGTAATACCAGGAATTTAGACAGCAGTGTTACGGCGCTATTAGAATCACAACGCGATCTTCAATCGGTTTTGTGCCGTGGGCTAGTCAAAATGCTGCTGTCAAATGCTAACTAATATTATGAATGCGAAAGTAAGTTCGTTTGTTTGTTGCCTTTTCACGCCTAATCCACTGAACTGATCATCATTACATTTTGCATATATAAAGTCTGACCGCGGCAGATTTGCCAAAGATGTAAACAACAATGGCCGGTCGAAATTGAATAAAATCGATAAGCAAGAGTTTTTATTTTAAGTAATGTTTGTTTCTACCAACCAGCACTGGTCCCGCGTGGTGGATTACGGTCCACTCCCCGAGAGGAGGCCTGTGTTCCAGCAGTGGGAACATTAGAGGCTTATTATGAGTTGACAAATATACTTAGTAAGGTTTCCGTCACTTTCTATAGATAGTGCCATCCACGAAGACGCGCCTCATTTTTCTTCCTAATAGCTAGTTGATTGTACTGTTGTTGTAGTGTTGTTGAATGTTGCACACTTGTACTGTAAGCATTAGGAAGACGCGTCCCACCAAACGACACCTGGTACACAAGGTGTGCAAATAATTGAATGCGTTGTTTAGTTATCAACTCAATGACTCCAGCAATAGAGGTCGCCAGTTCGAAGCTTAACGACGTAAATCACTAAGCACATTATCTCTAATCACAAAAAGTAGAAAAAAAAGCATATTATAATACTCCGAAAACAGTTTTGATAAAGTTGTTTTTGAAGAGATTAAAGTTTCGTCTAGACGCGAATAGGTAACGTAGTTATACATCTTAGTTATCACAGAGCTCGCTAATGGCGCGAATAAACATGTTTTTTTTACGTAAAACACAGTAATAACTGATTTATTCATTATCAGTACCTACTTAGAGTGTAGGTCACCTACTTATTCACACATCTCTGTAAAGTTTTTTTTTTTAATCATAACGGTTATTTTTTTGCAAATTTATTATATGACCTTTAGGCGCGATTGGTCCAATTCACCTTATTGGCTATAACTGACAATAAACTTTAAGTGGAACTATTGTTTTCCTAACTATAAGTTAGATTAAAACGTATTATGAGCGGCCAGTATCTTTAATTGTCCATGAAGCAAAAGTCATAAGTCTTCATCATGTTCAGCCTATAGCACCGCATGAGCCCACATCTGAACATTAGCCTCTATTTACACGCCACTGTCTAAATAGTCCATACAATAATCCCACAGAAAAATGTATGTTTACATTTTCCTGAATTTGAAAATTAATTACAAAAAAAAACAACCGACTTCCAAAAGAAAAACACTACAAAGTGAAAAATAACTTTAATTTCAGAAGTCGGTGTCGTTGGTTCCACATTTTCGTTTTTTTGACACCGACTTCCGAAATTAAAGTTATTTTTCACTTTGTAGTGTTTTTCTTTTGGAAGTCGGTTGTTTTTTTTTGTAAAAAAGTTTTTATTTTTCGCTTTTTAGTTGTACCTACCCCATACAAATTCATATAACACTACTTGCTAGTGACAGGAACATAAACATCATCAATATAAACTGAGTGGAAAACAAACGTATTGTTGACGCTAATTCCAAAACTACCCAAGCAAAGTTCATAAAATTTATATGGGACCACCTCTGAAGCATACCTTATTCATTAATTAGACTAGATGCTGATAATCCTGGCTGCAGCAACAGGCCAAACTTATGTCAACATTGCATTGAACTTAAAATTTAGTCCTGTTTAAAATGAGCCCAAACAAGACTACGGTGCTGTAATTTCAAGGTTTGTACTTTTTCTGATGCTCCTGGCTTCAGCATCAGGTCACTATGTACTTCGGTGTTCCTCATTAACATTACGTTTATCCACACATCGAGCCCTTTCCAATGAGCCTAAACACGATATATCTGCTGTTAGTTGTCGAGGAGTTAGGTACTCTGCAGACTATCCTGACTGCAGCATCAGGTCATGACTTGATGATCATGAGACCAAATGTGGCAAATGCCCAATCAAACATCAAAACAATTTACTAAAACAGTCCTTGCCTGTTCGAGTAACTTCTTACTGTTAAGGAGTTGTACCTTCCATCATCAGCCCAGCTACCTGAGATGGTGACAACCATACGCAAATACACAAGATACTTCATAAAATATGCGAAAAACCATAAGTAAGCCTATAAAATTTGAGGGTTGCCCTCGATTTCTCTAAGATCCCATCATCAGATCCTAACTTGGTGACAATGGGACCACCTCAGAACTATCTACTTTCGAACAAAAAAAGAATTTTGAAAATCTGTCGACAATTGGCGGAGTATTCGATAAACAAACACAAAAAAAAAAAAAAAAAAACATACAAACAGCCGAACATAGTACCTCCTCCTTTTTGTGAAGTCGGTAAAAATGGGAAACTTTTCCATTTTTTTTTTAATAGGTACCGCATTTGGATTCAGATGATCCAGTAGGTACCCTTGTATCATCGACTTTAAATTAATTTCACACCAACAATATAACAAAAAACTTTCCTGCACTGATCAAAATCGCAGTCGATTATTACCCCTTTTCACAATATGGCGCACAAACAGACAGTCCCAACAATAATCCCAACTCTACTAGATATGAAACTGATATAAACTTTCCAAAGACATTTGAAATGAATTTTCATGCTGCCGCTACAAGTTGGCCAAGAAAACCAATATCGATAAGATTCAATATTTGTAGTTAGTAACACTGAGAATAATAGTTTTAGTTGGGGTTGCCATATATATTCCTTAAGGAGTAAGTAGAAGTTTACGTAGTTTGACCGTATTGGCTTCGTCATTTATTATGAGCCGGAAGGGACTAAGATGTTTACGGCTCAGTTCTCCGGGGTCCAAATCATGATGATAATCTGGCCCTTCGGGAGGTGTGCTCCTTAATCACTGTTTTGAACTGTTCAATTTATTTTCTTGGCTCTTGGCTAGAGCAAAGTTACCTTGTTAACTTCATCAGTTATTCTCTTTCAGTTAGTAAATCGTTTTTTGTTAGGAGACTGTTATTTATAAGATCACATTATATATTTATGGCCAGAAAGAGAAGAATATCAGTATCCAACTTTTCACTAATTTATTAAAATCGAATCCCATGCACACGATTTCATAAATGTGACCCAATAAAATCATGCCCAATATCATTCACAACAGTATAAATTTATGTCCAACAGTAAACATTGACGACTCACATGATACTGCTAAAGATTTTATAACAAACATTACTGATAGTGATAACACTGATACTGTCACTCAATTCCCGAACATCACGAGAGTCGGGACAAGCATCGTAAAATCAGTGCTCACTCCTCTACCGCTCACAAAATGCATTTTCAACTACCGAAATTTTACGGCAAAAGATATAGGGAGCAGAGGGGTCGCATCGAATCTCGTTCAAAAAGTCGTCAGCTGTCGGCACGGCACTGATTGATATACGAACCGGAAAATCTAGCACATGTGTACCAGTATGTTGCGATATAGAAAATATTATGATTTGACGGATTCGAGAACAATTTGCGAAGGCACTCGGGATTTGGGAAGAGTTGGGAGAAGCAGCATTGAGCGATGTGGGATAGTGGAATTAGAGAGCAAATAGAAGTAGAAAATATAGTGATATAGCCTTGGGCATTGAGGCGATTGTGCAAAGATGTGACGTAAAAAGAACACAGTCGTTCAGCAAAAGCAAAAAATCGGAAAATCCAAAGTGCTCGACTCATAATGCTCATTTGATCATATAAAAAACCATAAATATAGAAATTATATTAGTCACTTTTTTATTAATTATAATTAAACTACTTAGAATAAAAGAGCCATTTTCAATAGGATTCCTCCTACGGATGAAACGAATCAATTAAAAAAAATGGACTCAATTAATTGATTTTTCTCAAGCTAATGGTTTCAGGTTGCACACTTGATTGACGGGGAAATTTTTAGAATGATTTTGATGTGGTTTTTGTTTCTACTGCATTCAATAAATTTTTTGAAAAGTACAGAATTCATCTCCATTAAATTATGTATACAGTGGTATATACATTAAGTAGGTTCTGTGTACTAGCAGGAGTATAACAATAGAAACAGTTTTTTTTTAGATCGTAATGCACTCTCTAATGTTTCGCATTATGAGTCCTGCAATAACGATGAGTTTTATGAATGGTTTAGTAAAAAAATTAATACTAATAAACACCATTTTAAATGCGAAAACAAAACTGGCAGCATGTCTGGTAACAATTTATTACAAAAAAGCATTGTGGAGCTAACTGAATTCCGACGCACGGTGCTACAAACAATGTGTTCCATTAAGCAAGAAATAAATGAGAGCCGTGTTCTCTGTATTTAATTACTGATACAGAACGGAACTAATAAAGTATTTATTTTAAAAGATTGCTTTGAAACTTTCAACCTTATTCCAACTCTAAACTTGATTCTAAATTGCTTGAATGTTTGCCTCGTCATAAAGTTGAAAATTGTTTACACCTACGGCAAACAAAAATCACCAAAAGAGTCCCTTTAAACGAATTGACGCCCAAAAACGTAATTGCACAAATTCGTTCCGTGTGAAATGAGAATATTCCAATTTGTTCGGCGTTACAAACGGGAATGTGTTGATCCCGCCCCAGGGTGCTATAACAACGCTGACTTTATTGTGATTCAGTGCTTCGAAGCTGGATGCAGTTTCATTGAGGAATTCCCAAAGCACTTCTCTCGTTTACCTTAGCTGAACGCGGCGTTTATTGAATTTTCGGGAGCAGATTGATAGGTGCAGTGCATGCTTACTATCAGGTTTAATATAATATCTTGTATTCGTTAACAAGTACGGTATTCTTGATAGTGTCACCTCCATATCTTTATCGACAGTAAATACAAGAACTCCTGAAAATTCAATAATCGCCGCGTTCAACTAAGGTAAATCCCTCAGATTTATTGTCTTGTTTAACTCTTTTAAACTTTTGCGACAACTCGCCATACCCTTACTGCCAATTTAAGCTTTCTGTCAGGTTTTATAAGCCTTGTATTAGTTCACGAGAATAGTGTGTTCTTCATAGTGTCATATTCATAACTTTGTCGACAGTAAATACAAGAGATCCTGCTCTTTTAGAGCCTTTTTTCCGCGTGACACAATTTGATCAACTTTTATTCTCACGCTATATCAATAAAACTGTTTCAGTGTTCAGAAGAGTTTACTGTACCTTTTCTCTAGTCCTAATCTACTTTCCTGCCCTTTTTTACTTCACTAGGTATAAAATATTCACGATAAAAGTAATCAACTTCAAATGTTATTTTCAAGGTTTTAAATTCTTCAAGGTCTTAAATTTTGTATACTTTACTGGCCGGTTAAAATAAAGAAGTTGAAAATGCAATTTCACGCTCGGCGCTGTATCTCGTAGCTACTTTAGTACTTATTTTAGCTGGTATAATGTTAGTTGCACGACTTGTAATTTGTGCTGACAAGTCGCTAAATCTCCTGTGCACTGTTAGACGACGGACGATTACACTGGCGTTCCAACGTTTTGCACAGTGCAGACTATGCTGTGACGTATGTGTGTATAAAGATGTTTTATTTTATGACCGTCGTTGGTCTAGTTTAAAATATAGCCTTTTTATGTTGTGTTATTCTGTCTGACATCCCTCAGATATATTGTTTTGTTCAGTTTTAATTCTTTTAAACTTTTGCGACAACTCGTCATACGTTTCCATATTTTTTACTTAGCGGAGTTTTTGTGGCTAAGTAAAAACAGCTGCACGTGTCGATCGATCAGGCTAGGCTACGCTTGCCGCTGTTGGTCCGTGGATGGATGAGCATCTTTACATACCAAGACTCCTCCGTGCCTCGGAAAGCACGTTAAGCTGTTGGTTCCGGCTGTCATTCGTGGATCTTTGACAGTCGTTACGGTTCGTCAGAAGCTCGAAATTCTGACATCCAGTCCCCAAGGGATATCGTATTAGTATTACCCAGTAATTGGGTTCAGATAGGCAGTCGCTCCATGTAAAATGCTCTATTCAGCTGCATCCGGTAAGACTGGAAGCCGACCCCAACATAGTTAGGAAGCGGCTAGGCAGGCAGGTTAGGCATGATGATTTTTTAGAGCTTAAGTAGACTATAAAATGGAACTATTTGAATCTCCATTCATTAAGGTCAATTTTGATAGCAACAGTTTAGTGCGGAATAACAAGTGATAAATTGACAATTGTTTACTTTTGAATGAATAACGTCGTCAATTTCATTCTTGGGAAGACGAAGATAGAAGATGACATATTTGTTTACGTCGATCAAAGAAGCCGTAGAGATAATTATGTGCCACCCATATTATGTATGTCCTTATAAGTGACGAGAAGGTAAAGGTCAACTAGAAGACCACATCTGTTGAGATTATAGATAAAATCTAGTGTATTTAATAACAAAGTGGGTATTGAGACTGGCGACAGAGTAAAATGAGACTAAAGTAGATATGCACAAAATTATAGAATCCCAAGGCGTTGTATAGAGCAATTTACAAACTAAAAAGTGATACACATACACTTAGAAGTAGTTTGGACCCTAGTGTGTAGAGAATTTGTGTAAGTACTAGAATAGTTGTTATATAAGTCCATGACCGGATAGCTTTAATATTCCAAAACTTTATTACTCGAAAATATTTGCGGAAGAAAGGAATATCACAATGTTAAACAGAAGAAAACGTTATGAATACTCAGAATATTAATCTAATTTATTTAATACTGCTATTGATATAACCGGAGTAAATAACAACAGTGCGGAGATGATCCAATTTGTTATTCGATTGTCTTCTATTCAATCAAATCTACCCTTTAAGATTGACTGAGAAGAGTTCTAAGACTTCTGAGTATTCAGGGTCAAATTTAATTAGCTAGCGAAACTGCAGACGTGATGGGTATCGATATCTAAATATCATCACTTCAGCTGAAGGACGTCCACTGCTGGACATAGGCCTCCCCCAAAATATAATAAAAAAAAAAAGATATTTTTTGTGGAGTCGTCTACCGCAAAATTACGTGTAGTCACTTGAATTATCAGTTTCAAAAATCTGTTTTTTTTTTGTTTAAACTTCACAGTCGTGATGGTTTTCGATATCTAACCACCTGATACTTCAAGTAACAAAACTACCAGCTGCTTGCCAAAAAAAAAAAATTTGACCCTGTATATTGACAAGATTATGCAGCACACAAAGTATTTCACATTCTCACCCAAGCCTATCACAGTTCACTGCTGGTCACATACCTGTCCTAGCTTGTGATACAACACCGCCTCAGCATGAATGCATCTAAAAAGGCAAATGCAGGCAAAATACGTGTTTGATTCGTCTGATCCGTGATGTATGTTTTAATTACTGCTAATTCCTAGTAACTAATTCAATGAGGCCTTTAATCACCTTCATAATCTCGATCCGTTTTCTAGCCATCGCTGGACAAGGCTTCTCCACAAATCATTAGAAACTTTTTTTTTGTTTCTATGAAAGATTTTACAGTTACCCTTTCCTATAAGTACCACCTATTTTGCAAGTTCATCTTCAGCCTTTTTGGTGACGTCATCAATAAGGTCAGTAAGTATTATTGTAGATCCTTCCTCGGCCATAACTGATGTCACGTCAATACATATTTATCAATAATATCGATATTTTCTCAGATTGTAAGTAGGTAAATATTTATTCGATAACGGGGATTTCCACGATGTTCCCAGAATTTATGCATAAACAAGCCTTGTGTCCGATGGGATTTCTCAACGGCAAAAATGTCGATCTTTCATATAAACTTTCATTCCCTATTAATCCATTGAAGTTTGTAAGGAAGTCTTGTGCTCATGCTTCAATCGCGAAAAAAAAACATCTGTTCCCTACATTTTGACGAGTTATACGAACATAAATGTAGGGAACAGCTGATTTTTTTTCGCGATTTCAGGTTTCGTCCCATAGTAAAAGTTGTTCATATTGATGAGTACAATGTCCTCTTAAGAGGTTGTTGATGTTTTTCCAATAAACCTGTATAATTGATGGCCACCCATCCTCGAAGCGACCACGGCAAGCGTAGACCCGTGCTGCTGTTATTATTTAGCCACGATTCTAAATGTTTGGACGTTGGTAATATGAATAAAATTAATACCTATTTTCTAGCTATTACCTCTGTGAAATTCAATTCCCATAATGTATTGTGAATTTAACAATATTGCGCGTTGCACAAATGTGGTGATGGTTTAGTAATGGCCATGTCATTGTTCTAGCTTCTAGCACAATATTTAATAACAATGCTTGCCTAAATTAGGAAATATTTTGGGATTCATTTTGTAGTAGTTGTTGTGCCCCGCGGCGTCATGCACTGTTCGATTTTACAAGCTCTGTCAGTCGGACCGTGCAAAAAAATCGGCTCTCTCATTTATTATACAGGGTCAAATTAAATTAGCTAGCGAAACTCCGCAGACGTGGTGGGTATCGATAGCTAAATATAATAAAAAAACAAAAGATTCCGACGAACTGAGAACCTCCTCCTTTTTTTGAAGTCGGTTAATAAAACAGAAAGAACGTTTTTTTTGGGGGCTCTGGTTGTATAGTTAACCAAGTATTAAAGCAGTCTCTTTTATGCCCATTACGTCTGTGAAGTTTACAAAAAAACACTGATATTTCAAGAAACAGAACTAACTGCGGTCGTTGACCCCAAAAAATCCCCAATTTTTTTTTTGTTTTGGAACCTTAAGATATCGATAAGTACCCTTGTCTGTAGAGTTACAAAATTTCACTAGCTGAAATGTGTGCTGACTTGCTGAGTAAATTAATGTATGATTTTGAATTTAATATCGTTTCAGTTTTTCATATTTTATTTTATTTATTTAAGTATTTGATTGATTTACACGGCTTCAGAAACCAATTACATAAATCAAAATAGTAACGATTTCTAATTAAAACTGTAACGATTTCTAAAATCACAATCTCTCCGTTTACATATAATATACATATTTTCTTGTTCATGAGATATTTATTTGTGGTTTAAAAAGATTATTCCGAGAAATGATACAAGGAATAAAAGTTGGAGACTCTTATCTTTGTGTTGGTAATCGGCATTCAAGATGTTATTTATCGCCGTTTTTAGAAATTTTTATTATATTAATAATTTATGGATGGGTTACTTTTTCTTTAAATAATACAAAATAAAAATACTAATAAAAAAAGAAAGAAAAAAAATGTTTAATTTGGGACACGCATAGGAAAATACAAACAATGAATCAATGAAAAACAATCTGTCAAAAATACCTCTAATTTCTCTACACTTTTACAACAGATTTTGAACGGTTTTAATTACGAGAATAATTGGTCTTATCTAACAGATTAGTCAAAACAGTGATTAAAATATAACATTTCTGAGAAACATGTGTATGTCATGTCATACACGTTGTAAAGATCTAAACGTGTCTCACTTATCGCGGTATCGCCGTCACTTCCTTGTCTGTCGATCCTATGACCCCTTGTACACACGGCTACACATCAAGCTATACATAACCAGTATAAGCTGACTTCTGATTGTACGAAAACCTATACAATGCGAGGTCAACTCAAACTGGAAATGTATAGCTTGATGTGTAGCCGTGTGTACAACACTACCGGGAATTTGATAGAAATAGCAGTAATTAGGTATTTTAATGAGACGTTGGTTCATTCAGATTGTAGGCTATAAATATGATTGTGATTTCGTCTTGTTATGTTCATTTAAGTAGTAGCAGTTTACGTCTTTGGAACATGAGTTATTTCATCATCATTCTCCTGCCCTTATCCCAATTTATTTGGGGTCGGCGCAACATATCTTTTTCTTCCATACTTCTCTATTAGACGTCATCTCGGTAGTCACCCCCTTTCTAATCATATCATCATTCACACATTCCATCCATCGTTTTTTTGGTCTTCCCCTACCCTTATAGCCATCGACATTCATACTCAAAACTCTCCTCACGACATTTTCCTCATTCCTCCGCATCACATGCCCATACCATGACAACCGATTTCCACACAACTTTTCCGTTACCGGTGCCACTTTCAAACTTCCTCTTATGTACTCATTTCTTATTCTATCCATTCGTGTAACACCACACATCCCTCTTAGCATTCTCATCTCTGCTACATGCAGTTGCCTTTCATTCATCCCTTTTGTGGCCCAACATTCTGATCCATACAAGACAGCAGGTCTAATCATTGTTTTATATATCTTCCCCTTAAGCTTAAGGGGAATGCGGGAGTCGCAGATTGTTCCCGTGACCTGCCGCCATTTCATCCATCCAGTGTTAATTCTGTGCTTAACCGTCCGATCTACTTCGCCATCGCTTTGCACAAGTGAACCGAGATACCGAAAGTCGGAGCAGACTGGGAGAAGTGCGCCATCAAGCGCTATGGCTCCAAAACTGGAGAGACCGCCGAAATCGCAGAACATATGTTCGGTTTTGGTTCTGCTGATTTTCAAGCCAACATTCTCCAGCTTCTGTTGCCATTTCTCCAATCTGCTCTGGATCTCAGGTCCATCTTCACCGACAAGGACAATGTCATCGGCAAACAACATGCACCAGGGTGCCTCCTCCTGGATTTCCGACGTAAGAGCGTCCAAAATCAACAGGAAGAGGTAAGGACTTAAAGCCGATCCCTGGTGCAAGCCTACAGCCACACTGAACTTGTCGGTATTGCCAGCAGCCGACCGGACGTAGGTACAAGATTGACTGTACATAGCACGAATTAACTCTACATACTTCCCGGGCAAACCTTTCTCTTTCAAGGCCCACCACAGCACATCCCGAGGTACTCTATCATACGCTTTCTCCAGATCAATGAACACCATGTGCAAGTTCTTGTGTGCACGTCTGTACTTCTCGCACAATTGGCGGAGTGCAAAAGTGGCGTCCATTGTTCCTCGACCTGGCATAAACCCAAACTGGTTTGGGGTAATCTCACTCTCCTCTCGCAATCTTTTCTCTATTACTTTCTCCCATACCTTCATACTATGTGACATGAGCTTTATCCCTCGATAGTTGTTGCAGTCCTGTACATCACCTTTATTCTTGAAGATGGGCACTAGCGAACTATTGCACCATTCTTGTGGGATCCCTCCTTCATGCAACAATTTATTGAAGAATAAAGTCAGCCACATACATCCATCTTCTTTTAAACACTTCCATACTTCTACTGGTATATCATCTGGGCCCATAGCCTTTCCATTTTTCATACCTTGGACTGCCTTTCTTACTTCATCCACGCTAATTTCCCTCACCAAACCCATATTTACTTGTACCTCTTTGAGCACACCATTCCATTTATTCTCTTCGTTCATTAGTTTTTCAAAATAAACCTTCCATCGTTCTTTTATTTCGTCATCTTTGGACAGAACCTTACCTGCGTCATCTTTCATACATTTGATGTGAATTATATCTCTCGTTCTCCTTTCTCTTGCTTTTGTAATCCGGTAGAGCTCCTTCTGGCCTCTAGGGCTGTCCAGTGAGTCATACAACTTCTCCTGCGCCTTAGCCCTCGAAACTGCTACCGCCTTTTTTGCCTTTCTCTTCCATTCTTTATAAATCTTCTTCTTATCTTCTTTCAGACTATCATTCCCGTTTCCTACACCCTGCCATTCTTTAAACGCAATTTTCTTTTCTTTAAGCATCTTTTGCACGTCTTCGTTCCACCACCATGTATCCTTTTCTATCATACCTTTCCCTTTCGATTCTCCAAACACATCTTTTGCTACTCTCCTTATACAATCCGCCATCTCTTTCCAACATTCATTCACAGATTTTCCTTCCATATCCTTCATTTCAATCATTTTATCTATCACTTGACTCTTAAACATACTGGCACATTCCTCTTTTTCTATCATACGCCATCTGGTTTTGGGCGGGGGCCGTTCCTTGTTCCTACTGGACGAGACACTGACTTTTACCTCCATTATCATTAGTCTATGTTGTGAGACTAGGTCTTCACCTGGGAGCACTTTACAGTTTTTGACACATTTAAGGCTGTTCCGTCTTACTAGGAAGTAGTCGATTTGTGTCGCGTGGCGGCCACTTTTGTAACTTATCAGATGCTCATTTCGTTTTTCGAACCACGTATTTGTTATTGCCAGGTCGAAGGCCGTGGCAGCTTGCAGCAGTGCCTCGCCATCAGTGTTACGATCTCCGTATCCCCAACCGCCATGCACTCTTTCATACCCATCCTTCTGTCTTCCTACATGCCCGTTAAAATCACCCCCCACATACACTTCTTCACTATCTTGCACATCCATCATCACACAATCGAAGTCCTTCCAGAACTTCTCTTTTAAACTATCCCCACACCATGGAACATGAGTTATTTATTGTTGCGAATTGTGGGTAGCTTTCCGTACCGGGATGAGTAAATTAAGCAATATAAAACATAATTAAACAAATAATAAATAAATAGATAGACCTGCATATAAAATATAAATAGAATAAGTGAATGAATGTAAATATAAATACATAGGTAATAGGATAGAAAATAATTCTAACTTTACAACAAGGAAAGTTAATAAAGCGCTCTTCCTCTCTCTACTTATTTAAAAATTTGCTGTGCCCGACAGGTTCCATAATTGTTTCTAAGTATTATTTTTTATTTACCACCTGCAATTGTACATTATGGATTACAATAAACAATTTGAGATTTAATCAGTTTGTTATATAACATCCATAATTATTCCTTAAATGAATTTACATTTATACAGGATTATTGGAAAAACACCAAAAACCTCTTAAGAGGTCATTGTACTCATCATTATGAACAACTTTTACTATGGGACCAAACCTGAAATCGCGAAAAAAAAATCTGCTTTTCCCTACATTTTGACGTATTATACGAACATAAATGTAGGGAACAGCTGATTTTATTTTTGCGATTTCAGGTTTGGTCCCATAGTAAAAGTTGTTCATAATGATGAGTACAATGACCTCTTCAGAGGTTTTTGGTGTTTTTCCAATAACCCTGTATATTTTTTCATCTTCTGTGTTCCTCTGCTTGTCAGCTAGACAAGCAGGATGACAGAAGTTTCCCCCCCTTGTCACCTACTTGTTTTATATTCAATTCTTCCAAATTAACATTTGTCTCGTATTTGTGCCCATGGACTTATAATATTACGTAGGTAATATAATAAGTCCGTGTTTGTGCCATCTATTTATAACGGACTCGCGGAGGTTGTATTTAAGCACCAAATAGGCTATATAAGCTCTCAGGGTACTATAGGTACACCATTGCCCAACCCTTCCAGGGAGCAGGGCGTATGTTATGTTCGTGTGTAATTTATGTTAACAACATTTTGTGGCTTCTTGTTTTAATTAACCATAATTAGGGATCTGTTTTGTATCCAGCATCCGGTTTCTAAATTGAAAATTTGAAATTCAACAATCCATTGCAAAAAACATAAGATGAATTTTACGGACAAATGCTAAAGTAGATATTAGAGAGTGGTGACGGCCCAGCGGTAACGGGCGCTACTTACGAGTTGTAGGTCGTAGATTTGAACCCAGGCAGGTGCTTAACTTTGTGTAAATTATTTTTTTACCACTGCTCTCAAAACGGCGAAGCAAAACATCGTGAGGAAACCGGCATGTCCTAGAACCAAAAATTTGCAGCCATGTGACAGCTAGCAACCTGCACTGGGTCCATGTGGTGGATTACGGCCCACTCCCTCTCACTGAGAGGAGGCCTGTGTCCCAGTAGTGGGAACACTATAGGCTGATTTGTGCTGTAATGCTTAAGAAGAGTTTGACTAGTTCTCAGCTAAAATTCTCAAGCCAAAAACATGAATAAAATCTTTAGATACTATAAGCTTTCGTATGGTTTGCGAAGAAATTGAAATAAGCTTTTTGCTACTAATTGTGGCCTTTGATCCGACCGGAATAAATCTTAAAAAATAGCTTAAAAGGTGATTTTTAGAGATGTCCTGGTGTTGTAATGAATTGCTCTCTCACCTAATTATCATTGAAAATACAAGGACGGTTTTACTTTCAGCATTTTTAGGGTTCCGTACCCAAAGGGTGCCAACGGAACCCTATTATTACTAAACCTCCGCTATTCGTCCATCCATTCGTCCGTCTGACGGTCAGCGGGCTGTATGTTAAAGCGAGGTTTCCATACAAGAAACGTGATTTTTTCGTGTTTTGCCTTGTAGTATAGATGCCTTGCCTGAACTTGCCGTTCGTATGCGAGTCCGACTCGCACTTGGAGGGTTTTTTATAGTACTCTTCATACCTTTTCTGCCTCTTAGTATTTTCACTGCTAAATTATGTACTGTTCTAAGCATTGTCGGGCCTCTAGGGTTGTCTTTTCCGGTTCAGTGTAGTGGTCAAATTACTGATTCTCATATCAGCTTCATTAACATCTTGCTGTAATGTCCTCGGGGCTCATGAAGGCCCAAGGCTAACATTATCTAATAACGGATATATTACCTGCACGATGTACAGACGCCAGCACATCAAGCTACTACAATCTGTCAAATTTCTTTAAAAAATTTTCAACTTTTTCGCTAAAGAATAAAGTTCAAAGTTGATTGGGAAAATTTTACAGTTTCGAGTAGCTTGATGTGCTGGCGTCTGTACCAAATAATTTACGTAGTATTAGGTTTAAATGTTATTATAAATTAATAATTAATCTCGTAATTTAACAATAACTTACTGCTAATTTCTATACCTCATTATCATCCATCTGCCTAGCCTTTTCCCAACTATGTTGGGCTTGGCTTCCAGTCTAACCGGATGCAGCTGAATACCAGTATAGTATTTTACATGGAGCGACTGCCTATCTGACCTCCACAACCCAGTTACTGGATAAAACGATATTCCTTGGTACCTAAGACTGGTTTGGTGGGGACACATTGGGCCCGCGTGGTGACCTCAGAGAGAGGAGGCATGTATCCCAGCAGTTTGAACATTATAGGTTGATTATGTATGTTACATATGTAAAGATAGAGTGCATTAGGTACATAAGAGATTTTCTTCCAAAGGTTAGGAGGGTCAGACAGAGTCTGGCGCCAGATGACGATTGATCTTGTGTGACCTGTTGACCTGACGATGACTGATCATCAAACAAAACATCCCGTATGATCTATCAACTAGCTTCTGCCTGCGACATCACCCGCGTTGTAGTCAACTATACTATAAAACATACCGACAGTCGTTATGGGTCATCAGAAGCCCATAAGTCTGACTACCAGTCTTACGAAGGGGTATCGTATTGCCCAGTAACTGGGTTGTGGAGGTCAGATAGGCAGCCGCTCCATGTAAAATACTGGTATTCCGCTGCATCCGGTAAGACTGGAAGTGGACCCCAATATTGTTGGGAAAAGGATAGACAAATGAGGCAGATGATGACAGTACTCTTCTTAGTTGTTTTACACTTACGTTCGCTAATATTCTACAGAGGTAAAGTTAATCGAGATATAGGTCGTAGGTTCGAACCCTGACAGGCGCTTTACTTTGTGTAAATTATTTCATCACCACTGCTCTCAAAACGGTGAAGGAAAACATCGTGAGGAAACCGGCATGTCCTAGAATCAAAAATTCGAAGACATGTGACATCTACCAACCCGCACTGGGCCCGCGTGGTGGATTACGGCCCACTCCCTCTCACCGAGAGGAGGCCTGTGTCCCAGCAGTGGGAACATTATAGGCTGATTATGATTATGTATTGTAAGTTTAGATTGTAATGGATGTGTCCGATGTGGGAGTATTGTAACTGTTCCCTATAAATAGAATAAGTAACTATAAATAAATAAAGATACTAAAAAAGGGCGCGGACCACCAAGTCGGCGGTAATTAATTTAATTTAAAAAAAAAGTTTGTAATTTTGGATGTAGAAGGTAATCTCTGAAAGTACTGATCCGATTTCGAAAATTCTTTCATCGGCAGAAAGCTACACTACTGCCAAGTGCCATAGTGTATGTTCTATAATAATATAATAATTATATAAACCGTTTATTTTCAAGTAACAAAGACCCATAGATACATACCGTAACGTAAGTATACATAATAACAATTTTGTTAGTAAATAAAACTTAATAACTATGTTAGTATCACTTAGTTGCACTAAGTTTTTGTGCGTTCCTGTGGCACTTGTCACGAAAGCGTCGGACTACGACATCTTGCGGCCAAAAGCTTTCTCCCATCACCAGGTGCAGGTAGCATGTTGGTATCCGCACCACAAACACCTAAAAGTTGACGTTGCGATGCGAATCCAGGAGCTGTACTCTCGGCGCGAACTTCAACCTTTGGCGCACGTACGTCACGAGGTCTTCCGCGTCAGTGGTGTAGTGGAGGCGGAATTACACCGGAGTTTTCGGCTTCGCAGCACGCAGTTTTTCGTTTTTGTTTTTTTTTTCGTATAGTATAGATTTAATAATTTATTTATACTATACTTTAATGTACACCACAAAAATACATAACAAAAAGATTTATCGATCACTAAAAATATACAATGGGCGGCCATATCGCTTTCTGCGATCTCTTCCAGGCAACCTTGGAATGGACAGTGATTTACCTGGACATAAAATGAGGTTGTCGTTGGTGTAATGGTATACTAAAATAGATACACAGATATATACATATCCTAAATAATAGATACATCCTACTAATATTATAAATGCGAAAGTTTGTGAGGATGTTTGTTACTCTTTCACGCAAAAGCTAATGAACGGATTTTGATGAAACTTTACAGTAATATAGCTTATACATCAAAATAACACATAGGATACTTTTTATCCCGATATTCTCACGGGATCAATATTTACGCGGGTAAAACCGCAGGGTGCAGCTAGTAAATACATACATATACTAAAAATATAACCAACAAAAATAAATAAAGACTATAGATAATTACAGTTTCGAGAACAAGATCACAATGACAAGTAATGTTCCTTTATGAGTCTTTTAAATACAAATAACGATTTGAGTACAACGCGGGCGAAGTCGCGGGTGGAAGCTAGTTATAAAATTAAGTGTAATCAGTTTTATTAATGTAACATTGTAGAGACCTTGATAACGTAGGTAGGTACCTCGGTTATCAAGTGAAAGGTGATTAATATTGATTACCATGTTCCATTTAATACCAGAAAATCACTTTAATTAATTAGAATATGGATAAAAACATAACAGCATGTGGCGTAACTAGATGTTTATATTATTTTATCGTCTATTCAAACTTGTGTTTCAAATTAATATTATTTCAAGTTAAACAAATATAAACTGCCATCTAATCTCTTCACCACCCTTGGTTGACTGGTAGAGAATGCCTAAGGCATTAAGTCCGCCTTTGTACCTTTTTGTGCGAAAAGTTTAAATAAATAAATAAACTTTATTTTAATAGTAATTAAGTTGATTTTAGAGTGACTGGCACTATTGAAAAAGTTGTAAAAATGTTTGAAGTTGTAGCGTAAACTGAACTTAATTGTGTAGGTCTTAAAGTTATTTTTCCATAAATTCATATTTGTTTACATTTTTTGCAAATAATTCGCGAATGCAGATTATATACACATATAAACTCACGCCTCC
This sequence comes from Hydraecia micacea, assembly GCA_914767645.1. Lineage (NCBI taxonomy): Eukaryota > Metazoa > Arthropoda > Insecta > Lepidoptera > Noctuidae > Hydraecia > Hydraecia micacea. The sequence continues at coordinate 3,543,230 of OU611776.1, read as the reverse complement.
ATCCCATGGGGATAGGCAGCAACTACAGAACGCCACCTGCTAAGATCCCTACGTACTCCTCTTGCCTCGTTTACGTTCATACATCTGAGGGGCAATTCTCGTAATTTTAAGAACTTTCACTCACAGTCCTGTCTCAATCTGTCAAAAATACTTCTAATTTCCCGACATTTTTGACAAGTTTTTGGCATTGATTGACGCTGAGATGAGATTGCGACTAGATTTTGAACGTTTTTGATTACGGGATATGGCCTTCAGGTCATAGTGGTCATACACGCACGCCGGGTGCGAGTACTACGCTACACCTGACCTTGACCTTTCTAAAGAACATCAACAAAATGTTCTATGTATGTCTTCCTAGGGCATTTCCTCCCGGCGTTTTCACTCACACCTGCCTTGTTAATACTTTGAAAATCCTAACTTACTTTCGCATTTACGTAATAACGTTATTATGATAATAGATGGCGCCGCGTGTATTGTTGTTTTCCTCGGGAACAGCACTTTTTTTCTCGGGATGAAAGGTACCCTATGTCCGTTTCTGTACACCTGACAACGTAAAAATATTAGTTAGGATAGGCTAGCATTTAATACATATAGTATTCAAATACTAGCGTTTAGAAATATATATCAGAAATTTCCTTCAAAATACTTTGGATTATGATAGAAAGTGTTTTACGCAATTAGGGTGCTGATTTCACACACAAACGTCAGCCACACCTTCTCATAATGCCCCTTTTAAACCTAAAATAGCGTCAAACCCATAAACTAACAGCAAAAGTTCAAGGCTATCAACATAAAACGACCTCTATCGCCCAACACAGGAAGGTAAACGATCGTCCCTCCATCATTCGAGGACAGGCAGACAACTCCCTAATAAGTAACAAACACAATCACTTGGAATTCACGTGATTGTTTGCAAAGTTGTGGGTAGCGTTGTCAACAAGGATAGAGGAACGTGGGAACATTCGTTTAATCTTGTGTTGTTTATGGCTTTGGTACGGGTGGCTGGTAATGTGAAGCTCTTGAATGGTTATGTGAGCCTAGTACTCCGATAAGGATCGATGTTTTGGTGTTATGTTTTAATCAGCTATTTGAAACGTTTCTTCTAGAAAAGGTTTTTAAAGGCTTAAAGATAAAGAAAAGAGTAAATAAGTTTATTTGACCCAGCACCCTAATTGCGTAACACACTATCAATCGAAATCTGAATCATTTTGAAGCAAATTGCTAATCCATTGCTTCATAAGTTCGGAAAATTTGTATGATCAACACGTAAATGACGCAATGAATGTTGTTGAACTGTCAAAATGAAACCGATTCCGATTGATAGTGTATTACGCAATTGCCCCGCAGGTTAAGTAAGGTACACAATAAATCCCCATTTCCATCTTTATTTAATGTCTATACAGACGCCAGCACAACAGGCTACACGAAACTGTCAAATTTTCCCAATCAACTTTGAACCTTATGCTTTAGCGATAAAGTTGAAAATCTATTAAAGAAATTTGACAGATTGTAGTAGCTTGATGTGCTGGCGTCTGTACGAAGATCAGCTTCAACTTAAATATCTGAGCTCAATTCCTAGTTACATCAAATTATTATTTAAAACAGAATTAGATACTAAAATAATGATTGCGAATCCAATAGAGACACAAAACATACTCCATATTGCGAAATATTGACCTACAATACACTCCTAGCCTCACTTAACACTCCATTGATCTAAGCGTCACGTTCTACTGTAAAAAATACAATATCTAAACTAGGTACGTAGACAAATAAAAGAGGTAACAAAACAACACTGAAGGCACGGTTTACACGTCACACAACCTCGTAAAACAATAAAGGTGGGGCTAACACACATACCCTCGGGGTAGGTAAAGTCAACAAAGGCTTTAGGTTTACAGGCTTAGTATATTCATCTGTCCACTAGACTGTAAATATTCATTTTTGTTGCGCACTTCATATCTTTTCAATATACTTAGATCGCCTCAAAACATATTCGATATAGCATCGATTGACGATACTTACTATAGGTTGATGTCGAACCAAAGCAGTCGACGCGACGTCGCGGTCGGTCGACCGTAGTCCGGCTATCATGCACCACACAGATAGGCTTGATTTGTCGATGTCATCGATCTACGTCGCCAAACATAACACCATCATTCATTACGATATTACGTTGTAATCGTAGTACATAGGTACCCTGAAATTTTACTTTTTTAATTTTTATGTATAAAACTTATTAAATTAGTGATACTGAATTACTGATTGTGGAAGAAAATTGTGGTCACATTAGAAATCTACGCTCACAGTCGCAACGAAAAAAAAAAACTATATAGCCTGGAATTCCGGTCTATTTTGGTTTGTTTTGATTGTAATTTACGTAGTTTCCATTATTTTTGGGATAAAATATTATCTATATTAAAAATGACAGCTATCGATTCAGTAAACGATTCAGATCAAACTACATCCATAATGTGCATTCATTCAGTTATACTTTCTATAATTTGCAGCCAGTATACTAATCTGTTTGTTTAACTGTACCTACTGAATGCGGACATTCAGGGGTGAGCACATACTACTCGCCCTCCAGTGACAACACTCTGTATAAGGGTTGGAATAGGTCAAGCGTTGCGACTGAGACGACTTTCTTTGTTTGATGTGCGTTTTTTTTATTATTCTGTTTAGTTGTATTGTTTTTATTAGAAAGCCAAATTATTGAGCAGTGGCGGCTCAGTAGTATCGACCAGTAGCCCCGGGTTACGAGTTGTAGGTTCGAACTTAAAGTCTGCGAAATCGGACAGGCGCTCTACTTTTTGTAATTTTTTTATTTCAAAATGGTGAAGGAAAAGGTGAGGAAACCAGCAAGTCCAAGAACCATAAAATTCGAAGACATGTGACATCTACCAATCCGCATTGGGCCCGCTTGGGTTACGGCCCATTCCTTGTCACCGAGAGGAGGCCTGTGTCCCAGCAATGGGAACATTTTTGGCTGATTATGCTAAATTGACCTGTATACCAATTAAAGTGTGATATAAGGAAAACTAATTTATTCTGTACAATTGAGCAGAATACTGTTGTGGTTCTGAATTCATTGTGAGGGTTGAATAGTAAGATACCGATAGTGTCATCCAGGAAGACGCGCCCCACTCTTCCTCCTAATCGCTAGTGGTTATCGCTAGTTAATTCTTCTAGTGTTTTAGTTTTTTCGATACACACTAATTACCCACTAATAAGTAATCAGTGTGTATCGACAAAACCAAAACACTAGTGGAATGTTGCACACTTGTACAGTCAACAGCAAAAGTAGATGATGAAAATCAGAAATTCAATACTAATGAACGGAGTTCGCGTCAGAACTGTGTGGCGTCGAAGTGATTCAAAAGTATGTGATTGTAAATTATACCAAACATTTACTACTAGTCCAGTTGCCATATATTCGTGATCAGTTTTGACTTCATAAGTTATAATTAATTTTCATCATCTACTTTTGCTGTTGACTGTACTGTAAGCGATTAGGAAGAAGAGTGGGGCGCGTCTTCGTTGATGGCATTATCTGTAAGTAGCTTTTGTGATGGTAATATTGAAATTAGTTTATAAAGGAAAAACTTATTCTAAGAATGCTGTGACTTATTTACGTTACTATGTTACTTTTCTTACTTCTATTGACATCTAATGCTTGGGTTGGTTTACTTAGTAGGTAATCTTTTCGAAGCACCATAAGACGACGCTGCGGTAAATCATAAGTTGTATTTTATAAATCAAATGGAACCTCCATGCAATCACCGTCGCTCAATAAAACACCACATGAAGAAAGCAATGCTTGTAATGCCAAAAGGGCCTCTGAACCCTTACCCTTCTTCTTTTTATTTTTTTTACTTTGTGTCATGTGTATTTTTGCGTCATGTTCACCGCAAATAAACGTATTTTCTTTCTATTCTTTCTAAATAACATGCTAAATGCTGGTTCAATTTGTGACCTGCTTAATAATCGAATATAATCTAACTAAAAGAAAACTTCACGCGTAGCACCTGATGAAAAAGGCTGTAGCGGCGTAGCAGTGTTCGTAGCAGATGTGCTACGACACTCGTAGCACTTACGTAGCAACTAAAAGAGTCCATCTACGTTAACATGGCTACAACTTTTTAGTACAATGTTACTTTAATCATTAAACCGTTTTTACGTCAAGGCTTTATGACGTCACACACATACAATAAAAAGTAAGTACTACTTTCTTTGACACAACACCACACCTGCATGCATACTCCGAAAGGGAGGGTAGACTTCACCCACTTTTCTCCAGTTATGTTTAAGTCCCATGTAACAGGGCGAGCCTATTGTCGTTACAACGATCGGGAACTAAATCTAGAATTCGTGGTTCCACTGAAAAAATGCTAATGGACAAATCGTAAACACTGCACGACCTGGACATCGACGCCAACACCCACGCTACACCAACGCGGCAGTCCACCTTATTATTCCACTGAAACCCGACGCAACGACCAATATTCTTAATGAAGTAGCCATCAACAGTATCAACAGTATCTCAGTATTAAAATAAAACGATACTTTACGTAAAATCCAGTATTTTATTTAAAACCGTAATTGGATTATTGGACACTTTAATTCCGTGCTCTCGAAGCTATCAAACGGTATGGTCAATAAATGTAATACCTTTAAAGGCCGGTACAGCACGTCTGACCTGTTTACGGTTGGCTGTAACTGGTGTTTATTAATTTTACTCTATTATGTTTGTCTTTTTTGAAGTAATCTTCTTTTATGTTTACTTGTTATTTTTAACCTTAATTTTCGCCGATTGAAATGTTGTTTTCTTTGGAATGTAGCCGGTCCTGTAACATTAAATTATTTTCGTCGAATATTCTGTAAATTTTTTCTTTTGTTTTTACCGGACTACGGCGAAGCAAAAAGGAGGGTTATGATTTTGACCTTCCTGTGGTCGCATGCATCTTACTTAATACTATAAACGCGAAAGTTTGTGAGGATGGATGGATGGATGGATGTTTGTTACTCTTTCATGCAAAAACTACTGAACGGATTTTGATGAAACTTTACAGTAATATAGCTTATACATCAGAATAACACATAGGATACTTTTTATCCCGATATTCCCACGGGATCGACACTTATGCGGGTGAAACCGCGGGGCGCTGCTAGTAGCTTATAAATAAGTATGTCAGTACAGCGGCATGTGACCACGGGAAGGTACTTTCTTGTTTCATCTTTTTCAGTAGCCGGGTTTAGTTTTTAATTAAAACTTATTTTTTATATCTTTCTAAAGATCGTCATTCACTGGAAGCCCGAGGGAGGACATCGCCGTCGAGGTGGTGTGAGGATCTGATAATGTTAGCAGGGCCAATATGGCCAGAGACCGCAAAAGACAGGGAAATTTGCAAAGAGATACGGGAGGTCTTTGCCCAGCAGTGGGACACAAAAACAGCAGTGCAATTGCGTAACACACTATCAGTAGCAATGGGTTTAATTTTGATAGTTCAACAACATTCATTGCGTTATTTACGTTCCTGAGCAAACACATTTTTCGAACATTTGAAGCAATGGATTAGCAATAAGCTTCAAAATGATTCAAATTGAGAGTAATAGTGTGTTACGCAATTAGGGTGCCGGCTTCCAAAAAAAAATCTTTCTTTCAAGCCGTCTTTAAGAAGAATCATACAAACAACAACACACCAAAAACAACGATAACATACCAAAAATAGCCACAGACTGCTGACAAGCAGTTTACCCATCAATCCGAAACTTCAGTAGGTACAACTTGCGAATAGTTCTGCGTACAAATCTATTGGGTAACAAACACCTCGGGAAATTAACTCGTGGCTCCAACAAACTTTGAATTTAATCATTTCTTTGAACATTTTATTGATGTGACGAAGGGACACATCGCGCGTAGTTTGTGAATGTGTGCATAACGTGGTATGCAGAATAGAGTAAATGTTTATTTAATTACTTTATTTCTCAAATTGATTTAACTATTCTCCTTCGTCATTTATGGCTTGTCCAATCATTTATTAGAACATTTTATTATTATCAATTGGTTTTTCTTCGAGCCAACCAAATATAACTACAGACTGTTGACAACACAGATATACTCGTACATAGACCTAGATAACGCAAGTATCAAGATCTCCTCGCGTCGCTCTATTGGTGGCGCGCGGAGGCGGTCGAGCGGGGCGAGCGCCTGGTGCCTCGACAGGTTGAGGCACGCAGGGCAGAGCTCCGCCAGGTCTTAGTGGCGGAGTGGCAGACGCGCTTAGCGCAACCCACGGCGGGGCACGCCGCTGTAGCGGCGGTAAGGCCAGTACTGGAGGAGTGGCTCAATAGGAGCCACGGCGCCCTCGGCTTCCGGCTGACGCAGGTGCTTACCGGACATGGGTGTTTCGGGAAGTACCTGTGTCGCATAGGCCGGGAGCCGACGTCCCAGTGCCACCATTGTGGTGATTGCCGCGTCGATACGGCGCTGCATACATTGGCGGAGTGCCCAGCTTGGGCCGAGCAGCGCCGTGACTTGGTCGCGGCCGTAGGTGCTGCGGGAAATCTCTCGCTTCCGGCTGTTGTGTCTACCATGGTCGGGAGCGAGTCAGGGTGGAGTGCCGTCGCCACCTTTTGCGAGGCCGTGATGCTCGCAAAGGAGGCGGCGGAAAGGGAGAGAGAGGCTGCCTCCTCTCTCCCCTCCCGCAGCAGACGCACTGGGCGTCGTAGGGTGGCTGACTTCCGGCCACCGTAGGGCGCGGCCTGCGGACGGCAGACTCGGGGCGTCTTGTCGTCCGACCAGCAGCAGGCCTAGAGGCGGCGGCGTCGTGTTCCGCGCGCGCCTCATAGTGGAGGAGTCCTGCGGCCGGGGTGACGGCCGCAGTGGGTGACGGGGCTCGCCTGACCATCTGGCGGGCCAATACCCGTCGGGGGGTAGTGACGAATGCTTCGGCGATACCCGCCCTCCGACACATGGGTACATGAGGAACACGGGTTGGTTTTTAGTCAGTACGAGTCTGACAGTCCCCTTCGCCCTTCCCCGAGGGCGGAGGGACTCCATGAGGATTTTCCAACCCGATACCAAAAAAAAAAAAAAAAAAAGTATCAAGATCTGTATGAAAACCAAGCGTGCCATTTTTTGACTACCTACTATGACGTCACAAGCAGTATTTAGTGATGGGAAAATCAAATCGATTCAAAAACGCCGCCGCGAGCGGCTCCCGTCTCGCCCTACCCGAGGCCTAGCGCCAGTGCTCACGCTCACCCAGCCAGCAGTACTACAGGACTGAGCGCGAAAGTGGCGGCCTACGATTTTTGTACGTAAGCTGCACGAGAAGTAGTTGCTCTTGCGTTATCTAGGTTTATCTGTGGTTGACAAGCAGTTTACCCATCAGTCCAAAACTTCAGTACAGAAACTTGCGAATACTTCTGCGAACAAATCTATTGGGTAACAAATCGCTCGGCAAATGAACCCGTGGCTGTAACAGGCTTCTGTGTAACCTTGCCGTCAGCCATTTGTTATGGCTTCGGCTTGTTCTGACGTAAGTCCGGTGTGCTGTGGTTTTATCCGTATTGTGATTGGAGATTATTACGTTTTAAAAAATAAAGAAAGAATTTTTGTTCATTTTGCAAAAATAAGACGCAAATTACAATAAAAACACACACTAATATAAAGTAGCCAAAACTTATTTCTTGGTTTGCGAATCTGTAGAGATGAGGACTCACTGCTGTTGTATTGTCGGATAAACTTTTGTGAGATAAACTTGTAGGTTTATTACAAAAATATCATATGTATAGGGTAAGTGTCTGGTGTTAACACTAACACTTTTTCTTTCCGAATAAATCGAAATTACACAATTTCAATTTATTCGGTCACTTTTCTATTGAGATACTACACTGGAAACTGTCTAGTTAACGCAGCTACAGTCTAATCGGTAAAACTGATGAATCAGTGAAACTGACTAGGTAATCAACGAAACTGGCGAATTAAATAAACTGACGACTGAAGGAAATTGACCAGTGATACGTGGACTCAGGTATTAGATTAGTGAACGTTCATGAGAAAATTCGACGATGATGATTGCAGTCAATGTTTTAATAAAAGTTAACTTATGTTAACCTGTTACTACAAGCACCTTAACTTAAAAGTATTCATCGTTATCGCTAGTGTACTAACTCAAAAATTACGACATAATCCATCCATACTAATATTATAAATGCGAAAGTTGGTCTGTCTGTCTGTTACTTCTTCACGCTTAAACCGCTGAACCGATTTCGATGAAATTTGGTATAGAGTTAGTTTGAGTCCCGGGAAAGGACATAGGATTTTTCCCGATATTCCCACGGGATCGAAAATTACGCGGGTGAAACCGCGGGTTGCTGCTAGTTTCAATATAAAACTTGAAAACCAACAAAACCATATTCACAGCTCACGTTATTTTTCCGCCAAAGGAAAACAAAGAAAAACTTTAAAACATTTCAATCTACTTTAAAATGAACTTATCGCGGTGTTCACAGTTAAATTTATTAGTGGGGAATCCTTATTAAATTTCAGTCAGTTTGTTCATGATTATCATAAATCCCATTGTAACCCTGTGTGGCTGAATTTTAAATTACACTTACATTGTAAAGGTATCGCTAATGCATATTTATGAATGGGGGAAAAATCTCGACACACAGTCATTACTAAAGCATTACTTCGGCCGAGGTGTAAGTTGTGAGTGATTAGCGGCAAATAATTCTAAAGATATTTTGCCTGGGCATAGTTGAAAGTTCGACTTACTCTTGGCTGATTTTTCACAATTCATTTCACAGTTAAAGTCAGACTCTCTCATGCATAGTAAAAACTTACTTCTTAACTGAACACATTTATGCAAGATCAGTAATTTTATGAGAGCAATGTTGGCCTAGTGTTAAAGGTTCGAACCCAGACAGGCGCTCAACTTTATGTACAGACGCCAGGACATCAAGCTACCCGAAACTGTCACATATTTCCAATCAACTTTAAACCTTATACTTCAGCGAAAAAGTTGAAAATCTGTTAAAGAAATTTGACAGATTGTAGTAGCTTGATGTGCTGGCGTCTGTACATTATATCATCCCCACTGCTCTCAAAACGGTGAAGGAAAACATCGTGAAGAAACCTATATCCTAGAACCAAAAAAATCGAAGATAATACATGTGGCATCTACCAACCCATACTGGGCCCGCGTGGTGAAATTACGGCCCACTCCCTCTCACAGAGAGGAGGCCTGTGTCCCAGCATAATAATTCATTTTATAAGCAAGGATAAGTGCAATCAGAATTTTCCATAGTGTAGATTCGAGTCAATCATGCTAGGAAACTTACTGACAAGATACTTTGTAACATAATCTTCACTACAATGATAAAATGTTTGCCTTACTTGGGAAGAGACTGGGCCCCACGACACAGGGAATCCTAGTGTGGGGTCCAGGGCATTTGTAAAAACCTAGCACCTAAGGTTCCTTGTAAACTGCTACTAATTTTTGTTTTTATTTTGTACCGTGTTTTATCTGAACTGAATAAAGTTTATTATTATTTATTATTATGATAAAGTCTAGACATTCTTTCACTCGCTAATCTCTCGTAACTTACAGCCTACTATTACTAAGGGCGGAGGATAATGGGCGCGTGCGTTTGACGGGGCACGCCCCACTCCGCTCACTTTGCTCCAAATGTATTGGACACTGTTCGCGTGTTCTTTTTGCTATCAGTGTGTACTTACCTAACTTTTAACGACTTTAATAGGCACAACAGCTTTGACTTGTTTTAATGAGGATTAATCATCTTTTTTACTGTTTTTTTTTCATACTAAGATTGCAGTCTTTTATCGCCTTACATCTCTTTAGCTTTATGCTTTCGGTGAACCTTATGCTTTAGCGAGAAAGTTGAAAATCTATTAAAGAAATTTGACAGATTGTAGTTGCTTGATGTGCTGGCGTCTGTACCATGGTTGAGAAAACGCTAACAAGTTTTTGACATTTATTGTCGTTGAGATGAGATTGCGACTACATTTTGAACGTTTTTAATTACGGGAATTCCCCTTCAGATACAGGATTATGCCTTGTAGTTAAAAGGGAGTCCCAATAAAGCTGCTACAATCATACTGCTACCTACTATGCTGATGAAGCTGCGTATGAAATAAAGTATTCTCCCTACCATTTCAATTTCCAAAACGTCAACATGCAATACCACAAATAAAATAACGTCCATGTCAATCGGAATTCATTACAACACCCTGTGCCTCCACCTCAATCACCCACAAACAGTACCAGCATTAATTGTTTTAATTAAACACTTACCTATTTGTTTCATTGTTTCAGGTATTTAATGCTGATGGCAAGTTGCGGGTAGTTCGATGAAGCGTTATCCATTAAGAGTGTCCGTTGACCGCAGTCGTTAACGTTGTATGGCGGTGACCACAATGTGGTGGCACGTGGTACTGGAGTATGTAGTTTAGTGCATGTGCTGTCTGTATTGGAAAAGCGAAGCAAGTCCCGTTTGTTTAGCGTAGTCAGGCCCTGACGATCTATTCTGAAAAATCTCATCGTGAAAACTTAGGAGAAGTAAGCTGTCAATAGTGTTATAGAGGTATGAGGAACAGGGTGTAAAGTTCACTCATCCTCCATAGAAAAGGGAGGATCCTCCTAACAGACGGGTGTTGTGTCTGGCGAGTGGCGGGTAACTGCCCGATGATTCATGTTGGGCCGTTGTCTATATGCTAGTTGCGCGGTAAACTCTGCTTGCGAGATGCAGGATTTTGTATGACGTCAGTATGACGCGTAGTTCCCATGTGGCGTTTGTAGATACCGCTACAGTGTCAATCTCTAGCATCAGATGGAGTGCCCGGCTTATGATAGTGATCGCACTGATGCTAAGGAGTGACACTATTGACAGCTCACTTCACCTAAGTTTTCAAGATGAGATTTTTACAGATTAGCACGCTATTCACGGTCTCGAGCGATGCGACTTGTTTCCGCCCGTGTATCGTGGTGACTCGATGCATGCTCTAAACAACTTCTTTAATTTGCTTTCCCCGTAGTCGCTGTCGCGAGACAAGCGTCGCTTGAGCGTATAGCTCGTGGCCACAGCGATAACTTAGGTGAAGTGAGCTTAAAGTGAGCTGCCATTCCACCCGATTCTAGGGATTGACACTATTGACAGCTCACTTTAAGCTCACTTCACCTAAGTTTTGACGGTGAGATTTTTCCAGAATAGCGTTACTGTACACATAGTGGTCACGAGCCACAAGGGCCACGAGCTATTATATGATAGAGATGCGGTGTGATGTACTATGTACGGGGTCAAATATTTGTATGAACGACAAATCTAAACCAATAAGAAGTGGTAGGTTTTGGGGTTCTGTCTTATGTAATTTTGACATTCGGAAAGGGCTGATTCTCAGCCTATTTTGAATAGATGACTTTTGATTTTTATTTTGAAATAGTTGTTCCAGATCTGGCTTTTAGTGTATGTGACGTGACATTTATGTTTGTAACCGCTTTTGTGTGTGTATGCGGTATTGTTATGTGAGATTGAAAAGTGTAAAGGCATTGCGCCTAAATCATAACGCCATGAGATCATTTACTATAAATTCCATGTAAAACTAACAATGGACCAAAATCATAACAACTATCAAAGCGAGCTTTACGTCAGAAACACAAAGCACACAATAAATCTAAATAAACCAACAAAATCAAAACAAATTGAAACCGTCAGCGAAATTATAAGCGAAACCATTACGACTACAATTTTAATCAATCATGAGACCACAATAAATCACTTTGTATAGTGACGTGAAAAAACTAATGAATGAGGAAAAATCCTGTAAAACAAGCGGTTGATTGTCGCCCTACACTTAATTGTGTTCAACCGCGATAATACAGATTAATGATCGTTTTGTACAGCGTTTATCATAATTTATGGACACCACTTTGTGTACTTAATTTAAAAGTTTTGTGCACTGGCAAGTTTGATGTCTTTTGTATTTAGATAGTTTGTTTGATAGTGGTTTTTGGAGTTAGATAATAGAAGTAGTTTTGGTTAAAAACATCTACAAAATTCAAAGCCCTGACTGACTGATATATCAACGCACAGCCTAAACCGCTGGTCCTAGAGACATGAAATTTGGAGGTTGTGTTCTTTGTGAAGAGTAGGTAAAAAAAAACAGCTGTTTCATACATTTTGGTCAAGTAGGTAGGTATTGAACTTTTGTATTAAACAGCAAATTTTTTTTTCGTGATTTCAGAGTTGGTCTCATAGTGAAAGTTGTTCAGTTCGATGATCTAAAGCACCTCTTAAAGTTTGTAAGGTAAATTTTTTAACACTTTAGTTTATATAAATGTTCGTCCAGGTTTTACCTTTTCTTTTAAAAGGTGCGTATTGTTTCAATTAGTCTGTTAGAGAAACTGAGTCAACATCTATAACAATTGCATCAGTCCTGTCTCACTGCACTCTTTTTCCTTCGCCTTCATAGAATCCACCAATGTGTTCCTAGCACCTGGCTCGCATTGTCCCTCAAGACACATCCACAGTCAAGCCATTCTCACACGGCACGTTTTATTCGGCCGTTTTTATCGAACTTCCACTTGACTGAGCAACACAACCGCATGAGCTATCGATCTGATATAAAATTATCTATTTGAAGGCACTGCGAGGATAATACGTGGTGTAAATTTTATTTGTAGGTAGGCTTATGTTGATGTGACATTAATTTATCAGTCATTCTTTTCAGTAACATTCTTACCGTGGAAACTTAGGTGAAGTATGACATGAGTTGTCATTTGTCAATGCCAGCATCAGATGGAATGACAGAGGGGCAATTCTCGTAATTTTAAGAACGTTCACAGTCTGATCTCAGTCTCAATCTGTCAAAAATACCTCTAATTTCCCTACATTTTGACAAGTTTTTGATTCTCAGGGGATTAGACCGGAATAAATCACTTTATTTTGTTTAAAATTAAGTACCTTAATTTAATGGTGTCCAAGATACAGGCCGTGCCTAGTTTGGGACAAACGATATTGTAATTTTGTATGTTGAAATAAACGATTTTTCCTTTACTTTTACTATCTACCACGCGGGCCCAGTGAATATACTTTCGGTGATTTTATGAATGGGTTTTATAGGTACAAAAACGTAAAAACTATATTACTCCATACAATATAAACTACATAAACTTCATACAAGAACATGCCTCATAAAAATCCGCTAAACTGTCTGAGACGATCTTAAATATCCACAGAGCATATTTCGTCTAACTTAATAACTTGCAGAATAATCCGCTGGTAGAGTCATTCAGGGAGATTTTTACTAAGCACTTCCATATAGCAGGCTCAGTGTCAGCGTTTGGCTTATTTCCTGCGATTTTTTTGTGAAATATGGAGCACCTATTATTACTTGGGTAGGTATTATTTACAGGTTTGAATTTTTTTGGTGTTATGGTAATGATAATGTCGTGAGGAGAGTTTTGAGTATTAATGTCGATGGCTATAAGCGTAGGCGAAGGCCAAAAAACCATGGATGGAATGTGTGAATGATGATATGATTAGAAAGGGGGTGACTACCGAGATGACGTCTAATAGAGAAGTATGGAAGAAAAAGATATGTTGCGCCGACCCCAAATAAATTGGGATAAGGGCAGGAGAATGATGAATGATGATGGTGTCTACTCTTCTTCATCGTGTTGCTGGCACATTACTTATTCGTAGTGGCACGAGTGAATTTTATATCTTGTTGGCTCAAAAGTTAACCGCTTCCACGGCGTCGTCAGTGGTAGAGGTCACTTTGACTGCATGTTTTGGGTCATAGAGGGAAGGATAGGAGGTGGAGCATGGTTTGCGACATAGCTTCACAATCACGCCCTACTGCCGCTCCGTCAAGGTAGCCCCACTTTACCAGGTTGGACTTACGTCTTCCCATTTGTGTCCGGAGACGGTTCAGGGACTTGCAAGTGGACCACGGAAGGTTACACCCTGCAGGGAAATGCTCCTGTGGTGGTAGATAGTAAGTAGGAGCGGGAAGAGTATCCTGCCACAGTTGGCAACGGGCATCGTCCGGGTTTCCTGACAGAGAGTGGTGTCTATTATGATTATATTAACAAATAAATAGAAATGGAAATAATCAAACACTGTCAATTTTAAAATACTTTATATTACACTCTAAAAATGGTTATAATTATACCCTTACTTCAGCTTATATGAGGCGCTATTGCGATCATATCGCCATTTTGCATTGAAATGAAAATATAGTAGTTTCGATTACTGTATTTTATTTAGAAATATGGGATTTAGGCCTCTAAAGATACTGTAATATATAGTAGGGTTGGGAACCCTAGAACTGACCTTCCAGGGTAGGATGGACATAGGTACAGACACCAGCACATCAAGCTACTACAATCTGTCAAATTTCTTCAATAAATTTTCAACTTTATCGCTCAAGCATAAGGTTCACAGTTATTTGAAAAATTTGTCAGTTCCGATCAACTAAGACGTACATCAAAACTAGTATGTTCTCAATTCTCACATTGTTATCGGATGTACGTTGACGGAAGCCTGATGTTCATGGCTGGTTTAGTAAGTAACGGTCTGGAGAACGTGTTATGTAAAAGAGTAATGTACTCGTATAATATCATGTTTATCTTTATCTGTGAGATCGCTCGCGTTTTCGGCTTACTTACGTACGCAATATCTTTTTGGCTTCTTATTCAGTCTCACGTTTCTCAACAGTTTTTTTTGCTTTGGGGTTAGAGGTTCTTATTACCATAAAACCGTGTTTATCTGTTGTTTATGCTAAACAACTATTTAATACGACATTTATGTAGAGAGATTGACGTAAAAGTAACATTAATAAACACGCGCTGAACTAGTATTTATGAAGTACCAGAGACACACCCCTGCACACTCTCGCGGGTGGGACGGCAACATGTCAAAACAATGAGATTGTTGTGCTAAATATACAACTGCATCCGTCTAGACTGGGAGCCGACCACAACATAGTTGGAAAAAGGCTAGGCAGATCATGAAACCTTACGGAATAAATTCTCTAAATTTTAATGATGGTGAAAACCCATCAAAATCCGTTACGTAGTTTAACGGGGTCACAGACAAACACGAAGAACGACTCTATTTTATAATAATTATGTAAAGACATAGAAGTAGGTGTATTTGTCACTGAATTTCGTAGTCTGTGTTCGTAGCCGAAGTTGCAGTGGAAGTGGCATGGTGTCAATTGTCAGAGAGCAGGATTTTGCACATAAAAGGATTCTTGTGCGACGCGTTCAGGTTTCAGAAATGTTTCAACTGGGAGCTCCGCTCTATCTGCTATTCTCATAGTTGACTGACGAAAATAGTATTCTGCTTTCTGAAATTACACCTAGCGCCTTTTGAACTTTCCAAAAATCGGACTACCCTGCTTATCATGCATAAAAAGTAATTTACACAAAGTAAACCTACAACCTACATCTCGTAAGTTGAGGCCATTTCATTACCTCTGCTCTCAAAAACGGTGAAGGAAAACCTCATGAGGAATCCGGCATGTCCTAGAACCAAAAATGCGAAGACATGTGACATCTACCAACCCGCACTGGGCCCGCGTGGTGGATTACGCCCATTTCCTCTCACTTAGAGGAGGCCGTAACTATTGCAAACTCACATTGTTATAAAAGATAAACAAATCCAAATAGCTCCGATTGGCCATAGCGGACGCAATAAAATAGATGATCCTCTATAAATTACCATACAGGGGTTGAATAAAACCCGTCACAAAGATTATTCACAATAAAACATCCGATTTCGCGTGAATAGCGAGGATTTTCATGGATTTTACTTTTTGACCGTAAATATGGTTATATATTTTTACTACCAAGTTGATAGTGGACAGAAATAATCATAGTAGGTATTTTCTTAAAGCACAAGCCGTTATGGGGTTTCACACATACACACACACATAATCGCCCTATAATGTTGCCACTGCTGGGACACAGCTCTCCTCTCGGTGAGAGGGAGTAGAACATAATCCACGCGTGCCCATTTAGGTTGGTAGGTGGCACAAGGTCTTCGAATTTTCGGTTCTTGGACATGCCGGATTCCTCATGATGTTTTCCTTCACAGTTTTTCTCATCAGCAACTTCTCAATTGCGTTAGGAGATGAGTATCCAAAAAACGATAATACGACTTGGAAACCCAAGTAGTATCAACCTTAAAAAAATACGAACTTCTATACCAACTTTTATCGCATGTTTAACCCCTTTGGGCTTTTAGACCCTTATTACAAAACAAGGATTTCTTTAGATCAGGTTTAACCACCGAGCCAGTTATTGTATTACTATTATCTACAGGGTGTAATTGAATTCATGAGCATCCTTTTAAGGGGTCATTGTAATCATCATTATGAACAACTTTTACTATGGGACCAAACCTGAAATCGCGAAAAAAAAGTCAGCTTTTCCCTACATTTATGTTCGCGTAACTCGTCAAAATGTAGGGAACAGCTGATTTTTTTTACAATGGATGGATGGGAACAGATGATTACAATGACCCCTTAAAAGGATGCTCATGAATTCAATTACACCCTGTATACCTACAAATGCAGTTCTTAATAAAAAAAAATACAGCTTAGTTGGATGCTAAGTTGTCATTTTAGTATTAAGAACTTTGCCTAAATCGAAATAAAGTTCGAAATACAAATACTAGCTCAAAGGTTTAGGCTAGAACTTAAGTTAAGATTTCGTTTTAGTAGTTAGACGGAACGGGTATATTGGCTGTGCGTTGTTTGTCAGTGAATGAATGAATGAATTTAAGAATGAACTAAGTAGGTACCTAAACAAGCATGTGAACTCATTTCGGTCGCTTTTTCCGAATTTAGCACTAAAGCAAGTCCCACTAACCTATTGCAAGCAATCAAAAGAGTGTCAGAGAGTATTTTCGTTCGCTTTGAAATGTTGCTACGACAAATTAATGGACAAAGAACTCACCAGTGATCTACTATGAAACGGGAATTATACCATCGTGCTCGCGACTCGTCATTCGACGAAACGTTCAGGTAAATGTTGCGGCGTAGACGACCGTTCAGACATTCGCAAATTATTATTTATAGTCATCGTGAAAAGTGCAACTGCTGCACAGATAATATTTCGATGTTATTTTGGGTTCAAAGGAACGTGAACCAAGCTATTATCTAATAGGGAACGTGAGTAGATAGGAGATTATTAATTCATTACACCAATGTGTAACATTGATTTCGTGACGTCATTGTGCGTTTTTCCACTGCCCTGCACCGACACTACCCTGCACCGACACCGACCTGAAACAACTGCTAGGCAGATGACGATTGAGGCTCAATATATGAACTGGAGCCGTTTCCGTCACTGGCAAGTGGAAAAGGTGCCATATAATTTGATACATTTTTTATTCCACCAACTGTTGCACGGTCAACTAATGCTAGGTACACACGCAGCGACTTTAGCCGCCGGCGATTTCCAAATCTCTTGTCCACACAAAGATTTTGACAGCCGATTTTTCGCTAGCGATGAAAAAATCTGTGTGTGGAAAGGCGACCCGCTGACGATTTACTCTGCAAATCTAGATACATTAGATTCGTACTCGTGTAGAAAAACCGGCGAACTGCGAGCTGAATGGCGATCACACACTCGCCTCGCAATTCGTACAATTATGTAAAACGAATTAACTAGCAATATGTATTCACTCACATTCTGAGATTGATGGCGCGAAAATAGTCAACAGCCTGTCCTCCTCTAATAATTAAATTAATCCCAAGAATATAGTTTTTGACCTTTCGATATAGATTTACCACCGTACATCTGCTAGCAAACGAAACCAATTTACTGTATCGGATTCATAAACTATTTACGGGCTGTATCGAGATTCGTGTCACGTAGCGGGATCCGAGATATTGCGTGGTGGTGTTGCCATATTAAGAGCGTTTGTGTTTTAATTTCAGGAATTTTCGCGAGCTAGAGGTGGGTATTTTCTTTGGAAATATGTTGCTGAAAGTTTGTGCAAACGAAGTTTGCCTTGGTTATTTCGTATTAATTTATATAGATTTTCGGAATTAAGGCGGCAAGTCCGAGATAACTTTCTACGAAAAGTGCAGTAATTATTTATGGATTTTGGACTGCTTTATGATTGTTGGAATTTCTGTAAATAATAATTTTTAAGTCTGGCAACACTTCATACCATTGGATGCCTAAAAGTTCGGGCACTATTCGAAGGAACCCGATAACTTACTTTCAGCACCTTTTTGCTTCCTTTCAGACCTTTTAAATCGTAGCGTTCCTTTGAAATTGAGATTTGGTTACCTTTTTGGGCTTATTTTTAAGAGTTTGCAGGATAAAATAAGTGTGGCATGATTTGGGTGTTACATGAAATTATTTAATGGATTTCGAGTGGGTCAATTAAACTTATTTTCTTTGTTTCTGCTTTCTAGGTACTGTTTTGCAGATAGTTCAGTGTAGACATTGGCGCCGATTCCCTTGTTCTCAAACTTAACTAAATTTAAGTTCAGTGCATCTTTTTCTTTCTATTTCATTATGAAAAGGACAGAAGATAAATATTAGTTTAGTCCTGTCAAATTAGTCAGCGTCTGACGTAAACTTGTCTTCGGAGCATCTTAATTTGACAGGACTAAACTATCTCTCCACTAGTCCAATGCTTGCCCTAGGATGTAAATTTAGGATAATAAATGGCGTCTTATGCATACGTTACACGAGCTCAGAATATTATCTATTTGTTGCACCGTATTCTGTGCCATAGGATTTATTGAGTCCAGTGCAACCCAAGCCTTCACAAACTGAATAAAAACATACTCCTATTCATTGACATCATCAAACTTAAAATCGATTAATTCGCGAAATCGCGAACCTCATCATTTGAATGTAAGTGCACTTAACGAGATCAATTAAAAGCGACATTCATTCGCCAAATCGATATTCGAGTTAAGTGAGTACCGATTCCGAATACGGGACGCCCGACGCGGCTGTGGTCGCAACCGAGTGTTTTGTATCGATACATACGACAGAACCGAATAGTCTGGTTTGAATCGATAAGCCTGCTATTAATGGTTATTAATTGTTGTTCGACAATGAAGATTATGTGGTTTAACGTTTCGCTTTGATTTTGTGATGAACTGAATATAGATTGCGCGGGTTTATTCATTTTGTCTGGATTTGTAATAATTGGTGATTGGGTTTTGATATCGTTTGAGATTAACGTGTAATTGGTGCGCTTTGATGAAAACCATCATGGTCAAATGTCAACAACGTTTTAAATCAAATAGCTTTTTATAAAGTACACAACTTGATTGCGTCTAGACTCCCCT
Source organism: Hydraecia micacea (assembly GCA_914767645.1). Classification (NCBI taxonomy): domain Eukaryota; kingdom Metazoa; phylum Arthropoda; class Insecta; order Lepidoptera; family Noctuidae; genus Hydraecia; species Hydraecia micacea. Next base: position 3,523,873 of record OU611776.1, on the reverse strand, counting down.
TTCAGCACATTCAGCATTCGCACTAAGCGTTTGCAAATGTCCTTTATAATGCGCACAGCAAAAGAATGGAACTCTCTACCTGCGTCTGTTTTTCCGAGCGCATACAACCTAAATCTCTTCAAAGTGAGAGTGAACAGGCTTCTTCTGGATAAGCTCGCTCCATCGTCGACTTTGTCTCTGTCACCTTTGACCTAGACTAGAGTCAAGAGCAAGTCCATTTCAAATAAAAAAAATTAAAAAATATTATAACTATGGTTAGTGAGAATTCTTCATAGCTATACGAGGTTTCTATACGAGGTACGGTAAACTCCCTACGCTAAAACTTTGTAATTTGTTACTCGGTACTAATATACCCTGTATAATCAACCAATACATTACCATAACCTCCCAAAACTCCCCTAACATATACCTACACGAGATAATCAAACCGAAATAACACAATATCCCATAAAAGCCATAAATTCAAACATTTCACATGGCTGCATTCTGTAGGCGCACCCATCTCTTTCCCCAAAATTATAGCTCCCATCAGCTTCCCAATATTAACTAGCAATATATACGCACATCACGCGATCGGTTCCCGCTCGAGTTAAGCTGGGGATACACTTAGCCCTGTACCTAAGTTAGACGTGCTGATTTAGCAATCATCATCTGCCTAGCCTTTTCCCAACTATGTTGGTGTCGGCTTCCAGTCTAACCGGATGCAGCTGAATACCAGTATTTTACATGGAGCGACTGCCTAACTGACCTCCACAACCCAGTCACTGGGTAATACGATACCCCTTGGTAAGACTGGTTGTCAGACTTTTGGGCTTCTGACTACCCGCAAATAACAATAGCAATATTATATCTTAAATCTAAACTATTACACGTTACAGTATTTTTATTATATCAAGAAGCGACGCGCGCCTTTCTTGTTTTAACCAAGTGTACGCTGAGAATATGTGCATGAAGATGAGTAGCGCGAGCATATAAATACAGGGCGTTCGGCAGGACGTTGAACACACGAAAATGGCAGATAGATGGGGTCGTCTGCTACCTACCCAACCAAAAAAAAAATACTCAGGCCCCATAGATTTTTCATTTTTTTTTATTACCGAAATTCATGAGTTTTAAAACTTTGAAGGCCTATAACTTTATGTAGGGCCTAAAACATACACAAGCGACGTAAGGCAGCAGGCGTGGAACAGGCGTGGCGCAGGCGTGCGCCGCTTCAAAACGATTTCATACAAAATGTATGCAGGCGACGTTTTTGAATTATACTGAAGCGACGCGGCGCAGACACGCCGTTTCGTTGCCTGCGCCGCGTCGCTAGCAGCGCATCTTCGTCTTCTGAAGACGAAGACATCTTATCGCACCAAAGTCAGCCTATAAAATGCCGCATCTGAACGTTTCTTGCCTGTTCCACGCCTCTTCTGATATAATTCAAATCGCGTCTGCGCCGCATCTGTCCCACGCCTGCGCTGCGCCTGCCCCGTGCCTTCGCCTTACGTCGCTTGTGTGTGTTTTAGGCCTAGGATAGATGAAACTGGCAACACTTTTTTTTTGTTTTTGTCTCGACTATTGGTAGATTCATTTAAAATTATTATTTGGTGCAAATAGTAACTAGAGACAAAAAGTTATAAGCCATCAAACATTACAAAAAGGGATAAAACGTGATTTTGAGCTTTTCTTTGCATTGCATTAAAAAAAAAACTAAAAGTGATTGAAGGCTTAGGATTTCATCGAAACATCCTTGGTGTATGGCCTTTCGAACGGTATGTAATTTGTAGAATTAAAATAAAAACAATATAAAAAAAAAACTATGGGGCCTAGGTATTTTTTTTTTGGCTGGGTAGGTAGCAGACGACCCCACCTATCTGCCATTTTCGTGTGTTCAACGTCCTGCCGAACAATCTGTATACTCCATCACTGAGTTTACTATTGATAAACAGAGGTATGACGATTCCGACTTGCTAATTAAGCACTTATGATTTTATTTATTAATTAAGTATGAATTTTTGTGACCTGTTTACCTGATATATTTTAATTTTTTATTGTAATCTATTGACATGCCACCTAATTGTAATTGCTTATGTTAATTTTGTACGCCATATAAGTATATTGGCAAAGCATAGTGCGCATATTTTCGACAACAATACTATCAGTAACAATACGTATGTTTCAGTGAAACATAAGTATATTGATTGATAACATACATACTTACACACACACGCACACTTCAGCATTATCTTGGGAGGTACCAAGAGCTCCTGCGCTTGCACACACATTCACAGCGTGTTTCTACACTTGTTAAGTACAAGTAAAGCGCGTTTCGCTTCGTGAGATAAAATACTATAACTACACCAGATTAAAAGGTGGAACGTTTTTCGAGCCGTCTTTTGTAACATCAGATACCATCAAAAAGTGTTAGTTTTCTGAATTCTGAAGAGAAGAATTGTGACTGTATCGAGCGTGGCGATGGCGTCAGATAGCTTGAGTGATATAGTGGCTATGTATGTACTGTAGAGGCTGGCTGTGAAGCCTCACCTCTTATTGGGACAGGCTGGTTATAATTGAGGCCGTGTTCCATTCGAACGTTCAAGCGTGTGTCAAATATTCTGTTAGTTCTTTTTCTTATATTTGAAGCAGTGCTACTCGTAGTTTTATTACCGACTTCACAAAAAGGAGGAGGTACAATGTTCGGCTGTTTGTATGTTTTTTTTTTTTTTTTTTTTTTGTATGTTTGTTCATCGATTACTCCGCCAATTGTCGACAGATTTTCAAAATTCTTTTTTTGTTCGAAAGTAGATAGTTCTGAGGTGGTCCCATTGTCACCAAGTTAGGATCTGATGATGGGATCTTAGAGAAATCGAGGGCAACCCTCAAATTTTATAGGCTTACTTATGGTTTTTCGCATAATTTATGAAGTATCTTGTGTATTTGCGTATGGTTGTCACCATCTCAGGTAGCTGCGCTGATGATGGAAGGTACAATTCCTTAACAGTAAGAAGTTACTCGAACAGGCAAGGACTGTTTTAGTAAATTGTTTTGATATTTGATTGGGCATTTGCCACATTTGGTCTCATGATCATCAAGTCATGACCTGATGCTGCAGTCAGGATAGTCTGCAGAGTACCTAACTCCTCGACAACTAACAGCAGATATATCGTGTTTAGGCTCATTGAAAAGGGCTCGATGTGTGGATAAACGTAATGTTAATGAGGAACACCGAAGTACATAGAGACCTGATGCTGAAGCCAGGAGCATCAGAAAAAGTACAAACCTTGAAATTACAGCACCGTAGTCGTGTTTGGGCTCATTTTAAACAGGACTAAATTTTAAGTTCAATGCAATGTTGACATAAGTTTGGCCTGCTGCTGCAGCCAGGATTATCAGCATCTAGTCTAATTAATGAATAAGGTATGCTGCAGAGGTGGTCCCATATAAATTTTATGAACTTTGCTTGGGTAGTTTTGGAATTAGCGTCAACAATACGTTTGTTTTCCACTTAGTTTATATTGATGATGTTTACCTTCCTGTCACTAGTAAGTAGTGTTATATGAATTTGTATGGGGTAGGTACAACTAAAAAGCGAAAAATAAAAACTTTTTTACAAAAAAAAACAACCGACTTCCAAAAGAAAAACACTACAAAGTGAAAAATAACTTTAATTTCGGAAGTCGGTGTCAAAAAAACGAAAATGTGGAACCAACGACACCGACTTCCGAAATTAAAGTTCTCGTAGTTTTATTATTGTACAGTGAACTTCTCCTAAAATAAGTGCTGGTTAAAGCTTAACGCTCTTTAAATTATATGTCCTAAACACACACCGTAGTTACTATAGTAGAGTGGGAGAGGTGGGTAGTAGTATATATAAGGTGCTATAAAAATATCTGCCACGGCTTTAATGGGAGACAGTATTTTGTATATAGATTACAGTACCTAGTGAAGAAATTTTGTACCCCGGAATAGTTAAATCAATTTGAGAAATTAAATAAACATTAACTCTATTCTGCATAATGTGGTTCACAAACTACGCGCAATGTGTCGCTTCGTCACATTTTGCGAAATGAAATGACTGTGCGACAACAGCTAATTACTATGAGACGGTTTCATGCAACTAAATCAATTCAAATTAATACGCACATTTTTTTGTATGAAAAAATTATGACATAAGATCAATAATGTATCTTAACTATTGTAATCTATATACAGAAGACTGTCTCCCATTGAAGCCGTGGCAGATATTTTTATAGCACCTTATATTATAGTAGCTGTACCAAAGTAAATGTCACAAAGTCTCGCAGACACACTTCAGAATTTCTGACTACGGAGATCAGAAACACCCACGCTATGTAAAATAAGCCTATCATCATTTTATGAGAAGTCTACGTTCTGTGCTTACGATAACAAATTGAAGGATTTTCTAAGAATTACATAATTTCATGGCTACAGAGCAAGACAAAGACCCAGACAAAATTCGGCGAATTTTGAAAACAGCAAAACTTGACCCTTTTTTGTCGCCTGTAAAATTATATTTTATTGTTACAAAACAAAGCATGTCTGCTATGTTTGGAAACTCTTGAAAGCTAAGTTTCCAACGTCAATCAATTATGTAAAGTGTTGCTATGTTAGGCTGAAAGTTCAGGAATAGTTTATGAACCAGACCTCTGGCTGGGATCTGAAAATGGTCTGTATATTTGTATCCTCTTGTGGTTGGAAATAGATAATAAATCGATGGTATACATTGTACTTGACTTTTGTAACTTTTTAATAGTAAATGGTGACTCTGAAGAATTGGATCCAAAGTACAAGGATGAGTGACAAACAAAGTAGTTCCTATGCTTACTGAAAACGTAAATAATATGGTGAAAAGAGCTCTTTTTCTGGTAGTCTTCCGATATGAAATAACTTCTACAGGCAGAAATCAAAGTCATTAATCAAAACGGATTTTCCCACAAAAAAAAACTTATGCCTCAGTTTTCACACCAACAAAAAACTAAAGACTTTTTTGGCAACAGTACCTCTATAATGAGGGCTTGTCTCTCGAGGTGAAGCTCGAGTGTTCAACCCTGAGAGGCGTTCGCGTCAAGTGTAGCCCAGGCCTTACCGCGAAGAGTTCGTTAGGCGGGAATCGAATCCCGGGGGAGTAGTTGACCTTAACTGTACTCTGTTAGGACGTGAGCTGAATAAAGGGAAATGAGTACAATCGAGGACGAAAGTGTTCATTTGGTGTGATTGTGTTAGGCGCTGTTAGGATTGTTTTATTGCTGAAATTATGTGCTGTTAAGCAGTATTGGCCTAGTTTTGGTTTCAATACAGAGAGAGAGGGTCAGCTTCCAGACATAGGGTGCAGGTTGCTTGCTGCATGAAGAAGCCTCCTCGTGTAGCGCAGTTTGTTCCGCCAGTTACTCAACTGAACCGAGCGCTCTGTGCATCCTGGACAGTCACACCCAACACCTCACTTGACTGGCCAATTCTTCCCTTGCGGTGGTAGGGCTAACGCCCGCCTGGTTTGCGGCCACCCTCCCACCGGAGTCCGGCGTCAAGCAGCCTGTTGTGTTTCGTCAATGTGTGGGAGTTCCATTGCCTCAAGCATTTTCTGGGCACGCTCGTTCCATCATAGACCTCATCCATCGCTTTCCATCAGGCGTAATCGAGGTCAAGAGCGGGCCCAATCAGCAATAAAAAAGAAACTGAGTAATTCCAGATGGAAAAACCCAATAACACTGCCCGACCCGAGAATCGAACCCAGGACTTCATGGTCAGCAGTAGCGCTTGCGACCACTTTAAAAAAACTCTTCCCATTACTTAAGAGCGGGCCCAATACAAAATCTTCAATCTTTGATTAGGTTTAAACAGTAGTAAATCATGTTCAAATTGGAAAAAAAGCATATGGCAGGAAACCCCATTGTAAATGTAAAGGTCGACCCTGACCAAAAACATAGTATGATAAAATTTTCTCGATAGAAAACTATCACAAAGTTACCTCTAATTTTCAACTGTTTTAGTTTGCATTCTATTTTGGTGTATACTACTGAACCACAAATTAGATAAATAATAATACTCATTATTACCTAGAGCTTACCCTATGGATTTCTTAACACTCCCAAGTTCAGTAAAGTAACATTGAGTATTTCTAAAGCAATACTAGTTCTTTTGCTCCCAGTGGTTTGAAGTCACCGGCGCTTTGAAATAAAATTGAATAGCGGAACGTCTGCTTTGTACGTTTTTTTACCTTTCGTAGATTGCATTGCAGACCTGTGGTTTACAGGCTTTTACCGGTGGATAACTTCATATTTTAATACTCTTTCTGTTGTTATATTGTTTTAAGGGTTCTTAAAGGTTTGGCTCACTATCGCAGTAGACCGGGGAATGTGAAAAGAGGGAAGGGATGTCTTTGTCCTGCAGTGGGACAACACAGGCTCATAATAAATAAATAAATAATAAGGGTTACTATTGCATATCTTCACCTACCGCACGGGTCGATCGATCAGGTTAAGTTACGCTTGCCGCGGTTGGTCCGTGGATGGGTGACCGTCTTCACATACTAAGAACCCTCCGTGCCTCGGAAAGCACGTTAAACTGGTGGTACCGGCTGTCATTCGTGGATTTTTGACAGTCGTTATGGGTCGTCAGAAGACTGAAAGTCTGGTAACCAGTCTTACCAAGGGGTATCGTATTACCCAGTAACTGGGTTGTGGATGTCAGATAGGCAGTCGCTCCATGTAAAATACTGGTATTCAGCTGCATCTGGTTAGACTGGAACCCGACCCCAACATTGTTAGTTGGGAAAAGGCTAAGCAGATGATGATCAACTCATGTAAATAATAGTTTACATGAACTATAACTTTGCATCCTGTCTGTTTCCAATGGGACAGATTCATATTGAAGTGTGTCTAATGTGTGCCTACTAATGTTAATTAAAAGCACTTATGAATCGTATAAGATGTAAAGCATCAAAATGTGGTGTTTGTCTGTGGCTCCAACCTACCTATTCTGTAAAAATCTCACCATGAAAACATAGGTGAAGTGAGCTGTCAATAGTGTCAATCTTTAGCACCTGCAGACCTATTCTGTAAAAATCTCACCGTGAAAACTTTGGTGAAGTGAGTTTGAAGTGAGCTTTCAATAGTGTCAATCCCTACGTGATGACGTGGAATGACAGCTCACTTGAAGCTCACTTCACCTAAGTTTTCACGGTGAGATTTTTACAGAATAGCACCGCTGGTGGAATGACCGCTTCGCTTCTACCTCACTTCTATAAAATGACAAGTAAATGTACCCCTTCTTTGGTGGTGGTGACATAAAAATCTGCAATACTTCCTATAAAAATAATAATCAACAAAAAATCATGCATAAAAAAACAACAAAAACAGCTAAATTAACGGAAGCACGACAAAAAGCTGCCATTTCCCGAAACGAATTAAACCATTCAGTTACACCTTGAAACTCTGAAACTGCAACAATATTAAATCAGATACGCGAGCCGTCGACGGAAGTGTGAGAACTGTGAGAATGGACTCACGTGTGAACACGTCCTTCCTCCTGGCGCATCAGGCCGTGCAAGGCCCCGTGTCACTGCAGCTTTCATTTTTCAATTCTGTATTTTTTTGTTGTCTTAAATTTTATTTACCACTCAATCTGCCTAGCCTTTTCCCAACTATGTCGGGGTCGGCTTCCAGTCTAAACGGGTGCAGCTGAATAGATTCTGACGAACCGTAACGACTGTCAAAGATCTACGAATGACAGCCGGGACCAACGGCTTAACGTGCTTTCCGTGGCACGGAGGGTCTTAGTATGTGAAGATGGTCACCCATCCACGGACCAACCGCGACAAGCGTAGCTTGACCTGATTGATCGACCCGTGCGGCTATTATTACTTAGCCACACGCCCATTTTATTTATCACTACCTGTGTCAAATAAAAAATTGCCAAAGCGGTCCAACCATTCTGAAGTGATGCGCTTACCAACGAGCAGCATTTCATTTTTTATTATATTGACTAGCTATGCCCGCGACTTCGTTTGCGTGCATGTAAAAAAATTGGATAAAATGGGTTTTAATTTTTTTGTGCGGAACCCTAATTATTTTTCTAAAATAAAAGTAGCCTAAGTTACTCCTTATAACATCAGCTATCTATCCCGTTGAAATCGGTCCAGCCGTTACGGAGATTAGCTGGAAAAACAGAAGACAGAAAAAGATGTTATAAGGACCGTATACTCGTATGTACTTTCATATACTAAAAAACTGTTACTTTTAAATTACAAACAGACACTTCAATTTCATTTATTTGTGTAGAGTATAAAATAAGGTTTTATACGCTGCGTCTGGTAGGTATGTGTCATTTATTAAGGACGCATGATAAATTGAAGATCATTTACATTTTTCTTTTTTAATTTAAATAGTTCTCAAGCTTTATTTTATTTATATTGAAACAAATCATTCGTACGTTCCGTAATGACAATATTAAATCAGATTCACCCCTCGTTGCAACAACACAACGGATCAAGGCCCGTGTCACTGCAGACGGCTTTAATTTACAATTTGCAACTTTTTTGTCTTCAATTATATTTTCCCAATATGGTTTAACATATCTGCTGAAATTATAAAATAATTACTCTGGAAAAAAAGTAGTAATCTAATGCAAAAAGATTTTTTTCACATACTACTTGTAGTTCCGGAGCCTACATACAAACTTACAAACAAACAAATTTTACCTCTATATAATAGAAGTATCTAGAAAAAAGCTTATCATAAACTTGCGATATTTTTCAAACTTCGGAGCAACTTCAGCGAAAATAAGTTTGCCAATACCAACACCGTCACTTTAAACAAAGCTCCATGATTTTCTTATAGTGACTTTTAAAATGCAGTTAGAGGAAAGTGTTACCGTATAATAAATCGAGTTACCGTGTAACAAAGCGAAAACTCCGGCGTGACGTCATTGTATCCTGCAACGTGTGACGTAACGCGCTTCGAGGCGCGGAAAGCGTCAGCTGCTGAAAAATATTCATTGTTTATTCTTCTTTGACACTTTATTATACTTAGGGCAGATTTTTCCAACGCCAGATAATTTTATCCGAGGAATAATTTTGAATTTTTGACAGTTCCTCCATACAAAAACTGACAGACGTCAATTTTATTCCACGAATAAAAATTATCGGTCGACTGAAAAATCAGCCCTAATAAAATTTTGATTTTAATGATTAATACAAACCTTTTGGAGAAGAAAAAATTAAAATGTCACTAGCATCGGGGGATACTAACTGTAGGTACCAGTATTAATGAATAAAAGACTATTTACTTTTATATTGCGTAATTATTATGATCTATAAACTCATTTTTTTTATTTTCTTCCTTTGGCTTTTCAGCCAAATCTGCCGCCTACTGTCTTATAATCTTAAACTAAGGGCTGATTTTTCAATCGACAGATAGTTCTTATTCGTGGATTAAAATTGACGTCTGACAGATTCTGTATGGAAGAACTGTCAAAAATTCAAATATTATTCCTCGGATAAAATTATCTGGCGTTGGAAAAATCAGCCCCAATAACTTGTACTTGCGGAGGTTGCATGTAAGCCTACGAATAAGTAATTACTTATTCGTAGATGTAAGCACCAAATAGTCTATAATCCCTACAGGAAGTACTTATTTTTTTCTTTCATATCATTTTTAGGGTTCCGTACCCAAAGGGTAAAAACGGGACCCTATTACCGCTGTCTGTTCGTCCGTCTGTCTGTCACCAGGCTGCATCTCATGAACCGTGATAGCTAGACAGTTGAAATTTTCACAGATGATGTATTTATGTTGCCGCTATAACAACAAGTACTAAAAACAGAATAAAATAAATATTTAAGGGGGCTCCCATACAACAAACGTGATTATTTCATAATGTAGTGTTAAATATTGTACAGTGGTACGGAACCCTTCGTGAGCGAGTCCTACTCGCACTTGGTCGGTTTTTTACCTACCTGCCTATAATTGTTGGCTACGTCTAAGGCGCAACAAGAGCGAGACTTTTTGAGTTCAGACTGTTCCCGTTACACAATAGGAATTGAGCACATATTCTTAGGTCAGTTGAGGTCTTTAGTATATGGTCACTTTGCAAGGCTTGGCTTTGTGCTCCATCGTCATTCTCTCGCCTTTTTGTTAATTTATTTGGGGTCGGCACAGCAATTATCTTGTTCTTCCATAGTTAGAAAATAAAAATTTGATTTGTGGCTGTTGTCTCAAACTAGGATCAAAAAGCTACATCGAACAAAACTTGCACTAGTTTCAAACTCATACAAGCGATACAAAAATCTAACTTGCGTTTTTATCCAAAGTCAATAGAATCAAACTTTGGTCATTCACTTACTGCACAACGAGCGTAGTATCGGTCCAGCTAAGTTCAGAGGAAACAAGTTTAAACATACATAACTAAGAACTATAAAACTTTCAGATCTTGCAACAAACGTTAAACAGTATACTGCAAATTGGAGACTTCTGCTTGGTGCTGTTTGCCTCGTTATGGTTTAAGTTGATGCATATGGAAGTAGTTTGATCAACCAGACATAATCTTTAATCTTCTATCTATAATACCTACATCTGTCTATACAAATAAATAAAATTGAAGTGTCTCCGAAACGGCTGGACCGATTTTGACGGGATTGTCACTGGCAGATAGCTAATTTTATGAGGAGTAACTTAGGCTACTTTTATTTTAGAAACAGAATTAGGGTTCTGCGCAAAAAAAAACATAAATAGGTAATCATCATATAATCCAATTTGTTTACATGCACGCAAAGGAAGTCGCGGGCATAGCTAGTCAATATAATAAAAATTAAATGCTGTTCGTTGGTAAGCGCATGACTTCAGAACGGTTGGACCGATTTGGCAAATTTTTATTTAGTAGTGTTCGTAATCAGGTTTTTACGGAAAGAAATATTTGAAAACTTCCCGGGAAAATTTAAAGTGCAGTTCTCTATTGTATGAATTATTGAAATTTGGACAGGTCTGTCGGGTCAGCTAGTTTAAAATACAAAGTTAATTCTGGATTAAAGTACCGCGATAAATAAGCTACTTATTTCTGAAAGAAAGCCTACTAAAATTAATAGGTTTTCAAATGTCATGTCAAGTGATTTGATTTCCTGTTTTTAATCTCTGTGATGATCACACAAAACAAATGTAAACTATTTATTTCCTTTGTTCATCTTTTTCTAAGACGTTCTATCGTTGTAGAATAGAATAGAATAGAATACTCTTTATTATGTACACCATATAAATTACAGACATAAAATATAGAAACTTTACAATGGGTGGGTTGTAAATATGTATAGGAAAAAATAAAGATATATGTACAGTCAACAAAAGAGATAAGTATGCAGGATCGTCGGATATAGTTGAAGTTTAGTAAGATATCGATGGATGTTTTCGAATAAAATTTAATTTTATTAATAGAAAACAAACAGCTCATTTATCAAATTAAATTTCAGTCGACAACACCCATCGGTTTCTTACTAAACTTAAACTATATCCTACGATCCTGCATACTTATCTCTTTTGCAGACTGTGCTTTGTTAGACAGGTAATTTTAACGTCCTGTTCAAACATGCACTCACGTTATTTATTCACAGGCAGTATATGTGAGTATCCGCACGTCCAAAGACCACCCAAGCACGCACGACGGATCATGCATGCATGCACGAATGTTACACGGATGTCAATGTGTTACATAAGTACTACTAAACAATACTTAACTCGATAAATGTAACCAGTATTCTAACCGCAAAACACACTTTCAATCACAATCTGAATCATTTTGAAGGATATTTCTAATCCATTGCTTCATATGTTCGAAAAATTTGTCCGCTCAACAACGTAAACGCAATGAATGTTGTTGAACTGTCAAAATGAAAGTCTATCTTACTGCCAGTGTGTTACGAAATTACACCGCTATAAGTGTTGCTTACGATACGAAACCTCGAAGACAAGAACATTAAGTAAATTGGCATTTTCTAACATAACATAAATTCACGCCTGTATAACCCAAAGGGTTAGACAGAAGTGTACCCTTTTTTTTTGTGGATGGGAAATCATGATGACTTCTCCCGCTCTGGGTGGTGCGGAAGGGAGTGTCAGACTCTTACTGACTAAAACCCACCCGTGTTCCTTCCTTAGCCCTTTATGTTCCGGGGCAGCGGTAACCCTTTCGGACAATCCCGCTACACCGGAGAAGTGTACCCTCATTTTGGCAGTTTTGTTTAAGTCTCATGTAATAGGGGGTGAGCCTATTGCCATCAACTGGGCACAAATCCAGACTCCGAGCTGCCACTGAGAAATTCCAGATAACATTTTGCCCGACCCGGGACTCGAACCTAACAGCAGTGCTTACAACCAATAGACCAACGAAGCATTTTCAAAGAACGTAACAATATCATTTCACAGTAAAAGGAACAGAAAATTAAAGACCACATCAAAACCAAAGAGATACACGTAACATTTATTACAAAGGACAAAGGCAGACATGAACATAAATGGTATAAAAAATACATTATCCGAAAGAATTATTATGATAAAAATTACACATTAAACGACTGGAAGCATTTCCTTCATTAGGTTGTGGAACCTTAACAGACGCTGTTTATCTGCTTAATGTCCACGATAGCTACTAACATTTTACCACGACCAAGGAAGAAGACCTGCGTGGATTTTGAGACTCCAGGAATTTCCAAAGGCCTGGTAGGTCTTTTTATACTGGTCAGATAACTTCTGTTGACACTCTTTAAGACTCTATTATGACGCTGCCGCGGATCCGATGGACTAACGCTCTCCGATCGTCCCAATATTTGCACCTCGGCTTGCCTCACGGAATTTTGTTTGACTTCCTATTCATTAAGTCTGTCAAGTTTGGGAGTGTCTTGAGGGATGTTGTTGTGTTTGTTTATCTTTATTTTGTTGGTAGGGATAATATTATGTTAATTTTAATTGAACATTTAGTAACTTCTGAGTTGACTGCGGAAAATGACGCAGTAGTGATCGACCGTTATAAATGTCATGTGAGGTGTCTATGGGTCAATTTATCTTTTTAATCTTTGTTTTTTTTCTCACCTTTTTTGATGTTTTTTTAATGCCTGTATTGTGTCTTTTGTTGCACTGAATAAACGGTTTATCTATCTATCTATCAATTACTTAAACGATCCCGATACCCATCCCTCCCACCGAGAGGAGTCCTGTGTCCCAGCAGTGGGAACATTATGGCCGAATTAATTAATTAATTTCATTATTATGCTACTAAAATGATAACAAATCGGTGCTTTTCTATTCCGTAAAAGTCATAGAATAACATTCAAAACAGAATTTGGACACTGAAAACTGGTATTGCGGATACCAAAGTAATTTTTTTAACAACTAACCACAACTAACAACTTTCTGAAAAAGCTAGAAACCTTTCGATTGATGAAGAAGATTGAGCGAATCTTGAAGAATGACAACAAATCTACATACTCAGACCATAGAGGAATGTATGAAAATAGAAAGTATGTACGTATATTTTTGCAAATTAAAACGCAAATCGCCTCATAAATATACGGATAAAAGAGAGTTCCCATTCCGGCCATTACGTTTGACGCTAAAGCCGTCCGGCGAAGCGTTGCGAATGCAATCACAGATGCGGTCACCGTCCATCCTCGAGGCATCCGGCCGTCCGGCGGGATACCGGGCCGTGTGCCGTACTCAACCGTGGCACACTCGTTTGTCTATTCACTTGGAACAATACTGTTTGCCTTACTGCGAATACCTTCTCGCTTAATGTCTTGGATTGGATCAATAGAAGTAGGATCTTTTTAATTGGGACAAAGGAAGGCTTTAATTACCTACGTGGTGCTTTCACTTATTTGACTGGTAAGTCAAATTTCATTGCTCCTTACATAGTTGGAAACAGTATTCTTTATTAGCAACCTGCAAAAATATCACGACTAAGAGCGGTTTCGCACTAAATCCGACCCGAATCCGAGAAATGCCGGTCCGAAGTGACCATAGGCCTATTTGTATGAGGGGTGCGCACTAGATCCGAACTCTATCCGTCCGAATTTAGAAAATTCCCTATTCGGATTGAAGTCGGATCATTAATTCGGATTCGGATGTATAATTACTTATGTTAAGACCGATATTGTACCAACACTTTTATTTGGTTTTTATTAGCCTTTAATGTCCCACTGCTGGGCAAAGGCCTATACTCTCCTTCCACCTCTCTCTGTCCAGAGCTGCCAAGAACCAATGGTTATTAAAGGAGTCCAGCTCATTCCTCCATCTCGGTCTCGGCCTGCCGCGATGTCGTTTTCCATTAAACGGGACCCACTGGGTCGTAAGTTTTAGCACCCACACTTATGGCAAATAAATTGATTAGATTTGCCCCTCCTTCGCAAGATTTACCATTTCATTTGCTCACAACGCATAGCCTAAACCACTGGGTCTAGAACATAGTTTCCCAATTTTTTTGCTTACGATTTGTCGCGATTCTGAAAAAGCGTTTGCCAGGATTATATTTAAACGTGTAATATTATATACATATTATTATATTAAAGTATATAAATTATTTTCCCTGGGTCTCAAACGCCCACGAGGGGGTGTTATCGCCCACGTTGAGAACCTATGGTTTAGAAGCATGTAATTTTGCACAAGAGTAATTTATCGAATGTGAGCACTCGAGGACATTAGGGGATGGCAGTTTGAATGGAAGTTCGTCATTTTTGCCGATGGCAAATCCGGCCACACGAACTGTAACACAATAAAGATCCGAGAAAAGAGCTATTCCATTACTATCGTTATATTGGAGGCTAGTTGTGTGTCTGTGGAGCGTGGGGAATGCGCTGCGTTTGACCGCCATCCTCTAGTAATGGGATCACTTTGGACAGGCAGTGCTACTGGAGTCACTAGTGTGTCCATTCGCTCGGAACAATACTGTTTGCATTACCGCGAGTGCTTGACGATGTGAATTATACAATAAAAACAGGCGTTTTATGTCTATAGTTTGTCTACAATGTTAATAAAAACCGGATTAAAAATTTTATAAGATAATAAAGTATACACCATGTAACAATAGATGGTTGCATCGAGCGCAAAGTGAGTTATTAATGCACGAGTGTTATGTTGGTGCCCTAGCGCACGCGAGGGCACTAAAGTAACACGAGTGCATTAATTACTCACTTTAGCAAGGTGCGAATATACTTTTCGTTCAACTACCAATCTACCTACCGTGATAAAATATACCTACTCAAAATATAAACTCAAGGTAATGAAAACAAAGTTTAATACATCTTCTCCTCAAACATTTAAAACTTGCAATTATTTTTTTGGCACTTTTACATTTTATTACATTTTTATCTGTACACACATAATTACAATATAACTATATACACTAGATACTAAAATAAAAGCTTAACTAACCTACTATACAAATAAATAAAAAATTATTAAATGTGCAGTTATTAAAAGTGAAATTTGCACTTTTACTTGGAACATTTATTCTAGTATTTGTTGGTTTATTTGTGAATAATTATTATTATCATCAGAATCAGACGATACAGGTAGACGCGGGCTCAATCTCAAATCATTTCCATGAGAAGTAAACGAACGTGGTGATGTTGATCGGTGCGAATGAATTGATTCTTTATTCGGCCGATTTTTATTTTCAGCCAGAGTATCTTTTTGATCTAATGCATACATTTTATATATTAAACTTAATGGGAGACATTAAACCTCTGTGGTAAATTTATATCTAAATAAAAAATAATAAAAAACAGTGCAACCATGAGATTTCATATAACATTTCTGCACTGTTTTGGTTCTAAGCAAAAAATACGTCCTATGTAATCGGTTTTGTAGTGATTAATGATAAAATTACTACGTAGTTGAAAGAAAGTCTTAGTACTCGTCCGTAATTAGACAGCCAGAGAATGATAGGAGAAAAGAGCATTTTCATTACTGCTATAATTTTCGAGACGAGGCTACCTAAGGAATGCGTTTGACCGCTATTTGGGTTTTGGGATCCCTTTGGACAGTGGCGCCACTGAAGACACTAGTGTGTCCACTCGCTTGGAATAATACTGTTGACTTTACCGCGAGTGCTTGCGAATACTTGCAGAGGGACCTTGGTTTTTGTTGACTTGCATATTTTCTCCCCCAGTTTTTTCAGTTTTTTTTTCACACCAGCCTTTCGAAGGCTTCTTCTCATACACAGAAGGAATGATTATTGATTACTACACTTGATCAAGGCGGGTTGTCGATTTCAGACTTATATTAACTACTAGCTGCGCTCCGCGGTTTTACCCACATAAGCCTTGATTCCGTGGGAATATCGGGATAAAAAACATCCAAATCCTTTCGGCCGTTTTAACGTGAAAGCGCAACAATTAAACATACAAAAAATCAAATGTTTTCTGTTTGTAATATTAGTTTAGATAAGCCCAGGTTTCCTCCCGATGTTTTTCTTCACCAATGTCCAAGACAAACCCAGTAACGACAAATGAATTTAAAAATTCGCGTTTCAGTCTTTATCTTTTTCAAAATATTAACATATCAGGATGTCGTGAAAACTTTAATACTTATTAACTAAATTGGAAGAAAGTGACTGTATCTTCATGTTATTTTTTTGTTTGTTTCAGGTACGTAAATCGAGTAATAAATGGACGAATGTTGAACTACTTCTAAGCTTGTTTCGTTTTGGTATGTTTAAGAGTAACACCTAGTAAGTACCTAGAATATATTTCTATTTAAATTGGATACCTCGTTTTACTTTTGCGAAATCTCCAGGTAATACTTTAGTTGATATAACTTTTTCGTACGTAAAAGCTTTACCTAGTTTCTGATAAGTGCTATCCAAATCTAGCTGTCAAATCTTTGTAGCTGGTTTTACGAAGTGCCAAATACCTACCTTAAATGGAACACATTACATGTCGAAAACCTGGCTTTTTTATATTTTTATTTTTAAACAACTGCAACATATATACATAAGGTTAACAAAACTTAAAGTAGTAATGTTGCAGTCCACTGCATTATCCGCTGATAAGACATATTAAAAGATCACTAGAAGAGCATTATCAAAATTAACAAATATTTTGAATAAGTTGCTTACTATAAGGCTAGCTATAACTACAAAACCAAGTCAGATCAGAAACAAATTCATTTACTTAAATTATGAAATAAATAAATAATATCCTATTACCCAGTAACTGGGTTGTAGAGGTCAGATCAGAGGCATGTAAAATACTGGTATTCAGCTGCATCCGGTAAGACTGGAAGCCAACACCAATATATTTGGGAAAACGCTAGGCAGGTGATGATTACATTTCAATTTATTTTTCGAGCCCTGTCTGGTTTCGAACCCAGGACCTACAATTCGTAAGTTGGGGCCGTTGCCATTGGGCCACAACTGCTCTACATGGCTGCCCTGTAGGTATATTAACCTCACGTTTTCTACTACTATCAAAAGGCTTTAAATCTCGATCGGTCGTGTTATATATCGAGCTAGGCCTCTATTGCATGGCATACATCAGAAAAGAAAAATTCTAAACTAAACTTCTGAGTACACAAAACCGATATTATTTTTCGTCATCGTCGTTTCACGCCGATGAAATATGGAATCCATAAAGCACCCAATATTCTTTAGAAAATCATCAACACAAATGTAAACGAAATTGATTGAATACCGAGTGAAAAATCATCTGCACTGAAATGAAAAGAAAAAAAAAAGAAACATTTTGTTATTTTGATTTCCCTTCAAAACGAATGAATGGATCCATTCTTGCTGAGACATTTCATTTTTTCACCTTGATATCCCATACTGATTTGTTTATACAACATGCTATGCGAAACTAAACTTTACTCCGTAGCGATATGGTGTTTATTGGCTGTGAATGCAGAATTTCCATTTGAACGATGCTGCTTCGAGTCTGAAGGAGATATATGGCTTTGAAAAGGCGAGAATTGACATAATATTGTCCTTTGAGAAACGTGGAAGCGTTAGCCTGTGAATGGGACGCTTTAAAGCGAAAATTTCCTAAATGCCATAAAATTCGGGCGTGGTACGGAAGTCGGAGTTACGATGCGACTCTTCTATCAAGTATCCGAGTTTTATCGCAGTTTAAGTGACTTCAAAGGATTTTACTATGATTTTATAACAAAGCTGTCTGAAATGTTTACGGTTCTGCGATTTTCGATTTTTGAGTATTGGTGAATGAAATCTTTCTAAAGCAATGATCTAGAACAATGCTTAAGCTTTACTCTAGATTAAAACTACGTTTCAGAATAGATAAAAAATACCGAAGATTGTTGCTTATACTCTTCTCTCTTTTTATCTCTTCTGAACATCGGTCAGTTTTGAATCAAGCTGTCACCCTTTCAAAGTCAAAGTCACTTTTGAACGTCAAAATTTACAAAAAATAGAATTGATTCTAGTCGTCCCGTCCAAAACGCCGTTTCGTATGGAGAAAAATGGGCAAGAAACTCCACCGTTACTCTTTTAAAATGTTATGCATTGTGAGTACTGGACGGTACCCACAAGGCATAAAATTTTAAAGTCCCAGTTTCTCCAGTTATTTTACCTCTAATTTTTCACACATAATCACTAATCAAATCAAATTTATTCGTAAGTGTAGGTTTCATTACAATAGGATGTTATAATAAGATGGTCAGTTCGCTACATTTTACTCGAGAGCATACAAATAATAATAAAGTTAGTGGTGTTGAAACCACAGACATACATCCATAGTAATCCATACTAATATCCATACTTCCATACTAATATTATAAATTCGAAAGTAACTCTGTCTGTCTGTATGTATGTTACCTTTTCACGCCTAAACCGCTGAACCGATTTAGATGAAATTTGGTATAGAGATAGCTTGAGTCCCGGGAAAGGACATAGGGTACTTTTTATCCCGATATTCCCACGGGATCGAGACTTATGCGGGTGAAACCGCGGGGCGCAGCTAGTTTAAAATAAAATAAAATAACTCAATTACTTACATACTAATACACAATGTGTGTTAGTACGTAAATAGTACTAACAATTACCAATGTCAACATAATAATAATCTATCTAAATATATATATACTTACATTAATCTTTATACTCCTTGTAATAACGTTGCTGTTAAGTTGCTGCCACTGCTAGTATGATAAGTCTGTTAAAATCAAAATGATCTTTGTTTTCGTTACAATAAGGTTGCTTTTGGGTTGCTGCTGTCAGAGGTAAAAAAAGGACTTTAACTATGATTTTCAAAAGGTTTAGAACGTCCCTCAATTTCTATGAGCACATTTCTTCAGGTTTTATATTCGGACTTCTAAGCCAGAGTAATAAAAACATCTAACTAAATCACTCCTTATCAACTAACTACATACAAACAAAACGAATGCTAATTTAAAGGTATAACTACGCTATATATTAAGCCGTCAACAGCAGCGATCATGACCCGATAACAAATATGTTGTGACCCAAATAACTAGGTTTATGACTTATGAGTTGTACTAATGTACGGTGGCTGTTTGTGGCGGATTCCACGGACACTTCCTGAATTTTATTTCATCATCTGCCTAGCCTTTTCTCAACTATGTTGGGGTCAGCTTCCAGTCTAACCGGATGCAGCTGAGTACCGGTATTTTACATGGAGCGACTGCCTATCTGACCTCCACAACCCAGTTATTGTGTAATACGATACCCCTTGGTAAGACTGGTTGTCAGACTTTCGGGCTTCTGACGCCCCGTAACGATTGTCACAGATCCATGAATGACAGCCGGGACCAACACAGGGGTCTCGGTATGTAAAGATGGTCACCCATCCACGGACCAACCGCGGCAAGCGTAGTTTAACCTGATCGATCGAACTGTGCGGCTGTTATTTCTTAGCCACAAGGCCCTCCAATTATGGACCGTGGACTTTTGTATCTTTCCCAATAATGAAGCAAAGACCTCATAGCTTTACATACCCTCCCATATGAAAGTAGCAATCACAGGTAAAATTAGCTTACGAATCTATTTATATACCCAGTTTGGCAATAAAAAATACTACCACTAGTAAGCAAAACGATTCGTTTTTGTTTATTTACTTTATAGGAACCGCGTATAAAGTAAGAGACTTACAAAAAAGCGCCCCCGTGTTTCTTTCAGGAGTCTGTTTAGAGGACATCAAAACTAAATATTGTGATTGCTATGCAAGAAAAATTTTGCATTAGGTACTGCTGCCAATTTTGCTACTGTGAAACCGTAATGTGGTTCTCAACTCGACGAGTATGTTGGTTATTTGTTGTGTCAGTTAATCTTTCGAGATGGTAATCCTACTCGAGGATTGCGAAAGAACCCACTCCTTGTGGGAAATTACGGATTCGGCCATCCTTAAAATATTTCAGTTTAATTACATTACTGTTGTTTGCTGAAATGTTGACGTACCTATTAGGGTTTTTGTTAGAAATATAATCTGGAATGTAGACCCTAGATGATAGATCCAAGCGATTAAATTATTGTGATGAATGGTTCAGTTTTGTGTTGGGTTGCTTCTAAAGAAAATAGCAAACCAAGGAAAAACAGCATTAATTAGTCCAGCTAGAGGATGAGACCGACACTATTGATGTGGTATTACCTTCCTGAGATCATTCATATCCATGTGGGAAGCCTATTTCTTAGATTTTTCAGATCTGCATAATAAGCGTATAACGTTCCCCACTGCTGGGACTCAGGCCTCCTCTCGGTTAGAGGGAGTATGCCATAAAACACCACGCGGGCCCAGTGCGGGTTGGTGGATGTCACATGTTTTCGAATTTATGGTTCTAAGACATGCCGGCTTCCTCACGATGTTTTCCTTCACCGTTTTGAGAGCAGTGGTGATGAAATAATTTACAAAAAGTAATGCGCCTGCCTGGGTTCGAACCTACAACCTGCAACTCGTAAGTCGCGGCCGTTACCACTGGGTCACCACTGCTCACACATTTCCGACTTTCAGATCTATTCCTCACAGATCCTCCATCAATCCTCCACAAATATAGATACTCTGAAATCCATAACTCAAAACATATCCACAACAGTCACAAGGTCAATTTCGACCATGCATACATCAGCACAAATAACAATATCAACGCAAAAATTCTGACAAATGTTTTGCGAACGGTTCAGTGGCCGGCCATCATTAATTTGACCTGACAAGGGTCCGTCACAGGACCTCAGTGATTTATTCCGGAGTCCTCTTTGATACCTAACACTGGTTGTAAAATACCGGTCTTCAATATGGCGACTGTCATTAGCTTTGTCACGAAAGGGTTGGAGTTTTTGGTGGTCGTTGTTAAAGTAAAGTTTTTGATTCGCGTGTTGTAACTTGGTAATAAGCTTTTTGGGTACTTATGTTTTTGGTCGAGGGAATGGAGAGACTGATATCTGAATATCTCGAACTGCTTATTAAGTCGAAAAATGTTGTTTAGCAAATTGAATCTTTGTCAATTCAAATCTGAACTATCATTTTTTGACAGTCGTATTAAATTACTACGAGTATAACAGTAGAGTTTTAATTGGCCAAACAATCTGTGCAATATCAGATATTTTTATAAGAAACATATTTTTGTAGAAAACTGTGACCATATGTAACATATTGTTGCATCAAATATCTTTGCACCATCCACATTCTACTCACAAATCACAAGTAAAGACATCTGATCAAGCTAAGAATCCAGTAAAAGCAATCAAGAGTACACAACTATCCACTAACAAGCATATCCAACTCAAGTCACTGGCTGTCACGGATAGCATTAATTACTGAAACCAGTGAAGTATCAAGTGTGAGCGATATCACGATAATGTTGCTTACTAACTACGGATCGTTATTTAACCTCAAAACTAGGCGGTAATGCCCAAGTGCATCGTGTCTATGCGGTTTGTACGTCGCGATGATTTCTAAGGAATTTAGATTTAGTGGGGACTGTTATCTGGTCGATTTTGGTAGTTGTGATTGGCTGGTGACTTTAATGTACTCTACTGCCAGATCAACTTTTTGGTAGAATATAACTTAAACATAGTTTACTAAAGCATACTATTGCAAAATATCTTCTCATGATAATGATGATTTTTGTCAATACTGCTCCAAACGTCTACTTACATATTATGTTTTTCATTAATATCGCAACGCATGCCAAAACTTTGAGATAAATCATCTTCATCGCTATCATTGAATTTATGAGTTTATATTCTGCCGAAAGAAAAACATAAGAACCTTAGTACACACACTTTTTCTTGCCGTGAAAAGCTACGGTTTATTTGCCGTGTGTCATGGTCGTCAGCGTTGTATAGATCACTTTGGTAACTTGTTGACAGACGCGTTTTTTTCTACGGCGCGGTTTATTCGCCGTACCGTAAAGAAACCATGCCGTGTACAAAAAGCCTAACGCTGCTTCCGTAAACAGCGGCACAGATATAGCATCATTCCGTCTTCCAACTTATGCTACATATCTCGATCACATCAACCGTTATTTCCAATCTCCAATATTTCTTCCAGTGCCGGAACACATCGGTGGTGTACCTGTCTATTTACTCCTAGACTTCGATAAGTAAATATTTAACGTGTATACCACCCCTTGCTTGCTCCTTATCACTATACGGGGCGGAGACTAATTTCCTTTCACCAACTTCCCCTACACCATTATTTTGTTATCAAAAATCTGAAATATTATGGGGAGTGTTTTGAAAAAATCGTGTTGAATATTTAGCTGAAAGAGGTTGGAAATGTGGTAAGAAACATATGTAACGTATAAACGTACACATGTATGTTACACTTAATATTGGTATAATAAACTACATATTTTCTGTATTTGATTGGGGGAATCCAATCGTGATAATTATTGTTCTGACGTTTACGATTTTCTCTACATCAAAGTTTCCAAAACCATAATCAGCCTATAATCTTCCCACTGCTAGGACATAGACCTCCTCTCTATAAGAATGAGTGGGCCGTGTGCGGGTTGGTAGATGTCACTTCTCTTCGAAGTTTTGGTTCTAGGACATGCCGGTTTTCTCAAGATGTTTTCCTTCATCGTTTAAGTGTGAAAGTTCATTTTCAAGTGAACTTTCATTTTAAAATACGAGTATGAGATACTGATGTCTAGATCATTACTGGTATCTCATATTGTACTGATATAATTAGTATGATTGGGTCGATACTTAGAATTTGTACAGTAAATGTTTACCAGAATTTCAATGAAGGATCATATTCTTAGGCCTATTATTGGCTCTTTCCCAACTCGACTCGCAGTTTTACCAGATGATCCCGATCCCCCCTCCCCGGATTCCGGTCTGATATGCTTAAATGCTTCGCTTCCTATAAATTCTTTCACATCTATGAACAAAAAGAAAATGCTACAAATGACTCTGTACATTTTCCTTTTACAGTCTTGTTTACTCGTTCACTGTTTACTGTTATGGTTAATGTTGCTGTAGCAACACTTTCCTTTATGACGTCATCTAGCGAGTCTCTTTGCGATGCTCGTTTCATATCATTTGTTTTGGCTTCCTCTGTTTCTGGTTTATTTACTGAAATACGACTGCTGAAGAATTATGTGTTTATTTGAATATTGCTAATAATATTTACTACATTAATGTCATAGTACTTTATGATGATAGTCATAAAGTTCGTTAAGTTTATTGATGAAATGGCTTTTCATGTCTTAAATAGTATAACTAATTAATTTTTTACAATATGGCGTTTAAAGCTCACAAAATTCAATCATACGTAAAGCTTAAATACCACAATAAATTAATATTGACAAAAACTTTCCGTCTTTAAACTGTTACTTCAGCATAACATACAGACTCAGTACCATCAAGTACATATTGAGCACTATCGTGACTGCTCCATCAGGAACTGGAGTGGTGGTGGCATCGACACTTGGGGCAGCAGTGGTAACATCATCATTTGGGGCAGCAGTGGTAATATCATCATTTGGGGCAGCGGTGGTAATATCATCATTTGGTGCATCAGTGTTAGTAACACTACCTGGTGCATCAGTAGTAGTATCGCCACTTGGTGCAACAGTCGTGCCATCGACTACGATTACTCCATCATTCTCAGTGAAGTGGTCTTCTTGACTGAAATCATAATTGAAACTGTTTTTATCATAGTCTTCAAGGTGGTACTGTTATCATGAAAATTCAAGTGCAGGGTACCCTTTTATCAAATATCGCAATTAGGACCCCGGGGCTTCTGGCTAAATGGTAACACCCGCTATTCAGCTGCATCTGCTTAGGCTGGAAGCCGACCCTAACACAGTTGGGAAAGCCTAGCAGATTGGCCTGCTTTCTGTCATCTATTGAGTTTATGGTAACACTAGCTTTTGCTCAAACGAACGTTTTGAACAAACAGACTTAATTTCGCATTTATTTAGGTATTAGTTACGATTGGTAGCATCAAAATACATGTCGCAGCCAACTGGTTAAATTAACCGTTTAGTTAATTAACCGCCTGGCCTTTGGAAGTAGTGCTCGGCTCGCACGCGGTTGATCACGGTTCTAACCTAACCTAACCCATTTGGTCTATCCTGGCTTAGTTACTGCGACCAATTCGGCTCACGCGTGATTGGTTGCAGCTCCAAACTAAACCTACGATTGAATATCATTCAGGCCGTTAATTGAACGGCCGCCGTTTAATTAAAAGGCTAGGTGGTTAACTAAACGCCTAATTAAACCAGTTAGCTGCGATATACAGATTGTTATCTATTGAATACTCACCCTGCATTTTGAATAGCTTCAATAATATAATCTGTCACCAACTCCTTAGCATCTAACGCTGCAACGAAATCTTCATGCTGAAAAGTGGTCCTTGCCACCTGACGAGCAATAGCCTTTGGTATATCAGCTGCCATAGCTAGTACATCTTTTTCATCCAGTAGATTGTCACTCAGGGCATAGTGCAGTGTGACGAAAGTACTGATGCGACTAAGGTCGTATAGCGGGGGTTCCTCGCTTCCATATTTGGCCAGATTTGCTTCAGCACCATAGTGGAATCTACGGAAGAGTTTGTCTCTAATGTTTTGACCGTAGTGAGCTAATTGTTTTAATGCTGCTCCTGCTTGATCTGTTGCCGCGTTGTAGCTGCTCTGTAAAAAGAAGTTGATGATTTTTTTTAGATATATTTTGTTTTACTCTAAGAAGGAAGTTTGTATACAAAGTTGACTATACACACACATACATAAACTCACGCCTTTTTATTGGGGTAGGCAGAAACGACAGAACGCCACCTGCTACCAAAGCTACTGCTACTACACTAACTGCACTAGCTGCTACTATACTTCTTTTAAAATAATAATAGTTTATGAGCTCGTCTGTCATTATGCCGATTGTCGTATCTGCGACTAGAATCAATTCTATTTTATCGTAATTTTTGACGTTCAAAAGTGCCTTTAATGTGCCTGTTTGAAATAAATGATTTGACTTTGACTTTGGCCAATAGCCTGATGGCCGAAACCTCGATCAACATCTATCGACGCTGTCGTTAGGCGGTTGGATCAAGGGCCTGATTCAGAAGGCAGTACTCGATAAGGCTCGCATTGTTACGAGGTTCCTGTCTCTGGAAGTCTGGAGCCCTAAACACCGGTAGCTTGGATTCTGCTCCCGACACCGGCGCGGCGGATCACTTTTTTTTTTTAATGTTTTTTATACTTAATTTTTATATTTTAAGAAATATTTAAAAATTTAATAAAATAAGATATAACTTTCATTAAACGAAATAATAATATTATTTTTGTTATATAATTTTCGGGTTTCCGACAAGTTATACAAAACTGTTACTCTGTTCTAATATTTTTATTCAATACTTTAAGCAAACAAATGTACAAACGCGGACTTAATGCCATAGGCATTTTCTACCAGTCAATCTTTGGGTGATGCAGAGACAAACAGTGGTACCTACATGCAATAACGAAAGGGTAAGTTGCAATATTTATGTTTCTTGTACTGAGCCTTGAGCGGAATACCGAAACATTACGTAAAAGTATTGTTTTCCTTCACAAGAAATATTTCTCCGACACAATAACTAATATGAACAATTGATTGGTTAATCGCGGTCACAGTAGAGCCAATAAAAACCCAAAGCCTGTACAGTCATGCGAAAAATTGCGGACATTAATAATTCACTCGTAGATTAATATTCTATGAATGAATGTATGGCATAAATATAAAATGTGTATTTTTTTAATGTCATTGTTCCTACCTACATATGTATGTTGTTAATGTTTATTCAATCACATCGCAGTTAAATAATTCGTTGAACTGTTTCCATGGTAATCAGATGAAAATAGATTTCTCTTGTTTTTGTACAAAATTAATTAATCAGATGGATTTTTTATTTTTTTTTGTATTGCTGAATGGGCCCGCCCTTGACCTCGATCACGCCTGATGGAAAGCGATAGATGAGGTCTATGATGGAACAAGCGTGCCCAGAAGATGCCTAAAGCACTGGAACTCCCACGCATCGACGAAACACAGCAGGCTGCTTGACGCCGGACTCTGGTGGATTCTGCATAATTGTGTTATTATCCATATTTTAAGCTAACTAAGGGCTGATTTTTCAATACTCAGATAAATTTTATTTGAAGGATAAGTAATGTGGTTTGACAGCTTTTGTATAGAAAATATGTCAAACTGTCAGATTTATTCTTATGATATAAGTTATCTGACTATTGAAAAATCAGGCCTAAAACATGTATAACATTATTATTTTTATTTATTATTTTTTTAGGCTTTCTTCACTAGGATTTTTTTATTAAAACCTCATTTAACGTAAAATTATATTGTGGTTTTGCCTCCTAATTATCTGTGCCAACAATCTATTTTTATGACTGTAACGGGATATCTTTTTTAAAGACTGACGTTTCATAAGTGCCCATGTAGATTTCTGTGAAATAAAATATTTTGATTTTGAAAGTTACTGTTTTAATAGACATCCAGGTTTATAAAAGGGACATTAATTTATTAATAGATAGAACATGCTTTATGTCCCTGAAGCAGCTTATATCAGAAAGGTGTGATCAAAGGCCGTGATACTGTCAAATATAAGACGCTGTACCAAACACAAACTGTAATACAAATGTCTCTATTGTACTGAAATCGTATTCGCAAAAAACAAATCAGCTATCCCATACAAAACTTCAATACCTACTCGACCCAAATGTATGAAACAGCAAATTTTTTTTTCACGACTTCGATGTTGGTCTTATGGAGAACGTTGTTCAGTTCGATGGCCTGTACCAAAACCCTAAAATATTACCACAAATTTTTTAAACACGCTGTACACAATATTTTTATATTTCCGTGTTTTTGTAATCAGGCGCGCTTGAAGTTGAACCGTAAAATAATTTACAGCGATCATAAAAGTATTAAGTACTAGCTGACCCGTGCCCACTTCGTTGGGCGGTAAACATTTTAACTTGTGATGAAATTATGAGTGTGGTTCGGTCCTGCGATGTTCTCGCGCTTTGGCTAGCGAGCCGCTGCGAGCGCTCAGCGCTAGACTCCGTATCCCTTGTTGCAGAGACATACTGCCTTAAATAACTGAGACGCTGCGCACGTTCAGCGCTAGATTCCCGTGCACGGGCCTGCGATGTTCTCACAGTTTGCCTAGCGAGCCGCTGCGAGTGCTCAGCGCTAGACTCCCTATCCCTTGTTACAGAGACATGCTGCCTTAAATCACTGAGACGCTAGATTCCCCAGCGCGTGCTTGCGAAATATTTTCTCTATTCCTCGAGAGGCGCTGACGATTTTCAAGAGCAGACTCTTCCGTACGGCGTACTCGAGCTGCTCTTGTCTGGGATGTCTGACGGGAAAGTTGTGATTTCCTTTTAGGCATGATAAACAATCGCTGAAACTGTCCGATATCCCAAAAACAGAAATACGACAGCTTCGAACTCGAAGAATGAGAACGAAGTAGTATTTGTGTTTTAAGAAACCGAGCAACCAAAACAATTTTAAAGACCAACAACATCCAACCAACTACTTAGTACGTACAACTCACCTACCTAACGACGAAAGTTAAATAATAACTGGAGAGGGTCATTATGCACAACGCCATCTATGGGTAAATGGATAAAACGTCCGTACAAAGCATGTTCTAATGCGGTTCGTGAATGGACGGCGGCATTTTCCGATTTAGTAATTTTATATTATCTTGGAAACTATTTAACCAATTGACACACTGTTTTGGGCAAATCGTATCTCTACGATGTTCTTGTGATCATAATGATATTTTTTTCGATAAGGTTTAATATTTTGTTGTTTAAAAAATCGTCCAAAGGTAAGTACGTCGAAAAATACTTTTTTTAACACATAAAAGCTACTATATCTGCTAAAATATAAAAGATAGAAATATGGTGTCGCGGACTTTTTTGTAGAACTATTCAAAGCGGACCAGGTTGCCATACATTGTTTTCAATTATATACAACTGTTAAGGCAGCGCATGCAAATAACTCTGTTGTTAGAGCTATTTTTTTCCGCCTGGCTAGACAAAAATTGAGATAGTTCGGCTAATATGCATGATATCTTTATAATTTATAGCCTATAGCACTACCGAATAATGTAGCTTTCTACCAGTGAAACAATTTTTAAAATTGGTTCATTACTTCCGGAGATTACCCCCTACATACAAACTTACAAACTTACAAACTTACAAACAATTTTACCTCTTTATAATATTAGTATAGATTTATTATTCCTGGTAACAATCACAATAAATATTCCGGTATAGATAAAAAGTAACATAAAAATTGGACGAAGTAAATAATTTTATCGTAATCCCATAGTCACGAAATCAAACTGCGATTAAAACAGAAGATAATTTTGATAATGAAATACATAGGTGGTTTTTGTAAAGGAATTCTTCCGGAACAACACCAATTTCAGCATTACTGTGTGCGTTGATATGTATGTATATAGGTTTAAAGATATTTTATTTCTCATAAGAACATAAATAACACAGTTCACTTAAAATGAGATGCAAAGTGGTTATATCAAAATAATATCATATTTGCCTCTGGGGCGTTGGCGACGTTACAGCCCACATACCTACATGTTTCTTAAATTTTGCCTTAAATATATTTATACTATAACATTTATTTAAATCCTCTGGGAAATCATTAAACAGTTATGCTCCCTCAACCAATATTGTTTATCTGCCGTAATTAGTCCGTGCACCTGCTGTCATTAGTGGAATTCATCGAATTCTTGTGTTGTATGTTTGATAGTACGGAATTCGTGGTGATTTTTTTTAATGAGAATGCAGGGTTCTATATCCTTATCTTTCCTTGTTGTAAACCATTTTAAAAGAGTAACTATAGAGAGCTTCTTTCCCATTCATCTTCATAAGAAACTATCTTTTGGATGGGGCAACTAGACTCAGTTCTAGTAAATTTTGAACTTCAAAAGTGCCTTTCTTGAAGTAAATTACATTCGAAATTGCACCTACTACTTTTTATTAATATTTAATTTAATGTGTAATTTAATGTGTAGTAGGTATGTGAGAGTAATGTGTCTTTTTGTCCCCGCATCACCCAAAGTTTGACTGGTAGAAAATGCCTGTGGCATTGAGTCCGCCTCTGTATTTGTGCTGTGCATTGGCTTGAAGTATTAAATAAATATTTTGAGGGTATGGGTTCGGGGTAAATAACAGGCACAAGATAAATTTCAACGTGTCTGCCATACCTCTGATATTGCAGACTACGTAATGTTTGCCGTCCACAAAATAAAAAATATAATTAAAGATACTTACCAACTTAGGAGAAATATGACGTATGCCGAAGAGTTGACACATGTACCTCAACTGTACGTTACCGAGGCAAAGATCTGGCGTTGGGAAGATGTTTATACCGCCAGGTAGCATCTCTGTAGAGCCTGGTGGATATAGCTCTACTGCTCCCATTTGCACGACTGCAGCCTGGAAAAGACGAACAATTGTATAGCTGAAAACTATAAAATTAAACTAACAAAACAATGGAATATGGGAGACATTATGGTTGTGGAGGTCAGATAAGCAGTCGCTCCATGTAAAATACTAGTATTCAGCTGCCACCAGTTAGACTGGAAGCCAACCCCAATATAGTTTGGAAAAGGCTCGGCAGATGATGATGATGGGAGACATTATGTACGGTGAAAGTAACAATTATTTAATAGAAAACAAACAGCTCATTTATCAAATTAAATTTCAGTCGATAATATCCATCGGTGTCTTACTAAACTTCAACTATATCCGACGATCCTGCATACTTATCTCTTTTGTTGACTGTACATGATGAGGACTTTCATATCTCCCTTGGGGTTTTTTGGCAGCGGATTGATTGTTGTTATTCGTGTGTTTTTATTACATTATCATCATCTGCTTATCAGTCTCTGGCTCTAATGCGAATTTGGCGGCATGGAGTCTAACCCAGTAAAAATCTATTTTACGAGGCAAACATCCATCTCACCATATTATTTTTATTAAATACATTTTCACGTTGTTACCAAATACTGTTTTGTTACCTCCGACGTAAAAGGAGGATCCTATAATGTGATTTATTATATTCTGGTGAATATATTTTGTATACATATAACAAGGCAGGTTAATGATAATGTCTGCTCTCATTAGGGTTACGGTTAGGGCCCACGCAGGCGCAGTACGGTATTTAATATACCGTCAAGTTTATCTTTTTTTTACATTTATTTTAGGAATGTTTCTTGGGACCACAGGACCGATTTGTTCTACAATACAATGATAGTCACTAACTCGATAGAGATAAAGAATATTAACCTTTTTTTGAGTTCATGAAATTAAAACACCAACTTCAAGGAAGGGGTTATCAGTATGCTATATAGCCGACGACGTTTGCAAGAGATTCAAGCATTGATTTAAATGTAAGATTTATTCCGGTCTTAAGAACATAATTTTAGAGTTACACTAGACTATTGGATTACGAATCAGTAATATTTTCAAAGCCATCTGCCTAGCCTTTTCCCAACTATGTTGGGGTCGGCTTCCAGTCTAACCGGATGCAGCTGAATACCAATATTTTACATAGAGCGACTGCCTATCTGACCTCCACATCCCAGTTACTGGGTAATACGATACCACTTGGTAAGACTGGTTGTCAGACTTTCAGGCTTCTGACGAGCCGTAACGACTGTCAAAGATCCACGAATGACAGCCGAGACCAACGGCTTAACGTGCTTTCCGAGGCACGGAGGGGTCTCGGTATGTAAAGATGGTCACCCATCCACAGACCAACCGCGGCAAGCGTAGTTTAACATGATCTATCGACCTGTGCGGCTGTTATTGTTTAGCCATGGGCCCCATTTTCAAAGGTGGTAATAAAATAGAAAAAATAAACCATAACCCTCCTTTTGGGCTTCGCTGCAGTCGGGTAAAAATACCAGCCTAAAGGGCTCTTCTCATATAGAGAAGGCATTGATCACCACGCTTGCTCAAGACTACAGACATACCCCCTTACTAATAAACGTTGTATAGCGTCTGTACAGTTACACAACGCTTTCTCTTGTTCTTTCGAAAGTCAAATTACTGACGACTGAAAGAGAGAAATCGGTGTGTAACTATTCATCTGATATAATACGTTTATTAGTAAGGGGGTTATAGTATAATACAAAAAGGAATACTTACATAAATATAATCAGTCATCGCTGCAGTTTCCAACAACTCAGCATTAGGGAAATATTCTTGATAGCCAACTCCTGCTAAGAGGTGTGCTGAAATCAGTTTCTGATTGTATTCCGGCAACATTGAAGCCATGATCAGGAACACTGTTCCACCCTAAAAAAAAAAAATAAAGGTATGTTAAAGGAAACCCGTGACAAAAACTGTGTAGAGACTAGCACATCAAGCTACTACAATCTGACAAATTTATTTAATAGATTTTCAACCTTATCGCTAAAGCATAAGGTTCAAAGTCGATTGGGAAAATTTGACAGTTTCGGGTAGCTTGATGTGCTGGCGTCTGTACAATGTTTGTCGAAAGTTGGCATTCATCATAGGATTCTACGATCCGCATAGGTACCTTCTGTTAGCATACAATAATCGACTATTTAACTAATATTATTTGGTGGGTTGCAACATTTTAATTTTTTTAACATTGGTATGCTTTTGGATTGTGGCAACCCATAGATAATCCTCGGATAAAAAAACGGCGGGAATAGAAAAAGATTGCATTTTCTCCGCTCAGCTAAGAAGGATGATGAAAGTGGTCTCGCTCGAGTTACAATATTTTACTGTTTTACTGTGTTGAGTCTTGAGTACCAATAAAGTGATGTATACAAGTGTTCGAGTTTATAATTCTAACACTTCATTATTAAAACAAAAGTCGAGTACCTATGTAGAAATAGAAAAAAGAAACTTGGTATATCCCAAAAGCAGTCTACAGAAGCTTATAAATTCCAGAGACATTGCCAATTGGTTGGTCGTCTCTTCACGTGGCCAGAGGGTTGGCCTATTTTTTGGACAAAGAATCAGCATTGCCACACAAGGTGGCAATGCTACCAGCCTTTTTGGCACTTTTCCTGTTGACAACGATGCGAACGAATTTTTTGATAATTATTTCCTTTTTTTATACTTGTATATATTATTATTTTAAGACTGTAAGCTTTGAAATTTTCTAAATATAAATTCCATAAATACCTGTGAATGCCCAATATAATGCAGCTTGTCCCTCTTAGTAAACTCTAGGACGTAGTCGATCATAGCTGGCAAGTCATATAATCCGATCTCTTCGAAGCTAAAGTCAAAGAATTGGAACTTCTGCTGCTCATCATCAGGGTTCAAGGTAGTGTGGAATCGAGAGTTCTTGCTGCCTCGAGCATTGCCCATCCAGACGTCAAAACCAGCGTCTGCTAGATTGTAAGCTGGAAAAGAGTCGATGATCTTATTGCCATTTACTTTAAATTATGTAGTTCTTCAAACAAAAGATGAATGGGTGAAAGATGATACGCCTAGAAAAGTAGCGTATACTGACAAAATATTGTTAGAGATATTAGCTCAACTGTGGCTAATGAGACACAATTGAATTTCTATTGTTATAAATCAAATTTTGATTTTTCAACAGTTGAGAGGAACGTTTTCAATTGGGTTTGCATCAGTAGATTGTGAGGGCCAGTCCAAGACCTCGATGTGATTGGTAGGAAAAGATATGCTGCGTCGACTACAAATCGATTGGTATAGGAATGAACTCGCGAGAAAAAATAGGGAGGACCCTATTTTTTCTGTTTTAATTTAACTGTTCTCTGAATTTGGATCTACACCGTTGTAGGAAGCATATTTTCTAGTCGCTAATGCCAAAATTGTATTAAACGAAGTCTAGACAGGATGTAACCGGTTACCATGGATTTATGAAAAAAAATAAACAGCTTTTTCATAGAAAGGTACCCACGCGGTCAAAATGTTACAGCTTTTTTTTTTTAAGTTATATTATTTTATTTCCAATAACAATTATGCTCTAAAGTTATTTTAAAATATTTACACATTCAAATATTTACAAATATTTAACATTTACAAACAAAGGGCATCAAAAAACTCGTCCGCATCGCTGTCAACAGGAAACGTGCCCAAAAGGCTGGCAGCATTGGCAGCGTTGTATGGCAATACTGATTCTTTGGCCAAAAAATAGGCCAGCCCTCTGGTCACGCGAAGAGTCGACCAACCGCTTGGCGATGTCTCGAAATACTAAGTGGGCACTCGGGCCCCATGGCCCTAGTGTTTCAACCCCAAACGGCTCAAATATATAAGTTCCATAGAGATTGGAGTATTTGCGCCGTTTGAGGTTTTCCGCACCTGCAGCAGCCGCCCCGGCACAGCTCACCGTGCTTGGAAGATGGGATGGCGCAAGGGTGTCGACACATGTTGCATCCCACACCAAAGGCCTACCTAAATAAATATCAAACTAAAAATTTCAACGCAGGTTCGGTATCATGTGCTAAGTTTATGATTACAGTTTACGCGTCGATGTCCTTGCCAACCTGTACGCATTTATAAGCTTAGAATGAAATGATCGGTCTTTCAATTCTTACCGAAACTAAACTCCGGTCCAAGCGGAATGAAGGACTGCGAAGAAGATAGAATTCCATGCATCAAGAATACCACCGGCCTGTCCTCTAACGTCTCCGTCACTGATCTTCCTTGTGGTATCCTGTGCATCTCCAGGATGTAGCCATCGGAAGTGGTGACTTTGTGGGTTTCTGCTTGGAAACCATCTGCTGCTATCCTTTCAATCTGTGGTGTAAACGAAGAGTCAGGAGGCTTGAAATACAATCCCAAACAACCGAAACCAACGCGAAAATAAGTCTTAATTTATCTTACAAATCACTGCTACGTTTCTTACATACCTACGATTAATATATAATCGTAATTTGGAAGTACAAGACATTTTTGGAAATGTGGAACGACATTGTGGAGTAGGTAAGCTAAGAAAACACCGACATAACTTCTTCACTCAACCGTTTTTGCCACCGAATTTCTTGGTAGGCTTAAATTTATTCATCTAGATTCTAGGACGTAATTTCCTTTACAATCTGAGTTAAGATATCTTAAGTAGGTACTATCGTTAATTATAGGTAACATAATGAATGTAAGGTCTTAATCCGGGCTTTGAATAAAGATATACGAGTATACGAGCACTAAAGTTAAGGATATTGGCAGACGGATTAAGAATCTGAAAAGAACCTCCTTTGAGTGGGACTCTAAAACGGTGAATGTCTCCAAGGAAACTGAACGCGATCAGAACATTTATTCTATCTTTCTCTAAAACCACGTCCAAGAGCTGTCAGTGTTAATATCTCGCAATATTGATAAAACTGACGGCTCTTGAATTCGGTTTAGATGTGTAGATAGCGTTCAGTACGAGTATTAGGTATTGAAAGAAAGAATTTGTTTATTTGTCACAGAAACACGTCGTATTGGTGAAATTCGCCCTTAACCGTTTGAATGCCGTAATTACAGAAACAATTTGTACCTCGCGTGGATCCACGTTCGAAGGGTTAAAGAGTGGATGGAAGACGGACGTAGACCGGAAACGTTAGCGTCAGCGGGCGACGGTCTACCGAAAGGTTATACGCCCATTATTGTTCGGCAAACGTTGTTAGGCTGTCATAACAGCAGACCGTGGTTGGCTACTGACAGGGAGTGGAATCATCATCATCATCATTTTAGCCGACAGACAGACAAAATGACAGCCGGGACCAACGGCCTAACGTGCTTTCCGAGGCACGGAGGGGTCTCAGTATGTAAAGATGGTCACCCATCCACAGACCAACCGCGGCAAGCGTAGCTTATCCTGATCGATCGACCTGTGCGGCTGTTATTATTTAGTCACGGGCCCCTCCAATCTAACTCCTACTCTTTCTGTCGTTGAATTGTCAGTTCTTTATTCGAAATGATAAAATCATAGATATAAAATACACTGCTATCAATTATCTCATTGTCAAGGCTACAGACATTCATTGCAGGTAGCCCATCTTCAGCAGTAAACATTGCTCTTTCTGATAAGCTAATGATAACGCTAACTCTATCACTGGCTTTATATTTACTCACAGTTTGGTATATTGAAAACGTTTGGCCAACACTTGAAGACACCCACACCACACACAAAACACATCCTAAAATGAATCGTCCCAGTACCATTGTAACTAACTACTGGAAAATGACAATTGTTCTGTCTTACTTATACCCTAGCCTTTATCAGTTTGTTTCACAGTACTATTTGTTTTATTACTACGATTTATATAAATACCTTTATGGTTGTAGATTTGCCTATCGGTTTACGACGATACATATTTATGGCAATTAATAAATACCTATAGTTGATGAGTTAGGTTGAGTGGAAAATCCAGGTGTTTAATCGGTCATCCATCGTGTCCAAACACTTTGCTGTGTTTTTGAACTGGTCTGTCTTTGTCAAGTTACACAGCCTAGGCTTCAACATCCGAATTATCATCAGCGTTACTGTTATAGAGGTATGAGGAACAGGGTGTATAGTTCACTCATCCTCCATAGAAAAGGGAGGATCCTCCGACGAGATGAATGTTATGTCTAGTGGGCTAAGGTCTGTCGATTAATGTCGGGACGTTGTATGTAAGCTAGATGCGCGGTAAAATCTGCTTGCGCGATGTAGGATTTGCGTGACGTCAGTGTGATGCGTAGTTCGCATGTGGCGATGTAGATGCCGCCACAGTGTTAACTCGTTTGTACTGCGTTTTGTATTAAACCTCATCGTTAAACCTCAGTAACATCATAAATCGCAGATATAAGGCTATCGTGACGGCTTTAAACCTAATCAGACGTGACTATATATCCAAATTGGTGTTTGGACACAGTAACGTCAGGAGAAGTTAGAAGCTAAGGTTGTTGTTTTTATATAGTATTGAGGTATTATAAAAAATTTAAGGATGAAGGTTTTGAGTATGAATGTCGATGGCTATAAGCGTAGGGGAAGACAAAAGAAACGATGGATGGACTGTGTGAATGATGATATGGGTAGAAAGGGGCTGACCACCAAGATGACGACTAATAGAGAAGTATGGAAGAAAAAGACATGTTGCGTCGACTCCAAATAAATTGGGATAAGGACAGGAGAATGATGATATTATATAAAAAACAACCTTAACTTGAATTTTACCAGCACCGCTATAAGACCAAGTTATTAACATAATATATCATTAACGCTCCTGCCGATAATCAAGCCGCGAGGTAATCTTGTTACCGGTTGATGTTATCAGGACATCACAACAGGGGTGAGCTTGAGAGCGTTAGCACGAGCCAAGGATTAAGCTAATAATTTTACTAGGTAACATGGAAAACATTGTAAATATTATCGAAACGGTTGCTACTGGCGATGTTTTGAGCTGACTACTGAGCAAGATCGAAAAATAACTGTAAGATTTACTATTTCATCAAAATTATAATCTACAATAGCACATTGCCTCCCCAAATGCAATTTTTTGGATATCTGCTAAAATTGCTAATACAACATTGAGAATATTGGGATTGTTGTTATCATATCAATCAAAGAGCAATGTCATTTAAAAAATATACACATCCAGTAGCAGAAGTCCCACTTTCACAGCTGTTGGTAGGGTGGAACTACCCAACCTTCAGGCATATCATATTTTTGCTTTAGGCTGGATTTAGTATTCGACCGACGGTCAGCGCTGACATCGGTCGCACCTACCTATATCAATGAAAACTTATGAGCAACTATAGTGCAGCGCTGGTGAATCGGTACGAGCTTACAGCTACGTCGCGCTGACGAGGACCGTCGGTCGGGCGCACGTCGTCGGTCGCCTGACGCGCTATGTCGGTATATGCGAGCATTTAGGGCCGAAACACATAACCGCGTTGCGGCACCACACCGCAACAGCAAGTGTGGTGTATGCATAATAAACAACACGTAGCGGCGGGCGGCACTGCCGATTTTGGCCGTGTGGTGCTGCAACGCGGTTATGTGTTTCGGCCCTTAGTGCGACGGCGACGTTGGCCGAGCGACGCGACGGACCGTACGCGCGTACGCTATATCTCTTGTGAGTATTCAGTTTATCGTCAGCTAAGCACTAGACGCTCGGTCACGATAATCAGCGCGTCGGTCGAGTACTAAATCCAGCCTTAGTGGCTAGTCTACTTTGCCCTGTTACACACTGATAGCATAATCTGGGTCTAATCACAAGGGACAATCATTTACAGCCTTATTCCCGTAACTCGTGACATCCACAGTACAGTCGTCAAGAACTTTACTTCGCACTCGTTGTGTTAAGAGGTATCGTTATCTCTCGGAATAGGGCTGTCTCATTTGGAGTAATGGCTTGAACCTGAGTAGTATAATGTTTTAGTACTTTCCACGTACCAACTTCGTTATGTTGATAGAGATTAAGTACTTGAGTAAGTTAATCATAAGCTTAAGAGAATTTTTGGTAACTTTTTTTTTTTTTTATGTAGTTGAATTTACTCTTTAATAAGTAGAACTTGCAGAAATCAATTAACTTAAGCCAACAAGTCAATAGTAAACATGCTATAAATACAAATTATGAGCAAAGACAGATTTATTGCATCACCACTGCTCTCAAGACGGAAGGAAAACGTCGCGTCGTGAGGAAATCGGCATGTCCAAGAACTAAAAATTCGAAGACGTGTGACATCTACCAACCCGCACTGGGCCCGCGTGGTGGATTACGGCCCATTCCCTCTCACCGAGAGGAGGCCTGTGTCCCACCCAGCAGTGGGAACGTTATGGACTAATTATGCTTATCTTATGCTTATAAGCAAAGAAAAACCAAATAAAAACAAATATTTGTTCAATATTTAGTGATTTCCTGTGTCCATGTCCAGTCACGCCTTTTTTTTCCCCATTAAAACCCAAAACGGTCAATTTAAAAGACCATTTTACAAAAAGCCAACCCTGCATATTAACAGAGATTATTATATGGATAGCGACGTATAAGATCATTAGGGAGGCTGTGTTCACATCATTACCCACGCCGACATGGTGGGTATAACCGTTTGTTACTCCATTTTGTTTATTTACCCCCAAATTAACTCTTAATTTAACCTTTAACCTTGTAATTTGTGTAATTGTTTCGCTAAACGAAGCTTTCATTTTGGTTTCAACCTTTTATAAGTGATTTTGCCCCTTTAATGATATTTCTTTCAGTAGAAGTGACATAATTATGTGTTTTCGTTGAAATATTTCAACTCGTCTTTGTCATCATCATAATTATGTCATCATCTTTACCCAACTATACTTAGGCTTTACCATATACAGGCACTTTTGCATTTTCAAAGAGTCGGTTAGTTAGTCAGAAAGTTGAAGCTAGTTGCCCATTCCAAAACGTAGATCTCTTTGGAGAAGAAGTAGACTCTATGTCGATCTCTTTGTCGGCGTTGCTCTTCTTAGTAGTAGATCTAAACAGTGATCGAATCAGTTCTTCTTTTTCCACTTCGGTCTGTGCATTACTTTGCATTTATTGCGAACTGACTGGTTTATCTTACTTCGTGATGACCTTCCTTCCCTTGGCTATATGTCCTTTGGATAACTAGTCACCCTACATTAGAACATTCTGCATATTTATCTAAACAATCTTCAGTTGCAAAACCAATACGATACCCCCTAAACAAACTAAACGAAAATCAATTCAAACTCAAACACCAAAGAGTTGGAAATTCCGAAACCGCCCACCACATTATAGCCAGAACTCCGCAAAGTATAACAACATCATAAACCCTTTAATTGGAGCAAGATAACGCAGATCAAGGAATCCGTAGACCGTAACACTTCTAAATGAATCAAAACTTTTAATGGCGTAGGAAAAGAACTTGAGACTGGGACGAGTTGAAACAAATAAACTATACGAATGAGTAACGAGGAAAGTTTTTGATGACGACACTCAAAGACAAGGTTGGGGACTATCTGGACCACTTCTAGAATTTATAGGCCTATTAATCTGTCGTACCCTTGAAGACGGAGTTGTATGAAGGTACGTTTTGGATTTCTGTTTCGGTAAGATGTAAATTGAGTACGCTTTTACTTTTGATGGATTTTATTCTCGTATAAGAGATTTATGATACTGCCTTGCTGACTATCTTGTGTTTTTATCGTGGTATAGGCTATTCTCAGATAAGTTCGTGGCGGAGAAGAAGATGACAGAACTATTGACAAATAATGAATGTATCGTATATAGCATATTCAGCCTATAATGTTCCCACTGCTGGGACACAGGCCTTCTCTCTGTGAGAGGGAGAGGGCCACGCGGGCGGCCCAGTGCGGGTGGGTGGATGTCACATGCCTTCGAATTTACGGCTCTAGGACATGCCGGTTCCCTTACGATGTTTCCTTCACCGCTTGTGCCCAGTGGTGATGAAATAAATTACACAAAGTAAAGTTCCTGCTTGGGTTTGAACCCACGACTTGTATAACTCGTAAGTTGGGGTCAATACCACTGAGCCACCACTGCTGAATGTATATATAGTGAGGGCTTTTTAGAGTAAATAAATCTTCATTGGAATATTACGTTAAAACTTGGTCAAAAACTGACGAACATGAAAAGTTTTCCTACAACTCCCATAAACCCAAAATCAATAAATAAAATCGTAGCAAACAATAAAAAGTCTACTATTGCTTAGTTATCGGACGCAGGTCGCCGGTACAGCCAGGTACGGGTATGTAGTGTCACGTCCAAGTCCAACCAAACTGCACTCTCAGCACGTACCGCTCATTTCAACCTATCGGAAAGTTCCATTTAAAAATCTAAAGGGTTGGTTTTCTAAGTTAGAATGAATTCAGCTGAAGTTTCGTTGGTAGTTTCTGATTCTTTTTGAAGTGAAACTTCTTTACGCACGCTTGACTTGGGGGGCGAACGCGTGACTGCGTGACGTAAGCGTTACGAAAAGTGTGATCGGGCGAGGCGAACGGGAGTTGAGTGGGGGATATAAATAAGCAAGAGACAGAAGTGCGTGTGCACATTTTCTTTCTCTCTTCCTCTCATAACCAAATACGCAATACTGAAGTTTCACTTCAGTCGTGTGGTCATAAGCACACTCGTTTTTTTTTTTACCGTTTTTTTGTAGTAAATAGGTATTAGCTACGGGCTGATAACACTGCAGCTTTAGAAGGTACTTCTTCTTCAAAACAAAAGAAGTTTTAATTAAACCTTTGATCTCTTGCTAGTTAATTCTCTTACAACTAAAAACTACATAATATGCCGTAGTGTCATTGATTAAAAGGTCATGTTCAGCCTGAAGTTCGAATCAAGCAAAAAATACTCAAAAAACATTGCCTGTCGACGGTCGATCTTTTAACTCATAAAACCCGACGTTTATACAAAAAGGTTCAATTTTTCAGCCCTAACAAACTTGATATCTAATTCTAAGCTTGATTAAACAGATCAAACCAACTACATTTCGGAGCAAAATATCCTAAATAACTTGCCCTAAATTGATTTTTTTTTATCCTTAGAATCAACTTCTACAGGTTCAAGGTGGGAAAATAAATTTTGGAACGGTGACAGATGAGTAGGTACGGTTCGGCCGTCATTCCTTTGTCGCAAATGAAAGTTCAGTTCGCTGTATCGGGGATTACACTTTAATAATTAAGTACTACGAATAGTGCTGCGCTATGATATGTCCGCGAACGGGATTTACTTTCGGATATTGAAATATTGCAACGTGAAATATGTAAGCTTCGGCGATAAATGCTCGACGTATATTTTATGATTAAAATCCAATGCATTACAGCTTACAGCTTGGAGATTCAAAATTGCTATTTGTGTATAAATATTGAGTATTGTCGCATATACATATTTTAATAATTTCTTTTTCTTTTTAAAATCATTACAAGGTTTTCATGTTTAATTTTTTACCTTTTCCTACTCCACAACGAAATAAGTACCTAAATGACAAACACAAGGCAACCCGCGCGGGCTTCGTTTTTCTTTTCAAGCTCACGTCAATAGGATGCTAACGACGTAAAATTTTTATTTACTTACCAGGCACTGGACTTAAAAATAAAAATTTTATGTTTGTTAGAAATAAATAATTATGTTGCAAAGAACTGAAAAAATAAATGTTCGAAGTACTAAATGCACGAAAACTCAGGTGTTCAACTACCAACCCAATTCATGATGGTTCACCGTCAATCTGTCTAGCCTTTTCCCAACTATGTTGGGGTCGGCTTCCAGTCTAACCGAATGCAACTGACTATCAGTATTTTACATGGAGCGACTGCCTGTCTAACCTCCACAACCAAACAAACCCAAACTGGGTAATACGATACCCCTTGGTAAGACTGGTTCTTAGACTTTCGGGCTTCTGACGACCCGTAACGACTGTCAGAGATCCACGAATGACAGCCGTGAACAACAACGTGTCGGTATGTAAAGATGGTCACACATCCACGAACCAACCGCGGCAAGCGTAGTTTAACCTGATCGACCGACCCGTGCCGCTGTTATTACTTAGCCACGAGCCCCTATGTTGATTCACCGTATTTATTCTAAATCTCTATCATAAATTTCCATTTAAAATATGTTACCTACTTTCTCCACAAGCGAGTATAAGTACCTAAGCCCGAACATTTCAGCTAATAGCTTTTCAGAATAATTTGAATTTCGCTGAACAAAATTTAAAAGTTTAATAACGCCGATTAGAGATTGGGATCAAAGCAATCGGGCGTTAAACTGCATTGAAAATGCGGGATTCTACGTCCCGTGCACAATGCGAGCGGGCGTGACCGAAAGCCGGGACATCCCGCGGTAATTGCCAGCTGTCCCGGCGAGTGGCAGCCCTACCTGTGACGTATGCATCTATTCTGTGTTAAGGATGTATGTGCCTATGTTCATCACGGACCATTATTGTTAGTCAATGTTGGTTTAAGTGTGCTTTGTGAATTTTGGAGTGAGATTAGGTGCGAAATGCGTTTGTGTTTGTTTTAATGGATGCATTGATACTGGGTCTTGTAGGCGTAAAGAGCCACTACGGCAGTTTGAAATAAAGCAAGTGATGTGATGTGACGAGGAATTTTAGAATGAAGAGAGGAAGAAAAGGCTACAGACAAAAGGGAAATATAATTACCCACTCGCCGGTACCTAGCAACCCCAAAGCTGCAATAATTAGACTATCTAATTCACAAGTACCTCTATCCTTTGAGGAAAACCTAGTGAATGTAAGTATGTGGAACTACTCTGTATAGGAAAGTCAAAGTCAAATCATTTATTTCAATTAGTCACACTAAAGGCACTTTTGAACGTAAACAATTATAGTAAAACGAATTGATTCTAGTCGCCTATTCCAAAAGGTAGTTTTCGTATGGAGAAGAATGGGCAAGAAACTCCACCGTTACTCTTTTAAAATGTTTTACAAGTTTTGTATAAACATAGCTATTACATAGCTGTTCTGTTATGTTGTATGTGTTATGTGTTCTGTTATAAACATAGCTGTTCCTTATCCTGCATTCTCTAAAACAAAGTGACACATCGGGTTGCCAACACACAGAAGATACGGTGAAATAGTGTGCCTATATAAAAAAATATTTATTACCCGACTGCGGCGAAGCCCAAAAGGAGGGTTATTTATTTTTCTAAAAGATCGCGATATTATAAGTGAATGTGTGTAGGAAATACTACCTAATCTAATCTGCATTCGCGATTTATTTACCTAATATGTAAACAAATATGAATTAATGGAAAAAAATAACTTTAATTCCTACCTATAAAGTTCAGTTTACGCTACTTTAAACTTTT
Source organism: Hydraecia micacea (assembly GCA_914767645.1). NCBI lineage: Eukaryota > Metazoa > Arthropoda > Insecta > Lepidoptera > Noctuidae > Hydraecia > Hydraecia micacea. The sequence goes on along the minus strand of OU611776.1, from coordinate 3,480,633 downwards.
TTATATCTTTTTCAATAGTGCTATTCCTTCTGAAATCAACTTAATTTTCATTGAAATATAGTTGATATTTGTTTAACTTGAAATAGGGTGGGGGTGTGCAGCACTGCGCAATTTTAATATAGACATTATATCAATGCTACGAAATTCATATTTTTGTTCTAACATTTTATTAAAATAACTGAAGCCCCACAAAACTGCATGTAAAGCAGTATTTCCATAACATACTGTGGAACGTAAACTGTAACAAATACAATGACGGATGGCCGTGTCGACGACTCCTGACATTCGTATGCCATCCGTTTGCCATTGGAACCGTTTCCCAAATGATTTAGTTTAGACGACACGGTTCCGACACGATGACGACACGAAATAATGAGACAATGTTATAGTCTTTTTACTGTTTTACTTTGATAAGCTTCAAATTCAATATATCTACCTACATAGCAAGCTCATTCTGTTCTAGCGAAAAAGTCGCGGGCAGAAACAAATATTAAATATTAAGTACCAGTGGCGAAGGGTGAATTTATGACAGAGGTAGGCCGGAGCAAAGAAAATGCCAAAAGATAATTTCAATGATGAATTGACTATAGTGGTTATGTTCTGAATTTTCTAAGGGAAGCCGGTGGGAATCGAGTTGTATGGTAACTTCGCCACTGTTAAGTACCATTGAACGTTTGTTTGTTGTACTAAACTAAGTACTAATAGTATTATCTCTTTTGTTTCAGGTAAGCGATGCTGAAAAGCATTGACAAGGGTGAAGAGTTGAAACAACATGCAAAGTGAACACATTCCTAGAACACATAATATCTCAAGATGACTTGCATAAACAGTAAGCTTTAAACTTGCAGTTAGCTGGTGCTAGTTTTTCACTGGTTTTTGAAATGTTAAGTATCTGATCATTAATCTCATGCTGTTTGGTCAGAATAGCAATCAACGCAGTTTACCACAGTCCACTGCTGGACATAGGCCTCTCTCAGGCTGCGCCACAAGACCCTGTCCTCCGTCTTCCGCATCCAGTCTGTCCCAGCCACCTTCTTCTTCTTCTTCTCACGCTGTGCTTACCGATACGCGGTCTCCACTCCAGGACTCGTCTGCTCCTATGGCCATAGGTCCGAATAATAAAAATATGTAGATATTGTTGACGATCCGACATGATACACCCATGTTTTGGTATCGTGTCGGATCGTCTAATGTGTGACCGCGTCCGTTTAGCTCTCGACCGCTTGATAGATGTAGTCCCTTGAGTTTTTCACTGTGTCCACTCGACATTTTTCATGAATCTGTAATAATGGAAAGGTTGAAATGAGTATACTTACTGAAATTTATAGATGTAGATGAAGGAGATAAGGGTTATTTGTAGAATTGTTTACTACACGGAGACATCAAATTCTTATCAATCTGATGTTGTAGTACCCATTCATGTTCCTTTACAAAAATCTATGAACGTGTGCAAATGTTCAGTGGGGTATTTACGTAACACAAATAAAATGTCAATTTTGATAGCATTTTCTTAAATTTTGACAGTTCAGCCACGTTCATTGCGGTATTAAAGTTATTGAGGAGACGAATTTATTAAAACTATGAAACAATGGATTAGAAATATCTTTCGAAACTCTCGGATTGTGATTTAAACTGTGTAACGCCATTATTAGGCTTTCATTTTGACAGTTCAACAACATTCATTGCGTTACCTATTTACGTTGTTGAGCAGACAAATTTTTCGAAGATAATAAGCAATGGATTAGCAATATCAGTTACGCAATTAGGGTGCTGAACTGATTGAAAATTACATTTTCAATCTTTATAGATCTAAAAAACATTTTCCGAAATAAGATCGTCTTAAAAAAGCTCCAGTTTCATGCCATCATGATTCCAGTGCCAAAGAGGGGGGTGTATATCTCCGTCTCTCTCTTACACTGGAATCATGATGGCGTTAAACCATCTTATTACGGCAGCAGCACTTTTCCCCAATCAATATTTAAGTCTTCATGCAAAACATTTAAGGTCAATCTCCTAAGCGGTGCACATAAGTCCCTCCTTACATGTGACGTCAAAGTATATTACCTCATTTATTTTGTTAAACACTCGCCGTGACAGGATGTCGATACAGGCGCTTGCCTCGTAAGTCACAAGCTAAGAAAAATGCTCTCAGAAAATATCAATGAAGGACTAGAATGATAAGAGGATGATGTCAGACAGGAAAAATATAAGATAAAATACTTACGTCGAAAATCGTACGCCTACGTCATCGTGGAAAATGAGCAAGCATTTTGGTCACATAAATTAGATTGGGGTTAAAAATTTCGTTAAAAAAAATGTTTTGGTTTTACACCTCAATCCTTTCAAAGATACATCTCCAATCAATATCATCTCAGTGTATGTAAATTGCTATGATAATAAAAAAAAACACAGCGCCTGACAAAAATACATAAGCAATAAGTTGAACTGACGCGAGATGCTAATCTTACTCGTCAAGGAGAAAACAGTCACGTCCTTGCTTCAACCCTTTCTCCCTTATTTTACGACATCACGCATTTATTGGGAGTTGTAAAATTTAAAGTCTAAGTTAAGTAATAAAAGCTCGCTTTGGAGTTCTAAGTCCGAAGTCATAAATATTTTCATAAACTTGATTACAATTTCAATTTGGCCCAACACAGTAGGCACTTAATAAACTCCGTCAAAATTTAATAATGACCCGTTTTTGGTACAACGCTGAATAAATTTAAGTGATTACTTGGTGTGAAATAAACTGTAAACGAATGTTTGTTATAGGTACTTAATTATTCCTCATTTAAGTTTGATTTTACAAGTAATATTAGGCCTTTTCTACTTATTTTTAACCGACTTCAAAAAAGGAGGTTCTGTATACAACGGGAAGGATATTTTATGACTTCCCGTTGTCCCCATAATGGGGACAGCGTCAATGGGGACATCGGGAATGATGTCCCCATTGACGCTTGTATGTTTATTAAAATATGATTCGCGACCGTAACAAATATGAATTTACAGAATTATAAGCATTAAAATCACCAATACCCTCTATGTTTATATAATTAAATTGATTGATATTTCATAAAAAAGTAATTCTTTAACGTCCAAAGATAAATCCAACTAGCTCCTACTTATATAAAAATCCTGATCAATATTTTCCTCTGCCAATAATCGTATATTTAAGCCATTAGGGTCGGCTGCAATATATAAGGGATGGTAATCTTTATACCGCTTCAGATTACCTACTATTTTAGATCGGTAAAATATTTTTTTTATAAATGTCCCTAAAAAAGATACAATATAATGTTATACTTTCAGAAGAGGGGCTTGTGGCTAAGTAATATCAGCCGCACGTGTCGATCGATCAGGTTAAGCTACGCTTGCCGCGATTGGTCCGTGGATGGGTGACCATCTTTACAAAACAAGAACCCTCCGTGCCTCGGAAAGCACGTTAAGCAGTTGGTCCCGGCTATCATTCGTGAAACTTTGACATTCGTTACGGGTCGTCAGAAGCCTGAAAATCTGACAACCAGCAACCAGTCTTACCTAGAGGTATCGTATTACCCAGTAACTGGGATGTGGAGGTCAGATAGGCAGTCGCTCCATGTAAAATACTGGTATTCAGCTGCATCTGGTTAGACTGGTAGCCGGCTCCAACATAGTTGGGAAAAGGCTAGGTAGATGACAATTTCAGAAGTTGCGTTATATAAAAAAGTTTTAATTTCGCGTCCGCTATTTATGGTGGTTGCATTAATATAAAACGGGTCGTTGAGTTTTTATTTAGTTTGTTTATAGTTTTCTTTTTTAATGTGAATGCTTTAAATATGTTGGGAAATGCAGATGTATATTTTTAGGTTTCGTTGTGCCTACAAATAAAATCCTTCTACAATAATATTTTACCTATGATATTTCATCACTGTCAAAATCACAGTGATCTCTATTATCATTGCAATAAGGTTGCTGTTCGGGTGCTGCTATTGACAAGTCTGTGAAATCACAGTGACCTTTATTCTCGTTACAATAAGGTTGCTATTGGGTTACTGCTGCCAGAGGAAAATAACTGTCAATGGACTGTAACTTGTAGTCTATTGCTGGACATAAGAAGGTGGCCCACACATTCAACCTAAAAGGTTTTTTTTTGCGGGTGTGAAATTATCAAATAACTTCTCCCGCTCTGGGCGGAGCGGGAGAAGTGTCAGACTTTTACTGACTAAACCCCACCCGTGTTCCTTCAGTTGCCTGTGCCAGGGGCCAACCTCAAGGACTCAATCCATTTTCATTGCATTCAGTCCGTCCACTTCTTCACCAGTTTCGATTTCAGTTTAGATTCTCCTATCATTTGAATACCCAAGGGGTCTACTAATTCTCCTAAGCCCACGTTCGCATGAACTTAAAATTATCGTGGCGGGTTTTCATCGCGCACTGGATTTTCAACTCTAGGCGCTAAGTAGAGCGTTGAAAATCCTTTGTGCGAAAAAAAATCGCCCGTGCCTACCTGAGCTGATGGTTCAAACAGACCGTGGGCGTATACATACTTATATACGTATACACTCTCACCTCATATAATATCATTCCAAATATCTCGAAGTACGTCACGATGTTTGCTCATAAAGAGTGAATGTGTGTTCTTTCAAAATTCAGTTTTGTCTTCCTGTCTAACACACATCTATACCTACTACAAATAAATTCAATTAAAGTGTATGTTTGTAATGTGAAAGTAACAGCTTTTTACTAAATGCATATGAAAGTATATAGGTACGGTAAGTACTTATAACAAATAACTTTTATTTTTATTTTTGTCTGTCTGTATGTTCGGCTAATCTCCGAAACGGCTGGACGAATTTTGGCCGGTAGCACGTTCCCATCGGATAATTTCCGAGATCCACGCGGGTGAAGTCGCGGGCAGCAGCTAGTCGGTCATAAAATTGAAATATACAAGAATCTAAACAAAATCGTTTTAAAACAGCACCATCTACTGCAAACACCTAAACGCTACACACAAGTAGATAGCTGCAGTCTGTTCTGGCATATCTGTGCCATATGCTGGCAGAATTGATAGTCTCTGATGCAGCGTTATAAATGCCCCGTCAGACGGCCGTAATGTTGCATACGCTGATGGATCGTCTGAACAGCCAGTATGCTGGCTACAGGCGCATCCTTTTGCAAAGAGCGTAATTCCAGTTTTATTGGATGAGGAATTAACTTTTGTGAAACGATTTCACCTAGGGATTTTATAAATATAATAAATATTTAAATAAAACGACTTAAGAATACCAAGTCTTGTCAACTGTGGGCCAGGACGAAGCTCTCCTATATTTTCACATAGGTCTTGATAATAAGTACCTACCCAGTACCCAGGATACAAATATAGCATATATTGAATAATGATTGATTCAATAAGACCAGCATCAAATATGATAAGGTTTATTTCAGCTTTTAAATCACGTAAAAAAAATCCTAAAATTGTTCTAAATCGTAGATATTTAACGTGGCTACCAAACTTCGCAGTAATATTCTTTTTATTGTACCTTTTTTTCACAATGCCATCTGTCACTAACAAACGTCAGTTTTTATTATTATCAATCACAGTTATTTTATAGTCTTCTTTAAATATATTATTCTTACATTCACCAGTAAATAGTAAATCCAGATTTAGCAAGACACAATGACGATAATCATCGAAGATTCGGAGGAGATACCATGTTCATACTGCGACAAGCTTCGACGGACGTTTATATTGATAGCATTAACAGCAGTTCTCCCGATGGTGCTGTTTGGATCCCTTCTCCTCGTGACAGTGACCGGAGAGATGGATCCACAAGTACAATTCGCTACAAGTCTCATCGTGGAGTTTGTATTTGGGCTCTTGTTTGTGCAACTATTCGTAGCTACGTCAGTCCTCATCAGCTTCATGAAAAGGAATCATCCGTTGCCTCTCAAGTACCACTACTGGTACTTCTTCTTCCACATAGCCATCATGGTCCTCTTCCTCATCTCCAGCTTCGTCATGACTGTCGTCAACAACGGCTACGTCACTTCCGGATTAGTATTTTTCGGTGGTGTTTTTTACTTTTATAATTTATATAATTTTATGAAGGTGAACAAGGAACTTTGGACCACTTTAAGAAGAGCTTATTGAGGTGATTTGAAAATGCTTTTGAAAACTTAATAAATGGCACTCCCAATGTCTTAAGATTGTTTGTGAATTTGGCGAAGTTTAAGTGAGTTTAGGTGGCTTTACAGTAAGTCTGATAAGAAGGGGATTCGGTCATAATTGTGTTTAGTGTAAGTTGGTGAGTTGTCGGTATTGTTGTCGAAGGCTAGACAGTAGACACTGAAGTAATGGGTCTTTTAGTTTGGGTTACCGAAATCGGTTTTAATAAACGTTGTTATAAGCTTGAGAATAATCTGGGCTTAACTAAGAATTAAATAAATACTAAAATAGATCTCTCTCACCGGTCTGTCAGCGCGAAGAATTCGTGGAACTGAACCCTCTAAAAAAAAGGTTAAATGTAAGGGTTTAGTGATTTCAATCACTCAACTAGTTGGTCAATACATTATTCATTATTAACAATACAGATACCAAGAATACTGCTTTTAAAAAGATCAGTACTGAAGCCCAACTCTTTTCCGGCGATATACTCGAGTAACCTGACACATCCACGGAAAGGGTCATCATCATCTGCCTAGCCTTTTTCCAACTATGTCGGGGTCGGCTTCCAGTCTAACCGGATGCAGCTGAATACCAGTATTTTACATGGAGCGACTGCCTATCTGACCTCCACGGAAAGGGCAGCGGTGGCTCAGTTGGTCACCACTGGGCCACCGACATACGGGATGGGGGTCTTAGATTCGAACCCAGACAGGCGCATTACTTTGTGTAAATTATTTCATCACCACTGCTCTCATTCCTCAATACGTTCAATCCCGGAGCCAAGTGGAAACCTTACCGCCAGCCAATTACCTGACTGATTCGAGGAGGATACAGGAGTTCCGGACGTACAGACACTCAATTTGTCAGAAACTTAATTCGGTGGAGTTCGGCTGTTGCATCGGGCGAGCTCGGCCGTTCTGATTTTGAATAGGTTGGTATTTTCTTGTATTGCAGTGAGAATTTAGCTGTGTAAAATGTTGACGATGCATGGATAAAAGGGGAATATAGCTTTAATTATTTTTGATGAATTCATAGCTGGTGTTAATTTGTCATTACGACAATAAACAAGCATGAGTTTAGGTTGCGATGAGAATTGGGACAAAAGGGTGACATCAAAATTTGTATAATTTATTTCATCACCATTGTTCTATCATTGCTTTCAAAAACGGTGAAGGAAAACATCGTGAGGAAACCGGCATGTCCTAGGACCTAAAATTCGAAGACTTGTGACATCTACCAACCCGCACTGGGCCCGCGTGGTGGATTACGGCCCACTCCCTCTCACAGAGAGGAGGCCTGTGTCCCAGTACTGCGAACATTATAGGCTGGTTGTGTTATAGTTACTCGCATCATAATAACTTTTACATAAACCAAATAAGTATACTATTAGTATTTTGGAAACGCTGATATCCTTATCCCAGAACCGGTAAACCAGACTCCTTCTAGTCGCCCGAATATCAAAGCATTTTTGCTAAGTCGTGCAGACTTAGCTAAAGAATAGCTCTAGCCAGTAGGTAACTTGAGTCTAACTTAGTTTACTTAATAGCTACAAGTTTATTATTCAGCTGCTTAGTATTTCATACACTAAATAAAAGAAGTACTTCTTCAAACTCCGTCCAAAGGATCCTTAAAGTTTCTGTTATTTTGTGTTTAAATATTCATTATTTTTGTTTGTAAGTTTATCTTGGGGTGAATTTAAAATAACGTAGTTGTTTATTAGATTATTTAATTAGAACCTAAACAGATGTTAGGTTTTAATTAAAATAATCTTTCAGAATAATAACTGTTCAGGCTGCAGAGCCATTGATATAGACTCAATCTGCACCCTAATTGCGTTATCGACTTTCAATCATAATCTGAATGATTTTAAAGGATATTGCTAATCCATTGCTTCATATCTTCGAAAAATTTGTCTGCTCAACAACGTAAATAACGCAATGAATGTTGTTGAACTGTCAAAATGGAAGCCATTGCTACTCAAAGTGTGTTACGCAATTACCCCGCAGGTTCCAGATACAAAAAAATAGTAAGTAGGTATAAAGGTACGAGTTCGTAGCCGACCGCATACAGCAGCAGCAGACGACGTGACGTTGCGACATGTCGTACCGAGTCCGACACATCGTAGCGTAGAAAGATTTAACGTGCTGTCGCTCCAGCGTCGGTAGCACTACTGATCTGCGGTCGGACGACACGACGTCTGCGGTCGTGCGACGTGTAGTCGGGCGACGTGTCGCTAGCTGCTTAAGGTATACCATAGAAACACATACAAACCAGTAGTGTCGTAGCGACACGTCGTAATCCGTCTGCTGCTGCTGTATGCGGTCAGCTACGAACTCGTACCTTTATTGCACTGTCTCGGCTGTTCTCAGTAATCTCAAAATTCTGGAAACATTAATACTGTCTGCGTATGGAAGCGTATAAAGTTTATTTCAAAGCTATCTTCACACCCATACCCATAAGTTCCGAATCCCAAATCGAATCATAACAGCAGCAAATTGACACGATTGTGCGAAAAATACAAAGAGAAATAAATCTGCATACTGACAAAGTAATTAAAATTATGTAGGAACATATCTCGTCTGAAAGTTAATTCGGGAGTTTGTGGGCCGCTCCAAGCCCCCAATTTCTGATATTCCAAGGCGGGCCACGTCATAATCGGATTTACGTCTTCCAACTTCACATAAACTTTATGAATTTGCATAAACTTTACTATTGTACCAGCCTTTATGTAAGCTTCGGCCTGTCAATTAGGACCGGACTTCCTTGATTTTCTTGTTATTTTTTTTATGGTTCTGTAAACAGTGACATCAGGTACTTAACATAATTAACGCAAGACCTCATACAACACAATTAGAGTAAGTATTGAGTTCAAAGCATAATACAATGACTAAAACTATTTTTTTTAATTAAAAAGTTAACTATTTTTACTAAGAAAATCGTGTATAATCGTGTGTCGTGTATTATGCATTTAAAATTGAGTCTTATTGCCTTGAAATAAGATTTCATTTTCTTTGGCTCAATCGGCGGTCAGTATGTGAAAAACATTTTTGAAAAAATACTATAAGTACTAAAATATACTGAAATCGATTCAGTAGTCATTTGTGAACAGTTGTACTTTCAGGGCTTGCGTTTATTCTGGTACATCTTTTATAAGAAGAAGAATATGCAATAGCTAAGTTTAACCCAACATCGCTTTCAAATTGTTTTAAAATCCACTCTAAACTTTGCTCACAGAACCTAAAAATCTAAAAGAATTTTGCTATAAAGCGAACAGTCCCCTCAACGCAGATGCAACACCGCAGCTCTAAAGACACAAACTCATTCATTTAATACATTCTAAAGTCGTCGAGGGGCAGATAACTTGTTGTTGTACCAAACTGAAACTTATTCCCACTACTAGAGCTGAGAAAAGAAAGTTTATAAAAAAACCGGTACCAGATAATAAAAACCGTAAGTTTACAAACAGCTCAGCGAACAAATTGGGCTAACTTTTTAACCTTTTCTCATCAAATTATGTTCTGGTACAGCGGTTTTTCGACGGTATTTTTTTATGGAACAGCTCTTGGATTCTGAAGTGTAAATGAAAGGCGGCGTCAAAAATATTGCGGAGTAATGAAGGTAAATACTGAGTTACAATTTGTAAAATCTGCTTCGGTCAACTTTGAGGGACTGTGCGCTTTATAGCGCTTTTTATGCTTTCTAGTCTAAAACTTCTGCGGACTGTTTTGATGAATTGTTACACCCAGTATTTTTATGCTGATTCGGCTTTGTTTTATTACAGTAATTGCAACGATTTTGATTCGCGCCACTGTTACCGTAACCGACACCGCTTCGGATGTGTTCGGCTGTCCTCGGGAAGTACTCGGTTTTAATATATTTCCGATATGTCAGTCAGTGATGGCAAAGTATTCCGTTTGTGTTTTGTTTATATGACGATTCAAAAAATACACACGTAATTGTTCAAGTTTTCACTTCTGTCGACACTTTTTTTTTCACTAGGTTAAGACAGAAAATGCCGCTACATTTTGGGTATTTCTTAGTAATCTAAGGTTTAAGGGGTGAATTTCATTAAGAACCCTGCTTATTGCACCTTCATTCGCGTGCTTTTTAACATAACCTTCCCCCATAGGCTACTATAACTCGAAAAGAGAAATGTGATTACAGTGTGATGGGGGCTGCGACAGAACATCGCGTTTTATGGCACCCATGGGGTCGAGCTGTTATCAGTAACAGGGAATCACATGTCATTAAAACACCGCACTAATATTATAAATGTCAAAGGTGTCTATATGTTTACGTTATTACTGCAAAACTACTAAGCCAATTTGGGTAGTATTTGGCAGACCAGTAAGTGTCTAGAAAAAGACAAAATCTAAGGTCCGGCCGCGCTAAATTTGCCAAAGATGTAAATAACAATGGCCGCTCGAAATTGAATAAAATCGATATACAAGAAATGATTGTTTTCGTCTAGTTAGCTCGGAGATTTAGACGAAAACAAACATTACTTAAAATAAATGTTCTTGTATATAGATTTTATTCAATTTCGAGCGGCCATTGTTGTTTACTTACATCTTTGGCAAATTCAGCGTGGCCGGACCTTAGGTATCAATATCTTTACATAATTATAAATTAAAGTCGCTTTTCGTGCCTGTCTCAAATTTATTAATAATCATATTTTACAAGAATAGATTGGACGGTGACCCACAAACTAGGCATTTGCATCTTGAGGGTCGGAATTGCGACATTTTCAAAGTGAGTTAAGTACATAGTGATTATTGCAAGACAGGAAAACATAAAGTAAATTGAAACGAAACTAAAATCAATTAAAATAAATGCAGATGATGACTTAAAATATACATTGCATACATACGACTAGCATACAAACGACTAGTCCGATTTTGATGATTTTTCGGAGAGCTAGGTAACAAAGGGGAATAGTCCCCCATGAAATTAAAACTTTTAACCTTTTAACCGCTTACGTCGGATTAATCCGACAAATATTTTCGTGTCCATTCCGCCAGGGTCGTATATATACGACCAAATACCACAGCTCGTTTAATCTGTATTATTATTACATCATCACAGCTCGTTTAATTGGTATTTATTTTTCGTTTTTTCTTTTTTTTCTTCGAGCGTTGGGGGCACGACAACTGATATAAAGTCAGGTGGTTAAAAGGTTAAACATAAGCAGAATCACGAATAGAATTATGTGCCTAGTGAATAATAAATTCTAATTACTCCACATTAGTAATGCCATTAACTGTGTTCCCCTGATAGATGATTGTGGACGCAAAAGTGACAGAATTCAGTTGGAGCACTTAGCATGATATACGAGCTGACACATTATGTATTTACATATTAACGTTTTAAGATGGTGGCTTGGAATGTAATGGAGATGGTATTTAATACATGGCTTTTGAAACGGAGACTTGGTTATGCTCCAATTTGTTTATTTGAGTATTTCCCGGTAACTCTGTAGTTGTTGATGTAAAATATGTTCTCGCACTAGTATTTATTAATTCATCGTCATTGTGTCAAGAACAGGGTGTAAAGTTCACTCAACCTCCATAGAAAAAGAAGATCCTCCGACCAGTCGGGAGTTGTGTCTGGCGGGCAACTGCCCGTTCATGTCGGGCCGTTCGGTGTATATATGCTAGTTGCGCGGTGAACTCTGCTTGCGAGATGCAGGATTTTGCGTGACGTCAGTATGACGCGTAGTTCGCATGTGGCGTTGTAGATACCGCTACATCATCATAATCATGATCATTTGAGCCCGAAATCACCCACTGCTGGGTCCGTGACCTCCCTTTTTTCTCCCATACTACCCGGTACCGTGCGTCCCTCATCCAGGTATTAATTAATTTAATTAATAAAATAAATTAATAAAGTTAAATGTACAAACCCTCTATGTGAAACATCGATAAAAACTTGAATGTTATTCGTTCAGCACCTTTTGAGGTACGTTTTCACAACAGGAGATATCCACATTCAATACGGAAACCCAACAAACCTTTGCTAGCATTCGATTTCCTAGAATCTCAGTTAGCTACCGACCGAGTTCCTCAATGGTACGTCCAAGGGAAAACCAGGTGGTATATCCCATACGGTCTGTCGTATTGTATCCTTCCAAGAATTCTAAGAATTCTGGATGCTAGTTTCCCTTTTATACGAAAGTATTTACACAATTATTATAATATGCTGAAATGCCTTTTCAATATTTCGTATGTCTTCTTTCTCATACCGATTCGTAGAATTCGTTCAGTTGAGTCGTCTTATTTTGAATGAAACTCAAAGTATCGCTCGCGCTCCTTTAAGCACGAGTGGTGTCATGTTTTCATATCATCCAGTTGGGTGCTTAGTATATTTTGTGAAAATAAATGTTTCTTCATTGGGAACAGTTGCGTGTTCGTTACTTATACATATACGAGTACCTATCCGTTTTTTTCAATGCTCTTCATTTGAATCAGCTTATCGCAGACCACTGCTGGACATTAGGCCTCTCCCAGGCTGCGCCACAACATCCTGTCCTCTGCCATCCGCAGGCAGTTTGTCCCAGCCACCTTTTTGAGGTCGTCCGGCCATCTAGCTGAGGGGCGTCCCACACTACGCTTGCTGATACGCGGTCTCTACTCCAGGACTCATCTGCTCCACCGGTCACCGGTGCAAGCTATGTTGGTGCTTCGTTTCTGATTTTATCCTTCAAAGAAACTGCGAGCTTAGGATTGCCCCTCACTTGGATTTTAATTTTTAGGAAATTTGCCCCTCACCAATGATTTGTCCTTTCAAATACTTAAATAAATCAAATCATTTTATTTCGGACAACTAAAAGATCCGTAAATTGATAGTAAACGGGTTTTCACTTATGTTACTATTGTTAGTAACTTAAATTAAAGATGAATTCATAGAAAGACCTCCCAACAACTAGACGCAAGGAATCTAGAGTTTCAGACTTCGCCGCAACCGCCTCGTCTAAATATGTACATGTGTGGGTAAACCATGGACATGTTATGGGCCAAGTGATTAATCGTGCAGTATTCATAATGCCCGGGCAATATGAATAATGCCCAATAAGAGCGGGCAATGTGATTATAACCAATCAATTTATCACATTGCCCGGGCATTATGAATAATGCCCAGTGCCTATTGGGCAGAGTGATGTAAAGCATGTTTAATACTTTCAAATGAATACTTAGTTAGATAGACCGAGCATTACAAGTAATGAAATCAATTATAGGATAGAATAGACCATTTTTAGTGTAATTTGAAAACCACAAATTCTGAAAAACCATAGGGGCCGAGAAAAAAATTCCCAAAGTTTTTTTTTTTTCGTTTGCGGGGCCCCTATTTCTGTGTAACCTAACCTCAAAAAACATAAAAGTTGCTTAAAAGGCGTAGTAGGAGCCCCGCTTCGCGGGGCTCTAGGGTCTAAAAAAAAAATAACCACGAAGGGGATGGCGGGGTCTGTTCGCTCGCTTCGCTCGCTCACTAGACCCCGCCATCCCCTTCTAACCTAAACTGTCCGAGTCGGGGTGCCCCAAGTCCCGAGCTCGCTTCGCTCGCTCTTGCATCCTAAGTTGTCATTAGTTTATTAGTAGGAGCCCAGTAGTTTTCACTAAGTGCTTGAAACTTAATAAAATCAAATAAGCATAAAAAATTGTTTGTTTCCGGCCCCGCACCGCAGCGCACCACGTAAAAATTTACCTATTAATCACATTGCCCGATCATCATGTAGCCATATTCATAATGCCCGGGCAATGTGATAAATAGGTGAGTTTAGATTGTAATTAATCACTTGGCCCGATATGGCTGGGCATTATTCATACTGCCCGGGCATTATGAATACTGCCCGCATTAATCACTTGGCCCATAACAGACACACACTATCAATTTCAATCTGAATCATATTGAAGGATATTGCTAATGCAATTCTTTCAAATGCATTAGTTTATTTACAAGGAAGTATAAAAATAACACACTTTACTTTTACTTAAGTTAGGAACGAAATTCTCTCTTCTTTTTCTCAAAGGGTAACTTTGCCTACTTGAAAGGAACAGGTCAGTCGTGGATAATATGGAAAAAGATGAGGTTCGAAAATATTCTCTATTAAAGCATTATCTCGCAACTGTTTTTCTTTTCTGCGGTAACTTATTTATGCCACAAACAGAATTGTAGAATATTTTCAGTACCCATCTCATACCTCAGAGCCAGTGTTTCATTTTGCCAACCGTATCTCACTAAAATTGATCAATTATTAAAAGTACAGTTGCATCGTATATATCCATACTAATATTATAAATGTGAAAGTGTGCCTGTCTGTCTGTTACCTCTTCACGATTAAACCGCTGAACCGATTTAGATGAAATTTGGTATATAGTTTGAGTCCCGGGAAGTTTTTATCCCGATATTCCCACGGGATCGAAACTTCATAATCATAATCAGCCTATAATGTTCCCACTGCTGGGACACAGGCCTCCTCTCAGTGAGAGGGAGTGGGCTGTAAACCACCACGCGGGCCCAGTGCGGGTTGGTAGATGGTAGATGTCAAATGTCTTCGAATTTTTGCTTCTAGGACATGCCGGTTTCCTCACGATGTTTTCCTTCACCGTTTTGAGAGCAGTGGTGATGAAATAATTTACACAAAGTAAAGCGCCTTTCTAGGTTCGAACCTGCGACCTACAACTTGTAAGTCGCGGCTGACACCACTGGGCCACCACTGCTCTCCATGGATCGAAACTTACGCCGTAAAACCGCGAGGCGCTGCTAGTTTGTTTATAGCTTCTGCCCGCGACTTCGTCCGCGTAAAATTTCTTGTTCCACCGACCTACCCCGTCGCATCGCATCGCCCGCCCGTGCTATTACTTCGTTTTCGCGTTCTTTCTTACTTTTTTTCTTATCCTCGGCTTCTATGAGCCTGAGCGTGATGTTAAATAGACTACAGCCTTCCGCAAGAATTGAAGGCTAGACTATCACACCCGGCTGGTAGTTCCAGATATGAGCGCGTTCAAACAAACAAAAAAACAAACTAACTCTTCAGCTTTATTATTAACTAGCTTTTGCCCGCGGTTTCGCTCACATCACAATTCATCATACACGTGGCGGTATCTATTATCATAATAACGTTATTGTTGTTTTCCTCGGGAACAGCACTTTTTTTCGGGATTAAAGGTACCCTATGTCCGTTTCTGTACACCTGATAACGTACCGTACCTATATGCAACATTTCAGGATGATTGGTTCAATGGTTTAGGCGTGAAAAGGTAACAAACAAACAAACTTACTTTCGCATTTATAATAATTATAATAGTTAGGATACCTTTAGATTTATTTTGACGTAAAATAGCCAAGGCCTGTTAAATTAGGTAAAGACACGAAAACAGTCATAAGTTAAGTACAATAACAAAAAGTACATAAGTATACAACTAATCGACAGTCATACACTCATCTCATAATACTCCAAACATACTGACAAGATCTTCTTCCATTCATCCGCGAACACATCTCAGTCAGGCTTGGCGTCCAAGAGAGCGTTGAGCGCAGAGAGTTTGCGAGGGACAGGAGACTAGGTACACAATATGTATGTATACATACTCCTGTCCACTACAAGAGGGGCCCGCGGGTAAATAAAAACAGCCGCACAGGTCGATCGATCAGGTAAAGCTACGCTTTCCGCGGTTGGTCTATGGATGGGTGACCATCTTTACATACCGAGACCCCTCCGTGCCTCGGAAAGCACGTTAAGTTGTTGGTCCCGGCTGTCATTCGTGGATCTTTGACAGTCGTTACGAGTAGTCAGAAGCCCGAAAATCTGACAACCAGTCTTACCAAGGGGTATCGTATTACCCAGTAACTGGGTTGTGGAGGTCAGATAAGCAGTCGCTCCATGTAAAATACTGGTATTCAGCTGCATCCGGTTAGACTGGAAGCCGACCCCAACATAGTTGGGAAAAGGCTTGGCAGATGATGACTCCTTTCTGCTACAACTGGCAGTCTCCAGTCCAAAATACATAAAAAAGACACTACAACAAACCCAAAAAATGAACATTCAAGACTTTTCGAACAAAACAGCAACCAACACCAATTTACTATCAAAAGCCTTATCGAATCCAACAGCTTTGCCTTTCAGCTGCTGACGGCAAAATGATTTTTGCAGCATAAAATCTACTCGTAATGAATATTCATAGGAACGATGGACTATACTGTTGCCGTAATAGTGTTAACGTTCCATAGTAACTTCGTTAAAGGCAGTTGTGAACATAACTCTGGATTTACAGTCCAGGACTCCTAATATTATTGATTTTGGGTAACGAGTTTTGATAGCCAGAATGTGGTTTATGGGTTGGTAAATGTCGGTGTGTGTGCGCCTCAATGATTCTGTCCCTTCGTGGCTTTGAAGCAAACAGTCAAAGGCTAGCATAATCAGCCTATAACGTTCCCACTGCTGGGACACACGTCTCCTCTCTGTGAGAGGGAATGCACCGTAATCCACCACGCGGGCCCAGCGCGGGTTGATAGATGTTACATGTCTTCGAATTTTTGATCCAAGGACATGTCGGTTTCCTCACGATGTTTCCCTTCACCGTTTTTGAGGCTATGGTGATGAAATAAATTACACAAAGTGAAGCGCCTGCCTGGGTTCGAACCCACGACTTACAACCGTTATCACTGGGCCACCACTGCTTTCAAAGAAAAAGAAACAATTAATGTTGATGTCACCCTGCTGCCCCTATTCTCATTGTAACAGCATCCAAACCCATGCTCGTTACTTGTCGTAATGACAAAACAACACCAGCTATGAATTCATCAAAAATAATGAAACCTATATTTCCCTTTTTAACCGACTTCAAAAAAGGAGGTTTTGTATTCGATGCGTATGTATGTTTGTATCTCCGCGATTTTCTCAAAATCGAATGATGCAATTTTGATCATTCTTCCATTAATGTGACCTACATACTTTCAAGAAGGTTTTGGTATATAATACATTAGGTAACTTTTCTTATGTACGAAGTTATATATAAATGTACTGCATCTCCGGCATTCCGGCATTTCTATGAGAATTTTGATGATTCTTCTAGTCGGTGTCATCAAATTTATTCTTCAATGCACTAATGTTAATTGAATTTGTGTGGGGTAGGTACTTATATCTAAAAAGTGAAAAATTAAAACTTTTTTACAAAAAAACAACCGACTTAAAAAAACACTATAAAGTGATAAATAACTTTAATTTCGGAAGTCGGTGTCAAAAAACGAAAATGCGGAACCAGCGACACCGACTTCCGAAATTAAAGTTATTTATCACTTCATAGTGTTTTTTTTTTGAAGTCGTGTCCATGCATCGTCAACATTTTTACACAGCTAAATTCACACTGCAATACAATAAGTACCAACCTACGATGTAGTCAAAATCAGAACGGCCGAGCTCGCCCGATGCAACAGCCGAACTCCACCGAATTAAGTTTCTGACAAATTGAGTGTCTGTACGTCCGGAACTCCTGTATCCTCCTCGAATCAGTCAGGTAATTGGCTGGCGGTAAGGTTTCCACTTGGCTCCGGGATTGTACGTACTGAAGAATCAACTGGTAATCCGAAGCTGAACTTGTGGTGGAAGATTTTGATCGCAATATCGTGTTATTAGAGAGCGTGGGGGACGTGAATCAATTTCGAATATGTATGGCTTAGTATGGCTTCTCTTCCTTATTGCGTGGCTTTATGTTGGATGGAACGCTTGCTGGAAAAATACTAAGTCATTTTGAAACAGTTAAAGTTTCGTAGAAAAGCACGAACAGTTTTGAAAATCAAATAATTTACTAGACAGCAATTAATCTTTTCACCTCACTCAGTTTTCAGTAGTGCTATTCTGTAAAAATCTCACTGTGAAAACTTAGGTGAAGTGAGCTTAAAGTGAGCGGTCAATAGTGTCAATAATCCCTAGCGACAGGTGAAATGACAACTCACTTTAAGCTCATTTCACCTAAGTTTTCACGGTGAGATTATTACAGAATAATAATATTCCACAACTATCACACAACGCCATCTAGTCCCAAGCTAAGCAGAGCTTGTGTTATGGGTACTAGACAACTGATAAACATACTTATATATTTCTAAATACATACATATTATAGACTAGCTGACCCGTGCCCACTTCGTTGGGCGGTAAACATTTTAACTTGTGATGAAATTATGAGTGTGGTTCGGTCCTGCGATGTTCTCGCGCTTTGGCTAGCGAGCCTCTGCGAGCGCTCAGCGCTAGACTCCCTATCCATTGTTGCAGAGACATGCTGCCTTAAATCACTGAGACGCTGCGCAAGTTCAGCGCTAGATTCCCGAGCACGGGCCTGCGATGTTCTCACAGTTTGCCTAGCGAGCCGCTGCGAGTGCTCAGCGCTAGACTTCCTATCCCTTGTTGCAGAGACATGCTGCCTTAAATCACTGAGACGCTAGATTCCCCAGCGCGTGCTTGCGAAATATTTTCTCTATTCCTCGAGAGGCGCTGATGATTTTCAAGAGCAGACTCTTCCGTACGGCGTACTCGAGCTGCTCTTGTCTGGGATGTCTGACGGGAAAGTTGTGATTTCTTTTTAGGCATGATAAACAATCGCTGAAACTGTCCGATATCCCAAAAACAGAAATACCACAGCTTCGAACTCGAAGAATGAGAACGAAGTAGTATTTGTGTTTTAAGAAACCGAGCAACCAAAACAATTTTAAAGACCAACAACATCCAACCAACAGTAACTACTTAGTGCGTACAACTCACCTACCTAACGACGAAAGTTAAATAATAACTGGAGAGCGTCATTATGCACAACGCCATCTATGGGTAAATGGATAAAACGTCCGTACAAAGCATGTTCTAATGCGGTTCGTGAATGGACGGCGGCATTTTCCGATTTAGTAATTTTATATTATCTTCGAAACTATTTAACCAATTGACATACTGTTTTGGGCAAATCGCATCTCTACGATGTTCTTGTGATCATAATAATATTTTTTTCGATAAGGTTTAATATATTGTTGTTTAAAAAATCGTCCAAAGGTAAGTACGTCGAAAAATACTTTTTTTAACACATAAAAGCTACTATATCTGCTAAAATATAAAAGATAGAAATATGGTGTCGCGGACTTTTTTGTAGAACTATTCAAAGCGGACCAGGTTGCCATACATTGTTTTCAATTATATACAACTGTTAAGGCAGCGCATGCAAATAACTCTGTTGTAAGAGCAATTTTTTTCCGCCTGGCTAGACAAAAATTGAGATAGTTCAGCTAATATGCATGATATCTTTATAATTTATAGCCTATAGCACTCCCGAATAATGTAGCTTTCTACCAGTGAAACAATTTTTAAAATTGGTTCATTACTTCCGGAGATTACCCCCTACATACAAACTTACAAACTTACAAACAATTTTACCTCTTTATAATATTAGTATAGATAAATTACAACCGGCAGAATAAATCGGCAGTTGTCAAATGCTGGAAACCACGAATCCTAAAATCATTAATAAACAGTTCATGCCCATTTAATTGCATTGTATTAAACTTTTCACCGTTACCAAATTCCGTCCTTTGAAGACCACCAATACCAAGGACCCACTATGTCCCCAAAAAAAATTAAACCTAAAAGGAGTGAGAAAGGGCGAACCATTTTCACGCCCAAAGTTGTCGGCATCACCGCCATTAGGCATGCTGCACACGCGCCACAAATGACCGTACCAACGGTAACGGTAGATGGCGGTGCGACCAATTAACTTGCCGCGTTGTAAAAACGTGTGTAGACTGCCTTATCGAACATTCTATTCAATGATAGGTAATATCAGACCTGCTGGTTTTAATGGTAATTTCTGATGGAGATATTGGTAAGGATGGAGGAATTAAATGGCAATTTATTTCTGCAAGGACAGAAATGTGTGAAATTATGTCGTCCCTTATAACTTACCTATTTGCATCTTTCGCCAGCGAAGAAAAAGCTGTTTTAACAAATCCTACTTACTAAGTACTAATATTATAAATGTAAAAGTTTGTAAGTATGTTTGTTACTCAGTCACGCAAAAACGACGGAACGGATGTGGATGAAATTTAGCACACAGATCGTTCATAACCTGGATTACATATAACGATACTTTTTATCTCGGTAGTACGTTCTCGTGAGATAAACTCCGAACACGACGCGGGCGAAGCCGCGGGGAAAAGTTCATCACCATCATCAATAGCCCGACTTCACCCACTGCTGGGAATACTCTCTCTTTTCTTGTCCCAATCCCCACGCCCCTGTGCCAGCCACATCCAGCACCCTAATTGCGTAACACATTATCAATCGGAATCTGAATCATTTTGAAGCAAATTGCTAATTCATTGCTTCATAAGTTCGAAAAATTTGTCTGTTCAACACGTAAATAACGCAATGAATGTTGTTGAACTGTCAAAATGAAGCCGATTCCGATTGATAATGCATTACGCAATTGCCCCGCAGGGTTTGCCCACGATGGCAACAATGTTGTCCGCCCATCTCACCGCCGAACGACCGACATCTCGTCTTCAAAAACAAAAAGCTAAATCTAGTTTCTAAGCAAAGCTAATCTAAAGTATCCCGATTCCCGTCTGAAGCTGGGCTGGCGACTTTAGTTTAGCTATTCAAAAACGTTCGGTATGCTTCCGTGCTGAATTGAACATCAATCAATGCTATCAAAAGAGTCCCCCTAAAGGCTGTTCACAAATCCAGAATCCAATTTTGACACTTTAAATCAAATAAATGACTGCCATTTTTCCGACAGCTAAGTTTCTGTCGGGGCGAGGCAAATTAGTAATGAAAAATGTGTCATTTTCGATTCGACAACTTGTCGAGTGGTTGTGAATAGTTGAAATGCGTCATGTTCGTAAACGGGCGCCGTCAGTTGGGGCTGGTCATCACTCGGCTGCCTCGGCTTATTTTTATTTTTAATTATTTTATTTTTGGATTGTTGTTTTTTTTATTATTTAATATTTGCTGTACTCTGGACGCTTTTAACGCATACGTCTTTTTTTACATCGTTCTCACATATTATTATAAATTCAACATTAATGATGTAACTAATATTTTTGTAAAAATATAATTTAAAAGAGTGTCCATGGAGTTTCTTGCCCGTTCTTCTCCATAGGTACCTACGCTTTGGAATGGGCAACTAGCTTCATTTTATTTTTGACTGACCGACTTCTTGACAATTCAAAAGTGCCTGTAAATGGTTTAATTGAAATAAATGCTTTGAGTTTGAGTTTGAGTTTGAATGTTCATCATATCGTTAATGGATTGATTGTAATGCCAATTTTCGGATGTTTTGCAAAACCCAGGACTGCCAAACGGTCTTGTAAAAAAACTATAAATCATAACTACCCTAATTGTGTTCACATCTACCTCTAACACCTATTTAATGACGAATGACCCCACAGGCTCCCCGAAATTGTATCGCCATTTATTTCCCTCCAATGCACTCATTTTCGCGAAGCCAGGCTTATCGAAATCAATTCACTCCGTAACGCCCCGTCAATTTAACTTCGATTAAGCCGTGGGACACACTGAAGTAAAAAAGAACTATCTGGAGTCGTTTCTTTATAGTGGTTTCTTAGCTTATTGTGGAAGTTCACACAAGTTGGACAGTTTTCCGAATGCTTATTGTAATCGATACGCGGTTGTGTATCCGGGTTTATTGTGTGGCTATCGTCTTTTTTTTAGTTTTGAGCTTGGGAAGGCAATTGTGCAGTTGGGGGTAAAGTTTTTCATGAACTGTTTGAAGTTGAGAATAGCTGGGACATGCCGTTGTGAGTAACTGGGGAGGATATAAATGTAAGGTTTGAGATAACTTTATTCTTATAAGAATACAATAATTCACTTGCATGGGACTATTAAACTATAACATAATAATTCAATATTATTGTCCGTTTTATAAAAATACACATTTGTACATAATTTTGTGGGTAGATAAAAAAAAAACTCAATGTTCGCTTGATACACGGGCTCAAACATCAAATACAAGCAAAAGTTAACAAGTTTCCGTTCAAATGTGAATACTAAAACAATTTCTCAGTCGTTTGACATTCGGATTGGGTTGATTAGATTGCAAACCGATCACAGTAATCATATTCAGATAAGACGGATGATTTTTTGAGAGTCCTTGAATCTTTACTCCCTTTATCTAAGTATCCACCTCCATCATCCTTCTCGTAGTGTTAAGATAACTCTTACTGTCTACTATTTAAGGCGCTGTCTAATCGTAGGACACCGTAAAACGCCCAGTTTTTGTCGCACAGTCAGCCATAATGGTACAGACGCCAGCACATCAAGCTACCCGAAACTGTCAAATTTTCCCAATCAACTTTAAACCTTATGCCTTAGCAATAAAGTTGAAAATCTATTAAAGAAATTTGACAGATTGTAGTAGCTTGATGTGCTGGCGTCTGTACATTTTACAAGTCAGAAAAAAATTGAGTATATTGTCAAATGTTCAAAGAAAAGACTTGTTAGAAAATGTTTCATAAAAATTAAATAGTAAGTATCATAATCGTCGTTTCGTGAATCGTGTTAGTCGCAAAATTCTCAAAATTTTGAGCATAAACTATCAGGTTCCATGTAATGATAATAAAGGGAATTCAATCATCTGAAGAAATACCTAAAAATTATTCCACAGAGCCGTGTATTTATTTTTTAAATTAAATTTAAACTGCAAAATTACGTTTATTTTGGTGGTCATTCGATTCAACTAACATCAAACGCATCGGCATTTTGAACCTTATTTGTTGCCGCGATGCGCTATTGTCGTTTACCTAAAAATTAATGACCCAAAACTACTGTTTCAAGGGTAAGGGGCGTAAGGGTCCATATATCCCTGAATTAAATCCAGATCACAGCATCTGATTACGAGAACCAAATAACAAACGAGATTCGTCGACACTTACATATTGTGGTTTATTTAGGACCTTTCCGCTGGTAATGTCCGAAACGCAGCCACATAATAAAGTTGTATAGAAGGTCCAGTTTATGCAAATAAAACATGTGTAGAGAGCATTGGGTGTGTAACGATCCGGGTGGACAGGAAACGCGCTAAGTATGGGGACAGAGAATACTTTGTGCTGCCGTGAGTCACAAACCGGACTGTCAAAAAATGGGGTATTGAGGAAAATTACACAATAACAGTGACTTACGGCCAGTTTCTTCATCAAGAACTTTTACTGTCTGACTTTTACGTTTACTCGACCTTTACTTATACTATGGCACATGTGTTTCTTCATTCAAGTAACAGCTAAAATAGTGAAGAAACAAATTTAACCGTTACTTTGACTTTTGTGACGTTACTTTGGCTGTTATTATTGATTAAGAAACTGGCCGTTAGTCGTGTGTGTTACTCGACAATCGATCTTCGTTCAAGCTTGCCGAGATCGGTCGGTGGATGGGTGACCATCCATTACACACCGAGACCAACTGCTAAACGTGTTTTTCGAAGTACGGAGTCTACGGAGGGGGTACCTCGAAAAACACGTTTAACCGTTGGTCCCGGCTGTCATTCATAGACCTTTTACAGTCGTCAGAAGCTCGAAAGTCTGGCAACCAGTCTTACTAAGGTGTATCGTGTTACCCAGTAACTGGGTTGTGGATGGAGCGACTGCTCTATGTAAAATACTGGTATTCAGCTGCTTTCGGTTAGACTCGAATCCGACCCCAACAAAGATGGGAAAAGGCTAGGTAGATGATGATGGTCGTGTGTGTTAATGTAGCGTTGGAGCCTTTTTAGTTAGTATATTCTATGGTTAATTTTTAACCCCTCAAGCGTCAAGTGTACACTAAGTGTACATAAGAGAAAGTGCTCGACACGTCAACGGTACACCAAGTGTTCACAACAGTTTCATTGTTCTATTTTCATTGTCATTTTTAAAACAATGACTTTACTGTGCTCCTTCAACTACTCCGACGCGTCGGGTGTCATGACAGGTAGGCGGGCAAACGTGTGAGAGGTTAATTAATAATAAAATAAATAACAGGTTCTACAGGAATCTTTTATCGTATTTGGAGGCCGAGCCTGACCAACGTTTCGACAATGGTATTTTATGGATTTGTCCAGTATTTTCTGTGGAAGAAACAGGAATTAAACCACGTTTTTTTTTGGCGAATAAACCTTCTGCACTATTACAGATTTAGTATGAAAGTCTGAAAGTAAGGTAAGTATTTTTCGCGCGTCTTGATTAAGGCAGTATTCACACGTAATCCGAAGTAAGTGCTGGTTTTTTCCGTAAGATAATAGAGCGTCTAATAGTACTTCTGTAAGCTGTTATGTGTTCGGGGAAAATAAAATTAATGGCGTCAAAAGATAAATGGACGTACTTTTTTCTCATTTAAGTATCCTTATTTTGGTAGGTCTCGAAGAAATCTGGTTTGGCGAAATGAGCTGAAAGAAAAACTAATGTCTTAATAAAAGATAATACACAGGGTGGCAGGGACATTAACGCGCAACCCCGTTATCATGTATCCAGCGGTGCTATTCTGTAAAAATCTCACCGTGAAAACTTAGGTGAAGTGAGCTTCAAGTGAGCTGTCATTCCACGTGATGCTAGGGAGTGACACTATTGAAAGCTCACTTCACATAAGTTTTCACGGTGAGATTTTTACAGAATAGGTCTGCAGTACATGATTCTGAAAATAACCGACGTTATTCGAAATAACCTGAAATCGTGAAAAAAAAATAGTTGTTCCCTACATTTATGTTCGTATAACTCGTCAAAATGTAGGGAACAGCTGAATTTTTTTTCGCGATTTCGTGTTCGGTCCCATAGTAAATGATGAGTACAATGACCCCTTAAGAGGATAACGGTGATTAAAATTTCAACCTGTACAATAGTTTAAAAACATACTTTAGTTTTTGCTGTTATTTACATTCATTGAGTAAGGACTGACCTACTTGCTGTTCTATTCAGGTTCAAAGATCATCTAAAAAGACAATAAACTAAAGAATGCATTTGTTAAGTAAGAAGCCATGAACTTCATCCATAAACAGCCAAGAAGAACGATTAAGAAATTACTACCCTAAGCACATCCTACCCCAATAAATCCTTTAAAACAGTACCTCCACCACTTACAACAAAATCACAGATTACAGGTACGAACCTACTTCTCCTCGAGAAAGGCATTAAGATAAAATCCACGCACACTCGGGTCTTAGACGGAGATAACAAAAATTACGTGAAACCCAACGGTACTGCCGAATTAGGGATTTTACGAATCTTGCACACTTACTGCGAAGGTTTTTTCAGGATTATCACACGTTTTTTAAGTAGGTGAAATAAATTGGTGGAGTTTTTTATGTGTTACAATATTGTAACACATAAAAAACTCCACCAATTTTATTTATTCTTCCTTGCGGTGATAGCCGATTTTCCAGAAGATCAGCTCACAGCATTTTTCTTTATTACGCTATAGAAACCTAGCCCCTCTAAACAAGTAGTAATATCATGTAACCCTCCATACCATACCATCATACCAATATCATGCCTCCATATCTAGCAGTTAAAAATACCCTTCTCCATCCTTTTCTTAAGAATAGGACCGACCCTTCCAAATACAATAGATTTAGGCACCTCGAAGCCCTTGTTATTGTCGTAGTACATAACAAATGTTGCCCTTACAGTCCTGTATACCTACTTGAGTTCAAGGAATCCGACAGTACAATGGTTCAAGGTTGCTTCAAAGACGGGCCTAACTCGAATGCGAGAAGTTATTCACGTTACGTGAATCGAAACGGTTTTTGAATTGGAAATACTCGTATTGCACATACGTAGTATTTATTTAGTTTGAAGACTTTTCATCTTTGGGTGATACTTATTGTGCTGGTCGCATAAGTTTAAACCAAAAATCCTATAGGATTCGCAACAAGGTGATCCAGCAGAGAACCAAAGTTCACATGATAAGCAAGCTGAAGTGGCGATGGGCCGGCCATATTAGCGGAAGAACCGATGACCGTTGGGGTAGACGTGTTCTTGAGTGGAGACCGCGAATGGGCAAACGTAAGGCAGGATGCCCTCAGGCTAGGTGGAGCGACGATCTTCGCAGGATGGCTGGTAGCAGCTGGATGAGATTTGCCGAAAATCGTGTTGAATGGCGTACAATAGGAGCGGCCTATGTCCAGCGGTGGACTGCTGTAGGCTGATGATGATAATGTTATAGGATAGTTGTATTTTTAACCCCCGACGCAAAAACGACGGGGTGTTATAAGTTTGACGTGTCTGTGTGTGTGTGTGTGTGTTTGTGTGTGTGTGTGTGTGTGTGTGTCTGTCTGTGGCATCGTAGCTCCTAAACGGATGAACCGATTTTGATTTTGTTTTTTTTTGTTTGAATGATGAATTAGTCGGGAGTGTTCTTAGCTATGTTTGATGAAAATCGATCCAAGATGGCCGCTGCCACAAAATGGCGGATGACATATTTTTTCACAACTCCCTCAATATGGGTATCAAATGAAAGGGCTTGACTAGTAGAATACCATACACTATGATAAATTTCAAATCCAAGATGGCCGCCACCAGAAAATGGCGAATTACATTTTTTTTCACAACTTCCTCAATATGGGTATCAAATGAAAGGGCTTGACTAGTAGAATACTATACAATATTACAAATTTCAAATCCAAGATGGCCGCCACCACAAAATGGCGAATAACACTTTTTTTTCACAACTCCTTTAATATGGGTATCAAATGAAAGGGCTTGACAAGTAGAATAATGTACACTATATTGAAAGGGAATGAGGAATATTAACTAACGAAATGAAAACTAAAAACTTGAAAATTATTTTTTTAATCTAATCAATGCCCTAGCTAGATTGATGAGGAAAGTGGAGTGATGACTGGTACCAAGGGCCTAACGAATTATTTAGCTTTTAATACATTATTTACTACATTATTATAACCTTTATTTTTTCAATAAAACTGTTTAAAAAAATATAATTAAGACAAAGTATTTGGACTAGTATTATTATCCAGGGAGAAAACAGAGGAATACGTTAATATGGAATGAACGCCAACGACCACGAGTAGGTACCTAACTAGCTTCACTGTGGTAAAAATACGTACAGCTTCGCAGATTTCGGCGAGTCACGTGTCGATAGTATAGCATGTTTACTAGTAATATAATATTATAAAGTTTAAAAAGCAAGAAATAAAAGTTAAATTAAAAATTTAAAAAACCCCCGACTCAAACAAAAACCTCTAAAAACTAAAAAATAATATATATTGGCCCTTTAAGTTTAATATAAGTTGCAGGAAATATTTTGATCCAAGCGTCCTCACGTCGGGGGACGGCTAATGAAAACGCCAAACAGATGAGGCTTAAACCCAGCAAAAATGAATGCACGCTATTGTAGAAAACATAGAAGCTGCTGTTAACTTCCAATTTTCATTAGCCGTCCCCCGACGTGAGGACGCTTGGATCAAAATATTTCCTGCAACTTATATTAAACTTAAAGAGCCAATATATATTATTTTTTAGTTTTTAGAGGTTTTTGTTTGAGTCGGGGGTTTTTTAAATTTTTAATTTAACTTTTTAATTAAAAACCGATCGAATATACGTTGAATTCACAGGACCACAGTAACATTATAGGATGCCAGCTTATTCTATTGTTAAATGTTATGATGTAATACTTACCTGAGCCTAAATTGCCATTTTCCATGAATTTGGTTGGACAAAAATACTACCCTCGAATCCTCGATCATAGATCATAGTAAACAAATAATTAGAATCAGGGTTCGTAAAAAGCCGATATTTATGATAAATATCAAAATATTCGATATTTGCTATCCGATATATATCGGATATACAGGGTCCCATTAAAATAGATGGACAAATTTTAACACAGCGCTCAGGATATCCAAGCAAAAAAAAAACACTGATTAAAGTGATTTTATTTAGACCTAAAATAATAAATTGCATATTAGTGTATTTTCGTTAGCTGATTATTTTTCTTGTAAGTATCTAAACGTTTTTCTTATATATTCTTTTACAATCGTCCTTATTTTGGTGGTCTGAATGATTTCTAAAAGTTTGTCCATGTATTTTAATGGGACCTTATATATGATGATAAATATAATTATATCCGCTGATATATTAGCAGACCTTGATTAGAATCAACCACATCGAATCGCATCAGCACCGCGCTGAACTTTTATGAGCTCACGATAAAATATCAGAATAACGTTTCAACATCGCTCAATACAAAACTGAACCCGATGCTGAAGTTGAAAATAACGCTGGAAATCCTTGAGTTACTGAAGCAGTTCCCCAGAACCCCGAAACGAACAGTGTTAATGTACCAAGATGTCTACAAAACCTAATAAATTATCCAACAGCGGACTAGGTAGTGATTCTTTGAACACAGCTCCATAATCCTTGCCGAAACTCTGCAGGCCATTCAGGCCATTACGTCCTTAGTTTAAGGGTCAGAACAGCGTGGTACGTGTGGTAATTGTCGTTGACCGTACACCGAACTCCACTGTAGTTAATGTTGCGTAAGGACGATTGAATTTAATTACTTTTGGGTGTCGGATACGGAATTACGTAACGGAGGGTCACAAAAGAACAAAGACAGAAGGTCGTCTCCATACAACGAGTGTAAGTAGTCTCACGCGCAAATAGTCGTGTACGTACGGACGTGTCAAACAAATGCTAGTCGCGAGTGCGCTCGCTCTCGCTGTAGGTGAAGCGTATATCTACAATTTATTCAAATCCTTGTTTTCAATTGATGTTACTTTCTCTTAAACAAACATCTACTTTGTGCCAGTGCTAAAAGTAAAATTCTGTATTACTACAACTATGAAAAGTCATAAAATGTTTGCAATTTTAGCGCTAACTGAACTTTATGTGTAGGTATTAAAATTTGTTTTTCCGTAAACATATATTTGTTTACATGTTTGGAAATTAAACGAACACAGTATATGTGCGTGCGATTTCGTTCATCATCATCATCATAACATCGGAGAGCAGTGGTCGCCCAGTGGTAACGGCCCTGACTTACTAGTTGTAGGTCGTGGGTTTGAACCCAGGCGCTTAACTTTGTGTAAGTAATTTCGTCACCACTGCTCTGAAAACGGTGAACGAAAACATCTTGAGGAAACCGTCATGCCCTAGAACCAACAATTCGAAGACATGTGACATCTACCAATCCGCACTGGGCCCGCGTGGTAGATTACAGCCCTCTCCTTCTCGAAGAAAGGAGGCCTGTGTCCTAGCAGTGGGAACAGTATAGGCTGATTATGCATCATAACATAACGCTTGTTTTCCCCAAAGGGTTCGGCAAAAGTGTATCTATCGCTAATCCACATCGAAGGGTCGCTTTTCGAAGTTATGAAGGATTATGTCTATCTAGGGCAAGTCATCCAGCTCGGTAGACACAACTTTGAGAAAAAAGCCGACAAAATTATCCAGTTGGGTTGGGCTGCATTTGGAAAACTTCGTCAAGTGTTCTCGTCGCCTATCTCGCAGTATTTGAAGACTAAGGTCTTCAACCAATGCGTCCTGCCCGTTATGACATACGGCGCCGAAACGTGGACACTGACGGTCGGGCTGGTCCAAAAATTCAAGGTCGCTCAGCGCGCTATGGAGTGAGCTATGCTAGGAGTCTCTTTGAAGGATAAAATCAGGAATCAAATTATCCGGAAAAGAACCGGAGTCACCGACGTAGCTTGCAGAGTAAGCAAACTGAAGTGGCAGTGGGCTGGCCATGTCTGTCGAAGGACCGATGGCCGGTGGAGCAGACGAGTCCTGGAGTGGAGACCGCGTATCAGCAAGTGTAGGGACGTCCCCCAGCTAGATGGACGGACGACCTAAAGAAGGTGGCTGGGGTAGACTGGATGCGGAAGGCGGAGGACTCGGTGTTGTGGCTCAGTCTGGGAGAGGCCTAAGTCCAGCAGTGTAGGCTGAGTTGATTGATTGTATCTATTGCACACCCACATATCATCAGTTAAGTCCAGTATTTAAGTCCCATGTATTAGGGTGCGAGCCTATTTGGAACCTGCCTTCTGTAACTTCCTATTTTGTGGTGGGGCTGTCAATTATGTGTTTTAATTATTTGTGCAGCTGGGTCGATTGGAGTCTGTATGGTAGTTTAAATAGGCATGGGCAGGGTGTCGAACCTTTGGAACGGGAAGAGAATTCAGTTTTAACTGTTATGGTTTTAAAACTATTTTGGGTTCCCCATTTTCTGGTTGTTACTCCAAAATTACCCTTTAAAAGTCAATTTCTGACTTAATTCGTTGAAATACATTATTTTGTACTTATAAGGATAGGCTTATGCATATTTGCGTATATTTTGAAATTAGTATCATTGTATCAAAGTGATTCCTCAAATTTTTCATCTCTTGAGTGTCTTCAAATCGAGCTTATCTCGAAATTCGAAATTCAACTCATCGATAACGCCTTGTAGACCACGCAATCCTGAAAAACAAGATATCATCACTCAAGACTCTTCTTATTTATGTTGTGACAATAGAAAAGTAAATAGACAGAACAGAAAAATAAGTGCAAAGGTGATGCTTATTTCATAAGAAATCTTACTTTGTCTTTTCTCATAACAACTTCAAAGATCACACAAAACAACCCTTTTTTATACAGACTAATCAAAAGCGCAGACAGTCCTATTGATACCAAAGTTCTTTCAAACATACTTGCCATGCAAAGAAAACATTGCATGAATCTCTTATAAAAGGAATCTTATGTAGAAGTTGGTTTCTTATGAAAATGCAGTCGTGTCTACGAGTCCACGAGAAAGTTAGTCGTTCGGCACTCTTTGGTGTTGTTATTCAGAAGTACAAGTCGGTTCTTTGAATTTTAAAATGTTGTAGATAAGAAAAGTTGTGGGTAAATCTTTTTGTCCTTGTGTAGCGTAGGTAAGGGGTTCTGACACCGAGTGATGGAGTGTAAGAATCTGTTTTTTTTTGGCAATGTTTTATTCTAATTAGAAAACTATTCGTCAAATGATCGCCTACTAGAAGCCGTTTGCATGTAAGTGCTCAACGGTTTTCGACGATTATATTTAGTGTCGTTTCGAATGTGTTTTTCTAATGAACATTCGCTGGCTCTTACGAGATTTATCAGTAAATCATCAGCATCTGCCTAGCCTTTTCCCAACAATGTTGGGGTCGGCTTCCAGTCTAACCGGATGCAGCTGAATACCAGTATTTTACATGGAGCAAAAAATCATCAGTAAATGTGTCTTGAAATAAATGAAACGTTTCTAGTTTTTTTATGAGTAGTATTATTTAAATAGTAGGTACCTACAGTCAATCTGCTTAGTCTTTTCCCAACTATGTTGGGGTTAGCTTCCGGTCTAACCGGATGCAGCTGAATACTAATATTTTACATGGAGCGACTGCGTATCTGACCTCCACACCCCAGTTACTGGATAATATGAAAACAAAATAGTACCTACAGTATCGTTTCGTTTTTAATTTAGCTGCCTCAGTTTGGAAACAAACATTGATTGATTGATTGCTGCCGACTGTAGGGATGCCAATAAATGAAATATTTCTAAACAATATAGGCCAAGAATTTACGTTCAGCTCTAAGAATGCCGTCCCAATTCTAAATATTTTATAGAATTTAACAGAATAATGTAGCAAGGAATTATTTCAGTAACGTCTTCGTTCTCCAGAATTCGTAACGTTTCAGCCTAAATGCCAAACAAAAAAATTAAAATTATTTTCAAGTTCCACAAATTTTTAGACATTTTAATGGGTTTCTTGAATTAATTAATTAGATCTGCCCCTAGATAAAAGAAATATCAGACGTGAGAAAACAATGAAACTTTGTTGAAAAACGTTATCATCTTGTTCAGCTTTTTATCAAAATTCGGATTAGCACAAATTTTTGATGTAGAGAAATAATCATGGCGATGCTGCCAGCCTTTTGGGCACTTTTCCTGTTGACAGCGATACGGACGAATTTTTCGATGGTCTATGGTTATTTCCCTTCTTTTTTATATACATTTATAAATACTATTAATACGATGTTGCTGAAGTCTGTTAGCTGTTATGTAAATATCTTGTTTGAAAATAAATAAAATATTTTGTGCAGCAAGTAGGTAAATTGCTTTTAAACCCTAGTTCGTGATTTACATTACAACCACAACACGGTGCTCTCAAAACGATGAACGAAAACATCATGAAGAAATCGATATGTCCTAGAACCAAAAATTCAAATGTATATGAACCAAAAAGACGTGACATCTACCAACCCGCATTGGGCCCACGTGATAGATAACGGCTCACTCCCTCTCGAAGAGAGGAGGCCTGTGTCCTGTGGGAACATTATAATTATGCTGACTATGCACAGCATAGTTATGACTAGACTAACAGCAAAACTAAAAAATCGCAACTGAAAACTACAAACCGATTTCAATTGCGTCTTAATAAATCGAGCGGTTGGTTGTATTGGACAGGGCGACCGCGGTGTTACGATGTATTGTAATCGATTCTGCTGCTCGATTCCGCTGAATCGAGGCGGTTTCACTGTGGACTGCAGTGTGCCCAACACGAAATTGATTCGGGAACGAACAGTGAAATTCCGAATTATTGTTGTTGCTGGATTTCGGACGGTATCTATGGAAGAGTAAAGTTTTTTTTTTTTGTTATAAATGTAACATTGCGCCTGCAATCGTCGATAGGTTAAGCAAAGGTGTACTTACCTATGGTATACTTTAGTAGTATACTCGTACAGTCTACACCATAGGTTGTCAACGTAGGCGATAACGCCCCCTCGTTGGCGTTTGAAACTTTCAGGGGGGCAGTATCAGGCCCAGAGAAAAGTATAATCCTATGTTACAACTATATAGGATGACTGGTAATTAGTGACCGATACCTAAACACGTGATTGTACTCATGATAACAAATAATTTTTACTATGGGACCAAACCTGAAATCGCAAAAAAAAATCTGCTGTTCAATACATTTTGACCAGTTAGGCGAACATAAACGACTAAACAGCAGATTTTTTTTCGCAATTTCAGGTTTGGTCCCGCTACACGTTTAAATATAATCATGGCAATAGCTGTTTCAGATTCGCAACAGATGGTAAGTAAGCTTTATTCCTAGTAATTCCACCAGAAAAAATTATATTGTTAAAGTGGGCGGTGGGAAAAATAAATTTGAGAAGTTATGGTTAAGTCCCATGTAATAGGGGGCGATTCTATCTTTGTTAGGTTATAATCTGTGTTTTAACAATAAAATATTTAGCAACGCTTAAAATAATAAAACGAGAATACCCGCCCATATCCCCGCTGTTTAAATAACAATGTCAATCTGTGAAATAATTTAATTTGGAAATTATATTTGCCGAGCTCGTAGCGCCATAATAGCTTTTATTATGAAAAGCTGTTCGAGTAAATTAACAGATTTATTTTGTGGGAAGTCTTTGGCACTGTTGGTTTAAGAGTTTATTGACGCTTCTGGATATACTGTTTTATTATAACAGAAGCAGTAAGTACTCTCAAGCAGTAAGTATTCTCAAGATTCGAAGAGGACATCGATTCTTATAAAAAACGGTCATGCAGGTTTTATCCTAACTATGATAAGGCGTAATATACAAATTTTCGTATCGAATCTAATGAACTAGCGTGTCGTACTTTAAAGTGCGCTGTTGTATTTTTAATTTTCGGTGATTTGATGGAGATGGATTAAGATGTGTGTTTATTTTGTTTATCTTTTTTTTTATTCAACAAAGCCCAACTATTGAGGCATTCCCTTAGGAGTCACCTAGTGTTAGTGAAAATAAGGACCAGTTAAAATATTATGTAGAACGGAACATTCCAGAATCGATCTTAATATTAACCCACCTCAGACTGCAAGCCAATCTAAACCGTTCACATAAACACCAACCAACCGACAGACGATCAAAAGCGTACCTAAGGAACTTTATTAATCTTTTACGAGACACCAGTTTTAACGTTAAAACGTAACTGGCATGAAAACTACCAGCAGCACTAAACAATCTCGCAATAGTTTTTGACCATTTACGACAAAACTTGGGCGTCGTAAAAATGTTGTCTGCTCGGAGTTGGGACTATGAAGTTTATTGATAGCCCTTCGGTGAAGGCTTTTGTCGATTTGGAGACAAACAAGAGAAACTAGATAATGAATGAGATGTGTACGTCAATTTGTGGTTTGGCCTAAAGCTTCACGAAATTGCTGACAATGTCGCAAGAATGTTAACGCTGAGTTCAGTCGGACACGACATAGATGTAAAAAGATATAGGACAGTTGCCAGAGATGGACTCGTTGCTTCTTGGAATAAATCTACCGGGAATCTTGCGATAGGCCCTCGAAACCCTGGCTAAATTTAATAATAACATTTGGGGACATCTCTTGATGAGACTGGTTGTCAGTCTTTTGGGCTTCCGAATACCCGTAACGACTAACAGTCGTTTCGTTACTTTTTAAATATTTTCGTCCGGAAAATATAAGAACGTATGCGCTTAGAGACGATTTTGTATGAAATGCGTGCATTCAGGGTCTCCGAATCTGAATTCCTGACCAGGAGGGAGGTTATACGTAGATCTTTGACAGTACGGGTAAGGGATATCGTGTTACTTAGTAAATGGGTTGTGGAGGTCGGATAGGCAGTCGGTCTATGTTGTAAAATACTATTATTCAGCTGCATCGGGTTAGCCAACCCAAACATAGTCGGGAAAAGGCTAGGCTGATTAATATTTCTTGATGATTGCATAGGCTAAGCTTAGATCTAAAAGTATTTTTGAAACGACGTGGCTCATTAAGCAATATGAAGTCTTGAGTGATAACACAATTTTGCTTATAACTAAGTAATTACATATCTCTCTATCGATCAATAGTACCTAACTCTACTCATTTTTGGAACAGCATTTGCATACAAACATTGTAACTGCTTCTAAAAAGCCACATCCTCGGTTATCTCTGCTGGTATTAGGGAACCAGTAATGGGATCCAATTTACTTGCGTCACGTTCGGTTCCTAATCGAAGGACGATGCTTTATAACAATACGTGATCTGAATATGTAAAGGCAGATTGATTTCAGGACAATGAGGTTCTATTCCTATCGGTTTTCGTACTGATTGGGTACATTACTGACAAATGTTTTCTTTATACCAATGTATCAACTTTCACTAATGAGACACAATTACTTTTTTATTGTTACCGATCTCAAGGAGATTTTTTGACAGTTAAAGGGACCAAACAAAAGATGAATGATTAACATGAATCAACCAACAATCATGATTGATGATGATGAATTATCATGGTGATGATGATGGATTGTGTGAGGAATGATATGAATGAAAAGGGAGTGAATGATGGTGTGACGGTTGACAGGGAGAATGGAAGAAGGAAACATGTTGCGCCGACCCCAAGGAACATGGGACCAGGGCAGGACGATGATGATCATGATACCAATGCATATAAAAGGTCGGATTGACTGCTGAACTCACGTATAAATATTGTAGACTAATGAAATATTTTCTTTGTTTCAGGTATGTTTTCAACTAACGCTGTACTGTATTCAGAAAACCTTGTTTTATTATTTATTGTTTTATTGCATTGAAGAAGAACCTTTGAGGTAAGTAGCATTATTAAAAAAGCAGTAATCAAGCAAACAATGATTTTCTAACAAGGTATCTCAAATAATTTTAATAAAAATACTTACTAGCGAACACAATAATAAAATCATATAGAACAATATCATATAATAATATCCATAGTACCTACATATCCACTATTAACCCTAGAGGGACATTGATTCGATTTTACAGACGGTCCTGAACACAATACCTTCCTTATCAGTCCGCTGGTCGGTTACAATGGTTGTAATACTTATGATAATCGATAGGAGAGAATATAGACATTCTCTTAGTATCTTACATATGTATGTCGAATCCAGGTACACTGGATTGTGATCAGACATACTTAGTTTCAGATATACAGTCGTGGGCGCAAATTGGGATACGGGTAAACGAGAGAAATAGCTCCTTTAACTTCTACACAGTTTACTCTGTAACAAACAGAGTCAATTACTAACACTACTGTACTAATTAATACTGGAATCACTGAGCAGTTCCTAGGTCAGTATGTGTCGCGACCACGTCTAAACGATCACTGTCGCTCCATGGTCCGTAAAGACCGTAACTCCTTATCGGACACCATACTCAATCTTAGAGTCCGCACAACGCTAAACAAAGGCGCCTGTGCATACTCATGAAAGATCCGACATGTATTATATATGACTTTCCAACTAAGTAAATCATCGATTTTAACAATTTTAATGGGGAATCGAATCTCACTTTATGTCATCAATCGGCTGACCTATTCCGTGAACCTCTCACCGTGAAAACTTAGATGAAGTGAGCCGTCGATAATGTAAATCCCTAGCATCAGACGGAATGACAGCCGACTTCACCTAAGATTTAATGATGAGATTTTTACAGCTTTGATAGCAGTAGTTTAGTACTTACCTGAAGATGGACACTGATAAACACCTTTTTTTGTGTGTTAGTCTATACTGTTACACTGCTGGGCAAACGCCTCCCCAAATCCTCATCATCATCTGCCTAGCCTTTTTCCAACTATGTTGGGGTCGGCTTCCAGTCTAACCGGATGCAGCTGCATACCAGTATTTTACATGGAGCGACTGCCTATCTGCACAACCCAATTACTGGGTAATGTGATACCCCTTGGGAAGACTGATTGCCATACTTTCGGGCTTCTGTCGCCCCGTAACGACTGTCAAAGATCGGATTGACAGCCGGGACCAACGGCTTAACCTACTTTCTGAAGCACGGAGGGTTCTCGGTATATAAAGATGGTCACCCATCCACGGACAGACCGCGGTAAACGTAGCTTAACCTGATCGATCGACCCGTGCGGCTGTTATTACTTAGCCACAATAAAAGGTATAATAATATATATAATAAGACAGTATAGTTCACTCACTATAAGTAGGTACATGCTTTCACTTTCTGTCTCACCCTTTTGTAACAGATTTCCAGAAAAATAAAGATTTCGCAACCCGTATCTACCTATATTTAGTGCTACTACATGAGATAAGTTGGAAGGGCTTCGTGATTGAACCCGAAATTGGTCCTTTTGTCTGTGTCTTTATTGTAATAGACGTTTTATCTCTGGAATTCTAGAACAGCCTTTTTCGGCTAGACAGACCAAATCTTTTACGAGCTAACCCTAGATGTAGACTGACTAAGTGGCGCAAAAAATCAAAATTCTCGATCTCGGAAAGAACTAAAAAGCCTTTTTTTATAGTATCAAAGAAGTTTACTTCCACAGACGCTAAGGATTTCTTTAGCTAGATTATTAACGTAGACAGACAGATAATCAACGAAATCCGATGGAAGGCAGGGGTTCGCCATTATTGAAATTGGATCAGAAACATTACAACCGAGACGGATGGTGAGATAAGTTCATTTAAATGTTCTTTAGCTCCTGGAATATTTTTTGTTGAAGCAGACTTGGAAAATATACGTTTTTATGGCTCTCATTGTTCGAAAAAATATATTCGGGTACAGCTATGCTTTAGAAATATGGCAGGTTAAAATTACATTTAAACTTGCCATAACATTTATCTTTTTTTTAATCATCATAATCTGCC
Source organism: Hydraecia micacea (assembly GCA_914767645.1). Classification (NCBI taxonomy): domain Eukaryota; kingdom Metazoa; phylum Arthropoda; class Insecta; order Lepidoptera; family Noctuidae; genus Hydraecia; species Hydraecia micacea. Next base: position 3,442,861 of record OU611776.1, on the reverse strand, counting down.
TAGCCTTTTCCCAACTATGTTAGGGTCGGCTTCCAGTCTAACCGGATGCAGCTGAGTACCAGTATTTTACATGGAACGACTGCCTATCTGACCCCTACAATTATTAGGTAATAAGATCCACGAATGACACCCGAGACCAATGGTTTAACATTTTTTCCGAGGCACAGAGGGGTCTTGGTATGTAAAGATGGTCACCCATTCCCGGATTAACCGTGGCAAGCGTAGCTTAACCTGATCGATCGACCCGTGCGGCTGTTATTACTTAGCACAAGCCCCTTATATCTGTATTTTACATGGTCTCCATAATAAAGGGTATTCTTTCTATCTATCTGTTCTGATTTCTGTGTAGCTCTTCGAAAAAAGGCGAAATTGATAATAACTTAGTTCTGGAAAGAACAATCAGCCAAGCTATGTATTAAACCAATAACACCATACACGTATCAAGGACAAAAGTAACTGTACTTAGTCCCAAAACTTTATTACATCGCTTTTAGTCAGCCTCTGCCCTTCGCCCAAAAGTCCTATATTACTTTAATAAGTGTTTCAGGATTCGGGGCCCTTTTTTGTCATCTGGAAAGGCTTAGTAAGGCCTTGGATATGCGGTAAATGATACGCCCGAGCCCCTGTCATTCATTTTAGCTATTTTGTGTACCATCGAGGAAATTTACATCTATACACCGTAAGGGCTATTCTTGCTTGCAGCGCTCGGCCGCTGTAGTAACGCTTGCTAACAGATGTGGTCATCGTGTGCACGGGATTTTGTTTTCAAATTGGGCAGATGTACTTCGTCGATGGATATGTATATCGCTTACATAGCTACGATATAGAGCAGGTGTGGTTGCATCTGGCACACTCTTTTGGGATGCTGAGGTGTGGAAAAAACAAAAAGGTCTGGTAATTGCGTAACACACTAACAGTAGGAATGGCTTTCATTTTGACAGTTCAACAACATTCATTGCGTTATTTGCGTTGTTGAGCAGACAAATTTTTCGAACGTATGAAGCAATGTATTAGCAATATCCAGAAAAATAATTCAGATTGTGATCGATAGTTTGTTACGCAATAAGGGTGTATAATGTTCCCACTGCTGGGACACAGGCCTCCTGTAAGAGGGAGTGTCAGAATCTACCACGCGGGCCCAGTGCGTGTGTGTAGAGGTCACATGTCTTCGAATTTCTTGTTCTAGGACATGCCGGTTTCCTCACGATGTTCCCCTTCACCATTTTAAGAGCAGTAGTTATGAATAATTTACACATAGTAAAGTGCTTGTTTGGGTTCGAACCCACGACCTTGTAGGTCGCGGCCGTTACCACGGAGCCACCGCTGCTCTGCTCTTTTGTATATCTTCTAAATATATAAAAGAAGAAACTGTCTGACTGACATATCAACGCACAGCCCAAACCGCTGGGTCTAGATATTCCAAATTTGGCACATAGATTCCTTATGAGGTCTAGGGGTGCACTAAGAAAGGGTTTTTCGAAATTCCACCCCTAAGAGGGTGAATGGGGGGAGGGTGAATTTCACGATGACGAAGTCGCGGGCAGAAGCAAGTATTTACATATTATGCCTTTGTCCATCTGGACTTATGTACAGACGCCTGCACATCAAGCTACCCGAAACTGTCAAATTTTCCCAATCAACTTTGAACCTTATGCTTTAGCGATAAAAGTTGAAAATTTATTAAAGAGACAGATTGTAGTAGCTTGATGTGCTGGCGTCTGTAGCTTTGAAATGGTGAAAGTATTTTTCAAATAGGACCTGTGGTCCCGGACCTCTACATATAAGTACTAGAGTACTGAGTTTTGTGAGTTAGAACTCACAAAATTCGATCTCTCTCTTTATAATATTAGTATAGTATAGACTACGTTTATAGTACAGAGAGAGATAGGTACTAATCGTGAAAGAATGTGCGGAATTGGATCAAAATATTTCTCTAAACAAATCAAACGGATCAGTTCAATGCGAATGCTTCCTGGATATTTAATTAAAACTTTGTTTTTTCCAAACTTGGGCTCGGTTGGGGCCAGAGGGAATGTTTTTGATCTTTGTCGGAACATCGGCTAGCCTTTGTGGAATATGTTTAGCCGTATAAAGTCCGTCACTGGTTTTTGTTGTTGAATGACAGTCATGTTCGTGGGAAATCTGTTTGTGTAGTTTTTGTATACCTATTTTGTGGTGTAGTTATTTAGTTTTTGAAATCTGTGGTTTTATTTTGTTGAGAAAAGTGTGATGGTCTTAGTGCGTTCTGTCATTAAAGTCTTGGGAGTATATTCTATTGTGCACATTTCGAAGTGTCTACCTATGGGTGCCTTCCTAACTTGCAAAAAAAAATCATATTAATCCACCTCAGAAGTTAGTCATTCATAGTCATCGATATATATGTACTAAGTCATATAAAGGAATCTAAAGGTGACGTGTCTAGACGCTTGGCAGCTCCTCTTTAAGTATTGACAGTTTGACAAAGGAACTTTTTGAGACTACACAATTTAATACACTTATCAACGTTCTTTGATACGTGTATTAAATTGTGTATTCTCAACTCAACTCATTTTTAGTTCCGACAAAGCGTCAACACTACCTACATAACTAAAAGTTCTAGCAATAAAAACCGCTGCTCAAGTGCAAACTTTATTAAGAAAAGTCTTCCTCTGTGGCGGTATAATAAAAACTCAATAAGCACCAAGCTGCGAGGGGTAAATATGAAAATGATTCTCTTACAAAAGTCATTAAGGGAGAGAATTTATACTTTTCGCTACAAAAGTGCTGGGTTTTGAACGCAAGTTGCCGGTAAGTGCCGTTAGACGTAAGTGTGCGTTGTTGCTCGATTCTACTACGAATACACTTTAATGTCGCCCGGATATCTTTTAATATGGTTTATGAGAAACGAGTTTTGCATTGCAGTGTTTGCGGGACTTCATTTTTTCGCTAAGTGAGGTTTGGAGACAAAGATGTTGAAATGAAAAGTTTTTGGAGAATATAATAAGATCAGTCGCTTTGTAAAAGTATTCAAATTGGGGGAAATGATGAAGGCATTCCTTTTTGATCTTTTAACTCACTAACAAGTTTACTTTTACTGTGGGAACAATCCTGGTTGTGAAAAAAAAAATCAGTTGATCCAAAGATTATGTCGAGTTCTGCGAACATATATAAATGTATGGATTAGCTGATTTTTTTCACGATTTCAGGTTTGGTTCCATCCATAGCAAAATCACACTAATATTATAAAGGCGAAAGTTTGTGAGTGTGTTCGTATGTTTGTTACTTCTTCACACACATGGCTGGACCAATTTCGATAAATTTTGGTATGGAGGTAGCTGACACCTTGGATTAACACATAGGATACTTTATATCCCGATATTCCCTCGGGATCGAAACTTATGCGGGTGAAACCGCGGGGCGCTGCTAGTTTATTCAAAAGATGAGTACAATGACCTGTCTTAAGGATTAAAACGATCAAATTGTAACTTTTCATCCCAAAACCAACAAATCATGAAATCAGTAACAAGGAGTACTTCCAAATCACTCGACCACTTGTTCCACAGTACATCACACAAGACCAACTCGTTACGAACTCTGACAGTCAGATTACGACCTCTATGTTATGCAAATGGATTTCCTCAGGATATAATTGTGCTCCCAACTTTCTCCGTCTCATTTAAAGGGCATTCAAAAACTTTACAACTCAATTTCTGACTTGCAAACAAGTAAAGACGCGGCGTGTCGTTGTGTTTGTTGGTTGATAATCAACCTTATTCATGTTTGAGGTTTGCGGTTGAGAAAAATTGTGAAGACATCTGAGAGAAGACACTATGAGTCATTATGGGAGGTATTGTGTCTGTATCTGTTTGGGATGAATTGGGTTGAACCTAATCAGGAAATAATGGTTTAAAAGGGCTAATGCTTCTGTTTCTGCTGGGGAGTTTGTTGCGCCACGCCACTTCTTCTTCCCAGAGAGCAGTGGCGGGCCAATGGTCACGGCCGCGATTTACGAGTTGTAGGTCGTAGGTTCGAACCCAGTCAGGCGCTTTACTTTGTTGTCTGCTCAACAACGTAAATAATTAATGTTGTTGAACTGTCGAAATGAAAGCTGTTGCTACTGACGAAGCCACACTGCTCCGTTGCCTTGCGTTGCGACGTCGCTGCGCAAGATTTTGATTCGACAACGCAACGGAGAAGTGTGGCATGGTTTTAAAATTTATATGTAAACTGACGCGCTGCGACGACGCGACGCAACGCAGCTCAACGGAGCTGTGTGGCTTCGCTCTTACGCAATTACCCCACAGCTCAAATCGTTAAAGAAGCTATCACACTGGTAGGAATGGTATGAGTGACAGACATGGCGCTCGACAAAGCCGAAGTTTTTCAAAAACTCGTTGTTCTATATTTAGGATCAGGAGGCCTACCACAAGCTCTTATTAACGCGATCCATTTTAGGACATAAACTTAACTGTTCTTCTAATTCGTACCATGTCGTCAGTTTAACGATTCAGTTTAGGCCGTGCCATCTGCTGACAGCGATTGTCCCATACTGAGTCGCAAGTTTTGGTTTCATTCATATTTGTTTGGTACCATGACGTCCATAGAGCAGCTCAAGCGATGCAGTTTCGGAACCAAAACTGAAATGTCTTGTTTTTGAATCGTTTTTAATCAGATCATGGTAGGCCACCAGGTACTGTATTTACTAATGAAACTCACACATGCGTCCCAGTTGTTAATTACTTGGCTAAACTCATTTCCGACTTCTGTTTGAACGGTGCGTCGGTTAAATACCACTTGTGCGTGCCAATGTTTGTTTAACCCGGTTGAGAGAATGATTAATTAGAATATATTAATCATATTTCAAGATTCAATGAAAATTTGAACTAAATGAACAAATATTTGAAGAAATTATGTGAGTAATTCTGCCGTTTTAATTAAAAAGGGCACAACTAACATTTTTCATGAAATTGTGTTATATGTACACACATCAAAAGTGTCTAGGGATCAACATATATTTTTGCAATAACTTTTCTCCTGATTGATATTAATTAAAATTTTCTTTAAGGATTCATCAAATAAAGTGTTTTCGTTTGTCACAGTAACGATAAACCAAGTCACCTTTGCATTAATAAAGAAATTTGCCATTTTCCTAATAAAGGGATTTTTGACATTTGAACCACTAACACAAAAGTTCGAAAAAAAGACTGAAATAACAGTTTTCTTTAAAATTTTATTGGGTAACTTAAACAATTAATAATCCGTGTTTCTACCGCGAACACTAACAACACAAGAACATCGGTTTGGCATACTCAAAATGAGTTCATCCAAATCACGCTGTGGAATGGCAGCCCATGTTCGTTGCAACAACAAAAAAAGGTCTTCTTGCGACTGGATACCCTCCATATTCGGCAGAGCTCTTCTCTGTAGCATATCCCATGCATGCTCAATCGGGTTCAAGTCTGGCGACTGAGCAGGCCAGGGCAGGACATTGATGTTAGCTGCGGCGAGAGTCTGTCTTACAACTCTTGCGGTGTGCGGTCGTGCATTATCATGCATTAACTGAAATAAGGGACCGATTTGCACTTGTAGAGGAACGATGACGTCTGATACAATCGTCTCAGCATAAATTTGAGCGTTGAGGTTGCCTCTGATCCAAATCAACTCAGTTCTTCCGCCGATCCAAATACCCGCCCATACCATGATGGTTCCACCACTATAAGGATGGACTTCCTGGCAGGATTTTAATCGCTGTTGGCGTCCAGGGGTTCTCCAGTGTCGTATACGTCTTGTATCCGGTCTCATACCAAAACGAGACTCATCAGAAAAGCACACGAAACGCCATTGTTCTTCTGCCCAATTTCTGTGTTCAAGAGCCCATTGATATCGAATCCTACGATTGTGCATTGCTATAGGTGGTACCCGTAGCGGTCTTCGGGAATGAAGGTTCACTTCATGCAAGCGGTTTCTGACTGTTTGGTCGCTAATTAAGTTCCCTGAAGAGTGATGAAGCCTCACGGCTAACATCATGGCGGTTATTGTTGGAGCTCTTCGAGTTAAGATTTGAATGTATCGGTCTTGTCTCCGTGTGGTGCAGCGATACCGTCCTAGATGGCGCTCAGCCACGGTACCAGTGCTTCGGTAACGTGTCCAAAGTCGACTGATAACACTCTGACTTGTATTCAGAGCTAAAGCCACAGTACGTTGCCGGGAACCAGCTTCTATCATTCCCACGGCTCTGAGCATTTCTTCCCTGCTTAAATGACGTCGCCGCTCCATAATAACGTTGGTTTTAATCAGTAGTAGGGAAACAGTAGCACTAATAATGTCTTCAATGCGTTGTATGTTTTTATAGGGAAAATATTGACAGCTGATTTTCATCTTTTACTCGAATTTGATTCACAGTTCCTGATTCAAATTATGAAATGCACCAAAAAGGATCCATATAAATTTATAAAATCATAAATTTATTACAAAGCCACATCTCAATCTCAAGAAATCCGCATAAAAATGCTTGATCCCTAGACACTTTTGATGTGTGTATGTTACGGCTAATAACCGAAGTGCGGCTACACCTAGGTTTAGCCGGGTACAACTAGGTGCATCCTACGTCGACGAAGCCCCGCTTTGCGGGGCTCCTATTTCTGTGTAAAGGGTTTAAAGTAACCAAACCTAACCTCGCCTCGGGGTGCCCTTCGCTCGCTCTTGCATCCTACGTCGCCTATCGATCGACCGCAACCATGCAACCGATGTCACCAGAAGTACACACGAACCGCATGTGGCCGGCTACACCTAGTTGTACCCGGCTAAACATAGGTGTAGCCGCACTTCGGCCGGCTAAAACTAGGTGTAGCCGCACTTCGGCCATTAGCCGTGACATATACATCCGGAATCAGGAAAAAAAAGCCTATCCGGATATATATATATAACTCAATTTCATGAAAAATGTTACTTGTGCCCTTTTTAATTAAAACGGCAGAATTAGTGTTCGTGGTTGTTGATAGCCAGATTGAAAGATTTAATTTAATATTTCTATGAAATTATTTACCTTTATTGTGCTATAAATAGCTAACCGACTAATACGTTTCTTTTTTTCTTTAGTTAGTATATACAGGGTAGCATCAACGCGCAAACTGTAACCATGGTTTCATCGTGAATTGTTTTGTATTTTATTTTCAAACTAGATAACGTTTACATGAGCAGTGGTGGCCAAGTGGTAACGTCCGCGACTTGCGAGTTGTAGTTCGCAGGTTCGAACCCAGACAGGCGCTTTACTTTATGTAAATTATTTTCATCACCACTGCACTCAAAACGGTGAAGGAAAAACATCGTGAGGAAACCGGCATGTCCTAGAACCAAAAATTCGAAGACACGTGACATCTGCCAACCCGCACTGGGCCCGCGTGGTGGATTACGGCCCACTCCCTCTCATCGAGAGGAGGCCTGTGTCCCAGCAGTGGGAACATTACTGGCTGATTATGTATGTATGTTATGTAACATTTACATAATACGGGGTTATTGGAATAACACCAACAACCTTTTATAATGCGCACAGCAAAAAAGTGGAACTCTCTACCTGCGTCTGTGTTTCCGAGCGCATACAACCCGAGTCTCTTCAAAGTGAGAGTGAACAGGCTTCTTCTGGGTAAGCTCACTCCATCGTCGACTTTGTCTCTGTCACCTCTGACCTAGACTAGAGTCAAGAGCAAATTCAATAAAAAAAAATCTCATAAGAGGTCATTGTACTCATCATTATGAACAACTTTTACTATGGGACCAAACCTGACATCGCGATAAAAAAATCTGCTGTTCCCTACATTTCGGCGAGTTAAGTATACGAACATAAATGTAGGGATAGGGAACAGCTGATTTTTTTTCGCGATTTTAGTTTTGGTCCTATAGTAAAAGTTGTTAATAATGATGAGTACAATGACCTCGTTGTTGCTGTATACAGTTTACTGAATCTATGGTAACAGGTTCCCTCGGATAGACATATAGGTACAACTTCTAGTCGTAAATGTCTAGTCTTTCACAAGACACTTACAACTTCTACACAAAGCAAAAGAAGAAGAAACGTTCTTTCTATTCTCAGACAACTAACTCTCACTCATTTTATTTACCGCTTAACACCTAAACACGAGAACAACTATCTCGAACTTAGCTTCCTCAAATGTTCCAAATGTACCATGAAGGTTTTAAGGCACTCCAAACTTTGGCTAACTCTTTAGTGCACCTTAAAAGGAGTCTAGTGTTCTCCAACGACCAATTTCGAGTTTAACTGCATCTAGAGACGCTAACGTGCTTGAACTTGGGAGATATTTTATTACAATGTTTAAGATACAGCTAGTTTTTATTTGTTTGGGCTTTGAGCTGTTTTGTAATGCAGTGTTTAGACGTCTGGTTTTCGAAAGGCTATACTTAGATATTGCTTTGCTGTTGTATCTCATGGCAGCTTGGACTTGGATTATAATTTACTTGAAGTTTATTTGCTGTTATTTTGGTTAACCAAACAAAACATGCTACAGAGATTGAACAGAATATTTACGGATCAGGTGCTGTATTATGACAGTTTAATGCCATCATGATTCCAGTTTAAGAGTCAGTAAGAGATAAACGGAGTTGTACATGACCGCGATAGCAACATCCCTTTTTCGCACTGGAATCACATGGAAGCTAAGGCATCAGTGAAGTCAATTTCAAACAATTGACAGAAATGGGACGATGTTTTAAATTAGTTTAGTGCTAAAAGTATTTAGTGATGTGTCGTGCATGTGAATCTAAAAATCTGTGCGTCTATAGACGGATCAAGAAACAGACAAATTACCTACGATTGGACTATGCAAATGGGCAACGTTCACTTCGAAAACTGTAGTGGTAATCTGTAAAAAAACTCACAGTGAAAACTGAGGTGAAGTGAGCGTGAAGTGAGCTGTCAACACTACCAATCCGTAGCATCAGGTGGAATGACAGCTCACTTCAATCTCACTTCACCTAAGTTTTCACGGTGACATTTTTACAGAATATATCGACTGTTGTCAAAAACCGGTGCATCGCTTTTCTCACTTTGAACGAAAATATCAGACAAAGACACAGAAAGCATGTACAGACGCCAGCACATCAAGCTACTAAAATCTATCAAATTTCTTTAATAGATTTTCAACTTTATCGCTACAGCATAAGGTTCAAGGTTGATTAGGAAAATTTGACAGTTTCGGGTAGCTTGATGTGCTGGCGTCTGTACTTAACCGTAATCCTAAAAACACAAAATATTAAATCAATCAACCAAAAATCAAGCTTCAAATCGACTCAAGGAGTGCTCAGTGCACCTTTAAAGTCTTGCCTACAAATTTTAAGATTCTTCTTTTCTTTGAGAGAAAGAAATGACAAGTGAAGTCGAAAGCGAGGAAGCGTCGTTTTACTTACGGACTGTAATCAAAGGCTCTTGTGAGGTCTAAGTGTTCTGCAAGGCTTTATATTTCAATTCGATGGCCCAGTTGTACGAATTTTTTAGTAACGGATTTTTGAGTTTGGGGTGGAATTTAAATGTGAATTGATAGAATGTTTTGATGGAATTTAAGTTGGTGATGTTTCTATTAGAAAATGTAATTATTTCATTTATACTACTACCTAATAACAAAGGCTCATCAGGCGATCTCAGCTAAAGGGTTGATGATTTCAAACTTAGAGTAATTAGACTTAGAGTGATAGTTTCATTCAAAATTCCGTTCAAAATTGAAGCAACAACACAATGAATGTGTGCCTAAGCGGCACGTAATTACGTTCGACGACACGCACACAAGCAAATAATAATGTTGCAAGTAAATTTCATTTTCCCCAGCATGTGGGGAAAATGTAAGTTGTAAGTAATCCTACTGAATGACTATTTTTCATGAAATCTTGACATTTTAGGATTATACTAACTTAACAAGTTGTTTTACTGATTCTAATGATTATAATTCTGTAAATACATATTTATTACGGTCGCGAATCATATTTTAATCAACGTACAACTTAATACTGTCCAGCAAATTCCAAAAAAACGTTAGAAAATTTGAATTTCGCTACCTAAGCGCGGCGAGTGGGAACCGTAATAATATTTGGCAATAAAAATACCTACATAGATGTGGATTGGGATTATAGGCACTACATAATTATAATAACAAAAAATGGGGTAAAATATTTTCCCAAGCCTAGCAACATTTTCATTGTAATGGCGGCTGTCAAATTTACGATTTATTATTTTGTTTTGATGAATGTTTTATACAAAAATATAAGATGCTAGGCTGTAATTACCCGTGAAATGGTATCTTTAAACGTTTTTCATGATTATGTGATGAGTTGTGACACCCTTTCACTGCACAGTACGTCATTTTTTTGCGAAAATGCGGGAGCTCTTTACAGTAGTACATGGTCTTGAGTACTGACGCGCCGAAAGTCGTACGTAGCCTTAAAAGGCTAACTTGAAATGGCTTCACTTTGCGTGCGACTACTGCGGTTCTAAGCCTATTAATTCTATGATTTCAAAGATATCTGAGGCACAGACACATTAACCAATTGAATGCCATAATTACAGAAACAATTAAAAACCCATTGTATCTCGCGCGGATCTACGTTCCGGCTACAAAGGGTTAATAGAAAGTTTCAATTTTCAAAGGAGCAAGAGAACAAGCTCATAAAGCTATACGAAATTCTTCTGTACTCGTACCTACCTATACGTATACAATCATATGTGAAACAAGTACCTCCATACTTAGTACCACGAACTCCTACGACTATTAAACTGAGTTGTTCTGTAACTGACGGGGGTATAATCGCAAGTGTTCCAATATTGGCAGGTAGGTTATCGACTAGCCTCGAGCACTTACGTCCAGTCACACACTCAGTTCACTGGACTTGCTTTGCTACTGTCATGCAGGCAGTAAACTGTGTGGCGTATGAAACACTCCAGTTTTGGACAGACTGACACGCAAATTCATTCGTAAATGTTCAATTTTGAACATGGATAACTTTCTCATATTGGCCGGTATATGAGAAAAATTCATGCCGTAGTACAAATGGTTGGCTGCTTCGGGCTTACAAAGATTACTTATGTATTGTATGTGCTAATGAATGTGAAACATTGTAAATGAAATTATTTCTAAAAGAGTAACCGTGTCTGTCTTGCCGGCTCTTCTCCATAAAAAACGACCAATTAGAACCGTGCACCCAGCTTCTGACGTTTCATACGTGCCGATCATTAAAGAGTGACTTATCACTCTTCAAGTTTGTCGAAGCCATTAAGGGAGATTACTTATAATCTCCCTTCATGGTCCGACCAACTTGGTCAAAAATGGTATTTCACCAAATCCTAATTATCTTCTTCCTGCCCTTGACCCATGTTATTTGGCGTCGTTTTTTTATTCTATTCTCATTGTCGTTCCTGTTAGCTGGCACTGTATTCTTCAGTCCTTTTTACCCGACTTCGGCAAAGTCAAAAGGAAGGGTAATATTTTCAGCAGTTACCATAGACTGTTTGGTTTTTTTCTTTCATATCACATCTCGCTCAATTCACCCATCTTTTTCACGAAATCCTAATAATTCAATAATTTTTCGCGGTTTCGTTCCGGAATCTGCACAGCCCAGCGAAGGGCATTCGCAATGAAATGTGGACGTCGACGATCCAACAGCTAACAGCCAACAATCCAATTTGCCTTTGCTTTGTGAATGTAAATAAAATTACAATCACGACGAGAGCGCGTGTACAGCCGCTGATAAAATTTGATTAACAAATGAGAAATATAACATAATGCAAGCAACAAAGGACATGTTGCTTTATCGTCAAAATGTTCTGAAAATAAAGCTTTATGTAGGTGAAGACTAAAGAGGTCGGATTGTTTTATTTTTATTCGACCTAAGGCTGTATTGGTGACCTGCCTTTTCATTATTCTTTGCACGAAAACCAGACGATCAAATAATTCATTTTATAAAAGGTGCTAATATAAAACAAACTTATTTTAAACTCAGTAGCTTTCACGATAAAGTAGAAATTTTAAGAAGGCTTCTTTTTATTTTTGATTTGAAACAAGATCTTTAATTGTGCAGATCAATGTCAATAGGTTCGCCCTTGAGGAATTGAAAATCGTCATTATGAAAATGCCAAAATGAGTCTTGCTGTCACTCATGTTTATTGTATAATAAACACGTACTGTTTCATGAGTAACACCAATCATATATCATAAAATCTTTTCAGATATATCATTTTCACCATAAACCCACGTGTTCCATACTTTTGTTTTATTGGTCATCGTCAACTTTTAATTTTTGTTCGCCAACTTGTAAAAGTCCGTCGCAATATGCGGCGTTACAACTGTTATAGCTTTTTGCTGGATTTGTTCTTTTTAGAAAAAAGTTCGTCGATTGTTTTTAAAATTGATTTCGGAAGTTCTCTGGGGAGAATTTTAAGTCGACAAGTGCGATAAATTATTTGCGGATGGAAATATGGGGTAGTACGTGAAACCTAGTCCTACATTATACAACATGTCCCAGAATTTTTATTTACTTACTAATTTAATTATACTGATTCTGAGAGAAAATTATGGTCTCATTACAAATCTATGCACGGACACTGTCGCAAAAGTTTTTGGGTCTAGCCTAGTATCTAGTATTTCGGCCATTTTTGTTTGTTTTGACTGCGGAAGTAAGACTGTAATTTACGTAAAATCTACTTCAACTTTGCCTTTTACAGCTCTATCTAATCTATGAGGCATTTATTTCTGCCAAGACATATCCGAATTAAAAAAGCTATCAAAAATTCCAATCAAAATTATTCACACTCAAAAATTAAAGCCAATATAAGAGGTATTCCACTAAATCCTCGGCAATAATACATCAACAAGTGATTGTTGGAAACTTTTCGTTCGAAATGAGAATTCCCGACCTCCCAATAAACAGTTGAAAGCGAGGAATACCTGAGACACGAGATGCATTCGAACGCGACTCGAACTTCGCGATGCCTTCGAGTTTCGCGATCTGAGAGAACCAACTTTTTGGATGAAATATTGTGATCTATGAATGCGTTCGTTGATTGATATGAGGATGATTGAATGAATATAAAGAAAGATCATAGATAAAGCCGCATACATGGTAATCTAGTGTAATTAAAATTGCGTTCTGGGCATCATTCTTTGCAGTAAAGTTACTTACACAATTATTTGTGGTAGAAATTTTGCGCCGACCTCAAATAAATTGGGATAATGGCACGATAATGATGATGATCATGATTATGTGGTCAAACAAAATTTTTTTGTTATTAAAAAGTCGCACAGCACAGGGAGGTTTGGAAGGAAAAAGGGCAGGCCTTTGTCCAGCAGTGTCACAATATAGGCTAATTAAAAAAAAAAAGGTTTGGCCGATAGAAAAAATCAAAAGCCTAAATCCATAAACGCTTCAAAACATAACTCACAGTTTTGCCCACCCAAATTCTGACAGCACCAACTCCTTTGTCCTGCTGCCATGAAAGGCACTTCACTCTATTTATATCAATAAAACCGTCGCCACACCGGAGCACTCAAAGGTTCCACTCTTTCGTTTGTTTAAAACAACGCAACTTTAGTGGTAAACAAAAAGTTTGAACGTACTCCATTGCCAATACGTATTGAACACTCCACCGTTGACATGAAAGTTTTCCCATTAGAACTTTGGAAACGTGAAAATTATTCGCTTTTGAACCATTCCGAACGCTTGCTCCATATGCTTTTTATAAGCACTCAATATGACAAACAGTGTGACTGATTTTATTGCTAAATCTAATGGACGGGTCTCGAAACTTGGGCCTTTGTAGAGTAACTAATGTTTCGTTATGGGCCGAATTGGTCTACGGAAGGGATGTCTCGCCAAATGTTTTTCGAAGGAATGTGATTGAGTACAAAACAAACACAAACTCACTTACCTGTTTTGTTTAAGGGTGAGTCCCTTCAAGATGTGTCAAGGCACGCGCACGATCCGATGTGTCGAGGCGGATCTGTGGCACGTTACAATTAAAAGAAAAAAAAAAAAAACAAAGAATAGTATTTATTTGGACACAGTTCGTGATACATAAAACACAAATAACAAAATAAAAAGTGAAAATAATGTTTTATGTAATAAAAATAGTGTGTGCCTCACGGCTGCGTCAAAACGATTCCAATACTTAAAGAAGTTGACATTAATATGATCAACGAAGACAATTCCATTAAGAATTTTGTTATCCAGTAAGAAAGTGAAGAATTTGCAGGTGTAAGTAGGAAAACATTTTCTTAACCACACAATTAGCAACACATCTACAGGCATCAGTCGTACTTGGAATCCAATTATGTCAAGATGCACATCCCGGTAGGACGAAGTTAATTTAATTGGGAGAGCAAACCTCTGTGCCTTTTGAGATTTCCTCACTCGTATAGTTACATGGTTTTATTTCCTCTGGAGCAAAAGTGAGCCACTTACGAAAGCACTTCTAATTTCATATCTGGAGGATTCATTTTGCTTTCATTTTTACTAAGAAAGTAATTGTTTATGCAACTGAAGTAAAATTTATTTGCATAGATTGCGGGTACTTAAAATAAGTTGTTACAATATAATGCCAGGCCAGGGTAAGTTTATACAGTTATTGTAACAGGAAAGAAAAAGTGAAAATGTCGTGATGATTTTAGGGTCGATGTGCGACTTTTATACTTACTGAAATTTTTAGAGAAGTTTATTAATAGTCGGTAAATCAAATCTCACGTAAGCTCAAACTCTAAAGCATTTATTTCAATGAAACACTTTACAGGTACTTTTGAATGTGTCGTATTGCTTTTCAGCTTACACTCACTCACTCACTTACATTTTCGATGCTATGAAAATATCCTATCGGCCACCAACTTGATCGACCAGCATAACATGACTTGCCAATTTATCCAACCAAGAAATATCCAAAAATGATTTTCCAGTACCAACATTACAATTTTGATACCACAACGACCGATAATTGAGTAATAAAATATTTAACATTAATATAGTCGGCGACATTTGGCTTGGTTACTGCTTCGGGCAACAATTGGTAACTACTACAGCATTAAACGTCGGTCGCATACGCTGACCTGCGGTGACCTTTACATTGGCTCAATTCCATACTTTTGTGGACATCACGATGGCTCGTGAAAATTGTAGTTGGCAATTTTGTTCTGGCAGTTTTCGTGGTTTCTGGGAGTGAGAGGTGGAATTTTTGGTTTTAATAAGACAGCTGAATCGTCATTCTCCTGCCTTTATATCAATTTATTTGGGGTCGGCGAAACTTGTCTTTTTCTTTCATACTTCTCTATTAGTCGTCATCTCGGGAGTCCCCCCTTCCTATCCATATCATCTTTCACAATCCATCGTTTCTTTAGCCTTCCCCTACTCTTAAGCCATCCACAATCAATCGCAAAACTTTCCTCATTCATTCATTATCATATGTATGTACTCAGGCTGAGTAGCTGACCTTATTCTGTGTGCAATATCTCGTTATGGGATTGTTGCATGGCTAGATGTAGTAACAGTTTTCTGCGAAAATAGAACCAAGGTAAACAATCGTCGTACTTTAAAATAACAAAGTATGAAACTGAAAACTATGCCACACAAGAAAGAAGGCTGTATCCAACAAACTGTGATTGATAATGATGAATTTTACTGTCTTCTAGAATAGACTATATCCACATAGACTTTAGCTGAATGGAAAGCACATTAACCTCTTAATCACCGCTAATGAGACACAATTGATTTTTCTATTGTAATGGGCCGATATCGTACCACGACGGGATTGAGTGGTGCCGTTAGTCTTGGCTGCCATTTCTAGATCTTTGACAGTCGGTACGGGTCGTCAGAAGCCCGAAAGTCTGACAACCAGTCTTACCAAGGGGTATCGTATTACCCGGTAATTGGGTTGTGGAGGTCAGATAGGCCGCAGCATGTGTACCATGTAAAATACTGGTATTCACCTGCATCTAGTTAGACGTGAAGGCGACCCCGACATAGTTGAGTAAAAGCTAGGCAGACGTCCCAGCCGCCGCGGGAGACGCTCTGGGCGTCGGGAGCCGCGTGACGACTCCCGGCCACCGTAGACGCGGGCCTGCGGACGGAGAGTAATGGGTAGCTCACCGTCCGATCAGGACCAGGCCCGTGCCGGACGGCGTGTATGTGTTCCACGCGCGCCTCAAAGAGATGTCAGCATAAAGGAAGGGGCCCGTCAGGGCTGAAGCCTGCCGGGGTAGCGGGATTGTCCGAAAGGGTTACCGCTGCCCCGGAACATAAAGGGCTAAGGAAGGAACACGGGTGGGTTTTATTCAGTAAGAGTCTGACACTCCCTTCCGCTCCACCCAGAGCGGGAGGTGTCATTTGATGATTTCCCATCCACAAAAAAAAAGGCTAGGCAGATGATGATAAACTTTACCTGTATAAATGCTAAAAGCAACGAACCAAATTAGAAACAAAATTAAAACGAACGTGTGTAGGCGTTAATAAATCCGACACATCTGCTATACATTACTTTGAGTAAGGCCAGAATTTATGTAACGAGCCTATCCATTATTTTTAAACTTCGTATTCATTTTAACGAAGGTCCCAAAAACTGTTTCCACGTCAAAACGATATCCATACTTTCTCGAAATGGGGCCTAAAAAGGCCACTTTGGCAGAATCATAAAAGGATATCATTATGAATTGTTCAAATGCTACGAACTAAAAATTACTCTTTAGGTGCTTCATTGGTCTAGTGGTCGCAATCGCAGACGGTTCGATTCCTGAATCGGGCAAAGTGTTCTTGGGTTTTTCCATCTGGAATTTTTCAGTCGCAGCCCGGAGTCTGGATTCCGGTTGATGGCAATAGGCTTGCTTGTAACAGGGGGTTACGTCATGACTTGAAACATAACTGGCGAAATGTGGGTGTTCTTATAGGTGCACCTCTGCCGAATCCTTGGTGCTGTTACGTATGGTTATGTGTGCTTAGGTACCAATTCCATTCAAATTATCCATTGTCCTTTTATTATGAGAGAAATGAGAAAAAAACATGGCTGCCAACCAACAATTCATCAAAGCGTGCTTAGAGTTGATAAATATTCATGAAATGATGTCTTTCGTTTGTTTTAGACTAGCTTTTGCCCGCGACTTCGTCCGCATGGAATTAGTAATTTGGGTAGCTTATTTTTTATCAAACTATCTGCATACCGTTTCATCTAAATCGGTTCAGCGGTTATTGATTCCTCATGCAAACTTCCACCCCCTTTTTACCCCCTTAAAGGATGATTTTTGGGATAAAACCATATGTCCTCTCCCGGGATTCAAACTATCTCTATACCAAATTTCATCAAAAACACGTGTTTTTAGACTGGAAGCCGACCCCAACATAGTTGGGAAAAGGCTAGGCAGATGATGATGACCAAATTTCATCAAAATCAGTTCAGCGGTTTAAACGTGAAGAAGTAACAGACAGACAGACACACTTTCGCATTTTATAATATTAAGTATGGATTCGTCATACAAGCAATTATGTACAGACGCCAGCACATCAAGCTACCCGAAACTGTCAAATTTTCCCAATCAACTTTGAACCTTACGCTTTAGCGATAAAGTTGAAAATCTATTAAAGAAATTTGACAGATTGTAGTAGCTTGATGTGCTGGCGTCTGTACATTGTTCAGTACCCATAAGTGACTACATTTATTAATAAAATAAATATGGCAGTAGCTATACCTTTTCTTGACTTTCGCCAATCCCTTGGCGAGGCGTGGTGATTATTATGAAATTCATAATTTAGAAAATTGCCACTCCAAGTATAGAAGTGGTGGCCCAGTGGCATCGGCCCCGACTGACGAGTTGTAGGTCGTGAGATCGAACCCAAGCAGGCACTTTACTTTCTGTATTTAATTTCCTCACCACTGCTCTTAAAAACGGCGAAGGAAACAATCGTGCGAGGAAACCGTTATGTCCAAAACCAAAAATTCGAAGACATGTGACATCTACCAACACGCACTGGGCCCTGGATTACGGCCCACTCCCTCTCACAGAGACGAGGCCCGTGTCCTAGCAGTGAGGTCATTATAAGCTGATTATGCCACTCCAAGTAGATACAGATACTTCCACGTCTTCTCTTATTGCCACAGTATTTTCGGGAACAAAAGGTACCTAATTAAAAACTTAATAATTTTAGCATTACTTCAATCAGCTTTAAAAACCTCCCGCAAACAAGCGCGACGCGACTCATGGAAATTGTTCTACCAGAATCTCATAACACCGTCGGCGTCGAGTCGCGCTTGTCTGCGGGAGCCTTTGAACTCCTCCCAACTACTTGGCTCAACCGCATTTCGCCACCCCATCTATTCTGACATTTAAACACAAACAGAGACAAGAAACCGACGAAGATGCAACTGACAGTGGATAATTATTACTTACACAAAATGGGGTGTGCTGTGTACCAAGCTACGTTTGCGGTCGCTTCTCAAATAAAATGAACCAAAACCTCGCTTTCCAACTGCATATTTCTGTTTGTCATTCTGTCCTCCCGTTGATTTTTCATCTAAACTTTGATGGTTAATTTACATTTTTAAGGTAGGTATATGAAATGTGTTTTTCACATGAGTGCAATCAATGTTTGTTTGTTTTGATTTACAGTTTTTTGTTGGAGTTTAGTTTAGGAGATTTTTTACACATTGTGGTAACCATTGTATTTTCAAACATGTAACGTTACCTCGTTCTATCGCTTTAATAATGTCGTGTTTTACAACTTCAGTTATCGTAATGTCCCAACTCATAAATTATTATCTCACGAAGTGACACGCGCTTTATTTGTGGTTGCCAAAAGTACAAACACGCTGTAAACAAAGAAAAGAAAGTTTATTTGGTCACAGTTCGTGAAACACAAAATACAAAATAAAAAAAAGGTTTCAGACAACAATAGTGTGCTGTGTGTGCCTCACGGCTGCGCCAAAAAAGGCTCATTTCAGCATTAATGCCAGACAGATGCTGTCTGACGCTGGTTTTCAAATGAACCTTTAGGGAAAAGGTGTCCGTGAAGACGAGTAGCGTCAGCACATAACACACACACGTTCCGACTTCGCCATCATTGTCTCTAACGGTACCGAGAACTCTTGCGCTTACACACACATTTACAACGTGTTTATATACTTTGTAACCACAAGGAAATTGTCTTCGTGAGATAAAAACACTATAACTCAAACTATAACGATGAGCAACTAAATCTAAAACAGATTGCTAGAAAGTTACATGCCTAGTTCTGGATGCTGAAGTTAACCGCAGCTCTATTAGCATCGCTAAGAACTTTTATCGTTCACCTTCCTTGTTCAAGTCTAAGTTCCTACGGCGCAAACACATAGAGACCAAGAGACTGCCCAACACAACCCATACAAACTTCAAACAAATCTCAACATTCTCCGATACAGGCAAACAGGCCAAAACTCCGGTATACACTACCAACATCATCATCCGCCTAGCCTTTTCCCAACTATGTTGGGGTCGGCTTCCAATCTAACCGGATGCAGCTGAATACCAGTATTTTACCGGTATCAACGGCTTAACATGCTTTCCGAAGCACGGAGGGTCTCGGTACGTAAAGATGGTTACCCATCTACAAACCAATCGCGGCAAGCGCAACTTAACCTGATCGATCGACCTGTGCGGCTGTTATTATTTAGCCACGAGCCCCTCTACCAACACACACACACTACCAACATATAGCATAATTATAGTACGTTAACTGTGTCCCCTCTTAAAACAGAACTTATTAAATTAAACAGTGCTCCTTGAGTTTCCTAGGGGCTCTTATCTCGGTGCCGGCTCGGAGGCCATTAAAACTTGGACCACCCCCACTAACTGTGACACAACACTAATTGGTTGGAGAAACCACTTTGTGATAAATTAAAAATTATTATCAACTCCCCAGGCCAAGGAAAAGTGTAGTTTTAGAGCTCAGTTCGGATTGCAAGGAGTTTTATTTAGTTTGGTTCGTTCTTCGCCAGCAGTATTGTTTTTATTAATTACTGTTTGTTTGTAGTGCAGCTTCATTTTAGGGGGGATCCTGTTATTAATTTACAAACTTCGTTAGATAGCATTAACTTGGTACCCATTTTGCTCGCGTGTGGATCATATTAAATTCTATTAGGATAACGCTGCATGCTTACGTAGAATTTCACCGAATTTCTTCATCAATAACCAGTGAATTCTAAAAACAATATGCTTTCACCATCAATCCACTCACATTCAGTTTTTGATTCTGCGTATTTAACATAAGGCTTTACTTAAGATAATCCGGCTTTGGGACTTACCCTCAATTCCCCAAAATACTATAGAACTAGTCCAAACTTTCATTAGTTACAAAGTACACGTGCACTAATAACGGACCTACTGGTAATAACTTGTAAAATCCGGTTCAGACCGGTTCAGTCTAGATTGGACCGAGTCCCGCCTCGGGCGCCAAGTATGCTCAACTCTAAACTACAATGAACCGTTTAGACTGCTTTGCTTCTATCGTTGCTTACTTGATGAGCATGGCTGAAACTCACTGAGAATTTTAGCCATTTGCCTCCAATTTTGAACACATTTTGACCTTCAATTTTAACTGAAAAAATCTTAAATCATTGCGAGTAAACTCGGGCAATAATAAACACAGATTTGAAAAATTCTTGGCTTTAATCTAAACATAAAGGAAAACTTGGCCCCGGGGAAAATAAGCGGTACAGGGAAGCTATTAACTAGTTTGTTATAATTAAGCCATGTCCCTTCTGAGACAAACTGAATAAAGCCAAGGTTGTACGTGTTAATTTGTTTCCCTTGGTATGAATATTATTTTCTATTTGCTCATGACTGTTCACTTTGCAGGCTTTTTGTAGATTGACTTTCATAACATCCGGAATTTTATTCTTATCAATGAATCTGCATAGCCTTTTCCTAACTTTGTTGGGGCAGCTTCCAGTGTAACCGAATGCAACTGAATACCAGTATTTTACATGGACTGACTGCCTATCCTCCACAACCTAGTTACTGGGTAACACGATACCCCAAAAAGATACGATACCCAAAAGATACAGATAGATAGATTTTGGGCTTCTGACTACCCGTGACGGCTGTCAAAGATCTACGAATGACAGCCAGAACCAACTGCTTAACGTGCTCTCCGAGGCTCGGAGGGTCTCGATATGTAATGGATAGTCATCCATCCAAGAACCGACCGCGTCAACCGACCCGTGCGGCTATATTTATATAGCCACAAACCCTTTTTCTTAGCACCTATTCTTAGCACAGTATTAATAAACTTGTTGCTTTTGTCGACACCAACAGCAACAAGTTACGGCCTATAAATGTGACTTTATGATATTACGAATTTAGCTTCAAGGCAAAGTAATAACCGAAACGCATTTCGTAAGTACGTCTACTTAACATTTAAACAAAGAACTTTGTCGCGTGAAATTAAATCTTACTGCACACACACACAGCACATTCTAAAAATACATTTCCGGACACCCGAGTCGTCGGTCTGTAATTTTTTAGATGGTCGTGAATTCCAATTTTGAACAATGATGGCACCAAAATTATGTCGGTTTCAAACCTCCATCCTTTTTTTTACTTATAATTATTTTTATGTTTTAGACCTGCTCGATTTATTTAGGATCCGGACTCCTAAATCCAGCCACCGTGTATAATAACGAATGTAACAGTCGTCCTCTGTCCAATCACACCGCGATCAATCTGAAACTTTTCATATTTCGGATGCCGTTAGCCATGAAACATTGCCTGCCAAGCGTGGTGTCAAAAGTTATACCTCCCCAACTTGGCCGATACGAGATCGTAATAATAAAAGTCTGTAGAAATGAAACTGACACTTTGTCCCCTTCTCCCCAATTCTTATTTCCTATCTGACAGTCAAAGTGACAGATGTCAACTTTTCAGACAGCAATTTACGTTTTTTCATTTTATGAAAATATACTTACGGTAACAAACATAGGTCTAGAATTTATTATTTTTTGTGTGGTAATTTATTTGAATATTTTTCGTCGGAGATAAATTCGGTTATCTTGTTATTAAGCCTCTTTAGTTGTCTTTCAAAAGTTAGTTAAAATTTACCGTACTTTGTAGGTTATTTTTTTATCCGTAGGAATTTGTCGCCATTTCTTCGAGTGTTGCTGTAATATCTGATTTCTGTCGTTATTTTGTTTTCGGTTTGTAGTTACCACTTATTGTTCAAGTTCTCTTGGTTATTAACTGTATCTTTATCTAATACGTTTTTTCTTCAAAATTGTTATCATAGTATTTTTACAAATTACGATTTAATTATGCAGCTAGATAAAAAAGTAATTACTTGGTAATTGAAGTTAAAAACTTTTTTAATAGGTAGCTATTGTAATCGCTTCCATAAAAACTTTCTTTAGTAGGAGTAATTAAACATGACTAGGAAAAGTTTTCCTTTTCTACCTATCGCGTAACCAAAGTGCATGAAAAACTAATACGTTCATGTTTCAATTTTCAATCAGGAATCCTTCACAACATTCCTGGAACTCTAAAACTAGCTCAAATCTAAACTAATTTAAAATTTAAAAAGTACTCCCGCCAGCAAGCCGAGCGTATGAGAAAAAAAAAAGAAAAAATATTATGTTTATTAAATCTCTGAAGAAAACTGATCTGATCAAGAATTCTAAAGGAAAAGTATGATTAATTTATTTCTTATAGTGTAAGGACTCAAGACCCTTTTAAAAAGCAATGTTAATCCAACCCGTACCTGTCCTTTTTTGCCTACGAATTATTTTTCGTGTTCTTCGAGTTAGCCTGTCAACTACTGCTACGATTAACAAGGTAAATATGCATTTGATCTGGTTATCTCCCTGCAGATAGATCGGTAATCCCAGTCAATATACAAGTTGTATTACAGGAAGACGCTGCAAACTGGGCCAAATCCCGTAAAAATCGTTCAAAATGTAGTCGCAATGTCATCTCGGCGATAATCAATGTTAAAAACTTGTCAAAAATATAGGGATTTTAGAGGTATTTTTGACAGATTGAGACTGAGATCAGAGTGTGAACGTTCTTAAAATTACGAGAATTGCCCCTCAGATCTTCTTGGCAAATAACCCGCTGTTACAAAATATGAGATGCCCATATATTATCAGCCCAAGTTGTAATAGTTTTTGTAAAATATTCAAGAAAATAAGATTTCACGTTTCTGTAAACCCTTATCTTTGTCTTACAACCAACACATATAAATAAGTATGTACGAAAGAAAAACCCGCCATCTTAGTGCCAATTGCACCAATGAAACATCGCGATCAGCACATCTAAACTGCGTTCAAGAGGTGTAATGAAATGAAATATTATTTATTCTGTAAATAGGATATCGGATTCACTTTTACACGTCATATTACCTTTAAAAATAAATAAGCTACATGAAGTCGGCGTTTCTTTATCTGACTACACTGAGAAGAAGGCCGAAACACACTCAAAGGTCACAATCTCTTTTAATGTCCAGACATAATCTTGGTCAAATCATGTGAAGACCATGTAGATTGATGTCTGAAATGGTCTCTTGAGGAAAGTAGGAACCAAACACAGATTTGAGTGGATCACTTCAGTCAGTGCAAGCATTTGTCAATAATCGTGTAGCTCAACTCTCAACGACTAGACGAACAGTACCAAAGACTGTCAGTGTCAATATTCCATAAAAATTATGACACTGACAGCTCTTGAACGTTTAAAATGGTGAAATCCACCCTTAGTGTGTCGTCGTTGCATTGGTTTCAATAAACAAGTTTCAATTAAGGGTCGACTTGATTATATAAAGGAAACGTGGTTCAAATCGCAATTAGCCGGTTTCCCTGAAGTTAGTGATGAAATCTTAGTGGGTTATTATAGTTATTAAAGCCTTTGTTGTGAGATGATTATTACCTGAGGCCCCTGAGGGTTCTAGCTGGCCCGGCGAACTTCGTACCGCCTCAGAATTAAATAATGTGACAAAGTTCAATAGACACGTGGCGCCATCTATTATCATAATCACGTTATGGTTGCTTTCCTAGGGAACAACACTTTTTTTCGGGATGAAAGCGGTTATAACAACGTATAAGCAAAATTTCAGGATGATCGGTTCAGTGGTTTAGGCGTGAAAAGGTAACAAACAAACTTACTTTCGCATTTATAATATTATAGTTAGTAGGATTGCTGCAATGTTTTGAGCTTGTGATTGGAAATGGTTTTAGGTTTTGTTTAATCTCTGCGCTGTATTGGTGCTGCAAAGACGTCTTTTTTTTGTTAGCCTGGGCTGTCCCACTCCTGAGCAAAGACCGAGACAGTGAGGCGGTGTCGCGGCAGGCCACGTAGGAGATGGCGGGATGAACTGGACAGATTCCGCCAAGACTCGAAGGAGGACGCGCGGGCTCGGGAACTGCAAAGACTGTCTTGCATTATATTATACCGTTTATCATTGAAACTTGTGAACAATAAATTGGTCCCTCATATCTGGAAAATATATAAAAAAAAGAGATAATACTTTTGTTTCTGCAGCTGTGTACAACAAATATAAAAGTAAAACAATACCCAGTGCCCTCCTCTCAGTACAACAAGCTTCATAGAGCTTGTTGTTTTACTGAGAGGAGGCAACATTCAAACACTGTCAGTATTTCGTTAATCACTCCGCTCGAACATTGCATATTTCGAGCACTTATAAGCATTAACAATGGCTCCAAACTTTCCTCATTATCTGGTGCGTTCCCCACGATTTACCACGCTTTTCCGCTTACTGCAACATTCATGAATAACCACTCAGAAATTCGCCAACTGAACTCCGTGCTAATTCACTGCAGACATTAGTAAACAAAGCTGCAGACCTGCAGGTGACATACGATTGTAGGTCTTAAGACGTTGAAATAGGGACTGTCGTCGCACATAAATTTGGGATCGCAAGAACTCGCAGCGGCAAGGATATAAACAATTTGGATGGGGCCACGAAGGAAGCGACTGATCAAATATTTATTAATAAAAATAATAAATCAAGTGATTTTAAATTATAATGAACTGCTTTAAAAAGAAGGCGTAGGTAGGTAGAATCTGTTCCTACTTTTTCCAATAGTTTACTAAAAATTTAATTAATCAGTATTTTTTATTTATTACATCGGAGTGTAATTTCATACTGCATTCATCCGACTCATCGTGAGACCAAGAAATGTACAAATTTAATAAACACGAACAATGTTTTTTTCCAATTATGGTTTGTATAATTAATAATGACATTTAATTAACTGTACAATTGACGCGGTTAACCCCTTTTTATTAGCGCTATTACATAAAATGCATTGTTTGAGGATTTCACTTTTGGTGAATCGCTAGTATGTAATGATAACCTTACAAATAATGAATTAAGTTGAGGCAGATTGTAGTGCCAAAAAATTGCAAAACAAAAAAGAGCTACAGCCAAATGTCAAACGGCCTAACTGATTGGCTAATCTTCGTAAGAATATCTAAAACTGCTCACTTCCCTTTTTCTTCAGGCAGACAGGCATTCCTTATGTTTGATTGATAATAATTTGCCACCTACTTGAAAAGTTTTTCACATTGTAACTTTACTCTTGTCACTTCTTCAACACTTTTTTCACATGAAAGTAAGTCCTGACGTCACTCGCTTACCCGCTGGTTCTCGCTGATCCGCTGGTTCTATGGTCCGTTCACTAGTGCGGTAAGTGACGACGACAGCAGTGCTCCGCCAAGAAGATTTACAGGTCTTGCTGACTGTAAATGAATTCGCCTAGTGCCACTCGCTTCATGTTTTCTGCAGCTGCATGTGATTCCACGCCGGGATTGTTAATACAACGAGTAATTTGGAGGTTTTGGGTTCCTGTAGCTTCGCACTTCTGGATTAATTGTTTGACAGTGGAAGATAGTTGGAGAAACAACTGCCTCATGCTTATAAGTCGAGAATAAATTCTATGAGACTTTTACTGGCTTGTCTTATTAGTTTATAACGTAAATTGTGTTGTGAAAACATATGTGGGAATCCTATTTTATATGCAACTGCCGCTGACCCGGCGAACTTCGTACCATATCAGAATCATTATCGAAATCAGTCAATCCGTTCTCGAGATTTCATAAAAAAGCCGTTATACACAAAATGCATGCAATGTAATTGTTTTTTTAATGAATTTTTCCCATTTTTTAATAGTTATTCTGCTACTCTGGCCGAAATAAAATCCAACAAATCAAAGATCATAAAATCGGTCCAGCCGTTATTGAGTTATAAATGGTGTAATTACGACTTTGTTTTATTTATATACTTAGATTTTAAACTTGTTTACAATGGGTGTGGCGAAAAATGAAACATATATTCTGGCCATTGAAAGAATACGTTCCTGACAGCTGTCAGTTGGACACGATTAGGATCTAATACATTTTAAATTTGTAAAACACGAATTCTTTTGTATTCAGCGTTTGCAGTCCTGTACAGTTATTTTACCTTTGAAGTCAAAGCATTTATTTCAAATAGGCTCATTAAAGGCACTTTTGAACGTCCCAAATTTACAATAAAATGGAATTGATTCTAATCGCCACTTTCAAAAGGTAGTTAAAGAAACTTCACCATTACTCTTTTAAAATGTTGTACAAAATTTTGTATACATTAATTATATATAATGTGAAAACGATACACCTACAATCAAATTACTATACCACAATAGGGTAGGTAAACATAATAAAAAATTAAGCAATGACAGATAAATTAATTGTATGACAGAATACAAATTTTAATAAGTAAAAAGTCATTGTGTGACTTAAAGTAATTACAGAATATAAATCAATGTCATAAAAATGATAAATTAACGACAGTGTTAACCATAGTTTTTTGACGTTTAAACATGTCTTAATTTTAAGCAACATTTACAAATAAGGGGTTAAAAAAGTATTAAGTTCTGTCACTAATTCCGTTTACACATGTCTAAAAAAGGCTGAAAGTCTAGTCATAACTAACATCAGTAGATACCTGCTTATATATATGTATTGTATACTTATAAATTTTCTATTGTTTCAGGTACGTGGGTGGAAACAAGATGGCGGGCAAAGTTTAATTAAAAGCAAACAATACAAGTTTTCTTAACGTCTACTTATTTCAATTAACTTTTGTTAGAAAACGTTCGATGATAACCGTTGATGCTTGCTTACAAAAGGTTTATTTGTCTGATTTTATCGATAGGTACTTAGTTATTTTCGTTAAGTACGCAACTTATTTGAAAGTAAAAAAATATTTTAATTACTTATATGGATTGCTTGAAAATAATCGAGATTTGTCACGTCTTCGAATTTTTGGTTCTAAGACATTTGACATCTACCAGCCCGCACTGGGCCCACGAGGTAGATTATGACTCACTCCCTCTCACGAACCGTCCGTACCTGACCTGCCTCCTTATTTTATCGCATAATAGTGTCTACTTTGTAAGTTATATAAATATAACGAAATACATTTCAATACTAATAAAGAATAATAACATTTTGCGACCATTGACCTAATTTATGCTCTCACAAAATTGCATTGCTTACAAATTCTCTCTACAAATATATTTCTATTTCACATATACAAATAGAAATTTCCATTTCCAACTAAGTAAATGCAGTTTAAATATTTATTTATTTATTTATTTATTTATTTATTTAAACTCTTAGTCTACCATTACAGGTACATTTAGGATGCACTTCGTTTCAAATATAGGAAATATGAAACAACACTATTATCGATAAAATAATTGTATCTGTGTGCCTACCTACAATCTGTCTAGCCTTTTCCCAACTATTTAGAGGTCGGCTTCCAGTCTAACCAGATGCAGCTAGAATACCAGTATTTTACATGGACAACCCAGTTACTATGTAACACGATACCCTTTAGTAAGACTGGTTGTCAGACTTTCGGGCTTTTAACGACCCGTAACTACTGTCACAGATACAAGAATGACAGCCGGGACCAATGGCTTAACGTGCTTTCCGAGGCACGGAGGAGTCTCGGTATGTAAAGATGGTCACCCATCCACAGACCAACCGCGGCAAGCGTAGCTTAACCTGATCGATTGACCTGTGCGGCTGTTATTATTTAGCCACAGGCCCCTCTGACCGATCTTATCTAACATAACAAAATGACCTCTCAGTGTCACAGTTAGCATTTATACAATAAAAACTAAAAGCCAGGGCTATCGCTAACGAATCACAAATCATGTACAATAGCAACGTCGGCCATTTTGTTGTACAAAACACGCGGCATGAATATGCAATGAACGTAACGATGCAACACAAAGATCCCTCTGTCGCCAGTGCAACGCTTATCTAACTTTTTGGTTGAAAAAATGCAATTTTATAGGTACTTATGCTATCATATTTTTTGTTGGGGTTTTTTAGTGACTATACAATTCAAGTATAATCGGGTAGTGGCTAAATAATAACAGCTGCACGCACGGGTTGTTCGAAGGTTAAGCTACGCTTGCCGAGGTCGGTCCATGGATGGGTGACCATCTATTACTAGGAAATCACTTTAAACCGTAGGTCCCTGCTGTCATTTGTAGATCTTTGACAGTCGTTACGGCCTTACGAATAGGCAGACTTAAAAACATAACTGGCGAAATGTGGGTATTCGGAGTACGACTCTGCCTGCCGCTCCAGGGTACAGCCGTGACGTTATATTAAAAACAGGCTTTATTTATTGTAGGTATATAGGGTGACTGGTAATTAGTGACCGATACCTAAACACGTGATTGTACTCATGATAACAAACAACTTTTACTATGGGACCAAACTTGAAATCGCGAAAAACAATCTGCTGTTTAGTCGTTTATGTTCGCCTAACTGCTCAAAATGTACTAATCGGTCACTAATTACCAGTCATCCTATATACCTGAGACTGACTAGTTAAATTCAATAAAAATCTTATAGGGGTGAAGCAGGGTGAAACGACCTAGTCTGGAATAACAAAAATATTAGCCTGTGATGTCCCACTGCAGGGTAAAGGCCTTCCTACTCCCTTTCCACTTCTCTCTGTTCAAAGCTGCTAAGGACCAGTTCTTGTTGAAGAAGTCTAGCTCATCCCGCCATCTCCGTCAATAACGAAAATAATCATATTTAAATTCAAAACTAACCAAATTAAAACGTATAAAATAAAGCATAATATGCTTTTAGTTGTTCTATTGGACTCCTGAATTATGAACAACTTTTTAAGAGTAGGTAAGTACCTACTTTCGTTCCCTGTAAGATTGTCATTGATTAACAAGCAGCCTGTATGTATAATAAAATGAGTTTTTTTTTCCTTATACCTACATCAAAGGAAAAATATATCAAACCAGCACAATGCTACAGTTAATTATTTTTTTTACAACTTTATTTGAATTTTAAATGTCAATACTTACCTGAAACGTTTTTACTGTAAGTACCTACATAAATATGGACTATTTACCTCCTAAAAGAAAAAATACTGAAGTAAAATTCGGGAAAAGTAAATAGCATTTAACTCTTGGGAGCGGCTTAGCGGCTTTATCAAAGATTTTAATAGAAAATGGAATCATTCAGGATTATTCTTTGTAGCTAAAATGCTTACTTATTAAATGTTTAGCTCTTAAGAGCTAGGTGAGGTCTTAACAGTAATTGGGTGCTTAAAACTCTCATAATCTGTAAAAAAAAACAATTTTAGGTTTGTAGTTTTTAGTTTAAAGCCATTTGATCCCTTTATTTATGCGTTTCGAGACATTTTATGATAGAAAAGGACGTCATAAAAATTTTCAAATTCTAAGGCCGTGTCCTAACTGGAAGCTACTGTCTGTATGAATATGACGTGCGAACCCGTGCGATCAATCAAGTCATGTTTGTACGTTATACATTCATATAAACGATGGCGTAATCGCATATTCGCGCGACAATTGCTTTCGGTTACGACACAGGGTAGCAATTTCTCCCAATATAATCTTCCATTTCATCATAATGAAATTGATTCCACATTATTTTCACATGAAAAACAGTCATTTTAACTTAACAAACACACAGACAGACAGGTTAATTTTCACAGTATTAATAATTATCAGAAATTCCGATTGACTCTCATCCAAATGATATGGAATATTTTTGGGGTTTTACTTAATGAAAAATTTTCAGTTAAAATACTTACCTACTTTAAAAGTGCGACAGCCGATCAGCAGCCAGTGTTCTGGCTTACGATAATATTATTATGTCGGCTCGCGGGATTTTATACAGAGCTTATAAGGGATTTATTTGTAGGATTAACCGTTGCATGCTTTTGTTTTTCTAAAGGGATTAGGCTGACGATGCAAAATGCGATGGTGTTTGTTGATGTTGTAATGTGGTGATGATCAATTACAATCATGATTTTAGAATTGATACACATACATATTTTTAAAAGTCATCAGTGACTTCATAAGTCATTTATTTCTTAACAAAATACACTGTGTAGAAAGATATTGATAATAAATATAAAGAAAAAAAAAATAACAATACTTAACTCATTTTTACAATAATAAAATTAATAGTCGTTTAATAAGAAATATAATGTCAAAAGATGAAAATGATTAACACAATAAAAAAAAAATCGTATAAATACATTATTGTCATTTGTCAACTGATGAACTCTTTAATTCTATAATAGCCCTTCCTCAATAAATATGTCCTTAATTTGTTTTTAAAAGAGTAACCGTTGAGTTTCATGCCGGCTCTTCTCCATAGGAAACGACCAATGAAGGCTATCGTTTTTGTACTCAACACCACACGTAGCATGACCACCATAGAAATGGGTTTTGTTGACGGAAGAATAGACAAAATGACAGATATGATAGAAAAAATTACTGTCGACAATCTGTCAATTTGTCTATTCTTCCGTCAAAAAAACCCGTTTCCATGGTGATCATGCAGTTGTCGCCATTGTCGGTCCATTAAGTTCCTGAAGATAGCTCTCACCGTTCGATAATAAGGGAGTGAAAACAAAGTTTACATTTAAATCATATTTAAACAAATAAAAAATGTGTTTGTAAACAGTCAACAAACTAACCTCTGAATTAGCTATTCTTTCAGCCCGCTTAAGTTTGAGCCTCTTTTTCTTAGCTCCGCTTTTAAAACACTAAAATTCATTGACCCGAAACTCATATTTGCCATAATTAATCTCAGGTATTGCAAAATATTCACAACATTATTGTAATTAGAAATAAACCCGCCTAGCCCACCCACAAGCATTGACATTTGACATTTCGGAGACCTCACGCTACACTAGCGCCTCTAGCGGCGAAATCATACGTGATAACTCTCATTGGTTACCGTGCACCTACCATCATTCTGACGTTCAGAAGTGCTCATGTAGGTTTATGTGAAATAAAATATTTTGATTTGATTTGGTACTAGTTACGTTGGGCTATTGCAGTCTACTGGTCGACTCTCCTGGATAGCACAGCACATTTCAGCATATAAGTGCAGCGGCAGAGGTAACTGTAGCCGTCGGCGGCTGCAGTTGGCAACATGCCGCTCGAGTATTTGAGTACGTTCTCAAATACATGAGCGGCACGTTGTCGACGGCTGCCGTCGACGCTTATCGGCGGCTGCAGTAGCCTCTACCGTTGACACGTGCGGCTCGTGTATATGAGTACCTACTAAGTCGCCAATAACTTATCACGTTACAAACTTTCATCAATTCATTATGAACAACCTATCTTTAATGGATTTCTGTAGGTATATGCTATAACGTCTACCTACCTACATACTTATAAGCCTTTAGTGCTAAAAGTGATTAATTAGGGTGACCCGTTAATTGGTCTGCCATGGGGTGCGTAAATTCGTCCCTCAAGGGTTCCAAAAATGTGCCTAGATACTTACTAGGACACATCTAAAACTTTTATATGAATTGTATCCGCAATATAACTACTTTAGGTACATACTTTCTTATTTTTGTATGTTTTTTGTAGAAATTGTGAACTAAACTTATACCTAAACGGCCACAAACTTACCTATTTTCTGGAAAAGTCTGTCTAGGATCTTGAAATAAAACTTCAAGGTGAGAAGTAGTAAAAGTGTTGGATGTAGCAGACAGTTCGTTTAAAATGTTCGACAAAATTCACTGAAGTCTGGTCTAGATTCAGCTGAAGATCTAATATTTATAGCAAGGTTTGTAGTTGTCTGGTAAAGCTATTGGGGCAAATAAGTTTGTATTTAATACAATCAATGACGTTATTTTTAAAACTCCAAATTATGTACTTAAAAAAGTTACAATGAGGGGCAGAATCAACAGCTCTTTATGTTTCACAGATACAATACGACATACGAGTACCTGTATATATTCGGAATTTCGGAGAATAATCTGAAAATGTCAAATTCAAGCAGTAGCAGTCGATCAATACTTGCCCAAAACTGTTCATCCATTTTCTACACCACTTTTTCACACTGCACCTGTCCATTTTCCGTCCATGCACTAAAACAAAAACACATCTAATACGTTACGGTAGGTTATCAAAACATTTCACTCCGGTTTTAAAAGGGGGATTAATTAAAATGAATATTTTCACAAAACGCCCGCGGAGCTCGCTGGTTTATGTGCTATATCTAGCGTGGTATAGTTACGTATGGCACCAATCGTTGGGAACAATTTGATTGAAAGTTTAATACGTTGTCGACCACGACTGGCTTTCAATTTTGAAGTATTGACTTTTTGTATGATAGGTCAAGGGGATACGGGGGAGGGGGACATATCGATGTATGTTTGCAGATAGACGTGTGGTGGTTCGGCTACTGGTTATGATTTGCGAATGTTTTGACGGGAACGCATTTGTCTAGCGGCGGCCATTTTGGGTAGGATTAATAAAATATGTGTGTGAGCCTAAAAATAGAGTGTATATTTATGATGATATATGATAGGTATGAGTGTTATGGATGACTTATAAAATACGCGAACCTATAGTAATCCAAAAAAATGTTGGTTGTAGGCAGTGGCGTATTTTAACATTCAGCGCCCTGGGCCTGTAAGGTTTGCCGCCCCAAAAATTAACGGAAAAAAGCAAAAAGTTTTAATGAATCTGGGCTGAGAATGATTATAATAAACTAAAAAGTCCATATAAAGAAATAAACACCTCGTGTCATCGCGTCGGCCGCCGCCTGATGCGACCTCCCCTGCGCCAGGACTAGCGTGTCGTCAGCGTAGCAAACCACGCTGACGCCATCAGGGAGGTCGGCCCGCAGCACCCAGTCGTAACCGATGTCCCACCCTGGGACACCGCGTCCCCCGTCGTGAGGGCTCTCACGCGCATGATGGCGTCCACCGTCGAGCGCCCCTTGCGGAAGCCAAACTGACTATCCGCAAAATCCGGCCCTGTCCTCACCAGGTGCCCGACGAGATGGCCTGCAATCACTCTCTCAAAGAGCTTGCCAACCTCGTCGAGCAGCACTATGGGCCGGTATGCGGACGGAGAGTCCGCAGGGCGCCCTGGCTTCTGAATGAGGACCAGCTTCCCCGTCTTCCAACGGAGTGGAAACTGGCCTCTCTCCATACATGCGCTTAAGAGCGCCTCCAATCGAGGCCCGAGAGCCCTCGAGGCCAGGACCCAGGCTTTACCCGGCAAGCCGTCGGTCCTGGGGCGGCATTTTTGGCCTTCAGCCTACCTACCGCCACTCTCAGATCTACCCCGGTCACTTCATGTCGTCGTCGTCGTCCCCGTGGTCCGCTTCGGGCACTGAAAGTGGCGGAGCCATGGGCGGGGCAGTATACTCCCACCGTGAAGGGAACAGAGCGTTCCCACCTCCTCCACCAGCTGGGGGCGGAAACTCTGTGTCAGCGGGGGGGCCCAGGTGCGGAGTTTATTCCGCACCATTTTGTAAGGGCGCTCCCATGGATCTCTGTTCAGAGTCTCCACCATCTCCTCGCGGGCCATATCCTTGGCCCGCTGGACAGCCTCTTGGAGGGCCGTCTTCGCCGCTCTGTGCCCCTCGTACAGCTCCGCCTCCGTGGCTTCCGCATCCGGAGGGCGGATGCGGAGCCTGCGGTGCCTGGTGTACCGGTGTCGCACGTAGACGCACGCCTTGCGTAACAACTCAACCTCCTGCGACCACCAATACACCTGACGCCCGGTGTCCCCCTAAAGGGACAAAGCAGTGTGACAGATCGGAATAATTCGACAGACGAAATGACGGACACGCCGCCGCCAGCCGATAGCCCCGCGTCTTGATATCTATCAGACTAACGCCGAGTTTGTTTTTTTTTTTCCTGCCTAGAAAGTCAATAATAAATGCGCACAAAGCTGAGCGCGAGGTGCGGCTTGCACCGCCCTTCGCAAGCTGCCGCCCCGGGCCATGGCCCTTTTGGCCCTAGGGTAAATACGCCACTGGTTGTAGGACTAGGCAACAAACAAAACTGATATTGCTAAACGTAAAAAAAGTTAAAATACTTTTTTGTTCTAAAATAAGTATTGTTTCTCAATGGAT
This sequence comes from Hydraecia micacea, assembly GCA_914767645.1. Lineage (NCBI taxonomy): Eukaryota > Metazoa > Arthropoda > Insecta > Lepidoptera > Noctuidae > Hydraecia > Hydraecia micacea. The sequence continues at coordinate 3,408,437 of OU611776.1, read as the reverse complement.
TAGTTCTATAAGGCAAGACAGAAAATCTTATGTAGATAAAACAAATGAAAAAAATGAAACACAAAACAATACTGAATATGCTCTAATTCGATAATTTATTACCGCTATTATTAATTTAACAACTATTGTGTGTTATTCATCTGAGCATAAAGTATTAATTGGTGCATAAATTATGGATTAGTGAGGGATGTTCAGTAAAGTGGATATTGTTGTGATTAGGACGCCTGCAGCTGAAATGGACCCATCCGAAATTCGATGAGAAATGAGTTCGTTGCCTTAGCTTCTGGGTTGGGTTATAAAATTCAATTTTATAAGAGGATTTTGCTATATTTTAGGTACTAAAAATCTTCTTCTCTTATATCGACACGAACTAAGCATAGCGAGTTATTCTTGCTATTTTTATTTAATATAAAAGTAATAATGGACTCAAGTAGCTAATAATATTTCTTAACAACTATTTTAGTAGACTTAACCTAACACTGCCATATGAGAAACCCTGCTACAACCTCAACACCGATGTGGAAAGCTTGCAGCAGCAATTCATGCACTAGCAGTGCATTCTGCTCGCGATACACCGCAGTATAGTGTTGGGGCTGACCCGCACCCGGCGCATCAGAGAGGAGCATCTTTTTGGCACCGTAGCGTAGAAACAATCGACACGAGCTTCAGCAAACATCCCTGATGCTCTACAGAAGTGGAACAGCCCCATCAACACCCGGAACGCATTATTATATTGAATGCGAAGGGCGCTGTACGATTTTTGAGTGTAATCTAACCAAAGGTTGTACGTGTAAAATGAGATGCAACATGCACGAAATAAGGTCTAGGGTAGGTGCTTAGTTCATGTGCATAGGTACTACCGTTTTATACAAATTAGCTATATGCACTACATCGCCACTATTTGTCATGCATTTAAAAGCTTGGCTTGGTTTCTACATATTTTTTGACAAAACAGTTTGCTTACCAATAAAGTGCCCACATACGCTTAAATAAACAACTCAAAAATTGCTCGAAAAACTGCAGAAAAATCGTAAAATGTATACTCAAAAAAAGGCAATACGCGGATGTACGGAAACTATTGAATAGTCTATGAAGTTCGATCTACTCTGCAGTCAGTTCGTTAGGCCCGCAGCGTGGGTTTCAGAGCTCTGACTTTTTACTCGCTCAATTGCTAAATTATACACGTGCTATGGTAGCTGGTAGCCGAGATCGAGTGCTGGATTTCTTTGAATGCATTTTCGATAGTCATTTACTGTGTGGCAACTGGTGACGTGGATTTTTGAATTATGGGTTGCGTGGGAGGGATTTTGTTTGAGATTAGAACGCGATTATGTATCTTGCAGGATGGGAAATAGAGTTCTTGTTGCTTTAAAACTTACCAATGCCTTAGCTTTTAAATAATAATACCGGCCTATTATTGTCCCACTGAATTGCAAAGACCTCTTCTCATACCGAGAAGGAGCATTGATCACCACGCTTGCTCAAGACGGATTGGCAATTTCAGATTTATATAAATTACTAGCTTCTGCCCGCGACTTCTTCCGCGTTCATCGCGTCGCATCTCATCGCCTGTCCGCGATCTTATTATACTTGGTTTTTGCTTATCGTTCTTTCTGACTTTTTTCTTTTTTGAGCTGGATTTGTTTAAGCCCTACTGGTAGTTCCAGAGATTAGCGAGTTCAAAAAAACAAACTCTTCTGCGTTATTATTAGTGTAGATAGATATGTCTAGCCTTCCTGATGATGTTTTCCTTCATCGACCAAGAAATCTTTTTAGGTTCCTGACGATGTTTTCCTTCATCGAAAACTGGTTCAAAAATAATTCTTCAGTGTTGATGGGTATGCATAATGTAGGTATTCCTGCAATGATAAAACGCCTAAGCTTATGAATTATAATCGCAGACATGTCAAACCTTCTCTTCTCAATAAAATACCTTTCAAAAACTTTAAACTTCTGAATTCACTTTAAAAGCATTAATTAATCATTTTTAATCCAAATAGTTGAGCGGAGTTCAGCGCTGGCATTTCGCAGCATTCCATTAGACCTGCATATGATCGCCGTACGCTCCATTGAAGGAGTTTTTCCACCCATAAAACTTTATCCCATTAGAGCAGGTAAGAATGGGATAAGTTAAAGGAGGTAGGAGTGAAGATAGCGGAGCGGAGGCGGTGAGCCATGCGCAGTCATGAGTACTTGACCTTGAAATAATAGTATCTAATAACAGTTCATTTATTTCTCTCACTAAGGTACAATTTTAAGTTCACAGGTGTCATAAGTAACCTTTGCGAGAGCTGCAGTCTCCAGGCTCACAGCCTCTTCAAAATGTGAGATGTGTTTCTTCTTTTACTATTTATTGCGAATTGGTTATATTGATTCATCATCACATTCCTTTGTAGTTTCGTTTCGTGTTGATGGCACTGTCCTTGTATTGAAGAGATTTTTGGCATATTGCTTCCATGATTTGTGATGTTTTTTTGTTTTAAGGATATTCGTATCATATTTGGAATATAGCGGCACTTCTTGTGGTTTGTGTGCTAAATAACATCGGATGACATTTGTAAGCTTCCTAGCCGCTAGCTAAACTTTTCACACCGAAAATTCTGTACTACCAAAAAAATGGTTGGTTTTTCACAAGATTCCGCTACATCGCCCCACTTAAACTTAACCCTAAAGCGCTTAGTGGGCGCCGAGGCTTGCTTTAATTAAAAATACCTACGAAGGAGGTGGCGACCAACTTCATTTGCCGCCGCGATTAATTGAACTGGAATAAAGCCTTCGCAGGTGCCCGATAGTTCCTCTTTGTGCAGCCGTACGAACATTGTCTCCTTTGTTTTCTCACTGGAGATAAATTAGGCTTTTGAGAACTTCTCTGTTTCGTTGGTGGAGTCAGGGTTAAATGCAGACGGAACGTTTTTAATCTGTCCTTTAGTGCTGGTTTGATATGGCTATCAGGTGTCTTTTTGGTGTGTTTTGGGACCTGTTGATTATAAGTAGTACACAGGTGGTTTGTAGTTTGTTGTTCGTTTGTATAAGTATGACGAAATGAGAGACATTTTTTTTACTTTTAGTGTGATGAACTCGTAGTTTGATGACCTCGTTTTGTGTGGGCTTGATGTTGCAAATGAGATGTATAAAAAAGTTGGGTCTCTGTTGACAGTAACGTTTTGTCGTACATTTTTAATTAAACGCACAAATAACCTTAAGGTGAATGCGCAGTGGTAGGCCGCGAAATTCAAATTTTCTTACGTTTTTTGCAATTTGCAGGCCAGTGTCATGTTGTATCTTGATCAAAATTTGATTCGCGACAATAACAGGTACGTATTTATAGAATTATAATCATTAGAATCATTAATACATCTTTCTAAGTTAGATTTGTACCACTAAGCAGTTTTCCATAACAACTTAGAAAGATGTATTAATGATTCTAATGATTATAATTCTATAAATACGTACCTGTTATAGTCGCGAATCAACTTTTGATCAAAATACAACCTGACACTGATCTGAAAATTGCGAAAAACGTAAGTAAATTTGAATTTCGCGGGCTACCCTGGCACTTCCCCCTTAAAGCTCTCTCCAGTGACTACGTCCAGTGGGATAATTGACTAATAACAGTAGTAATGGCTTTCATTTTGACAGTTCAACATCATTCATTGCGTTATTTACGTTAACATAAGTATGAAGCAATGGATTTATCAATATTCTGCAAAATAATTCAATTTGTGATTGAGTGAGTTACGCAATGATGTGCGCAGTAAATTGTTCATGTATACTTTGACAAAAGTGTCTTTTTTACCATAGAAATGTAAAAAACTGCTTCTTTCATATATCTATGTTTTTACGAAACGACCTGTACCTATTGCCTACTTTAGTGAGGACTAAAAACTTCTTCGTCTTTGTACTCTCAACACTACCAAAATATTTGCCATTTAATAAATACGAAAGTCCTTTACCAAACTGTGTGATATAAAGTTAGAGCACAATGTCACAAACGACACAATAGTCAACACATTAAAATATAAACTGCTGCCCACAAGTTAGTTAACAAAGGCAAGTTTAATTAAATCTAGTTAACTTGTACATTATGAGAACACCGAGAACAGTATGGTTAAGTACATAGTCACTGTGTTCAATTCTTGGAATATTGTGCGCAATATTTTGTTTATGGAGTTGGGTTTCAGAGAAAATATTTTATGCAACTTGTTTTTAATAACTTAGGTAGAGTCACCCAAAAGGATAAGTAGTTAGGCAGCTAGCTACGACTCCTTTTTTAACCGACTTAAAAAAAGTCGAGGTTATAAATTCCAGCCATGACGTGTGTGCACAAGGTTTAAATCTTATTATACTAAGTGTAAAAAAATTAACCTTACAAACTTTAAGAGGTGCTTTAGACCATCGAACTGAACAACTTTCACTATGGGACCAACTCTGAAATCACGAAAAAAATCAGCTGGTTAATACAAAAGTTCAATACCTACTTGACCAAAATGTATGAAACAGCTGATTTTTTTTTCGTGATTTCAGAGTTGGGCCCATAGTGAAAGTTGTTCAGTTCGATGGTCTAAAGCACCTCTTAAAGTTTGTAAGGTTAATTTTTTAACACCTTATATATTTTATAATACTTATCAAGATTTTGTCTGGTATCCATATCTACAACAAGACAAAATCTTGATCGAAATTCCAGGTTTTATATTTCAGGTTTCACTAATTAATCAATAAATGAAATTACCATATTTAACCGCTTTGTTAGATAAAAGTAATGAAATGAAAAATAATTTTCATTAAAAAATCTCTCTTTTTAAGTAAGAGTTCGTTACCCGTCTAGACGTACCCTTTGTTAATTTATTTTTAGTTTCTGAGTGATTTGCTTTAACAAGTTACAGAGCAACTGAGTAGCTTTTATTTTTGGCTACAAAATTAAAATGTTTCGTGGACTTTTGTGGTTCAAAACCAAAATAAAATGTGGACCTATAAAAGTTAATTAAAGTAGGTATTACCGTATTACAATAGTGCCGTTTTTAATACTTAAATAAACATTTATACAATTTCATTTAGCCTGTATTATTTTATTTATATTCTTTCGCTAAATAAAGTTTTTACAGTAACCAAGTAGGTATGGTCGATCTCATAAAATAATGCTCTACCACTTTTGAAAACAATTCCCAGTAAATTGAAACTTCGGTAAGGTTGAAACTATCTCTGTCACAACACATATTGTTGTTTTATGACGTGCAGGGCACTTTGAACCTTAGGTATAAGGTAATTATTTGGTCGACTATACCTGCCACAGGTTTTTTAACCGTATAGTTCGGTAGCGCCCCCGAAAGGACCCGAACACATGAACCTCCGCCGGCTCGGTAATGACCCCTTTCGGACCCAAGAATTACGGCATACGACACCCTACATTGATTATGTAAATATTTATTATGCTACCCATCAAATCGTATGAATGTGCGTTAATTAAGAGAAATGGATAAAAAACTCATATGTTAACGCCATTAAATATTTCATATTTAGAGCGCAAGCTTATTCATTTACCTTTATTAAATTCAAGTCTGTAAATGCGATAATCGCCATTTTGTTGAAATTGGCGCCAGAGGCTAAAAAACATAAAATTTGGGGATTTCGAACATCCAAATTTCACCACAGGGGCAGTGAATAATACATCATTTCATTATTTGACGAATTCATCCATTGTTCAAGTTAAATATGTAGTGGTAATGAAGTTTTTTGATATCTAATGCCGAAGTTTCGCGCCAATCGTGCGTGTTTACATTTTTACTTTTCACAAATTTCACACACACACATGTAAATAATATTTAAAATGAGACAAATATTATTGAAAATATTATGAACGACACGAAAATGCCAAAATCTTAACGTAATATTGAAACACAGGTCCAATAACACGTATTATTCATTACCACTACTCAATTTGTGTTCAAAATCGCCGTCCATTATTGTTTTTTTTATCGTAATGATGTGCGAAAGCGATTATGCCAAACGATTTTTTTTTTAATTTCGATTGACTCGGGTAATTAATATGTCGAATGTCTGAAATCGATACTCGAAAATTGAAATAAAATTATTTTAAGCATTAAATACAATAAGCATTGTTTATAATAATGACTTATGCTTTTCTAATGTAATTTTAATAGTTTTTTGGACATTATATTGAAACTGAGTCAATACCTGAGGAACTTTGACCATAGTCATTTATTGAATTTCGCGCCGAATTGTTTCTATATTTGAATATTTATCTTTGGAATGTGCTTGCCGCTTAAAATTATTTTTATTTATTATACAATTATTTATTTTTGATACTTTCTAATAGTTTGCTACAGAATGCCCAGTATACATTTTTTTAGGTAGGCTTAGCAAAAGATAGGGAATGATGATTACCTATTAATTCTATAAATTGGGTATTCCGCAATCACTTTACATTTCAATATGTTTTGTTAGTTGTATGAGCTTGGTGGTTTTTGTTTCTATTAGTTTACTTGAGTAATAAATTGTTTTTTTTTTTTGTAATTACGATTACGATATTTAAAAAACTGACAATGTTTATATCGGACCACGCACAGTCGGCACAGTGAAAGGTTCCGTAGTTGGGTTGAATATTTACGCATGCACAATGCAATTATAATTTTCACAATCAACATTGAACCTTATACTTTTGCGATAAAGTTGAAAATCTATTACAGAAATCTGACAGATTGTAGTAGGTTGATGTGCTGGCGTCTGTAACTCTGTACCCATAAATTGAAGTGCCGGCCAGAAAAGAAAAGTAAGTACTGTTTTCTTATGGGGAATAGTATCTTGAGCATTTCTTACTATTACAGCGAAAGTCTGAAATTAACCCCTTGGCTGCTATATGAGATTGAAAATGCCAAAAATCTTATTTTTATAACAACTGTTTTAAGCATAACATTAAAAAAAATACCAACTTTAAATTGAATATAACATCCTGAACATGTTTTGACTACCTATGACCAAATGTAAGTATGTACGCATTATATTGAGAGATTTGCTTAACTTTTTTTTAGTTATTATGAAAATATATTTGTGACCTTCACGACAAGCCTTTTCATTTGATATACCTATCACACGGTACCTACAGTACAAAGCTTTTTTAAATTTTCTATGTGACCCCAAAAAGTGAACCCATATTCAAAATTTACTTATTTATGTTACACGTCCGTGTTTGAGTCACAGAAATTTATTTGTGTACCTACCTACCAAATTTCAACTTAATCGGTTCAGTAGATTCGAAACAAATCGGTCGTGACAGACCTACAGACAGACACACGAGTGATCTTATAAGGGTTCCGTAGTTTCATTCGGACGTAGGGAACCATAAAAAGTTATACCCTTATGCACACAGTATGTGTATCTACTTATATAATGAAATTATTTATTATATTTAAAAAAATAATTAATTCATGAAAAATATACCAAAGAGTTTTTATTCAGTTTCTACATTTTTTTTAAAATACCGATTATCGATTAGGCTTTATGACATTTTTGAATCGGAATAAGAAAATTGGATGGATGGTCAGCACTAAGAACTGTCACGTCGCAACACAATTTTTAATAATTTTTATCAAGATTAGATCATGTTTTTTTTGTAGTTTATGCATGAAAAGTGGTAAAAGTAATAATGCAGAGTGAATGACAATATCTTTATTTTTCCCTTTTGCATATTTTCATCAAGAGATTAGGTGGTTTATGTACATATTTTCAGCGATTTTAAGGTGCCTACCTTTTGTATAGGTGTAGTAATATCTATTTTATACAACTTTCGCAGTAGAATGACGCGGTTTGATCGACCTCAGTATATAGTTAAAGATGTTTGCCACAAAGTTATTGTACAAAATAGGCGCGGTAAGACATTTTTCTTAATAAATTCGAATGCTGAAAGTTGACGTAAATTCCGGAAAATCATGACGTAATTCGCAACATCCCGTCGAGTCAGCTGATGTGTCACGTGTCAAAATTTTGTCGAGCAGAGAGGTTAATGTCATCATTATGTAAGTAATATCAACATTATGAACCTGCTGATGACTGCTAGTGTGAAGATAGAATCATACCACTATCAAATCACACTCGTGCTTGGCTTAATAATTATTAGTGCACTCTCAGGTGCACATAATTTGTGCCTCTTTAGCTTGACCTCGTTTTTGTTAATGTCGTCAATGCTAATTACAATCTGTAATTTGACCACACAAAATATAGTTTCCGTGGTGTAGCGGTTATCACATCTGCCTAACACGCAGAAGGCCCCCGGTTCGATCCCGGGCGGAAACATAGCTTTTTGCTTTTTTATTCAGTTGAATTTTTTTATTGTTGGTTATTTTCATCATAATTAGGATTTTTTTATTTTATTCTTCTGTCAAATAAATTGAAAACCATCAATAACATATATTTTAATATAATCAGATATATCATACAAAAATCACACCCACCCAATCCCAGGGCCTAAAAACGTAATAAACTGAACAATACACATTTGTACCACAAAACGCGTGACACGAACACGCCGCCCAGAGCGCAGCTGACACGACCGTGCTTCTCTTTTACAACGGACGTGACTCGGACGGCCTATTTTCAAATCGGCCGCCTCTTGTGTTGATTTTTCTTGGAACACTCTGAACAACGTGCAACGGTGCGACGTCGAGTGCATTCTGTCCAGCGTGATGTCTAAATAAAAGCGTGTTTCTCGTGTAGGATGGAATTTTTGGAATGCTAAAAGCTGACTGTGTCTTGTGAAAGAATTTTTGCGGGAGATTTTACATGGATTCTAACGGAAAAGGTGGATTTTTTTTTCATTTGAATGTGACGACTGACGTGACGAAATATACGGTTTAACACTTTGAGCACTTTGATAAATAAAACAGCTTGTTCTATGGTAGCTTCAAATAACACTATAGCAGGCCGCAAGGATCTTTGTTAGGCAGATAATTAAACTGAAAATTATAAAGAAAAATATTTTCTGTCTCAAAAACCTTCACAGACAGACGAGGCAAATGTTACTTTTGCACAAGTTTATTATACATTTGCCCAGAAGAAGACATATGTACGTACCTCAGTAATTTAATAAAGATACTAGCCAGCTAATTATTTGTATTCCCTGAATGTATTCGCATTCAATGATAATAATTTATTCAACGCCCGTTCGGCATCAGCAATGGGATTTGTATGTGTTGATGTAGTTAATATAATAGTGACGTAATTGGGAACTAATGCCGGGAATTAGCAGTGTAATGGAGTTAGGAGATTAGCTGTTCGATAATTAGGAAGCAACACTATTGTGTTTGACGATATTTTGCTTATTACATTATTAGATATTGTCACGTTGTGTAGAATAGATAGGTATTGGCTACATCTGTTTGTGTGTTAGTGCCATTATGAGAGTACGTACTTACCTACTTGTAGTAGGTTTTGAGGGTAGACGTTAAAATAGCACGCACTACTGTAATGTGCATCTGTCAGATCCTGGGTACGCAGTCGCACGGTACCACATCGCTGAATATTTAAATTATACCAGAGGATCAATTCTGCCGTCATAAGGAAAAATGGCATAACTAAAATTTTTTCCGAAATTGAGTTCTATACATATTCGGAATCAGAAAAAAGGCCCATCTGCTAATATTATTTGTACAATTTCGGAAAAAAATTTAGTTGTGCCCTTTTTCCTTATGACGGCAGAATTATTCTCGTACTTAATTTTAACTATGTTCTTGTATGTGTCTTTTAGTTATGTTCAGTCTGACCTCAGTCTCAATGTTTCAAAAATACCTCTAATTTCCCTACATTTTTGACAAGTTTTTGACATTGATCGTCGCTGAGATGAGATTGTGACTTGATTTTGAACGTTTTTAATTACGGGAAAAAAGCCTTCTGGGCATCTATTTTCATATTATTAGGTATATAGTTTGTGACGAAACAAGAGAAGAGGAAAAAGCGCAAAAGAGCAGCACGGCGGATGCTTATCATTCTCCTGCCCTGAACCCAATTTATTTGGGGTCGGTGCAACATGTATTTTTCTTCCATACAGCCATGTCATCTTTCACACAGTCCACAGCACATATTAAAGGAAAAGTCTTTGCAGTTTTCCGACCAAAAATACGTTTTGTTTGCCCGCAAAACAGTTCAGCTCTAACAGATACGGTAAATCCATCACCCATCGACACGGTATACGTTTTACACGCCTCTGTATACCGTGTTACGTGCACATTTAGCGTTACAAGTGTGTATCCTACACATCGATATCCCTTACTGAATATAAATAAGGCTTCAAGTGATACTGGCGCAATTCTTAGAACTTGAAACGTAACTTATAGTGCGTGATCGTGGAGCACGAAGAGAAAATTGATAGGCATAAGATTAATAGATGTAAATGGCTGAGTTCATGCTATGTTTATTTATAAATACTTAAGTAAAATGTTGGCTTAACCCTGAAAAAAAGCGAAAAATAAAAAAAAAAGTAAGTGCAGACTTGAAGCGATGTTGGTGGGGAAAGTTGTGACTTGACAAAAAGCTATGTTTCCGCCCGGGATCGAACCGGGGGCCTTCTGCGTGTTAGGCAGATGTGATAACCGCTACACCACGGAAACTATGCACATTGTTTTATAATTCAGGAGCACTATGAGACACTAACTTCTACTAAGTTTTTAATTATGCTTTCTTTTTTATTAACCTATAATAAATTTTGTTTTATCAATAAATAATTTAGATAACTTTATCTTTATTATATGTATTTATTGCTAACATCCGACTATTCTCCTAATCTATGTCAAAATGATTGTCACGCGTGTTCGTTATGACAATGTCATTATAACCTTTGTTTACCAATATCTATATGCAGGTAGGTATCCATTCATCATCTTCCTGCCCGTGTGACGTGTCCCATGTTATTCGGGGTCGGCGCAACACGTTTTCTTTTTCCATTCTCCCCTGTCAACCGTCACGCTATCCTGCATATCATATATGCAGGCATCCATTAGGGCTGAACAAGAGCATCCCTTGGCCATCATTCAAACATTAAGTCTCTTCTTCGGTATTTTTAGGGTTCCGTACCGCAAAAGGAGAAATGGAACCCATATAAAATCTTTATATGTCGTTCGTTGTCCGTCTGTCTGCCAGTCGATCCATTTTTCTCAGGAACGCGTAGAGTCGCTTGAAGCAGTGAAAACATCAAACTTCTAAGTCAACACAATCAAAAGATACTGGCGTTTGTTCCGGAATCAAAACCTGGGTACTTCCTGCTGACCTAAAATCATGAAATTTGGCAAGAAGCAATGTCATGTAGCACAAGTAAAGGAAAATATCCGAAAACCGTAAATTTGTAGTTACATTGCAAAAAAAAAAATTTTTTCCCTTGATAAACTATTTACATAACATAAGTACCTACCTACTTTTTACGGAACCTTCGGTGCGCGAGTCCGACGCGCACATGACCGATTTTTTTTTTAAGTTTTCATCCCTTGCCCAACTCATTTCATAATATTCAAAACTAAACTACTTTTTGAAAGGTTAGCTCTACAACTACTTCCACTTTGCCTTGTTATTCAAGTAACCCTGTCACGTACCTGCCAACTCACCTCGTTATCTTTTTTTTTTTCTTTTTTTGTTGGGGAAAACGAATTGACCGAATACCAATTCCCATTTTATTCTTTTCACTGCCACACACAATATTAATCGGCGATATTTTTAACCTATCTTTTACAATTTCGCAACCAGTTTTTTTATAAAAAACTGAAGGCTGTAAATAATAATTTTGTTTAATCCCTATTCGTTATACAAAACACATAAACAATTTTGACAGTTGCGTCTAAACCGCATGTCAAAATGGCGTAGCTTCCAAAATGGCGGCATATGATTTGTGACACTAAACAGCGTTTGCGCTTCGATAGCGACATTAGAGCGCACAGTGGTGCAGGTAGTACGGGCATGCGGAAAATATTATTTTTAAATGAAAAGACGTTGCGTTTCTTCATAATACTTTATTAAAATGATATATTGGATGTACCAGTTTACAAAGAGAAAGATATAACACGTATTTTTTTTTTATTAACATGAAAATATTCATCAAATTTTTTCACATGAATTTCATATAATTAAATCCGCATTTTTAAATAAATAAATATTAATAAACTAAATATTAAATAGAGAAGACATTGATTGAGAGATGGGTGCTATCCACTAATAAAGCTTTGGCATCATCGTGAAGAGGATAGTATTTTTTATTCGGTACTGCACGTAAACTGTTGATAAGGGGATCTGAGGTAGCTAAGAGCATATTCATAACATCTTCATTACATGATAGACGAGAACATTTTCTTCTGTGTAAGGTCGTCTTCAGACATTACTTCAAATAATCTTCTGGTTGTGTGATCCAGTAATGACTGCAAACTTACACAAGCGTAGCTTTCCGTTACATCAATATCCGTGGGGTAGCATTGCCTTTTTACTTCAAGTACTTTATGATAATCGGGAAAAATATCACAACCAATACTTTTTGCTGCATTTCTCAGTACTTGATATTGATGTTTCGAAAGTGATGCATCAAGTAATAATGCCAACGCTTTTTCTGGAGTAAACTTGATAGTATCCGATGATTCTTCTTGTACGAGTACCTTAGAGACAGCTTTCTTAATCATTTCTTCAGGAACGCTTTCACACAATCTTTTAACTTTATATCGCTTTGTTCGATCGCAACATTCATCAAAATGATTTTTCTGGTCGTCCTCTATGAGAGCGTTTTGATGGCCCTGGAACATTACTGTCACTATTCACCTCATCAGTCTGCATCGATGATGTCTCAACGGTAAAAATATTTTTCAGCCACTGTTCATTTTTTGCCATAAAAGCATTTTTATTTCTCGCTGCAGTTTGCCACTTTTTTGTAAATACGGGTAGAAAATTACGGCTTAACTTTTCATAAACTTGATTCCAAACACTTTCTGTAAGCTGTGGATACATAAGTTTTAAATTTTCGAGGCATTTATGTATCTCACGATTACTTGATATTATGATTTCCACTAAATCGGCATAGACAATAGTAAAGCTATCCATCACTATAATAACACTGTTATCGTAAGAGAAAATAATTGTAAGTGAAGTTAAAACTACCATTCAATGCTATTTATACTTACACGATATGATAAAATGTTAATTACCCTCATTAGAAACACTTATTAATATAATGCACTTTTTCTTAATTACAGAGCGTCATTAGTTAAGGACCTGGTATTTCCAAGATCGCAGGTTATCGCAGCCAAAACTAATGTATTCTTAATCTATAGGGTCTAATTAATCTCCGAAAGTATATTATTACGTATCGGTCGATAACGGAGATTAGTTATGATCTCATGATTGAAAACAAAAGGTTCCAAATGACCTTCTTCACTAAAAATGTAATAGCAAGTAATTATTCATTATATTATAACATTATGTTTACTATTTTATTAATACACACAATAAACTTATGACTAAACTAAAAATGAAAGTTGATAATTATAGTATTTTGGTTCTATTCATACTTGAAATAACAATATTTTTTGCACGAAATTTGTAAATTCTCGATCACCCTACTTTGGCATCATATAATTAAATACTGTATAATTATTTATCCGTATTAATTTTAGGACTTGTTTCTACTAACATTCTAGTATGTGTGTACCAAATTGTAGACATTTTAAACAAGGTTGAAACAAAGGACTTTTTTCCGCCCTTGAACCAATGTGGAGCGTGGCGCCCTCTGTCGTGCGGTGGTGTAAATCACGGGCTCAGCTTTAGCGGTTAAGAGGACTACATGACCTAAAGCGCGGTCTTTGTCGGACGGCATAGAAAAGAAAGAGAAGCGCGATGCCACAACGCTGGTAATTTATTGCAAAATATGAAGCAATTATCGATTTACGAAAAATCTAGTGATTGGACAAAAAAACTAAAACACTATAGTTTTAGCATGTTGCTTGTAGAATAATCTGACAAAAAATCATAATGATTGTATGTATATTAGTATGAATTTTGTTGTAAAAAAAAAGTTTTTAGAGGTATCTTCATGATTTTTTTCTATCGTACCAAATAAGTTGTATTATGTTTTCAACACACTATCATCCTAGCATTTATCCTGAAGATTATCATATATTTTTTTGATTTTTTTTACTGTAATCGATCATATACTTTTATTGTTTCTAAAACTTGCGTTTTTTGCGTTTAGGTCCTGTAAGCCCCTTAAGTGGCGTATTGATGGCGATATATTAGACAGTTTTATTGTTTCAATTTACAGAATATTGAAATGAAACAGCGAAAATCGTTTTTGGAACATGTACGAGTATTTCTCTCTGCATCCTATTTGAAATATAAATTGGTTTCGCTTGTGTTTTGCTGGGAATTGTGAATTTTTCCAAATGATTTTCAGGCTTTTTGTTTGTTAGTGTCAGTCAATAAAATTTCTTCATTATGTATTGGAGAGCAGTGGTGGCCCAGTGGTATCGGCTGCGACTTACTTACCAGTTGTAGGTCGTAGGTTCGAACCCAGACAGGTGCTTTACTTTGTGTACATTATTTCATCACCACTGCTCTCAAAACGGTGAAGGAAAACATCGTGAGGAAACCGGTATGTCCTAGAACCAAAAATTCGAAGACATGTGACATCTACTGGGCCCGCGTGGTCGATTACGGCTTACTCCCTCTCACAGAGAGGAGGCCTGTGTCCCAGCAGTGGGAACATTATAGGCTGATTATGGATTGAAAAGACTTTGGTTTGCATTACTTACCCTGATTAATTTCCATGATTATGAGTGCATCTAAACAGATATGCTCGGTTTATGTTGTCTTTAAGCTCGTCATTAAGTTCAAGAAAACATTTCTGACGTAGTTAAAACTACCTCCTTGGTATAGTGTTCGGGAGCGCTACTGCTGAGCATGAGGTCCTCCATGAGGGGCGGATTGTTCAAGTCGAGCGTGTTATTGAAGTTTTCTGTTAGGAATTTCTCATTAGCAGCCCGGAGTCTGGATTTGTGCGTGGTGGAGAGTATAAAGATATGGTGAACAGGGTGTAAAGCTCACTCATCCTCCATAGACAAGGGAGGATCTTCCGACCAGACAGGTGTTGTATCCGGCGGGCAACTGTCCGATGATTCATGTTGGGCCGTTTTATATATATGCTAGTTGTGTGGTAAACTCTGCTTGCGAGATGCATGATTTTGCGTGACGTCAGTATGACGCGTAGTTCACATGTGGCGTTGTAGATACCGCTACAAGCAAAACAAAACTGGCGGAATATGGTTGTTTATATAGGTACACTTCTGCCTAACCCTTCCGGGTTTCCAGGCGTGATGTTATGTTAGTTAAAAACTTTGAAATACATTCCATTATTAAGATGAAGATACGATGATGAGTTCTAATAGTTACAATGCATTTGCTTACGACAGTACATTGTTTCAGTGGCAGTCGTTAAATGTAACATAGATGGAGATAAATTGTACCGTTTTATTGTCCCGATGTCTGCAATAGATGGGGCTTGTGATTTATCCCGCAATTAACAAGATGGCAGATGTTTCAAACTTTGTCTTTTAATACTTACATAGTTATTTGTGGTGCTTTGGATGGGCTTTTTTTTTTTTGGATGGGAAATCATCTAATGACTCCTCCCTCCCTCTCTGGGTGGAGCGGAAGGGAGTGTCAGACTCTTACTGACTAAAACCCACCCGTGTTCCTTCCTTAGCCCTTTATGTTCCGGGGCAGCGGTAACCCTTTCGGACGACCCCTCTACACATGGGCTTTATTATGCTTATAGGCGGACCGCTTTACTGAGACGTTGCCTGAGGTAGCTGCGCGGTGCGGGAGGGGTGATAGTTGTCACAAGTTGACGAATCACTGAGCTCTTGTCTCCTGTCTTCTCTGATGATAAATAGTGCTTACCTGCTTGTAGAGCACCTTAGTAGAATATGTAACAAATATAGAGCGTTTTATTTTAGAAAGCTCCTAACTCGGAACCGGTGCGTCGTAGGGCCATGCTTCTCAGATCGTAAATGTCGCTATGGTCAAGGTTAAGTCAAAAAAATATGTTTTTTTTACTAAAAGTTATTCTTTTCTTTTTTCTTAATTTTTGTTTTCTTTGTTGCTCATAGTGCCCCTAAGCATATACTCCAACGCCTACAATTCCGCACCTAAGACGACCTAATGACCTAAAAAAATAGGGATTCATCATTCTCCTGCTCTTATCCCATTATTATGAATATTAAAAAAAAAAAATAAGACTTAAGTTATACTTAACATTTTTCTCGAAGACAGATATCTTAGAATTTATTATTTTAAAGACATAAATTTATAATTTTATACAGTACTAGCTGCTGCCCGCGACGTCGTCTGCGTGAAGGCTCTACAGCACCAAAAATACCTAAGATGCCAGTGTCGCTATAGCATTATAAGTAAACAACTTTTAAAATAGCATTAAAATATAAGTTTTTTTTGCAAGCGAAGCAAGTGAAGAGAGTTATATTGGAATCCTGCTGAGTTCAGTCATAAGATGTGACTGAAGGAAATAGAGAAAATAATGCAGGAATACATTCCAGGACACAAAAGAGTAAAAATACGTACAAAGGTATCATACCTTACAACATTTCCCTATAACGTACGTTGGTAGTTATGCTGCCAGGAGCCAAAATGTAAAGAGAGTCAGGACTGGTGACGCGGGAGCAAGCGACGTACAGTTGCCCGTGTGAGAAGCAACTCGTCCTGAGGTTGACACCCGCTGCCCTCAGTGTCTGCCCCTGCGACTTACTGATGGTCATCGCGAAGCAAACACTCACGGGGAACTGTACGCGCTTGAACTGGAACGGGAAGTTATGAGGTATGAGGGGAATGCGTGGTATAAATACTGCCTCGCCAACGCCACAACTCGTAAGAATTTCCGCCTCAATTTGTGTGTCTGTGGAGCGAGATGACTTTAAGGCGGGTCCCGTTACACAACTTCGGAGGAGATAGGTTCCGAAGAAGCATAATCGGGACACCGACCTTCAGCTTGATGGTATGCGCTGGAAGTCCACTTGCTGACAGGGGGTTCAGAAATTCCACGGGATAATGTGTGGCGTCATCTTGCTCGACAACAGTGTTTATCGAGGTGTAGTCTACTTCATTCCCCTCAATTTCCGAGAGAATGCATTCGTTAATTGCTGCAGCCTGATCGTTTTTAAGCGTCAAAATGGCCCGCTCACACACCCAAGAATTTTGCTGGTGCGGTATACGACTGATGTCCCCGTACACACAGCGAATGAGTTCTTCTATGCTGGATACCACTCTACCGAGAGACTCTGGAAGCACCACCTGTCCACCTCTCTCTTCTGGTAGAGTGCCTTCGCCAAGACTTAGAAGGACATCGGAGAATTCTTGAGCACGTGCATTGCCGCCGAGCCGAGCTCTCATATTAAACGGTTGAATGTCGTAATTACAGACACAATTAAAAAGCCATTGTGTCTCGCGTAGATCTACGTTCCGGCATACGATGGGTTAATGGTCAAGCGCAGCGTACGAACTCGTGACCACAACGAAGATCATTTCAACGAAGCATTCACCTCGTCAGCCCTCGATCCCCGCGTCACCACGGAAAGCGTTTGCCGGAAATCGCCACTGAACAGAACTGCTGAACAGAATCGATGGGAATTTTAAAGTCCCGATTTCCACGGTCTTGATGCGGTGATGATTGGGGAGCTGGTAACCCATATTCGATCAGTGGATTGCCGCCGATAGAAATGACCACATCTTGAAGTGAACTGAGACAGGTGTTCAGCACGCGTTCATCAGTTACTTCGACTTCGTCTCCAGTAGCACGCCTCAAAGCTCGTAGAAAATCTTCAGACAGATGATGGCGATACGTCTCCCACAAAGCTACCGGTTTCGCGACTCCACAAAACACCAAGATGACGGCATGCGGCTGGGACTGTCACTGACGCTCGCCTCCGCGAGGGTTTCATCCCAATTTTGGTCACTGTCGAGAAGGTCACGTGTTACCCAGGCTGCGCGGTAAGTGGGCCACGCCATCAAATGTCCTCAGAAAGGCGAAAGACGTTGGGCCTCGGACAGTGTGAAGTAACAACCGCAGAAAATAGCATTCGCCATTATTCGGATGCACGGTATAAACCCTACCCAATGCGGTGTCCTTGAAAATTCCTGGAAAACTTTCCACAGCACCTCCTCGTCGACGTCGGTTAAATAAACCCCTTTGCTTGTCGTACGTGTAATATGAAGGCACCTCGTCATACGTAAGGGATTTGTTTGACATCACATTTAAGTTTATAATTAGGTATGCGACATGAAAATATATTAATTACCAAGCAATAATCACACAGATAAATACCGAACAAAAGTATTAACAGTCAATGTTTATTTTGTACTAACAACATGAAATTGATGAAGAAATGATCATCATCAATGAACATAACTTTTTTGTAATACTTAACACCGCATTTTTTTAAATTGTCTTCCTCAACTCTGCTCAAGATTTTGAGGGTTTTGTTGGAACTTTAATTTTTCAAAACGAACTATACGATACAACTTTTATGAAGAAAATGCACATTACCATCTATGAATTTTAAGAATAACTAACTACTAACCTCGCCAACATGATCAAATTTAAATTATTAATTTCCAAAAAGTGTTAACATGTAACTTGATTTGATTTTTATGAAATCTCATAGATGGCGCTGCTTCAAATTTTTCTTTATACTACTAACATTCATTAAACTATGTTTCTCTGCCCAAGTTACTTAAATGGCGTAGTTTTTATAGTGTAAAGCTAGATAATAGCATGGCTTACTCAAAAACAACATTTAAATATGCATCGTTAGATTACACGCTGTCACAGAATGCGTAAGAAAAATAAAGATTCACAGCTCCTCCCCCGTAGGTGATAGCGTGATAATATGTAGCCTATATGTTGACCCGACCTCTTAGTAATACTCATGCAAAATTTTATGTAAATCCATGCAGCACTTTTTGAGATTAGCCCGGACATACATACAGACAATCAGACAAACAGACAAAAATTCTAAAAATTATATTTTCGGCTTCGAAATCGATTGTAGATCACGCCCCAAGTATTCTTTTAAAAAAATATTCAATGTACAGTTTTGACTTTCCTACGATTTTATTATATGTATAGATGATTTTAACAAAAAAAAAAAAAATTAAATACCTGCTGCAAATTACTCGTTTTATCAAGGTTTCTTTTTCAGACTTTTCTCCTTTGACTTTCTTATTATCTACCTTAAAAAACTTGTGGAATTTTTAAAAGGAGCCGCGACGAAAGGAATTCTTTGCATCACGAAGTTTCCTTTATTAAATTTCTTTAAGAATACCCCTACATAGATCAACTTATAATCTACGGCTAGGCGAACCATATCTTTTCATTAATCTAAAATTATGGTTTTGAATTCTCATAAATTTATCATGTTTTGGGGTTTCTCAGAACATCTCTTTAGGAAAATTACTCAAAGATAAATTAAACCAAGACTTTTCATTTAAATAAAACATTTCTAACAAAAATTTAAGACTTGGTGTTTGGTTTTATAAAATAAAGCGGCCAAGTGCGAGTCGGACTCGCACACGAAGGGATCCGTACAAGGCAAAAAACGCCGAAAAAACAAGTTTCTTGTATGGATTAATTTTTAACGTTATTTAATTTTTATCATTTATTGTTATAGGCGGTAATAGAAATATACTCTGTGAAAATTTCAACTGCCTATTACGGTTCGTGACATACCTACAGCCCGCTAACAGACGGACGGACGGACAGCGGAGGCTTAGTACTTAATAGATTCCCGTTGGCATCCTTTGTGTACAGAACCCTATAAATTAGCAGATAATTCGACATATTCAGCATAATTATAATTAAACCGAAATTGGGGCTCCTTGAAAACTTGCCTACTTTTACATCAGTCTCTTTCGGCTTTATGATAAGGATGACAATCAAGCATAAAATTCACCAAAAATATAGCTAAAGTGACATCTCCGACTTAACATACATAAAGCAGTACATTTAACTGAAATACTCCAGCTAAGAGGATTACAGGGACGCTCAGTCTGCCGGTATTCTGTCCTGAGTTAGCCAGAAGCCAATTCCTAAGTATTTGGCTGGAATTCCTGTCGTACCTATGAATATTGTGTCATTGTGAGTGCTACCTAACTCACAGTGAATCCATTTTGTTATCTACTGCAGTTCATGTTTTACCTTCTTTCGATTGTCTTTTGTTTTAGAAATTATGGTAGCTATATTTTTTTAGTCTATTATTATATTGCTTTGTGCAGGTCACGGAAGTTAAACCTCTTTTTTATAAACGTTGCTCAGCATCTGCTAAACCATACATTTTTGACGTTTAAAAGTCTCTTTAACTTATTAAAGCAAAGTTTTTGATATCCTACATCTTCAACAACCACAACAACAACATACACCTGTCATAGAATGATAGTTGTGATTTGAATATACGACCAATTTATCGTCGTTGTCAAACCAAAACCTGCTACTTATGTACAAAAAGTCATAAACACAGCAGTTCTTTTATATATGAGAAATAAGGCAGTGAACTACTTATAAGCTGTGGTCAAAATCTTGAAATCTCAAAAAACGGCACATAGCAGATTTTGGTTTGACAACGACGTTGTCGGTAGTCAATTAAAAAAATATTTTTTAATTATTGTCTTTGCAGTTTGAAAGGGCTATGTTTTTAAAGACTAAAAACCTCATATTATACAAGTAAATCTTGTAATAAATAGTGTCGATGTGACTCCAGAATACAGAAAAACTCATTATATTATACAGACTAAAAGACACACAATACAATTCAATACCTAACTAATTTTTAAAAAAGTAATCCTAACTTAACTAAAACTATACAATTTGTCAATAGTCAATTTGTTTAACAATTAATTTCCCTGATTTCATATGACAAATATGTTTCGTCGTTTTTGTTTTTTTTTTTTCTTACTTAATCCGCTAATTTGACATTCTAAAATGTTGCGCGATCGGAACTAACGCGTGAATGACGTGAAATTAACAGGAAAAATAAAATCAATCTGAGGGGCAATTCTCGTAATTTTAAGAACGTTCACAGTCTGATCTCAGTCTGAATGTTTCAAAAATATCTCTAAATTCCCTACACTTTTGAAAAATTTTTTTCATTTATTGGCGCTGAGATGAGATTGCGACTAGATTTAGAACGTTTTTAATTACGGGAATGGCCTGGTGTATCCAATATAAGCTTTTTGATACCCACACAACCGACCCCTGAAAACAAGCTCAAAAATTAATAAACTCAAGAACGAAGACATCTTAGCTTACCTGAAAAGCTTCTTCAACCCAGCTAATATCAACAATCCAACCAGCTAATAAAGGGTATCCTTCATAAAACGAGTCTTAAGCACAAAGCCCATCATTTTTAGCTCTATTTACGAGTAGCTCCTCTCTGAAACAATAGCCGGCCGTCGGGAATCTCGACTCGGCGGCGATGGAATTTCAGTAAACTGAAACGCTGAAATTTAATTACGTGGAAGCAACGAGACCGGTTGTTTCTGCACTGGATATCAGTTTGGTTATAATTTGCACAGTTTATTTTGTTATTTATGCAAAGTTTTTATTGAAAGCTAGGTTTTTTAGAGGATTTGTGTATGTGGATTTAGTAGATTTTAAACGGGTATGTATTTTTTATATGGTTAGGTACTGTGGTGTTTTTAATTTATTTTAAACACGTCTTCTATTTATTGACCAAAGAATTAGCATCGCCATACAACTTGGCAATGCTGTCAGCCTTTTGGGTACTGTTCCTGTTGATACTCGTAGCGATGCGGACGAATTTTTTGATGCCCTTTTCATTTGCTTCTTTTTCATTTATTCAAAGTTTAATTTATTTAAAAGAAATCCTTTAATTATCAACAAACCTATAACAAGGTCGTATACTATTTTTAGTAGAACTAAAAATCAACCTTTAATCCTTTGTCTCCGCTTATAGTCCAAGTCAATTTGTCGTTTGTAATTGATGTTATATAAAGGATCGGCTCTACCTGGAATTTGGTCTAGGAATGAATTCTAGGTCATCATCATCTGCCCAGCCTTTTTCTAATACTACTACTAAGTACTAGTTGTCTGGCATTTTTGCTCAACTGGGCCTGTTTGGCGCAGCCGTGAGGCACACCTTCCTGCTAATTTCTAACATCGGACTTTACACTTTTTTTATTTGATTTATTATTTGTTTTTATCTGATGTTTTTATCTGGTGTATTGTGTGTCTTTTTTTATTATAAATATATTTTTTTCTTTTCTGAATGATGTGTGTGATGTGATTTGAAGTAGTCCTGAACAGATTCGTTTGAACAAAACGTTGAAAACAAAAATGACATTTCATATTTCGCCAGAATTTTTTGAATAATTCAACCTTTCGTAATATTTACATAAGTACCTACATCCAAAATGTAAGTACACTCAGTGTAGCAAGCTAAGCTCTGGTCGGTCCCCAAGCTAAGCCATTCGGCCTAAGTAAATATTTTACGAGGACAAACACGATATACCTAAGTACCTACGCGAGCAATGACGCGACTAACTTTTTTATGTGGGAACATACCTCCCTCATTTATTAAACGTTACCTTCTTATTTTATGTTTTTTCTCTTCTCTTTTTTCCGTAGTTAATCATTTAATGTGGCTTCATTTGTTTTGCTGTATTTGTAGGTAAATATATTGGGGTTTTTGGTGGTTTGTGATCAATAAAAACTTGGTAGGTTCTCTTACAATATTTAAAGAGGATCTTCATTCTCTTGTCCTTATCCCAACCTATTTGGGCTCGGGGCAATACTTTCATACTTCTCTATTAGTCGTCTCGGTAAATACTCCTTTTCAAGCCATATCATCTTTCACAGTCCATCCAACATATCTTTGGTCTTGCCCTACTCTTCTAGCCATCCACATTCACACTCAAAACTTTCCACACGACATTTTACAATATTTAAATAGGATAACTTGTCAATATCTTGAAAGTAGCCGAAATTAGTAAATGATTGTTAAGTTTATGACTTACTGCATTTCCCATTTTAAAATTAATAATAATAATAATTTATTTAACAGATCATACAATCCAATTTGTTAGTAATACATACACATCTTAAACACTAGTGTTAGTACATAATTATATTTGGAAAATTTTGTTAATTAATAATGTCAAAATAATCAATGATAAAAATGTCAAAATCGAATAATTAAAAGTCTACCACCGAACACCCTATAAATATAACAACTTTGATTGTCGATTAGTCCTAAGGAAACTTAGTAATAGAATAACTAATCAAACGGCATCTGTGTGCTCGTACATTTAACCCGTCTGCCTTCAAATCAAGAGTGAACAGGCATCTTCTGGGCACGCTCGTTCCATCATAGACCTCATCTATCGCTTTCCATCAGGCGTGATCAGGGTCAAAAGCGAGCCCATTAAGCAATAAAAAAATTAAACAATAATAAAAATATACTTTCTGTACTTTTTAATGTTATCTTTTAACATACCACTACCTCCATTACTCTGTTAAAGCCTACACAAAACTTTACATTGTTAGGTAACACAAGCTCAAAATGAAGGCGGTTTTCAAGTAAACTCAAGTAGATGCTTGATTATCTTAGAACGAGCCAAGTGGCGTGCACTAACTTCAAACGCCGAACTAAGTTCTGATACAACAATTAAGTAGAACTTCAACTTGTGTACAAAGTGTGTGATGGCACCTTTATGGATCCGATTTAGACAAACAACTGTAAATGGGTGCTTCAGCTAAGGACTTTAGGTAGACTTTAAATATAAGATACGGCAATGGCTATTGATATTGAATGCTTTTCACCATTAAATATAATACTTTAGAGTTTTTGTTAGGTACTGTAACATTATCTATTTTTTATTATTTGTCCAGTATTTTACATGGAACGACTGCCTATCTGACCTCCACAACCCAGTTACTACGTAATACTGGTAAGACTGGTTGTCAGACTTTCTGGCTACTGACGACCCGTAACGACCGTCAAACTTCAAAGATCCACGAATGACAGCCGGGACCAACGGCTTAACGTGCTTTCTGAGGCACGGAGTGGTCTTGGTATGTAAAGATGGTCACCCATCTACGGACCAATCGCGGCAAGCGTAGCTTAACCTGATCGATCGACGTGTGCGGCTGTTTTTACTTAGCCACAAGCCATGTCCATGTTATAACATATTAATGCCATCATTTTTCTAGTGTGAGAGAGAGACGGGGCTATAGAAGGCCGATAGCACCATACCTGTTTTTGCGGTGGAATTATGATGGCATTAATTCTTCATAATACGTGTATTCATTTTGGTGTAGAAACTACAAGTAAGTAGGTACACCCTAGCGTAACAATGAAATTGAATGAGTCACATGAATAAGATTTACTGGATGTTTAAGGCGTAGTTGAATTGAAATTATTAATTTATTTTTTATAAACAGACAAGAAAACACAGGTACGTATTTACATAGGTAATATTTTAATAAAGCTGCTAAGTCTGTGAACGCCGAAGTCTTTGATATTGTTATTAGTTTCTTTGGTGTAGTCCAGCATAATACTGACAAGGACTTTCCTACTATTTTCATGGAACAAACTTCTCGAATAACCCGGAATAACCCTAGCCCAAACTTCATGTAAGTGCCAATTTCACCAAACTGAAACTGAACGCGATTAGCACATCTAAACTGCGTTCAAGAGCTGTCATTGTTGTGAAAAATATTGAAACTGACAGCTCGTGAACGCAGTTTAGAGTTGTGCTTATCACGTCAAGATTCATTGGTGACCTAAGTCTATGAAACATTTTAGCCCCATGTCCGATGGTTATCAACTCATATCTAGGCTAGTGAAACATTTTCGAGATTAAAAAAATAGTACACTGAAACCGCATCCAGTAAATCTAGGTTCAGATTTTGTGCAAGGCTCTAAGTAATTTGATAACATATTGTCACAACGTTCGCGTTTCGTTCGTGCGACAGTTTAGCGTACGAAACGCTTTCAAATGCGTTTTATTTTATTAAATACTTTCAGCTACAAACCAAACGTTATTTATCGCTTATGATTAAAATTGTAATATTAGCAGGAGGGACGTTGCTTGTTTCGTAAACAAAATTATAATTAATTAAACCAATCTCAACATGGCAAAAACAAATTCATAAAGTGTCTAACAGTCATTTAAATTTCATACACACGTTTCATTCGGTTTAAAAAACTTTTTAAATCTCCTTCTGCAGAGAGAACAACGGAACAGGTTGATGAAAAAATCTAAAGTTATTTATTCAAATTAGGCTAAAAATCAGCACTTTTCGAACGTCAAAATCGTCAAATTCGTAGTGTGGGACGCCCCCCAGTTATATGGACGGACGACCTAAAGAAGGTGGCTGGGACGGACTGGATGCGGAAGGCGGAGGACAGGGTGTTGTGGCGCAGCCTGGGAGAGGCCTATGTCCAGAAGTGGACTGCAATAGGCTGCGTTGATTGATTGATTGACTAAACGTCAAAATTACATAAGACAGTCCCCCAAAACGCCCGCCCTTTTACCACTTCCTAGTGCTTTCGCTGGGAAGAAGTGGCGCAACAAACTTCCCAGCAGCACAGCTGTGTGTTCCATTAGAAAAACCTGATTCTGTACAATAGTAGGAATGCTATTATTAAGTTATGGTATTTACATTACGAGACACAGAACATTAAATTATTCGCCATATGTATATGTCAAAACATTTGTCTAAAACATTATTTAAGGTTTTAAAACAAAAAACTACCAAAGGTCTGCAACACAGATTGAATCTGTCAAACACGAGCTGCAGACGATCGACGGATTAATAGATGAATCATTCTGTTGGGGTCAATACGCGGTATCAGAATCGGTATCGGGTATCAGTTAATCTGTTTATCCGAAGGCAGCAAATCCGGCTCAACATAACCCCGTATCTTCCTCTCTCTTAGTGCAAAGTCTTTGGACGTATTAAAGGAGTTTAAAAATAAATCTACAATACCTAGTTGTTGCTAAGACGATTTGGATTGGGGTTTGTGAAACTAATTTAAGTAAGCTTGTAGGTACTTGTTTTGTATTTGTGTTTGATTAGAGACCCGTGTTTACGATGGAATTCTTGTTTAAAACATCACGTTACTTTTGGTTTAAGAGGGTTATACTTTTTTTTTGTTAGCCTGTATTGTGCCCCACTGGTGGGCAAATGCATCCCCTTATTCTTCAAAACCTCTCTGTCTCTGTAAGGGGTTTATTTTACTTAATAAAAACTTCACCATTGCTAGGGGATTGCTTTTCACACATGTCTCTTCCAAAAAGACCACAGACCATCATAAATTCATAAGTGAATAAAAGTATAATAATATGCTTTCATTAGATTATTTTTATTAAAGAATCTAACGAAAGCATAGACTTTAGAATTACGCTTCTTTTCGCATGATTACTGAAAATTTAAAATGATTAATGAAATGATTTTCCATAATTTGATCTACGTTAAAGTTTACTTTTAATCAAGGGTTATAATAATAAACGTCAACTTTCTAATAAATTATAATTTTCTTATGTTACTTTCCAACTAAGTTATTTAAATCTTGAATTTAAATAGTCAAACCTAACCTAACTTGCAATTTAATTTACTTAATTAATTTAAAGACTCATTGATTTCAAAACTCATTACATTACATTTCAATAATATTTAACTAAGTAAATGGATGTTTTAATTATATGCCAGTTCAGACGCATAATTAAAAAAGTTTAAAATCAATTAATATCTGAGCAATTAACTTAGTAATTAATGAGAGTCCCTGTCTACACTAACTTTCCATTTGTAAGTATTTTATTCAATGTTGTATAGGTGATGTTATTAATATAACGATTGGAATACATTTAGGGGTGAATGAGCGAAATAAATTATCTTCACTTCTGGAAAACACTCCTAACATAGGAATCATTTTATTTATCTGATAGCTCGCTCGCCATCTTTTTTTTCTTTCTCGCTTCTCCCATACATATTCTTTCATTCACTCATCGCTGCATTCATACTTCTATTAAATTATATAAAATAATAAATTTTATTTTTTTAAATTACGATGCGTTCCGAATTAACGTTCTACATACATTTTCGGAGAAGGATAATGAGGAAGTTCTTACATGACTTTCGGTAAGGTATCCTAGAGGCTTCCAAGAAGACTGGGTTGCGACTGGGATAAAACGATACAAATATCGACACAGATATTTACAAAGGTGGAATTATAATTACTCACCAAACTACATTTTCATATCACTCATCATCATCTGCCTAGCCTTTTCCCAACTACGTTGGGGTCGGCTTCCAGTCTAAACGGATGCAGCTGAATACCAGTATTTTTCATGTAGCGACTGCCTATCTGACCTCCACAACCCAGTTACAGGGTATAATACGATACCTCTTGGTAAGAATGGTCGTCAGATTTTCGGACTTCTGACGACCCGTAACGACTGTCAAAGATCCACGAATGATAGCCGGGACCAACGGCTTAACGTGTTTTCCGAAGCACGGAGGGGTCATGGTATGTAAAGATGGTCACCCATCCACGGACCAACCGCGGCAATCGTAGCTTAACCTGATCGATCGACCCGTGCGGCTGATATTACCTAGCCACAAGTCCCTCTACATTTTCATAATCATTGTCATAAAAAAATAGGACTTGGATTAGTTTACGGGACTGCATAATATTGTAATCTAGCCAGGTCCGCCATGCCACTTCATTTCTGACATAACAGCGTGACACTCGTTGGCCCATGTGCTACTGTCACGGTTTGTTGACACGCCAGCTTTCAGCCGTGGATTTACTCACTGCCCCGAGCAGGCGACAGCTGTGATGTGTCGGCCATTTTGACTTATTGTAGTAGTTGCATAGTGTATGATTAGTGAGGGAAACTCGAATGTAGCATTTTTTTTTTTAACTTAATTTAAACACTTAAGTTGCAAATTAAATGTTACCTCAACTATATCTTACCATCTGCCTAGCCCTTTCCCAACTATGTTCTGGTCGGCTTCAAAACACTTGTATTCTGCTGCATCCGGTTAGACTGGAAGATGATCCCAACAGGTACGTTCAGTTTCAGAGTCGTTCAGCACCCTATTAGTTATTCAGCAGCACAGAGCTATTTATTTCTGTCAGTGTCTGCGAATTACATAGGGGTGGTCCCGGTACCTCTTAAGTACCATATAATTATGCCTAGTTAAATATGCATTTAGTAAAACGCTATTATTTTGACATTAAAAACGGACACTTCAAAGAAAAAGAAGAAGATTCGTATGCAAAGGATAATACATCAAAGAAATACTTTTTGATGTGTAATACATTTTCTATCATCCACATAGCATCTACCATCTCGCCTTCCCGTGACCTTCAACAACTACCCAGCTTTCAACCAATAAAAAAAAAATATCCAAATACTTTCAAAAATTGCCCCGGGCGTACAAAGAACAAAGTCACAGGGTTCAGTAATAGCAGTGCAAGTGTTGGGAACGGGTGAGAGTTTCTGTCGGCGCGCAGCTGCCGCTGACTGTACCTACCTACTGCTATAGCGCTGTTCGCTGTGTGGTACAGGGTATGAGATGTAAGCGTTGATTGAGATGTTTATCTATAGTGCAATGGTGGAGGATTCCAAACCACTGGAAGACGGATACTTTACATAGATTCTTTAAAAAAGCCTTCGTAAGAAAAAGGTAGACACCAGCACATCAACCTACTACAATCTGTCGGATTTCTTTAATAAATTTTCAACTTTATTGCTAAAGCTTAAGGTTCAAAATTGATTGGGGAAATGTGACAGTTTCGGATAGGATACTTTAGGTGACTGACATAGAAGTTCTTCTTCTTCAGTAAGTCCGCGTCATTAAAAGGGCTTACTGCCAAAAGCGCGAAAGCATGGGGATTCCTTACTTCCTAATATTTTGAACACAGCGTTGCTTGTAAAGCCGAGTAAAGCCTTGTGGAGTCGAGAGAAGATAGCATTGTTGAAGCAGTAAAATATGTATATAGGTATCTTATCGCATAATATTTTGGTAGCTAGTTATCGATGTTAAAATCATACAAACCCTTAAGATAATAATAACACCTACCACTAGAACGGTAATATTTTCTCATTGTTTGTCTTATTTCTTTTTAGTAAGTATATTCGTGTATTTATGTATATTTATTTATGCTTATATTTATATGTAATTAGGTATATATTATATTCATAGTTTTTATAAGTTTATGCGTATCTTTATATTTAAAATATTTATTCCTCAATGTTCATGATTGCACCTACCACTGTTTGTATCTGCATCACCCAAAGGTTGACTGGTAGAAAATGCCTATGGCATTAAGTCCGCCTCTTTACATTTATGTGCTTAAAGTATTAAATAAATAAATAAATAAAAATAAATAGAACCTGCCAATTGCGGTGCAATTGATGAGATCAAGCGATTTCGTTCGATTATCGTTATAATTTATGGCATATTTCGAGTTATTTTTTTTTTGTTAACTAGTTTTTTATCTGTATCTTCTGTACAAATATATAATACCATATTTAACACTTTTATCCCTAAGAATCTTACACGTTACACAGAAACACATTTCATTAGGAACTCCCCCATTTTCAGCCAGCAAGTGACACAAGAGTCCCAAGTTCGGCAGCGCAAGATTAATTTAGATAACGCTGGAAGAACTTTCGTCATCGCGTCGCAGCTGGCCCGATGAAACTACTTGCTAACTATAGTTTAATCTTCGTAACTCGATGCTATTGTGAGATTGTGACGGAAGAAATTCCATGATAAACAGGGCTTGGGACACGGGTGGTTAAACTCGGTTTAGGATGGGGTAACCCGTCGCTGATTAGTTATGGAGCAGAATTTCCATAGCATATAGGATAATAACATAATGAGCCGTTAATGTTCCCACTGATAGGACACAGGCCTTCTCCTCTTCCTGTTCCAATTTTGCCCACATGTAAATTGTGCATCGAGCTTTAGTGGCCCAATGGTAACGGCCCGACTTACGAATTGTAATTTGTGGGCAGGCGCTTTGTGTAAATAATTTCGTCACCACTGCTCTCAAAACGGTGATGGAAAACATTGTGAGGAAACGCCATGTCCTAGAACCAAAAATTCGAAGACATGTATCATCTACCAACCCGCACTGGGCCCGCGTGGTAGATTAGATACCACTCGCTCTTGAAGAGAGGAGACCTGTGTCCCAGCAGTTGGAACATTTTCCAGCGATTTATTCCGGTCTGATCCCTGAACAGTCAGTGGGGACATTATAGGCTGATTAGGATTCTAAACCAAACTCTTTCGCTTGCTATATTTTAACAAATCCTGTTGAAATGTCGTAAAATATTCAAGTCGCAATAAAAAAAAATGTATTATATCATATATAGGTATAATGGTATATATAACATCTGCACATCACATAAATCGAATAGTTTTCGCACACCGTACCTCGCATAGTCCTTAATTTTCGCAATTTCCGTCATAACGCCTGGACTAACGCGAATTAACTGCGAAACAGACCTGATTTACACATTGAAACTCACGTACGATGAATAAAACATGAAACTACAGCTCGTGAATGTACCCACATACAATTTATAGCGATATTTTTATAGGGAAAAAATTGGGGAAACGAAAATCAACTGTTTTTGTAGAGTAGCTGTATACATTTTTATGTTTTATTGCACTCTGTTCCGCAATTGTGGTGTTAAAATAAGGATTGTGTTCTGTCTCATTCGTGTTTCATATAAAACAAAGACTAATAAATATCTGAATTTTATTGCGACTTCCGTTTTGCCATGGTTCGTTTTTTTAGACTATGACGTCACATCAAATGACGAAAAGCTTCATACTCCTGCCCTTATCCCAATTTATTAGGGGTCAGCGCAACATGTCATATAGTACGAGACTGGCTGTGAAGCCTCACCTCTTTTTGGGACAGGCTGGTTATAACTGAGGGCGTGTTCCATTCGAACGTTCAAGCGTGTGTCAAATATTCTGTTAGTGCTTTTTCTTATATTTGAAGCAGTGCTAGTCGTGGTATAGTAAGTTTCTCTTAAAATAAATGCTGGTCAAAGCTTAACGCTTTTCAATTATATGTCCTAAGCACACACCGTAACTACGGCCCCTACAGTACTCTCGGTAGTCACCCCCTTTCTATCCATATCATCTTTCACACAGTCCATCCATCGTTTCTTTGGTCTTCCCCTACTCTTATAGCCATCCACATTCAAACTCAAAACTTTCCTCACGACGTTTTTCTCATTAAACGAAATGATCAAATGACGAAAAGCTTATGATGTGTGACATTGGTTTGAGGATTTCCACCGCGCAACAAAAAAAAAAAAAAAAAGGTACCTACTAAGCGCATCCCTGTGAAAATCTTCCAAAATCTTCCTGAAATTATTATCAAGTTAAGTTCAAAGCAAAACTTCAACAGAAATGAAGAGATCGACAAGAGAACCAAAGCTACCGACATAGCCCGAAGAATTGCCAAACTTAATTGGCAATGGGCAGGGCACAGTGCTCGCAGAACAGACGGCCGATGGGACCGAAAGGTTCTGGAGTGGCGACCTCGTACCGGAAGACGTAGCGTTAGAAAGCCTAACAAGGTAGACCGATGACCTTGTGAAGGGAATCTGCTGGATGCGGGAAGCACAGAACTGGTCGAAGTGGTGGTGCTGAGGCCTATGTCCAGCAGTGGACGTCTTTCAGCTGAAATGATGTTCAAAGCTTCTAGGAAAAGAGAAAATAGTTAAATTTTATCAGCGCGTTTCTACAATCACGAATACCTATCTGATATGTTTTCAGCGAATATAGTAATCAGATTATCTTAACCCTTTGAAAAAACGCAATTCAGTTCATTCCTGCGGGAAACCCGTAAACGATACATTGAATTCTTCCTATTATACTTGAACAAAACCGACCCAGAATCTCACTAAAAGGGTAACTGTAAGTTCTATTGAAAAAGATGAAAGATTCTTTTAAAAGGCAACAACAAACTAGATGGTTATTCTTTCATCGTCTAAGAGCTTTTGCTGGCAACTATAACAGAATGTTACAAAATGGGGGAACGGAGTACGTTGACATAAAAATTCGAAGCAATTTTAACTTAATTCAACTCTTTTTGGAAATTTTCTTCGCATGTGACTCCAGTAAACTAATATAGAACTGCTGTGTGGCGCATTTTCGGTATATTTTGTTTTTTTTTCTTCTCAAGTATGTACAGACGCCAGCACATCAAGTTACTACAATCTGTCAAATTTCTTTAATCGATTTTCAACTTTATTTTTTTGTTTGGCAAAATTTGGCAGTTTCGGGTAGCTTGATGTGCTGGCGTCTGTACTTATATGAATTTTTTAAAGATATTTTTCAGAAAGCAGTAAAATTCAATGGTTCCGTTCTGTAGCGGGTTAGGGTTGTTACACATGGAAGAAAATTCTATTATTACATCCATGAAAACAATTCGTAGCAAATCCACTAAGCTTCGAAGTAGTATCTATCTTATCGAGAAAACCTCGCAAAATTAAATAAGAGAAACTTTCTGTTTCATTTCAAGACGTTAAGGAAAACTCTTTATAGTAATTGATACACGAGTTAAGGCTCTCGGCCTCCCGCTGACAGGAGCGACGCGACTCTGGTGGAACAATTTCTATAAAAAAATTAATGGAAATAGTTCTACCGGAGTCGCGTCGCGCCTGTCCCGGGAGTCTTTACACAACATACATTAGAAACAGCGGGGTAATTACGTAACACACTATCAGTAGCAAGGGTTTCATTTTGACAGTTTAACAACATTCATTGCGTTGTTTACGTTATTGAGCAGATTTTTTTTTCGAACATTATGGATGCAATGGATTAGCAATATTCTTCAAAATGATTCAGATTGAAATTGATAGTGTATTTCGCAATATGGGTGCTGGTGGCCTACCATGATCTAATTAAAAACGATTCAAAAACAAGACATTTCAGTTTAGGTTCCTAAACTGCATCGCTTGAGCTGCTCTATGGACGTCATGATACCAAACAAGTATGAATGAAACCAAAACTTGCGACTCAGTTTGGGACAATCGCTGTCAGCAGATGGCACGGCCTAAACTGAATCGTTAAACTGACGTCATGGTACGAATTAGAATAACAGTTCAGTTTAGGTCCTAAAATGGATCGTGTTAAGAGCTTGTGGTAGGCCTCCAGGTCGTAGCAGTACAGTAGTCGTATGTTTTAGACCACTTCAATACATTGTGAATCAAATAAGGGAAGCACATTAGCTATGTCTTTAAAACGGGGACTGCCGACAGAAGTAAAAACAAAACACAAAAAGAATACTTTGCCATCACTCACTGACATATCGGACATACATTAAAACCAAGTACATCCCGAGGACAGCCGAACACATCCGAAGCGGTGTCGGTGACGGTAACAGTGGCGCGAATTCAATGGTTTTTTCCCCATCTTAAAAAATTCCCAACGTGCCTAAAGAAGTTTTCACTTCAAAAATCTACATCAAATGTAAATAGTCCTCATCGATTGTGAACACAGTAAACACGATCCAACGCTCTATTCATTTTTCAAATCAATTTGCATCTCCAATATATTTCGCGCAATATTCAGCCATTTTCCCGTGCAGTAGGTAACCCTATCTGGCCTACTTGCATCCTCAGAACAATGCACTCAATTTTCGAATATTGGAAACAATATCCCGTGCAATGGAACGTATAACTGTTTTACTGAGCAACTTAAAAACTGCTTGCTTATTCTGTTTCGTAAGAAAAGTGCTTCGGGATATTATGTACGAAATTGGAACCTAAAGTACCTAATATTTGGGACAGTTATTGGAACGCAGAAATGCCGTCCTACCTGCCTTAGGCTACGTACGCACTAACTGGTGGCTTGCTTATACCCTGATTACAGCTACCCAGTAGAGCGGCGTGAGAGCAAAATGTCACTCGGCGAGAGAGTTAAATGTTAGTTAAATGAGAGTTAGGTGTAATCAGGGCATTAGCATAGAGCCTAGCGAGTCACCTTGCGAGTAGCGAAGTGAAACGAACGCTCTGCGCGCTTGGCACCTTCGCTAGTC
The DNA here is from genome assembly GCA_914767645.1 of Hydraecia micacea. Lineage (NCBI taxonomy): Eukaryota > Metazoa > Arthropoda > Insecta > Lepidoptera > Noctuidae > Hydraecia > Hydraecia micacea. The sequence goes on along the minus strand of OU611776.1, from coordinate 3,374,298 downwards.
GTGTAGCGTGTATCGAAGGATTTGAAGTCAGTGCGTACGTAGCCTAATATTTTTTTTCAGTTTTTGCCTGACTAATCAATTGACTTTATTGAATTTTGTAGGTAATCAATTCAATTTCTTTAAAAGAATTGGGCAAAACTTTTGATTACCGACTGAAACCCCTCTATTTCGTTTAACGGGCATTTTGTGGTTTGATTAGAATGTTAGATTAAGAAGGTTGTTAAAAAAAATGGTTATGTCATGCTATTTTTTTTTTCTTTTTCAGGTAAGACAATACAAATATGAAACATCAGGCTCATTATTGTTTACTGCTATTTGGTAAGTTGTACGAGTTTGAAAGGAAAGAAAAGAAAGAAAGAAATAAAATGCGTTTTAATAAACGAAACGACGACCTAAACACGAAAATAAACGTTTTTTTTTTTTCGTGTTTAGATCTTCTGGTCCTCTGATTTCGAAACGACAAAAAAACATCTGATCTATAATATGAGGTGCACTCTAGTTTTGAGAAATGTGAAATTAAGTTACAAAGGTATTTAATGCTTACAAGTTACAATATTATTATTTAATTTTTATTCATAGTGTAGCGGTATCTACAACGCCACATGCGAACAACGCGTCATACTGACGTCACGCAAATCCTGCATCTCGCAAGCAGAGTTTACCGCGCAACTAGCATAGATACAACGGCCCGACATGAATCATTGGGCAGTTGCCCGCCAGACACAACACCCGTCTGGTAGGAGGATCCTCCCTTTTCTATAGAGTATGAGTGAACTTTACACCCTGTTTCTCATCCCTCTATACTGGTGACCCCGAACATGAACGTCAGCGCAGCCTTCGTGCAAACACTTCAGCGTGACGTCATCATCATCACTCCCGCAAGCTTTAGAGCGGCGAGTCACCCAGCCAGCCCAGCACCCACGGCTTCAACGGGTATCCTGACCACCAGCATGCAGCGACCGCGCATACCTGGTCATCACCCTCAGCCTCATCAGCAACCTTGGCACAGCACACTGCACCTTCGGCCGGTCTACAAGCAGAGCCCTTAATAAGCCTCTCCTGGTCGACGCCAGCAGTCAGCCTCAACCCGGCGCTATACCTCATCCGACGCACTGGAGCATAACGCAGCGCCACCCCGACTCCCCGACTCACTGGGACATCTTCGCAGACAGTTCCGACTCACCGTGAACTATGCGGCAACCGGTTCCGACTCACTGGAACCTCAGCTGGCCTGGCAAGCATCGCAAGATACAAGACTCAGCCCACTATCGACCTCCGGTCTCCGGGGGGGAGTGATGTAGCGGTATCTACAACGCCACATGCGAACAACGCGTCATACTGACGTCACGCAAATCCTGCATCTCGCAAGCAGAGTTTACCGCGCAACTAGCATAGATACAACGGCCCGACATGAATCATTGGGCAGTTGCCCGCCAGACACAACACCCGTCTGGTAGGAGGATCCTCCCTTTTCTATAGAGTATGAGTGAACTTTACACCCTGTTCCTCATACCTCTATAATAGAATAAAATTGACTTCTGACAGATATTGTATGGAAGAACTGTTAAAAATTTAAAATTATTCCTCGGATAAAATTATCTAGAGTTGGAAAAATCAGCCCTTATTCAACTTGTTATTTACATAATACGAGTATAAGGTAACAGACATTGGGTTGATTTTAAATGCATTGAGTTAAAAGCAAATGCAAAGACCAAAACTTATTTTTTGAAAGCTAACTTACTATAATTTTTGTTGGCTCAAGCATTACTTTATGCATTTAAAATTGAGTCGTATTGCTTAGTAATAAGATTTTTCTTTGGCTCAATCGGCTGTACAAAATACGTGGTATTTGAAAAATTTTAAAAAGTTACTGAAATCGATTCAGTAGTAAATTATGAACAAACTACCTTCAGGATTTGCGTTTATTCTGTTACACCTTGTATACAAACTATCGGTTACCTATTCAAAATCAATCTATTATTTACATACGCCTCGCCTAGAAGTTCAGCACGAAGGCTTACCGTTGCTAACCAAAATCCCATTCTGACTATCTCAAACAAAACGGTATAAAACATACTGCTTATGATAACAATATTTCAAAATGATGGACGTGTAAATTAACTTTGTTCTGACGGTAGATATCAACTCCTGCTCATCGTAATCCCAAATTATGTTTAAGTTTTATGTATAGACATTTCCGCAAGTGTCCTTCGCACAAGTGTCTTTACGCAAAAGTCCAGTCGCGCAAAAGTCCATTCGCGGAAATGTCTTTTCGCGCAATTGGGTTCGCGCAAGTGTCTTTAGCAAAATTGTCTTTCGCGCAAGTGTCCTGCTACCGCATTTCCGCACAAAGGCTTGTTGCTAACCAAAATCCCATTTTGACTATCTAAAACAAAACGGTATAAAACATACTGCTTATGATAACAATATTTCAAAATGATGGACGTGTAAATTAACTTTGTTCTGACGGTAGATATCAACTCCTGCTCACCGTAATCCCAAATTATTTGTAAAAGTTTTATGTAACGTTAACCTCAGACGAAGCTTTGAAGTCTTACTTTCTACCTAGACATCATAAAGTTAAGTAGGGATGCTCGATAAAATCTGTAATCATATTCAAGGTAAAAATTTTAGATTTCGTAATATGGAGTCTTAATTCTTTTTGATGTCTTACCTTTGAGAAATAAAGTGCTCTTCTTTATGTACCTGTGTCACTAAAGAGATTGTGGAAATCCGATTGGTAGATGACGTCTTACTTACAAAATAAATATTGTATTTTTCTTTTTCGCTACTTCCATGACGTCGTCGGGGGCAGCGCAGAGGTCACTATGATTATATGTTTTGGGACACATACGACAGGATATGAGGTGCTGCATGGCATGAACTTATTCAATTCTAATTCTTTATTTCATACATGAGTTCATAGTGTTAGTAAAAACAAAGTAACGCACTAGTTTTAACAACTAGTGTTTAATAAGGAGATAATACTTCAAATGTCAACTGGTATGGATTCTTACCCAGTGGCGCAGCAGAGGGGAGTCCCACCGATCTGAGAACACGCTCAGGAGACCATTGGTGGTGGCGCGTAGAGGTGAGGGGTTATTATATTTACCGATCAAGATTAATAAAATCACTAGGCATGGGTAACGGCTGCCTGTTTTCCTTGTTATCATAGATATTAGCAGTAGTGGCATAGTGGTACCGGCCCCAACTTACGAATTGTAGGTCGTGGGTACGAACCCAGACAGGCGCTTTACTTTGTGTAAATAATTTCTTCATCGCTGCCTTCAAAATGGTGAAGAAAAACATCGTAAGGAAACCAACATGGCCTAGAATTAAAATTCGAAAACGTGACATCTACCAACCCGCGCTGGGCCCGCGTGGTAAATCAGCCCACTCCTCTCGAAGAGAGGAGGCCTGTGTCCCGGCAGTGGGAACATTATTGGATGATTATGTTACGTTTTCCAATAAGCTTATATGGCAATTCGTAATGTTTCAATGGCGACTCCAAAACGATATCTATTTACCTACACATTCGTGCTATAGTGATAGGTAGTACGCACTATTAAATTACTTGCCTTCCTTAGATATCAACTGTTCAGAAATAACACATTTACATTGTAGGCATAATCCTCAAGTTGTGATACAGTTCGCAGCTAATGCATTTGGTTGGAGATGCAGCTGTTCAAATATGTATGACTCCTGGCCCACTTTGAAAAGCGTGTTAATACGAGTCCCGACTGACCTTACTGGGTCAAGTTGGGATAGTTTATTACTAGTGTATCCATGTATTGTAATAATAGTACGGAGAAAATGGTATGCAGTTCAGCACCCTAATTTCGTAACACACTATCAATCGGAATCTGAATCATTTTGAAGCAAATTGCTAATCCATTGCTTCATAAGTTCGGAAAATTTGTCTGATCAATGCGTAAATAACGCAATGAATGTTGTTGAACTGTCAAAATGAAACCGATTCCGATTGATAATGTGTGACGCAATTGCCCCGCTAGTCTTTAGTTTATAGGACATAACAAAACCCATTTGCTTCCTCGTAGGTGTATTTTGAATTTTGCAGTGACCGTGCGCCTACTTTTTGCCATTGTGGACTTCAGACTATGTTAAATGTTAAATCACAACTAGGTATGAGCTGTAAAATCGGTCTTGCTTATCTATAAAAAAATGTCCATCTCTATCATATCATGCATCATTATCGTCATTCTCTTGGCCGTTATCACATCATACATAATGGTTTTATGTACCTACATATTATTTGCTTAATTTTTTGTATCGATATACCTGAACATCATCATCTGCCTAGCCTTTTCCCAACTATGTTGGGGTCGGCGTCAGGCTAACCGGATGTAGCTGAGTACAAGTATTTTACATGGAGCGACTGCCTATCTGACCTCCAAAACCCAGTTACTGGATAATACGAAACCCCTTGGTAAGACTAGTTGTCAGACTTTCGGGCTTCTGACGACCCGTAACGACTGTCAAAGATCCACGAATGACAGCCGGGACCAACGACTTCGTGCTTTCCGAGGCACGGAGGGGCCTTGGTATGTAGAGATGGTCACCCATCCACGGCCCAACAGACCCGTGCGCTATTATTACTTAGCCACAAATCCTCGAGGTACCTGAACATTAGTCCATTATCATAAGCACAGCCTCACCATACCTCAATTCTTCAGAGCTACATAAAACTTACAAATCTCTTTCCATTTTTATTTTTATCTACTCGTACTTTCCAACCAGCAGATTCTCACATTGCTACCATAGAATATATTAGGCATATTTTAAAAGTTCCGGGTTCCGTACAAAAGTAATTTGCTTTGAAGGCATTCTTCCGAACAAAGGGAGGGCTCAATATTGTCCTAACGAATTCCCCACGATATTTAGGCCGTCTTATTTTATAAGGGTTCCGCATAGACTACGTGGAAACGGTACTGAGACTGTATTTCAGATGTTATTACTGTTTTTACTTTTTCATTGAGTCTGGAAGTTGTGAAGACGTTTGGAGTTATGTCGATAGTTTAAAAGATGAGGAGTCTGTATAGCTTCCTCAACTTTTCTTTAGACGCAGTTGCTTCCAATTCATTTGTCACTCAATCCTGCGGTGCTATTCTGTAATAAAAACTTTTTTACAAAAAAAAACAACCGACTTCCAAAAAAAACACTACAAAGTGAAAAATAACTTTAATTTTGGAAGTCGGTGTCGTTGGTTCCACATTTTCGTTTTTTTGACACCGACTTCCGAAATTAAAGTTATTTTTCACTTTGTAGTGTTTTTTTTGGAAGTCGGTTGTTTTTTTTTGTAAAAAAGTTTTTATTTTTCGCTTTTTAGTTGTACCTACCCCATAATACAAATTCATATAACACTAATTGCTATGTGAATATTAGTGACAGGAAGATAAACATCATCAATATAAACTAAGTGGAAAACAAACGTATTGTTGAATCTAATTCCAAAACTACCCAAGCAAAGTTCATAAAATTTATATGGGACCACCTCTGAAGCATACCTTATTCATTAATTAGACTAGATGCTGATAATCCTGGCTGCAGCATCAGGCCAGACTTATGTCAACATTGCATTGAACTTATAATTTAGTCCTGGTTAAAATGAGCCCAAACACGACTATGGTGCTGTAATTTCAAGGTTTGTACTTTTTCTGATGCTCCTGGCTTCAGCATCAGGTCTCTCTCGTGTTCCTCATTAACAGTACATTTATCCACACATCGAGCCCTTTTCAATGAGCCTAAACACGATATATCTGCTGTTAGTTGTCGAGGAGTTAGGCACTCTGCAGACTATCCTGATGCAGCATCAGGTCATGACATGATGATCATGACACCAAATGTGGCAAATGCCCTATCCATACCAAACATCAAAATAATTTACTAAAACGGGACCCTTGCCTGTTCGAGTAACTTCTTACTGTTAAGAAGTTGTACCTTCCATCATCAGCTCAGCTACCTGAGATGGTGACATCCATACGCAAATACACAAGATACTTAATAAAATATGCGAAAAACAATAAGTGAGCCTATAAAATTTGAGGGTTGCCCTCGATTTCTCTAAGATCCCATCATCAGATCCCGACTTGTTGACTATGGGACCATGTGGGAAGTATACCCTTTCCAACAAAAAAAGAAATTTTCAAATCGGTTGGCAAGCGACGGAGTTATGCGCGAACAAACCTAAAAAAAAAAAAAAAAAAAAAAAAAAAAAAAATACAAACATTCGAATTGAGAACCTCCTCCTTTTTTAGAAGTCGGTTAAAAAGATCACCGTGATAACTTAGGTGAAGTGAGCTTAAAGTGAGTTGTCATCCCACCTGATGCTAGGGATTGACACTATTGATAGCTCACTTTAATCTCACTTCACCTAAGTTTTCACGGTGAGATTTTTACAGAATAGCACCGCTGTTTATTATTATTGAGCTTACTAGTTTACTAGGTTAATGTAGCAGCCCGGAGTCTGGATTTGGGCCCGGTTGATGGCAGTAGCGTCGCCCAATGTGGGGGTACTATAGGTACACGTCTGCCCAACCCTTCGGGGATCACAGGCGAGGTATTGTGTAATTTATTTAGTGTTCAATAAAATGGCGTTTAAAAAAACTTTTTTACAAAAAAAAAAACAACCGACTTCCAAAAAAAACCCTGCAAAGTGAAAAATAACTTTAATTTCGTATTATTGAAGCTCACTCAAAAACTACCCAAAGCAAAGTTAATAATATTTATATGGAACCACCCCTGAGGCATACTTTATCCATTAAAAAAAATTGTTTATCTGTCTATATCCTATATTATAGACAGATAAACAATTTTTTTTAATGGAATGGGTGAAATTTTAATCACCGTTTTCCTCTTAAGGGGTCATTGTACTCATCAATATTAACAAATTTTACTATGGGATCAAACATGAAATCGCGAAAAAAAATCAGCTGTTCTCATCAAATTTAGGGAATAATACCACGCGGGCCTAGTGCGGGTTGGTAGATATCACATGTCTTCGAATTTTAGGTTCTAGGACATGCCGGTTTCCTTACGATGTTTTCCTTTAACGTGTTGAGAGCAGTGGTGGTGAAATAATTTACACAAAGTAAAGCACCTGTCTGGCTTCGAACCTGCGACCTAAAACTCGTAAGTCGCGGCCGTTACCACTGGGCTACCGCTTCTCTCCAAGTCTATTTGATTAATTTTCCAGTTGGCCATATTATAAGGGCAATAAAAATAATCATTTGTCACAGGCCCGCCCTACACCACGCCCTACGATTTACTTTGCTGTACCCGGGAAATCAGGGACATTTTTTCTTAAGATTCATTCTTAAGTTTTGCCTCTTAAATTAGTCGCCTTTTGAATGAGATATCATTTTGAGTAAGAGTTTGTACCTAGGTATTTTTGAAGTGATATTTATTTATGCTTGATACTTTTTTATTTATTTGTGAGGGGCCCGTGGCTAAATAATAACAGCCGCACTGGTCGATCGATGAGGTTAAGCTACGCTTGCCGCAGTTGCTCTGTGGATGGGTGACCGTCTTTACATACCGAGACCCCTCCGTGCCTCGGAAAGCACGTTAAGCCGTTGGTCCCGGCTGTCATTCGTGAATCTTTAACAGTCGTTACGGGTCGTCAGAAACCCGAAAGTCTGACAACCAGTCTTACCAAGGGGTATCGTATTACCCAATAACTGGGTTGTGGAGGTCAGATAGGCAGTCGCTCCATGTAAAATACTGGTACTCAGCTGCATCCGGTTAGACTGGAAGCCGACCCCAACATAGTTGGGAAAAAGCTAGGCAGATGATGATGACTTTTTTATTTATTTGTATAGTAAGTTAGTTATAGTCTTTTATTTTAGTATCTGGTGTATGTAGTTACATTGTAATTATAGTTAATAAAAGTTCATATAATCCAATTAAATGACTATTTCTTGATACTTATTTGTTTCTGTATGATGATAGGGTTAGAAACGGGGTGACTACCGACATGACGACTTATAGGGAAGTAAGGAAGAAGATGGCATGTGGCGCCGACCCCGAATAATTTGGGATATGGGCAGGATAATCATGATGCCTTATTTTTGTGTAGGTAGCTTATTTGGCTTCGTTAATTTACCTAAAAAAGATACTTCATAGAAAATAAGTTTAAAAACTAAAACCCGACTACTGAAAGGAATGAAATAAGAAAGTACCTTCCCGTGTTCGCATGCCGCTGTACTAACATACTTATAAGCTATGGTAGCATGCGACCACGGGAAGGTACTTTCTCATCTCATCATCCCATTCCTCCTTTCCTTTTGATCATTCCTTTATTTGCGTTTCCCTTACGCTACGGCTACATTGTCGCGATAACGAGAACTACACTTCGCGCGCTCTCTGTTGTACAGCGAGACGTCTAGCGGAGCGGTTAGCGAGAGAGAGCGCGCAAAGTGCTGTCCCGTTATCGCGACAATGTAGCCGAAGCATTATTCTTTCGCTATCTGTACCTGCACATCAGTATAACATTGCCAAGGAGCAAAAAACCCCTTCAATCTATCGTTCTATCTAGCTACTATCTACCGATTTATCTCCTCTCCACAACAAAATAACCGTAATTAGTTAATACCATACTTAATTCGTTTAAGCCGGTTACAGAGCTAGGTGTAAGCGTTATTAAAACTCAGCTTATACATAATATCGTTGCGACGAGACTGTACAGTCACGAGCATACCTTAAATACCTTACGCTTTTCCAAGATTCTGAAGCGATTTTCTCCTAAAGTCTTGATAGATATTTTATGGTGCTACGAAGACAGTGTTATCAAAACCATAGTATTATTAGCCTATTATGTTCCCACTGCAGGGACACAGGCCTCCTCTCTGTGAGAGAGAGTGGGCCATAATCTAAATCCAATAATACACGCGGGCTCGGTGCGGCTGGGTAGATGTCACATGTCTTTGAATTTTTGGTTCTTGGACACGTTTCCTCACGATGTTTTCCTTCACCGTTTTGAGAGCAGTGGTGATGCAGTAATTTACACAAAGTAAAAGGCCTCCGGGTTCGAACCTATGACCAACAACTCGCAAGTCGCGGCCGTTATCACTGGGCCACCACCGGGCTTTTGGGCCTTCACTATTAAGGAATAGCTCTTTTCTCAAAGTTGCAGTTTTTATTACACAAGAAATACGCTTTTGAATTTTGCGTAACTGTAAGGTATTTATAGTCTTGACTGTACCTAGCTTTTGTGAACTGTCTGATACTCGTCTAGACGCTAACTATGTAGACTAGACTGAAGTTTAGCTAAACTATGTACATGTCGGTGAGGTTTTTCTTTATTTATTGACGGGACAATATCTTTGGTTTTAGATTATACATATTTATTGAATACTAACAACCGCAAATGTATTCCGCCTCTGGTTGTTTTGTGTTGTTTAATGGCTTTTACACTCTTATGTGTAAATACTATCGACGAAACAATGAGTTATGCAACCAATCAACATTTTTTATTATTGCTATAAATAAAAAATATTTTCTTGCCTTAAACACGATTCATATGACCTAGTTTCTAGTAGGTACTCTTATGTTTATGGTAGGTATGTGTGTTAACTTAGATTAATTTAATTACATTTTTAGTTTTGTTTGTTTTTTTCTATTTATTCTTCTACAAGCACCCCAGTTTGTTAAAATCTTGAATCACAGACACAACATGACAAGGGTTAGAGATAGTTCAGACTACCTAAATAAAATTAAGTATATCTTTTGTTGACGGTATAACAATACAAGTTAAACGCCAGATTAAAAAACAGTTCTACAAGTTTCGGTTACCTTCGGCTTGACATTTTATTTAATCAATGTCAAACTGTCGTATAAGAAGCTCTGGAGAATATATCTGGAAGAAATATATTTGTTTATTACGTCATCTGCCATAATAATGGATGTTCTATTTTGTTGTAATAATACTGGCTTTATACTGTTCTTTTAACTGTATTCAAAATTCTTCTTATTCTATGTAACTAGGTTACCTGACACTTCAATAAAAATAACAAACCTGATGAAACACGTTTTTTCTTCTCAAATACAAAATTACAACAAATCGTTATCAGCACGATGGTAGCTCAAGTATTTGTTTAATAAAAAAAAAATGTGTAGGTAATAATTTGTTGAAGTGAAATTTGTGCGATTTTTTTTTTGGGTACGAAACAAAATAGTTCTTCGAGTACTCTTCTGAGATGGCGAACCCAAATGGAGACACAAATGAGCGAGGTATGCGTAGTTCCTCAATTCCAATGTTCACCCTACATAATAGAGAAGGGTATAGCACGTGGAAGTTTAAAATGCGTAATTACCTTATGCATGAGGAGTTGTGGGAAGCGGTCAGTGGCTACCCAACAGGGATGAACGTTTCCAATGTCATAAAGATGAGGAGCGATCAGAAGGCACTAACTAAAATTTGTCTTACCCTTGAATCATCTGCAATTACGCATGTGCGAAGTGCAACTACGGCAGCTGAAGCATGGAAAGCTCTACAAAATGCTTATGAAGACAAAGGTATGGGTCGGCGTTTACATTTAGAACGGAAGTTATACAGATTGAGACTTGAAGACTTTGATAATAATATTGAGTCGTATATCAATTCTGTTATTTCCACTGCCCAAGATTTGGCGGATATAGACAAAATAATAGATGATGCGTCCATTGCTGCAATTCTATTGGGAGGTCTAACGTCGAGATATGACCCATTGATTATGGCTCTCGAAAATAATAATGTTAACGTTACCACCGAACTGGTAAAGTCCAAATTACTGAACGAAATGTCCAAGGAAAGCTCGATAAAACTGGAGACAGCTATGAAGTCAAAGGTTGATGCCTCTTCTGTTGAGTCAAAGGCAAAGAAAATTGTGTGTTATGGTTGTGGAGAACCTGGTCACAAGAGACCAAACTGTCCTATAATGAAAAAGAAGGTCACGAAAAGGAAGAATCCCACTAATAAGGACTCGACCTCTGTGTCTGCTTTAGGAGCAACGAATAATTATGATATGGACAAATGGTACATTGATTCAGGCGCTACCAAACATATGACTTCAAGACGAGATTGGTTTGTAGACTTAAAGCCTATTGATAATAAGGTAACAGTTGCAAACGGGACTAAGATTGACGCTGAAGGCATCGGTAAAATATCTATAAATACCGAAAACAACGTCAATATAATTAATGATGTGATGTATGTACCTAACTTGCAAACAAATCTTCTATCTGTGAAGACAGCAGTAGAAAAAGGGTTTACTGTAATGTTTGATAAGTCTGGTTGTAATTTATTTAATTCAAAAACCTTCTCCTTTACAGGTGATGCGGTTCTACATGGCTCGCCCTGTGGTGGATTGTACACACTTGATTGTGCGGTGAATATTCCCCAATTTAGAGCCTATGATGTGCACTCTGATTCTATCTCTAGGTATCAGGTATGTGTTAGCATACACAATAATCGACTATTTAACTAATATTATTTGTGGGTTGCAACATTGTCATTTTTTTAACATTGGTATGCTTTTGGATTGTGGCAACCCATAGATAATCCTCTGATGAAAAAACGGCGGGAATAGAAAAAGATTGCATTTTCTCCGCTCAGCTAAAAAGGATGATGAAAGTGGTCTCGCTCGAGTTACAATTACTGTTTTACTGTGTTGAGTCTTGAGTACCAATAAAGTGTTGTATACAAGTGTTCGAGTTTATAATTTTAACAAGTCAGAAGTGTGCTAAAGTTTATCTACGTGCCTGACGCTGTGGTATCCTGGACCAAGGACAGTTTAAGTTAATATCTTAAGCGACGAACGGACGACGCAACACGGCGCGTGAGTGATTATTATCAATTATTAAACTAACGTGTGATCCGGAGAGCGCGCTCGGCGCGCAGCCCCTGAATTGGCCCGACTAGTCGAGCCCGCCGCGTACCGACCGCGTACCTGCGCACACCTAAAATGCAGAGTGCGCCTGGTCTGGTATAACTTCGTTTCCCTGTGATTTTGTGACAAACTTGTTGTTGTTATAACATGTGCATAAGCATGCACGAGCGTGCTTGAAATAAGGAATAAGGTTCAAACATTTAGAGCAATAACATTAATAGTGATCGTTGGGAAGTAACTAGTGAAAGTGATACCACTTTTGGTTTATTTACAGTTGTAATAAAAGACAATTTGAGATTTGAATAGTCCATAATTGCGATGGAATTATTATTTTAAGTATTATATTACCGATCGTTTAAAATTTCTAGTTGCTAGTTAAACTGGTTATATTATTATTTGATTAACTTGTGTTGCAAACGAATTTCAGCTGACTTTATTATTTTCTTTTGTTAGTTGTCTATATCATTATAAATATTAGTTATTATTATCTAGTTATCTAATTTTGTTGTTGTTGCATTTAAATAATTTAGACTTTATTTTGAATCACTTAAAATCGTTTAACGTGATAATGGGCAATTCTAAGCGAAGGCGACGTGAGACAAGTAGTGATAGTTCGTCTGTAAATAGTAGTGATAGTGATGATAACCACCGTAGGTCGCGGCATAGTAAAATGCGACGTCGTGTTAAAAAGCATAGCAGTAGCCATAGACAATATAGTAAGAGAAGTAGGAAGCAAAGGCGTTCTAAACGTACTGATCGTGAATTAACTAAAACTCCTCCGTTGACTTCCTTAACACCACGTGCAGTCACTAATCACGCTACCCCTGATTTATTGGATAATAATAAGTTATTGAATAATATTCCATTAAATGTGAATAACCCCATTGGTAACTCTGCGTCACTATCAGCATCCAATTTCTGGGCTCAAAACAACTTTCCTGTTGCTTTTAGTGTTGTACCCGAATTTGACCCTAGTGATAATAGCCAAACAATAGAAAATTGGATTAACAAGGTCAGTGAATGTGCGCAGATTTACTCTTGGAATGATCGTCAAATATGTCACTATGCCCTTCCCAAATTAAGTGGTTTAGCCAAGAAGTGGTATCAGGGTTTACCCTCTGTACTATTTGATTGGAATGAGTGGGTTCAAAAATTAAAACAGGCTTTTCCTTCCAACGAAAATTATGGAGATCTGTTGACATCAATGTTAAGGCTTAGATTTAAATTTGGTCAGTCTTTAGAACATTATTATTATGACAAAATGGCACTTATAAATAAATGTGAGATAACTGGTAATAAAGCAGTTGGCTGTCTTATACACGGTATTGACGACAAATTTGTACGAATGGCAGCAGGAGCCTGCATGTTTAATGAACCGGAACAAATCCTTAATTACTTGCGTACCGTGTCCCAACACGACAATAATACAGCTACTTCCAACTTCCGTAACCGGAATAATGCGCCACCTAAAAATTCCAATAAGGTTTCTAATGAGCAAACAAGAACCAGTACAAATGATAACATTCGATGTTATAATTGCAATGAGCTAGGGCACATAAGTTTAAAGTGTAACAAACCCATTAAACGATGTAACTTTTGTTTTAAATTGGGGCATGAAACTAAAGACTGTCGTAGAAGAAATGCAAATAACAATGACTATTTAATTAAAACGAATACCGATACAGAACAAAATAAAACTATCTTGTGCATTACTAATAATGAATCCGCAAATTCAAAATATTACAAAGATGTCAGAATAAACAACGTTATCCTACAAGGATACGTTGACCTCGGTAGTAAATGTACTCTTGTAAGAGAATCAAATGCAAAACTAATAGTACATGATTGGGATATCGAAAATTTACCCATTTTACAGGGATTCGGAAATTCCGCTGTAAAGCCACTAGGAAAGTTTACAGCAATTTTAGAAATTGGCTCTGTTAAAGCTGAAACGGAAGTTCTAGTTGTAAATGATAATTATTTACAGACAGCAATTTTAGTAGGGCAGTCTTTTACGGAAAAACCAAACGTTATTATTTTAAAAACAACGGATGAACTAGTATTTATGCATACACCAGATTTTGATGATAATGTGTTTAAGAGTAAAGTATACGCAGATACTGATAAAGTGATAAAACCTAAATCTGTGATGCCAATAGATGCTATTACGAATGACGCGTATAGTGGTGGCTTGTGGGTACAATACAGTCTTCGGATTTTACCGCAGAATGAATATGCTGTTTTTTCTGGGGTTTTTGAGTTTGAAGCAGGTAAAGGATATTTAATGATAGCAAATTTATCATCTAACGATTTAAAAATTTATAAAGGAACTTTATTAGTTCGGGGTCAACAATACCAAGAAGTAAATAAGGAATATATAGGTTTAACAACGGAAACTAAAAATTATGAAGAGTTACCTTTATCGGATATAAAAATTAGTACGGAAGTATCAGAACAGCAAAAAGTACAGTTATTTGATTTATTAAAGAAGTATAGGGATTGTTTTGCAATGAACTTAGGAGAGTTAGGTAAAACTAATCTAGCAAAAATGGATATTACGCTAACAGACAATAGACCAGTAGTATATAATCCCTATAGAATATCACACAGTGAGCGTGATCACCTAAATAAAATGATTGAAGAATTATTATTGAACGGTATAATACGCGAAAGCAGTTCGGATTATTCGAGTCCTGTTATCTTAGTGAGTAAGAAAAATGGGGATAAACGGCTATGTATCGATTATAGGGCTCTAAATAGAAAAACGTTAAAAGATAAATATCCGTTGCCTCGCATCGAAGACCAACTAGACAGACTAGGGGGCAACAAGTTCTTCATAAGCCTTGATCTCACTTCAGGATATTACCAGGTGCCAATGAGTGAGGCCAGTAAGCGTTTTACTGCGTTTGTAACACCGGATGGTTTGTATGAGTTTGAAAGAATGCCCTTTGGACTTGCCAATGCACCTAGTGTTTTTCAAAGGACTATTAACTGTATGCTTAGGGGTAAGCAAAATTTGGCGTTGGCTTATATGGACGATTTATTGTTGACATCACGTTCAATTGAAGAAGGTTTAGATAAGCTGGAAAAGGTTTTTCAATTATTAAGGTCTGCTCATCTAACATTAAATCTTAAAAAGTGCGATTTCTTTCAGACTCGTATAAATTATTTGGGCTACGAGATTAATTCCGACGGCATCCGACCCGGGGCAGTCAAAATTCAAGCTGTAGTGGATTTCCCTTTACCTAAAAATGTTCACGAGGTTCGACAATTTGTTGGCCTTACAAGTTATTTCCGACGGTTTATTCAAAATTATTCTATGATAGCAAAACCTCTAACGATTCTAACAAAGAAAAATGTTTCTTGGTGTTTTAACGAACCTCAAATAAAAGCATTTAATGAATTAAAAAGTAAATTAACCACTCGACCTGTTTTGGCATTATATGACCCAGAGGCTGAATTAGAAATTCACACTGACGCTAGTAAAATTGGTATAGGAGCAATCTTGCTACAACGGGCGAATTCAGATAAAGTATTCCATCCTATAGCTTATTATAGCCGTCAAACGACACCAGACGAAAGCAAACTACACTCGTATGAGTTAGAAACTTTAGCGGTAATTTGTGCTTTGAATAGGTTTAGAGTTTATGTTTTGGGTAAATCGTTTAAAGTTGTCACTGATTGTGCCGCTATACGCAGCACAATGACAAAAAAAGATTTGATACCGAGAGTAGCGCGTTGGTACATATTAATGCAGGAGTACGATTTTACTGTAGAACATCGCGATGGTAACAAGATAGTCATGTCGATGCACTGTCACGCAACCCAAGTGACTCTGAATCCAATGGCGTAGTACAGGTGGTTGATGTTTTCACAATAGATGACGATGCGTGGTTGCGCACAGTGCAGGAACAGGATTCAGAAATACAAAGGATAATTAACATTTTGAATGATTCAGAAACAAAAGATATTGTCGAGATTCATAAGAACTATACTGTTAAAAATGGCCGTTTGTACAGAATAACTAATGATAAAAATGAAGTAACTAATTTAAAGTGGGTAGTTCCAAAATCAGTGAGATAGCAAATAGTTCGTATGAATCACGACGATGTCGGTCATTTCGGTTTTGATAAGACTTACAGTAGGATTAATCAGATTTATTGGTTTAAAAAAATGAGACGTTTTATTAAAAAATATTGTAATTCGTGCTTAAATTGTGCCCACAATAAGTTGCCAGCTGGAGCTAAAGAAGGGGAGCTTCATCCAATCCCAAAAATTAATAAACCGTTTGATACACTTCATACTGATCACTGCGGTCCCTTTCCAATCAGCAAGAAGAAAAATTGTCATATTTTAGTGATCATTGATGCCTTCACTAAATTTATTTATATAAAGCCAGTAAAAAATGTTAAAAGTAGTACTACTGTGCAGGTATTTACGGAATATTTCTCGCTATTCGGAGTGCCACGTCGTCTGATATCTGATCGCGGCACTAGTTTTACAAGCAAAGAGTTCTCCGATTTTATTAATAAAAGGGGCGTTAAACATATCTTAAATGCGGTTGCCTCTCCCAGGGCCAACGGTCAAGTTGAGAGGTATAATCGGACTATTATTGATGCCATAACGGCTGCTAATCACAATAATCAAGAAAATGAGTGGGACTTGTGTTTACCCCAGATACAGTGGTCTTTGAACAACACAATAAACAAATCCACTGGTCGAACTTCTTCAGAAATGTTGTTTGGAGTTCAAACTACCGGCGTTTCGGATGGTTTTATGAATCCACTTGTCGCGGAATCTCATAACCCGTTAGATCGCGATGAAATTAGATCGGATGCAGACTCGCGAATTCAAATAAGCCAACGACTACAAAAAGAGCGTTTTGATAAGTCTCATAAAAAACCAACTGAGTATAAAGTAGGAGATTTAGTTCGTGTAGAAAAAGATATTCGTACAGACCCTGGACAGAGCCGTAAACTAATACCAAAATGTGTAGGACCGTACAGAATTTCTAAAATAATAGGCAACGATCGTTATGAAATAGAGGACACTCCTATTACTAGAAAAGAAGGTTGCAAACCATATAGGTCAGTTTATGCCGTCGATAGGATACACCCTTGGCTTGTTTTTAATCATGATGCGATGTCGAGTGATTCAGAGTAAGAGTCAGCAATAACTATTGTTGTAGTAATATAATTGAGATTGTCAGATTAACAGTGAACGTCAATATTGTGATTTGGTCATGAAATAAAATTAATTTGATAATGAAGTCGCACTTGGACAACATTTCATTTCAACTTAGAGAATTGTAAATAATAAATAATTATCTGTATTTATTAAAGCGATGTCTAATGACCTGTATTTACAGAGAATATTACTGATTAAATGCAAAAGAGTTTAGAAGAATGTTTGTTATTTCTTAATAAATAATGTTGATATGAGATTGAATTAAAGTGAACGGACTTGTTGCAATATACATAAATAAAATATAAGTGAGATGTAGCGATAATGAAGATAGTGATGATTAGTGAGTCTTTACGGGTGTGTATGCCCTTAAATGGTAAATAGAGATAAAAGTGAGTAACTACAAGTGAGAGTGCTTGTAGTCGATGTTTAGTTATAATAAGAGTGAGTCACTACAAGTGAGAGTGCTTGTAGTCGATGTTTAGTTATAACAAGAGTGAGTCACTACAAGTGAGAGTGCTTGTAGTCGATGTTTAGTTATAAGAGTGAGTCACTACAAGTAAGAGTGCTTGTAGTCGATATTTAGTTATAAGAGTGAGTCACTACAAGTGAGAGTGCTTGTAGTCGATGTTTAGTTATAAGAGTGAGTCATTACAAGTGAGAGTGCTTGTAGTCGATGTTTAGTTATAAGAGTGAGTCACTACAAGTGAGAGTGCTTGTAGTCGATGTTTAGTTATAAGAGTGAGTCATTACAAGTGAGAGTGCTTGTAGTCGATGTTTAGTTATAAGAGTGAGTCACTACAAGTGAGAGTGCTTGTAGTCGATGTTTAGTTATAAGAGTTAGTCATTGAGTTCTTAATTAATAGTAAGATTTTGATGTACCTTTTCATCTTTGTCTCTTTGTTTATTTCTAAATGAGTTCTTCAGTAGGAGTTTGATGTACCTTTTTTTTTTTATTTTTCTCTGTTTATTTTTTTTTTAAACGCGAGGCCGCGTTTGTCGTCAGGATTAGCCGAATGTTAGCATACACAATAATCGACTATTTAACTAATATTATTTGTGGGTTGCAACATTGTCATTTTTTTAACATTGGTATGCTTTTGGATTGTGGCAACCCATAGATAATCCTCTGATGAAAAAACGGCGGGAATAGAAAAAGATTGCATTTTCTCCGCTCAGCTAAAAAGGATGATGAAAGTGGTCTCGCTCGAGTTACAATTACTGTTTTACTGTGTTGAGTCTTGAGTACCAATAAAGTGTTGTATACAAGTGTTCGAGTTTATAATTTTAACATATGGCATAAGCGTTTAGGTCATTTATGTCGCATCGGTATGAATCTGCTGAAAAATAGTCATAAGGTTATTGATTATAAGGATGTGGATAAAAATCCATGTGTTGCTTGTGTTCAAGCGAAACAAGCTCGAAAACCGTTTAAAGCGATTACTTATAAAAGAGCAACTTCAATATTAGAACTGATCCACTCTGACCTTTGTGGACCAATGTCAGTTAGCTCCTTTCAGGGTAATAAATACTTTTTAATTTTTATAGACGATTTTTCGAGAACTATATTTGTATATTTAATTTCTTCTAAGACAGAGGTAAAGGATAAATTTTGTCACTTCCAGTCTATGGTTGAAAGACAAACTGGGGCTCAAATTAAAACAATAAGGACGGATAATGGGAAGGAATTCGTCAATAGTGAATTCTCAAGTTATCTTAGATCTTGTGGTATTCAGCATCAAACTACGGTACCATATAGCCCTCAGCAGAATGGTGTTGCCGAGCGCACTAATCGCTCAATTGTAGAAAAGGCACGCTCTATTATGGCAGAAAGCGATCTTTCTAAGGCCTTTTGGGAAGATGCTGTTCGAACGGCTGTGTACCTGAAGAATAGATGCCCACACCGTGCCTTAAATAATAAAACTCCCTATGAGTTGTGGAATGGTTGCAAACCAGACCTAAGTAATCTCAGAGTTTTTGGGTGTAGAGCTCTTATACACATACCTTCTTGTAACCGTAAGAAATTGGATCTTAAAGCTGATGAAGCTATATTTGTAGGCTATACAGAAGATCCTAATAGTTATCTTTTTAGAAACTCATCTTGTCCTAGAACCTTACAAAAGTCTAGAGACGTTACATTTTTTGAAGATTGTTTTTCTTCTTTAAATAATAGAAATGTCAACAATACTAAGACTTCTACTGAACCTTTAGTACTTTATAATAGTCTGCCTATACAGGAAGAAACTAGTACAATTCAAGAGTTTTTTGAACATATTCCAGTGGTCACTGTTGAACCAGCTCCAGGCCATACTGATGTCACTGAAGATCAGACTGCTGAAACTGAACAATTTTTTGAGGCAATTGAGGAAGCAGTAGTTTCTACCAGTCAAACTGATGGACAACGTAGATATCCATCAAGAGACCGGAAACCTCCTAATTACTTCTCATACCAAGTTTCTAGTCAAGCGTCTGATGAGCCTAGAACGTATAATGAGGCTACATTGGCTGATGATGTTGAGAAGTGGCAGATGGCAATGACGAATGAATATAATTCATTGATGAAGCTGAACACATGGAAATTGGTTGACAGAGAAAACAAGAAAATTATACCATGTAAATGGGTTTATAAGTTAAAGAAAGATCCAGCAGGAAATGTTGTGAAGTACAAAGCAAGATTAGTTGCTAAGGGATTCACCCAGACGCCAGGTGTAGATTATTCTGAAACATTTGCTCCTGTCGTGCGGCACTCCTCCTTGCGTACTCTACTAGCTCTCGCAGTCGAATTGGGTTTGAAGATGCGTCACTTGGACGTTGACACTGCATTTTTAAATGGAGATCTGCAAGAGAAGGTCTACATGGAGCAACCTCAAGGTTTTAAAGTAAAAGGTATGGAGAACAAAGTGTGTCTCTTACAAAAATCCTTGTATGGACTTAAACAAGCTCCACGTGCCTGGAATATAAAGTTAGATGAAACTTTATCATCTTTTGGTTTTGTGAAAACTATATCTGAACCATGTGTGTATACGAAACTTTTTGGAAAAGAGTTGGTTATCGTTGCAGTCTATGTCGATGACATAATTGTTTTTTACAGTAATGACAAGACGTTTGACATCGTCAAAAATGACTTGCAAAAATATTTTTCGATAAAAGATTTGGGTTATTTAAGCTATTATCTTGGTTTAAATATAACCAGAAAAAATGATGAAATAAAAGTACATCAGAAAAATTATATAAATAATCTTTTACAAAAGTTTGGAATGGAGAATTGCAAAACATGTGCAACTCCATTATCTGGAAAACTGGAGGTCAGTACCAGCATTGATAGTGATCATAATGTAGAAGCGTATCCCTATCAAGAATTAATTGGTTGCCTCATGTTCCTGAGTGTTAATACTCGTCCAGACATCGCATACGCGACTAGTTACCTGAGTCAGTTCAATACTCGGTACAACAAGACTCACTGGTTAGCCGCAAAGAGAGTCTTACAATATCTAAAAGGCACTTTAGATTACTCGATTTGTTATAAAAAGTCAAGTATGCCCCTTGTAGGATTTTGCGATGCCGATTGGGCAAACTGTAATATAGATCGCCGTTCTTATACAGGTTACTGTTTCAAATTAGCAGGCAGTCCGGTTTCATGGGCCTCGCGGAAGCAGCAAACCGTAGCTTTGTCCTCAGCGGAAGCCGAGTATATGGCAATAACTGAAGCTACGAAGGAAGTGATTTATTTAAGGAGGTTTATCACTGAATTAATTTCAGATCCTATGGTAAGGCAAAAGTTATTACCTAATACTGTTACTATTTGTACCGATAGTCAGAGTGCACAGAGTTTGGCCTTAAATCCGGTACACCACCATAGGACGAAACATATAGATACCAGATATCACTTTATTAGAGAAAAGATTAGTGATAATTCGGTAAACTTAAAATATACCAAATCAAGTGATATGCCAGCTGACATCTTAACTAAAGGATTGCAGCGTGTGGCACATGTTAGATGTGTACTAGGCTTAGGTTTAGTGTAAATATATTTTTACACGTTTACTTCAGCATTTAGTATACATTTTCATTTTTTTTTTAATTGGTATATTTTGAGTCCATTTGTATATGTTATTTATTTGTGAGAATTTTGATTAAGGGGGCGTGTTGTAATAATACTGGCTTTATACTGTTCTTTTAACTGTATTCAAAATTCTTCTTATTCTATGTAACTAGGTTACCTGACACTTCAATAAAAATAACAAACCTGATGAAACACGTTTTTTCTTCTCAAATACAAAATTACAACATATTTACATTATGATTTGATATAATAATAGTGGATTGTTTGCCAAGGGAGCAAGCAACCATTTTGAAAGCGAGAGTGTAGAGCTATTTTAGTCCCTTGTTAACGAAGAATACACTAGCTCTTTTGGAATAGATGTTATAAAAAGAAAATTGTTTATTTTATCGTGCTGATGACTTATTTCGGCGGTAAGTTAAAGGTTACCTATGTTCTTTTTTCTCCGGTGTACGGTGCAGCGCTTTTCAACTTTGACTGTACAATCTTGATTTGTATACAAAACCCGCGCCTCCATGCGGTCTACACTCAAAGTTGAAAACCGCAGCACCGCATACAAGAGCAGCAGTCCGGTGCAGCGTGATAACCTACGGCCTCATAATATTCAGGTTCAGAGAGAGCCAAAATTACGCTAGAATCATTTCGAACTGCAATACAAATACTTACCAATTTTCTTATGTCAAGTTGCATAAATAAAAGAAAATACCTAACTTTAAAGAAAGAAAAATAGGTTTATTAGTCACAGAAACACGTGCATGCAAAAGGGTAATTAAATCTATAATCACGAGCACAGAACAGAAATAATCGACAGCTGCCAAGTCATGACTGTACCAAGAAGGCTTCCACTCAGCATGATGCTGTGTTATGGTGGACCCTTTAGTTTAACTTACCAAAGCCCCTACCCCCTTACCCCTTGGCCCTAGGGGGCTAGCCCTGCTTTACCAAAGTGCCTATTACCGCGAAACAATTCGAAAAGAAACATGAACCGACCTTTATTAATTAAAAACTTGAACTCACTCCCCGAGCTCAATAAGTCTTAACTACATTGCTATATTTTGCCTTTTTAGGGTTCCGTACCCAAACAGTGCCAACGGTATCCTATTACTAAGCCTCCCCTATCCGTCCATTCGTTCGTTCGTCCGTCTGACTGTCAGCAGGCTGTATCTCATGAACCATAGTAGATAGACCGTTGAAATTTTCACAGAGTGTGTATTTATATTGCCACTATAACAACAAATAACAGAAATAAAATAATGTTAATTAAAATTAAAGGTTCTCCATACAAGTAACATATTTTTTACGGCGTGTTTTGCCTTGTGTTACGGGACACGTAGTGTGCGAGTCCAACTCGCAGTTGGTCGGTTTTTTCAATAAAACTAGCAGCAATCGTTTTCATTAATGTTATCGGCCACTTGAATACATACGGCACTTCGCTATTCATTCCTCTGCCTTCGCTTTTTAAATGGTAACTGAATAAAAATGAAAATACAGCTAGTTTCTTTTCTCGTCTGCCCTCGAATGTAGAGGACATTCTAGCTGAGCATGATAAGTGCCACTCAACTGTCGAGGCGGATAATTTTGCCAGAATCAATATGCTTTGCAGATTAATTTATTAGAATCAGCATTGCCATCCGACTTGGCAACGCTACCATCCTTTTGGGCAGTTTTCCCACTGACAGCGATGTGGAAGAAGTTTTTGATGCCCTATGAGTTCTTCCCTTTTTTCTTTTCTTTAAATACTTATACATATATAGCTAGATTGTATATTGTATTTAAGATTTCATAATAAGCAATATTGGTGACAGTAGTTTTTTTTAAAAGACCGTATAAAGTTTTTTCCTGGGATGACTAGGATACAAAATCATATTTTTGTCACCTGTGCGGTATACGTACACCTCACAGGCAACGACAAAAATCTGATTTTTTTTTTTCATACACTCTTAAAGAATTAAAGAAAATGACTCGCACAGAAAGATAATTACACAACCTTAATACTCCCCCGCCTCCCTCCCACCCCTCTCTCTTACTTCTTTGACATAAAAGCATGCATAGTATTACCTACCTTGGCGAGTTTTAATTTTAATCAATAAAAGCGTTATTCTTTGCCGAGATATTCACAGCTAACTTCACAACTTAGTAGGTATATTATAAGAGTCAGGAATTTGAGATAATTTTCAAGTAATGGAACAACAAACTGAATGTCATACTTATCAAAGTTGAAATTCCATTGCAACCAAAAAGATAAAACCTCTTTGTAACAAATGGTCACTCAAAAATCAACTTAGAATACATTTCACTAAAGTAGATAACTTATTAAGTGGCGATGGCGATGGAATGTAAATTATCTGAGATTATGAACACTGCTATAGCTTCTCTTTAACAAAACTAAACGCTGCTCGTAAACGGAGTCTTTAAGCGAAGATCACGTTTATGCTAAGCAAGGAATTTTTAATATTTTCTCTTGTCTGATTTACCGGCACAGGATGTTTTTCTCTGTTCCGTGCCTTACGGCTCAAATGCTCGCCGCGAATCGTAACTTTTTATACGACTCTTTGTCATGAAAATGGTCTAAATACTTTATTTCCTTGTTTAACAGCTCCTTCGTAGGGTATGTTGTTTTTATGTTTTTTTTTAAGGAAGTAAAAGGAGTAAATCGTGTGTGAAAAGATTGCGAAGTAATTATACTTCATGGAAAATATGGTGTTGAATTGGTGAAGTTTCATGTTGTAAAAGAGTGAGAGGAATATTCATCCTGAATGACGTAATCATGAAGCAAAACTACTTACTAAAGAAAAGAAAAAAAAAATTTCATTGCCGCAAAGAAAAAAACGAGTGTGCTTATGACCACACGACTGAAGTGAAACTTCTTCTTAGATATACGGAACGTATTTGGCTATGAGAGGAAGAGAGAAAGAAAATGTGCGCGCGCACTGCTGTCTCTTGCTTATATCCCCCACTCAACTCCCGTTCGCCTCGCCCGATCACACTTTTCGTAACGCTTACGTCACGCGTTCGCCAGCTTACTCCCCAAGTCAAGCGTGCGTAAAGAAGTTTCACTTCAAAAACACAAACACTAAAAATAATAAATTGTGGGTAAATATGGGTCAAATCCACGCAAAATGGCCATCGTTCAGCACAATGCTATGCAAGACAGAGCCATAGCGCTGGTTTTCAGCGACAGCCTGCGTGATGTGATAACGTCAACCGGTGCAACATAAAATGAGATACATGAAGAAGCCTCCTCGTGTAGCGCAGTTTGTTCCGCCAGTTACTCAACTGAACCGAGCACTCGGCGCATCCTGGACAGTCACACCCAACACCTTATTTGACTGGTCAATTCTTCCCTCGCGGTGGTAGGGCTAACGCCCGCCTGGTTTGCGACCACCCTCCCACCGGAGTCCGGCGTCAAGCAGCCTGCTGTGTTTCTTTCGATGCATGGAAGTTCCAGTGCCTTAGGCTTATTTTGGGCACGCTGGTTCCATCATAGACTTCGTCCATCGCTTTCCATCAGGCGTGATCGAGCTGAATGGGCCCGCTCTGGACAGCGGGCCCATTCAGCAATAAAAAAGAAATACATAATAAGAAAAGGAAAATAAACACACAATACAAGTTCTAATATTAATGATGATAGGTTGCCGACCATTCGCGTAATACACTGTCAATCACAATCTAAATCATTTTGAAGGATAGGTATTGCTAATCCATTGCTTCATATGTTCGAAAAATTTGTCTGCTCCATAACGTAAATAACGCAATGAATGTTGTTGAACTGTCAAAATGAAAGCCATTCCTACTGTTAGGCTGTTACGCAATGACCCCGCATGCTTCCAATTCCTGAAACTAAAACATTGATTTGGGTATACTTTGTTTAAATAGCACTCTCGTCACTACACAGATATGAATTAATGTTTATAAGCGTTTTACAGGATTATTCGGGTGCTATCGAATTATAAAATTAATCAGCAGATTAATTAAGCTTTATGGCAATTTGTACGAAAGCATTTAATTAAATCTATTATGTAAAATGCCGGCTAAATGACGGCTTTACAAGAGATCATCCAGAACAAAGAACACACAAGGAGTACGGATCATGGATGGCACTTTGGTTTACTGTACCATCGAATAAACTTACATCTATACACCGTACTAATATTCTTGTTTGCAGCGCTCGGCCGCTACAGTAACGCTTGCTAACAGATGTGGTCATCGTGTGCACGGGATTTTGTTTTTAAATTGGGCAGATGTAAGTTTCCTCGATAGTACCAATTAACCCTGTAGGCTCTCAGAATACACTATTAAATAAATAAATAAGATAAACAAATTAAAAAGTAAAAAAAATGTCACAAGGAGCATTCACAGGAATTTCGTATAATTTTTATTTTTTTATTTAAGGTACTGAAACTGATACCCGAAGTCCCGAACTAAGCCAAGGCTTGTATTTTGGGAGTCAGTCCCCAAATTTGGAGCATTATAAATAAGGTGATAGTGTCAACGTGAATGTCGTGATTTTGTACTTGTCAGTGTGGATGCGAGCGTCTAAATACCTAATACAGTACAAAGATACTACTCCTACACGTCCTACGCTCTTAACAAACACCACATGACCGCAAAACGTCCTCAAAAACAAATCTAAAGTCTCACTTTCACCATTCTCAAAAACCATCAATGGGTCTAAAGACCACGTATACCCCGTCAAAGGAAAATCGTTAGTCTGATAAACAAAATATTTTCCGACCAGACGTCTGTATCGCTGGCTCAACTGCACCAAATAGAGAAGTACAGAAGGTCAGCTCTATATAATAACGAGTGGAAACGTACGCACACATAGACACGCATCTACGTGTGAGCGATTGGAAGCGCACTCGGGACTGGGGGCTTACTCTTCGCCCGTAGACGAAGACACAGACCCATCTGCAAGTAGCTTAATACTTCAGAATTAACCCTACTCCCGATTAAATAACTTTTTTGGACGGGCAAAAACACATCGGGAGTAAGGACTACTGTAAAATCGTGCTGTCACTCGTTCATTAGTATAAGATTAATTTAGGGCTTAATTTGGGGCCCCAAAGTAATCCTGTGAACGAAGGTGATATAGACTAGGAAACGCCAAAACTGCAGATTTCGTACTTAGAGAGTTAACCCCTGGTATTCGTTTGAACTCGCCATACGTACGCGTCTAAGTGTGCGTGCGCCTTTTTTGCTCTTTTTATGAAGCCGGCCTTCTGTATGTCTCTCTTTTTTGTGTCAACTGTATCTCGGTATCCAAATCTGACTAAGTTACAAAGGATGTGAAAGGTTTCCTACGCCCTTTGATGTTGCGCCCTCGACGCGGTCGATTTCGCACAGAGAAAGATCTGGAAAAGTGTTTTTGGTCATTCAGTTTTGTTGGTGAAACCGTCAGGAATTTGTCTAGAGTGGTAGAATTAACGGGTTTTTGAGGCGATGAATATGTGTAATGGATGGAAATAGAGGCAAAAGTTTTCAGTTCATCTGTTTTTGATGAAAGATGAACTCGCCATACGTAACTGTTTTAATATATACTGGACAACCATTGTCCTTCGTAATCGTGCCGTGTCGTGTCTAGGATCTCTTTTTCAATATTTCCAAAACATTTCACAACACCTAAGAATAAACATTTAAACCTGATCATCTTTTCCGTCCGAAAAGTATTTGATAAGATAAGGAAAAGTCAACCTGCTTTGTTTCCCAAAATTCCTTCGCAAAAACTTTTCATCACATCTTTAGACTGTGTCACACCTTACATTCTCACGTATCTAATTAACAGCACAAGTAAACAGGAAACAATTATGACAACAAACACGTGTTGGCCTGCAATCAGGAGTCCAATTATTCAGGCGCTGAAGAGACGCAAACTAGTTGACAGTAAGCAAGTTCACGTAAACTTCGAAATTTGCACGTATTTCGAGACGTCTTGGGGATTCTGAGCGCCTGGTACCAGTAGGCTATTTTTGTGATTGTTCTAATTAGTTCTAAAACTAGATTATAGTTTCTACTTAATTAGGAAATCGGTTGAAACAATGTTCAATGAATCAAAAAACTGGAAAACTCGGTTAATTTAAAACGCAAATATGTTTAGTTCGATCATAAGAGAAGTCTGTTTAATTAATTTTGTAATTCGTTTAATTGAATAGAAACTTTCTCATCCCGTAATTCTGAAGTGTTTAGTTTATTACTAGTATATTTTTATGGAAGCTTTACGACTTTATAAGCCTCGTAGACTTTAGATCTGTAGACCATTTTTTATTTTAACAAGTACCTGGTACTTGTTGACAGGCCTACGCTGTCCTCCCATACCTACTGTAATTTGAAAACATTGTAATAGCCAATTATTTTTAAAAGAGTAACCGTGGAGTTTCTTGCCGGTTCTTCTCCATAGGAAACTACCAATTGGAACCGTGCACCTAGCTTCTGACATTTCATAAGCACCCATGTCGGTTTATGTGAAATAAAATATTTTGAATTTGGTATTACAGACGCCAGCACATCAAGCTACTACTATCTATCAAACTTTAATAGATTTTCAACTTTATCGCTAAAGCATAAGGTTCAAAGTTGGTTGGTAAAATTTGTTAGTTTCGGGTAGCTTGATGTGCTGGCGTCTATACTTATTTGTAGTAAGGATGTGCGTTAATTGATTTTAAGTTAAACATTCGATTACTATATAACTTCATCATGATTCTCCTGCCCATATCCCAATTTATTTGAGGTCGACGCAACATGTCTTTTTCTTCCATACTTCTCTATTAATCGTCATCTAGGTACTCACCCTCTTTCAAACCATACCATTCACACAGTCCATCCATCGTTTCTTTGGTCTTCCCTTACTCTTATAGCCACCGATTCACATTCAAATCATCATCTGCCTAGCCTTTTCCCAAATATGTTGGGGTCGGCTTCCAGTCTAGCCGGATGCAGCTGAATACCAGTATTTTACATGGAGCAACTGCCTATCTGGCCTCCACAACCCAGTTACTGGGTAATACGATACCTCTTGGTATGACTGGTTGTCAGATTTTCGGGCTTTTGACGACGACGTAACGACTGTCAAAGATCCACGAATGACAGCCGGGACCAACTGCTTAATGTGCTCCGAGGCACGGAGGGGTCTTGGTATGTAAAGATGGTCATCCATCCACGGCAAGCGTAGCTTAACCTGATCGATCGACCCGTGCGGCTGATATTACTTAGCCAAAAGCCCCTCACACTCAAATATTGACTATACTAATTTGTCCTGATGTTATTGCAAACGCTCGTTATATTAATATTTAGATTTTGGACTTAATAGTCAATACTTCAAAAACCCGAAAATCTGACAACCAGTCTTACCATGGGGTATCGTATTACCCAGTAACTGGGTTGTGGAGGTCAGATAGGCAGTCGCTCCATGTAAAATACTGGTATTCAGCTGCATCCGGTTAGACTGGAAGCCGACCCCAACATAGTTGGGAAAAGGCTAGGCAGATGATGATGAGTCAATATTTCAAAAACTTGGTCCACAAGGACCAAAAACTTATCATCAGTTCTCACCTAACAATGCCTTAACTAAAACTAATCCAATTGGCCCTCAATCTGTACTTGTACTCAAATCTAGCCGACTGTCGTTATGTAAACATTAACTAGAAGATGTTTACAATGTACCCGCATTTAATCGCTTCCTGCAAACTGTGCCCGACCCCACCGTCCTGTGTATTTGTGTACTGTGTACTCCTCTTGTCACCGTCCTGTGTATTTGTGTACTGTGTACTCCTCTTGTGTACTGTGTCGTGTACTGACTGCTGACAGAGGTTTTGGTGTGGGGTGAGTATTATTTAGAGGTAGTGTTAGAAGTTGATTAGAAAAGTAGTCTGTGACAATGCTTCTGTACTTTAGTTGTGAGAATTTGTAGCACTATAATCGAAAAATTCCCTCTCTATTTAATGTAAAACAGATTCCAATAATGTGTTTATGCAGAGTTAGGCCCGATTCGGAATCTGGCTATTTCTGACGTAATAAAATACCTCGTACAAACCTATTCAAAGAATTTCTAATATTGTTTCGAGAACAGTTACAATTGAAGTTTTCAATTACAATTCAACATTTTATCCAGTTCATTGCACCTTAAATCCTATTTTAAATTGTTACTATTTACAGAACAATATTTCGAACTTATATCACACTCACGAAGAATTTACGAGACCGCAGTACAACGCACAATGTTGTACAATGGCCATAAAAGGACCAATTGGTAAATTCGGATATCAGGACCAAAATGGTTGGAATTTGTGAATTCGAGCCTTATCTGCAGTATTGGGCGTTATTCGTAGCTAAATCGTAGCGGGTCTACGCACGCTACAA
Organism: Hydraecia micacea; assembly: GCA_914767645.1. Classification (NCBI taxonomy): domain Eukaryota; kingdom Metazoa; phylum Arthropoda; class Insecta; order Lepidoptera; family Noctuidae; genus Hydraecia; species Hydraecia micacea. The sequence continues at coordinate 3,344,814 of OU611776.1, read as the reverse complement.
TTTTTCGTAGCTGTCTCGTAGAACTGTCTAGTTGTAGCGAAATACGGTTACAAATGCTGATCTTATTTTCGAGTCGTGAAACAAAATGTGTTAGAAATTAAATTCACAGGAAAAAAAACTGTGGATGGTGAGCAGTAGCTTCCTATTATACCTGAAGCGCCCTAGATACAGAAAGTAAGTTAATAAACAGTCGGAAAATTCCTTCATTTCCCTGCTTCCCCTCAATTTTACTTTCTGAAGCCCGCGCAGATATTTTATTACGAATACTTTTCGTGTTCTAAATAAAAAACAATAAATGGGCCTTCTTTTCGAGTGTTGGACAGAACAATGCGAGAGGATGCGTTGTTTCTGCCCAAAGATTGTTTTCTTCCAGACCATTGTGCTTCCCGATCGCAGATTGGATGGGAATGAGCCCCGAGGCTGTGTTACAAATACTTTTCATGTTTAATGGGGATTTTCTTTTTTATTTAGATCGTATGTTTATGAAATGATGATTATTTTTAAGGGATGTTTTTTTATAGATATAGTTTTTTTTTAGCTAAAGCGTTATATTTTTCTTGCAATTTTTTTTTCCGTTTTTTATTGTTAATATCATTAAAGGTAGTTATGATCCGTGTCACGGTGTTCTTAGATACGACAATGAAACTGATTAAGGGCTTGTTATGGCTTCATGAACTGCATCCTAATTGCGTAACACACTATCAATTGGAATCTGAATAATTTTGAAGCAAATTGCTAATCCATTGCTTCATAAGTTCGAAAAATTTGTCTGCTCAACACGCAAATAACGCAATGAATGTTGTTGAACTGTCAAAATGAAACCGATTCCGATTGATAATGTGCTGGCCTTCATGACTTTTGCTGCTGTGTATACTTAGACTTACTAATAATAAAGCTGAAGAGGTTATTTGTTTGTTTGAACGGGCTTTTGTCACTGGAACCAGTCGGATTAAAAAAAAATCCTGTGTGCCTTTGGTAGTCCAATTCTTGAGAAAGGCTATAGGCTACTAACCATCACGCTAAGACACTTAGGAGCTGAGCAAACAAATATAGTCGGAAAGAATACAATAATAGCGCGGGCACCCGATGCAATGCGATGGAGTGGGTCTGGGGCACAATAAATTTCACGCGAACGAAGTCGCGTTCAGAAGCTAGTAATATGTAAAACCACCAGAATGTGAAAAGCCAATAAAAGTAAACAATAGAAAAACTCCAGGAAATGAAACTTTTCATTAGCAATCAAGCGTGAAAACCCTCAAAACAACATACTCGGGTACTTGTAAAAAAATCGATTTCCAAAAATCATAAGCTTGCCTTTGTTGAGGTTTCCTCGCAGTCTCGTCTCTGCCACTCCGGAAAATATTTATTCAACGCAAACTCTCGGAGTTACGACGTTTTTTAGGGTTGCGTACCCAAAGGGTGCCAACGTACAGACGCCAGTACATCAAGTTACTACAATCCGTCAAATTTCTTTAATAGATTTTCAACTTTATCGCTAAAGCATAAGGTTCATAGTTGATTGGGAAAATTTGACAGTTTCGGGTAGCTTGATGTGCTGGCGTCTGTACACTGTCCTCCCATACCTGTTAACATTGTAATTTGAAAAAATTGTAACAGCATATTATTTATTTTAAAAAGAGTAACCGTGGACAGAATTGGTTCCCTGAGACAGGTGAGGCGGGGTCGCGGCAGACCACGTAGGAGATGGCGGGATGAGCTGGATAGGTTCTGTCAAAACTGGAAGGAGGACGCGCAGGCTCCCGAAAGATGGAAGGAATGGAGGGAGACATTTGCCCGGGAGAGGGACAGCGTAGGCTACTAAAAAAAACCGTGGACCTTCTTGCCGGTTCTTCTCCATAAGAAACAAGCAATTGGAACCGTATCCTAGCTTTAGCTTCTAACTTTCGTAAGTGCCCATTTAGGTCCAGGACCCTATACTAAGGCTCCGCTGTCCGTCCGTCTGCCACAGGGCTGGTTCTTTTGAACCGTAATAGGTAGACACTTGAAATTTTCACAGAGTGTGTGTCTATGGCCGTATTTTTTTTTTTTGGCCGCTAGAACTACAAACAATAAAAATAAGATAAAGTTAAAAATTACGGGGACCCCGTACAAGAAACGTGTTTTTTTAATCTTTTCTAATCGAATAATTACATAGGTAAGTATTGCTATAGAAAACTTTTATTTCAGACACACAGGTGTCCATGTGTTATCAACAATTTTACTTAATTTCTAGTGTTAGCAGGTTACAGACACAGAAATCCATTAAAGTTCAGTGTGGAGCTGCATCCACCTCCGCAACATCGGGGATCCCACAGATCTGCGAACACACCCGCATCGCCCCGCCCCGTGCTTATAGCACCTCTATTGTTTTTTTAATGAAGTATTTTTTTAACAGTACACATGGACTGTTAAATATAGGTGGTACGGAAACCTTCGTGTACGAGTCCGACTCGCACTTGGCCGCTTTTTTTTTCAAGTTTATCAGAAATTTTCCGATCGGCCATCTTTCTTTGTTAACGAAATTGAATTCTCATTCATTGCTTTATGAAGGTTATTCCTTCTATTATTTGATTATAGTACTTTGAGCCTGTTTTATTGGGACGCTGTGTTTCAGTTTATGTGTTTTTTTATTGACTGTATCGATGGTTTACCGATAGGAATGGGATTTGATACGGTTTTTTTAAGTGATTGGCGATAATAAAATTGAATCATTCTCTAATATTTAACTACTAGCTGACCCGGCGAACTTAGTACCGCCATCTATCGAAATCATACAATCCTTTCTCAAGATATCATCAAAGAAGCCGTTCCATACAAAATGTATGAGAAAATGAACTATCTTTTTTTTCCGTGAAATTTTCCCATATTTTAATAAGTAGTTATTCTGCAATCCGGGACGGAGACAAATCCAACAAATCAAAGATCATAAATGGTGTAACTAACCCGACTTTGTTTTAGATATATAGATATAAGTATTGGTACTGCATTGGGTAAGTTTTACCCAGTAACTGGGTTGTGGAAGTCTGATAGGCAGTCGCTTTATGTAAAATACTATGGTATTCAGCTCAGCTGCATCCGATTACACTGGAAGCCGACCCAACATGGTTGGAAAAAAGGCTACGCAGATGATGATTCTAAGTAGGTGGCCCTTTATGCCATAAACGTAGAGTTAATTATTTCCAGCTAACTATGTATTATTATGATTAACGAAACCATTACAAATCCTACACGTGCTGTTTCAAAAAGTTATTAAAACATTTTCCATTAATATATGTACGGGCACGTTTCCATAAGAATAAAGATATTCGAAAGAAAGTAATTTGAGTACAATAAGACCCTTGTTGTTTACTCGCAGGAGCATTTACCCGCCACCTGGTGACCGCTGCGGTACCAGAGAATAATAATGAGAAACAAATATGGTTTCCCCGGGGAAGCCCCGGCTTTAAGGAAAACTTATGGATCGTCCGACTTGGGAAGGGAAAATCGAAGAATGTTTGCAGTGTTAGTCGTTATTTTTTGTGGTTATAATATTTTGGTTTTAAGTAAAATTAATAACATGGACTTATTTATTTCTTGAGCCATTTGGGGTCGAAACTCTCGGGTCTTGGGCCCGAGTGCGCGTCTCGTTTGTTACGCCTTCACGCTAAAACGGCTGAACGGATTTGGATGAAATTTGGCACATGGGTACACCATGACCGGGTTTAGGCCATAGGATACTTTTTATCTCGGTAGTACGTTCCCGTGGGATAATTTTCAACCTCCACGCGGACGAAGGCGCGGGCAAAAGCTATTTGTAACAAAACTTATTTTATTTTTTTGTTTCTTTTGTATGTATGACTGTCTGAGTCAGCGCTCTACAAAGCCAAACTTTGTCTAAAACCTCATGTGCTATTTTACAGCCAGTATTTATAATTCAATTTTAATTATTTAAAAAGACACCCACAGCTAAGCATGTTCTTCAAACTAAACACTACATAATTTCTCATTTAAATTCAGACTGCCTGAAGAAAAATCTAAGGAATGAGTTCTATTTTCTAGCAATTTTCTTTGAAATTAAACCCTGAAGCTTAAAAGCGACAATGTCACCGACCTTTTAAATGTGTACTGCAATATTTTCTTGTATTCTGACGAGAAACGCCAAGATTTCAAAGGCCAGTTAAATTCAAAATAAGACTAACATTTTCAGGGCAAAGTGGAAGCCTTTGAGAACCCTTGGATTTTATTATTTAAATAATACAGTATGATTTTAATTAGCATAATTTTATTTAAGTTGCATTAGCATATTTAAATGTTAGACGAAATTCTTCACTTTGTATTACTTATTATAAAATAAAACCTAGGTTAGCTTGTCCCAGTCATTTGATCAGTGATTATTGCATAACTTGCAATGGGTAAAATAAGTTATAGTGTTAAATATATAAATACTATGTAGTTGCGTGTTGCATGCGCATGTCGGAAAACAAATTGGATTTCATGGGTTTTAATTTTTTTGCACACATACATACTCTTATCCCGATATTCCCACGGGATCGAAGCTTATGCGGGTGAAACCGCGGGGCGCTGCTAGTGGAATATATTTTAAGAGATTTTTTCCTCAAATTAACGCGGGTGAAACCGCGGGGCACAGCTAGTATCTCATAAAACATACCTACTTGTTTACAGTAAACTGTTCAGTTATTTAATTCCACCACGCTTCGTTGACCTCAACTAGGCAATTTATCCTGTTAACAATTCATTTGGAAGTAATATGAAAACTCTCAAAGGGGGGAGGGGGAGGTATAGGTATGTACTTTCGACTTTACCAAGCTGATGGCCACATAAGAATATGGAATTTAGCACATTAATCAAAATAAATTGAGTGTAAGTTTTAGTATTACGTCTTACTTGTAAAATACAGATCAGACTGGATAGTACAGACGCCAGCATATCAAGCTACCCGAAACTGTTAAATTTTCCCAATTAACTTTGAATACCTTACCTATACTTTAGCGATAAAGTTGAATAGAAATCTATTAAAGAAATTTGACAGATTGTAGTAGGTTGATGTGCTGGCGTCTGTGCAAGAACGTTATATAAATACTATTAATTAACGTCATCGAGAGCAGTGGTGGCCCAGTGATAACGGCCGAGAGACTGTGTAAATAATTTCATCACCATTGCTCTCAAAACGGTGAAGGAAAACATCGTGAGAAAACCGGCATGTCCTAGAACCAAAAATTCTAAGACATTTGATATTTACCAACCTGCAATGAGCCCGCGTGGTAGATTACCTAAGATTACCGCCTGTATCCCAGCATTATTAGGAACGTTATAGGCTGATTATGTTATGTATATCTATCAAACATGCCTGACTCAATGCCTTACATGGAGTAAATACTTGTGCCATGAATTAAATGGTTTGTGTTCCATTGTATGTCATCATAATTTGCCACTCCATATCTCAACCTACATGGTATCGGCTATTTCTTCCATTCATTTGTCTTCTTATAGTTGACTGTCTTTTTTTTCTGAACTCTTCTGTATTTTTGAAGGCCTGCTCTTAAACTCGATCACGCCTGATGGAAAGCGATGGATGAGATCTATGATGGAACGAGCGTCCAGAAGATGCCTGTTCACTCTTGCTTTGAATGCAGACTGGTTAAATATAGACACACAGACGCTGTCAGAGAGTTCCACACTTAGTCTATGCGCATAATAAAGGTGGAGGAGAAGCGCTAAGTTTTCTATACTTCATATATTATCTCCCACACAATCCCCCACTGTTTCAGTCTTTTTCTTCTACATGGCAGCAATAACGAACACAGGAACTTGATATAACGTACCGGCTAGACTCCCATAGCAGTCGCCCATGGGAGCTCTTTTTGAAATGTAAATCGAAACCCGAAAAGCCTTCAGATTTCCCTTTGATGTGTTAATTCTATTTTCAGAGGGCCTGAATCTCTTATCAGTTTTACATTAATTAGCCCACACAATCCCGGTCAAGTGTGATATAAAGTTTGAAGAGTAGGAACCTACCTACATGGCGTTGTTTTAATCAGTTTCGCTGTCTAGTACATTTTCTAGATAGTTTCTTAGAAAACTCTGTTATAAGTTTGTCTAGTGAGCTAAACATGATACTTTGTTGTTGGTCGTCAATTATATCGAGAGACTGAGATGGCTTTATATTTATCGCGGTTGTTATTAAAATACTGAGAACAACACTAGAACCATCAATTTCCAGATCAATCTATACCATTATTACAGCATCGTAAAATTACCTAACGAATAATTTATATTGGAACGAAGTTCTTGAAGTAGGAGTAAACTGGAAGATATCGTCACGTCACAAAAAAGCATTATGGCCCATCCATGCGACTTTCTGTCATACCTATAATAGAAAGAGACGGAGAGAGAGTAAGAGAGATAGTTTTCATGGTTTTCGAGGGTGCTGAAGCCAATAGTGAGGTTAAAATCCAAGATGGCAGCTGTGAAAATTTTCACTTTTTCATCATGGGTGTCGTTATGGCTTTTAGGGTTCTATAATAATGATTAAAAAAACAGAGAAAACCTAGGACCAATCAATCAATTACCAGAGCATCACCAGCTCGATCCATTCAGTTAATGCTGGATTGTAAAAATTACCAAAATATTTTCATTTATATTTCTGTCATCGTGCGTAACCATGTGTGCTGTCCACGGAAGACTGCACAGGCCGGTTAAACTCTTGGACCTTGGCATTAAGCGAAAAATGAGGAAAAACCAGGCGAAACCAACTACAGCGATCAGTTTCGTTCAAACCACCATTACGTATAACAAAAAATAAATACTTTCATAAATATTAGCAAGCTGTGCAATAGGCAACAGGGCTCCATAATGTCTGATTAAACGACTGTCCGTATAAAATATAAGGCGCCCGGTGTCATAAATAAGGGTTGCGATCGGTGTACGAAAAGATTACTCGCCTTATCCTTAGAAACCACAGGCCTATCTGTTAGGGTCCCGAGCTGTAACGGGATGAAGGACCGATTCTGACCGGAGATTTGACAGAAATTAAGGGTGTAGATGTGGGTAGTTGTGAAAAGTTTACAGCCATAGCCATAGCACGCACTCGTAATATGTAATTTTTTCAACTTTGGTCTACAATATAGCATGATACAGTGAATAGCAAAATGAATATTTTCTGATGCGAGAATTGGTTTTAACGAAGTATACAAGAAATAAAAGTATATTTGTCCAAAAAAATTGAGGACAAAAAATCAGATACCTCACCTCAACATTAGTTATTACTTAGATCCTACATAAAAGACTTCGTAACATAGTCTCATCCACGGTTCTTTGTGGGAGGTCCCTGATATAGATAAGGCTTTGGCCACGCAAGATCGGATAACACCGGAGTGCGACGCCGAAGTAATAGTGGATTTATTTTCCTATCCCATTACTGTGTTAACAACGGACTAAAGGGTCTTACGTTACATAAGGAAGATGTGGAAAGCTATAAGAAATTATATTAAACATTTTCGAGTCCTTCTTGTCGGCTCCTCGAAATATTTTCGCGTTCTAAAAGTGTGCTCGCGAAACCCGAACGCGCTACTCGACCCAGCCACTTAAAACCATGAAGACCAAAAAAATATTACAACTATATAAAATGTAGTTTCTCGTATTCCAATTAACAAACGGTATGCTTATTAGCACTTGACCTCGTTACTTTATTTAAAACGTATGTGTGTGTGAAGGAATAAAGTTGAAATGTAAAATATTGAGGGAAGTTTGTTGGCGCCCAACGTGGGGCCGCTACCAATTGCAAATGTACCCTCGCATCAGTGCTTTTATAGCTTTGAGAATGCACAAAATTCAAAAGTTCAGTTTCAAAACAATCTTCGTTTATAATTCACGAGTTTTCAGGCACATTTTATGGGTGAAACAAGTTATTCCTGGATGCAGTTTTGGAGTATATGGTGACACTATATTATGGGAGTTATGTTGCACTCAGTTCCAGCAATAAAGCTGAAAACAGTTTTATTTATAGTTGTATGTAAAACGGCTTTGTCCCGGTTCTATTAACAGCTTTAGAACATAATTGTTGTGTCAACCAGTTCATTCATTGTTCGCGATAATATCTCTCTCATTTCACTACGTATTTCACGAAATCAACGCAATTATTTCCGGGTTCAAGTTTAATTATAATTTGTAATATTATGAAAATGGTTACATAATTTGATGTCATAATTAGGGCAGAACGCTAATTATAGCGATCGTTTTGGGAGCATAGGTCACGTAATTGTTAGCTGGATGCATGTGGTCTACGTATGCCCGTTGAACTAGCAATTTGTGGTATACAAACCGGACACCAATCAAATCAATTAGCGAATAGTACCTAAATAATTTATTTGGCCTCAAATAAACGTTCCTAGAATAAATAACGTTCCGTCCGTCAGTGAGCTATATCTCATTAACCGTAATAGTTTAGAACCAGTTCAGCCATGGTTGTCTTGGAAGTAGTCTTGCCAATTTTTATTTAGTAGTCTTACAAATTCCCAAAAATTTAAGTAACCAAACAAATGTCAAAAACTTGTCAAAATGCAGGGAAATTAGAAGTATTTTTTGACAGACTGAGTCTGAGATCAGACTGTGAACGATCTTAAAATTACGAGAATTGCCCCACTGATCTCAGTCTCAATCTGTCAAAAATACCTCTAATTTCCCTATATTTTGACAAGTTTTTGAGAATTGTTTGTCGCCGAGATGAGATTGCGACTAGATTTTGAACGTTTTAAATTACGAGAATTGGCCTTCTGGTCTCATGTAGAGCCAAGCTTCTAACTCTACACGCCCTAACTTCACAAACTCTACACCTTAGTCAAAATATGAGGCTTGGCCGTTTCGTTACTATAAGAACTATTGTATAACAGAAAAGTAATGAACAGTGAATAAATTATTCACCTTACGCCCTTGTGATGGTAGATACTGTAATACTGTTACACCTTGTATACCTCGTACTTCGTACCATACTAATCTGCATCGGAATCGAGGTAAATCTTATTATCTCAATTCATTAGCAGCAGGTAAAGGGTATGTCTAACTCGATGCCCTAGATGCCAGTTCAAATATCTTCAATTACCTAAGCTAGACGTCCCGACACTGTGGTCTGCGAGTCTACACCTCCGAGACGGCGTTTGATTAATCTAGAGAGGATCCTGTTAGCTAATGCCTGCTTAATATTTACATAGGAAGCTTTGGTGATCGACGCTGTAGTATGTCTGGTCGTGTGTTAGTTTGATTTATGGATACCATAGAGTAGATTTATGGTTTCTAAATAAATAAATTGTCAGTTAGAAGTTCAATTGTTAATGCTATCTGTAGCAAACTCTTCAGCTTTATTATTAGTAATATAATAGAAAACTAACTATATAAATAAATACAAAAACAAAAGGATATTTAGGCATTGAAGTACTCGTCCGCATCGCTGTCATCCGGAAACGTGCCCAGAAGACTGGCAGCCTTGCCACGTTGAATGGAAATGCTAATTCTTTGACCAAAGGACGACCCAGCCCTCTGGTCACGTGAAGTGTCGATCAGCCGGCGAGAAATTTCCTTAAAAAGGAGACGCGCACTCGGGCCTCATGACCCGAGTGTTTCGACCCCAAACGACTCATAGCTGTAGTTACCCATAAGGTTACAGAATTTGCGCCGCTTGAGGGTCTCAGCAGCCGCAGCAGCGGTGCAAAAACAACAAGACTGATCGTTGGGGCGATGCTTGGGGTAGGCCTATGAATGATAATGAAAGAGAAAATATTGTATACTAGCAGCGCCCTGCGGTTTCACACGCGTAAGGTCGATCCCGTGGGAATATCGGGATAAAAAGTATCCTATGTGTTAATCCTGGTTATAAACTATCTGTTTGCCAATTTTCATCCAAATCTATTCAACTGAATCACGCGTGAACCAAAAATCTGTGGCGGCATCAACATCGCCAATACGAACTGCGCGTCGTAATGACGTCACGCAAAATCCTGCATCGCGCAAGTATAGTTTACCGAGCCACTAGTATATACAAAACAACGACCCGACATCAGTCGTTGAGCAGTAGCCCACCAGATGTGACACCCGTCTGGTCGGAGGGTCCTCCCTTTTCTCCCTTTTTATATAGGATGAGTGAACTTTTCACCTTGTTCCTCATACCTCTATAAATCTACACATCTCTCAAAAAAGATTATAAACCCACAACAGAAGCCACTTTTACACAAATTATAACCGACACAATGCTATCTACAAAGTTAACTGGAGCAGGTAATAGTTACGGAACCTCCTGAAATCTCCTGAATTCCGGGATTAATCTACAAGTTCACTGTACCCTTAATAATACTGCTATTTGTAAGGTTTTACGATATGCCCTCTCCTAGACTAGGCATTGGAAGAAACGGCTAACAAAAGGACATGTTCGCGAGTAATCTTTTGATGCTGGGCATATTATGTTGCTGTGAGGATTTTATATGAAACTAGCTGCGCCCCGCGGTTTAAATAATAAATAAATAATAAATATCGGGATAAAAAGTAACCTATATGTAAATTAAATCTAGGGTGTCAGCTATCTCCAAACAAAACTTTATCAAAATTGGTCCAGCCGTTTGAGCGTGAAGAAGTAACAAACATATAAACACACACACACTCACAAACTTATAATATTTTATAATATTAGTGTGATAAGTATAATATTATAAATTCGACAGTAAATCTGTCTGTATGTTACCTTTATAGAGAACGGATTTCGATATTTGGCAAGGAGATATATAGATGGCATCCTGGAGAAGTACATAGGCTACATTTCATTTCAAAACTCAATTATAGATGTACCTACATTTGAAAATGGTATTTGATTGATATCTTAGAATCTTGCACCACAAATCACTAAATGCATTTAACGCAAAATATGTTTAAAACATAATTCTGTCTCATTCATCTTCAAACGATTGACAGAAATAGAACGATGTTTTTTTGTTTTACACTAAATGCATTAAGTGATTTGTGGTTCAAGTTGCTCTTAGATGAAAAGCGTTAAAGTCGTCAGTTCAGAAGGTATTTGAAGTAAAAGTCTCTTAAATACTTAACCAAAACTTAATTGAGCTAAAATGAAAGTGGCTCTTAATATTTTAAGCTCCTAAGCTGTTTGGTAAAGTAAGTACTCAGATACTTAATTCTAAATAGGTAGGCTACTGTTCTTGCTTTGATGATATTTTATTTCATAAGTACTATAAGGTGTTAAAAAATTAACCTTACAAACTTTAAGAGGTGCTTTAGACCATCGAACTGAACAACTTTCACTATGGGACCAACTCTGAAATCACGAAAAAAGAATCAGCTGTTTCATACATTTTGGTCAAGTAGGTAGGTATTGAACTTTTGTATGAAACAGCAAAGGTTGTAAGTTGAACAAAATATGATTTGCGAGCGTAACAAGCATAATGTATTTACAAAATTGTATTAATTAAAATCATCAATTCAACCCTCAAGTTCATATAATCCTATTGATTGATATTTCATGAAATAGTCACGATTTCGCGGACTACCTAGCGCATCCCCCTTAAGAGTAGAAGCGATAAGCGACATTGAATACTAAAGTTGAAAACCTTGTTGATGAATAAAGACAACAACAAAACCAAATAATTTTTTCAACTCGTTACACTACACACCAATAAAACCATAACCGTACAACAAAACACTAAGCACCTAAAAAGTACAGTCGCCAACAAACGTGACACGTGACACTTGGTACAATCACGCACGCAAGTCGTCACGTCGTCCCTACACGTCAACCCTGTAATGCCGCGCTTAAATAACACCTGAAACGCGACACGTACGCGGAAACGACCGACGTATATCTACAAGCTTTTAATTTAAATCCCCTAAGTGATGCAGCAATGGTTTTAGACAAAAGTGATTTGAACGTAGTAACATTGTGTTGAGAGTGACGCTGAATAAATTCTTGTGATTGAACATTTTCAAAGCGTTAGATGTCAAGTGTACTAGTTCAACGGGGTAATTGCGTAACATACTTTCAGTGGCAATGCCTTTCATTTTGGCAGTTCAACAACATTCATTACTTTATTGACGCTGCTGAGCAGACGATTTGTTTAAACATATGAAGCAATGGGTTAGCAATTTTCTTCAAAATCTGTCGGTTTGTTATTGAAAGTGCGTAATGCAATTGAGGAGCAGAAAACCAATAGGGAGCGACTGAAGCGAGACGAAATATTGGTCTATGACAAGATGAAATTTAAAACAATGGCAGTTGTGATATAGTACTTACCTACATTTACTAAGAATGTCCCTCTAACAGCTTCATTAAGGGGCCGTCTCCACGAGCGAGAGAATCGCGGCGATATTATCGTCGTGCCACATATTTCTATACACTCTCTTAGAACGTGTCTCCACACGGCGATATCGTTGCGGCGAAAATTTGATGGCACTGCGAGACTATCGCCGCGATTCTCTCGCTCGTGGAGACGGCCCCTAAGTAAACGTAAAGTTATTTGCCTGTAGATAATTTTAGCTAGTTAATATTTAACTAGCGTAGAATGTTAAGCCCATAATACACTGCTATCAGGCATAGTACATGAATTATGTTCAACGGATGACTCCCCGCGGCATAATAAACGCGATGTGCCTACATAAAGGCTAAAGGTCACACCAATTCACGCTACAATCTTATGATACAAATAAAAATAAAACTTTCATCTGCAACAAGGACGGGAGCAAATAATCTCGTCGCATCCCCCGCATAAATACTTGCGAATTGCCCATTGTCCTTACTACCGGACCATTCGGCCGTCGGCATAAAAATCCTGGCAATCAAAGTCTACCTCCACTTAGTACCCCAGTCACATCAATATTATATTGCATGAATTCCAGTCTTTATGTCCCACTCAGGCCGAATGTACCAAACGGGACAATGTTAGTAACGACTCCTTTGGTATTCAGTCCACGCAGCCCAGCAGTGTGGACATAGCCTAACTAAACTATTTTATTATTCAAATATGCCAGTATCGCAGGCCCTTTTGAAGTTTTAAGACGAAGGAGGATTGTGTACAGTTTGAGTCAGATTCGAGAAAAAATTTCTTTCGCTTGCTATTTTATCTGACGTATTCTGGATTGTATTTTTTCAGATCGTACATTCGCTACGTTTGACTTCAATGTCTGTACTTAGAGGTTATACAATTCAGTTCAGTAAGTTTCTTGAAAAAACACATTCTTCATTTCAGCCGCTATTGTAGCTTTAACATTATGTCTATATTATTCTGGCTTTTATCAATCTGTTAACCTTTCGACAGCGGACTTCTATGCCCGCCGGCGTAGACGCGATAGGCCGTCGTCAAGTCAGCCATTTTGTTATTCAAACCAAGTGCTCAAATGAAGACTTCATTTTTATGTTTTGTTTGGTCTAGAAAATAGCTTTTTAGTATCGAGTTTTATTTTCAGATTGAAAAATTATACCTAGTAAGATATTTAATTACTTGAGTTTTATTTTGAAATTGGAAAATTATGCTAAAATATAATAACAACACCTAAAATATTACCCATTTTCGAGAAGCCAGATCCAGCACTGAACATCTTTGCGATAAGTAATGAATCATTCATTACTTCTGAACAATTTCTTTAGGCAAAAATAATTTTTCACTGCTAAAAATGTGCTATTATAGACAAAAATAATGTTTCTAAATAAAAATAGGTTGGAACTATAGTCTTTACATAAACAATACATGGATGGATACTTAGTTTATCTCCATCGTTTAGTCGGTAAACAAGCTTTTTTCTTATTGTTTCTGTCTGTGAATTGTGTCTAGCTAGCTACAAAACGTAGGTACTTTAGGTATTCACTTTTGTGGGTACTTTTTTTTTTTTCTTATTTCGTATTGGCCGAAAGGTTCTGGAGTGGCGACCGCGCACCGGAAGACGTAGCGTTGGAAAGCCTCCCGCAAGGTGGACCGATGACCTGGTGAAGGCCGCAGGAATCTGCTGGATGCGAGAAGCACAGAACCGGTTGAAGTGGCGGTACTTGGGGGAGGCCTATGTCCAGCAGTGGATGGCTGAAATGATGAATGGAAGATCTACTAGACACACTATTTATTGTTCTCCTTTGTCTCTAATATTTTTGAGTTGGATGTCATGCATACCTGTTATTTGCATGGTTACTGAAATGCTAATTTTTGGTTGATATTTAATTTGAATTGTAAGTGACTGTGCTGTTGGTGTGCTTATTATAAATAAATAAATAATAATGATGACACAGGCTGTGACACAGGCTCTATTATCTCTGATTTGGGATTCAGCCACTTCAATGCGGAAACCTAAATTACCTTGGCGTCTATCATTATTTTCATTGCTGTGTTAATTACAACAAATTCCTGTTAATTAATATGTACCTAAGAACATTGAGGTAATTATGTACTAGTACATATTACCTCAATGCCTAAGAACGACATGTCATATCTAATTAATTTCGTAAACCAACAGAGTATATTATTAGAAGGTACTAATTTTTTTTTTTTTTTTTTTTTTTTTTTTTTTTTTTATAATAATATTCCACAACTATCACACAACGCCATCTAGTCCCAAGCTAAGCAGAGCTTGTGTTATGGGTACTAGACAACTGATAAACATACTTATATATTTCTAAATACATACATATTATAGATAAATTACAACCAGACACAGAACAAATGATCGTGCTCATCACACAAACATTTGTCCTGGGTGGGAATCGAACCCACGACCTCCGGCATAGCAGTCAGGGTCACTAACCACTAGACCATCAGGCCTGCGAGAAACAACAATTAAAACTAATTGTTGTTTCTCTCAAGTGTCTACGAGTATAACAACACTTTTAAGTTTTTATGGTAGCCTGCGAAATTCAATAACCATAACAAATATGACTTTACAGAATTTTAATAATTAGAATCAGCAGTCAACTCGTTAAGTTAGAATTAGCCTCAAATGTCATGATTTCATGAAATAGTCATTTATATGAACTGAGATATATTGATGTTTTTTTTATGATTGTTATAATTCTACAAATAAATATTTTTTACGGTCCCGAATCATATTTAAATCAACATACAAAATCAAAATCAAAATATTTTATTTCACATAAACCGACATGGGCACTTATGAAACGTCAGAAGCTAGGTGCACGGTACCAATTGGTCGTTTCCTATGGAGAAGAACCGGCAAGAAACTCCACGGTTACTCTTTTAAAAATAATTGGCTATTACAATGTTTTCAAATTACAGTAGGACAAGTACCAGGTACCTACTTGATAAAATAAAAAATGGTCTACAGATCTAAAGTCTACAAGGCTTACAAAGTCCTCACATTTACAAAATAAGAATCTATCAAAAGGATAAATAAACTAATAATAATACAATCGGACACTGACAAAAAACATAAGAAAATTTGAATTTCGCGGCCTACCCTGCCGCTTTCACCTTAAGAGCACTCATCTTCACCCTACCCACAAACTATTCTCATTGGTCTAGGTCTTGGAACCGCTAGCCTCACGCTAGCCCCAGTTCCTCGCTGCCCAGCCATTCGTCAGTGAAGCTAGTATAAACAATTATCGTGTATATTAATTAACACGTCTGTGCACCGCCGCGTATTTGTTAGCGGAGCACAGGTGTGTATCATTTGTTCCCGTGATTACTGAGCTAGCCTCTTGGTACGGGACTGGTGACAAGCGACAGCGGGTAGAAATTACCGATTAAAACTATGGTTTCCTAGTGACGGATGTCTACGGCCGTAGTGACGGCTGTCATGAAAATGATGACATCGACAAAGATTTAAATCGTTAGATTCGCCTTACCACGTCAATAAATAGAGTGCGCGCGGCCGAAATTAAAAATAATCTTTTGCCGCTATCTGGACGTTTATTTATTTATTTATTTATTGGCCTATCTACAATTGTTACACTGTTTAACCTAATAGTACAAGCAATATACAAGCATAGTGTACAATATGATGCGTGTGTTTATTTCAGGTGTCAAGAGATTTTGCTGTGTGCCGTGTTTTCTAAAGTAAATAATTGCCATCATTACACTCACTCTTACAGTCGCGTTTCGTTTTGACACCTCTGACACACAATGACGCAGTGACTTAACTTGATTGTCATGCAAACGCTATTTAATAATGTGTGAGCTCACTCTTCTTAGTATGGACACTTTTTTTCACGCGTGACTAAGTGCGGTGAGAGCAAATCTAGCGATTTAAATCTTTGGGCTGCGGGGTTTGGCCTGGTCTAAATGACAGATTTTGCATGACAGCCGTTATAATATGACGGAACCGCTTTTGTAGGAAACCAAAGCCTGAAAAGGCATCGTAAAAGGCTACAACTCAACCACAATAGCTAGGGCTTTATCTTTACATCGCGAGTTTTTCCCCTGAACGACGAAAGATGTAAACGTCCAAAAATAAATAAATACTGTCTTGAAAGGCTTACTAAGAATTTTCCATTTTTTAAACATAAGCGAGAAAATAATTTTAAGTTAATAACTTTTAAATTGTTTTCCCCCTAATGCTTTCGTAAGCTTACAAGGCAGATGTGAGCGTAAACGCCGGGAGGGGACGCTCTAGGACATAATATAGTGACCTTATTGGATTGACCTTATGTTCTTCAGCAAGGTTAAGTGCAAAGTACTCGCAACCGGCGTGCGTAGGTATTATTGGTCATTAAGGCGCGAAACAAATGGCGGGGCGGGCCGG
This sequence comes from Hydraecia micacea, assembly GCA_914767645.1. Lineage (NCBI taxonomy): Eukaryota > Metazoa > Arthropoda > Insecta > Lepidoptera > Noctuidae > Hydraecia > Hydraecia micacea. The sequence goes on along the minus strand of OU611776.1, from coordinate 3,328,086 downwards.
GCCGGTCAATTTGACCGCGAACGATAGTGCAAACGAAATCCTATACTACCAACGCACATAGAGGGCAAAAAGACCGCGCCGCTGAAGCTTGTCGGATGATGTCTCTCGCGGTCATTCGCGGACAAAATTACCGCCGTCTGCGGAGCGCCTTATGTGCACCCGTTGCGTTTTGCTTCGTTTAACATCATCTTCGTTATACATCTGGATGTCTGGATCTTTCAACTTGGACCAAAAACGAGTTATCCCGGTAATTTACTTTCCGTCTTATGTAGAAGCTTTATTGTAAGTTATGGCTCACGTGGATATAACGAATCGTGAAATTAAAATCTTGATTTATTTAATGAGATCATAGGAGTTACATGGAGTTGAACAAATGTGTATGCTCTTTAAGGAAAAGCTGTTATTACATAAAGATGTACCTAATACATCAGAAGATGGTACTCTATGTTATGACATTTTAGGGTTCCGTAACCAAATGGCTTTTATGAGATTACTAGCTTCTGCCCGCGACTTCGTCCGCATTAAATTTCTTGTTCCCCCGACCCACCCCGTCGCATTGCATCGCCTGGTGGCCGCGCTATACTTTCTCTTCGCTCAGTGTTCTTTCTGACTTTTTTTGTTTTCGCCGTGAGTTATTGGGCTATGAAAACAAAAAGAAAACCGACTGGTAGTTCCAGAGATTAGCGCGTTCAAACAAACAAACTCTACAGCTTTATTATTAGTACTAGCTGCGCCCCGCGGTTTCACCCGCATGTGTCGATCCCGTGGGAATATCGGGATAAAAAGTAGCCTATCCCTATGTTAATGGGTGTCAGCTACCTCCATACAAAATTTAATCAAAATTGGTCCAGCCGTTTGAGCGTGAAGAAGTAACAAACATACAAACACACACACAAACTTTCGCATTTATAATATTAGTGTGATAAGATGATGATCCATTTCATCATCTCTACTCAGGTAAGTACTCATCCCGTAATCTATTTTACAATGCCTAATTACTGAAGCAGCAATGAAACAGACACATCTGCGAAGAATATTAAACCCCGATTTAACTTCAAATTACAATGCAGCCTTCAAAGCTATACCCTTTAGCCGTAATAGCTCAACACAGCTTTAAAACCCCATTGAGCGGACCCCTTTCACCCTCCCCCTCGTATAACAGGTACCGGACAGAGGGGTAATTCTGTAACACACTATCAGTAGCAATGGGTTTCATTTTGACAGTTCACCAACATTCATTGCGTTATTTACGTTGTTGAGCATAATTTTTTTTCGAACTTATGAAGCAATGGATTAGCAATATCCTTCAAAATTATTCAGATTGTAATTGATAGTGTGTTACGCAATTAGAGTGCTGTTCCCAGCTATTATTTTAATCAAATTCCCTCTATTGTCACCAAAAGCGCTTACGCCATGAAAGGGCAGAGGAAGCGAGATGACAATATAACCCTCTCCCTTTTACACGGGTAATTTATGCTTACAAAAGCTTTCCAGAAATGGAAAAGTAATGCAAAGAAAATATCCTTTTTTATGTTCAGGATCTTGTAGCGTCTGTTGAGGATTTTGAATGCTTAGGTTTGGATTTTTATTTTTCGATTCTTTTAAATTGTCGTATCGTCGAAATATACCCACTGGGTACCTGAGGGGTAATTCTCGTAATTTTAAGAACGTTCATAGTCTGATCTCAGTCTCAATCTGTCAAAATTTTAAGTTTTTAAGATTGATTTTTGGCGAGATGAGATTGCGACTAGATTTTGAACGTTTAATTATGGTAAGTGCCTCTCTGCTTTATTGATGCGTCTCATTTTCTGAGCTCAAAACAGGAAAAATTGCTCATTCCAGTGACAGTTGAGTAGTCATAAAACAAATAAATTATAATCTTACTAACTTATATTGCCGTTTTTAGATCTACTTTCATTAAAAATATAAAATACTAAGTGTTTGGGGTAACCGGTAATAATTTATTTATAAGTACCATAATAGAAAACACGAAAATTACATTAGCTCCAATCGCATCTCAATTCACTTTGATCCTTCCGTCCAGCTTCTTCGTCATAAATAAAAAAAAACAATGGCACTCCGGGAGTGCCGACAGAAGTAAAAACAAAACACAAACACCATACTTTGCCATCACTCACTGACATATCGGATATACATTAAAACCGAGTACATCCCGAGGACAGCCGAAAACATCCGAAGCGGTGTCGATTACGGTAACAGTGGCGCGAGTTCAATAGATTTTTCCCATCTCAAAAAATGCTCAACGCGCCTAAAGAAGTTCTCACATCAAAAACCTAAAAATAAAATTCAATACACCCACCTACGATGAATAATAAATAAAGGTTAGAAAATGTAACACGTGAGCAAAAGGGGGGGGGGAGGGAACGGGGATATTCCTTGGAGGCCTGTCTTTCCCCGACGATGGTTTTAGACGGCCCAGAGGCCTCTGACATGAGGTAGGTAGAGGTATAAATTGTGTGAATATCGATGTTTAGGTAATATTGTATGTAGAAATGGACTGCGTTAGAGAAAATCTTCACATACATACAGAGTTGATATGACAGAGGGGCATTAAATTACACTACGTATACTATACGTGTTTAGTATTAATTCGATACGGTATAAAAATAAAAAGCACCAAAAATGAGATTTTTTTTTTTCATACAAACTAAATAGCTTACAAATCAGAGTAAAACGCAACACCCTTTGTAAATAAATTTGACAGACCTTAGATACTTACGTAACAAAGTGGCAACGTCGCGCGCACGCCAAGTGCGGCCCATGTGTTTATCTCGTGTCGAGGCGGGCGGCCGGCCGCGCCGGCGCCGGCGGTGGCGCGGGGTGTTAGGTAAGGTTTTGAAGTACGCGCACAACAACAATCACAACAGAAACACTAAATTTTTAAATTCTCGATGTGTCCTCCATTCACATTAATGCACAAATCATACCGACGGAGAATATTGTTATTTATTTTTCTAATTAAATCACTGTCCGTCGCTAAGCACTTTAATTTGTGAAATGCTAAAATAATCCTATTTTTTAGTTCAACAATTGTATGTACCTCTGAGGCATACACTTCACCCTTAATGTACCCCCACAAAAAGAAATCCATGGGAGTGAGGTCCGGAGATCGTGGTGGCCACCGAACAGGTCCGAATCGACCGATCCATTGCTGCCCAAACATTTCTGTGAGCCGCTCCCTGGAAGCCGTCACAGAATGTGGAGGCGCACCGTCCAGCTGGTACCACAACTTGCGATGAACGGCTAAAGGCAGTTGGTCAGTGTACTCGGCCAAAGGACCACTTAATAAATCTAAAAATTTCGCCGCTGTAAGGGTGCCGTCAATAAAAACAGGGCCGATAATATTATTATTATGCATACCAGCCCACACATTGAGAGAAAATCTGTACTGGTGTTCAGATTCTCGAAACACATGTGGGTTTTCCAAACTCCAGTACCGGAGGTTTTGCCGATTCCAGATGCCGTTCCGAGTAAAAGTACTCTCATCGGTCCATATTACGTTGTTTAAGAAATGACGGTCTTCGGTCGTTTTATTTAGTAGCCATTGGCAGTAACTGTTCCTGACCGGCAAGTCTCTCGATAACAAAGCTTGCACCTTCCGATATTTATAAGGTTTGCGTTTGTTACGTTTTAGAACCTTGTGGATGGTTCTATGGCAAACTCTAAACTGCTGGGCGGCTCTGTGGAGACTTGTTGTCGGGTTGCGGGAAAAATGGTCTAAAATTCGTTCTTCCCAAGCAGCGGGTATTTGCCGCGGTGGCACTCCCTCCTGTTGCGGCACTATACTTTTATTTTCCCGTATTCTTTGTACTGCCAATTGTATGGTGCGGGCGTTCCTAGGGCAATTGCGGCTGTCACCATACCTTTCTCTGTACGTTCGCAGAGCTAAAGCTGCGTTTCCACGGCATTCACCGTAAATTAAAATCATGTCAGTGTATTCTGACGCCGTGTAAGTTACACGAGGCATTGTTTGACACTTTAATTACACACACACAACCAAAGTATAATTACGTGTCCTATCACAATAAAAAACAGTCAATCACAAAAAAAAACACTAACACTAAATAATAATAATCCCAAGTTATGTGTCCTGTCACAATAAAAAAAAGAAATACTGTCTTAAACTTATTTAGTGTCCTATCACAATAATAATTTTATTGTCAGCGCGCGAGTTCGACAAAACAAAAGCGGGCGCAGGACTGAGCTTCCGTGTCGCATAACGCACGTTCCGAAAGGGTGGCGTCGGCGCACTGAAAAAACAAGTTTTTTCCCCAAGGATCTAGGATACAATAGCAACACACTGACCTATTTCTATTTCTTTTACGCGCGGGATGTTTTGCTATGATTGTCACTCTTGTAATGAAAGTGCAAGTGTGTGTATTTATTGCTTCCTTGTTTTTGCATTCCCAACTTTTTTGTGAATTTGGTTATCCTTGTGACTTGCGTCAGAGCGGCAACAACGTATTGTAGAAGATTTATCGTTTTAAGGTGCATGACCTATGCGTTAGACATAATCAGCTGTTATGAAAGATACATCGTGTTCAAACGGGGCCAAAACTTAAAAAATCATTTGCGACTAAACTACTGCTCCTATTCAATTTATTTTTGGTACAGAGCTTGATAATGGTACCTAGTATAGGCAGTTTAAAGGAAAGCCCCTCTGTCGTATCAACTTTGTATATGAAGGTTTAGCACGTCGTGTGACAACTTTGAAGCCAAATGTGTTCTGTAGCTAGGACAGCAGTGCTTCAAAATTCCGATGGTATATCCTGGGTACCATTATAATGTAATGATACAAATACTTCGGCTAATGCTGAGAATAATTATAAAAGGTAAGTACTGCTAGATTTGGGATCAAACTAAAAACCCTCATACATCGAAGCTCCTATGCGATTTGCAAGTGTACGTAAAAGAGAAGATTTTTTTTTAATTTAGTTGGCAAAGGTCTCCCCATCCTCTTCCATGGTCCAAACCCCTCATAACTATGGAAAAAAACCATATGAATAAAATAAAATTCTTCCCCTTGATGCTACATAAATAATTTCTTATTTTAAGTGCAGGGTTCCCGCACAAAATCCGGAATCGTTAACCATTTTTCAGGCTGTTCCGATCCGTATCAGAACGTCGGCTAGTCAATAAATCGCCACAAAGGTCCCAGGGGAAGCTGAAGGGAGATCGAGATAATCACCATGCTGTCCAGATGAAGGGCTTTTCGATAGAAGAAATGTTACAAACTTGAGATTATAAGGAATATGGATAAGGTTCACAAACATCAAACCTGTTTACCCTAAAGGTTTAGGTAGAGGTGTTTAGTCAGCCTCAAAAAGTATACATCATTCTGTAGCTACAGAAGTACCCAATTTGTAGTAGTTTTGTGGCTACGGATAAAAGATTGTAGATGATCTAATGCAGGCGTTTTGGGGGGCTCTTATGTAAGTTTGTAAAAAAATAGGCCTACGTATGTACATAACTCAATAAAAACCTCAAAACTAAAACTCAAACTTTTCGATATCTTGGACTACTCAAGAGAATTAAGTCCGTTGCTTTATTCCAGTGCAAAACGTGTATCAAAGATGTTACTACCGCAGCAATGGACTCTGACGTTTATCCAGCATCAGGGTGACACCGCTTCGGTAACTTCGAAAACAGTCCTAATTTCTATCTCCCCGCTATTGGACAGCGTGGCTATCCTATTCAGAACTGTGTCCTGGGTTGTCCGACAATCCGCTTTGGCGGCGGCTCTCAAAGGATTAGTATTCTTACTTTATCCGCTTATTTTTAAACTTTTTCGCCTTTTTAACGGTATCGCGAACAGAAGTCGGAAGTCACACTTTGAAAGTGTTGAAAAATTTGAATTTTTCTAATTTTGAATTCTGGGCGTTTTAAGTTGACCGAATCCGCGATTGGTGAAACGTTTTGATTTTCCTTTTTCAATATTTTAGCAAAACCTGGCTATTTGACGACATTTAAATTAAATTCTGCAAACCATTAGGTATATCTCATACTGTAATTATTTTAATATAATCTCTTGGTATTTGTTCCTTTTATAATGACATATTTCATTAAATTAAAGACAAAGCTCGTATTTAATTAAGACAACAATACTAATTATGTGCGATTACGTTGAGGTTGATTGCGCGTATTTTTAACCGACTTCAAAAAAGAAGGGTCTGTATTCGATCCGTATGTATGTATGTTTGTATGTCCGCGATTTTCTCAAAAAGTGATTAACCAATTTCGATAATTCTTTCACTAATGTGATCTACATACTTTCAGGAAGGTTTTGTATGTAATACTTTAGGTAATTATTCATAGTACGAAGTTATATAACTTCGAAAGTCGGTGTCAAAAAACGAAAATGCGGAACCACGACACCGACTTCCGAAATTAAAGTTATATATCACTTTGTAGTGTTTTTTTTTGAAGTCGGTTGTTTTTTCTGTAAAAAAGTTTTTGTTTTCCATTTACACAAATAACAAAAATCGTCTTTTCCATTTCCCTTGGTTACCAAAAAACATTACACTCATCTTTTAATGGGATTTATTTATCATCATCATCATTTCAGCTAAAAACCGTCCGTTGGACATAGGTTTCCCCCAATCATCGCCACTTCGACCGGTTCTGTGCTTCTTGCATTCAGGACATCCGCTGAAAGACCTGCAGCCTGGCTGCTGCCTGGCTGCTGCCTGGTCATGGGTCCACCTGTGTGTGGGTCTTCTGGTACGCGGTAGCCACTCCACAACCTCTCAGCCCCATCGGCCAACTGTCCTGCGAGCCACTTAAGTTTGGCAATTCTTCGGACTGTGTCGGGATTTATTAATAACAGAATAAATAACGGTATTGTTAACCTGTAGATACGCTTAATTAAAATATCGCAACTGACCTACCTATTAATAAAATGTTTTTAATTGCCCCACTCACAGAGCTATAATTATCTGTAACCGTCGAGTAATCTAGCCAGCTTTGTATATTCTGACGTTATTTTAACACGTAGATACATATCTACATACAGATATCTGGGGGAAATTCAATTACCCCGTCCAATATAGAGTTAATTAAACACATGTAAATGTAGTAGGTAGGTGCGTATAATAAACTTGATATATTGTCATTTAATAAATTATTTTACTCCGCCTTGATTTGCATATATAGCAATATCGCCATACATTTTACGGGGTCTGTATATTTATGTACCTATGTGTCTGCAGTAATTAAGTTTATATCGCAGTGTAATCTATTGAAAATTTAAGTAAGTAATAGTTTGTATATACACTTTAGTATCTACTTAAAACAGAATGACGCAGTAGATAATATCTAAATTATAACTTATGTTGTAAACCAGCTACATTTTACGTGGAACCTATCCAAAACTACACGAAAACACATGACGTTACAAGTTCAATCTAATGTAACTACTAGAAATACCCTCCGTACTTATTAATACGTCGTTGATCGATCCACGTAAAAAACAGGAATTAAAAGTAATCAAAATCGTCGCAATATCAAGACTGTGGCAAAGGCCGAACGCGCGTTATAATGCTGCCATAATCGCGTCACAGTCACCAGACATAACTCAGGACAGATTAACGCTTTAGCTACGTCACTACCTACCCCCATTTATACTGCCTCCATTTTAATACTTCTAAGGAGACCATTACCAAAAAACACAGCAATTTATCAACAAAGACATCTACAGAATGTCGCCGAATTCCCTTAAATCCAAGCCCCATTATTATTCCGCTTTGCCCACCACAAGGGTAATTTGCGTAATCTCCGGGTGATTTTTTAAACTTTTGGAAAAAGTGTGTCCTTTGAATTTTTGACACCGCATATTTTTGTGAAGCCATGGATAGCGCTAAACATAGGGTGAGACAAATCAAAGAGCTTATCGGTTCTGTCTATCCACAAAGTAAAAAAAATACGAAAAGTGCAACGGGATTGCCTGCCAAAATTCGGAATACTTTATCAATGGGAGTTATATTACCAAATGCTCATAATTAAATCTATTGGAATTATTTCATAACTTTTCTTTTAAGGAAGAAAAATTGGTTTATTGTCACAGACACACGTGTTTATGACACGTGATAACTCGACTTATTTATATTTAACGTAATCACGTAATGTTTGCGTATACACTTTACCTTAAAAAAAACCTACAGCAATATCAAAAAATATTTTGCATTTTCACATCAGTAGCGCCGATCACTGATCCTGCCATTAGCACCGTCTCTGACGACCGTGAATAAAGGAGCTTTTACCATAAGCACAGAGTTTGTCACCCTGTCCAAGGTCTGCCAAGCTTTGCGTCAACGGGCACCAATTTGTAAATACCTCCCTAATAGGGACAAACATGTCGGGTAGTGTGTGAAAGTACCAGTATGTTCGGTGTTTGACCAAAGGTGTCTGTCTGCTTGTTTGCTTGTTTTGTTCATGAGTTCAGAAGTTTGAGAGTTGTGGTATAGGGGTTGACAGTTTACAACAAGTGTGGCAGGAGCTTCATTTTATGCCTGTGCTGTAAAGGGAAAATAAACTGACTAGGTTCGAGGATAAAACAGCAGCAGCAATTTATACATTATTCACTTTTAATCAAAGTTATCAAAGTTTTCAATGAACAGACTTAGTCAAAGATTACAGAATCATTAATCGCAATTTTCCCGTTAATCCACTATTGTCATCTTTGTATTAAGCATTTCGTCGGAATTCTAATTCGTAAAAGCGAAAAGTGTTCTTGTTTGAAAATTCGCATGAAACACGGCGAAAAGTCCCTTAAACATGATGCTAATTGTACCCTTTGCCGTATCTCTGGCAGTTTCGTAAAATAATGAATGACAATTTCTCTTTGCTTCTCTGCATGCGTGGCTTTGCTTCCTTTCTTTTTCGATTTATACGAGGAATTGTTAACACAGAGTGCACTCTATTTGGAGAGGACTTCATTTAGCTGTTACGTTAAGAGTTCTTTCTAATGGAGAAAAGCTTTGTGTTTCATTAAAAAGTATTTTAATTTAATGTACAGTCACCAAATGAGATGAGTAACCAGGGTCGTCGGATAATGTTGAAGATTAGTTAGAAACCGATGGATGTTTTCGAATGAGATTTAATTTGATAAACTGTTAGTTTTCTACAAATAAATTTAATTTTATTCGAGAACATCTATCGGTTTCTTACAAAATTTCAACTATATCCGATGACCCTGGTTACTTGTCTCCTTTGGTGACCGACCGTACGTTGTATGACTAACTTACTCCCGCGCCAAAGGCTGATCTTCGCTGAGATTGGTCGCTATGACCGAAATTCGGTCTGGAGGACTTTTATTTATTTATGACTAACTTGGAAACTAGTCTTTCTTTTTTACCTTTAACAATAAGCGCATACATACCTACCATAATCTTGTAACGCAATCAAAATTTCAATCATACATATATTGCCATAAACATGCTCATGAAGGGCTGCCCATAATAGCCGTTTAATGTTATAAATGTGTACTAAAAAGGGGATTCCACTGGCCCTCCCCTGGTATAATAACTTAGTCGCTTCTTACGACCCCCATGGGGCGCCATGAGCTATGTCTTCTGTTTATAAAAGGGAATTAAGCTGGACCCCAGATGGCATAACAGAAGAAATTACTCCAATCAAATGTTTTTGAGCACGCTTAGACCAGGATTAATGGTTGTTTGTGATCAAGCAACTGGTTTCGTTTTGCCAACGGCGGCGAAACCGACATTTGTTGCGAGAATTTTGTAAAAGAAAGTGGAAATTAAGATAACGAAATATTGACCAACCCTCCCACCGCACAAATTTCTTATGTTCCACCGCAAATCTTCAGAGACACAAGCCAGACCGTCCTGAGATGTCAAAAAATATTCCCAATGCACTACAACGAACAAATACATTTGACCCAGTGACACGATTCCTATTGGCAAGGCAAGGAATCCCTTTATTGCATATACGAAGCATATCCAACGCGAGAGTACGTGAACTCGTCTAAATAAAATTCCAAGGGATTTCGCACGCTCCATTGTCATTTATTAAAAAAAATCAATTTGTGGAATTACGAATACATTTCCGAGTGGTTTTAGACGGAAGGTAGGAAGATACGGTGGGATTGGAGCTTTTAAAAACGTACGAAATGCTAGCGGGAAAAGCATCGTTCCAAAAAGGGTATGAAATCATCGTGTTATTGGTTGTTTGCCTCTTACATTCCCACAAAGCAGAACGAAAATATGGAGTTTTGTTCTTATCTGGAAAATATATTTGAAACAACAAAGTTCCACATCACCTGAAAGCTTGGCCCGTTAAAAAAATCATCTTCATAAAAGTCCGAAAGTAAATTCCGACGGGAATTGTATTCCGAAGTTTTTGGCGTCTCTTTTATTGTTTGTAAAGTTGGAAGTCGGAATGGAAAGGCGAGGAAGCATAGTCGATTCAAAGTAGTTGTTATGGCGCCCAACGTGGGGCCGGTTTCTTTAAAAATCTTTTCCTATTTCTTAGTTGTTTGCCCTTCCGTTGAAACGCCTGTCATCGTTTCATGTAAGTTGAACGCAACTTTGTGTCTACGTAGTAAATAAAACTCTTTTAATCTGCCCTACTTTCACTCCACAGCAAATTGTTCACCCAAAAACAGTTCCTTACCTTGAACCAAAATCCGCAAATTCCTCAAACAATACCTCATTTGCATTCGCACGAACCTCTCCGTTTCGCATTCAATTACCTGCATCTGAAGAATGATTGTCATTGCGAAGACAAGATACCTCTCGTTTCGCTATGGCGTCCTTTTCTGGTTCGTTTAACGCGATGGGCCCAAGATTATTCTTAGGCGTAATTTGTTTCTCTTGGTAAGCTTCTCGCCTGACAGTTATGACGAGCATCTATTTCAGTAATGACACTAAAATTGGACGACGGAGTTGGAATTAGGAATGTCATGTGAAATGTCGAGGCGCGGCGATGTAGGTTCATGGGAAATAATTACTAAAGAGCCTTAATAAATAGTCTTATCATTTCAATGATTGTTTAGTTGCTTAACAATACCCATTTAAATACCGTTTTATGATCATGATTATCAGCTGTTTGTAATCAATCATTTTAAATGATTCAGATATTGCTTTTTCATTCTCTTTTTGCATATTTTATTGTTAATTACCAAGTAATCAAAATCTTCAATTGTAAAAGCAACATCCTCTAAATCCTTAAGTTTATTTATTACGTTTTCTGTTTCAATTAAACTAACTTTGTAATTCTGATTTGTTTCAGGTAACTCAACGTTCTACTTCGATCAAACGGCCCCTTTTTTCAAAGGAATGGAGTAATTAAAATCTTTAAAGAAGTATTTTACCAGGAGCTTTCATTTGAATAACATAAATTAGGTGTTACGTCTATTTTTAAGAATGAATTGGAACTGGTTTTTCCTTAAGGAAAATGTTGGCAGAAACGTGTACAAAATCAGGTTGTCTCGAAGGTGCCCCGTTTAATAAAAGCCTAAGAAGCTTATTTCGCAGTTGTACCTTTCATTGTTCCCTTGGACATCGTTATCGATGGAAGTTTACCCCTAACCGTAAAGGCCTTTCAAATTCTTAATACCCTTTGTTACCTGTATGCTGTAGAAGAAAAAGTAGAAGAAAATAGGACTTAACGTTTTTTCGAATTATTTTTTTATCAAAAGAACCGACTCCACATCAATGCTATAAATTCCTGAAAAAAGTAGAAGAAAATAGGACGTAACGTTTTTTTTCGAATTAATTTTATTTCCTTTATCAAAAGAGCCGACTCCACATCAATGTTATAAATTCCTTTTAACCACCACTGTAATTTCTTCAAAGTACCTTCAAATATGTCATTAAAAAAAATCAAATACACCGAATGCACATAAAGAGGGCTCCTAAATCCGGAATCTTCCTTACCGACCTTGCCTCCCTCTCAATCTTACAATTACGTGATAAAATTGAAGGCTTTTTTACTCAGTCAAATTCGTTTCACTCAAGCTTTAAAATCTCTTGGGAGATGGTCGAGGCACGAAGCTGCCTTTAATAGGTATTAGGATATATCTTAGGGAATCAGTCCGCGCTTTATTCAAACTAATTCAATGTGCTTTGGATTTGTAATTTGAAATCCTTTTTGATAAAACAAATCCTCGATGTCTAAAGATTGTACGTGTTATTTTATGCTTTGGATTCTTTCAGGAAGATTATGGTATAGGGCAAAAGTTTTTCAAATGTTGGTAGCATTTCTCATGAATTTACTAGGGATTATAAAATACAAATCACAAATGCGGCGGGTAGGGAAACCCACCCCTGGAAAGGACTGCGCCTATCGCATCGTCAATATAAACAAAATCTATGTATATTCAAGATATCGCGAGGAGATGCCGTGACTTTACTGCTTGTCAAATTTAAACTGTTTTTGATTTCCAGATCGAGCAACTAGGCATAAACCGCATTAAGACTTTTATCAAACAAGTTATGATGATACACATACATTTGGTAGAATCCTAGAGTGACGTCTACTCTCCTTTAATAATAAATTACACATCACCTTAAGGTGTGGTTTAAATCCAACTTAAAGATCAAATCCCTCTTGTTTATCAAACAGAGAAACAGCGTATAAATAATGCAAATTCAATCTAGCTCCTGCCTCCTATATATCTCTGACAATACATGTGACGTATTACCGACAAGTCATAGTGTTGCTATAATTTATGCAATGTGTCAAAATAGATGCCATTACAGACTAATGCCATCGCCGCAATCATAAGTTCTGGTTGATAGATAGCGTGGTTTAGCCCCAAATCTATAAGATTAATGTGCAGTAATTATGAGTAATAGTTTCATGGATTATGCTTCTCGATATCGACAATCGTCTAGCTGGTGTTTTGTCGCATTGGTGTGATAATTCTGCTTGTTGATAAAATATTTGTACGAATTGTTTTGATAGTTGACTAAAAATACTTTCATTTCTCAATTCGTTTTGTTAGCTTGTTCAAATAACTTTTAATTATCTTTGTGCCTCATAAGAACTCAACTGTTACTAATGAGACAATTACTTTTTCTATTATTACCGACCTTAATAAGGCTAAGGGGATGTTAGGGATTATAAATTCTAATCGAATGATTTATAATGATGACGATCAATTAAATTAAAAAAAAATCAGAATGTTCAATAACCCTCTTAAAAAACATGTCTTCTAAAATAAATTTAATAAAGAAACAGTCTTCCTTGAAGCTAACCAAAATACGAAATACTGAAAATACAACGCAAAAAAAAATCCACGCAATTGTTTGAAAGTTACGTTGTTCCCAGCCATACAGTGGAAGCGAACCGTTTCTGATTTACGACTAAAAGATTGCATCATAAATCATAGTATACACCCGCCATGACGGCTACCGTCGGAAAAATTGTACAAGGAGAAAAAATTAAACGCTTTCAAAACAGACATTTAAGAAAGAACACGTTATTAATTAATCCTTACAATGAAAATATATTTAAAGGAAAAGTTTCCTTCAAAAGGGCGTGTCTAATTCATTTCCTATTCCGTTTTGGAAACTTGGTTTTGGTATATAATATCGCTAATTACGTCGGTGAAGGACTTGCTGAAATTAAAAATTTAAAGACTTTTCACAGAGAACAAGTTCAAAAGAAAATATTAAGTGTCGTGGTTTTTTAAAGCCTCGCCAGTGGGTTACAGGCGTTCTTGGGTGATTAGTTTGTGAACTACTTACTGTAGTTTTCCATTATAGAAATCTCTATGATAGCTTTTTTTCATTCATTATATAAGTCCTGACAAGTTGAAGTGCTTCTGCAAAGTGTGGGAAATATATACTTATTCATTAATTACTTACTTAACCTGTAAAGTTATAAAAAAAAACTTGTATTATCTGCACAGTATTTTAGCAAATGTTTCTTCTCAACTAGGCTAGTTTGGCTCTTTCATATTTTAACCGCATCTGGACTCTTTCCAATTTCTGTGTATGAAAGTGCCCAATTTATAACAGCAGGCGATTGCACAAATACCTACTTTTCCGCCTTTCCAAATATTCCAGAACAATCCTGAATGTGCGGGAATTTTAATAAGAAATTCATAAACATTAGAATCAAATAGTAATAAAACCTACAAACATGTAAATCTGTCAAGGGATTAAACGGAAAATGAATAAGATAAATCTAATTCGTAATATTATAAAAGCGTTAATTCAACACCCTAAGTACTGCAATAATATACATCAAAGTCATTACAAACAAACATTACAGAAAGATTACAGAACAAAAAATTCTTCAATTTTAATTTTCTCCTCGAAAGGTAGAATAAATTATTTTTCCGGTCGCTCGGCGTCCTCCAGAGACGGGTTTCCAAATAGAATTTTATCCTTTAACGACGCTTTTAATAATATTTTATTGCGTTGCCGTATCTTTTAATGTTATTTCATAATGTACCCGCCCTTGGTAGTCAAACCTAATTAGCTTTTGAAGCCAAATTTTTCGAACCAATCGATGTCCCGACAATTCAATTGTCAGAGTAAAAAGGCATAATTTTGTAAACGCGACGCAACGCCGCCGCGTCTTGACCTAATTTGGGTCGTGTTAGCCAGAGGCCGGCCAGCCATTTCCCGGGCTATTGGGCCCAAATGCTACCCCGAGCCTAGCTATATTCCGCAACGGCTTACGACATCTAATTCAGCTGACAAAAAGGGGAACTTTATGACCTTTACTAATCTGTATTCACAATTCTGCAACCATCTTCAGAAATTCTGTGAAATATTGATAACTACACTGCTACATTTTGATATGTTTTAAAAAAGAGTTTCGTGAGCCATAACCGTATTGCCAAAGGGCACGTGAAATCAAGCACACATTATGCGTCGACGAGTATGGAGTCGGGTTGTTTAATGAACCGTGATCCCTTGTTAGTGATCTCTCAAATAATCCTGCATGTTTACGCAGGTCGTGAATATAACTCACTTAGTTCCCAATTCAAACAAATTTGAAAGGGACAGTTTATAACGACTTTTTAAACTTTTAACTTTTTCCATTTCACCGCAGGAGAGATTGAAATGACTAATGATAACTTTTATCTAATGTCGGGGATACAAATAAAGTGCCCCACGCTGGGCGCCAGTCCGACCGGAACAGCTCCGAGCTTCGACGCGTTTATTGTTATTGTGACTCTTCTGTTAGTCTTTTCTTGCTCGGACGTGCCGACAGCGAGCTGAATAGAATTGTTTTCATGTACTTTTCTGCCGTCTTTCAAAGAGTCAGCGAACCTTGAAGGAATTTTGCACAATATTAAGAGAACACGAAAACGGTTTTAAGTCAAACATTAAAAAGTTCCAAACAATATTCTAAAATTCACAATTTAGTGTACCTTATTAAAAACTTGTTCCCAGTCTGTTAGTTCTGATTTGTGTCAAATGAGAGGGGCAATTCTCGTAATTTTAAGAACGTTCACAGTCTGATCTCAGTCGCAATCTGTCAAAAATACATTTTTGACAAGTTTTTGACATTTGTTTGTCGCCGAGATAAGACTGCGACTAGATTTTGAACGTTTTAAATTACGAGAATTGGCCTTCAGAGCTAACAAACTGGGAACAAGGTTAACAATATAA
The DNA here is from genome assembly GCA_914767645.1 of Hydraecia micacea. NCBI lineage: Eukaryota > Metazoa > Arthropoda > Insecta > Lepidoptera > Noctuidae > Hydraecia > Hydraecia micacea. The sequence goes on along the minus strand of OU611776.1, from coordinate 3,312,475 downwards.
TCTAAAGTTATTAATTGAAAATTCCTGGACACTGAATTAATTGTCAATATTCATTCGTAAATCACTTCGGAAATTAATTTAATACCTTGGAACGGCTGTCGGAACCACGTGCCCTTTGTTTCATAAATGGTATGGGTTGTACTATTAAATTGAGCGTCGTAAATTATAAATAAATCATTTTGCGTTCCAACGTTTACGACACGTGAAACGTGTTGAAAACGGGTCGGAAGAGGGTAGTTGTCAAATACCTATGTATTGTAAATGTAACTTAGCGATGTCTTGATTTCTAAGGTCAGTGTTATTGAGTTTTTCATTAGGAATTTGTAACAGCCCGGAGTTTGGAAGTAGGCGGTGTGATACCCCTGTGCCTCGATAGGCACGTTAAGTCGTTGGTCCTACGCCTGATCTCTCTTGTGTCAGATTGCGCGCCGTCCCTTCGGACTAAGAGGTAGTGCACCTGTGTCAGCGCACATACTTGTGCATTATAATATCTCCCGCGCCTAAGGGAGATACATATTATACTTAGTGCACAAGTGTGAGAGACTGAGATTGGCCGCCGTTGGCGAAATACGGTCTGGAACTCTGGAGGTCTGTTATTAGATTATTTCTAAGTCGCTATGTGATCTTTAATAGCACGCTGACACGGTCTACTATCTGTTTTAGAAAACTTTAAAGCTCTTGTCTGGCGCTAAACATTTTAAACGAAACAAAACCCATTCACATTTATTTAGCCTAACCTAGGAATCAAATCGAAGCTAATCTAGTTTTCCCTCTCTTAATTATCATATATTGGTGCCAATTCCCTTGTTCACAAACTAAACTAAATTTACACTTTAGACGTGATTAAAAACTTGCCTATTAAAATTACGTCAATTTACTTCAGGCGCTGATTAATTTGACAGGACTAAACTAAAATTTATCTTCTGTCCTTTTCTTAATGAAATAGAAAGAAAAAGTTGCACTGAACTTAAATTTAGTTTAGTTTGTGAACAACAGAATCGGCGCCAATGTCAAACAAAGCATTAACTATAAACTTTAAGTTCGCCACAATCATTTTCCAACAAACACAGCAAATATCGGACATCAAAATCCCATCAAACCGACAGGAATAGTTCATTCGTTCACAACCGACGCTGCACAATTTTCGACGCCTGAAGCAAATGATTATCCGATACCAACCGATCATCCGCGATTTGCAGTTCAACTGAATATCATCCGGAAAAATGCAAATCATCCTTTAACATTTGTTTTAAATGCAGATTTTAGGTTTACACCAATTGTGAATCAATTCTGGTGGCTTTTGTCAATGGGAATTGATATTTTATTGGTAACGAAGCTTTTGATTGACATGAAATGGATAACATATATTATGAATTACTAATGTTAGATGTTTTTTTTTGTATTTTTTTTCTCTATTGCTGTCAGGGGTCTATGTTTGGACCCGGTTGATGGCACCCCCCTCGCTCGCCCCCTATTACAATCTGTACTATAGATACACCTCTGCCTGACCCTTCAGGGATACAGGCATGAAGTCATTAAATACTTATCGTGAGTTATACTGAAAATATACGGGAATATATTGTATCCTCGTATATTTCATTGTCATGAGTGATCGTACGACTCATGACATGAACTAATTCCATCATTTAAAACCGATAGAATTTATTGACTCCTTAAATTAATCGTCTATCTAGCCCTCGTTTCAATTGCTACTATTATCTAATACAATACACAATTCAACTACCATTTACCTCATACACCAACATTATGGTTCTTCAAAATTCATACGAAAGTTGAACGCCACTCCAGCTGAGTCCAGCTATAAATCTCTCTCCCCACACTCAACACATCAGTCAGGACCGGTTATGCTACCATAAACAAGTCGGAATAGTCTCTGATAACGCTAAAAATGTATTTTTGAGCCGTCACGAAGACGTTACGAGGGCTAATTGTCATGAGGGGGCAATTACCGAGCCTAACTGCGGGCCTGAACGCTCGCTATTTTGTTTGAACGACCAACAGCGGGATTTTTTATTTTCGGCCACCTTTGTTCCTAATGAACAGCGCTTTGTTTTTCTGCTTTAAGCGGTTATTAGGTAACGATTTTATGGTTGTTGTCGTTACTATCGTACCGTATGGTATAAATGTCTGGATGTCGGGATGTTCGGTTTAAACTGTTCAAATTTGTTTTTATCTGTTTAGGGAAATGAGTTTCGTTTTTTGACTCGTTTATTTTTAAGGTTTTTCTCTGAACCATAATTATGGGTGGACATTCAGCAATAATTTGTCGGGAAAAGTACCTATCGCCAACCCCCTCGATTAAAGTAAAGAATAGAAAAATCGGGTCATTTCGATGACATAATCGGCTGGATATTTGTTGATTTTTGGCAATCATCTACAGGTCCTGTATGTACCTACTTTCCTGCGACCCTAAATTACTCACCCTCACTCACAACACTTTTGCAACTGACGCATAACAAATTAACGAAAACTCTTTGATTAAAAACATATCGACAAGCACCCCCAAACGCACAGTCCAGCTTTTAAGCCAATTAAAACGCTGCACTGTATAAAAAATATTCGTACAGAGCTTTCGCTGAATAAGTGTATTTTGAACAAGTTCAGCCGACCGTGAAGATATCGGAGGCACAGTATAGGTACATGTATGAGTAATGTGGATCCCTCAGCCAATCGGTGAACCTGACCTACGGGATCCGGGACATGCAAAATAAAACAGATGCCGCGGCAAACATGAATTGATTGTTATTAAAGTTGAATATAAGGAAGTATTGGAAGATGTTGGTGCAGATATGAAGGGGGAGAAATGTATTGGTTTGACTGGTCATGGACAAATAAAAAATGAATCTTTTGTGAATTGAATATGAAACTTTTGTGATCATTTTCGATCTTTACGGTGGTATTACAAATAGTATGGGGGCAATCGGAAACGATGGATGGACTCTGTGAATGATGATATTATGGTTAGAAAGGGGGTGACTACCGAGATGACGACTAATAGAGAAGTAGGAAGAAAAAGACATGTTGCGTCGACCTCAAATATATTGGGATAAGGTCAGGAGAATGATGATGATGTTATCAGCATGTGCAAAGTCTTCTAGTATCTTGAAAGGTAACCCATATAGGTGTCTACTAAAATCAGGAACGCGTTGTCAACCGGTATAATTGTAAAAGCGCTTCTATTTATTTTCAGCAACCGAGAAGAACCTAGACGTTGTTAATTTAACAGGAAATATGATCGCAGTTATTGATTAAAATAGAGTTCAAACCACTTAAGAAAAGCCCTTCAAAAAACAGCAATCAACCCTTCAGAATCAGTCAGGCATTAACTAGATCAAGTTCACTATAACTTTTGTTCATAAAGTACTTACGAGTACACGAAACAAAAAGATGTAAGTGCCGAAAGTTAGGTGACTCCTAAACTTAGTTGAAGTGCCCCAAAGCGTACGAGAAAGGCTTTTCCTCATTTGTTACTCGTCATGATATTCTCAGAGGATAAAATAGTTTCTATATCATAAGGAGGTGTGGTATTCTTGGATTCGGATAGTGACCGCCGAAGGGGACAGACGTGTCGTGTCCCGCCTTTGTTTTTACTTAATGCAATCTGCTCAACACGTGGCGAATTCGGAGTTTGAAACTCGAATTTGAAATACGAACGGTGTTACGCTTGTTGTATGTAGTGGGTGTAAATTAAAACACCTTAAAACGGTGGTGAAGTGGCATACGTGTGTTCCTGATCTGCAAGCCCGAGGCCTAGGCCTGCCGGCTGAGGATCTTGGTGACTTCGAAAATCTGGTGAGATCTTTCCGTATATTTCAGGGATCTCCATTGGAAGCTGTATCCGGCTGCGTTTTGGTTTGATAATTTGGACTTTTGAAGCCACGCGCGAATTCAACACCATTGTAAGCTATAAATAGCTAAGCTATAGGGAAACGTTTGTTTATTATATATAGGAGGGTGGGATAAACTAATACACTCTATTATTCTAGCCTAAAATACGGTATCGCTTTAGAATTCGTATCTCACGATTTTCTTAATTTAACATTGTACTAAATTATTGCCCAGCTTGCAAGTCAAGTTTGTATACCCAAGCGCGCCAAATTGGATTCGAAGTACAAAAAAAAAAGGTTAAGTAACAAAAAAAACAAAAAATTCTAAAGATTTCATAAGTGCGAAGTTCATAAATTTCAGACGGTACGCTCGCCTGACAGCTATATTGGTTCCCAAACCCAACACATGTGCTGAGAAGGTCTTGAAATAGCATAAAAACAAAAGGTTTTTAAAATGGTTATTGTACGTATGACAAAAGACGGGAACTGCTTGTTTAGGGCTATAGCCCATCAAATAAATAATATAATGGGTTTAACTTTTGATCACGTGTCTGTCCGTCAAGACCTCGCTTCATATGTTTTGGAGCACCGAAATGACGACAGAATTCACCTAGCACTTCTAAATAATATACAAGAATTTCTCCATAACAGTAATATATCCCAGGAACAAAGGATAACAAAATACATAACCACGCAGTTTAACAAGACGTTCTGGGGAGGAGAGGACATTCTAATCGCCGCGTCCGAGTTCTATCTTGTAAATGTGCACGTGCACACGGATACAGGACACACACTTGTGTATTCACCTACCGGCGAACCAGTACCCGGCAACATACACATCCTCTACAAGGACCAGCACTATGATAGCTGGATCATGACCGACGACGAAGATTACAACAACAACCAGATAGATCTAATGCAAGAATCAAACAACCTCAAAACAACACAACATAACAAGCCTTTAGTTAACCAGTACAACACACGTGAAGAGCAAGGTCAACCCACGAAACCCCAGTTACAAACGAACAGCCCCCAATTAGCTAGCTCATTAACACAGTATGAACAACAAACATCAATGTATACACAGTTATCGGACGAAGTCACAGATGTCACTGGGTTTACAATAATTAGAAATCAGCCGTCTACCGCAATAAAATATGCTTGCCAAGACTTGCGTATGGCAACTTGGAACGTCCGGGGGGCCTCAAAACCGGCCAAAAAAGATAAAATAGACGCAGAACTTTCAATTAGGGGCATCCACGTAGCCTGCATACAAGAAACAGGTATGAATTCAGGAGCATACAACTCTACACACTACGAATGGCACCTCTATGGAACCGCAGGTAAAGCACACCGGGGACTTGCAATTCTAATTAGAAAAGATGCTCAAATCGAATTAGTTAACGGAAAAAAGGATACAGACGCGATGTCAGCTATTCTTAAGGTTGACAGGGGAAATGACAAGCCTGCTCATCTGTATATAATCAATTCTCACATCAACAGTTGTACATCTATAGCAAACAGATCCTTCACAGGCTTATTAAACTTGATCAGACAAAAACCAAGGAAATGTACTTTAATTATTTTTGGCGACTTTAACGCTCATATTGGTCGACATGATACACAAAGTTTCCAACGCAAAGGGCTGATCCAACAAAACCTACACCATGACCTTTCCAACTACAATGGGGAAATGTTAATGGATATAGCCAACAGGGAAAAACTTCAAATAGAAACGACAAAAGCGAGATCATCATGCAGGATAACATGGTCAAAGGGCACTCAGAAATCTCAATTGGATCACATTATAACGCCACATGCAACAAAAAAACTCTTCGAACTTATTAAAGGCGAATGGGCCGCTAGGGGCACATCATCATCATCTGCCTAGCCTTTTCCCAACTATGTTGGGGTCGGCTTCCAGTCTAACCGGATGCAGCTGAATACCAGTATTTTACATGGAGCGACTGCCTATCTGACCTCCACAACCCAGTTACTGGGTAATACGATACCCCTTGGTAAGACTGGTTGTCAGACTTTCGGGCTTCTGACTACCCGTAACGACTGTCAAAGATCCACGAATGACAGCCGGGACCAACGGCTTAACGTGCTTTCCGAGGCACGGAGGGGTCTCAGTATGTAAAGATGGTCACCCATCCACAGACCAACCGCGGCAAGCGTAGCTTAACCTGATCGATCGACCTGTGCGGCTGTTATTATTTAGCCACGGACCCCTCTAGGGCTAGGGGCACATCCGACCATAAAATAATCTGGGGTCTGCTAAGAATAAACCAAATTTCAAACAAAAAAGAATACACCAAACATAACAATACACAAAGACAACAACAAGCCGCGAAGGAAACAACAATTGCAGCCAAGAATTTCAACTATAAACAGTGCTATTATTCCGCCCTCAAAAATAAATTCACGAAAACAAAATACCAAGATTGCATAACAAAAAAACTAAAAGATATAGGAATCAACTCAACGGACGAACACACCGAAATACCCTGGAATACCATAACGGAAATATTAAAAGCGGCTGCCCAGGAAACTATGATTCTTCAGCCAGTTCTCTCCAGAGACCATCGACTAGCTCTTGCTAACCTACAAAAGGCTAAATTCTTACAAAGTAGGCAACCAGATAATCCAAATAGGCACAACCTAGTAAAAGAACGTCGGGCAACACTTCAAAAGGTTAAATATCAGGAAGAGCAAAAAGCATGCAGGGCCTGCCTCAGTGGACTGGGGAAAAACCACCCTGCTAAGCGCATGCAGATGCTATACTTTTTTTACAGTAAGAACAAACGTCAAACAAAACGTCGAAAAAAACCTACTTATATACCGATGACCAAATGGGAGCAAATATTAAAAAAATCCGAGGGCCAGCTTATACCAACAGTTAATATAACAAAAGCGATAACTGAAGTACAGTGTGATGGACCCACAGTGGAAGACGTAATAGAAATCATTAGTAAAATGCGGAACGGGACAGCTCCCGGAACTGACCAAGTGGTAATCGAGCTTTACAAAGCAATGCCCCAAATACTACAAGAAGCCGTCACCAAACACATGAAAAAAGCTTGGACACTGAACGAAGCACCCGACACGTGGCTGGAGACAGTACAGGTACCTATTCCAAAAAACAATAACCCTAAAGATGTAAATGATTATCGCCGCATATCGGTTTGCAATACGGGTTACAGAATTTACGCCTCCTACGTACTTAAAAAACGGGATTTATTTAACCTTTTGAAAATATAATATCTATGTATATCTAATACTAAAAATAACAAAATTAAATCCTAACTTAAAAAACTAGATGAGATAATAGCGGAATTAGGCAATTACCAAGCGGCCTTTTTAAACAATAGATCAACAGACGACCATATCTTTACGCTCAAAAGGGTCTTAGACGAAGAATGGCGGGCAGGTAAAAGAATTTATGTACTCGCCCTCGACATAGAGAAGGCCTTTGACAACGTCGACCTCAATGCACTAAGAGATATCTTATTACAACGAACCAACAAATCGCTAACCAACAGGATAATCAAGGTATGCATGAATGAACGTACATGCATCAAATGGTGTGGCCAGCAAAGCAGTTGGATTATTAAAGGAAAGGGAGTCAAACAAGGTTGCCCTCTGTCCCCTCGCTTGTTTACACTGGTCATCGACGAAGTCCTTAGAACTCTCGACGAGGAAACCCAATTAATAAAACTTGACCAGGATCGTGAAATCTCACTCCCCCTAGTACTATCATTTGCGGACGACCTTATCATCATTACAGATGACCTAAAAGGGTTAGAAGGTATCCTATACCATATTAAACCCCTACTAGATAGTGTAGGCCTCCAAATTAACGAAACAAAAACAAAAATACTAATTAGGGACCCCATAGCTACACAGATAACGACACACGTGACCCTTAATGGAATAAATATAACGACATGTGATGAAATTAAATACCTAGGTACACATATAACATCTACATTAAGCAGAAAAAGGACTATAAAGAAACGTTGCGAACAGGCTATGAAAAACGCCAAATCGCTGCTACCATTCATAAGGAACTCAAATATGGACTGGAAATTAGCCAGACTCATGTATCGAATGGTGATCGTACCGTGCATGATACATGGTTTGAAAGTATCCGCACTTACCAAAGCCAACAGATCAAGACTCAGAAGATATGAGCGAGTTATCATGAGAGACTTGATTAACCACTCTAGGAATAAACCAAGACAAAAGAAAATGCATGAAATCTTAGACGGAAAAACAGTAACCAAACGCATCAAGAATCACAGGATGTGCTACCTCGCACATGTCTACAGGCGGCGCAAACCACACCTGCTGCATGCAGCAATGCAGTACAAGGCCAAATCCAAGAAGGTCGGCCGACCTATTTACACATGGAACGACAATTTAAAACAGGACATGAAGTACTTTGACAAGGATATCAATTTTTGGATGGATACAGCTGAAGACAGAAGTAAGATCAAGATTGCCGCTAGCGAGGTTTACGAAAAACCGGAAACGGATAGTAGCGAAACTTCCGAAGATGACATTGAAAACAGAAACATCTAACACAACACAGCAGAGCGACGACATACAAGAGAACCGAGAAAGCACTAGAACCCCGCCAAAAGCTCAACAATGAAGCTCGACCTTAACCAACCTGGCGGCAAGGTCACTAAAAGATGCCCATCCATAGATATAATTACCCATCTCTCCACTAGTCCAATGCTTGCTCTAGGATGCATATCCGGTAGGCTCTTAAATCCTTACCTATCCTTCGGGCACGTCTACCCTACCATTACCGCGCCCCCCGGTCTATTCCTTGATATGCAATGGTAGCTGTAGCACCATGAACATGAGGCTACAGGAGCTAGTGCGAATCTTGGGGTTCATTCGATTAATCGAGTCTGGTTTAACCATGCTGGGATCGGTGCAATTCATTCATTCATTCATAAGGAGGTGTGGTATTCTTGTTATTTGCAATTTTGGACACAGCAGATTCAATTAGACTTAGATTTGCTTGACAGATAACACTTATAAAGACTAGACTTATGATTAAGTAAATAAACAAACAATTTTATTATTGTCACTGTTAAGTGCTATCAACAAACGAAAATAGCAACGCAAACTTTAGGGAGTAACCCAGTGGTCTGCCAACATTCGCCGAGGAAACCAGATCAGTGCAAAAAACACCTTATCCTGGAAACGATAGATTTCAATTTAGCTAACTTGGGGTTTCTAAGGGTCTTGCGTCGGCAACTTGTCAATTGTTTGTAGCAAATAAATACGAAACACTAGTTGGCCGAGGCGACCTGATTCAATAGCACATTCCGATTCTGTTTACATTTACACACATGTAGGTCAGCAGTCAGTACTAACGAGGGACCGTAATAATATAGACGGGAAATAGACCTGGGTATAGGCTAGCGCCGATAAGCGGGAAGTTCTTGTATATATATGGCCCAAAAAGGCTTCAGTCATTAGACCCGAATATCGTGTGTACCTTCAATGGCAATTTTTTTTATTTTATTTATTGGGGAGAACAAACAATTACACATTATATATTACAAGTAAATAGAACATAAGGAGTTATACAAATGTGCAACCAAACAACATTCTCCACAGATACACAAAACGACAAAGACAATGTTGATAAATTTAAAGTCGGACAGAATAGATGAGTACACAAAATAAGATACATACATATAAATTACAGCTACCAAGGAACACTAAAGATTCAATATTATTCAGATAAATTTTTGATTGTGTCAAGCAATATGTTTCTAAATTTTCCAACGGATAAAGCAAATAGATCCAAGTTAGAGAAAATCTTATTGAAATTGCCTGTAAGGCGACGCGACGTAGAGGTGCCTGCAAGCCTGCATTCGTACGACTAGGAGTGACGGCGAAAACAGGTCGTCCCTAAATGGTTCTTGGGACATCATAGCATAACTTGTTAGAAATATCCACACAATCATACGAATTCACAGATCATATAGAAACATAGTTTCTAGGAAGTTTCGTCTAGACTTCAAAGAGAGTAAGTTGTATTTTTTCAGTAAGTCGCAATGGTAACCTACGTCTCCTTAGTGAGGTGGACTTTCTAAGAACGTCTTTAATCTATTATGATTATCTCAGTTACAATGCCAGCCAAACGGTGCTAATCTTGTCTGTAAAGACATGTACCTGACATGAAAACTGTTGAACCCATGCACAACATAAACTAAAAATAGTTCGACCCATACCGGGTTCAACCTAATTCGATAGCGGATGGTTACCTGTTTCTTAAAAGGTGGCTAAGGTAAAAGGGTAGCTTTTGCCAACGGCTTGAAGGTCGTACAAACTATATAAAAACTTTATCCATGAACAAAATACATATGTGCCAACTTTCATGGTAATCAGTCAAACGGTGTCTTAGGCTCAGCGCAGACAGAACGGAGCACAGCGGAGAGGATTTTATTAACGCACTTGAAAATAAACTTTAAAATTATTACAATAAAGTGCATAAATTCTTGAACCTGACAAAAAATGCTCGCGCGTCCTCGCAAGTTCGAACATACGCGATCCGTAAAGAAAATGCCCGAGACCGCGCGGGGATTATTCCTCTCTGTCTACGCTGATCCTTAGTGTGCATACACACGAACGACATGCGTCGACGACAGAAGCAACTGCAACCGTCGACGCGTTCGGCGGCTGATCGGATTTATGGTCGTGTTAAGCACACTTAGGTTTACAGATATACCGACAACCATTTTTTATAAATATTAGAAGATGAAAGAGCATTTATCAGCCCTCGGATTATACAGGCTGGGCCAAAAAGGCCCACCCTCTATAAATCTTTAAGTCTTATGGCAAATGATACTTTCATACCGACAATATTGTTGATATTTCTTTAATTTGCATATTATTTCACAATGAAAAGTTGATAACCGTCAGCAGTAGTTCCTTAACTTTGAACTTTTTCCACGATTTGTCTTCATTTATCTCTGCCATCCATTATTCTTCTCCAACTTTCCATTTCTTGAGTTATTTATAGGTTTTTTTTCTAATTACTCTGTTCTTTTCTACAATGTACTGTATAAAGTCTTACAATATTCAGTTTAGTTCATTAATTATGGGCGGTGTCTTGAGTGGTGTCAGTGACAGTAGCTTTACCTTCTACTTCAAGTTTTACGTGCTTATCTTCATTAATATTTTAGTCTTTATCTCGTCGCCGTTGAATAAAGAACGCTTCTCAGTAACTAGCTATTCTGTTCGGTTCAGTTTGTTCTATGAGTTCTGAGCCAATATTAGTCGTAGTTTATTTGCCCCTTAGTTCTTTAGCTAAAGTGATTTCGTGTTAGTATACTTGTTTTACAATGCTTAATGCACTGAAAAGAATACAATACCAGATCCGATGGAGATCTAATCTGTAACTATACTTATAATAAAACTGAAGAGTTTGTTTGTTTGTTTGAACGCTCTATTCTCTGGAACTATCGGTCGGATTTGAAAAATTATTTTTGCATTTGATAGCCCAATTTGTGAGGAAGGTTATAGGCTATTTATCATCACGCTAAAACCCATAGGAGCCGAGCAAAAAGAAAAAAAAGTCAGAGAAACCGAAGTAATAGCGCGGGCAGGCAATATGCGACGGGGTGGGCCAAGTTTCACGCGGACTAAAAACGAAGCTAGTAACTATATAAAAAAATTAAATGGCCCGTATTCTATTTCAGTGTTCATGATATTCTTAGGTATCAAAGTAAGGCCTAACAATCACTATGTTACCAAGTTAATGGCTGTCTATACCTCCTATAACTTAAACCACACCATAGTTACATGCACGTAACACAGCGGCTGACCCAATATAACTACCAGCATTCCCTGACCTTCCCGCCCTCGCCTTTGCTTCCACAAATGCACCACAGAAAGGAAACGTGGTCCATTGTGGTAGGTCAAGTCTGCCTGGTCTAACACGATGCCACCTCACTAGAACCAATCGAATGACGCTCGAAACGTTTTCATTTGATCTTGTTGGGGATTTAAATTGGACTGCAGAACATTCTGATAGGACATATAACCATTTGTGCTTCGATAAAAGAGTAACACGGTTCTAAAAGTCGAATGGGCAAAGAATAAAGTGGAGTCCTCGTGGTGGTCAGTTTACTAAGCTACTTCATTTTTGTGCAAAGGTAAAAATTATGCTGTGCCTCATAAAAAAGGCATCCCCCTCCTAAAAATTTTCCTGAATAAAATAAAATTTTTGTTTATCTTGTATATTCTAATAGAAGCTGAAAGAGTATGTTTGTTTGAACGCGCAAATCTCTGGAACTACCAGACGGGATTTTTTTTTTTAATTTCATAGCACAATTCTTTAGAAATGATATAGCTAAGGAGCCGAGCGAGGTGGCTGTAAACGCGGGACACAGCTAGTTTTATAATAAGCTTGTAATGTTACTCCTAAAAAGAAAGTTTATTCAATGAAACTCAAGCACAGTAGGTAGGTAGGTACACCATATCAATATCCATCTTTATTTCGAAATTCAACGAATAAATCTATCACACTGAACGCTTCAATACATAACTCACTCAAAACTTACTTCTCATATACAGTATGAATAATAGACTCAAGTCAAGCAAATCCTCAATAAAGTCTTATAGAACTTTCGCATTTGACATATTGGAGTTCAGAAGAAAAATGGAGACAAAGAAAAGTTCCCGCTAAGTTTCTTGACATCCCTATAAACTGGTGTGAACTAGTTTATTCCGGACTATCGATTCTTTACTGACATGTTTGAAGTGCCTTGTAACCTAGCAGTTTGTTTCTTGCAGAAAATTATAACTAGGGATCTGGATTTTTTTCAACACATAAAACGACTTTTTCAGATTTTGTGACAACAAAATCAAGCTTGTTGTATCTGCGGGGTGATTGCGTAACACATGATCTTTTTAGTTCAACAACATTCTTTGCGTTACTCACGTTGTTCAGCAGACAATTTTTTCGAACATATATATTACTAGCTGCGCCCCGCGGTTTCACCCGCATAAGTGTCGATCCCGTGGGAATATCGGGATAAAAACTGTCCTATGTCCTTTCCCGGGACTCAAACTATCTCTATAACAAATTACATATAAATCGGTTCAGTGGTTTAGGCGTGAAAGGTAACATACAGACAGACAGACAGAGTTACTTTCGAATTTATAATATTAGTATGGATAAGCAATGGATTACCCATATCTTTCAAAATGATTCAGATTGGGATCAATAGTGTGTTACGCAATTAGGGATAATTGAAATGTAAATTTTTTACCTATTCGAAATACGTCTATTCGAAGCGAAACTGCAACTTTCTAAAACTAAACTTTCTCGTGTAACTGAAACATAACTTTCAGGAATAAAATTACCTCTGTTCTCGTTAATAGAGAGTTCTGTGAGTTTCCTGACACCCTGCACCCTAATTGCGTAACACATTATCAATCGGAATCTGAATCATTTTGAAGCAAATTGCTAATCCATTGCTGCATAAGTACAAAAAAAATTACTGCTCAACACGTAAATAACGCAATGAATATTGTTGAACTGTCAAAATGAAACCGATTCCGATTGATAATGTGTTACGCAATTGCCCCGCCGGTACTAACTGGTGTGAACTAGTTATTTCCAGACGATCGATTCTCAACTCACATGTTAGTGAGCACTTTATTTATATCTGTAAACTTACGCTACGGTCTCCTAGAAGTGCGGTGACGGCCACATGCGGCCGTAACGTCCAAATCAGAGCGTTTTTGACACCCTAATGTCAAAAATTGGTGAAAATTACAGATTTTCATGACGTCTGTTATAAACATGACGGAAAGGCTCTCCTTGGAAACCATGTCTTTATGTAGGGCTATTTTTGGGCGATAACTGAACAGGTTTCAGGTCTGTTGCCTGCGCCACAGTGCTTAAGATAACCTTGGAGTATAGATTTTAGAGATGGTCCAAGTCAGATTTCAGAAGCCCTTAACCCTATGGGAATATTCAGTTGTTATAATAGCATACTATTACCTACCCTGATTACCTATATAGTTTCAGAACTACGTCTGAACGAGGTATAACTTAATAATCTGTGGTATAACTGCCAGCCCCGGGCACACCTTTGCGTGTACACGACCAACTTTACGGCCATATAAACAAGGATAATCTACGGTCCTAGGAACAGGAACTTAACCGATTAGCCCCAACATCCCTAGATAAGGGGCCATGACGTCAACCAGCCCGTTATCCCCTTAATATTCACTTAGCGCAACGGTTTTCCATTAAACTTCGTACATTCTAAACAGTTGGCTTTTGCGCCCACTTTCAAATTCAGCGCATATTTAAAGGCCTCTCTCAAAGTGGTGTTGTTTAACTTTTTAAGCCGGTTTTAGGCGGCGTTGGTATCGAAGCGTGGTTAATGAATGGAGGAGTGACAGTTTTACACTTCAGTAGTGCGTGTAAGTACTCGTGATGGGATAATGGGCTCTGATGGCCCTTCACCGGTAGGTACTTTGAATGTGCGAGTACAATTAAGAGCACTTGTCCAAATCCAGGGTCTGGACTTTGCTCAATAAATGGGATTTGGTATACGGTACCGGAGGTGTTATTACGTTAAACTTCAGGGGATCAACTCAACTTAAGGGTGACTACATGACCTAAAGCGCGGTCACTGTCGGACTGCATAGAAAAGAAAGAGAAGCGCGATGACACAACGCTGGTAACTTATTGCAAAATATGAAGCAATTATCTATTTACAAAAAATCTATTTTATGAAATGACTAACTGCGCCCCGCGGTTCACTCGCATAAGTGTTGCTCCCATGGGAATATCGGCATAAAAAAATAGTGTATATGTTAATCCAGGGTGTCAGCTACCTCCATACAAAATTTTATCAAGTTTGGTCCAGCCGTTTGAGCGTGAAAAAGTAACAAACATATAAACACACACACTCACATTCAAAAACATTCGCCTTTATAATATTAGTGTGATTAGTAGGAAGTGTGATGTCTGTTTTCTGAATTCGCCAGGTCTGAAATTGCCAACCCGTCTTGAGCAACCATGGGTAATGAATGCTTGTACCATCTCAGTATGAGAAGAGGCCTTTGACCTGCAGTGGGAGTTGGGACAGCAATACGCTGGTATTATTATTATGTGTCTTAGCATTAATTGGTTAAGAGTGAATGAACCCTTCCAGAATCACAGTGTCAGCAGTCATACGGAATGACGTAAGTGCAAAGTTTTGAGCTTTAGAGATTTTCTGGTACCTTATGTATGCAATGTGAACTTTACCGAGTTTGTGATGTGAACACGTGCGTGTAATTACTTTCTGCACATGTCCTTCTCTGTGTTGTGCTTGTAATATATTCTGAATTTTACTAAAATGTATTTCAATTTATTTCAATTGTTGATGAAGTCTTCAGAACGATCAATGGTATGAAACTTTTCAACTACCAGTCCGTTTACAGTCATCTTACCTCTGAGTTTGCATCACTGTCAAAATCACAGTGATCTTTATTACCGTTGCAATAAGGGTGCTGTTGGGTTGCTGCCATTGACAGGTCTGTCAAATTCACAATTATCGTTAGAATAAGGTTGCTATTGGGTTGCTGCATGTATGGGAATACCTACTGTAATTTGAAAACATTTTAAAAGCCAATTAATTTTAAAAGAGTAACCGTGAACTTTCTTGTCGGCTCTATACTCCATATTAAACGACCAATTGGAATCGTGCACCTAGCTTCTGAAAAGAAAAAAAAAAGATAAGAAAATACGTTTATTTGCGGTGAACATGACGCTAAAATACACATGACACAAAGTAAAAAAATAAAAAGAAGATAAGGGTAACATGCGTCACATCCATGCAAAACGGCTATCGCTCAGCATTATGCTGCTGACGTTTCATAATTGCCTATGTAGGTAGGTTTATGTGAAAAAATAAAATATTTTGATTTGATTTGGGAGATAAAATAACTATCTTTTGGCTCTCGAATGACGTTGACGGAGGGGCGCTGTTGGTATTTTTTTTGCAATAATTGTTTTGTGAAATGTATTGAAAAGACAAGATGGCGGCGTTATTAAGAACCCTAATGCGCTATAACCATACTTACAAGTATATACTAAATTACTAGCTACAAAACAGTTTTTTTTTAGTTTCAGCGTTTACTAATAAACGTATTATAGATATCAGATGAATAGTTACACACCGATTTCTCTCTTTCAGTCGTCAGTACTAATTTAAATTTCGAAAGAAGAAGACAAAGCGTTGTATAACTATACAGACGCTATACAACGTTTATTAGTAAGGGGGTAACAGTAGAAACGGCTTTCATTTTGACAGATCAACAACATTCATTGCGATATTTACGTTGTTGAGCGGACAAATTTTTCGAACATATGAAGCAATGGATTAGCAATATCCTAACACACTGGGTGTGTATTTATACCAGTTTGAGTAGCCAATTCGAGATAGCCACAGCACGGTATAAGCCACAGCCTGGCAGCGAGCGTTAGCAAATATCAGCACTACGGGTTTATTAAGGAAGGAAGGGAGGCCTTTGTCCCGCAGTGGGACAAAAATGGCTGATAATAATAATAACGGGTTTATTGCTAGCCGCGTGTATAGCTTCCATACATAACTAATTAACTACTGTGTTAATTGATTTCACCCAATTATTGCGTTTAGACACGAATTCAGCGAGGTGAAATGATCTTATCATTATTCAATTCAATTAAAGGCTCCTTGTATTTGCTGCTTAACTTAGTAAGCATTAATATTTAAAAAAAAAACTGAAATCATACTATCAACTAGATTCTATCCGCGACTTCTTAAGCGTGAATTTCTTATTCCCCTGACTTTCGATCAATAATTATTGATCGAAGCCCCTGACCCACCCCGTCGCATTGCATCTTCTGCCCTCACTTTCGCTTAGCGTTCTTTCTTACCTTTTTTCTTTTTGCTCGGTTCCTGAGACTCCTAGCGTGATGTTAAATAACCCATAGCCTTGCTCGATAATTGGGCTATCAAATACAAAAAGAATTTTTCAAATCCGACTGGTGTTTCCAGAGATTGGCACGTTCAAACAAACAAACAAAGTCTTCAACTTTATTATATGTATGTAGATGAACTGTCCCACTGCAGAATGTAGGTCCTTCTCATACAAATTGAATCAAGCATTGATCATCACCATGCTTGGTCACAGTGTTGCTTGGTCATAGTGTTATTCTGTGGCAATCGCTTTCAAATCGTTTCGTATTTTCTACTACAAACTAATACAATTTTGAGACCTGGACTATAAGATCCAAAAACACCTCATCATCATAATCAGCCTATAATGTTCGCACTGCTGGGACATAGACCTTGAGAGAATGGGCCATAATCACGATGTTTTCCTTCACCGTTTTGAGTGTAGTGATGAAATCAAATACTCAAAGTAAAGTGCCTGCCTGGGTTCGAACTCACGACCAACAACTCGTAACTCGGGGCCGATACGAGTTGTAGAAAACCAAAAACACCTGCTAACACAAATCCTTAACCCTATGACTGTCTAAAAACCTTGTAGTACATCCCTACGTATCGTATTATTGCGTCGATCCCGGAATGACTGGATAACGCAAACTTGCCTGTTATTAGGGCTGTACCTAATGTCGGGTCGCGGGATTTCCGACTGAACCCTACGCCCCTACCGGACCAGGTACGAAGGGGGTGAAAGGGGTGTCTTTATAAAATGTCACCCTTTATTCATGTGATTAATCTATACAGCTGAGTTGAGGATTGTTAGCGTCAAGTTTTAGATTAGGGTTATTTTTTTGTTGTATTTTATAAGTAAAAGGATATGGGGTTCTGACCTTTGTGTATGGGCAGCTTTGTTACCATGGGTGTTAAAGAAAAGGCCATTCTAACATGTGCGTGTGACAAGAAACGTGTACAGGATTATACTACGAGAGCCTGCAATGTATTGTAATAATTTTTATATTGTTTGTTTTCTCATGTCTAAGTTTGTGCTATGGAGTTTGTTATGGAGAGGGCTATGCTTGGAGTTTTATATAATCGAAAAATTTGTCTGTACAACAACGTGAATAACGCAATGAATGTTGTTGAACTGTCAAAATAATAGCCATATTTACTGTATGTATATTATGCAATTGCCTCACAGATATGCTGACAACAACACTAGAATATAAGCAACACTAATAGAAAAATCGAACCAGCAACGTGACCCACCCAATAGAAAGAGGGCTCCCAATCAATGCCTCCACCGCATACCAAGTGCTTTTCCAAAAGTTAATTCTAAGCAAGTCTAAACGCTTCCTACCCATCTTGGAGTTTAGCCAGAGATAACACCAACTTACTACGCTCTAGTACACCTTTTAAACTCATTTACATTCATATTCCTTATCGTCATTCTGCGATCAGAACCCAGATGGGGGACAAAGATGGAGATATATAAATGGTAATGTGCTAGAGCGGGAGGTAGGAGTTATCTGTAGGAAGTACAGGCTGTTATCATTTTTATGTACCGCGTAATGTTGCAGTGTTATTCCTGGTTTGATAGTGTAATTTGCTGAGGAGTTTTTTTTATGTGGGGAGGCTGTGAATGTCTGACTGTGTTTTTCCCATCAAAGGGTACCTACATCAGTTATTTGACATCCTGTTCAAGGAACGTCACCGTGATAACCCAGACAGAACTTAACAGCTTCTTCTGGAGAATATTCTCGAAGATTATATTGCAAATGGAATCTCATTGTCGCTATTACCAGCCGTCATTTACATAGCTAAATTTTTTAACGAAACATTCCTTACTGGTAAAATTAACATTTAAACATTTCAATTTCAAATTTATTTATTTGTACACATAGATATAGTAGGTAATGTAGTGTTCTTATTAGTAAGTATTTAATTATCGATTTACATCTCTGCATTTAATAACATTTGCATGACTTGGTTCTTGATAACTGGGTAATCTATGTAGGTACCAAGTTACCAACCGTTTCAAGTTTCATAATAATTCACTTAAAATTAAAACTGTCACGAAAAACCAATAATTTCCACAAAATACTTCTCCTAGATACAAATCAACCAATTTTACCAATTAAAGCAAATTATAGGTTTTACCGTTCCGTCGTTATAATAACCTTACCTTTTACAAACCTATTGTGATACAGTCGTTATATGTTATATAATATATAATATAATATAATAGTGTTATATGTTATATAATATTAAATTGTAATTTCTGTAAACTTTGCAGGTGTGAACTTCTGGTAGTTGTTACACTTACAGTCCGTCAAATCTAAGAAGTACCGTTTGACGTTTCATATTTTTCAACTTTGTTCATACGAATTCATCATAAAACCATGAATTTAGAAAGATTTCATTATTGTATCTAAAAATGTACAATTCTTAATATCTAAATGTAATTGAAAACTTTCAAACAAAGCAAAATAACACATATTTATAACTGTCAAACGGTACTTCTTAGATTTGACGGACTGTAGTTACATATACTGTACTTGTCATAGTAATCTGTGGAAACTGTTTCTGGATTGTGTTAAACTAATTTTTATACTTATGTTTGTTATTGCATCTGTTTGTTTCCCAAATAAAATAAAATAAAATACCGAGTAGGTTAGGTATACAGATTATTATATCGCGTTAGTGTAGATTTAATTTTCTGGTACACCTGCTGGACATATAGGTACAAGCAGGTAGGTATTATTTTAAACTAGCGGCCCGACCCAGCTTCGCACGGGTTCAATTTTTTTTACGAATTTCCGAAATTTTCTTTCATACAAACCTTGTCCTGGCAATACCGAACATAACAAAAAAAGAATTATCCAATTTGGCGCAGTCGTTCGGAAGTTATGCGCGTACATACATTTCGGCGATTCATTTTTAATCGACTTCCAAAAAGGAGGAGGTTATATGTTCGAATGTATGTATGTTCATTATTTATACATATAGAAGATAAGCTTAGTAGGTATAGGTACCTACTTACCACAGATAATATAATATTCTAGCTACTTACTTATTCTGTCACGTGAGCTAGTAAACGTCAGTACTCCTAATAACGTACGAACCTCAAGCGCCGACGAATTAGTGGTCGTCGCAGTATGTTATTATCCGAACACAGGAGGATATTATCCCCAACCTTTTGATATATCCCTTAGTCACCTATTATGACACGGAAAAAGGGGTGAACTATTCATTTAACCGCACCTTTCCTGTATCTAGTGTTGTTCTGTACAGACGGCGACACATCAAGCTATACCAGTTTTAGCTGGCCTCGCATTGTATAGGTTTTTTGTACAGACGTCAGCACATCAAGCTACTACAAACTGTCAAATTTCTTTAATAGATTTTCAACTTTATCGCTAAAGCATAAGGTTCAAAGCTGATTGGGAAAATTCTACAGTTTCGGGTAGCTTGATGTGCTGGCTGGTTGTACAGATACAATGAGAAGTCAGCTTATACTGGAATTGTATAGCTTGATGTGTGCCGTAGATACGCTACAGGGTGGCAGGGGCATCTAAGCGCAAACTGTAACAGTGAAAGTAGTAGATTTATTTTGTCGATTATAAAAAAATATGTAGTTTAATAAAAAAATGTAAGGAACAGCAAATTATTTTTTATTAACCGACGAATTTCAACGCAAAGGGTGTCAGAATCATACTGAATCCATGTTAACCGGTTGCGCGACGATGTCGATGCCAGCCTGCACCCTTGTGTAACACACTATCACACTATCAATCTCAATCTGAATCATTTTGAAGCATATATTGCTAATCCATTGCTTCATTACGTTCGAAAAATTTGTCAGCGCAATAACGTAAATAACGCAATGAATGTTGTTGAACTGTCAAAATGAAACCCATTGCTACTGTTAGTGTGTTACGCAACTACCCCGCTGTATTATAGTTACACTACGAACTTCACTTTGGCGACCGCAGTTCGAACTCATTTGTTTTTTTGAATAACAGACTCCCACCTCTACCGTGTTCGAATTACGAAATGATGTTGGGAAAAACCTTCTATTGTCTAACCAGCCAGTAAAATTTTCTTTTTCGATAAATAACAAAATAATTTCCGTTACACAAGAAACTAAAATCTTCAACTAAATCTAAAATATCATAAACAAAATTTTCCTAAACCTTCACTTTGACTTATGAAGCCTGTAAACCAACGGGTACATTAGCAGGTACCAGGGTATCGTGGTACTAAATTTTGGTAAAATACGGCAGGTCAGGAGGGTCAAGGATAGGGCTGCCAAAAGTTTGGTGTAAAGAGATAGTATTTGCACACCAATCAACACCTTCCAGAGGGGCAATTCAGAAAAAGAACGTTCGCATTCTGATCTGTCTCAATCTGTCAAAAATACCTCTTAATTTTCATACATTTGTAACATTGATTATCGCAGAGATGAGATTACGACTATATTTTGAATGTTTTTAATTAAGGAAATTGGGCTTCAGGAGTGCTTATAATTAAGCAATAATTTCCCAGATATTGGGCCCTGCCGATTTTCAGAACCTCCATGGAACATAGCATCTATCATGTTCCAACCTAAGTTGGTGATGTGTCTAAAACAATATGTAGCGGTCGCCTTTATTAAGATATCTGAGGGGCAATTCTCGTAGTTTTAAGAAAGTTCACAGTCTGATCTCAGTGTCAATCTGTTAAAAATACCTCTAATTTCCCTATATTTTGACAAGTTTCTGATATTTATTTGTCGCCCAGATGAGACTGCGATTAGATTTTGAACGTTTAAAATTACGAGAATTGGCTTTCAAGTGGTTTCTTGTCCAAGAGTGGACTATAAAACATTGAGTAACAGCAACAACCGAGCAGTGTCATTCAAATTATAGACAGAGGACCGTAGCTTATGAAAAGTTTATACATTTTCATAAAAATATAATTCAGTACTTTTTATGCAGCCATCATTATGCCCTAAAAAGCCTTACAAAACTCCAAACGTAGTTAATTTCGGGCGAACAAAGGTGGAAACTCCAAACATATCCGGCCGCCAGCCCTACAGCCAAACAATAAATAATATTTCTCATAATACCCGGATGGGATTTACGATAAAACTCCGGTAATCACACAGAATACTTGAATACGGGATAGTCGTTTAATTTTAATAGTAATGATGGTTGGGACTTCGGTAGGGTGCGCGTGTGTATCTGTGGACTTCGATCAACAATACCAATTGTTGATCGAAGTCTGTGGAGGTCAAGTTGGGAAGCAATGTTTTGATGCAAGATGGTAGGTTTATACAGGCTGAAATTGAAAACATGCGACAAATCGAAATGGGAGATTGTACTCATCATTATGAACAACTTTTACTATGGGACCAACATGAAATCGCGAAAAAAAAATCAGCTGTTCCCTACATTTTGACGAGTTATGCGAACATAAATGTAGAGAACAGCTAATTTTTTTTCGTGATTTCAGGTTTGGTCCCATAGTAAAAGTTGTTCATAATGATGAGTACAGAGGCCAGCACATCAAGCTACCGCAATCTGTCAAATTTCTTTGATAGATTTTCAACTTAACTACAAAGGAATAAGGTTCATATTCAATTGGGAAAATTTTACAGATTGGGGTAGCTTGATGTGCTGGCCTCTGTACAATCTCCCATTTCGATTTGTCGCATGTTTTCAATTTCAACCTGTATAAAAACCCGTTTTACCCGATTTTCTGCCGGTAGGTATAACTTTACGCATAGCGGGCTCGTCGCTAAATGATAACAGCCGCGCGGGTCGATCGAAGGTTAAGCTACACTTGCTGCGGTCGGTTCATGGATGGGTGACCGCCCAATATATATCGAGAGTATCGAGACTCCTCCGTGCCTCGGAAAGCACGCGAAGGCGTTGGTCCCGGCTGTTATTCGTAAATATTTGACAGTCGTTACGGATAGTCAAAAGTCCAAAAGTCTTATCAAGGGGTATCGTGTTACCCAGTAACTGGATTGTGGAGGTCTGATTGGCAGTCGCTCCATGTAAAATACTGGTATTGCAGCATCCAGTTAGAAAGGAAGTTGGGAAAAGGCTATTAGGCAGATTGATTCAACTTTACGCAATTTCCTTATTACAATTTTAATGTGAATGCAAAATTGTAGGATAATTTTTTTTTTTAATAAGAGCACGCTTTCTATTTGTCTTTCGTTTAATACCAAGCTCGCTTGCTTTGACATCCATTTTCTTACCCATACGACACCTTGTATAAAACATAACGTATCAAACAACACGTCACCCTTAAGTACAGACTCCCAAGTTGTTTCAAGGCTGTCAAAAAGATAAATTGCTTAATGTCATCTACGACATGACGTGCATCACATGAAGGAGCAAAGGTATTTATTTTGACAGCCCTCGGTTCTTGAGGCGCTTGTGGCCCGGAACAATCACTTTGATGTATCTTCAAGCGTTACTGATATGTTTGTATCGCTCTTCTTGATGGTCAGGTTTAAAAATCTAGTACTTATAAGGCTGTGAGTACCAGTATTTTTTTTCATGGAGCGACTGCCTATCTGACCTCCACAACCCAGGCCTGTTCTGAAGGCCAATTCCCGTAATTAAAAACGTTCAAAATCTAGTAGCAGTCTCATCTCAGCGACAACCATTGTCAAAAACTTGTCAAAAATGTAAGGATATTAGAGGTTTTAAATTACGAGAATTGGCCTTGACTGTGAACGTTCTTAAAATTACGAGAATTGCCCCTCTGATATTGGTGAATTACATAGAAAAGTTTAAAAAAAAACCTCTTGTTTAAATTATAGGAACGGTTTTGTAGAAAAATTTCTTCAGACCAATAATAGGAGAAAATTAAAATAGCAATAGAAATACCAACAATTTCTCACGCCTTTCCTTAACTACGAAAACACGACGCTATGACATCTAGCGTACAAAACGGAAACTTCTTGCTCGGCTATCCTGAAAGCGTTCTAAATTCACCCCTGAACGCAAACCTCATGAACCATCTATTGGCTGCCGGGGGAACCCGAATGTTCCCGACTACCCCTCCCTCCCTTCACCCCCTAAAAAGCCTATCGATCGCCCTCCCTGCAGCCACAATTTACGCTAGCAGTGCAAAGCAGACAATCTGCTATCAAAATTATCAATAAAATCATAATCAGGCCTAAAATTAGATTTTGTTACTCCTGTAGCAATCTTTTCAGGTAAGTGAGTGTTTGTTTTCGTGTTATCAAAATACACCATTAAATGGTCGATCGTGACGCAGACAAAACGCAGTGATTTTTTGTTATTGTGCAAAATCTTATCGTCTCGAACCTTTATACAAGTTTTTCATTCTATAATAATTTAATGTTCCGTGTTTTCATCGTTTTTGTCGTTGTTAAGGGCTAATGGTGTTGTTAATTAGGTCAGTTTCGAAAACTGTACGTCAAGGGAAGATTTTTCTGAAAATAGGTCGCTGGTCACGTCATCTGATAGCCGTGCAACTTGATCAATATGATGTAGTGTTTAGCTTTAACGTACTTTTTACTGGCATCTTGATAATAATCTTTTAAATAAGTGTTAAAAAGACGTAACATCTTAATAATCTCTGCTGTTATTTTTTCAGAATGACGACATATTTTTACGATGTTTTGTGGTGTTCCCCATTACGACGCAACAGATTTCATTGCGTAGTTTCTTACTTTAACACCATGACGATTGCTTCTTGATTGTTTCTCATAACAAAAATAGTAGATTATGAAACTGTTCCTTAACTGGGGTTATTATAATACTATCATTTTAATAGTTACTATCGTAAAACATGGTGCCCATTACAGCTTTCCTTTGTAAAGCTGATATGGGCCATATCAGCTGTAAAAGTGTGAAGATTAAAACATCATATTCCCAATTATCTATAGACCTATTTGTTATTTATTTTACTAACTAGATAGGTGCTCTATGATTACTGTATAAACTTCTAATACGAAACATTTTCTACAATTCCAGGACGCTGCCGCACAAAAACCGACAGAAGACACAGTAGTACAAATACAAAACGACGTCCATTCCCCTCCCGAACACGATCTGTTCGTCGACCCCGACGCTGCTGATGATGGCTCGGGCCTAGACACAGACGAGAGCTCGGGCTCCGGCTGGGGACCCGGCCCTGGCCCCGACGACGAGGACGGACGAGGATCAGGTGACGAGTCCAACGCACCTCCCGATGACGAAGACTATGGCTCCACAACCACCGGCAGAGATGAGACCGAACGCATTATTATCGATACTCCCATTACACCCGAAATTCCGGAACCAGACGACATAGATATCCCCGAACAACCGGAGACTCCCATCGTACCCAAAGTGGACACCCCGCTCCAAATACCATCAGATCCCAAGCCGATCGATGTGCTCATTCGTGAGTAGTGGCTGAAGCATGCCAGTTTTTATTTGCGTTATTTTATTTTTTTGTTTTTGTACGAGAAATTGTCATTTGTTAGAAAAATTTCAATATTTGTGCTCGACACAAACTCTATTCTCAGTGTTGTCCTAAATGTTTTTATCTGTCTAGAGGACTAATGAATGCATATTCAAGAATAAGAATCTAATGAATTCGATGCCGATTTCTCGTACTACCATTTTAGATGTATTATTATAGCTCTATCGTATATTCTATAACACATTTACATGACAATTAACAGGATAACTACATAGTTATTATCATCACAACAAATAAGTGTCACTAACTCAACGGCGCTCATCATAAGCGGATTCATCTCTTTACAATAACTGACGTAACCTTGAATTAACAGTTTTATTGTTATCTGCAGTTATTTCTAATTGTTGTTTGAACCGCACGCCAGTTACTGTTGAAACAGACAAACTATCGTACGCGTGTATAATTATACTTATTTCAATTAAATTATTAATTAATCCATGATATATGCCAATCACTTGTAACCATCCGAGGATTTCGGTAAGTCTTTCGTAGTATTTTTTAAATTTTATGAAACTTGTTGCCCATTATTTTTTACTTAAATATCGCATGACTTCGATTCTATCATGCAGCCATTAGAAACCATTTTATAGCGTTCCTTCAATAGTACTAGTTAGCATGTGGAAGGTAATATAGCCCTGAAACTATTTCATCTCATGGAACCATTAGCTTAGCGATATTGTCCATATCATTGGTAATTTTGATGTTTTATTAGAAGTTTACTTTTGATTCTTCCTCTGCTTTTGTTCATGCCGTATCATGTATGATCCCTTTCCAATTCCTTGTCTTTTGATATTATTCCTGTATTTCGCTTTTTGTATAAGCGACGTTAGCCGTCTCTGGCTTGATCCAAATCCCTCTATTTCTGGTGAAGGTGTTTAATTCTATAACTTTGGGATTTACTGAATCTCTTCATTCCTTTAGCTTTTGTCTAGTGCTCCTTCGGTGTAAACCTCGACGTCGTAATTCCTCTATATGTCTATCTTCTTCAAATTAAGAGTATATCTGAAAGATAGGATGCTAACCGTCTAATAAATAGTCTTCGTCATTTATAGATTTTGTAAATATCTGTGAAATAATTTTATGTCTTACTAATTTATCATCAAAAACGCTAATAACAGCCTCAATAACTAATATTACAGTTCTATGGAAATCAGAATCATCCTTATACTAACTGTCATTCTTGATCAGTCTAACACAACTCATGTTGTAGATACGGAAGAAACAATTGTATTAATGATGTTATTTCTTTGCAAGCGATGTTTTTAATCGTACTTCAAAAACTGTTTCGTTAAAGAAGGAAACATAAAGGAATGTCAGAGCCTATATTAACACTATACCAAATAACCACAATGAATGAAATAGAACAATACATGATCCAATCATTGTAGGTAACTATGACTAAAACAAAAGAACAGAAATCATTCTGACGCGGTTTTTACAGTTAAAAAACATTTTACCTTTAATAAACTCGATGTATAAACTAATTTTCAATAACGTAACATTCCAGCCAAGACAAGGAACAGGCCCAGTGAAGGTACCTCGGAAGAGGGGCGAGGCGCGGGGGAGGAGCAACCCTCGCGCCCAGACCAGACGGACATCAGCATCTCCTCAGAAGACATCGTGCCTTCAGTCGTACGTATACGATTTTATTGTTTTACTACTAGAATAATAGCCATTTATAGTCTAATCCAAAAGTATCAGATGAAAGTGGATACAAACCCTGGTTAGGTTAAATTCTTCCGCAAACACTCATTTATGCACGGGTCGATCGATCAGGTTAAACTACACTTTGAAGCCGACCCCAACATAGTTGGGAAAAGGCTAGACAGATGATGTCAAATGGAAAATATCGTTAAGGTTTTAAGTATTCAAATCCAAATAATCAAATTAAAGCACTTAATTTGTTAGTGGCACTACAAAATAGCATTGACAGGTACGTTTGCTGATCCATTTGTTTACAATTCCATCAGATACCTTTGGAACAGATTATAC
This sequence comes from Hydraecia micacea, assembly GCA_914767645.1. Taxonomy (NCBI): domain Eukaryota; kingdom Metazoa; phylum Arthropoda; class Insecta; order Lepidoptera; family Noctuidae; genus Hydraecia; species Hydraecia micacea. The sequence continues at coordinate 3,285,171 of OU611776.1, read as the reverse complement.
CTTATCTAAACGTGAATTTTAACTATACGCAGTGAATGTAGAGCAGTGCAGGCTCAGGGGTTATGGCCGCGACTTACCGAGTTGTAGATCGTAGGTTCACTTTACTTCGTGTAAATTATTTCATCATCACTCAAAACGGTAAAGGAAAACAACGTGAGGAAACCGGCATGTCCTAAAACCAAAAACTCGAAGACATGTGAAATCTACCAATCCGCACTGGGCCCGCGTAGTGGATTACGGCCAACTCCCTCTCATAGAGAGAAGGCCTGTGTCCCACCAGTGGGAACATTATAGGCTGATTATGCTGTATGTCTATAAATAACGAAATAACAACTGGCCGATAGCCATGCAAAGGTAACCAAAGTCTAACTTATATCGGGGAGCTACGACAGGCTTTGTTTCCAAGTAAAAATCGATTTGAAGTTTTCAAATCTATATATTTCCATTTCTAACAAATTGGTTAACCTCACCTATATATTTTTTAAACTTCAACTTTTTTGTTGTCATATCATCATCATCATCAAATCTTTAGAAATATAGCATGTTTTTTTTGGTACGATTGTATTTTCAAGTCAAAAATCGTAAATTTTGAGTTAATACCCTGTTCAACCAAATGAACGAAGTGTTGTCACACGGTGCGGTACAGTTGCTTGTGGCATGCCATCAATTGAAGCAACACTAAGAGTTGCACCGTCTAAACCGTGTTTCGATGATGCAAGGCATGTATTGCTTCAATTCTATTCTATGCCACAGACAAGAAACATGCGTCATGTAGATGACGACCCCCTTTATTCATAAACGTTGCTTACACTAGTGATTAGCGACTGTTTAACCACACATTTTTGATGTTTAAACGTCACTTAACTTTATTCATCGTTTATAAATAAACCCCGCCATGTTTAATGTTGGTCAGTTGAATAAGAATTTTATTGGGATTTTGTGATAAAAAAGAATCCCGGTTATAGTGCCGGAACTGTCTCTGATATGGCGAATATCGAGAGATGACCTAATTTATTTTATTTTTGGCAAGCTGTGGGTAGTGTGATTGTGTTAATATCCCGGTCTTTATCGCCCAGGGGATTATGAGCTTTTATGATTCATTAGTACATATGCGATAAGTACGTGCAGTGATTTTTGATAAAGTTCAACTTACATTAATCGAACATTGAGATTGGTTCATTTTTGTTTTGTTTGTCATTTGTTTTTTTGGTTTGGAGTACCTCCTCCTCGTCACTGATTTGTGGCAAGATGATAAGATTTAATTACCCCTAATTAGAGAATAATTTACGAATTTAATTATATATCATCATCTGCCTAGCCTTTTCCCAACTATGTTGGGGTCGGCTTCCAGTCTAACCGGATGCAGCTGAATTTAATTATATATATTTAATTAAAATATTGCTGCTATACAAAACTGGCTAAACACGTCGCTTTGCTAAAAATAAAACTAGCGTAGTATTCTCTGTTTTGTCACGAAAATACATAGCTCTGAAAATAGAGGAGAAAAACAAAATACGTCAAGGCTATTGACTTCGAAATTATTTGCCAAACAGAACTAGTTTGTAGGAAGATTAGACCTATTAAGATACGGGAGATAAGTATTTGCTGCTGTGGATAATAAAAACGTGACCTTTCGTCGGTAGTACACGTATTGCCTGTATTTCCCGAAATTCGCTGAAACTTAACAAGCCTTAAGAAAACTGAAGATTATACCTATTTAGATATTAGTGATATTCACTGCTGTGGGTAGCCGAGACGTGAACTCAGGGCGAAATACTAGTTGGTACTTGCCGTCACAATTCAGAGGCCTTAAAAGAACTCTCGTTATAAACCAATTCCCCATTCAAATTGTATAAAAAAGTGCTATAACGTTTCAGGACCAGGAGCCCTCAGGCAGCAACGTGAACCAGGAGTCACGTGCGCCCGACAAAGTCGTCATCATGAACGCCAAGCCCGAAGACCGTGCCACCAGCTTCTTCGCACAGCCAGGCATCCTTGCCGGTATGTATTAGCTTTATTTTACTTTTGTACTCGTTTTGAAGAGTAAAATTGATGCATCAAATAACAGTTTTAGGTTTATTTGAGGATTTTGCGTGACGTATGTGTCTGCCTAGCTTCAAAAGTTTGAATACTCATTCAAGGAGCCCACCCTTCTATTAGGGAAAATTAACCTAGTTAGCTGAGTCTACAGACACCTTCAGAACTCCGCTTAGAAACGAGCATATACGAGGAATTCTGAAAGTGGCACCGGTTACTGAAAAGTTGTGCGGAAATCGGTTGTCATGGTATGGGCATGTGGTGAGGAAAATGCCGTGATGAAAGTTTTGAATTTGAATGTGGAGGGCTATACGAGTAGGGGAAGACCAAAGAAACGATGGATGAACTGCATGAAAGATGACATGACTAGAAAGGGCTACCGATATGACGACTAATAGAGAAGTATGGAAGAAAAACACATGTTGCACCGACCCCAAATAAATTGGGATAAGGGCAGGAGAATGATGATGCTACCTTCTGAAGCTTTTGGAACTTCCAAATAAAATTCTTGCTTCAAACTAAACCCGATGGCTTTCTAGTTTTGTTCAATCAAGAATTGATATATTTTTGTTTGAATTATGACTTCGTCACTAATTATTTTATTTTATAATTTTTCAGCCGTGATCGGCGGCGCAGTAGTAGGCCTCTTATGTGCAATCCTGGTGGTGATGTTCATAGTATATCGCATGCGCAAGAAGGACGAAGGTTCTTACGCGCTCGACGAGCCCAAGAGAAGCCCTGCCGCAGCATCGTATGGGAAGGGCCACAACAACCGCGAGTTCTACGCGTGAGACGACACAGAGCAACCAACGCCACGTATTTACTAGTCGGCGGTCACGCCCTGACTGACCGGTCAACAGTCTCCGGACCAGCCATTCCATTTTTAAATTTTGACAGTTACACACCATACAACGTGAAATGCGCGGGATAACAAATAAAAGTAATTTATTAATTTATGAACGTGGCTAGAATTGTTCTGTGATTTATTTTTAAAACTACGATCGATGAAATTATTTATTGTTCTATAAATGTTTGACATTGATAAAATTTTAATGTACGGATTGTACAGTAATGTACAAGCCAGGTACAAAAGATGCAGCATACTGTCTGTACGAAAAGACAGTATGATTAAAATTAAAATGTTAATAAATTATCATCTTTGAGACCAAGTTTTTTAATCATTTGTGTAATGATTTTAAATGGTGTTTATCAGAGGTTAAGATGTTTTGATGTCTCTATTGAAAGACCAATGTGGTTCGCATGTTCTGAATGATCGATCTTGTATGTTTTCTGTAAAAAATGAATTTTGTGCCATCCGCTTTCTTCAACTGTATATTGCCAACTCTCTTCGCGAAGACTATGAAGTCGTCTCGATAATAATTTGTGGACACGTCCATCACTTCGACTATTATGTGTAATATAATTATGTATGAGTGTATATGTATTTAGATCGAACTCTCTAAAAAATAAGTAGATTTTGTAATATTTTGCTTCCAGTTGTCATCGAAATTTTTATTTTTTTACTGAACAAATGTTGTATCTATGAATATCCACTACCTTTGTCAGCGATGATATAAAATAACATAATTTACTACATAACAGTAACAATTGGGTTTTATTTTTAATTTTAAGACACTAATTTAATCTAAGTTTTTTTTGTTGTCACCTTGGGGTTAATAATTTTAGGAATTGACGTATCTCTATTATTTAGATTGTTTTTAAGATCTAGTTTTAAATATTTTAATCTCATTTTATTTGATTGTAATTTCTGGAAATAGGTTGTGCAACGATTTTTTTTTAACTTTGTAATTGCTTGTGTGCCATCTTCGATTTCCCAATTCTTCTGTAAATTCGTCGACATTAGTAAATTGTGCGTACACTGCGCCACTGCAGTTTTTAAGTTGATGTTATGTCGAGTGTGTACATAGGGATATACAAGAAGGAACATACGCTATGTAGGCACACGTAAATACGCGTAACAAACATGTTACGCCGAAGCCAAAAGATAAGAAGTCAAAAATCTTTAATTTTGGTTTCTCGAAGTGAAGCCCCTTGTAACTCCCAACGCAAAATATACTAATGTCAACGCAATAAAACGCCAGTGTTATTTAATTAATTAATATAATTTAAGTAACACATTGTGTCAATTAATTTATTAAAATAGAAACTAAAATAAATTGATCACTGTAATTAACAAGATTGTTAAGCAAACTGTAATTTTCTTTAATAGTTTACTGAAATATTTTACCTATACGTATAGTTGCGATACTGAAGCCATTGGGTGTATAAATATATGTAAAGGAGGAAGTCGAAATTTAAACATTTCATTAGTAACTTAGTTATTGGGAAACACTCCTGTTGTAGATTTTTCTAGAAATAACAGCTCGCGTAGTAGACGTGTTCATAACGGTCTGGGTACAAATCTATGGTTCTAATTCTAGTAGGTACCTACTGCTTTCAACAGCATTTAAGCAAAACTTTTTGTAGTTATCGTGGCCTCGTGGTCATGTATCGATATCGGAAACCAGTAAATTGATGACTTGAGGCTAATATCTAAGTACAGACGCCAGCACATCAAGCTACTACAATCTGTCAAATTTCTTTAATAGATTTTCAACTGTATTGCTAAAGCATAAGGTTCAAAGTTGATTGGGAAAATTTGACAGTTTCGGGTACCTTGATGTGCTGGCGTCTGTACATGCTACGATGTAGCTAAACATCTATTGAGATCACCATAACTTTTGGGCACAAAACGCTCTCAATTATGTATTCGAACGTAACATTTATACAAAATAAGTATGCTAATATCTAAATATAAAAAAAAAAAACGTTAGAATGCTTGTTGAAAATAATACTTTACTATCAAATATAACATCGGTGCTTCCAGTACGGCTCTAAATTTTTATACTCTAACGCAGCTTATTTCTAGAAAAATCTAAGAAATAATATCCAAATACATTCCTGTCGGATTGGTACATTTTAAGCTGTAGAGAGCTCACCGCTCGTTAGTATAAGAAATTTGTACATTGTAATTGTAAATTCTTTTAGAAGTTAAAACTGAGTAATTTATACGGTAATTAATATTGTGTAACCAAATATAACTAACTAGTTTATACTACGTGTTCTGTTGCCGCTCTAACATAGAATAAACATTGGTTGCTTTTAATGCATTCAATAAATTATATCACGCGTTGAACAAAAATATTAACAGATAATATTATGATCTAAGGTAAACAACGCATGTTGTAGTCTTAGGACCAGGAGGAAGTGACATTTTAACAGAGATAAGGATGAAGGAAATGTCAAAAATGTATTGGACTAAAAAAAAGCTTATGTCAGTCCTGTTGAAAGTTGCTGTAGAATAACGAAACGCTTTGATTGCAACTTGTCTATAGTAAAAGTACGCAGTGCTACACACCACCACCCTATTACAAGTTAAATATCAACTTTATTTCAATGACAATTAAGTTGATTTCAGAGTGGCTAGCACTATTGAAAAACTTATAAAAATGTTTGAAGTTACAGCGTAAACTGAACTTTATTTTGTGGGAATTAAAGTTTTTTTTTCCATTAATTAATTTTTGTTTACATTTTTGGCAAATAAATCGTGATCGCAGATTAGGCCCTCTTGCTCTATGGCTGTAGACGGTTCGCACGCTAATGGCCGATTCCTATAATTTACAGACCGTTATTGGTTAAAATTAAGACTCTTGTATCTTTACCAATGAAGTATGAATCCCGGTTTGGCAATAAAAAGTGCTACCATTGCTAAGCAAAAACGATTCGTTTTTTTTTAATAGGAACTGAGCAGTAGTGTAATTAATGTATGCAGCCGTTGCAGTAAAGTAAGATGAATTAAAAAAAAAACAGTGCAATCGCTTTCAAATCTACAAAAATCAAATAACACCATACCTACGCCTTGCAACAAGATTCTTCTAGACCTAGATACATAAACACATAATGCGTTGTTTACCAAAATGCGTTCTTGTCAATAAATTATGACTACGTCAGTAATTCAACCTTTTTTTTTAATTAAAAAAGCATTTTTTGTCGTCAAAACGACACCGAATATATTTTCTATATTAATTTATTATTACAAATACATTTAAGGGTTAACATTTTTTATTGATATGAACGCTATGTATAAATTAAGCTTATATTCTGCTTATATACATATCTGATCGTATAAATGGGCGCTAGCCGCTGTTTTGACAACGAAAGCGTTAAACGATTGAAATGCAATTATTTTAATGTTAAAATATCGATTTTTATTTGTAATTACTATTAATTTATGTATTTTTTCTGACTTTTGAGAACTAATTATTTGGATCCTTAGTGGATATTTTTTGTAACAATTTATAATTGTCTTTTATCAATCATTCGTTTAGTTGTCTTATGTCAGTTCTTATTTTCGATTACGTGATTTTATTATTTTTGTTTTCAAACGCCTAAATTATCGAAAGAGCAAGTTGCTATTACATGTAATCCGTATAAATAAAAGGTGCTGAAATGTACACTGTAATCCTAAGCTGTTTATGAAAATACATTAATTCATTTGTTAATTAATTATTTAGTTCAATAATCAATAGATTAAAGTCCGCTAATTATGCGTTAAAATTATTTGAAAAGTTGCCAGTTTTAACAATAAAAATTACAGCAAATAAAATAAAATATTCTAAATTAAAACTTGCCTATTTCTAACTTTAATGGCATTTACTACTGGCCAATAATATTTACTAGTCTTTAAAAATAATATTTCGTTTAAAAAGTTTTTATTTTCATTTTGTTTCATAAACATCTACATTTCGGTTTTTAAAAAATGAGGCTAATTTTAAGAAATTATTGTATATGGCAGTTTATAATCCAATTTATGCTTTTAAATCTTTTGTTTTTCTTATTTTAAAATCTCATGTTTTCTTAACTTGTAAGGAGGTAGGCTAGGATAAGCATATACATAACTATCGATGTCCACCTTGTAAATAATTCTCCTTTACACTTAGGTAAATATACAGGATATTATGAACAATTATTGTGTTTTATTTACCAGATTTTATTAGCTCATGGTTTTCCCTGTTTTTCCTGTGCCATATTTTCCTGTGCCATTTATTAATCCTCACACTGGAACGCCATACCTACAGCAATTATACACCAATGGAGTAAAAAATCACTTCATCAGCTGCCTTCCATCCACAATGTCCTGTTTGGGTGTCAATGATGGAAGAATAGGTGACATGTGATGAGGCGAGATGATGATCATATGACTAAAAGATTAATCAATTTAGAAGATGGAAAAAGATGCCGTGGACGACCACCAATAACTTGGCTACGAACAATTAAAAATGACACGATAACGAGCAACACAATAAAAGAGACAACCCACAACCACACAGTGTGGCGCAGAAGTACCTACTAGTAGGGCTGACCCCAAATAAATTGGGATAATAGCCAGGAGAAAGATGTAATAAGAAAAGGTACGGTCACCAAAGGAGATAAGTAACCAGGGTCGTCGGATATAGTTGAAGTTTTGATAAATGATAAATGAACTGTTTCTATTAATTAAATTAAATTTTATTCGAAAACATCCATCGGTTTCTTAATAAACTTCATCAGATAGAGAGATATAGTATCCGACGACCCTGGTTACTTATCTCCTTTGGTGACTGTACACCATATATCTGGTTCGCTATTTTAGTTGCTCTACCCAGGTCTTAAATGACTGGCAAGTGACAAGCAAAATCTGAAAGAAGTTGCTTGCCAGTCAGTGAAGAGGTTCTCTTCACTACTGTCCAGAGACGCCATGTGTCCAAGTCATGGTTGTTTCCTGAAGGAATAACAGATTCCTTTAAAAAAACCATGGCGTCTTCATTTTTTAGCCATGCGCGCTGATAAATCGTCATACTTGTTATAATTTATACACAAGCGTGATATAATATCTTTAAAAAGAATATGAAATGTATAATTACTATTCGAGTAATGATCAAGTAACTCCGTTGCAATACAGTTAAACAGTTCGTCCATTAAATACTAGATGGCGCTAGTAACCTCGCTCACAGAGTCACAGGAGAGTATAAATATCTCAAACTAGTTTGCCTAAGAGTTTCCTCTATGTAATGTAATTAATTTATGACGACAGAAACGGAACACGTTTTGCAATAATATTCCAAAGTTAAGAGACAGCCATGCCCCCAACAAATATAGGTACCGCGGAGTACAACGAAAAACATTACGCTTCCCAAAAATCTGACGTCATGTAATGCAGTGCGAAATCGAATAAATAGATTTTGGCACTGCACATTAAACGCCGATGACATTTTTAATTAAGATAATAGAATTGATGCATTTGACACGCACTTTTTCGTATAGCAACATAAAAGCAAGAACTTGTAAATAATGGATAAGACATAGACATTTTTCGCGAAATAAAAATCAGCTGCTCCCTATTCATGTTCGTATAACTCAGGCTGTATGGTCGTTGGTATAACTCGTCAAAATGTAGGGAACAGCTGATTTTATTTTCGCGATTTCAGTTTTAGTCCCATAGTAAAAGTTGTTCATAATTATGAGTACAATGAACTCTTAAGAGGTTGTTAGTGTTTTTCCAATAACCCTGCATATTAAGACTAGGATATTTTAAATCAAGTGAAAACTACACTTTCAAAAAAATACTGTATTTTAACATGCAAATCTATTAAAGATAACCTTTTGGTCGAAATATCGAGCAATTTAACCTCAAGTCTGTATCAATCTTTATTCACAATCACAACGGGAATAATGCGTCAATAATGTATTCAAGGTCATTGACGTCGCCTCAGCTACGCTTTAGATAAATATCCATAATTTCATCAACTATTCGTAAGGCAGCGTGGCCGAGTGGTCTAAGGCGCTGGTTTTAGGCACCAGTCCGAAAGGGCGTGGGTTCGAATCCCACCGCTGTCAAAAACCTTTTTTCTCTTTTTTATATTCTAGATAGTTTTGTAGAAGTCAATTTTAATTATTTTGTTGGAGAATTTCATAGTTTATTGTTGTTTTTAGGGTTCCGTACCTCAAAAGGAAAAAACGGACCCTTTAAAGGATCACTTTGTTGCCCGTCTGTTTGTCTGTCAAGATCTTTCTTCTCAGGAACGCGTGTAGTTATCAAGTTGAAATTAATATCAAATACTCAGGCTTGCAATCTCTTGAAGCAGTGAAAAAATCAAACTTCTGAGTTAACGCAATAAAAAAATACGTGTTTTTTTTGTTTACCTTTATTTACATACCTAAACCTATGGATTATAAATACTTAAATCAATTGTTCACGATCCAAATAATTTATCACTATCCAGATGGTCAACCGAGTTATTAAATCGAGAGCGAGATCGCTATACTTACCTACCTATCTAATGAACCGTAAAACATAACACTACTCACATCCTCCTATTAATTACTAAACTCGAGACGTTCTAATAAATAACAGCTGTTTGCAAAAACATAATTGAGACAAGTTCTTATAAAAAATCTTCCATATCTTAGCATCTAAGAGATATAAATTGCTCAATTAAAACAAACATGGAAATTGTAGACTTGTTTTTAATTTTTAGGCATCTAATTACCTACATAAAGCAGTGTGCTTAGAAACCACGATGATTAAAATCCACGTTGAAGAAGTCGAAAGAGTCCAGATAAGACTGTGTACACACGACGACATTAATTATCAAGCTATACATATTTCCACTTTTAGCTGACCTCGCATTATATTTCATACAATGAGAAGTCAGCTTACACTGGAAATGTAATATACATATAACTTGATATACTTACAGAATGTTTTGGCGCACGGACCAACACAATTTTTTGGGGGGTTGGGAGGGTCATTTGCGAGGTTTCACCCAAAGACCCCAAGTCTAAGTGTCACGGTTATTGAAATATGTTTTTTTCCATAAATTACCCGAAATCTCGCCTTTATATCGTCATTACTGTTTTGTTTATGGTTGTAATTGCACGTACATAATAATATAATAATTTTTATTGTATTCTGCAATGTATTTTTACTCTAAATATGTAGATCATTACTTGATGCAATTGGTCTGTAAAAAAATACTTTTGTGCTTCCAAAGTATTTTTTTTATGTAGATATTAAAAATTACAACGTCTAAATTAATTCATTCATTCATTACTTAGGTCATGGGGTCTTTGGGTAAAACCTCGCAAATGAAGGGTCATTTGCGAGGCTTTACCCAGAATTTTCAAATTTTTTGGGGGATTGGGAGGGCCCAACCCCCCAAAAAATTGTGTTGGTCCACGCGCCGCCGCGTAGCCGTGTGCACTAGGAAGGTGCGATAATAAAATTCGCGTGAAGAAAAAAGGTTTTCATTAAACGCAAAGTATGTTTTAAGTGTCTATCTACAAAGGTCAACGCAGTCTTCTTCTCCTTCTTCGTGTCGCTCTGGCACGACAGTTATTTCAAATTTGTTGGCCCAAAACTTCGCCACTTATCGGTGGCAGCGCAGAGGTCACTTTGCCTGCATGTTTTGGGACACAAAGGGGAGGATAGAAGGTGAAATGCAGTGGTAAAACTCATATTACTTCATTGCTACATACCTACAGGATGGTCCAAAAATAAACGTAAAAAAAAAAAAAAAAAAAAAATCTTGTCTCTCCAAGGACTGGGTTACCCGAAACACCCTCATGTACCTTCAGCGATTTGTTTTTCTTTTGTATTTATTTATATGTGGTTTAGGAACTAGATGGTTAGGTACTCATGACCTACCCTGTAAGGTACTTGGGTGCTATAACTACCGAAAGTTAAGTACTTAAACATTCTTCTTCGATAAAATCAAGTGATTTAGCGATCTAGCCAATAAACTGTCAAACGGTCAAGCCATCAGTCACTGTGTTCTAAGAATTTAGCAGTTCTTTTCGAAGCTCCTATCGCCATTTACTTTAGGTAATATTTATTTCCTTGCATTTGAGACAAAGTCTAGGTAATTACTAGGTACCCAACTGTACCCTCCTCGAGACAAAGATACAAGATACAAGATATTTATTTTGTAAAACATGAGTGCAGAATTATACAGGTCTTAAAAATAATAAGAGGTAGCTACATGTTTTGCCAATCATGGCGTACAAAATTAGTCGCACTAAGACAACTATTACAAATGATAATTATAAAATCGTTAATAATAAATTAAAACAATAACTTACAAAGAAAAAAAAAAAAACATAGGATTAAATTAAAAAGTCAACAATTTAAATTCAAGTAAACTACAGATTAGAAAAAATAATAACACAGGTACACATTCCAAATTCTATTGCAGAAGATTATCATTTAAAAAGTCATCTACGCTGTAATAGCACTTTTCCAGTAAAAACCTCTGAACGGACTTTTTAAATTTGTTTAAAGGTAAACATTTAACAACATCAGGTATTTTATTATAGATAACGGGTGCCCTACCAAAGAAGCTCTTTTTCAGTAAGGCAGTTTTGCACTTGATTGGACACAACAAATTCTGATATTGAGAACGAATTGGGGTTTTTTTCACGTCTGAAAATTTCTGAAAAAATTGCGGATTTGCTTTTACGAAAAGTACTGTTTCTAAAATGTACAAAGATGGTAAAGTTAGAATTTTTTATTGTCTAAAGTGTTTTACGCAACTATCCGTTGTTCTTAGACCAAACATTGCTCGTATACATCTATCTTTATCAAAGCATAGGGTATGTATCTATCTTGTAATATAACCTGTTGGTATGGCTCACTTGCCGACAACCGATGCCAACGGTAAAATAAAGTAGGAATTAGGTAGGTGCGTAATTAAAATAAAAGTTAACAAAGACAAGTTATTGAAAGGTGTTAGCTTCCTGATAAGAGGTACGAATTTAACCGTAAATTAAAAAAAAACATCTTGACCTGCCACCTAACAACATGATTCGTGACTTATACCACACCTAGGTATTAGAAATTGACACCTGTCGTATAAAGCCAAAAGGCATTTATAATTTATAACCCACACTAAACTTCCAATTTCGCACCCTATACAACTAACCTCTAAAAACTTTCAACCGCCTGCTTTCGCGATTACGAATTCAAATAATCGCCAAATTGATTGCAGCGATAAATCAAGTTCAAGGCGAAGTGGTGCGGTGTTACCGGTATTTGAACTCGATATCCGATCTCGATACTAGAGCCGGCCCGAGACTGTAATTAATCGATGTCACGACGTACATGAATTTGGAGATCCTGCGCATATTATTTACATATTTACAGTGTAGTTGATAGCAGAGGCTGAAAGAACAGAAGACCAATTCCCGTAATTTAAAACGTTCAAAATCTAGTCGCAATCTCATCTCAGCGATAAACAATGTTAAAAACTTGTCAAAAATTTAGGTAAATTATGGGTATTTTTGACAGACTGAGACTAAGGAGATCAGACTGGGAACGTTCTTAAAATTACGGGAATTGGCTCTCTGAACATACAGCTACATGTAGGTTCGCATCTAAATAAAAGCCTGAAGCTCTAACACAACTAAACGCAAGTCAAATCCTAGAAGGCTGTCCTTTAAAAATAATCTAAAAAGAATCTCCATTTAAGTGATAGACAGAAAAAGAAAACCACATAATACCAATACAAGGTTCTTTCTCTAAGGATATATGCCTAGGTATACCTATGATATGTAGAAGTTACGCTTAAAAGCCACTTCGCATATGTTCGCGGAAGCCCGTGTTGACGGTTGACGATTTTCTTGGCATTGTGAGGAAGAGAACAGCGTCAATAATAAGTAGATTGCGGGGAAGCTCCAACAGCATCCTGAAGACGTTATTAGACAAAGTGGACAGTCCTTTATAAGGTACTGGGTACGTAGGCGTGCGCCACGTAATATTTCGTTTTTCTATGTGTAAAAGTTTACTAACATAGTTTTAAATCATTCTTACTAATATACTATATGGATTATGAGTACTTGTAGTCCGAAATAAAGAATATATTATTATTATCAAACCCAACAAAGCTAGCAGTAGCTATCATAACGACACTACTGATTACAGATATTAATACCAGTAACAAAAACCAAAGGTACCAATAACTTCAAATAAGTAGGCATTTAACATGACTAATTATTCGTAATTATAAGCTAAACCGTTTAATATATCAGTACTGTACATAATAAAAACTTCGCGTAACGGTGGTCATTAATCATCAGCAGCATCTGATTCCGTTCATTGCTCTGTGGTTTTTTTGCCATAATTTTTTCGCCATTGTTTATTCACTTAGATAGAGAAAAATTTGCATAATCAAAATAAATAAGTGGACTTGGTGACAGCGAAAGTTCTGATGAGGAGGACAGGTAACTAGACTTGACGTTATATTAATTACTTATGTCTTAGCGAAAGGTTTATCAAGAAGATGTTTTCTTGCTGTTACGGATAAGCCATGTTACCTAGTATTTTCGTTAGTTAGGTATCAGAAACAGTTCTTGTTTACCACAAGATTTTGACTAACAAGTTGTTGAGATTACAAGTACAAAGTATCCTTACTTACTTGACATACAAACAAACTATCATTTCAAGTAAGTAGCCCACTAGACATGTCAATCAAAAGTCAGTGTTATAAGTAACTGTTTCAAATTCTTGAGCATACTTCAATTCGTTTTCAATTGAATCGAAATGGCTATTGGCTGGCACTGTAAGCTGCACTGTGCTTCAGTGTAGTTCCTCACACACAGTCTCGTTTCAGGCAGCAGACTCATAACCAAATTGAATAAATTGCTTTAACTGGCAGTACTGTTGAGATTTCCTAGGTTGTAGCGTAGCTGTATTTTAGACACAGGGAGAGTCTACAAACAGTTTTTGGGATGCATGAAGAAGCCTCCTCGTGTAACGCAGTTTGTTCCGCCAGTTACTCAACTGAACCAAGCGCTCGGCGCATCCTGGGCAGTCACACCCAACACCTTATTTGACTGGCCAATTCTTCCCTTGCGGTGGTAGGGTTAACGCCCGCCTGGTTTGCGACCACCCTGCCACCGGAGTCCGGCGTCAAGCAGCCTGCTGTGTTTCGTCGATGCGTGCCGGAGTTCCAGTGCCTTATCTGGGCACGCTCGTTCCATCATAGGCCTCATCCATCGCTTTCCATCAAGCGTGATCGAGGTCAAGAGCGGGCCTATTCAGCAACAAAAAAAAAGTTATAGGTAGATAAATGTATAGTACTACCATACCATCACGCCTGTATTCTCCGAAGGGTTAGTCGGAGGTGTACCTATAGTACACCCACATTTCGCCAGCTATGTTTAAGACCCATGTAACAGGCGGCGAACCTATTTGCATCAACCGGGCACGAATCAAGACGGCTGCTATTGAGCAATCCCAGATGGAAAAATCCAACAGCACTTTGTTCGACCCGGGAATTGAACCCAGGTATTGAAACTTAGGACCGTCCTCTTTACTACGCAGCCGCGCTCGCTACCTTATAAGTTTATGACACATGCAACTTAACAGAAATAAGTATCTGAGAGAAAATAATTCTCACATTGCCCAAAAACCTATTAAAGTTTAATGTGATTTCATAAACATTAATTTCGTTTACTAATAGACTTACCGCTATAATATGCAAATTATTTTCATTGATGTTTAAGAAGCGTTAATAGCTGATATTAATTTAGATAAACAGTAAAAAAAAGAACAGAATAAATTAATAGTGAAATAGCGGAGGACCCTGTATGTCTGCCAAAGGACCGATAACTATTTACGACTCTTGAGTGAAGTCTGCAAATCTAGTTAAGGCTTACCTAGCTAAACAAACCGACAACCTTCAAAAGGTATCTGAGACCTGGACCCAACTTATAGATGCGGAAAGTGAAGAATCAGAGAGCCTAGACAAGTGGCAACCGCTTTCAAAGCATTCCTAATTTCTACGACTTTCGAAAGGATTAACATAAGCTTCTTGGTAGCTTCTTTCAGTTCCATAATTTTTTGACATTTCCATCATCTTTATCACTGACTAGCTTCTGCTCGCGACTTCGTCCGCGTGAAATTTCGGCCCTCGATACAACGCGTCGCATCCCATCGCTGCCCGTGCAACTACTTCGTTTACGCTTAGCGTTCTTTCTGACTTTTATTTTTTTTCGGCTCCTAAGGGTCGTAGCGTGATGTTAAACAGTCTATAACCTTCCTCAAGAATTGGAAATTGGGAACTGCAAAAAGAATTTTTCAAATCCGACTGGAACAGAGATTTACCCCCTACATACAAACAAATTCCGTCTAGTGTTGTGTAGCAACTTGTCTAGCAGTGGACTGTGATACACAGACTAAAATTAAATAAATAAAGTCGTCCAGACCGTATTTCGGCCACTAGAGACTAGCATTCGGTACGGGAGTTATTACGTACGTGCATGAGTGTGCGCGCAAACACAGGTGCACTCCCTCATCCCTCACTCTCATAGTCCGATGGGACGGCAATCCGACACGACCGGAGAGAGATCAGGCTAAAATTACTAAGAGTTCAAAGAGCAACTGCCAAGTTAGAATAACTAACAACAACAACAATATTTAAGCGACTTTTTCCGCCTAAGGCCACAACATAACGCAACAACCAAACAAGTCGGCGGTCAAGTTCAAGTTTGAAGGCAGAGTGCAATAATTTTCTCAAGAACAGTTACTTAATGGTGGTACATTGCACCTGAGGTGATGTCATAACAAAACACTGCCGGTTGAAGACAGCCACACACAGGATAATGATCTGAAGGATCTAAAGGACGAACATGTCAAAGTTAGCGAGGTAGGTGTGGTTCTGCGGAATGAGAAAGCCCGCCGTTCCTTGAATTTATGTTGAAAGAATAAGAACGAAAGGCGATGAAAGAATTATTTCAGGATACCAGTAGCATACATATTAAGTTATATATATCATTGTCATCCATTTCCCATTCAAAGAAAGGAGGTCTTTACAGTTTAGGTGACAAAACCTGTAATGCAACCAATGGTAGGTTAAAAGAAGTTGAAACGTTCAAGAAAACTTGACTTCCTGATTCCCTTTTCCGCTTAGGTACCTCAAGTGAGCGATATAAGTTATCTATGTAAACTCAAACTCAATCCATTTATTTCAAATAAACCATTTACAGGCACTTTTAAATCTCAAGGAGTTGGTCAAAGAAAAAGTTGGTACCTATCGAGAAGAACAGGCAAGAAACTCCACGGACATTCTTGTAAATTATATTGTTACAAAAATATTAGTTACATCAGTAATATTAACAATCTCTGCTGGAGAAACATCAGAAGCATTGGCAGACATTAAGTTATAATAATTTATTTCAATTGCCTACAAAGCGTTTTGTCCTAAACATAATCATTAATCTAATAACACGGAGTTAAGTACATGGTCCATAACTGTAAAACCAGTGTGGTCCAAAAATTTATAGAACTAAGCTCGGTAGCGCTACGGCAATATATATAAGAGTTTAGATACTATTAAAGTGTGCCAACATACAATTACAGGAAGTAATTGACCTCCAACAAGTAATAGCCACCATAGTAAACCGGTCAGCAAAAATTAACAGGGAGTTATCATACAAATTAGACGAACAGTGAAGCATAATGAGTTTTATTTATCTATTTGAGCACAATTTATTAACTTAAGTATATTGTTGACATTACAATAGTATAAGGCCGCCAGTAACAATACCCCCGTACCAGTTGATACTGTAGGTATTACTGTGGGTTATTTTTCCTCATTGCTGTGACCCGTAGAGCAACAAACGAGTGAGAACTTAAAATATATATAGCCTCCTTAGGAAAAAAAATTAAACAAATAAAAAACTTACAATAATTTAGCAATGAAATTGCTACACTTTATACTATTTTGACTTATCTGTGATTGTGAGTGAATTGCTTCATGTGCGGTGCAACCCGTGCAACTGAATTGCCCTGAATTGCGAATGATAATCGTAGAGCCCTGGAGCAGATGAAATATACATATTATAAACGTCTTCACATTTCGTTCGTCGACTCGTCAACTTTTGGGATTATTTTTATACTAGCTAACCCGACGAACTTCGTACCGCCTCAGAATTAAATAATGTGACAAAGTTCAATAGACACGTGGCGCCATCTGTTACCATAATAACGTTATTGTTGTTTTCCTCGGGAACACCACTTTTTTTTCGAGATGAAAGGTACCCCATGTCCGTTTTTGGACCTGACAACGTATATGCAAAATTTCAGGATGATCGGTTCAGTGGTTTAGGCGTGATAAGGTTTTTTCTTTCACATTTATAATATTATAAGTTAGGATTATTCTTAAATTAACACGTGGTTGCCTATATTTGAATTGCTTCTAAAAGAAAAACAGCCTAAATTTTAAATAAATAAGCTTTATTTCGATACCTATCTCTCTTAGCACCAAAGTCATACCATTTTAATATTATGTATCATCAAAAATTCAAACGGAATCCTGATACCTATTATCCACTAGGTAGCACTAATCAGCACTATGCCATTAAATGTCTATTTCTCTTCCGCAATTAATGGACTTCGTTATTTTATTAACTCAATAAACTCATAAAATTATTTATTAGGCTAACAGTAAGACCACACCGACATCGTTCAAAATATCACTAGCGATAGAATTTCTATAGATCTGGAAATCCCAAAAGATGAGTTTTTTTTATTCATGTAGGCGATGCAGTATTGAGTTATTGTTATTTTATTATCTAAGTTCATCTAACTCGCTGATATATGCATAGAATGAATCATAAACCACGTGTAAAGCTTTGATGATTCACAAATATGAATCTATAATCAACACCAATCGCTTGCTACCGAATCAAATTCATCAGTACTACGAATTTAAAAGGTGGTAATATCCTTTTTGCTTCGTTATAAAGGTATTATAAGGAACGTAGTTTTTCGTTCTCAAATCATCTACGAATAGGTTCAGGTCTTAGGTCAAGTCTTATGTTCCTCGCACACTCTCTACGCTCAACGCTCTCTTGGATGCTAATCCTGACTGTGATGTGTTCGCGGATGAATGGACGATCTTGTCAGTATGTCTGGATATTTTGAGATGAGCGTATGACTATCAAGTAGTTGTGTATTTTTCGTTATCGTACTTAACTTATGTGTTTGTGTCTTTAACTAATGTGACCTTGGCGGTGGTTGTTTAATAAATTAAAAGCTCGCTCACAAAGAATAACTTGAATTGTTGAATGTGGATGCTAGAATTCAGATCAACGAGCCTATTAAGGGGGAAGTGCCAGGGTAGCCCGCGAAATTCAAATTTACTTACGTTTTTCGCAATTTTCAGATCAGTGTCAGGTTGTAGTTTGATCAAAAGTTGATTCGCGACTATAACAGGTACGTATTTACAGAATTATAATCATTAGAATCATTAATACATCTTTCTAAGTTAGATTTGTACCACGACAACAAATCTCTTATGGAAAACTGCTTAGTGGTACAAATCTAACTTAGAAAGATGTATTAATGATTCTAATGATTATAATTCTATAAATACGTACCTGTTATTGTCGCGAATCAAATTTTGATCAAGATACAACCTGACACTGGCCTGCAAATTACAAAAAACGTAAGAAAATTTGAAATTCGCGGTCTACCACTGCGCATTCACCTTAAACAAATTATAAAATATTGTAAATTCGGGCATACTTAATTTTATACGATCTGATTCTTGGATACGATCTCATGGATATTATCTGTCTGTGTCAGAACTGATCTAGTGGCATTGGCAGTGACCGAGATACGGCCTTATTTATTTACTGCTCTGATTTTGTTTAGCTTTATCATTGCCATTTCATTTCTCTAGTAGATTGAAACTGTTTCAATTAATATCTCGTTTTTGTTTTAGGTTTCTGGACCTGACAAGCAATACCTATTCCTGCAATGACTTCGTCAATAGAATTTGAAAATGGTTGTTTCGTCAACTTACTCTGCCAGGTCAATGAAAAATACAATCAAACATTTGTGCAACCCACGGATATCGATGGTGCAACCGAACGTTACAAAAAAGATACACCTCTTTTCTTCTTTCTATTTTTGGCTTTAAAAAATATCGCTTTTAGCGATAAGACCGCTAATTTTAAAATGTTTACATTTATATAGATCTATATAATTATATAAAATTCATAGTCCTGACTTTTTTTTATTTGATATGGGTTTGCTCTTGACTCTATTCTAGGTCAGAGGTGACAGAGACAAAGTCGACGATGGAGTGACTGACTGAAATATCAACGCACATCCTAAACCGCTGGTCCTAGAGACATGAAATTTGGAGGGTGTGTTCTTTGTGAAGAGTAGGTGGGTACCTACTCTTCACAAAGAACACACCCTCCAAATTTCAAAACCCTTTCTTAGTGGGTACTAAGAAAGGGTTTTTCGAAATTCGACCCCAAAGAGAGTAAATGGGGGGAGGGTGAAATTTCACGCGGACGAAGTCGCGGGCAGAATTAGCTAGTCTGTAATATTTATGATGTACATAATAAAGTGTTTATTATTCTATTCTTTTTCCTCGATTCACAAACATTCGTTCCTTGTAAACTAATAATAATCATTTTTTCATCGTTAACTGCAAAAGTCACCATTCAGGCACCCACGCAATAGATTAAAGAGATTCCGTGTACCATTGGATTTACAGTTATCTCTGCCTTCTAAAGCCATGAAAAATTGAACGCCACAGAAGAGATTTAAAATAACAAAACCATCTACGGTCATGACTTTTATCTCAATTAATCATCGGAAGATTCGGAAGTACAGGTAGTCTAAGTTGAGTGGGTTAGCTAGCAACAAGCCACGACTTCCTTTCACTCCCGCCCTAGTATTATATTAATAAACATTGACCTTCATTTGTTTTTATTTTATTCAGATAAGCTTCGGCACTTTTGGAATTTCATCCGCAGATCAGATACTGCGTATGACGATACTGCCAGACCTTGCCCTTAGTCTTGAATTGACAATATCTATGTCCAACCTTCGCCACTGATGTTCATTGCAAAGCTAGCCTTTGCCCAACTTATGATGGGGTCGGCTTCTGGTCTAACCGGATACAGCTGAATACCAGTATTAGACAGTGACTGCCTATCTGACGTACACAACCCAGTAACTGGGTAATACGATACCCCATTGGTACGTTTTATATTTTTTTTTACAATGGCATCTCGCACATCAACCTAGAAGGTTATCGGCTGCTTAACCGAACTATCCTGTGGGTGCCTCAATAAATTAAGACCTCCAGCCAGGGCATAAAACTTATAAACTAAACGACTACACCCTAAGGGTGCCCCAACTCCCCGTGAGGTAGGAAATTCGGCTTAGGTCGTCGCTAGGGAAGGCATCAAGAGACAGGCTGGATCGGATCAACCCCTTGGTAAGACTGGTTGTCAGAATTTTGGACTTACAAAACCTATGTCGATTATTGATTGTAATTTGTTTAATGTACTGCATGCTATACTAACTAGTATATCATGCGTGCTGACTGGGTCGCACACACCTTGGATGTTAGCTTGAAATGATAAGCCATGGATACTCGAAGATGATTTGTTGAATAGTTCTAGCTACCACGTAACTAATGCTTTATGAATGTGGTGTGTGTGAATGACTACAGCTGACTATAAACGCTGATTACGCTGACGGAAAATTGCTGATCTGCGCAATGCGCGCGTGCCATGTATGGATTCCTCACAACTGGAACAACTGATTGTTGAACAAACGCCAGCACATCAAGCTACCCGAAACTGTCAAAATTTCCCAATAAACTTTGAACCTTATGCTTTAGTGATAAAGTTGAAAATGTATTAAAGAAATTTGACAGATTGTAGCAGCTTGATGTGCTGGCGTCTGTACCTACATCGTTAGCAAATGAATACATCTTTTCTCAGTATCAGAATTCTGTTCCTTTTACCACAACATATTGTGTACAAATATATTATTCTATTCTATAAGTTGGGCATAGATTGGGCAGGTTTTTTTACTTGTTACCTACGCCATTATTACAGAGATAGGCCTGTGATAATGGCGAAATAAAATGGCTCGACTAAATAAAAAGTAGAATACATAGTTTTACAAAGAAGTTACAAAACAACAAAAAGTAGAGTACCTAATGTTTTTGTTGTTTTGTGTTTAAAATTGATGTGTGTTTTTGATTAACGTGAATAAATTAATTATCATAATTGATTGAAAATCCACAAACATATTTATACTAAAGTCGTAAACCGTAATCAAAGTAAAGCAGTTCTAGTTTATTAATATGCATCCATACTAATATTATAAATGCGACTGTCTGTCTGTTACCTCTTCACGCTTAAACCACAGAACCGATTTAGATGAAATTTGGTATACCTAGAGATAGTTTGAGTCCCGGGAAAAGACATAGGATAGTTTTTATCTCGACATTTCCACGGGATCGAAACTTATGCGGGTGAAACCGCGGGGCGCTGCTAGAAGATCATAAAGAGTTTTTGCAACACTCATTAATGTCAACAAACATGAACTAGCTTCTATGCCAAGTTAGAAACGTTAGAGAAATGTTTCTACCTAATTCGTTCAAACAGATTGAAATTTTCCTTCTCGGGTCTCGAAATCATGAGTAGGCAATGCTAATGAACGAAGTTAGTAGTTGTCGCCACCATGTCTGGTAATATAATACTCGTACGGTCAACAAAAGAGATAAGTATGCAGGATCGTCGGATATAGTTGAAGTTTAGTAAGAAACCGATGGATGTTCTCGAATAAAATTTAATTTTATTAATAGAAAACAAACAGCTCACTTATCAAATTAAATTTCAGTCGACTACATCGATCTGTTTCTTACTAAACTTCAACTATATCCGAAGAACCTGCATACTTATCTCTTTTTTTGACTGTACATGCTTGTTGTGTATGTGTCGTGGCCAGATCTTAGAATTGATAATTTCATGTAGTGTTCGGTCAATCCATGAAATGATTGTGTTTCATGAGTGATTGTGTTTTGTGTGTTATTTTAAATACTTAAATATTACAAAAATAACACTTATTTGTTTAAGTCTATGATAAATGGCACAAATGGTATAATAACGATACGTCACTGCACTTTTATCTTCCATTTGCATATAATTGCTTTTCCAATTGAATTATTGTGCGCCGCCGCCGCCATGATGCACAATAAAAGCAAAGCGACATCAACGCCTCTATCGGTGGATAATCTAACAATTTTACGATATGATCACTAATGTTTGGCAACATCATGAAGTATTCAATAATCTGGCCAGATCACGTCATGATGTGACCAGCGGTCGATGTTCTATTTCATGACTTACAACCATTTCATGAAATGGTCAAACAGTTCAAGATATGATCAATTCTAAGATCTGGCCACGACATATGCATTAGCGAAGCCCTTTGAGTACTTCCCTGTCTCCCTTTCTTGTCTCTGAAGTCTATCCTGAGATATGGATTGGGTTGCAATACGCATACCGTCTCCATCAGTCGAGTTTTCTGAAGATACAACAAAAGAGCGAAGACGTGTACAGTGCTACACTTGATACGTTAAGGAGTTGAATACTATCTAAATAAACTGTAGACTGTAGATCTGGCTACTAGATGACAATGCCAAATATGGGCCTTCTCGAAACAGGGAACTCAAAAACTCGTAAACACATGGTCATGTGTCATGTTTACGAGTTTTTGAGTTATATTAGCGGTGCTTGTAAGCGCATAGCAACGCATCCTTATTTCTACTAATGACATAATCAGCATATAATGTTCCCACTGCTGGGGCACAACACAGGCCTCCTCTCTGTGAGAGGGAGTGGGCCGTAATCTATCACGCGGGCCCAATGCGGATTGGTAGATGTCACATGTCTTCGAATTTTTGGTTCTAAGACATGCCGGTTTCCTCACGATGTTTTGCTTCACCGTTTTGAGAGCAGTGGTGATGAATTAATTTACACAAAGTAAAGCGCCTGTCTGGGTTCGACCCTACGACCTACAACTCGTAAGTCGCGGCCGATACCACTGGGCCACCACTGCTCTTCCGTTCCACTATTTCTACTAATACGATGCTTAAAAGATTCAAAGCAACTTTAAAGAGGTTTAAATCTAATAAAACGGTTTTTAACATTACACATACACTAGGCATAAAGTTAAATTATCGCCTCTGCCAATTTACTGTAGATAAAACCTAACGCTAGAAAGTGACACATGATGACAGTATGAGATCCTGTTCAGCCAGTCACACGAGTTTTATTTTTACGACTATCGGACGTTACAAAATAAAAAACATTAATTATAAACGAAACTTTAACAAAACGAACTGAATCAAGAATAATGATTTCATCAACGATACAATTTTTATAGGCTTATTAATTGAAATCATTCATTTTTCTAAGGATTATGAAGCGATTATTATTTTAAATTATGTTTTGATTCCCATCGTCATGGGTGTTAGTTAGTTCGACCTTGGCAATGGATGGGACCACATCATTACTGTCGATACATATCGTAATGCTGAATTTATGGTTCACCCTTAGTTTTCGTTTAATTGGCCTGCGAATATTTTAAATGATCAAGAGCGGCAAATTGTTTTACTAATACCTGCTTGGATAGGTGATGTAGTGACGGAGGAATTTCATGTGAAGATTGAACATCTATTTCTGAGTGATACTAAACCGGTCGATGCTTTTCTACAACAAAAACGTGATTATCTTACGCCTAAAATAGATGTTTGCGAGAATCGGCTTCAGAAACTAAAAAGAACGACCATTCATTTTCAGGAAAAGCTTTTCATGAGCATCAGCTGCAAAGACTTTAATGTTGTCTCTAAAACCGATTCAAACTTGTTTACTGCTAAAAACTCAATACTTTTTAATGAGAAAATGAAGCAGCAAGTTCGTCCACTCTAAGTAGGTACCTATCTGTAATTACCAAATTATTATGTTCCTCAGATATGATGCTAAAAATTACAATTAGCTAATATCTAAACGAAGTTTAACCCAGCATAACTCATTTAACCAGCAAAAAATATCATACAAAAGTAGAACAATAACTTATTTTATCTTAATCTAAATCTAAATTTTAACCGAGCCTAGAAAAAACTTAGAAGTCTTGTCACGCGTACGACTTTGATTCACTCATACTAAGATCTTCCTGTTTACTTTCTTCGATTATGTATCCAAGTTATTAAATTACTAAAACAAAGCTTTCATCGTCAATATTATCCTCCTGTCCTTTTCTCAATTTATTTGGTGTAGGCACAGAATGTCTTAATTCTAAACTTCTCTATTCATCGTCATCTCACTTATCGTGCATAGTAAATATAAAAAATATATATTTTAGTTCCTTTCTATGAATTTCAATAGAGGAAGCAAATAACTCATTTACACGATTTACTGGAAAACCCTTTTTTAAATCTCAAGTTTTATAACTTCACACAGATAATCTGCCTCATATTATCATATATGTAGGTATATTACATATTTATGATCCAAGACTATCATTTTGGTTTCACGATCTGTTTATTATCTAGTAACAAAAGAACTAGATCCATTTTCAATCTATAAAAATAATAAAAGCTACATCTTACACTTAATATGTCCAAAAAGGATGAGGTCGTTGCGCTGAGCCAAAATACGCTAATGTACTAATAAAATGTTCCATAATTAATAAAATCAAAGTCGATATCCGCGCGTCACATCGATCGCTAGCCATGTCATAATTTACGAGTGTCAGTTTGTAGGTGAAGTTTGTAGGTATGGCTCAGTTGCGCGGGAGTGGTGGTACTCGTTTCATAGTATATAAGCGCGGAGAAATGCTCTCACTGCATCCACTCAGCAGTGATCTGAACATTAGTGAACATGGCATTCAAGTTTGTAGCAGTTGTAGCGTTGTTGGCGTTGTGCCAAGCCAACCCCGTCCTTGTAAACGGTGAGTGCGAATAAATAATATTAAATATATTAAAAAAAAATATATGTTTGGAAATCTAATTTAAAATATTTTTTTAAATTTTCCCTTTTACATTTTCAGTAAATAGAACACAAAGCTTTTGTCAAACAAGCAAGTTTTTTCCCTCTCAGAGTAATATTGATTTTTCCATTTCCCCAGGTATTGTATACCGTGATGGACGTGCCTACTCCGTGGGCCAGGCGTCCAGCTACGGCGGTGGAGTTAGCGCAGCACAAGCGAACGTGAACGGCGACGCGGCGCAGGCGTTCGGCAGCGCCACCGGCGGCGGGCAGCTGGCTCGCGACGGGTACTACTACCCCGGACAGGCCATCGCGCAGGCGCAGACATACGACGCCCCACCGTTCCCTGAGAGCACTTACGGCGCAGCCAAGGCCGTCGCTCAGGCACAGAACGGCGCATACTACCCCGTCCCGGCGCCCGCGACTGTCATCACTTACGAGCAGAATTTCGCGCCCGCCGCGTCCTCCGTGTCGCACGCTGACTCGCAAGGTGCCGGCATCGCGCAATCCTCCGCCAACACTCAGGGCGGCATCGGCGGCTACGGCGCGACCTCGTCCAACGCTAACACTCGCGGATCCGGCTCCGCCGACTCCAACGCCAACTCTGGCTTCGGCTCGACCAGCTCCTCCGCCAAGACTCACGGTGAGGGTTCCGCCGCGTCCTCCGCGCAGAACAACGGAGTAGTAGGCGTCGTGTACCACGCCGCCCCCGCCGTGCTCGCCGACCAACCGGCGCCCGCCGTCGTCGACGCCAGGACTCCCATCTACTACACATCGTACGTCCCAGCTGTTCCCGCCCAGGGAGTCGCCTCTTCCAACGCAAACGTGGTCGGCGCCGGACAAGCTGCCTCGTCCGCTAGGATCGGTCACGGCCAGGGCAGGACCATCTCTTGGCGCTTCGGCACTTTGTACGACGCTCCCGCCTCCGCCAACGCTCAGGCCAACACTAACGCTGGTTACGGCGCTGCCAAGTCCGCCGCCCAGACCCACGGCTACGGCTCCGCCAACGCCAACGCTGGTGTCAATGGCTACGGCTCCGCCAAGTCCGTCGCCGACAATCACTACGCCGGCCAAGGCGTCGCTCAGTCGTCCGCTAACTCCCACGGCGCTGGCTCCGCTAACGCCAACGCTAACGTGAACTCTGCCGGATACGGCGGCGCCCGGTCCACCGCCGACGTGCACGGCCAGTACTACGGCGGCTCCAGGAGCTCTGCTAACGTGCAAACTCATGGCTCCGGCAGCGCCGCGTCCTCTGCCAGGACTCAGGGCACCGCCTTGAGGGTTGCCAATTCTCAGGCGAACTCCTTTGGCCACGGCTCCGCACAAGCCAACGCTCTATCTGTCTAAACAGTCAGTTCGGTTCACCTGCACCAGTAAGCAACCACATCACGACGACTTCCCGACATGCTGAAAACTTGTCTTGATGTATTTGCGAAGTGCACGACTGTATTAAGTAATTTATTTTAACTTATTTATTTAACTCATCAGTTTAGAATGTCATCGAAAAAATAACGCAAAAAGTTGAAAGCCATGAATAAATACCTATAATACTATACAATTTACTCACTGATTTATTTATTTACCACGCACCTTATAGTAAATATATAGTTGATCGATATGTACCTCAAGACCTTACCACCTTATGAAAATTATCAAATTATGAACTGCATTTATTCTGCCACATATGTCACTCACACACATTCTGCCACTGTGACCTGTGGAGTTTAAAATAACTTTGACGGCCTAACGGCACAAACTGACAAGCTATCCATATAGATACACAGATAGTTTGTAAGACTAGGAAGGTTCCGCTGAAAATTCTTAAAGAATTTAGGTAGGTAATCGAAGAAAGTAAACTTACAACTATTGTATAACCACAGCAGGATCGTCACATACTGTAAAGGAACAAATAAATAATATATACCCACGAAATGCAAAATAAAAAAGTGATATGCTTTAAAAGCACAGTATGTGCCTCGCGGCCGTCCAATAATCTACTTCAGCAATCATGCCAGACAGGTGCACACTGACGCTGGTGTGAGTCTGCCCACTTTAGCCAATAAGGATTCCCTTGGGAAGATGTTCAATAAAGGTTTTTAATAGATAGATACAGTTTAAGGTTAATCAACGGATAAGAATTACGTACCTGTCCCATGCTTCCAGCCTCAGACAACCATACAGCAACCTCATAATTTGTCACCACCACTTATAACCGAACGCTTATTACTAGGTACGAAGACTAGGAACCTATAATTTACATTTTTTTACGCGGGAGCAATAATTGTTTCTGAATTCACCCTGCGAGGTTATTGTCTAACACACTAACAATGGCAATGCCTTTCATTTTGACAGTTCAACAGCATTAATTACGTTATTTACGTTGTTGAACAGACGAATTTTTAAAACCTTTGAAGCAATGCATTTCCTTTTGAGATAGAAAGTGTAAAAAGGTCTGTGAAAAGACTGGCACCGATTCGCGCACTTTTCTGGATTTCTATTTAGTTACTTATTAATGGCCACCTCATGTAAAAAAAATGTTGTAACGCCATTTGTTTTCTATTTTTTTTTCTTTAAAAATAATGGTTCATCCTTTTTCTTCGCACCTAACAGCCAGATGTAGAAAAGTTTCCAAATATAGAAACTCCTTTTTTGGTAAATAATGAAAAAACCTTTTTGGTTACTAAGGATGTCATCGTTAAAAATAATTGTTGGTAAATAAATTGGCATTTCCTTAGATTTTATTTAAGTAGCAGTATTTAAATCATTGTTAGTAAAACTATGACGTATTGCAATTATAATAAAGAATGTTTTTCTAATTTCTAAAACAATCGGGTTCAATTCCTTAAAGCTTTTAGTAAAATCTATAAAAGCACGTTTCATGGCCTTTGACCACTATGATTAGTCTCAAAACTCACCATACCAAACGCAGATCCGACTACCTTTTGAGATTTATTTTGTTATTAAGTTTCATTTAGGTATGGCCGCCAAGAAAAGATACGCCCAGTTGGCTCATTATTGTAACTAGAACTAACGTAACTTAACTAGTTTTTAAGAAAAACCTCCGTGTGAGACAAACGGACGATAAGTTAATTTTCTAAAAATCTTCCACATTTTTAAGTAAAGAGCAACCAACAAATTGTAGGGCTTCATTTAGCAGGTATTTTAATAAGTATGTTCCTGTATTCCCGTTGTCCCCGTAGGCCATATCCCCGTAATAAATAAAAAGTAGAAATCGAACTATGAACAATCAAGTGTGATCTTCGCCAAGTCGAGCTTAAAACGCAAATTTCATACAATATGTATGGATAATATTTTTAATCTATACTTTTACTAATAATAAAGCTGAAGAGTTTATTTGTTTGAATATGCTAATCTCTGGAACTACCAGATAAAATTAGTTTTGCTTTTGATAGCCCAATTCTTGAGTACTAAAGGGATTAAAGATCCTTAGGAGCCGAATAAAAAGAAAAAATAGTCTGAAGGGACGCTTAGCATAAAAGATGTTATAGCGCAGGCGGGCGTTGGGATACGACGCAGTGGGTCGGGGGACGAAATTTCAGGCGGAGGAAGTCGCGGGCAGAATCTAGTATTTAATTAATAATATTGTAAAACTGAATGTTTAGTTTTAGGTGTAAAACAGCTACAACACTTACCAGTTCAATGTTATTATTGCTATTATTAATTCATAGTGTTTTTATTACTTCAATACTTTTACTTGGTTATACTCGTAGAGCAATATTTCATATATTTTTTTATTCAGGTAATATTTTACAGTATTTGAGACCTTGCCAACTTTCTGAATGCACCGTGTTCTTTAGACAGAACTGCAAAAAGGCTGGCAAAGGATCTCCAAACTTGATTTCTATTTAACAAGTTACTGGCCACTTCATGTTAAAAAAATCTTGTAACGCCATTTGTGTTTTCTTTTTCATTTATTTTTTCTTTAAAAATAATGGCTCGTTCTTTTTTTTCGTATCTAACAGCCAGTGGTGTAAAAGTTTTCAAATATGGAAACTTCTTAGTAGGTTTAACAGTATGACATTTAAAAGTTGAAACCTTTTTTGTTGCTCTACTCTAAGGACGTAGGCATGGAATTAGTATGTACTATATATTGGATTTAGGTAATAGTTAAAAATAACTTTTGGTCAATAAACTAAATTTCCTTTGATTTTACTTTGCTATATTTGATCCTTGTCAGATAAACTACCACGTATTGCAATAATACAGAATGTCCTTTTTCAAAATATAATCGGGTTCAATTCCTGGTTGAACAACTTAGCAAAAACTGGAAAAGCAGTTTTAGTCTTCTGTGAAATCGAGCTCATAATCAGATAATGTTCCCACTGCTGAGACACAGGTCTCCTCTCTTCGAGAGGGAGTGGGATATAATCCACTACGCGGGCCCAGTGCGGGTTGGTAGTTGTCGCATGTCATGGAATTTTTGGTTCTAGGATATGCCGGTTTCCTCACGATGTTTTCCTTCAGCGTTTTGAGAGCAGCGGTAGTGAAATTATTTACACAAAGTTTTTCAAGTTTTGTTTAGGTAAGGCCACCTGTAAAAACGAAAAGTTTGAGACCGACGGACAATAAATTAATCGATCTTTTAGATGTACAAATTGCATGCCTTCATTTGGCAGTTGTCTGAGTAGGTAAGAAGAAATAAACAAAAGCATAACGTAGAAACCGAACGTCACGTCAAGAACTCCCAAAAAGCTACTGATCCATGAACAATGTAAATGAAATGAGTTGTTAAAGTGTAGCTGTAGAGTCATTTACATGAGAGGAAATTCCAAAATCCAGACGAAGTCGCGGGCGAAGCGCTAGTAGCAGCTTAGATACCTAAAGAGAAAGATCCTGACGTGGTCCTGACTCCTGACAGATTCATATTTAAATTTTTTATTCTTTTGAAATCGGTAAAGTGGTTCGCTATTTATAAAGAAAACTAGTAGGGTCCCGCGGTTTCACCCGCATAAGTGTCGATCCCATGGAAATATCGGGATAAAAAGTATCCTATGTGTTAATCCTGGATATAAACTATCTGTGTTCCTCATCCAAATCCATTCAGTAGTTTTTGCGTGAAGATGTAAGAAACACACAAACACACTCACAACTTTCGCCATTATAATATTAGTGCGATACATCAGACTCCTTTTTTTGCATAATTTAATTGATTAAAAAAAAAGGAATAACTATACCTACTTACCACTGTAAAAATTAAAATTGTTAGCAAATAAAAATGTTTCAATCAAAACAATCTCATCGAAAATAACTTGATGAGTAGGTGAGTAGGTGGGATGAGATGAGTAGGTGCTTTTCTTGTTTCTAAAACTTTGTTTTTTGGGCTTAGGTCCTGTAAGCTCCTTAAATGAGCTGTAAGCTCCTTAAAAGACGGGGTAAAACATCAAACCAAACAAAGTTTTAGAAACAATAAAAAATATATGATATTCTTCAGGATATATGCTAGGTAGATAGTGTGCTGAAAACATAATACAACTAATTTGATAAGATAGAAAAAAATCATGAAGATACCTCTATAAACATTCTTTTTACAATAAAAACCATACTAATATACATACAATCATTGCGATTTTTTGTCAGATTATTCTACAAGCAACATACTAAAACTCTAGTGTTTTCATTTTTTAGTCCAAACAATAATTTTTTTGTAAATCGATAATTGCTTCATATTTTGCAATAAATTACCAGCGTTGTGTCATCGCACTTCTCTTTCTTTTCTATGCAGTCCGACAAAGACCGCGCTTTAGGTCATGTAGTCGCCTTAATTAAAATAAGGTAAATTGCTACGAAAGCGCGTAGCACGCACATTCGTAGCACGATACGGTGCCTACGGCGCCGGCGTTGTAAATCGCCATCTTGTAATGCATTCAACTTTATCGCTATAGCGGTCAAGAAAAAATATCCTTTAGAGTGGCTTTTTAAACACATCAATGGGTATATACAGGGTGGCAATGACACCGACGCGCATACTGTAACCATAAATGCAGCACATGATTCTAAACCCTCTTGCGTTGAAATTGTTCATCGGTTACTTACAAAAAACCGGCCAAATGCAAGTCGGACTCGCACACGAACTGTTCCGTACCACCGTACAATATTTAACACTACATATATAAAAAAATCATGTTTGTTGTATGGGAGCCCTTAATTTATTTTATTTTAATGGATTTATTTATTTTTAAAGTAAAAATACAACTGAGTATTTTGTGAATATTTCAAGTGCCTACCTATTGCCATTTATTAAAATCGAGCAAAAAAATCGCGTTTGTTGTATTGGAGCCCCCTTAAATATTTATTTTATTTTGTTTTTAGTATTTGTTGTTATAGCGGCAACAGAAATACATAATTTGTGAAAATTTCAACTGTCTAGCTACCGCGGTTCTTGAGATACAGCCTGGTGACAGACAGACGCACGGACAGACAGCGAAGTCTTAGTAATAGGGTCCCGTTTTTACCGTTTGGGTACGGAACCCTAAAAAAAAGAGCTCTTCCATTCATTTTGACGAAAAATTTCTACAATTAGAAATATGTGCTGAATTCATTGTTACAGTTTGCGAGTCAATATCCCTGCCACCCTGAATATACCAATTGATATGTTTGAAAAAATAATTTTAAAAACTAAAACCCGACTACTGAAAAGGATGAAACAAGAAAGTACCTTTTCGCAAGCCTATTTCTATCAACCGGGACCGGGACACCAGGCTATGAGTAATGTGGAAAAAGACGTTTCTTCAGATTTAAATCCCTTAGGAGATATTCAGATTGGTCCGCATCCTTATTCCTATCAATTGGGCGAGAAGAATAAAAATAAAGAGGTACTTTGTTATAAAGTTTTTTCAACATACTTTCTTAGTTTCGTCTAAGTTACAACTTAAGCTTATTAATAAAAAGCACCGCGTGCATAATGTGTAAACTTAAAGCGCTCGCTATGAGGTCGTTGCACTGTGTACAATGTACAGACGCCAGCACATCAAGCTACTACAATCAGTCAAATTTCTATAATAGATTTTCAACTTTATCGCTAAAGCATAAGGTTCAAAGTTGATTGGGAAAATTTGACAGTTTCGGGTAGCTTGATGTGCTGGCGTAATGGCGTAAGTAATAATAATATACTACTAATCGTTTATTTAAAGGGGCACATTTACAATAAATACCTAACTTAATAATTCAAATAGAGAAAATCTTCAGGCTATCTACCTAAATACATAATATTAAATTAACTATGAGTAAACAGAAACTAAACTAAACAGGTAGGTATATGAAAATAAAATAGCATGTTATCGGTTCTGTTTTGTAGACAACAAGTAGATCTTCTGTGTGCGCATAAGCGATGCTTAGTAAATATATATATTTTTACAGCAAAATAACATCATTTATAGATAGATACTAAGTTTTCTATTAATCTTTATTTTTAATGACGCTAATGGATTAATAAAATGTTCCATAATTAATAAAAATCACAGTCGAAATCCGAGCGTCACATCGATCGCTAGCCATCTCATAATTTACGAGTGTCAGTTTGTAGGTGAAGTTTGTAGGTATGGCTCAGTTGCGCAGGAGTGGTGGTACTCGTTTCATAGTATATAAGCGCGGAGAAATGCTCTCACTGCATCCACTCAGCAGTGATCTGAACATTAGTGAACATGGCATTCAAGTTTGTAGCAGCTGTAGCGTTGTTGGCGTTGTGCCACGCCAACCCCGTCCTTATAAACGGTGAGTGCAAATAAATAAAATATATATATTATAGAAAAAAAAAATATGTACTTATATAAAAAATGTTTGGCAAGCTAATTAAAAATATTTATAAAGATTTCCTCTTTTAAAGATTTCAGTAATAGAATTTTTGCCCTCTCAGAGTAATATTGATTTTTCCATTTCCCCAGGTGTTGTATACCGTGATGGACGTGCCTACTCCGTGGGCCAGGCGTCCAGCTACGGCGGCGGAGCGAGCGCAGCACAAGCGAACGTGAACGGCAACGCGGCGCAGGCGTTCGGCAGCGCCACCGGCGGCGGGCAGCTGGCTCGCGACGGGTACTACTACCCCGGACAGGCCATCGCGCAGGCGCAGACATACGACGCCCCACCCTTCCCTGAGAGCACTTACGGCGCAGCCAAGGCCGTCGCTCAGGCACAGAACGGCGCATACTACCCCGTCCCGGCGCCCGCGACTGTCATCACTTACGAGCAGAATTTCGCGCCCGCCGCGTCCTCTGTGTCGCACGCTGACTCGCAAGGTGCCGGCATCGCGCAATCCTCCGCCAACACTCAGGGCGGCATCGGCGGCTACGGCGCGACCTCGTCCAACGCTAACACTCGCGGATCCGGCTCCGCCGACTCCAACGCCAACTCTGGCTTCGGCTCGACCAGCTCCTCCGCCAAGACTCACGGTGAGGGTTCCGCCGCGTCCTCCGCGCAGAACAACGGAGTAGTAGGCGTCGTGTACCACGCCGCCCCCGCCGTGCTCGCCGACCAGCCAGCGCCCGCCGTCGTCGACGCCAGGACTCCCATCTACTACACACCGTACGTCCCAGCTGTTCCCGCCCAGGGAGTCGCCTCTTCCAACGCAAACGTGGTCGGCGCCGGACAAGCTGCCTCCTCCGCTAGGATCGGTCACGGCCAGGGCAGGACTATCTCTTGGCGCTTCGGTACTTTGTACGACGCTCCCGCCTCCGCCAACGCTCAGGCCAACACTAACGCTGGTTACGGCGCTGCCAAGTCCGCCGCCCAGACCCACGGCTACGGCTCCGCCAACGCCAACGCCGGTGTCAACGGCTACGGCTCCGCCAAGTCCGTCGCCGACACTCACTACGCCGGCCAAGGCGTCGCTCAGTCGTCCGCTAACTCCCACGGCGCTGGCTCCGCTAACGCCAACGCTAACGTGAACTCTGCCGGATACGGCGGCGCCCGGTCCACAGCCGACGTGCACGGCCAGTACTACGGCGGCTCCAGGAGCTCTGCTAACGTGCAAACTCACGGCTCCGGCAGCGCCGCGTCCTCTGCCAGGACTCAGGGCACCGCCTTGAGGGTGGCCAATTCTCAGGCGAACTCCTTTGGCCTCGGCTCCGCGCACGCCAACGCTCTGTCTGTCTAAACAGTCAGTTCGGTTCACCTGCACCAGTAAGCAACCACATCACGACGACTTCCGGACACGCCGAAAACTTGTCTTGATGTATTTGCCAAGCGCTCGAACCGCATTAATTTATTTTAAATTATTTATTTATTGAATGTGTCCAAAACAATGTTTGGAACAAATTAAGAAACGATGTGACTGCTTAATAAATAAACGACTTCAAAAGTTATATATTGAAATATTTATTTACAACACCAACCAATACAACACCAATTTACGTAACAAATAAAGCATAATAAACAATGATTATATATGCTTATGTAAGTAAGTAAAAGCATCAAAACTATAATCTCAAGTTCAGTGGATCACAGTTTCCCCTGCATGAAGGGTTTAAGATATTTGTGGAAGCTCTGGTTGACGGGCTCCGCGTTGAGCGGACTCTTGAGCGCTTCCTCCATTAGACGCTCGTACACGCGACCGTCGTATGCGCCGAGGGCTGAGTTCAAGATCTGTGAAATAAGAAAATTATATTTTTGAAATGTTACACAACGCTTCGAATTCTAAGAAGTATCACTGAAAACATCATTGAAAAAGCTTAAACGTATGTAATTTCAGTACCAAATATTAAGAAGAGCGAAAAGGCTTCTTTTGTAATAGACTGAAAATATGATGTATCGTACCTGATCCCTAAAATCGAAAGCATCCACCAGTCCCACCGCGTTGGGTCTGATCTTCCCGAGGAGTTCCTCATAGATGCCCTGCAGCTGTCGCACGTCACTTTCAGATATTGACGTGTACTGGAAAATAAAAAAACAACGTTATTTGCTAATTGCCTTTAGATAATGGTTGGAATTATTATGATACACGATACGATACAGTAGTACTTAGGTATTTCAATCAATCAGTAGATATCTAACACCTTTTAATATACCTTACCGACTATTCATAATTTTATAGACATGGACAGGAAGTATTTAAAAAAAGTATTAAAGTATTGAACTTAACAGAATTTAATTCGGTAGGTTATTTAGTTTCATACAATACTTAACACAGACACAATTCTCATGGGTGCTTCTTGTAAAACATCTGCTTTAAATATTTTCAAATACTGATTCAGTAAAATACCCTAGTTAGCGGTTTGTTTATAATTTCCTCTACAAAAAACTAAACTCGTTGATCTCAACAAAAAAATTTATGATGTCATGAACTCCTGACCTAATAAACAGTAATATGACGTGAAATTGACGTGAGGTCAGAGTCAAGTCATTCACTAGCGTCATGGCTAACTGTACCTAACTCATTGAATACGAACTGAGAAAAGCTACATGAATGGCCTTCCCATTGTCGGAAAAAATAACCATAAAATTCTAGATTTAACAACGATAATTGCCAGCTTTCAAAGCTACAATCAAGCTTCATTCAATGCCTATCATCATAAAGACTGCATATATTTTTATGATGATTACCTAGGAGAGCAGTCGTGGCACAGTGGTAACGGCCGTGACTTACTGTAGGTCGTAGGTTCGAACCCTGAAAGGCACTTTCCTTTCTGTAAATTATTTCGTCACCACTGCTCTCAAAACGGTGAAGGAAAACGTCGTGAGGAAACCGGCGGAAACGGGTTGGTAGATGTCTTCGAAGTTTTTGGTTCTAACCAAAAAATTCGAAGACATCTACCAACCCGCACTGAGCCCGCGTGGTGGATTACGGTCCACTCCCTCTCACAGATAAAAGGCTTGTGTCCGAGCAGTGGGATCGTTATAGCTTGATCATGCGTACCCTAAGAGTCTATTCTTATTTGAGTTTTCCTTACGAGGTATTTTTGGAAAAGTATATACTTAGTAGAAACTCAATCAATCTGTTGTCAGCCTGTTAAGAGCGTTTACAACGTACGGCATTTCATACAAACTTTCAAGCCCTTGTTTGTCGAAGTGATTGAACCGATTATAATGAAACTTCATACGCATAAGCGATACAAAGGTCTAAAAAGTTAGTAGAAAACATTTTCGAAAAATTGTGTTACAGCCAAATTAGACCGATTTTAAATTTTCCATAGAAACATAATTTCCAGTTATCTTTTTTTAAAGAAGACATTTCGAAAATGTTTTTTACTACCTTTTTAGACCTTTGTATCCTGCTTATGCGTACGAAGCTTCATTAAAATCGGTTCATTCATTTCGAAAAACAAGGGCTTGAAAGTTTGTATGAAATGCCGTACGTTGTAAACGCTCTTAAGATCGTTTGCTAATAAGAGGACATATAAACAGACGATATGAAAGCCAAAGAACAACCGGTAATGATAAATAAGAAAAAAGAGAGAAGATGAAAACTGAACAAGCTATGCAATACTTCATTGTTAAAAAAACTTAGATCACCATATTTGGCAAAGTATGGCTAACGGTTTTGTGATCACCGTATAGAACCTTTCGAGACCCGCCGAGTCCCATAACACAGTGATTAATTGATTGTCTCATCAAGGAGGTCTCGTAAGATTAAGTAGGTACTACTCATGGGATATTCCGGCCACTAAATAATTACCAGACAGTTTTTTACCGAACTTTGTCACCCGCAAAATCTATAAGAGATTACTTTCTCTAATAACTTTTTGCTCTAAAACGAAGTCAATAGTTTAACAACTGTTTATTTTAACAGACTTAGTTTATCAAAATGATCGATATTGGTCTTTTGACATTCGGTCAGTTGAACCATTAGTTCTTGTTGTAAGTTCCGTGTGTTGACCCCGTATTTTTGATATAACTGTTCGCTAGACCTTATGTTAAGGTTATTCGTATGTAGAAAGCCTGTGGTGTGTTTGTGTGTTACATTAAATAAAATCATTTCTGTATTAACATTTATTAAAACAGGATGTTTTTTTTTTCAAACAATATCATATTTACATAATATAAGCTAACAGACTTAAAATAATAAATAACAATAAGTACATGTATATGTCGCATCCGGTCATTCGCATGTGTTAATACTGGTTATAAACTATCTGTGTGCCAAATTTTATCCAAATCCGTTCAGTAGTTTTTGCGTGAAGAAGTAACAAACATACAAACACACTCACAAACTTTCGCCTTTATAATATTATTGCGATAAGCCTGTGTTGTCCCACTGCAGGACAAAGGCCTTCCTTCCCGCTTTCCAGTTTTCTCGGTCTACTGCGATTGTGGGCCAATCCTTTAAGAAGGAGTCCAGCTCATCCTATCAATTTATTCTTACATGAGGATAATTAGAAGAGCAAATCCTCGAGCAACGTCGCATCACTGAACATGTGCGACTAAGCCGTCATAAACGTGTAATCAATGTCTACGTCTAATCTGTGGTCACCATTGTTGATAGATAAGCATGCCAATATATACCGGTGTTCGCAAAAAATCGCACTTCTGTCAGTTGCGAGAATTTAACAGTTTTTTTTTTTTTTTTTATTAAAGTGGTTATTACGAGTACCTATATTCAATAAGTGTATAAAACTGTTTTTTTGTTATCGTTTTTTTAATCGTCTAACTGCTGTCCCGTAGAGCATTAAATATACCTACTTTTATGTTTTAAGTGCTTATTCAATTCAATAATAGTGTAAAAATTAAAAACTGTTTTTTTTTATTTGACGTGTCTGACTGTTTGTTTTAGAATTGTTTTCTCTTACTTCTTTAACCACGGATATCTATGTCTTTAACAAAGGTTAAGAAATCGCCCTCTACGTACTAGTACCTAGTGGGTAATTTCCTTTAATCAAATAGGTATATTATTTTAAATATTATTACAAAATAATATAAATAAGCCTTTATTCTTATTACAGAATTATACAATTTATTTAACTCTTTTATTTGGCGACTCTGGTGAGTCGATAACACTGACAACTTGGTCTGTTTGCCCAACTTTGGCAAAGGCCTCCTCAATTTATTTCCATTCTGTTCTGTTTATCGCTTTCCTAATCCATACTTTTCCCGCTATGGCCTTTATTTCGTCGTCGCACTATTACAAAAGGAAATTGCTAATTGCTTGTATCAACTGATAAAGCAATTTCTATGAATCTATCGTTTATTAATATGAAAACAGAGATTCGTAGATCTTTAACGAAACATCCTTATCTACTTTCAAGTTTTCTCAATGAGTTGTTTGTTTTCTTTAATGCTTGCTAGTTTTTTGTTTAGCATTTTCGTATGACTAAAACAACATTAAGCAATTCATTAAGTAGTAGAATAACATAAAAGGTTAACAAGGATACCATCTACAAATATTTAAATGAGTAAAATTATCATTTTGCATAATTCATTCTAATTGAATCACATTATCTACCAATAAAACATTTTTTTTAATATATCTTTTGTTTACAAAATCTAAAAAGATATACCCTTTAACCATAAAAATATATGAATATTAGATTAATGAATTCGAAACATTTCTCACGTAATTTAATATGTATAATTTACAACATTTTGTATCAAATTTAATCTATTTTTATTCAAAATCAAATCCGATTTTAAGACATAAATAAAGAGCTTCGACAAAACGATTTTGAATGAGGTATTTATATTGATACCAATAAAACCAGAAATGATAACTACTGCCTATAATATAATGTGTATCATGATTTTATTAAGTGCCATAAAAGGAGGACATAAATTATATGAATAAATGAACAAAAGTAACATAATTAGATCGAACCGATAACGGTTGGGCTTTTGGCAATCGACATAAGTAATTAATGAAAGTCGTTAAAGTTCCAAATTCTTGCGTCCATTGTCAAGGTCGGTTAGAAATTTAATCTATGGTAACAAGTTTCAATAAAGAGCTTTACTACTAGCATTTGTCCGCGGATTCGCCTGCATAGAGATCGGTAGGTATCCCAAGGGATCGTACTACCGGTATTAAAGTATCCTATTTCCTAACAGGTCAGGTCAGGTTATAGTCTACCTTGTTTATATCTTTCATCGAAATCCGTTTAACCTTCCGTTTAAAGATATAAGAGTCATAGTTAGGTTCTTTCGAATTTATAATATTAGATCGTACCGTGCTTCGGAAAGCACGTTAAACCGCTGGTCCCGGCTGTCATTCTAGGATCTTTGGCAGTCGTTACGGGTCGTCAGAAATCCGATAGTCTGACAACCAGTCATACCAAGGGGTATCGTATTACCCAATAACTGGGTTGTGGGGATTAGATAGGCAGTCGCTTCACGTAAAATATTGGTATTCAGCTGCATTTGGTCAGACTGGATGCCGACCTCAACATAGTTGTGAAAAGGCTAGGCAGATGAGGAGATAGTAGGTATCTATGGATGAGTTCCAAAAGGGACTTGATTGAGAATAGATTCCCTGTTTGAGACTGAAGCTTCTTAACACATCAAGATAAAAAAATAATCCTATAAATAAAACTGAGCAAAGCGCAAATAAATTTAATAAAAGATGATATAATCAATAAAAAAATACCATTCCGCAAATAA
Organism: Hydraecia micacea; assembly: GCA_914767645.1. Classification (NCBI taxonomy): domain Eukaryota; kingdom Metazoa; phylum Arthropoda; class Insecta; order Lepidoptera; family Noctuidae; genus Hydraecia; species Hydraecia micacea. The sequence continues at coordinate 3,245,691 of OU611776.1, read as the reverse complement.
ATAACAAAACTGCATCAAACTATAATCCAACACTATATGAACGGCGGGTTCCTGACCCACGATAAACATAAATAATTCATACTGATTTTATTTTCCACTATGTTTTATTATCTCCGATGTCCATAAATTTCTCCAAACGTATAATTTATAACAAAACTAGTCTTTAAAATTTAGACTATTCAATAGAGTCACCTGCTTTCAAAACTGTTGCTAGGCTAGAATATAGAGATCAATTTAACTAATTGTATTACATTCTTGAAACGAAATTTCAATTAATTTTATATGGAAATGCAGAAATTCAGAGCGGATTTTAGATAAGCTCAGATATTTAGACATCATTATGTTTCAAAATGTAATTGGAGTTATTTAAAGACTAGCTATAAATCAAGAAGACGCAGACATAGAAAAAACTATCGCAAATCTTGCGCACAAAACTTTGGTTCCATTTATTAGCTGTTGTTCGTAAATGATCGCAGTCATGTACAACCAAATCGATTCAAAATTATCCAAATTTCTTCCAAAATAACAGTAAATAAAAATTTTGAGTTTTTTTTTTTATTCAGCTGTCTAAAAGTATTGCGCAGTTAGAATCCTTCATGTATAACGTACTGATTCAAATAACCGTTATGTATATACAAAAACTTGAGATATATGATAACAGATACTTTGTGCATACCATAGACTAAGCACAGGGCATCATTCTTGTTAAATCACCTGCCAATCCCAGTCATTATGGCAATCTAGTCGATTCGGTGGTTCTATTCTATGCATCAGTCTATAGAGGTTATACAGAAATGTAATTTATTTTGCAAATGCTGCATTATATTTATCGTTTTTTCTTTAGCTTTTCTCTGAATGTTATAATTCAACAATGACAGCTTTCAGCTTCTTTGAAATCTCAATTTAAGGTTTTTAATTACTTTGGTAACTAGATACAGCTTTTTTTATTGCATGAAACCGATCTTTACGATAAAATTTATTACTTGAGCAGTATATATTATAATAATCGTTACTCAAACTGACGTTTCTAATCATAATACTGATAAGTACTCCAATCGACTTGTTCCAAAAAAGTTAAACAAAACACAAATCACATTCTATAGAGCATATACTATTTAATACGAAGTCTAATCCAGCCGTCAATGTCAAAATACAACGGAACGCTAACATAACTGTCATGATGACTTCGCGGAAATGCATCAAAATTCCCACAAGTCACGCCTCATATGATGTACTTTTATCTACAGATCGTTTTCCCTTATTTGGTAAACCGCAAACGGTAACAACGCTAAATTCAGCACCAGTAACACTGCCCATAGCTGTAATATGTCAACTTTATGATAACGAGACAGATCGGTGTGTTTCAAGTTTTCAAGCCGACATTTTTACCAGAAACACTAAAAACAATATGTGCTGGGAACTCTGGGAAATGCAGTAAAAATGTCTTAAATTAAGTCCTTTAAAAAAGGTGTCATATAAAACAGAAAACTTCTAAAATAATAACCCTATAAGGAAAAAGAATGGGCGATGCATGCACACCTAAAATTACGAGTCATTTACATTTTTGCGTCTAATCTTCTATATAATATAAAACAAAGTCGGGTTAGTTACACTATTTATAACTGAAGAGTAGCTGGACCGATTTTAATGATCTTTTATTTGTTGGATTTGTCTCCGCCCTGAATAGTAGAATAACTATTAAAACATGGGAAAAATTCACGAAAAAAAAATTAAGATACCTAATTAATTTTCTCATACATTCGTTCTTATTGATTCGGAGGCGATACGAAGTTCGCCGGGTCAACTAGTAAAAAATTAAAATGCAAAATGGCTGTCTCGCAGACATATACTTTGACTCTAAACCATACCCATGTTGTGAGTTTTTACAACGTATTATTTAACTGTACCTGTGCAGATAATCAAAGCTATTGTGGGACGCCATTATTTTTGCGTGATCCAGTTATTTTAGATTTTATCAATATTATCTAACAGTACGGAATAATTGCTATTTTGTTCTTCTACAGATATTTGTGTCAATTGTAGATGAGAAGATATTGAATGGGATCAGTAGACTATTGATCGGAGATAAAGTCGCCGTATATACTGTGTACTTTTCATTGTTTCCTTTTTATGACGACGTAAGAAAGCAGTGTAGTAGGTGCGGGATGTCTGCTGTATTGTCTATGCCTATAACGGGCTTTTATACATCTTCTTAGTAAAGCAGCTGATTTACCGCTACAGTGATGTTATGAATTTCCTAATGAAAACCTGTTTCCTGGAAAATAACAGCTTTGTCGAATATAGGCTTTTGAAGTGGTGTTTTAATCTACATGTCTCTAATTATTTTTCCATAGTCATCCATTATAATATATATTTACTACTAAGTAGGTACTATTTTGTATCTCACATCAAACACCAAATCTAGTTGCCTAATTTTTTTTTTCTCCTTGTCTTTTGTTTTAACTTACCAGCAGCAGATCTCCAAGTTTCTCCAGAGCCCAGTAGACCACATACAGCTCCACCAGCTGGTTCAGCACTTTCCTCAAAGGCTCCGACAGAGATGAGGTCGTTCTCTCCACCTCCGACTTGTATGTTGACAAGAGGAATGCTCGGCAGTGGGCCTAGGGACAAACATCGAAGTAAGAATTAGCAAGACCTTGGTATATTTGATACATATCGAGGTCCGAATGGACAAAAATTAGGCTCATGAGCATGACATGATGTTGTGCAAATGCAATAATTTTTACGAAACCACTTTCTTTACTTTTTAATTATTTCGAAGATTTTTAACCTTTATTTTAACCCTAAATCTTAACGCATCTTACTTTTTTATGCATCGAATAATCAAAATAAAAATAATTATTACTGCCAAAGCATATTTTAGCCACCCCCTCGTCGTAATTTAGCAGAAAGAATTTCGTAATTATAATCCTAACAATGCGTATATAAAGAAAGACATCAATAGTTCAAAATATAGTTTTAGCTGCAGACCTCATTGATTGATGAAGACACTTTAATTGAAGGAGTTACCAGAGCCAAACCGTGCCGACTTTTTAACCGACTTCAAAAAGGAGGAGGGTCTATGTTCGTCTCTATGTATTTTTTTTTTATGTATGTTCATCGATGTTTTCATCAAATGTGGACAGATTTTGAAAATTCTTTTTTCGTTTTGTAGTACACAGAAGCTCGCGCGGTGTGGTCCCAAATAAATTTTATTTATACAGACGCCAGCACATCAAACTACTACAACTTGAATAGATTTTCAACTTTATCGCTAAAGGATTAGGTTCAAGGTTGATTGGGAAAATTTTACAGTTTCGGATAGCTTGATGTGCTGGCGTTTGTACTTTTCTCGGGTTTTTGAGTTAGCGTCAATAATACGTATTTATTACACTTGGCGTATATTGATGTTTTAAAATTTCCTATCACTATTGTTTACATAGCAAGTAGCGGTACATACGAAAAGGCGTGGGGTAGAACGAAAAGAGAAAGTATAACAACCAAAAACTGAAAAAAAAGTTGAAGTCGGTTGCTTTTTTGTTTTGTTTTTTTTTTTCTAATCTACATTCTTAATTTTAAAACCGTTACGCACATAATCATAAACCAAGCTTATAAACTTAGGAAAGCCATTAGCAGAGACACAATAATAGTAACGTAGAGTAATTAAATTATAAAAATATAATTTTATTGCTTTTTTGTCAAACATAATAGTGTTAATTAGTTGAATTGATTTCCTTAGATCGCTTTAGGTTGTTGACATGCGTATTGTATACAGATCGTAAATATTGTATTTTATAGGTATGCTATATTTTCCGGTTGAAGTTCAGAATCAGCAAAACTCGAATCGGTAGCTCTGTCATTTTAGCCGCACCCATAAACTACAAAATGACTCGATAAATCTTATGTCGGTTTTGGAGAATTAATATAGCTTAACAGACTATAATTTATATTCTAAGGGAGATTATTTTCCGTTAGTCTATAGGTACTGTTCCACAGCTGAGCAAAGCCCTTCTCCAAAATCTTCTAATGCTATTCTCAAGAGCGCTTTTTTCAGTTTTACCATCGAGGAAACTTACATCTATACACCGTAAGGGCTATTCTTGCTTGCAGCGCTCGGCCGCTATATTATTAACGCTTGCTAACAGATGTTGTTTTTAAATTGGGCAGATGTAAGTTTCCTCGATGGCTCGGTCTTTTTATTTAAAGGTTACTCAGATTCGGTAGGTACTCTTTAAATTGTGTATTTATTTATGCTGTCATCATCATCATCATCAGCCTATAGAAATCTACTGCGAGACATACACCAAAAGCACACCACTCGATCCTCGGCTACTCCGGCTACTCGGCGTACCTAGTTATTTTTCCCTACAATACCATTTTGGGCACAACGGTAACGGTAAAAATCCGTATTGTTGAAATGGTTTTCTGGAAGCCATCATTTAAAATTAATCTGAAGTCATTAAATAATCTAATATTTTTAGAAACATTACTAATGTATAAAATAAGTATTAAATATTATAATATCCATCGCTTAAGTTAGAAGATAAATTGAACTGTGCCTTTCTTTGGACTTCGTGTGATTTTATAATGACCATTATTAATCATACCACGGAAGCCGTTTATAATATTTGAATTATTTGTCAATAAAAATTTACTAGCCTCAAAATATATTTTTTGCTGCTTGATTTTAATGGGATTTACGCTACCTGACTCATTTTATTATTTGTTCAGTATTCGGAAATATAGGCAGCCGCCTATAACTTGGTAACATGGTAAGTTATAGGCGGCTATTTTGTCCCGATTTCAGGTTTGGTCCCATAGTAAAAGCTGTTCATAATGATGAGTACAATGACCTCTTAAGAGGTTGTTGGTGTTTTTTCCAATAACCCTGTATATTCTATAATATATTATGAAATTTATACTGCCATATTTGATTAAATTTTATTTGATTTTCAGAGAACAGTTTCATATTTTAAGTAATTAATTAATATTAGTTGGAATACGGTAGCGAGAATATGTGGATAGTAGAAATGAACACAAAAGCGACAATAAGATAAATCTTCAAACAACTGTTATTTTTCAACATTTGAGGAAAAAACGCAGTGCGAATATGCATCATAAAATAAAGTTTTGTAGTCGATGGCAATTAATTTCCAAGACAAGTAACTAATTTGATATCACCGTGTAAAAAACTGCCAAAAGCAAAAAAAAGTAAGTATAGTTACATAATTGATAAAAACAAATTTTGGAATTCTAATGGATTTGGGCAGGACACCTGGCAAGGTACATGGAGTACCTAATGCTGTGATGGTTTGGCGTCCAAGGACTGGAAGACGACGCGAGATGGGCAGACGACATCGTTACCATCGCGGCTAGAACCCGGATGAGACTAGCACAGGACCGCGGGGATTGGTGGTACAAGGAAAGAGAGGCTATATAAACTCTGGCTGTGGGTGATGATAACGATAACGACTACTGTTTAAACAAAAGAAAAGTGGCACTCCGGCGGCAGTGCGGACAGAAGTGAAAACTTGAACAATTACGTGTGTATTTTTTTAATCGTCATATAAACAAAACACAAACAGAATACTTTGCCATCACTCACTGACATATCGGAAATATATTAAAACCGAGTACATCCCGAGGACAGCCGAACACATCCGAATGTAGCGCGGTGTCGGTAACAGTGTCGCGAGTTCAATGGTTCTTTCCCATCTCAAAAAATGCCCAACGCGCCTAAAGAAGTTTTCATTCAAAAAAAGTAACGTCACACAAGTAACATTATCAAGGTTCACCTCTTAAAAAAAAGTATATGTACCTCAGAGGCAGCAACCAGTTGAACCGACGTCATGTTCCACGCGTCTTCGGGAGCGAGTCCTCGTTTGGTATACTTTTGAATACTGGCTACTGCTGATGCCACTTTTCTGTTGAATTATTAATTAAAAAATTGTATATACTGCTACAATAATCTATTGGCGCTCTAATGACGTTTACAGGGGGCGCGGTTGGTAAACATTTGTGCAATTGTTTTGTGAAATGTATTGAAAACACAAGATGGCGGCGTTAGGTTAGGTTACACCATTTCTAACTCAAGAACGGTTGGACCGATTTTCATGATCTTTGATTTGTTGGATTTGTCTAGGAAGTAGGAAACATTCACGAAAAAAAATGAAGATATAAAAAATTAAAAAAAAAAAATGAATGAATAAATGATGAATTTTCTCATACATTTTGTATGGTACGAGTTTTTTGATGATATCTCGAGAACGGATTGACTGATCGATGATTCTGAGGTGGTACTAAGTTCGCCGTTCGCAGCTAGTCTATATTAAAGTATTATAAATGCGAAAGTTTGTGAGGATGTTTGTTACTCTTTCACGCAAAAACTATTGAACGGATTTTGATGAAACTTTGCAGTAATATAGCTTATACATCAGAATAACACATACGATACCTTTTAGCCCGATATTCCCACGGGATCGACACTTATGCGGGTGAAACCGCGGGGCGCTGCTAGTCTATTATAAAAGCCTGCTTACCCAGTGGCGACTCGTTGAAAGCCTTTGATAATTCCATCGACGGAGTTGTCCCATTTCTGTTTGCTGCTATTCTTCTCTGACAGATAAGACATTATTGGACTCAATGGTCTGCCAGTCAATGCTTGCTCCCATGCCTTTACTAGAGACCTGAAACAACAATGAAGACAAATTAGTTACAGGCCTACTATCAAGCCTTACTGGCGGATCCTTATACCACAGTATAATAACGTAACTTAATGCCTTGTTTTCCAGAATGGTTGAGCAGAGGTGTACTTATTGTAGTATTTCTTTTGTTGTTGTAGCTCTTGCCAAGTGCCGACACAAAAGAAGAATTGATGGGGAATGTCAATGAGGATGTGGAATAACCCAAGACTTGCTACCCCTCTTTTTGTATTCCTACATGAGTTTTTCATTCTAGCCTAATTTTAGACCCTAATTTAAGCCTAACTTAATGACAAATGCATGTTGGGGATGTGGAATAACCCAAGACTTACTACCCCTCTTTTTGTATTACTACTTCGTTTTTCATCCCAGCCTAAAATGACAAATGTATGATATGTTATGATAATCATGCCGAAATACAAAGTTCCCACGAAAGAACCAATCATACTTAAGCCGCATGATTTGGGGTGCCAGAGCAGAAAACCAAAAAAAAAATTTTATAAAAAAAAAGCCGCATGATTTAATAAGAAAACTAAATCAAAAAACACTTATTGCGTATTACCATTTGCCAATAAATAAAAAATATTGAATAAATTCGACGTAATACCAATACGACACTTAATCAAAGTCATCATAAATGTTGTGATTCCGTTAGATTCAGTTTAGATAAAATAAGTTACTTAAAAAAAAACATAATTTTAAATGACAGCAATTTATTCAAGAGCATCTGCTACACAAAAAACCTCAAGAGCCTTAGGTGAATCATCTTCCTAATGCAATTTATTATATCATTTAGTTTTGTAGCTTATCTATATTTTGCATAAATTTTTGTCAAAATCCTATGATGTCAATGAATCAAGCGCTTTCATGAGTTTATTAAACTGCAGTATTTTAGTATTTGACAGCTCACACCTTCACACGTGTTATAAGTTTCAAATGAATCATCTAGCTATGTCAGTACCTTTTCGTGCCATTCTTTCTTTTTTATTTCTATCAAATTTACTATGTCTTTACCGTTCACCTTTAAATTCCTATCTCTAATTTTGATTTATGAAATATTACCATGTTGCTAGCAATCTACCTCGAATTACATATTCAAGGTGTATTGCTAGCAAGATGGTAAGATAAAATAAAGAAAGATCTTCGCGACAGTATGTACGAAAGGTCTACACCTCGAAAGACCACATAGCATGGAGAAGGGTGCACAACGAGAAAAGATGAGGAACAACGAAGGAGAACAAGATAAGCTATCTTTAAAAGATATATTTTAAAGTGAAGGCACGTAAATATATCCGTCAGAAGTTGACCGAAACATCCCAGCGCTGATTTGCTGGATTGTTTTTCTCCTCTCATCATCTGCCTAGCCTTTTCCCAACTATGTTGGGGTCGGCTTCCAGTCTAACCGGATGCAGCTGAATACCAGTATTTTACATGGAGCGACTGCCTATCTGACCTCCACAACCCAGTTACTAGGTAATACCATACCCCTTGGTAAGACTGGTTGTCAGACTTTCGGGCTTCTGACTACCCGTAACGACTGTCAAAGATCCACGAATGACAGCCGGGACCAACGGCTTAACGTGCTTTCCGAGGCACGGAGGGGTCTCAGTATGTAAAGATGGTCACCCATCCACAGACCAACCGCGGCAAGCGTAGCTTAACCTGATCGATCGACCTGTGTGGCTGTTATTATTTTCTCCTCTATCGATCATTATTTCTCTTGGCAAAGCTTATTTTGTTTATTATATGTATGTATTCGTATTTATTGTTATATTTTATAGTCATTTCCGAGCTATATATCCCATATGTTGCACCTGCCATGTTTTGTGTCTACGTCGCGCTAAGGTTGACTGGTAGAGAATGCGTCAGGGCTGTCGTTTGTTCAATATTTTTTTTACATAAATTTTTAATAAGTACATATAAATAAATAAGCTCGAATTATACAAAGTATGTTACCTAGCAGTCTGCAACATGAGCACAGTGTTCTCTCCCTCATAAGTGACCGCAGCGGTCACCAGACCGTATATCTGAGGAAAGTTGGAGGACAGCATGTAGCCGTGACCGCCGCAGGATGTGCGACAGCGTTCTGTCATGGCGGACGTGTCCCATGACGTCACTGCCTTCAAGCAGCAGGCTATGGCGTGCAGCTAGAAATAATACAATATGTATGTATCGTTACAGAGAATGGTTTAAGAAACCATAAAAAGTAATCATTGTTGTGGCAATACGAGTATCTAGTTCAGCTTGAAATCGCGTATTAGTCTAACGTTGTTCAGTTAAATACATATATACATAAAGTATATATAGTTACATAAAGGAGCTGTTTTGTAAAACCACGTAACGGTTTTGTAAAACAGCGGATTCTACAATCCATCTGCGACATACATATAAACGGTCTGTTCCGACTTACCTCAGGCAATTCATCCATGTTTCCCTTCTCCAGATCAGCGGTAACTTTCTGGTACATCCTGGTGAGCCACTTGGCAGTCAGACTGAAGGCGTGGCTCGAAGCTATGGCACCGAACAGTTTGTGCTGCTGCGTCACGTAGTCCAGGATCTGAGGCTCGCCAGCACTACAAAGAGAAGAAATAAGTTCAATGTTCGACCTTGTATCTTGGAATTTTGACGGATGTACTGAATTACTATATAGGGTAACCATAACCATACCCAAAAGTATCCGTAAGCAACCGTACCCATATTTAAGCAAATAAATCTGCCTAGCCTTTTCCCAACTATATATGTTGGGGTTGGTTTCCAGTCTAACCGGTTGCAGCTGAATATCAGTATTTTACATGGAGCGACTGCTTATCTGACCTCCACAACTCAGTTACTGGGTAACTACATGTAACAACTGTCAAAGATCTACAAATGACAACGGCTTGGCACGGAGGGGTCTCGATACGTAATGGATCCCATCCACCCATCCATGGACCGACCTGGGCAAGCGTAGCTTAACCTTCGATCGACAAGCGCGGCTGTTATTGTTTAGCCACGAGCCCTCACTGATAATCAAGCAAATAAATGATTTTGAATTTGGAAAAAAATTGCTTATTATTTTCTTCTCCTAACGTTCCATATATAAAACCTTCATGCACCTTTAAAAAGTGTTTTTTGTTTTTTCCAGCGATCACTTACGCAGGTTTTATCTCCGACTGCCTCCTAACCGCGGAGTATCTTACAGCGATGGTGACCGCCCTGGCAAGCTGGTTGGCCATGGCGTTGACGATGACCACCCTCACATACACCATAGTACCGTATGTCAGCTTGCTGTTCGGTGACCTTCTGAAGGTACCGTCCTGAAAATATAAAAATACCGTAAGTAACTATTTTATTTAAACCTATACCCTATTCAGTTTGCCTTGAGATAAAACGTAAACAACATTTGACTACTCTTAATAAAAAGATATTCTGTAAAATAGGTAAGTATATCAAAACATTAAATTTCTAACAAAAAAAAAATATTTTTGTTACAGAACAAGAAGATCACACAATTTTTTTTTTTTTGTTAGAAATTAATGTTTTGATATACACACATCAAAAGTGTCTAGGGATCAAGCATTTTTATGCGGATTTCTTGAGATTGAGATGTGGCTTTGTAATAAATTTATGATTTTATAAATTTATATGGATCCTTTTTGGTGCATTTCATAATTTGAATTAGGAACTGTGAATCAAATTCGAGTAAAAGATGAAAATCAGCTGTCAATATTTTCCCTATAAAAACATACAACGCATTGAAGACATTATTAGTGCTACTGTTTCCCTACTACTGATTAAAACCAACGTTATTATGGAGCGGCGACGTCATTTAAGCAGGGAAGAAATGCTCAGAGCCGTGGGAGTGATAGAAGCTGGTTCCCGGCAACGTACTGTGGCTTTAGCTCTGAATACAAGTCAGAGTGTTATCAGTCGACTTTGGACACGTTACCGAAGCACTGGTACCGTGGCTGAGCGCCATGGAGGACGGTATCGCTGCACCACACGGAGACAAGACCGATACATTCAAATCTTAACTCGAAGAGCTCCAACAATAACCGCCATGATGTTAGCCGTGAGGCTTCATCACTCTTCAGGGAACTTAATTAGCGACCAAACAGTCAGAAACCGCTTGCATGAAGTGAACCTTCATTCCCGAAGACCGCTACGGGTACCACCTATAGCAATGCACAATCGTAGGATTCGATATCAATGGGCTCTTGAACACAGAAATTGGGCAGAAGAACAATGGCGTTTCGTGTGCTTTTCTGATGAGTCTCGTTTTGGTATGAGACCGGATACAAGACGTATACGACACTGGAGAACCCCTGGACGCCAACAGCGATTAAAATCCTGCCAGGAAGTCCATCCTTATAGTGGTGGAACCATCATGGTATGGGCGGGTATTTGGATCGGCGGAAGAACTGAGTTGATTTGGATCAGAGGCAACCTCAACGCTCAAATTTATGCTGAGACGATTGTATCAGACGTCATCGTTCCTCTACAAGTGCAAATCGGTCCCTTATTTCAGTTAATGCATGATAATGCACGACCGCACACCGCAAGAGTTGTAAGACAGACTCTCGCCGCAGCTAACATCAATGTCCTGCCCTGGCCTGCTCAGTCGCCAGACTTGAACCCGATTGAGCATGCATGGGATATGCTACAGAGAAGAGCTCTGCCGAATATGGAGGGTATCCAGTCGCAAGAAGACCTTTTTTTGTTGTTGCAACGAACATGGGCTGCCATTCCACAGCGTGATTTGGATGAACTCATTTTGAGTATGCCAAACCGATGTTCTTGTGTTGTTAGTGTTCGCGGTAGAAACACGGATTATTAATTGTTTAAGTTACCCAATAAAATTTTAAAGAAAACTGTTATTTCAGTCTTTTTTTCGAACTTTTGTGTTAGTGGTTCAAATGTCAAAAATCCCTTTATTAGGAAAATGGCAAATTTCTTTATTAATGCAAAGGTGACTTGGTTTATCGTTACTGTGACAAACGAAAACACTTTATTTGATGAATCCTTAAAGAAAATTTTAATTAATATCAATCAGGAGAAAAGTTATTGCAAAAATATATGTTGATCCCTAGACACTTTTGTGTGTTTTATACAGAATATGTTTCTATTAAGAGTACTCAAATATTGTTTACGTGTTGTCTAAAGCCAAACTGAATAGGGTAGTATAAGTCTTCGGCATTTAAGGAGAAAGTATTATCCTTAACTGCCTCCTAATGTTTAGCTTGTGAAATGAACCAGTACGAGTACCATTTTAAGAAATCAAGATCTAGCAATGGGACAGTACCTAGTTAATTTCTTACAACAAAATATATAAAATGGATTTTTTTTTTCCTTATTGCATACAGGGATGATCGTCGGTTGGTGCCGCATTTCATTAAAATTTCCTAAGGGGCCTCTACGGGTTGGCTTCGGCCCCTCGTACGCCTTCCAAAGGACCGGGACCCCATGGTCCCGAGATATTTATGTAAAACATAAAATGGTAATTTTATCATTAACTTAGTAAAATCTGTCGTACCTTCAAAACTTGTGCATTCTTCATCAGCATTCTATCCCTCTTTATTCTATGGTGTTCGAAGCCAAGGAACCCATTATTAACAGTGTTGAAGCCAAGCTTGGCCCCGATCTCGCCAAGCTTAATCCCCGGGAGAGGCATGTGAGTCTCTTCGTCTCGCAGCTGGATAAGGAAGGGCTGGATTCCGCAGCTCTTGTCCTGGGAGTAAAGATGTGCCATCACCACACAGTAGTTAGCGGTATGTGCCACTGAAAACAGAAACAAGATAAGAATGAGAAGAATTCGGTAAAGAATTTTCAGGATATAATCATAGCGTATCCGTAAAAAGAAGACATTCCATAAAATGTTTTTCTTTTTCTTTAATGGCCTATGGGATTTTATGAAATTACTATGTTAGACAATAAAGCGATAAGCGATAGAAACTTGTAGCTTTTTAAATAAATAATTATGTAACTTACAACTTCCAGGCCACCATTTGTATGCGGTTAATGTAGGACTGTGCAGCACAAACTCTTCAGTTTTTGGATCGTAAGTTGCAGTCGTTTCTAAGCCACGAATGAACGTCCCGTGCCCGAGCTCCGTCTGAAAAATTTAGAATATTTATTTTTTGATAACTCACAATGAATTTGGAGACAAAAGGATAAAATGTAAGTCGTTGAAACTTGAATACAAGCATATATGTTCGAAGGCGTGTAATATTTCTAAACAATAAATTGATAAATTGATTTCCAAAAATAACTGTAAATGACAACAATTGTAGTTGTTTTATATAACGGAGCTGTTTTGTAAAACAACTAGTGGTTTTGTAAAACAGCGGATTCTACAAACCATCTGCGAAATCCATTTATCCAAAATTGATTTTCATAGTCAAAGTCAAGTCTTTCGGCTTCATGAATGATGCTATCATAAGCCATGAGTGGCTCGTACTCGTACTTAATAGCAATCAGCCTACCTGCGCATAAGTGCCAATAATCTCCATCTTGGCAGCCCTCTTCATCCAGTACTTCTTCTGCTCTTCGTCAGCGTGGCCCAATATGGCTGGTATGAACATAGCAACGTGTAGCGTGAACGGAGAGTTGTCTTTGAACACCGCTGAACTTAAGAGGCTGCGGTAAGTAGCGCTGAAACACATGAAATCATAGGATGAACTTGAACATAATTTTAAATGAAACTCATGAAAAATAAGTCTACTGTTTAAATCATCGGTGATCTAATAATCATTCATATTTCATTCAGAATATACAATTTAACAACTAAGCACAGGAGCAGTGTAGACCAACAAAAGAAGAATAGTGCCTCAATGTCAGTACTAATAATTGCATCCAAATAAAGATGTACGTAGAGCAGTGGTGGTCCAGTGGTAACGGCCGCGACTTACGAGTTGTAGGTCGTAGGTTCGAACCCAAACGTGCGCTTTACTTTGTGTAAATTATTTCATCATCACTGCTCTCAAAACGGTGAAGGTAAATATCGGTAGAAAACCAGGCATGTCCTAGAACCAAAAAATCGAAGACATGTGATATCTAGATATCTACCAACCCGCACTGGGCCCGCGTGGTGGATTACAGCCCACTCCCTGTCGAAGAGAGGAGGCCTGTGTCCCAGCAGTGGGAAACTTGTAGGCTGATTATGAAAAGATGTACGAAACTATGAACCTGGAAAAAGCCTTGTCATTTTTGCCATGAAGGTTTATTAAAATCCCATCTGTCTAGCTTTATTTCAACTTCTCAGGTTGGGGTTGAGGCTGACTTCGAGCCCTGATTAGATTCAACTAAGTAACAACCTTTGTTTCCCTTTACAAAATGATCGTAAATTATAAAATTCGAGAAATTAAACATACTTAGCCTTCTCCTGTTCTGTCTGGTTAGGATCTTCAGCATCTTTCAACGCTTTGTATAATAGAACTGCTTTGCGAACTGCATTCTCATACTTCTCTTTATGACTGAGGTACTCTTCTGGCACCTCGTCTATGAGGCCTTTAGTGCTGAGCACTTTAGTCTCTGTAATAATACAACCAATTTGAATAATGCTTTAGTCTACAATCTCTTCTCTTGCTTGCTTTGATAGTCTTATCTTAGGGATTAAGATTTATGATAGGAACAACTCTTGTTATTCTATAAGGTCTATCTGTTCGTACACGAAATATTTTAAGAGAAACATCTATAGTAAAGAAGCCATACCAACGAACTTTTTTTTTAATGTTTTTTTACGCCTGGACAAATACTCGTAATGAGCTATTCATATATGTAGTTAGGTACAAGCGGAACATTGCTATCTGTATAGAATTAACTCGTACCAAAATTATTACAAACCGACATCTTCGGTAAGTATATAATATTTTTGAACATCATCTCAAACCGGTAGATGACGGTGAATCTCAGAACTATGAACTACATATTATGTGCGATAACCATCAGGTACCTACATATAAACGGGTTGATCAAGGTTGATCTCATAATTTCGTACTTTGAACGTAATGTCATTCATATTATCTACTTACTACACTGCAGTTGATAGTTTGATTATTGGTCATAATAAAGATAATTTTATCAGGGCACACATGACGCAGGTAAGTTAATGCTCGTCTTACCTTTGAACTTTTATCTACAGCCCTAGCGTAGTAAAAATATATGCAGCCTATACACAGTGGATTTACCCCTGATTTTGTATCACTGTCTAAATCAAAGTTACCTTTATTCTGGTTAAAATAAGGTTGCTTTTGGGTTGCTGCTACTGACAAGTCTGTCAAAATCACAGTGATTTTTATTCTCGCTAAACTACGGTTGCAACAGCAAACACACACATACGACAATCGACAACAATATATTTACATCATTTATCGATATAGTGACGACGGACTAAATAGGTACAGACCTACATAGACGTCACTACGACATAAATCAAGCTACAGATAAGCTGACGTCGCACAGTGGGCCCATACTGAAAATTAGTGGACTTAGGCAACAAAGTTCCAATATCGATGCGATTTTTTTTTATATGACGTGTTATGATATTCCTGACAACTTTTATTCTTATAACATTTCTTCTAAAGTTGATAGTTTGTCTTGAAAAAAATTAATTAGATTATTTTGTATGGAGCGAATCACGTTTAATTTTTTTTCTTCAATTGTACTAATATGTTGGGTGTGTGGCGTGAGTATATGATAGCTAGGGTCATTCTCTATCCACGAAAAAAAAAACAGCGCCGGCCATCTGCGGCAGCGCGAGTAATCATTCGGTAAAAAAAAAATGTTATGTAAGATTTTTTTTTGCCATTTAAAATAAATTCAAAGTAAATTTTTTGTGTCATTAGGCTAATTCACCTTCTCTTTATTAAATATATAGTTTTAACAGCGCATAGGTACTTATAACTAATTATTCTGGTAGAAATTTAGTAATTATTGCTATGTTATCGGTAGCACCTGCATTGTGATTGATGACTCATTTGTTATTGCGCTCGGCTAAGCGCATAACTAATGAGTCATCGAAAAATGCTCGTCTCTGATTGGCTGAATAATTTTCACTCACTGATAACAGTGTCCACTACTTGAGTAATTAACACTGTCTATAAATATAAAGACATTCATTAAGTCCATCTAGTTTCGCTCTTGTCGCTTATTTGTGAACACAGTGAAATACTTTTATTTTTATATTTACATTAGAACTATGGCTGGATTTTGTACCAACCTAGATTTTTTTGTGAAATTAAGAAGTGGCGGTGATCTGAAAAATCATATGTTTCTATATGAAAGTATCATTTCTGTCTTGACTACCGAAGTTTCTGAAGAAGACAAGAACCGAATCAAGGAGTTCTGTCGACTTTTTTGTGTAAATCTAAATAAAAAGTGGATAGAGTCAAGTAGAAACCAAAAAACTTTTATGAATCGTGTAAGTAATCGCAAGTGGTTGGAAAAAAACATCAACTGGCCTGTTTGTGACAGTGTTGACCTGAGAAGTGAGATGGGCTTTTCGGACGCAGTCTTATCTGAACCTGTGGATATAGATTCCCATGTTCCTACTCTTGCAGTATGTACTGCGGAAGCGGGAACATCTACAGAAAAGGAGCACAGAAAACCATTCGAAGAGTTAAGTAAGAAGCAAAAAAAAAGACGTTCTACTTCCATAGTAGAAGAAAATTCCGAAGAAGAGTTGCAGACCTGGTACATAACAAAATTGAAAGACAACGGCAAAACGAATCTGGCAAAAGTGATCGAATACCTTTCCAGTAATCCAGATGCCCTATCCGAAGTAGACGAGCGACTATTCAAAAAGCAGAGCTTAAGTACTGTCTCTGAAGATAACTGTTTAGCTCTTTATACATCACTTGCGCTCTCGAAATGGAAGTACTTAGCTCTTCGACAATTTCTGAAAGAAGAAAACTGTGCTGCCTTTCCATCTTATCCAAAGCTTGTAAATGCCAAGAAAAGATGTTACCCACCACAAGAGAGTATGGAGATTACCGAAAAAGGAGCTCAAATTAAATTGCAAGCGCTATTGGACCACACTGTGGAAAGGATTTTACTAGGTATTAGTAATTCTGTTGATAGGTCTCAAAATAAAGAACTCAAGTTGACCTGGAAATGGGGACTTGATGGTTCTTCGTCGCAGAGCAATTATAAACAGAAAACGTCTACAGAGTTCGATGATTCATCAGTAGTCATGATAAGCATCGTCCCTCTTCGGCTAGTGTCTACTAGCCCATCTTCTGGGAATGAAAATATAGTTTGGGAGAACCCCACACCTTGCTCAACTCTGTACTGTCGACCGGTGAAGTTCACTTTCACTTCGGAGACAGCTGATTTTATAATGTCTGAAGAGTCTGAGATGAAAAAACCAATTGATGAACGAATATCTACACAGTGTGGAAATATTATTGTATCACATGAATTGCATATGACCATGATTGATGGAAAAGTGGCCAATATTATTGCTGAAGTACCATCATATGCAACGTGTCCTATTTGCTTGGCAAAACCGAGCGAGATGAATAATTTAGACGCTTTGACTTCCAAACCACTTCGTGAAGAAATTTACAAACAAGGAATTTCTTCACTGCATATGAAGATTCGGTGTATGGAATGTCTTCTCCATATAACTTATAATCTGGATTTTCAACGATGGACTGCTCGAGGCGAACATAAGGCTTTGAAACAAGCTAAAAAAAATACCACGCAACAAGAGTTTCGTGAGCAAACTGGAATGCTGATTGATATAGTCAAACAGGTATGTATTTAATTTTGGCTCTTTTTATGTTGTTTGTGTATTATATCTCTATGTATTGTATATTACAGTATTGTTTTCCCATTTTAGGGTTTTGGAACTACAAATGACGGGAATACTGCGAGGCGCTTTTTCCAAGATTACAAAAGATCATCCAGAATAACGGGAATTGACGAAAATCTGATTTTCAGATTTTCCGTTATTCTACAAGCCATATCATCAGGCAAAAACATTGACTGTGAAAAATTTAGAAGATACTGCAGAGAAACAGCTGATGTGTACGTGCAACACTATTCGTGGTACTACATGCCAGTTAGTGTACATAAACTTCTAATGCACGGTGCAGACATCTGTAACCACTTTGGTGTTTTGCCAATCGGTAAGTAAAAAATAAATATAGTTTGATGTATTATTTGACTCAATTGCGTTTTGAAATTAAAATGTATGTACTTATTCGTTTTAGGTATCTTATCTGAAGAAGCTTCGGAAGCCCGTAATAAGGACTTCAGAAACGTCAGGGAGTGGCACACTCGGAAAACGGGGAGAATAGCAACAAACGAAGACATCCTCCATGGACTTCTAATAAGCTCTGATCCCCACATATCCTACATAAGGCCTAAAATATTGAAACAGGGTCATAATGAGTTGTTGCCTGAAGCAATTCAGTTGTTACAGACTACTGAGCCTCCCTGTGACAGTGAGATTATGGAGGAAGAAGAATGCCTCATAGCAGAGTCCGAAAATTTGCCGGACCCACTAGCACTTCTGGAACAAGAAATAATGTGATTCGGCTCTAGATTATCCTCACAAAAGCCCATCAGGGCTAGGTATATGACAAACAGCCCTTTTCAGGGCTACAATTACTTCACAGTTTCATACGCTTGATTATGTAGATAATTATCAACGACTTGCCCGTACAAATTTAAATTATTTCACCTATCATTAACAAAATTAGTATAACCTGAAACTTATTACGATATTTATTCAACAATAGATAACGTGCAGTTAAAAAAATAACACAGCCAATCAGAGACAAGCATTTTTCGACGACTCATTAGTTATACGCTTAGACGAGCGCAATAACAAATGAGTCATCAATCACAATGCAGGTGCTACCGATAACATAGCAATAATTACTAAATTTCTACCAGAATAATTAGTTATAAGTACCTATGCGCTGTTAAAACTATATATTTAATAAAGAAAAGGTGAATTAGCCTAATGACACAAAAAATTTACTTTGAATTTATTTTAAATGGCAAAAAAAAATCTTACAAAACATTTTTTTTTACCGAATGATTACTCGCGCTGCCGCAGATGGCCGGCGCTGTTTTTTTTTTCGTGGATAGAGAATGACCCTAGCTATCATATACTCACGCCACACACCCAACATATTAGTACAATTGAAGAAAAAAAATTAAACGTGATTCCCTCCATACAAAATAATCTAATTAATTTTTTTCAAGACAAACTATCAACTTTAGAAGAAATGTTATAAGAATAAAAGTTGTCAGGAATATCATAACACGTCATATAAAAAAAAATCGCATCGATATTGGAACTTTGTTGCCTAAGTCCACTAATTTTCAGTATGGGCCCACTGTGCGTCGCATTGCATAGACTCATAAAAATAGGAGGTCAGCAACAGGAAATGTGTGTACGCTCTGAAGTTGCTAACACTGTATTCTCAAAGGAAAGCAATTCTGACGTGACGTTATTATACTCACTTCATGACACACAGATACGAACCAGTTACTCCGGTCCATTATAACGGTAGGTAAATAAACAAATGAACGTCTACTTACCCAACTTTCTTCTGTCCTCAGTCGCCAGAACACTTCCATCTAGGTAATTAGTCAACTCTTCCACATTAAATTCACATTTTCTTCTCTCTTCTACCAAATCCTGGTTCACTTTCGCGCTCATATTTGTAACGAGTTAATTGCAAAAATTACGTTTGTCTGTAAGTAGTGGGGCAGCGATTGTGTAATTCTGTGTTGTGTCCTTAGTTCAACGGAGTGGCGTGGCGCGTTATCAAGAAGTAAACACCTATAATGATAATTGTTGTTGTTATTCTTATCTGATGGTAATAAACTATTCTGTGGGGTATTATGTAGATTTTTTAATATATTTTTTGTTGGATAATGTATCTTGTATTTTAGATTGATGTTTGCTTCTTGATAACTTGTAAAACACGTAGTTCACAAGTCTTCCGTCTTGTTTTCTGAGCGATCGTTGTACTTTGAACTAACTAGGTACATAAGATCGTAGATCGTGCAGCTAACGTTCTAGGAGTTTGTGTTTGTCATAGTTTTTAAGGAAAACTTACGTGTTATGTCTAATTATAATAATAATTCTAGCTACAACTAGAATTATTTGCTTTTTAATAGTTTTAGTATTATGATTATGACGGATTGTATTTCTAAAACCTGAATAAATAGCAACATTTTATTTAATTTTTTAAATTGATGAATAGGCTCTGCTCTTGTTCTCGATCACGCCTGATGGAAAGCGATGGACAAGGTATATGATGGAACGAGTGTGCCCAGAAGATGCCAGTTCACTCTTGCTTTGAAGGCAGACGGGTCAAATGTGGAAGGGAACACAGACGCCGGCAGAGAAATAAAGTAAAAACCAAAATGTAATAAAATAATTTAATGGTACCTAATCCTCATCATTAGTTTTTACAAGATCATATTTTTGTTATTAAATATAATGTTAAATAATATATTTAAAGAATTCAAATGCAACGGAGTAGGAGCTAAAGATCACGTTTATAAATTAAAACAAATTCAACAATTAAACATATAAGTATGTATTTATATTATATTGTTAAATTAACTTGCATTTACTCATTTGGCTATAATTTTATCATATTCCTCACTCCTATAATCTGACATCTCCCAACGATAAAATGCCAGGACCCATCGACTTAATGACATCAGCAGCAAGTTCATCACAGGTTCGCCTTCATCATTGGTCTCAAGTACTTTCGGTACGTCTCGTTGACGGGCTCCTTGTTCATTGGACTGTTCAAGGCATCCTCCATCAGACGCTCGTAGACGCGACCGTCGAATGAGCCCAGGGCTGAGTGGAGAAGCTGGAACACAAAAGTGAAGCATAAGGGTCGTTACCTAGTACCTAAGATTGGTAAGAAAACAGACTTCTTTTAGAAGTACTGCCTTATACTGCTAAAGGATATTTTTTTAATCAAAGTTAGCAGTACTAGAGCTCCTTGTGTAATATTTCTTATTGGAAAGCAGTACTGCCATGGTGTTACTCTTTACTTTTTACCCGAGCACGTCAGAAAAGAAGGGCCACCGTCTTTTTGTGTTCGTGTTCGTAATAATGGTGTAGTTCTTACTCCCAAGTTTGGCAGATAGATACACGTTACAAATCATATTCAACATTTTGTGTGTCTAGATGACAACTTTAACCAAGTGAGACAATCTAGTACAAGCCATATCCATAAATAATTACAGTTAGGTACTTACTTCATCCCTTAGATCGAAGGCATCAACAAGCCCGACCGCATTTGGTCTTATCTTCAATAGCTGCTCCTCGTATTTCACCTGTAGATCCACCAGATCCTTCTCTGATATCGACGTGTACTGGAAATCAATATTATTTTTAGTATGTGCCATAGCATATTGCTAATTCGATATATTTTGCTCAATCTGTAATGAGTATTCTTGGTATTCTTGGCACAGAGAAGGAACGATCGATTGATTAATGATCGTGCAGAAAATCCTTAAATATTTGACAAGCATTTGTGGCGGCGCGTCATCTGCATCGCCACATGCGAACTATGCATCACACTGACGTCACGAAAAATCCTGCATCGCGCAAAATCCTGCATCGCGCAAGTAGAGTTTTCCGCGCAAGCAGAGTTTACCGCGCGACTAGCATTTACACAACGTCCCGGCATCAATCGCCGGGCAGTTGCCCACCAGACGCAGCATCCATCTGGTCGGAAGATCCTCCCTTTTCTATGAAGGATGAGTGAACTTTACACCCTGTCCCTCATACCTCTAAACATTAAAGAATAAGACAGTGAGAGGATGATAATCATTTATATTGTAGCTGTTCCATACCATTAATAGATCTCCAGTCCTCTCCAGGGCCCAGTAATACAGATAAAGAGTTGATAGCTGGTCCATGACTAACTTGACATTTGGACTCGAATTGGCAGTCAGTCTCACGATCTCTTGTCTATATGTATCTGCAATCACAGCTCGGCAGTGGGCCTGTGGGAAAAGAGAGAAAAAGTGGATTAAATGGATACATTATTGATTGACACCAATAGCGGTCATGACAACAGTAACATGTCAAGAGGAATTAGACATTATTGAAGCTGAATGTGTCAATGATGTGACGAAATCATATGAACAACTAAATATAATACAATTTACCTCTGCTGCAGCAACCAATTGGATAGTAGACACTTCCCAGGCGTCTACTTGAGATAGACCCGCTCGCATGCGCTTCCTCATATTTCTCACACACGCAGATAACTTTCTGAAATAAAAAAGTAAGATCAATCTTAGCAATCAGCTTGCGCCAGATTATTACGCTACGCACAAGAACCGAAGATCTTCTATTCTCTCATATTTACATGAAACGAAAAACCTCATGCTGAGTAAAAAATCTTTGACAGTCAGCAAGGCGTTAGCGTGTTCGTCGCCCAGCGTGCGTCGGATGTTCTTTTTAGTACCACCAATATCTACCAATCGTACGGGTAATTTCGATGCTCAATCAATAGATATTAGTATTATCTTACCCTGCTGCAAGAGCTTGAAACGCCCGGATGATGCCATCAGGACTGTTGTCCCACTTTGCTTTACTGCCAGAGAAGGCGTGCGTCAAATACGACACGGTCGGTGTCAAGGGCTGCTTTGCTTCCGCTTGCTCGTAAGCTTTCACCAAGAATCTGGAAATAGCGAAACTTATTGAATTAGATATAACTTTGTCGACTTCGTTCCCAAGAAATATGTATAACAAAGTAACATCTAATAAATTCAAGTGCTTGAGAAAACTTTTATCTTCCGAGTCCTCGACTTTTGGTAGTAGAAGGAACGGTGGGGTTTTAGTCGTTAGGAGTCCGACATAACCCTCCGTTCTCCCCAGACGGAGGGTATCCATGAGGATTACCCCACGGAAAAAAAAGATCTACAAATCAGTTTTCTTAACTAAAACGTACATATGTTAACCTGCCTCGTTAGTCCAGTGGTCAGAAGCGTGGCTGTGAACCGTTGAGTTAGTTAGTTTATTTGTTCCTTGTTATGTGGAAAGTATAATTGAGTTTTTTCATTACGAATTTCTCAGCCCGGAGTCAAGATAATGGCAATGGGTTCGCCCCCATAGCATGCATACATAACTGGTGAAATACGTGTCAAGTGGATACCCCTGCCTATCCCTTTAGGGACCGCAGACGTAACGGTATACTACTAACCTGGCTGTCTGCAGCAGCAACACAGTATAATCTCCCTCATAGGTCCTGGTGGCCGATACGAAGTTATAGAGGTTCGGGATGCCGGAGGACATCATGTAGCCATGACCGCCGCACGCGTGCCGGCACTGCTCGATGAGGTACGCAGAGTCTGACGTGCTGATGGCCTTCAGGCAGCTTGACAGGGCGTGGAACTAGAAATAATAAATTCATAATCTTTTTATATAAATATCCAAGATGGAAAGTAGCCTATGTCCTTCTCCGGTCCCAAGCTACTTTATAACGATCGGTATAGGCTAGAGTATTTCATAATATTTATTATATTAGTATTAGTATGGAGGCCGTACGCAAAATACGCGCATTGACGTGGAGTTGCGGACACCAGCCCGTATTACCTATTACCTTGTATGGAGTCTGGATTTATGTATAGCGCAGAACGAATAAAAATTTAGTCGTCAACTATTAGTCTGGCTGGCCCCTCGAGTCTTTCTCGACGGGTACGATACAGGGTTAATTTTTCAAGTGGGCGTGGATGGCCAAATCCGAAACTATGAGGAATAGCGAAAAGTACTCAAAGGAGTCTCGGCTCGATTTTGATGAAAACTAAAACTGCATTATTGGATTTTTGAAAAATCAATATTTCAAACACACACTGTATTAATACACCATTTGATAGTGTCGCTAATAAGGATCGAATTCTGGGAAGTAATGACATACGGACCAGCGGCCCTTAGCAACATCACGTGGTTTTCCTAAGCAGCAGCAGCAGTAAGATGTCATAGAAAATCCTTACCTCAGGTAAAGTGTCAGTGTTGCCATCCTTCATTTCAGCGAGCACAGCGCTGAAGCTCTTCCACAGCCAGTTGCTAGACAGCTGCAGCGCGTGCGCAGTCGCGATGGCGATGAACAGCTTGTGCTGCTGCGTCACGTAGTCTAGGATCTGGGGCTCTCCTTCACTGGAAATGTAAAACGGCATTTTACTAATGTTAAGAAGATCGTTCTGAAAACTAATTTGTCATCAAACGACTAATTTGTAAAAAAAACGTATGCAAAGTTATGAATGAAAAAGGTATTCTCTTTCCTTTATTAGCTCTAGGCCATTATCAGATGAATTTAGAGACCTTAAAAACCATGGAATCTTTTAGTTACATGTGAAAGAAGTACTGACAACGTCATTCTGCAGTGAACAAAGTTATGATTATGGAAGTTTGCAAAGCCCTAGGTAGTCCTTTCCATGATCAGTTTCTAAAATAAAAACCTATGCAGCATGGTCTACATGTTAAAAATATCTACTTACTCAGGCTTCGGTCGCGACTGCCGGCGTATGGCAGAATACCGAACAGCGATGGTGCAGGCTTTTGCCAGGTTGAAGGCAGCCTCGTTGACCAGGATCACGCGGACGAACACCATCGTGCCGTAGGTCAGCTTACCGTGACGCGCCACTTTCACGTAAGTGCCGTCCTGGAATGTTACAATAGTGTCACGATGTAAAATGGTGTTGTCGTTTCTGCCAGTCTGAAAACTTAAAATAGAATAGGTACGATCCATATTAATTTCATTGTTAAGTTCTTCGTCTACTTGAAAATACTACGGTCAGTAATTTATTTTAAAAAGTAATTAAATAAATAATTTTTTTAAACATGTTTTTAATTAACTAAAAAGTTCTTAATAAAATCTACGTACTAACTAAACTTAATGTTTTCTTAAAAGCATGAGGCTTATCTTAAAGTGTAAGAAGGACGTTCATGCCACAAGCTTACAATAAAAAAAAACACACTTTCACGGTCCAAAAATCTAAAACAAAGGTAAAAAAAAATCAATATGTCAACCACAGAGATGTAAACTTTATAACATTATCACCTTCAAAACTTGAGCATTCTTCATCATCATGTGTTCTCTAGGTATCCTATAATTATTAAACCCTAGGAACCCATTGTCAGCTGTGTTGAAGCCCATCTTCGGGCCGATGTCTCCAACCTTGATGCCTGGGAGAGGCATGTGAGTGTCCTCGTCACGGATCTGAACGATGAACGGGTGGGTGCCGTGGCATTCACCCTTGGTGTACAGCTGAGCCACTACGATGCAGTAGTTGACTGTTTTGCCAACTGAAAGGATAAGTGTTTAGTTTATTTGTTGATTTTATAAATTATTGTGGCAGATAGTCTTCCGTGGGTCATGTCATCGCGATCGATTCGACAACACTTACAATAGTGTTCTACATCGTCGTATCCGCTGTCAACCGCGGCTGTATCAACCGCGTCTGTCACAAATAAAGGATACTTTCCACCAAACGGCTCGCATCGCATCGGATCGTAACGGATTTTACAATCTTTAAACGATATTAAATCGTGTACACAGTATTTATAGTCTATATTACCAAGCCGCGCACAGCTGCTTGACCGCGGGCGTCTTCCGCGCGACACGAGATCGTAGCCGAAAGTATGCTGCGTCGCGCGATCGGCTCCGTTCGCCTTTCGTCGTATCCGATCGAATCCTTTCGGCTGTCGTCCAAATTTTTCTTTTCCTCTTCTGTGTTTTATGATTACTTTCTTCTTCTAATGCAATAGCCAACAATACTATGTCAACTTCAACCATTTTCAAAAATTTGAACACGTCAACACGGTAAGAATGAAACTATTTGACTAGGCGCAGAAACGGATATGTTCGTAAGCGGCGGTACGAAGCCGATCATATGCGTCAACATGCTGCCAGACGCAATCGGCTGTCGCCGCATCCATTCGTATCCTTTCCGATCCGATGCGATGCGAGCCGTTTGGTGGAAATCATCCTTTTCGCGACCCTAGGAAGTGTTAGTAAATATTCAGATCATATCCTGGTATGGAATCTTTTTATCATCTATGTAATACTTACGGCCACCAGCCCACCACTTGTAAGATGACAACGTGGGACTATGCAGGATAAACTCCTCCGTCTCAGGATCATACGTAGCAGTCGTCTCCAAACCTCTTATAAAGGTCCCGTGACCGAGCTCCGTCTGTAATAAAACCATTGTTGACTTATTCCTTTCATTTCTACAACTAAATATTGGCCTATATCGTCAATTGGCATCAATTGCACTCTCATGTACTCGATATGCAGTAGGACAATATATCAATTTCCATATAACCCAGCACTTCAACTATTCAACCCATCATAATTTAATAACCTAAATTTTAACAAGCATATTATATTTTTATATTGGTACTCAAGAACAATCAGAATTAGTACAATGACCGAATAATATAATACCTACGTAATAGAATCGGTACGAGACCTCACCTGGGCATAGGTTCCGAGGATTTGCAGGTCCAGCGCTCTGGGTAGCCAGTAAGACTGCTGGTCTGGCGTACACTGGCCCATGATGGTGGGCACAAACATGCCCAAGTGCAGGAGGAACGGAGACACTTCTTTGAAGAATGCATCGGCAGTCCGACGGATGACGGGTGAGTTGATGCTATAATTATATGAATGAAACTTTAGCAATAAAATTAAGGGAGAATAATAATTTAAGTAGATATATCGAAGAATGCTCTTAATTAATTATTGGCATGGCAAAATGATACAGAATATCGGCATTCTCTTTAGTAAAGTGGAAATATTATCCAGAAAGCAAAACTAAAGCGAATTGTGAAGTGCTTCAGTAAACTTGAAGAAGTACTTCACACAGGTTAACAAACTATACTTAATAATATCATAAATCAAACAACTGTAAATAAACAATAAAATATTCCAAGAAAATATCGTTAATTATCACTGCGTTTCTTTTGTAATTAAACATACGAGTAGTTCCTTCCTATTCTTCAAGCTTTTCGTCCTCATACTCATCATTAACTCGATCCATTATACTGGCATAGGCGGTGTCAACCGGCAATGCCCCACAATATTACCAAACTCACCGAATACATTTGAATTCAATTTAAATATATCAATACTTAATGTGTACATAGGTACATACATACTTCAAGAATTTACAATACCTGATAGAGAATTACGTGTTTGACCTTTTCTTTTAAGGGTTATGTTATGTGTCCCTCATAATTAAAGATTATGTAAGTTTCGCTTGATGTCTTTATGACTAACTACTCTACCTGATGCTGATTCTCAATAAACAAAATGGTCAGACCCCATAAACATATTGTAAGGATTTATCGGCCTACACGATTATAAATTTGATGATCGTCATCTAACCGTTGCTTAAGATGAAAGTTGCAGACTCTTATGTATCTGTGATTTCAGCTATATTTACCCAAAA
The DNA here is from genome assembly GCA_914767645.1 of Hydraecia micacea. NCBI lineage: Eukaryota > Metazoa > Arthropoda > Insecta > Lepidoptera > Noctuidae > Hydraecia > Hydraecia micacea. The sequence continues at coordinate 3,218,560 of OU611776.1, read as the reverse complement.
GACTCCAATCCACTGAGATCAGCCAGTTCGTTCTTCACAATGCTAGCGTAAAGGCAAGACTTCCTCACTGCGTTCTCGTATTTCTCTTTGGGACTCATGTGTTCCTCTCCAATAATGTCTTTTGATGCTCCATTGTTTAAAGCTATGTCTTCTGTAAAAGCAACCAATAAACTACTTGAACTAAAAACTAATAGCTTTGCCATCATCACCAATCTAACAGACACTGCTGGACATATGCCTTGCTTTGCCATAAGTGGATTGAATCAAGGACAATGGTGGCGATGTAATTTTACGGTCCACACAATTCATCCATCATCAGTCAATAGTCCTGGAAGTCTTTAAGCGGACTCCGGACCCAGGTTGGCCGAAGCAAGGAGAACCTGTTCAGGTGGAGATTTATAGACGACTCCGCGTTGGAGTGTAAATTTGGTGCTGTTCCACAAACAATGGGACACTTAATATCGTATCCTGCGTGTCCTGTCAGCTGCACGTTACAGGAACTGATGGACGCTAGTGATGGCGCCAAACAAGTAGCCGAATTCTGGGCCGAATACATTTAGATTGCTATCGACACGCTAAGAAGAAGAAGAAGTCAATAGAGTCGGCAGAGACAGAGGAGTGAAAACAGACACTCGTAGAGTATGACAAGCAGCGATTACCCTTAGCAAATAGGTATAGGTAATGAAATTACGGAAAGAGTTAAAAAACATTGAATATTATAACAGTGAAGTCGACTTGATAGATCTATACGAAATCATTGCAACTGAATATCACAATCTTCTTTTTGGTAAAACAGAGGAAACTTAGTTAAATATCCCATACCCATACATGATCAAGATTTGTGGTATAATGTTTTAAGCCGTGTTTGAACTAACACTCCGGCTTCCGATGATCTCCAACATCGTCTTTCGACAGTCGACAGCATCCTAACAGTTTCATAATCAGCCTATAATGTTCCCATTGCTGTGACACAGGCCTCCTCTCTGTGAGAAGGAGTGGGTCGTAATCCATCACTCGGGCCCAGTAGCCAGTACGGGTTGGTGGATGTCACATGTCTTCGAATTTTTGGTTCTACGAACATTTCGGTTTCCTCACGATGTTTTCCTTCAGAGTTTTGAGAGCAGTGGTTATGAAATAATTTACACAAAGTAAAGCGCCTGTCTGGGTTTGAACCTACGACCTACAACTCGTAAGTCGCGTTCGTTACCACTGCTCACAGTTTAAACTGTCAGAAATATGCCAAACTGTCAGAAGAATGGCAGGGACATCAAAAACATCAGTTCTTAAAAAAAATTGCTGTTCCATACATTTTGACCGCGTACTCGCGTAAGTATTGCACTTTTTTATGAAATGGCTGATTTTTTTAAATAACCGACGAAAAACTTCAACGCAGGGGGTTTAAAATCTTGTACTGAATCCATGGCAACAGGTAGTGCGTCGTAGTCTCTGGCACACTTTATAATTATACAGTGTATTCACTGTATAATTACTGTATAGTACTAATTCTTAAGTCTAAATCCACAAAGATGCATCTCATAATCCAACGTCTAGAAATGTTTGACTGGTTCTTGTCATCCTTGTCAGCCCTTAAGTAATAATAATACCATCAAGAATTGTCCATGTTTATTCACAATTTGTTTATTTAAATTTATTTTTCGACTACTTGTTCGTTGTCCAAATTCGTGATTTGCATTTGCGTAAATGTCGATGTTTTATCCATATTAAATTGTGGTTATTTACGTAAATTAATACTCATTATTACTCGAAATATGGTAATTTAACCTCCCTATGCAACTTGTGCCAATGAATATTTAAACATTTAGTAACAGATTTTTATTATTTATACAGTAATTGCACTCAAGGGTAAAGCCAGTCTGCCGGGGTCGCGAGTTGTTCGAAAGAGATACCGTGGCCCCTGGCACAGGCAACTGAAGGAACACGGGTGGGTTTTAGTCAGTAAAGTCTGATACGCCCGCTCGCTCCGCCCAGAGCGGAAGAAATTATTTGATAATTTTCCACCCAAAAAAAAAAGGGTTAAAGCCGGTATTTTTCAGCAATCCATATATCATCATCATCTGCCTAGCCTTTTCCCAACTATGTTGGGGTCGGCTTCCAGTCTAACCGGATGCAGCTGAATACCAGTATTTTACATGGAGCGATTGCCTATCTGACCTCCACAACCCAGGTACTGGGTAATACGATACCCCTTGGTAAGACTGGTTGTCAGACTTTCGGCAATCCATATAATATATCCATTCAAATATGAGCCCCGAAGTAGATATATATTTGGTGCCTTACACTGCTAAACTGCCGAACCAATTTTGACAAATTTCCGTACAGAGGTAGGTAAGTGAAGGATAATAGGGTTCTTTTCTTGCCGGAAGATTGAAATGAAAAGATTACAATCGATAGGGTAAAGTCATTGCTTTACCCCATTAGACACAGCATTGCGATTCGTGTATTTATTCCTACTTCTATTTTTTTCGTCTATCATCAGGATCCCGGTATTAACAATGAGTTTCTGATTATAGGTTTCCTTGATGCGGATATAACTTGCTTTCTTACGATCACCAAAATTTTACCTATCTATTTATTCAGCAGTTTTTACATAGTCATCACTCACCTATTTTTTTCCTCTGAAAAGTATTCTGTTCCCCGCCATCAATGATATGCGTTACTTCTAAGATATTAAAGTTGCATTTCTTTCGTTCCATCGCCAGATCTGGGTTGACCTCCATGGTTGTTTCTATCTGACTCATCTTTCACAACATCAGAACTGTTCCTTATTTTAAAACCACAGCGCGGTATGCGTTAATTCGTCAAGTTATTCGAAAGCAACTGAAACAGGAAACATTGTAGCGAACTGTGAGTCGCCGATATCGGACCTCATCGGCATTGTATTCACCTCATATCCATATAATGCTTGTAGTTAGCATTAATTCGTTGACGACTGTCGATTTATTTGATAAAGATTTTCAGATTATCATGGCAGTTACAATCTTGCAATGTACATTGCCACCTGGATATCTACGAGTACATTACGGCAATTTGGCATTGATAACAGCAAATTTGCAGTGCGTTATGTTTTAAATGATTAGATTTGTACTAACAAATACCTACATATACCTACCTACCTACATACTGCTACCTACCTACCTGTATACTACATAGTTTATCTTATCGACTGCCGAATTGTATCACTGCATTTAAAAATGCCTCGGACACTTTTTCCATTATAAATTTTATCTTACTCAAACTACAGTCAACACACACACGTGTACCTACTTAACACAGGTCAAGAACACATTTAAGGAAGAGTTTTCACTGATTAAACTAGCTGCATACAATGCAGAACACGACATATTAGAGAGTTGCAAGTGCGCTGTCATGTGCCCTTGAATGATAATGTCTTGCAAATGCTAATGACCTCTGCGTCTGCACTGTTGCTGTGCTATTTATATCTTGATAAGTGCTTAAATAATTCAGACATCGACGTAGGTAGTTATGTAACGATAAACGTGTTTCCCGAGAATACTTTTGAAGATATTTTGTCAGCCGAGAATCTCGACTGATAAAATCTATCCGAAGAGTGAACTAAGAACCATAGAATGTACCTATGTGCATCTGCTAGATGTGTTCCCCTGAATCCAGAAACAAGTCAACTAGTCTTGATGAAAGGAAACATGTATTCGATACAATCATTGTCCTAAATAAATTTCATATTTAATATGTTCTTTTTTTATTGAATATGGGTCTTTACCTGATATAAAATAATTATTTTAATTTTATTTTTATTCATTTTTTTATTAGTTATAATCCAGGACAGAAGATCATGTGTGAGATTTGCTAAGATCTAAAGTATAAAAAGACATACAATTGTTACCCAAAAATATATAATATTTATTTATTTAAAAAAATATGAAAATAAAATTATACAAAATATGTAAATGGAATTGTCTAATTACATAAGACATTACGTGTGTAACACAGTGGTAAATATCAATCAGCTTTCCTTCATATAGGTACTTAAAGCTGGAGCATACAGATAGCAGCACAGAACTGTTGCTACATTTCATATGGCCCTTAATCCAAAACCCTAAATAGCACCGTGTGAGCTAAATCCGTACTTAGGTCACAATTTTCTGTGACTTAAGTAGTCCATTTTTACACAGAAAAGCTTAACTTAAACAGAAAATCTGACATAAGTGCGGGTTTAGGTCACACGAGCTATAAAATAGTATAAGTGTACGTGTGACTTAAAAGAAAGTCTGTCAATGCACAGCGTTCCGTGAAATAATGGACTACTTAAGTCACACGTATCGTAATGTACTATTATTAAACAGAATGTTACTTGAAATTCCTTATTATTAAAAATATCACAGTTTAGCCTTTAACATCAGAGGTTTAATATATTTGTGGAAGCTCTGGTTGACGGGTTCCGCATTGAGCGGGCTCTTGAGCGCTTCCTCCATCAGACGCTCGTACACGCGACCGTCGTATGCTCCCAGGGTGGAGCTCAAGATCTACGAAATACAATACAGAATTAACGACGGTCTAACTGATAATCTCCAATACCATCACTATCCGAATCAGTTTCGTTCTCTTTTTTTTAGCATTTGTTTCAATTACAGGAACTTTTGAATTTTCAAGAAGGGGTTAGTCAGAAAGATGAAGCTACTTGCCTATCCAAAGCGTAGTTGGTTCCTATGGAGAAAAAAAGTGCAAAAACTCCATGGATACTTTCTTAAATCAAATTATTGTTAAGAAAAAATATTGGTTACATCATTCATGTTGAAATTATACATATGAGAACGATGTTGAAAGACGTGCACGTTAAAAGTTTCCATAGTAAACAATGCAATAATAATTAAAATAAGCCGTGGCAGCTAACAGATAATAAGTCCCTACCGACGGCGCTCGTTCACGGGCACGCCGCATCATTCAGCTCAACCATTTATGAAGATAATGAAGAATATAGCTCAATGAAGGTACCTCATCCCTGATATCGAATGCATCTACGATGCCGACAGCGTTAGGTCGTAGTAACGCCAACAACTCCTCATATCTGGCCTGAAGCTTGGCGATATCATCTCTGGTTATAGTCGAATACTAAAACAAAAAGTCGCACATGAATAATATACAGAGTTAACTACAAATTAAAAATTTCTAATTTGGTTTTGTAACTGATAGGAAACCATCCATCAACCATCGGCTGTCTAGTGGAACAAATCAAGATGTTTTTTTATTTACTTTTTGTAATGTTTATTTAATTGTAATATTTTAATTAATTCTTAATTTAATGTTTCTAATATTTTTAATTTAACATGCATGCATATGGACTGGTTCCGAAATAAATGAATTTAATTATTAATTCAATGTGGTTCATACGGTAGCTACATACATTAATCCGATTTCGGACTACTAGTGTAAGCACTTGGCATGATTACATGCGGGGGATTCATCTTACTTAAGTTTTTGCACTGTTGTTGTAAAGTATTTTGGTTGCGTCTACCAGTAGGTAATGCCATATTTACCATCAGAAGGTCTCCTCGTTTCTCCAGAGCCCAGTATGTCAGGTACAGTTCAGCCATCTGCAGCAGCACTTTAGCCAAGTTCGGAGACGCGTTCTTGGCGTGACGCACCATCTCCTTCCACGATACTGCGCATAGGATGGCGCGGCAGTGTGCCTGTTTATTGACAGAAAATATACCATAAGCTACAGACATATTAAAAATATATATGACTTCGATGCGAGAAAAATTTCAGGAGTTGAAATGAAGGCTAAATAATGACTTTGGACGCAGTACCTACCTACGACAATGAATTTAAATATTTTTATTGTAATCCCGAGAAAAAACCTAAGGAATGTTAACTCACCTCACTAGCATTAACAAGCTGCACTGACGCATTGTTCCACGCATCTTCGAAGTCCAGACCAGTTTTCTCGTAATTGTGAAGACTGTCATAGGCGGCTCTCGTTTTCCTGTGCAACAATGAAAATCATTAGACTTGGAATTCAGACCCTATTTTGTAACAGTGGACAGAAAAGCCTTGGGATCTATCGCAACCTATCCACTAAGATATACAAAAACATGTGATGACGTGACTTTTGATGTGTGGGTATTATTTAAGGGGACTCATCATCTGCCTAGCCTTTCCCAACTATGTTGGGGTCGGCTTCCAGTCTAACCGGATGCAGCTGAATACCAGTATTTTACATGGAGCGACTGCCTATCTGACCTCCACAACCCAGTTACTGGGTAATACGATACCCCGTTTTACCGTTTTAAAACATTATAAGATAAATAACTTAGTAAGACTGGTTGTCAGACTTCCGGGCTTCTGACTACCCGTAACGACTGTCAAAGATCCACGAATGACAGCCGGGACCAACGGCTTAACGTGCTTTCCGAGACACGGAGGGGTCTCGGTATGTAAAGATGGTCACCCATTCACAGACCAACCGCGGCAAGCGTAACTTAACCTGATCGATCGACCTGTGCGGCTATTATTTTTTAGCCACTAAGGGGATTAGAGGACCTAAACGCAAAAAAACGCAAGTTTTATAATGCTTAAAAGTATATGATCGACTACAGTAAACAAAATCAGAAAAATATATGATATTCTTCAGGATATATTATGCTAGGTAAATAGTGTGTCGAAAACATAATATAACTAATTTGATACTATAGAAATAAAACATGAAGATATCTCTAAAAACTTTCTTTTTACAATAAAAACTATACTAATATACATAAGTACAATCATTCTGAGTTTTCTCAGATTATTATACAAGTAACATAATAAAGTACCTACTAGAGTGTTTTATTTTTTTAGTTCAAACAATAGATTTTTTGTAAATAGATAATTGCTACATATTATGCAATAAATTACCAGCGTTGTGTTGTGTCATCGCGCTTCTCCTTATTTGAACTATGCAGTCCGACAGTGACCTCGCTTTGGGTCATGTAGACCCTTAACATTAAGCGATAATCAGCCTATAACGTTCCCACTGCTGGGACACAGGCCTCCTCTAGAGAGAGGCCCACGCGGTTTACTACGGCCCATTCCGTCTCACAGGAGAGGGAATGGGCCGTAATTCACCGTGCGGGCCCATTGCATATTGGTAGATGTCACATGTCTTCGATGTTTTGTTCCTAAGACATGCCGGTTTCCTCACGATGTTTTCCTTTACCGTTTTTGAGAGCAATTGTAACGAAAAAAAATTAGGCGATGAGGTTATCAAAAAGAAATCCCTTCGTCTTACGTGATGATAATAGACCAACAAAATGATCCAAATGAGAATGCTATGGATATAATATTGCAGCTTATTTGTCAAAATTCTCTTACCCTGCAGCGATCGCTTGGAAACCGCTGATGATGCCAGAAGGAGTGTTCTCCCAATGAACTCGGTCGTTTTTAAAGAACTGCACTAAGTATGACACGGTCGGTGTCATCGCGTTGCCCAATGTCGCTTGCTTCCACGCTTTTACCAGGAATCTGGAAAGACATAAATATGAATAAGATCTGTAGGTAGGTCTTATCAGTGGAAATATGTATAGTCTAGATTTAGGCCAGTACATTTCATTCCTCTATATGCCTTAGTGTTGGGATTTCAACTGTGATGACTAATATACTTTTACAAATTGGTTGTCTGCATGAGTCGAAACTCACTAGTCTCGACTCCGGTTCACTAACCGGATAAGATTAAGTTGGAAGTTACTCCAAGATACTATTCTTCTACGACCGACAAGCGACAAGAACGTCAAAAAATTATGTTGCTCATTTTTAACACCATTTTAGAACCTGTTTCTGGTAAAATGCTTTTAGTTTACCTGGCTGTCTGTAACATCAGAACAGTGTATTCTCCTTCGTAAGTGATGGTGGCGGACACAATGCCGTTAATGATGGGCAGGTTGGACGAGGTCATGTAGCCGTGACCGCCGCACGCCAGTCTGAACTCCTCGACCCTGGCTGTCGCGTCACGACTGCATACTGCCTTCAAACAGCAGGCTAGGGCATGGAGCTGGAAAAAAGGACATTTGTAACGTCACTTAGTAAGTAAGGCTGATAGCTGATCGAAGTCTGTGGTTTGTCTAAGGCAGTACTTAATGACAGAAACGCCAAGAGTTCCAAAGTTACTCAATGGTCTCTAAAGAAGAAATATTCAGACTTCATAATGGAATGAGCCTGGATCGTTTCTTGACTACACAAATAGAATTGGATGATTGTGTCATTTATAATAAAAACTTGTGCAGGTGGGAGACCCCCGTCAGGAACAAAGGTTCTTATGCGATACTCACACGCACACACACACACTCGTATATAATAGAAAGAGACAGAGAGAGAAAGAACGTCACGTGGAGTGTGCATAACGTTCTTTCCTGACCAGACGGTTTCTACCAGTCAACTCCTATCGCAAACCGCATTAAGGAAAGGGAAGACCCTATACCCAGCAGTGGGTGATTTCGGGCTGAAGTGATGATGATGATGAGATAAATACCTTAACCTAAACATAAATAATTTTTATTATATTGTTGTATTTGGCCAAACCAACTTGGCCAATTCAACATGACCAAGACAAGGACAATTAATTATGTGATTCAACTAACCTCAGGCAGTTGATCTATATTGCCCTTGCTAACATCATTGATGGTCTGCGAGTAGCTGTCCCACAACCACAGGCCGGTGACACGGAAGATGTGGCTGGTGGCCATGCCAATGAACAGCTTGTGCTGTTGTGTGACGTAGTCCAGGATCTGGGGCTCTGGCTCTCTGTAAATTGATGAGATAGGTAAGTAAGGCTTTGTTTTAAAAGTGTAACTTGTATGGTGTCCAGGTTGTCTAGGCTGTAAATAAACACCCTGAATAATTTATGTGACCGCACCTCTAAGACCCATCGTTCACGAAGCTACTTAAAAATAACCAGTTACAAACACAAATCACCAATGAGACACCGCTTACTAACGCGAGTTTGTAATTGGTTTCGTCGTGTACGGACCGCCATTACAATACAAGAACTGTGACATTATGGCTACTCATTGGTAATTTGTGTTCGTAACACGTTACTTTTGAGTAACTTTTCGCGATCGGCCTAAGACTTGTCGAACCCAAATGATAAATGTTCGTGATAATATAGCAATCTTCAAAGAATATTTAAGTGTACTTAAATGAAAATACAATACGTGCCACGAAAGATGAGACTTGACTATTATCTTAAACTTTATTATTTCGTAATAAATATTATAATATTGTTAAGAATTTTAATCTAAATGTCATCGATAAATCCCTGAAAAGATATACACATTATGGGTAACTATTTCGTACACGACTTTACTGCGCAAGCTCGGGATACTACTGAGCTCGTCAAGTATCATCTTTCGTGGCGCGTACTATACTTTAGTACAATTCTTACCCAGGTTTTGGTTGTGACTGATGCCTGACTGCAGAATACCTCACGGCGATGGTAGCAGCCCTTGATAGTTCATAGGCCACGTCAGTTACGATGAGTACCCTGACGAAAACCATGGTGCCGTACGTAAGCTTCTCAGTCTTAGATTTTACGTAGGTTCCATCCTGAAAACGTTAAATTATATTATTATAGCGTATTCGGATAAGCTGTTCGGAAACTCTTCACGTTTCGGTATTTTCATAAGAACTTGATTGTTGTAGAGTTCACCACACTAAACACACCACAAACTCGCCACTTCAAAGGCAAAAATAAAAAGGGGGTGATCAAATTAAGCTTTGATATATTCTTAACAGCTTAAGTACCTTCAACACCTGAGCATTCTTCATCAACATATTCCTTCTTGGAATCCTGTAATGATCAAATCCTAAGAACCCATTATTCGCTGTCTGGAAGCCCATCTTGGGCCCAATCTCTCCAACTTTGACGCCAGGGAGAGGCATGTGGGTTTCTATGTCACGGATCTGGACGAGGAAAGGATGTACCCCATAGCATTGTCCCTTCGTGTAGAGTTGAGCGACTACGATGCAGTGGTTTGATGTGTGTGCCACTGAAAATAGAGACATTACAGATGGATAAAATAATAAATGATACATAAGTGAAGAACCGTTGATCCCTGCAAAATTCATTGAAATTGGGAAATTCTCGCTTGAACTATTAACACTATTGGGTAAATATTAAAGTAGTATTAGACAAAAAAGTCAACACCAAGTATGAAGAGAACTGTACTGATCGCTTCTTGCTTCATTATCTTAATATCGCAATTAAGCTATCTAGAGTAAATAATATCCTTGTAAATTAGGTGTACTTACATCCTCCAGGCCACCACTTATACGAAGTGAGCTTAGGACTGTGAATAATGAACTCTTCTGTGCTAGGATCATAAGTTGCTGTTGTTTCTAATCCTCTCAGGAATGTTCCGTGGCCGAGTTCAGTCTGCAAGAAAGTTTATGATAACATTATAATTTCATCTGTTACCAAAGAGGAGTTCGTAATTTAACTCCTATCCGACAATGAGATATAAGGTTGCTTGAGGTAGATCTACCTATGTCTATACGGAAATAAAATTCCCATTCTGTTAAAGAATCACCCTTGCTAGTAAAATACGAGATATATCTAGATCTAAGCCAAAATCTTAGATATAGAAACTATAGTTGCGTCTTCTTCTTATGACGTGCGTCATACGTTCCATGTTATGTTCATGTAAATTTTACCTTGGCCCTAGCCAGACCGTCGTTGTCATGTCTATCACTCTTTGTGTTCTTACCTGTGCGTAAGTCCCTAAGTATTCCAAGGACATCGCCTTAGGCAGCCACTCTGCCATTTGCTCAGGGTCTGTCTGGCTCAATATCGTCGGCACGAACATTCCCATGTGTAACAGGAACGGCGATACGTCTTTCACCACTCCCAATGCTACACGGTACTTGTTCGTAGGGCTGTTGATAATTTAAATAGATTTCATTTTAGAAGCCGAAGTATGGGATAATATGCGTGTATGTAGCGCTCCCATTGATCATGATTTTGTATGGCTTGAATGATAGAGCATCCAACTTTCGTTATAGCTTTATTCATGCCCGATTTCTGATGGCTCTCAACTATTAATTCGACTATATTATGTATTTAGGAGAAGTTCTTAACGGGTCCAAAATTATCTATTCAATAGCACTATCGAATAGATAAACTGTAGTTAAGAATATCTCAGGAATTGGATATCAATGAATTAGAATGTTTGTCTAATGCAATTAGGTGCTAGAATTTGTTTACTGAATCAAGATTTCGAAGAAGGATTCCAGATGTAACTTATAGATACCTACTTTGAATTGGCTCTCTCTTCCATTTGTTACTTACCTAAAAGCATCCATTGTGTTATGTCGTTGTGCATACTCTTTTACAACATCGGCAAATATGCAGGCCCTCCTGACAGCGTTCTCATATCTTTCCTTATGACTCAAGTATTCTTCTGGCACGTCATTCTTTGTACTAAAGCCTGGTGCACTGAACACCAAGTTTTCTGAAAGGAGCGATGTTATACAAACATCATATTTTAAACAAACATCTACTACGTTGCTTCTTAAGTATTATTTTGTTCTTACATATACATATATATCTTCTTATTTTATAAAAATATATAAGTACTCGTACATTAACAGAAAAAAATAATTTAAAGAAACGAATGATCGCAAGTATAGGTATAAATTGTTACTCCGATATTAACGAACGAATATCTATTTGTTTTATCGAGTAAGTAACATAAAAACACGATTTGGCAATAAATACGAATTCCAGCTGGAACACAATTTTTTATTCTGTTCTTAATAAGTAGGTGTCTTTATTGTTTTAAAAATAATCAACTCACCAACTTCTTTCCTCCCTTTAGTCTCTTCTGCCCCTCCATCAATAAGATGTATCAGCTCCTGAACGTCGAAGGTACATTTGTTCCTCTCCTTGATGAGGTCTTCGCAAACTTTAGGTTCAACCATGTTTGTTGACGTTGATTATATCGACACTCGCCAATTATCTTATGCGTGCGCTCCTATGCTGTTAATATTTGACAATGGCTGATTAGATTACGAGGGAGGCTTCAAGTAAAATATTAAATATCTATAGATTGGTATTGACCATTGTACCGGATCCGATAAAGAACCAAATTTGTCGACATAGCTCACAGAATAAGGAAGCTGAAATGGCAATAGACCGGCCATATTAGCCGTAGAACCGATGACTGTTGGGGTACTACGTGATCTTTAGTGGAGACCGTGAATCGGGAAACGTAAGGTAGGACGCCCTCAGGCTAACTGGAGCGACGATCAATGGCTGGTAGCAACTGGATGAGATACTGAGAGTTGCTGAGAATCGAGCTGAATGGCGTGCAATTGGAGAGGCTTATGGCCAGCAGTGGACTGCTGTAGTGTAGGCTGAAGATGATGTTGTTCGATTGAAGGTGATAAGAATATAGGAAGCCCAAGGGTTTAAATAAAAAGATGATTGATATGGCATCGCAAGAAGGGTGAACTGTGATGACGGCTAAAAGAAATGGATGGAAGAAAAAAACATGTTGCGCCGATAATAAAGGGAGTAGGTAGGTGCAGGATGATGATAGATCGAATGCCGGTCGATGTACTAATGTAATATTCGGTTGAGGGCTCACAAGTAGTGATAGTTGCTACCCGACCAAAAAGTTTTTTTTGCTGTCTTTAACATTTAAATCTAAACTCTGGACACAAACCTCAGATATAACTATTTGTTTCTAAATTCTTCTTACCTGGCCCTCAAAAAGACCAAGACAAATACCTAGGTCAATCAATCTGCCTAGCCTTGGCCCAACTATGTTGGGGTCGGCTTCCAGTCTAACCGGATGCAGCTGAATACCAGTATTTTACATGGAGTGACTGCCTATCTGACCTCCACAACGCAGTTACTGGGTAACAGGATATCCCTTGGTAAGACAAGTCGATAATATTCGTAAAATACCTAATGACATCATTATGAAAGAAGCGGTGACACTGCATTATTTTTCAAAATTTTCCGCGTATTTGAAGGAAAAAAACGTCTGCATGATTAATGGAAGTTTAATGTTACCGATAGCCTGCATCATCCCCCTGCTGAGCAAAGGCCTCTCCCCATGACTTCCAGTTCTTTCGATCCAGGGCTTAAGTGGACCACTTGTCATTTGTTTTGTCTAGCTTGTCCCGCCATCTTCTACGGGGTCTACCGCGACGCCTTCTACCTGTGTCAGAGCTCCACGTGGTGGTTATTTTGGCCCACAGCTTATTGGGCATAAAGGAAGGTTATAAATGTTATAATATAACACATAATATTTACATATTTTATGCAAAGTATTTGCACGCGATTTTTTATTAACTCGGTCGTCGAATACTTATGTTTACCTACAGAGGCCAAAATTTCAACTCTTCCTACAAAGATTTGTTCTTCGTTTATTGTTATCATGAAGTTATTGGACAGGGTGATTCTTAACGTCAATACCGTGGTGGCACCATATTCGAATGAATTTTGAATTTGTGACCCATTTGAATTTTTTCTATGTATCAACGTATCAAAACTGACTTTTTTATAGAATGTTGTTTTTTACCGTATTGCTAGTCTAACTCCAAAACAAGAAGTTAGACTGCATACACACGAACAACACGCGTTGACGACAGAGGCGTCGACGCGTGTCGCTCATGTGTATGCACACTTAGGGCTAGGTAAAGAATCTTCGAGACCACTCAACTATACACACAACTTCCCAGAAAAGAATGTGCGAACAAAATGATTAAAGGATGGCCTTTAAGAGCTCAACTGTCACTAATGAGACACATACTGTTACTGGGGATATTGGTGTACCTGTATAAAGACATGGACAGACCAAACAGGCCCATTCTTGTGAAACTTGTTTTGCGAATTAATTCTGTATTCATTTTCCTAAATCCCACCTTTATCTGTTTAGTACTTACATTGATATGCTTGTGTATACCACTGACGTAGGTAACTGATGATAAATATAACAAAAAAACACCTAAATAAAATAAACATTAATAATACCTATGAGTAATAATACTGCACCAAAGTCCAAAGTGAGTTGACTGATAATTTAAGGGGGAAGCGCCAAGGTAGCCCGCGAAATTCAAATATTCTTACGTTTTTTGCAATTTGCTGGTCAGTATTAGGGCTCTATCTCGCTAGGACACCAGTGGCGGCGCAACCATGGTCGCACTGCCAAAAAATGTATGGTTGGTTGCGCAACCGATCGGACGCCTGGTGAGATACCTACCATAAAGCTGTGTATATTTCGCTGGCAGCGCGACCATGGTTGCGCCACCATGGTGTCCTAGTGAGATATAAGCCTTAAGTTGTACGTTGATTAAAATATGATTCGCGACCGTAACAAATATGTATTTACAAAATTATAATCATTAGAATCAGTAATGCAACTTGTTATGTTAGTATAGGTAATCCTAAAATGTCAAGATTTCATGAAATAGTCATTCAGTAGGATTACTTGGTCTTAGAGTTGTGTTGATGACTTTAATAGTTATAATTCTGTAAATACATATTTGCTACGGTCGCGAATCATATTTTAATCAACTTCGAGACATCGCCAAGCGGTTGGTGACTCTTCGCGTGACCGAGGGCTGGCCCAAAGAATACGCATTGCCATCCAACGTCAATGGGATAAGTGCCCAAAAAGCTGGCAGCGATGCGGACGAATTTTTTGATGTCCTATGAGCTCCTGTCTTTTTCTTTTTTTTCCTTTTAGGGTTCCGTACCTCGAAATGAAAAAACGGAACCCTTATAGGATCACTGTGTTGTCCGTCCGTTTGTCTGTCTGTCAAGACCCTTTTTCTCATGAACGCGTGGAGGTATCAAGCTAGAATTTATATCAAATACTCAGGTCTACTGTCCCTTGGAGCTGTGAAAAAATTAAACTTCTAAGCCAACGCAATCAAAAGATACAGCCGTTTATGCCTCAAATTTCCACAAATTTTCGACACTCGCAAGGGAATCAAAACCTACAGGGTACTTCCCGTGAACTCAGAATCTTAAAATTTGGTACGAAACAACGACTTATAGCACAGATAAAGGAAAAATTGCGAAAACCGTAAATTTTTAACATCATATAATAAAAATATTTTTAATAATATTGCGGCAGCAACCTCAATAGTATCAGCAACGAAACCCTCGGTGCGCGAGTCCGTCTCGCACTTGGCCGGCTTTTTTTTATTATACACTTGTATATATATATATTAGAATGTAAAATAGGTTAAGTGTGTTAGAGATAAATACATGTTGTAATATCTAAATAAAAAAAAAACTTTCAACTTAATACTGACCAGCAAATTGCAAAAAACGTAAAAAAAATTGAATTTCGCGGGCTACCTTGGCGCTTTCGACTTAAGTAAATATGTACTTAAAATTCAACGTCCCCAATATATACAAAAATGAAGTCATCATCATTATATTTGGAGACTTTATTTTTGTATAAAAATAGCACTTTACATAATCTATAGGTATATCTATAACTATACAAATAAATTAAATGAAATGAAAAATTGAAGTGTCTGTTTGTAATGTCAAAATATTACGATTCGTGTGACTTAAGTAGTCCATTATTGCACAGCATGAAATTACGCTCGGGCACTAATTTCACGCAGTGCAATAATGTACAGAGGTTTATTTATCGGTCTCCTGAGCGTGTAAGAATCCATACCTGTTGATATTTGAAGTATTATCTCCTTATTATTATTATCACTAGTTATTAAGTTATTTTATTGATAATAACTCAATGGACTCATGTCTGAAATAAAGAATTTGAATTGAAAGTAGGTATATACTAAGGTATAGCTTACGGTACTTAAAAATAAATAAAATCGAAGTGTCTGTTTGTAATGTCAAAATTTATGAAAGTAATTATAACATTTTTTTTTTAAATATCCTATTAAATTTTATATATATTCACTTATTCTATATTCACTTAATTTTTACAACAATATTAAAACAATTTGCAATTTCTGGTTTTGTTGTTTCATAGGCACCTCTAATATACTCGTATTTTTAACTTATGTATTCCATTAGATATGTAGCTAATGTAATGAAGGTGTTTGCCCGTAATTTGTACCCTTAATGCGTTAGTAAAATTTTGAGATAACGTGTCAAAGTCCATGTACGGTCAACAAAAGAGATAAGTATGCAGGATCGTCGGATATAGTTGAAGTTTAGTAAGAAACCGATGGATGTTGTCGACTGAAATTTAATTTGATAAAAGAGCTGTTTGTTTCCTATTAATAAAATTAAATTTTATTCGAGAACATCCATCGGTTTCTTTCTGCATACGTATCTCTTTTGTTGACTGTACGTGGATGATTTTTGAAAATGGTTAATAAACTTCTGCTTTTAACCTTATACTGTTTGATGTTTTACAAAATTTGGTTACATCGAAAGGTCTGTTGAAGTATGAATTAGGTACCCAATGGAATAGCAATGAAGGCCATTCTATTTGAGTTAATTTTCGCCTAGGCTTTATGGGGTGCTTAATTGTTACAAATGGGTCCTCACTATCACGTCTTGGAAGGAATAGGTACATCAAATTACAAGTCAAAAATAAATAAACAATTACACATAAATAATGTAAGTATGTGCAATTATATGTGCTTTTATTTATACAGGGTGACTTGTAATTTATGATATAAGTAAGTATACAGAATATACTAAAACAAATAGGACAAACAATGGACAAGTAATAATGTTAATACTGACCTAATAATCGTAATATTTGCGCGCCACACGTGTCATAGTCTGATGAGATCATTGACTATCTACACTTAAAAGACATGTACCATATTCTGACAAATAAATGATTATGATTATGAAAACATTAACGTAAAACGTTGTGGTGATATATTATAATAACATTAGTAGGTCGTCAGGCTGATACTACCATGAATATACTTCTTATCTGAAGCTGTTCGATATGGTCCAGCTAAACCCAAGGGCCGTGTGATACTAGGTCACAGGTTTAACACAGTTTTGAGTTAAAAAAAATTAAACGGTCCCGCCTTTTCGGCTTACGCTCCTCGACACTAGATGGCACTAGTTTATATTGAATAGAAGGACATCTATTGATCCATTTATAAACTAATTATGAGGACAGTCATGATCTGCCAGATCCGGAGCAAATTGAGGTAAACAAACATAGATAACAGTTCATCTTTTTTTATTATCTCAATAAATATCGATGAGAACTTACTTTTAATTATTCAATATGAGGATTATAACACTGACATTATCTGTTTATCACCAAAATATAACTTTTTAGAAGGAAAAACTAGTTTCACGCGATATTTTCGTAACAAGGCTTACTACTACGTAGATAGGTACGTGCGGTCATTACCACTGATATTTCTACACTACACTACACCACAGACTAACAAACATAAAGGTACCTCTATAGCAGGTTATATTGCTGTAATCTTGAATTGACTACACTTTGGTATCTGCTAATTTGCTAACTCGCGGTTATTTGGTAATTGTACAGATGTACTTACCTATTGTAGGTTAACTACCTATTAGATAGGTACCTACTTAACTTATTACTTATATTTATAAATATATATAATATAAAGCGACGGGCAATATTGTACATATTTAAGTTTTTAATCATTTTATTAAATTGAATTACTTAAATTTAAATACACTTTCAATTAATTATTACAAATTAATATTCAATCAAATATATTTTAGTACCTAATTATTAGTTTGTTTTGGAGTTTAGTTGCTTGCCTACCACCTTATTTAAATTGAAAATTGCTGCTGAGTTATCGAAAGTGTAGGTACTTTATAAAATTACCTACCTTCTCTACTTAAGGTAAATAAAATAATAGCTACTGTTGATCGTTAGAGATTTTTTTTAAATCATGACGGGCAGCGACGACTTAGATGAGGAAAGCAAGAGATCGATGCTTGGGGAGAACACTTGGGGACACCTATGCTGCAAAGCAAGACAATCAAGGAACCGATGTCAAATAAAAAAAGAACTAAACCGGCTGACTTTTTTTACCGTCTTGACAAAAACTGGGTATACAAGGTAAACGGAGTAGAAGCCAGACACAGAAATTTCTCTTTTTTTTTTCTCAAACAAAATATTTATGGCTTTTTTTACGTATACGAATTCCATGAATTTTTTAGGGTGCCTATCCTATTTGTCGATTTATTCGTTTTTATTTTTTTATTAATTATTATTATAAATAATCTAAACATTCCTGTAGTAATAAGTAGAAATAAGATGAAATGTAACTTGTAATATTGTTAACAAACCTATTATTTTAACTTGATGTTTCTCGGGACCCCAGGGTCCCGGACCTTTCGAAGTCGTAAGAGCCAACTCGCAGAGGGCTGTTAGATGTTTTTAATGCAATGAGATGGTTATCCCTGTACGCACTATGCAAGTGCACCCAAGGACACCCCCCGGTTTGTGTTACGACTAATGCAGGATATGGAAACGAAGATATTGGATTATGGGTTGGGGTGGCTAAAGAAAAGGACCTTGCCTGACCAATGTTTTATATAAAATGGCACAGATAGAATGGCAGGAGGTGACTTGCACACACAATAATATAGGCCCTCGAACGGCCGCTAGCTCATAGTGTCGTATTGACAAGGGGGCGACATGTCCTGAGGTGCTTGAGGAGTGGAGCGGCTATCAGGACAATCCTGGAAGTAGTCCTACCAGCATCTTACTGGAATACTTCCTTCCTCCGAGCACATTTGCTCTTGCGAATCTCCTATTCTCATTATTAGGTAGGTACCTACGTATTTATTACTAACTAGCTTCTGCCCGCGACTTCGTCCGCGTGAAATTTCTTGTTCCTCCAACTCGTCGCATCGCAACGCCTGCCCGCGCTATTACTTTGTTTTCTTATTGCTCGGCTCCTAAGGGTCCTAGTGTGGTATTAGGTAGCCTATAGCCGTCCTCAAGAATTGAGCTACCAAAAGCAAAACTAATTTTTCAAATCCGATTCGTAGTTCTAGAGATTAGTGCGTTCAAACAAACAAACTCATCAGCTTTATTATTACTACTATAGATTTGTCTTATAAGAGACTGCATATGCAGATACTGCAGAACAAGCTCCTAACTGTTAAAATTGCCATAACAGGCGTTACTATAAGTTACGGTTAGTAGGTAGGTAAAAACGCTCTGACGCAAACGGTCTGTTAATTAAAATAGGAATAGGTTCCTGTTTCAACAAAACAGACTGTTTTTTGCAGACAAGAGGAACTCATAGCCAAAAGAATTCATTTATCAATAATAATTACAACTATTTGTAAAATCAAAGACATGTTGTGTCATCGGTAGAAAGGCAAAGTTCAATATATTGTAATTTATGCTATTTTTATACTGTTGATTGCTTAGGTACAGACGACAGCACATCAAGCTATCACAATCTGTCAAATTTCAACTTTATTACTAAAGCATAAGGTTCAAGGTTGATTGGGAAAATTTGACAGTTTCGGGTAGCTTGATGTGCTGGCGTCTGTACCTACTTATACCAAGTATCGTAGGCATTATATCGAATGCCGTAGGCATTGAAATACCGCTTTAAAATGTTCTCTTTTGTGTTTCTTTAATTAAACATACAACCGTATTCATTAAAGTACCTAAATAAATTATTGCGTATTTCAATTTAGTTACTTCACTAAAGTATTATGAAATTGTCACGAATCTGTGCAGTTGCACTATTCAGAGCAAACTTTGGGGTAATTGCGTAGAAATAGAAATAATATTTATTTGCATACAACACACAACACACTATCAGTAGCAATGGGTTTTATTTCGACAGTTCAACAACATACATTGCGTTATTTACGTTGTTTAGCAGACAAATTCATCGAACATATTAAGCAATGGATAAGCAATATCCTTCAAAATGATTATTGGGATTGATAGTGTGTTACGCAATTCGGGTGCTGACCATGAATGACCATCGGTTTAGTATAAATACGGTTAAGAGATTCAATACTTAAATAAAAATTTAGGTATTCATTCAGAATACTTTTCTATTAATAACAAACTATAATTTGTTATTATTTGTTTGTTGATGCTTTTGTAATAATGAAGGCACAAAGCTTACTAGATACTTATGTATGGGTTCTACCTACCTCTGTTCGGTGGAATATAATACATTATGATACGTGGGACTTAAGTAGTCCATTATTGCACGGCGTGAAATTAGCTGTGTAAAAATAAACAACTTAAGTTACAGAAAAGCGTGACTTAAGAGCTAGTTTAGGTCACACAGTGCTATCAAGTTAATTAAACAACACTGAAAATAAGTATATAATCCTCCACATTTATTATGCGTACAGCCAAAGTGTGGAACTCTCTGCCAGCGTCTGTGTTCCCTTCCACATTTAAACCGTCTGTCTTCAAAGCAAAAGAGAACAGGCATCTTCTGGGCACGCTCGTTCCATCATAGAACTCATCCATCGCTTTACATCAGGCGTAATCTAGGTCAAGAGCAGGTCCATTCAGCAATAAAAAATATTAACTTTAGACATATTTAATAAACTTAAATCTTTAAATATAATAAAAGTTTACAATAAAAATGAAAATACAGTATTGAGCAACCCCATCACAGAATGATCTACTTACTAAAACCTTACTTAAAACCTGTATAATAATATGTATACCTAAGTATAAACAATGATATAAAAAGATAACTTATCAAAACAAAAAGTTTTCTAAATCTATTTATCACAAGATTCGTTTTTGTATAATTTAGGTATTACAGTTTTCCCTGCATGAAGGGTTTAATATATTTGTGGAAGCTCTGGTTGACGGGCTCCGCGTTGAGCGGACTCTTGAGCGCTTCCTCCATCAGACGCTCGTACACGCGGCCGTCGTATGCGCCCAGGGTTGATTGTAGTAACTGAAGAATAAAACAACATCATATAATTATTGCATATATAGTACTGCAAAGATATACATAATATCGCATAACAAACACGATTATAGAAACTGCCAAAAAATTACTCAAGATTTGCAGCCATAAATATACAGGGTCCCATTAAAATAGATGGACTTATTTTAACACAGCGCTCAGTAAGTCTAACCAAAGATATCCAAGCAAAAAAATCACTGATTACTTAATGTGATTTTATTTTGACCTAAAATAATAAATTGCCAGCACATTAGTGTATTTTCGTTAGCTGATTATTTTTCTTGTAGGTAAGTATCCAATGCGTTTTTCTTATATTTTTTTTACCATCGTCCTTATTTTGGTGGTCTGAATGATTTCTAAAAGTTTGTTCATCTATTTTAATGGGACCTTATATAATTATGCAAGGTCAAATTACATTAGCTAGCAAAACTCTGCGGACGTAATGGGTATCGATATCTAAACACGATAACAGATATTTTTTATTTTAATAAAAAAGCTTTTTTTAAGGGGTCAACGGCCGCTGATAGTATTGTTACTTGAAGTATGAATTGAAAATATATGTTTTATCGTATTTCGATATACGACACCACGATACAAATCACGTCTGTGAAGTTTACACAAAAAAAACAGATTTTTTAAACTGATATATAAAGTCATGTTTAGATATCGATACCCATCAACTCCGCAGAGTTTTGCTAGCTAATTTACTCTATAACACCTAATACAATAATGTTTACTGCTACAGCTGGCACTACAACGAAATCATTTAAAAGTAAATTGTTTATTATTTTTTTATTTAAATTACAAAAATAAAGTAAATTTGCAATAAAAGAGAAAATACAAAAACATCCAGTTCAGGAGGAGGTTCATGTAGTTGGATGCTGTTTAAAGATAGGTGACACATAATGTTCACTTACCTCGTCGATTATATCAAAAGCGTCCACAAGTCCGACGGTGTTAGGTCTAATTTTCCTCAGCAACTCCTCGTACCAAGATCTCAAGTGCACCACATCGGTGTTCGAAATTGACGTGTACTGAAGAAAACAGAAGAACATGTATTCTACTCAAACGATTTACAAAACAAATTAAAGTATGTACCAATGTAATTTTACAATTAGCAACAGCTACCAGATGCTATCTGAAAGACAATCCTACTACTCGTAATATTATAAACGCGAAAGTTTGTGAGGATGGATGGAGGGATGAATGTTTGTTACTCCTTCACACAAAAACTACTGAACGGATTTGGATGAATGATGAATTTGGCACACAGTTAGTTTATAACCTGAATTAACACATTGTATAATTTTCATCCCGGCAGTATGTTCCCGTGGGATATTTTCCTACCAACACACGGGCGAAGCCGCTGGCAAAAACTAGTCTATTATAAAAAATTGTAGGATTTCTTCAAGAGCATCTACGTATTCCGAGGCATAAATCATAATCAAAAAGATTACCGAATGTTTTTGGACGTAGCCGAAGACACAAGCTGCAAATGTGACTAGTTATGTCTAACGGTAAGATATTCAGTTCTCAGACGGCATTGGGAATCATTTCAATAAAAACTAGGTGAATTTCTTGACCCAGTGTGCATAGTAAAATAACTTTTAAGACGTGTAGCAATTCACTGACCTGTAACAAATCTCCCAGTCTCTCCAGCGTCCAGTACACAGCATATAACTCCAGAAGCTGGCCCATCACCTCTGCCAGTGGTGCAGACATGGTATTCATAGCTTTGGACATGTCCTCGTAGAATGTGGATATGACGATCATTCGACTGTGAGACTGGAAAGAAAGGAACATTTATTTTATTAAAGACGTGGATTTTTGCAAGTCCTACGCCAATCCTTCAATTGAACTCAAATGGAATGCAACGAAGAAAACGTTTGCTGATTTTATTTCTTCGGTCTTCGTGTTGAGTAGCAAAATAATGCTTTTATATGATGTTAGTAGACTCGACCACACTTGAATTATGATTCACAAAAAAATAAGAAGTACCTACCTACATAGAGATATATGCCAATATCATAGAAACAAGTCAAACAAGGGTAGGTACTAGTTACAGCGGGGTAATTGCGTAAGACACTATCAGTAGCAATGGCTTTCATTTTGACAGTTCAACAACATTCATTGCGTTATCTACGTTGTTAAGCAGACAAATCTTTCGAACATATGAATATGAAAAAATTATTTCGCAATATCCTTAAAAATTATTCAGATTGTGATTGAAAGTGTGTGACGGAATAAGGGGGTGCAGTTGTATGTACTTAGTTTGACATATTACCTCAGCAGCCGAAACTAATTGTATCGATATTGTGTTCCACGCGTCTTCCTGGGACATCCCAGACATTATTTTACTTGTCATACTATCAACACATGATGATATTTTGCTGTAATTAAAAAAAAAACATATGAGAATCTCTGCTTATAACACAATCAAGGAAAGTGATTACAAGATATCTCTAATTCATGGAGACCTACTTCATAGCGACTATTTGGAATCCTCGGATGATGCCCTCCACAGAACTTTCCCATTTGTCTGAGTATCCTGGAGCTGAGACTGTCTTCAAGTAGGCTACTGTAGGTGTCAAGGGACCTGTGTCGACCTGACGCCAAGTTTTTAGTAAAAACCTGCGAAATGTAATACCATATTAGAGCCAAATCTTCTACTTCTGTAATATGAAATGGAAACGATTCACCAAACTGCGTTTTGACCCAGAATTAATCTGCTGAATCTCGCTCTAGAATCTTACATAACGATAGATTCTGGTAAAGAAATTCAAGTAGTAAGAAATTAGTCAGCCCTGCACAAAAAATTCTTGTGCTTTTAATGAAAAATAAATTACAACAAGAGATCAGGTGCCAACAAGAGAAAAAAATGTGCTGACAATCATCCAAAAAGTCACAAACCTAGCCGTCTGCAGCAGCAGTACAGTGTTGTCTCCCTCATAGGTGCAGGAGGCGGTGGTCAGCGCATATGTGGGCGGCAGGTTCGATGACGTCATGTAGCCGTGACCGCCGCACGCCAGCCGACAGAGCGACGTGAACATGGAGGAATCAGTCGTGCTGATGGCCTTCAGACAGCAGGCTAGAGCATGCAACTGGAATAAAGGATATCGTAAAGCAATATTAACAAGCAATATCAAAATGAGATCAAAGATCAACCAATTGAACTCTATTTCTGAAATAGGTATTTTGGGAGACTCTACACTGCTTTTGAGAGACATCCAGCAGCAGCCAGCACATCAAGCTCCCCGAAACCTTCAAATTTTCCCAATCAACTTTGAACCTTATGCTTTAACGATAAAGTTTAAAATCTATTAAAGAAATTTGACAGATTGTAGTACCTTAATGTGCTGGGGTCTGTACATTTGGTGATCGGAATCATCATCATCATTCTCCTGTCCTTATCCCAATTTATTTCGGGTCGGCGTAACATAGGTATCTTTTTCTTCCATACTTCTCTATTAGTCGTCACCTCGGTGGTCACCCCCTTTCTAACCATATCATCATTCACATAGTCCATCCATCGTTTCTTTGGTCTTCCCCTACTCTTATAGCCATCAACATTCATACTCAAATTGGTGATCGGAATATAATGACTAATTGTCACGGGTTATCCACTGGAACTTCACAAACGGAAGGATCAACTTCTATAGTAAGCAAAATTACGTACTCGTTAGTGGCAAACTATTAAGTGTCTCACCGGAAAATAGTCTGTATCTTAATTTCTTCTCTACTTCGAACTCACCTCTCCTAGTCTCTCCATGTTTCCCTGATGCAGCTGGTCGTTGATAAGATTGAAGGTGTCCCACAATCTCCGCGCGTTCATCTTCATGGCATAACATCCGGCTATCGCGGATAATATCTTGTCCTGCTGCGTCACGTAGTCCAATATCTGACGCTCTGGTTCACTGAAAGATAAAATATGTATTTAGTTTAAATACTATCGGTATAGTACCACAATATTGTCTAAAAATGTGAGGTTACGCGTAGGTCTGGACGATAAAACAGCTCTTTATGTTAAACTTTATGTTGCGTAAGTTTACTTCTTTACATTTGGATCTGACAAACGATTTATTCCGGCCTGATAACCCTGAATCCCCCCTCCACCCCCCCCCCCCCCCCTCGATACCCTGCTAGTTCGTCTTCTGTTTTAAACTTTGTCTTATCCACTATAAGCTTTCTCATTCCGGTTTGATCCAGACGTAGAACCATGAACGTGTGTAAAGAGGCATAAAACGAAAGCAAAACGACATATTAGAATTATTGGTAAGTAGTCGTATATACAACTTTGTTAACTAAAATGTGTAACATCTACGCATACATTCATATTCATTTATTAATGAGGAGAAAAGTATATATGTCGCAGGCAACTGGCTAAATTAGCCGTTTAGTTAAATGCCTAGCCTTTTAACTAAACGGTGGCCGTTCAACTAACGGCCTGAATGATATTCAATAATATAGTTTAGGTTGGAACTGTAACCCATCACGCGAGAGCCGAATTGGTTGCAGTAACTAAGCCAGGGCACCCCGACCAAATGGGTTACGTTAGGTTAGAACTGTGATCAACCGCGTGCGAGCAAAGAGAGCGAAGCGAGGCGAGCACTACTTCCAAAGGTCAGGCGGTTAACTAAACGGCTAATTTAACGAGTTGCCTGCGACATATACACTGGATAAACTTCTTAAACTAAAAATTTGACATGTGTACATTTTTTCGGTTTTTGTTCGGGGCGACTTTTTGACTTCAGACATGTGAGTGGCTAAAATATGGAGTCAAAAAATTCGTTGGCATCGCTGTCGACTAGTACCTACCTAACGTCGCATAAGTTACAACATAAACGAAAGGTCTACCTACCCCGCTTTGAGCTGCGACTGCCTCCTAACCGCAGAGTACCGAGCGCCGACGGTGATAGCCTTGGCCAAGTAGTTGACGGAATCGAACACTATGACCACCCTCACAAACACCATGGCTCCGTATATGAGCTTGCTATTCTTAGATTTTACGTAAGTGCCGTCCTGAAACGGTAGATAAATAAGCATTTAAAAATTCCACTAAGAATTTAATCCCTGGATGCCATATATGGTTCCTGGAATTGAGTTCCAGAGTGGCTTAAGTAGATCAGAAGAAATAACAGCCCATACGAGATATATTCAGAGAAGAAAGAGAAGCAATGAACACTCCTTCTTTAACCCAGATGTTACTGAAACTATTTTTTCAAGGTAAAGATGACCATTTAAAAGGCCAGTCGTAATATAGGGGTCGTACGCATGCGTTTTTAAGTTTTTAGGTAAAAGCAAATTCTTACCTTCAAAACCTTAGCGTGTTTCATCAACATATGAGTCCTGGGTATCCTCACATTCTCAAACCCTAGAAAGCCGTTATTAACACAGTTAAGGCCCATCTTGACTCCGATATCTCCAACCTTGATCCCTGGTAGCGGCATGTGGGTGTCTTCGTCCCTCACTTGGACTATGAAAGAGTGGATGCCGTGGCACTCACCCTTGGAGTACAGCTGAGCTATCACGATGCAGTAGTTCACTGTGTTCCCCACTGTCAAAAAGGTGGTAGACTGAGAACTTCCATACGAACTCATGAAAAACCGGAATGAGAAAGCTTATAGTGGATAAGACAAAGTTTAAAACAGAAGACGAACTAGCAGGGGATCGAGGGGTGGAGGGGGGGGGGGGTTCAGGGGAACAGACCCGAATAAATCAATTTTTCTCCTAATTCAGCCGTTATGAATTGATATTTTATTGTAATTTTCCATCAGCCATAGCCCTAATAAACTAGAAAGGTTGACAATAATAAATGTTAGGCTAGCTACTAGCTAGAAGCTAGCCAGGCAAACACATAATGTATTAATTTTTGTTTGGGTATCTTATGAGCCGTGACACAATTTATATTCTGCTATGCTAAAGTCTACTTACATCCACCGGGCCACCATTTGTACGAAGTGAGCGTAGGACTGTGCAATACAAACTCCTCGGTGGAAGGGTCGTATGTGGCCATCGTCTCCAGACCACGGATGTAAGTCCCGTGACCGAGCTCAGTCTAAAACAATAAAATAAGCCTTTGTTTGTTACGTATCATAAAGGCTGTGCGTGTGCAGGGGCTCGTGGCTAAGTAATAACAACCGCACGGGTCGATCGATCAGGTTAAGCTACGCTTGCCGCGGTTTGTCCGTGGATGGGTGACCATCTTTACAAACCGGGAACCCTCTGTGGATCGGAAAGCACGTTAAGCCGTTGGTCCCGGTTAACATTCGTGGATCTTTGACAGTCGTTACGGGTCGTCAGAAGCCCGAAAGTCAGACAACCACTTACTAAGTTATTTATCTTATAATGTTTTAAAACGGTAAAACGGGGTATTGTATTACCCAATAACTGCGCTGTGGAGGTCAGATAGGCAATCGCTCCATGTAAAATACTGGTGTTCAACTGCATCCGGTTAGACTGGAAGCCGACCCCAACATAGTTGCGAAAAGGCTAGGCAGATGATGATGATGCCTATCTGACCTCCACAATCCACCTGGTGGATGTGGTCATCACACTATGGTTTCACTACTATGTGGAACAAAAAAGTATTTCTTTAACTACCTGAGCATAACTTCCAATAATACTGCAATTCAACGCACGATGTAGCCACTTCTCTTGCTGCTGCTCATCTGCCTGGCTCATAAATACCGGCATGAACATAATGTAATGCAGCCCAAAGGGAGAGCCATCCTGCGATGTGGAAGACGCCAGGACACCGCTTAAAAGATTCCTGGAAAAACAATGTGAGCTTAAAAAAATCTTCTAAGAAAGTATTAAGATGAAGACGCTTTGTGATCGCCAATCCAGCACCCTAAGACCCTAATTGCGTAGGTAACACAATATAAATCTCAATCAGAATAATTTTGAAGGATATTGCTAATCCATTGCTTCATAAATTAATTATATTCCAAAAATGTGTCTGCTCAGCAACGTAAATAACGCAATGAATGTTGTTGAACTATCAAAATGAAACCCATTGCTACTGATAGTGTGTTACGCCGTCACCCCGCAGGTGTATCTAATTGGCCAACTTTAAAAATTGGCAAACTCCAAACATGATAATAAATCGTTAGAATTTTAGCCTTTGCTATGACGACAGAAACTTAACCAAAAAAAACTTTTGCTGTCATCATCCTACCATACCCTTTCATTGATTTTCATTACACGAATGGAAATAAGTAACTAATTATGGTCGTCCGAATCAATTGTAATGTAATACCTACCTGTAGTTGGTAAGGTCAGTCTTGTTTTCCTGTTGAATTTTCCGAAGCAAACTGAACAGGACGACAGCCTTGCGCACTGAGCTCTCATACTTCTCTTTATGACTTAGATATTCGTCTGGCACGCCACCAAAGAGCTCCTCCCTCTTGCTCAGAATTGCCCTTTCTGAAACAGGAAAGGATCTAAATGTATCGATGGACTACCCTGTAGGTCTTCAATTAATTAAAACTAGTCTTCGGTTCAATTGAGAATGTCCAACTAATCAACTGCTGTCATTGCCCGTCACAAATTACTTACAAATTAAAATTGCTACGGCTTCTTTAACCCTACGTGATTACGACTTTTGATTATAAAAGGCCTAAGAGTTGTTGCAAACACATCACACATCCACCAAGCTTCCATCAGTCAACAATTCTACAAACAAACACTCCAAGATGAACAAGATCTATTTCCTCATTGTCCTCGTGACCTGCTGCTGCTTATACGCCGAAGCCCAACTGACGTTCACCTCTAGCTGGGGCGGGAAGCGCGGGGGCGTTGCTCCCGTCTCATGCAAGAACGAAGAAGCAGTCGCTACGATTTTCAAGCTGATTCAAAACGAAGCTGAAAGATTCATCATCTGCCAGCAGAAGTCATGAAGACAAAAGACGATCGACGCTATTTTGGCCACGATACTGCGATATTTAAATGGCGAATTTGTGTATTTGTAAACTGTTGTTGTGTGTTTAAGTTTTCTTCAATAGAGCCATGATAATCGTTGAGTAACTCGGAATATGCTATGACTGAACTGTATATGAGTTATATGGCGACCTACTACAAACATACATGTCGAGTATGCATTGTTATGTAGGTCTGTAGTTTGAATGCAATTAAATTATTATGTACTCTGAGTTTTCGTCTGAATCTTGTACCTAATGTATTTTAATATGATTTTATTCTGTAACCACCTCCTCGTTTTTGGATACCATGACACTTCTAACATTAAGCTGTTCAGTGTACCTACCATGTACTGTAGTAGCAGTCAGAAAAGAACCTACACGCACCGCGATTATGCTTCTCACATAACACTATCTAAAAACAGCTTTTTTTTTTCATTTATGTCTGGTTCTTATCGCTATTTCTGGATTGCTACCAGCCTATTGTTAACTCACTGCAGGGCAATGGCCTATTCTCATGCAAAGGCATGAAAATTGATCAACTCACGCTTGTTCGGGATGTGCGATTTCAGATTGATAATAACTATAAGTCCGGTTTCCTTTCCTCTCGATGTTTTTCCTCACGGATGTTAGTATAGTGTCTTATATAAACTCAGAAAGTATATATAAATTGAAGATGTCACATTGATACTTGCCCAGATTTGAACCCACAACCCGTGCATTAGAGGTTAGGCCTTAAAACACTGCGCCAATTCGACACTGCTGGAAAAGATATCAGTAACGAAAAGGTCTTTGACTGACCTGTGACAAACGACTCATGAAAGTTAAAAGACAGAATTAATTCGCCGGTTTGTCTTGTACCGGTAGTGACATAGAAATGTAATATATCTATGGGTAGTGATAGTGAGGTCCTGAAATTCTTGAATTAAGTACTGTATCATTCCTCACACTGTACGTAGGGTCAAATTTAATTAGCTAGCGAAACTGCAGTCGTGATGGGTATCGATAATATCTAAACACGATAAAATAAATAAATTCGACGATTTTTTTTGAGTGGTCACCGACAGCAGCTAGTGTAGGTATTCATTTGAAATATAAGTTTTAAAATAGGCTTTTTATTGTGTAAACTACACAGACGTTATCAATAACGATATCTTATACGATCCGGTATTCGGGAAAAAGGCAAAATCGCCCGTTTTGACTGGCTCTACACCAGGTTTAGAGAATTCGCTACACCAGATCGTGTGGTCAGCTTATGATGGGAAGCTTGACATCATGACCTTAACCACTTCACGCTGGCAGGAATCAGTGCATGGATGTATAATATCAGCAATCTGGGACAGATTACCACGAATATTCAAATTAACTCAGGTGAAACCAGCACCCTAATTGCGTAACACACTATTAATGAGTTGAGCTGCACGATTTCTCACAAATGCGTGCACTGACTGGACAGGTCCATTCAATCTGTGTGGTTCTTTCCTCAAAAGACCATCTCAGACATCTACATGGTCGTCATAATTATAACCTGACCAAGATTATGACTGGACTTTAAAAGAGACTGTGACCTCTGAGTTTATTTCGGCCTTTCTTCTCAGAGTAGTCAGATAGGAAACGCCGACCTCATCTATGTAGTTTTTAAAAATATGATTGACATGTTAAAGTGTTTGTGCAAACCTACTTCCAAAATTAAAATCTGTCTCATATCTAAATCTGAATCATTTTGAAGGATATTGCTAATCCATTACTTAATATGTTCGAAAAATGTGTCTGCTGAACGACGACAACAACGTAAACAACGCAATGTATGTTGTTGAACTGTCAAAATGAAATCCATTGCTACTGATAGTGTGTTACGCAATAAAGCCCGGTCAACAATTGACAAGTCACTAAATTCTAGAAAATGTTCATCTATTCTATTTTTAATTATGGCATATTCATCAAAATTAAATATGACTTCTTGTCAGTGGCGAAGGTACCATACAACTCGATTCCCGCCGGCTTCCCTTCGAAAATTCAGAAAATAACCACTCTATAGTCAATTCATCATTGTAATTTTCTTTTGGTATTTGTTTTTTGCTCCGGCCTACCTCTGTCATAAATTCACCCTTCGCCACTGCTTCTTGTCATGTCAAAAATACGAATTCCTTTTGAAAAAAACATTAAAATAACTCATTAGGTATTTGGAACAAAAAGGTTTCAACCTAACAGGTGAGGTTTTGACGGCGGAGGTAATTAACGCTGCAAACGCAATATGTGTGTGTTCATGAAGACGGTACATAGAGGTATATGCAATCGTAATTATCGCAAAAAAAAATAGTAATTGCTACCTACAATTACAGGGCAATAGCTATCGTCTAGTGCTTACTTAGTGTAAATTTAGGTTGTCTATGAAAAGCACAATCTCGTAAACAATAGGCCTAGTGCCTAGTTAATTCACTCGACTATAATTAGCTACGAGTATGTAGGTATCTAGGTTTCTATACTATTAATCAACGACAGTTATGTCAGTTTAGACACATTCGCATCACATCTAGAGTAGTACCTATTAGTCGTATGAAAACATTGAAAACATTCCTCAATCTATTAATTTGGAAGCAATCGGACTTGTCCATCTCTCCTAGAGTTACCCTATAAGGTTATCTGCTCGCCCGATATCGTGTCGGTATCGGGTCATTTATTGATGAGTGTGAATAGATGCATACCCTTAGGTACATACACATACATGCTCGAGAAAATATTCGACAATATTTATCTCGCGTTCTAGAGATCAACATAAAAACAGACCCAAAACATAGTAACGCAGAACCGCTAATCAAAGTTCATTTACCTCTCTCCTTCCTTTCCAAAGTCTTGTCTATTCCTCCATCCAGAAAATACGTCAGCTCCTCCACATTAAAAGTGCACTTCGCCCTCTCTCTGATTAAATCCTCGTTCACTTTGCGCATATTAATTTATTTATGTTATTTACCACGACACGTTCGTCTTTATAGAGCTTATTCGCCAAACTGGTGATTTGAGCTTAGTCGAGTGGGGGCAAACAAACAGTCGAGAGTCGACCTTAAAATATGTTTGTAGGTTGTAGGTATAGCACGGATATCTATGGTATAGCATGTTCAAGTCACAAGAATAAATTCAAAACTCGCGTTTTATACTTGATTTGCAGTCATAAACTTACATTTAATAGCCTTTTTTATTCTTTATTTAATAGTAGATTATTCACTAAGGGGATAAAGCAGTGACTTAATGTCGCGGGCGCTATTTTGAATACTGAACGCAACGAAGGATTCTAGGGCTGACGAACGTAGCGATCCGAGGTCTGAGTTAACTCCTGAGCGAAACGAGGGAATTAAGACTAGAATCCTGAGTGCAGCGAGCGATTTAAGCTCGCCCAAAACGATGACACCTTTATCCCCGAGGAGAAAAGGCACTCTACTTTTCACACCTACTGCGAGGTAATAAAAACCAATTCGATTACCGAATTAGTAGTTTATGAAACTTATTATGATCTCACACTCATTAACATAATACTTAATAGCGTTTTTCCTTTTCAAGTTTTCTTTTTATTTTCTTTTAATTCTCGATTAGATTGTTGTTTTCTTTAATTTTAATTCTCAGATTTTATTTAGTTTTTTTTTTTGTAATTTGTGTCAAACATATTATTTTACTTTTACTACCGAACATGTTTAAAATAAATGTTTAAATGGTAAACCCTCCATACTGGTGCCCAAGATACAGGCTTGCCTAGTTTGGGCCAATGTAAAATGTCTGTAATCTTTTGAGCAATAACGTTTTTATTATTATTATATACCTACCAGGCCACTCAGAAAGTATTGCGAAGAAAGTTTTTATGTATGAGAGACTGGCCAGTTATAATCTATTTTGAAAATATTATTATTTGTAAGTAAAAATAGGTACGTTCCAATTTCAAAACCCTCCACATTGTTTGCGAGCTAATTTAATTAAATTATCGTGTCTCATTAAAAAAAGGATCTGCGCCGGGAACATATTCGCGCTACAATTTTTTTCGATTTCAAGTGTCGCCTGAAACCGGGCGAATCGTACGATAGACTTAAAAGTGGCATTCATGGATGAAGGCCCTTCCAAGGCAACCGTGTATCGTTGGTATAACGAATTCAAGCGCGGTCGACTAACTTTGGGGGATGAAGAAAGAAGTGGTCGCCCTTTGACGACTGTTACGGAAGGAAACTTGCTAGCAGTGAAAAATTTAATCTAAGACAATAGGCGAGTTACGTATCAAGATATTCAGCACATACTGCAGGTTGGATCGGGAAGCCTTCACGAAATTCTATACGCGCATCTTCGCGTGAGGATAGTTTCACGCTGGGTGCCGCACAACCTCACCGATGCTCAGAAGCAGGCCCGGGTGGAATGGTGCCGTGATATGATAAACAAATTTGAAGCAGGCTCGTCTCGGCGTGTTTACGACATCACAAACACAAACACAGGGCTCCGCGGGCTACTACTCCACCACGACAACGCGCCTTCGCACACCGCGCTCAAAATCTCCACATTCCAAATTCAAATCACATTTATTCCCTAGGGATTAAAGAGCTATTTTAGTCCCTGTTTACGAAGAATACACTAGCTCTTTTTGAATAGATGTGATAAAAAATAAATATAACAATCGTACAATGAATGAAAGCCCGAAAATCCATGACGTATACCGATGTATGGGGTATGGGGAACATGTTTTTTTTTTTGTTTTTGGGACAAATTATCATCCCAACCACGGAACCCGTCACTGCGCGTGGTCCGACACTCACTTGTTTTAAAATAAAATAAGTAGGTACCTACCTACCTACATAAGCGAGATTAAAATTAACACGTTGACTGCCAGACAACAGACACAATAGAAAATCTATTGTTGGCGGACACCGTGTGACCGCGGTGGTAGACTGGTAGTCAATGACTTAATCAGGCGAAAAAATAAATATAAATAATTATAGGTAGTCTGCGACCTGAAGGACAGTCTGACAATAGGCTACTTTTCTTCCTATTATTATTTTTATTTTGTATTAAAAATTATGAAATACAAAATACACGCACAAGTCGTGGACAACAGCTAATATAGCAAATTTACATTGAATTGAATAACTTTGATGGTTTATGACTTCATGTGACCTCTGTTTGGCAGAATGCTAATTATAAGATTAGGATTATAACATTACTAGCTTCTTCCCGCGACTTCGTCCGCGTGAAATTTCACCCCCCCCATTCACCCCCTTAGGGGATGAATTTTGAAAAATCCTTTCTTAGTGCACCCCTAGACCTCATAAGGAACGTACGTGCCAAATTTGGAATCTCTAGACCGAGCGGTTTGGGCTGTGCGTTGATATGTCAGTCAGTCAGTTCTCCTTTTATATATATAGATTTTGTCTATTTTTTTTTTTTTTTTTTCTTTTGATGGTGCTGACGCCACGCGTCATGTTCGTGAACGGGCGCCGCCGGTCGGTTGAGACTGGTCATCTCTTATTTTCAATCATATATTTTGAGTTGTTTCTTCATTTGTGTGTATTTTTTACATTGTTCCCACATAATTATAGAAGCAACAAGAATAACGTACCCAGGATTTTGTAATATCTTGATGGAGTTTCTTGCCCGTTCTTCTCCATAGAGATCTACGTTTTGGAATGGTCAACTAGCTTCAACTTTCTGACTAACTGACCGACTATTTAATTTTGACAATTCAAAAGTGCCTGTACATGGTTCAATTGAAATAAATGCTTTGAGTTTGAAACTGGCACAGCACACTGAGGGTATCAGGGTAGTCAACCGCACCGCAAAGCGCACGTCTATAGCAACAATGAGTACAATACAATTACTTTGGCAGCGCCTTTATATAGGAAGCAGTAAGGACGCTTTACGTAAATACTAAGGCGGAACACACTACAAGTAACCACACGCCACGCGACAGGGAGCAGAAAACGAGATCTCGCGCGTGATTTTTTACATACAAATTCAATAAAAACGCGTTTCCGCGCGGGGAATTCGCTCCGTTTTCCGCGCCCCGTGTTGTTGCATTTGATCCGCCTTTGGGTAATTTCATGCAGAAGATTATTATTTATATGGTTAGACACACTAGCAGCTAATTAGCTGATGCGTGTGTATCAAATAGCTTGGAGATATGTAATCTGCCCAGCCGTTTCTTGAAGCAATCCAGAGTGGGAGCCGTCACATTTTCCGGTAGCCTACAACATGCTGCTACAACTCAGTTAGATGCCAGACATAGAGCAGCCGATCGCAGTGCGATATCCTTCGGCATGTGCGTGCGTGTCTAAAAGCCTTAAAGTTTAGATCAGCTCACTTCAGGCCTCTAGCTAGACTGCCTACACCACGGCGCAGACTTTAAACCCTCGATACCGCCTGGTCCTTGGTTATGTTCTTTCTGATCAAATGGAATTATTCATATAACCTCTATGGCTAATTGGCTAATGAACAAAGTATTCAATCCTTTTTTCCAATAAAATTATGTTATTGGCACTTATAAGGAAATCATCTTTATACTGGTGTAAATTATTTGATTTCAGAACGATTAGTAGGTACAGACGCCAGCACATCAACTTACCCCTAACTGTCAAATTTTCCCAATCAACAATGAACCTTATGCTTTAACGATAAAGTTGAAAATCTATTACAGAAATCTGACAGATTGTAGTAGGTTGATGTGCTGGCGTCTGCACAATTGAAAAGTCATAACAATAGAAACCACTAACTTTATGTATTGGTTTTAAAGTTATTTTTCCAAAAACATATTTCCGTCTATATTTTTTGGAAACTTAAGGCCAAGTTGCACAATAATTCACTTGCTAAACGAATTTAAAACATCGTTCTATTTCTGTCAATCTTTGAAGATAACAGACAGAATGACGTTAAAAGCATTAATGAGTACAGACGCCAGCACATCAAGCTACTACAATCTGTCAAATTGATTTAATAGATTTGAAACTTTATAGCTAAAGCGTAAGGTTCAAAGTTGATTGGGAAAATTTTACAGTTTCGGGTAGCTTGATGTGCTGGCGTCTATACAAGTGGGCTTAAATCTGTACACTTCAATAAAACGCGCAAATGGACCCAAAATATTTATTGGATCATATTTTTTTAGATTAATTACAAAGTGTCGATCACTTCTTGGCGGTGACCGCGGCCTCGTCCTCCCGCGCGAATGTCTGCAGCAGCTCTTCCTTCTTAGCGGCGATACGCTCTTCACGACGCTTACGTGCCTCCTTGACCTTGTTACGGCGGGCCTCAGCCTGGTCACTGGAAAATGAATACAAAAAAGTTGGTTAGTTTCGTTTTTTTTTATGGTTAAGGCTCGGGAGTATAGATTAAGAAAATGAGAGCGAAAACAATGATTTTAGAAAATAGAAAAAAATTGAACTGTTTAAAGTTTAATGTTTTCGAGTGTCTAGAAAAATGATATTAGGATATATGTGCTCAATTTTTTTTTTTTTATATAAAAATTATTGCATTGTCTACTACAATATCTTCCAAGTCCATCTGCTGCACCCAAAGACTGGCATAAAACAGCTTCTATTTTGTAGATAGGTCCCATTCAAACTGTGTTTCCAAAATGGAAGTTTCTTTGTTCCAAATACAAGTTTCCCTTACCTAAGCATCTTAGTCCTAGCCTTCTCAGCCTTCTTCCTATGAATGTACTCCATGAGTACGCGCTTGTTCTTGAAGACATTACCCTTTGCCTTCATGTACAGGGCGTGGTATAGATGCCTGTCGATCTTCTTTGCGGTTCTGTACTTGAGCAGCAGTTTACGAAGGACCCTTTGTCTTTGTACCCAGAGTTCCTGGTAGAAAGGAGAAAATATTGTTAGAATTGTAGAAACGAATAGAGGGCAGAAAAATTATATTTTATTTATGCAAAGATGAACAATTTACAAACTCTAGATAATAAAGCTTTGCAGGACACCAAACACCCTTCGACGTGATAACAATAAAACTTCTATGGTGTCTTGTTCAGTGTCCTTCAATGGGTTAAACTAAATCATACTACAATGGGCTGATTTGATTAAAATTAGGATAAGGATCACTATCCTAATTGTGTTTAGTATTTTGTTTGATTTTAAATGTACAGCAGTACCGTTTCTCTATGAACGTCCCACTTGTTGATACCCATGTAAAATCCCATAAAAAAATTTAATTTGCAATCTACACAATCAACAAACGTCTTATCTCACTCAGCGATTCCAAATGCTGACCTATAAAACTATACAATAAATAATCAAGGATATTTTAATGTATTGAACTCACCTTCTGTGGCATCCTAGCATTAGCAGTACCTCTTCTCTTACCGAAGCCACAGTGACGTCCCTTTCTGCGGGCCTCTGTGTTCTTGCGGACACGAGCACGTGAGTGTACAGCTACGGGCTTCTTGATGACGAGACCATCCTTGATCATCTTACGGATGTTCTGTCCTGGAAGTTACAGTGCCATGTTAATCTATTTGGCCTTTATTGCATATAGATTTAGCTGACACAAGACACTGGAAACATGAATGTCGTCAATGATCTGTGTCATCAATTGTTGACCAAAATCTTACAATATTTCCCAAAATACCAGCCTCAAAAAAAAAACCGAAATCTCTCTCGAATCTGGAAATGAAGAAAACCTAGTGGTAGACATGGACATCTCCAAACTAGCACCATGGTAAATGAATAATATTGTGAAACTGAAAAGTCATCCACTTGAGAGAGTGATATCCTTCATGGATAATTTGATAGGTTATGTTTTTCACTTGGTAAATACTGCAAAAACTGAATGCACAATTAAATTATAAGCCTAGGCTACCTAATAAAATGTCAAAACGTGAAGCAATGCTCTTTTTTTAGAGAATGGTTATGATCTAGCCAAAAAAAAATATCCAGTAAGCATTTTGTCGATTTTTTACAGTATTCATTACACTTATTGATCATTGCAGGCATAGGACTAAGAAAGATCGTATAGAATTTCCTGAAACACTTTGTTTACTATCTACACCACGGCATGTCCATAAAGATCACGCCGCACCGCAAAATATACGTGTGGGTACTTACGGGAGTTTGTGTTAGCGATTTCATTGATCTCATTGGGATCCAACCACACCTTCTTTTTACCACATCGCATCACAGAGGCTGCAAGCCTCTTCTGCAGCTTGAGGGAACTGAAAACGAACAAAAATCCTGTATGACCACATGGCTTCAAGGCGGACCGATAAGACTTGATGAAAGGTCGCTTTCCGCGACAAAAAATATATCCAACATGATTCCAAAGTGCTTTTAAACTTAAAATAACAGTAATCAAGGCATTTATCACTAAATATTTTAATTATTTATCAAAACTAACCTCATCTTGACTAGGTGAGCTCCAACGCATACAAGAAAGAAATATGGCCGACTTTCTCAGTGGTGGGTAAAGGTTACTAAAATTAAACTAGCCATTTAGTATTTAGTCGATTTGTTACTTGGCAATTAATTAATATGAAATAATGCATTTTGCATTTATAAAATTACCGTAGTTAACAAATAAACTCTTTTTCTAGTAACAAACATGATCTAGGCGTTATTTTAATCATTTTAACAATGAACGAATTAAGAAAATGTTTCTGCGTGCATATAAATTTTCATTATTATTTTTAATTTGTTAATAAAGTACTATTGTTTCTAAATACCTAATAATTAATTAGCAAAGTACAGACGCCAGCACATCTCCTTCTACAATCGAGGATGGCGAGGTTGCATGTACAATGGGACCCACTGTTAGGAGCATCGTTCACTATGGAAACTTATAACTAGTTGTAGAACTATATAAAACTAGCAAAAAAGCAAATGGGCAGTAAGTCGTAGAGGCTGGGAGAAAAAAGATATGCAATGTAAAAGATTATAACCTAAAATTAATCTAATAGTGCTTATTAAATAATACAATATCTTTTTTATGTATTATGTAGTTTCAAAAAGGTGATCAAACAGAATAGAAACATTTACCAACACTACCATCGTGTTTCTGCATCTCTCTTGCCAAATATAGGTACTTACCTAGGTACTCAAAATAAAAAATACGACTGGGAGCTAGGAACTATAGTGACTTGGTCAGAACGACATATGAAATGAATACCTACTGTAAGCAGTGTAAGCATAGACTAGACTGATATTAGGATGAAACTATAATCATTATTGGCTTTTGCCAACAACTAACAACAACAACTAAGCTGAAAGAAGCGCAAATATCTAGCAGATTATGTAGTTTTAAGGCTCCCATTGGCGCGACGTGTCTTTGCGACTGAGATTCCTTCTAAAGTCGGGTCGCACATTTTGCCAGTTACATGATTGATTGATAAAAGGGGGTGAGCCAACTGTTACTAACCGAGCACATATTCAGACTTCGGGCCGATACTGAGAATTTCACCTTGCCTGTCTTGGGAATCGAACCCAGGACCCTACGTTCGGCAGTCGTGCTTACGATCACTAGACCAACGAAGCAGTCGAAAACGAAATATAGGTAGTAGGAATAAATATCTAGCCACCCTACATAAATAACAAACATAAGATCTTCTGGAACTCCCTTCATGAAAAGCAATTTAGCAAAGACGCGATTTTATAGACTATTAAGAACTTGGATTTTTAAACAGGTTTGTTGAATAAAACAATACACACTTAGAAAATCTTTTATTTCATTTGTGATTATAAAATACAGGTTGTGATAAAAATATGATAAGGGCAGGAGGATGATGATTATAATAAATACTAAGATATAGGCTGTGCGCTACCTCCTACACTAGATGTGGAAGGTGCAACAAGGGCAGAACTTCTGTGAGAGCTATCAAATACTCCATGTGCACGTAAATAGCAAGGCTATGCCCACATATTTCATCAGTGTTGGTTAACTGAAACAATAAAAGTGAAAACAATCACAAAAATAATAAAAATACAGATCTATTGAGTATGCACGTCATTATTAGCCTTATCCATTCAGACACAACATTTCCTGTTTGGACTTCTGTTTCAGACATCTCTGGTTTGAGGACAAGTCTGTTCCTGATTCTCAAAATAGATCTTACGATGGCCAAGTTGCTGTCGGGTGTGATGTTCAGGATCTTCATTTGGGTTATGATTTATCAACTCCCAACTGGAATGACAAATAAAGTCGTCTACAGTCATCTAAAATAATTATGAACATGGTTTGAGAGTTATCAAATACACCTAGTTAATGTTATAATCATGTCAGTGGTTCAAAATCAAGAATGTGACCACTTCTTATCATCCTGCGGGTGACGGTTATACGTTTAAGTTCCTTATAATACGAGTGCGAGTCTTGCAATCAAAAGGAAACAAAACCACGCCACGGGATGTTACTGAAGTAAATGAGCTTAAGTACCAATTTATTTATAGGTATTACAATACTTACATCACGCGGATAAACCCACCTCTGAACTCTCTCGACTACCTGAGCACTTTCGTCGGACAAACGATATCTCCGTAATCGGGCAATGCGCAATTGACAATTCACACAACGCATTTTAACGGGTAACTAAGTCCAAACCACTGGCAAATCGGAATCCAAAGGTAAAGCCAAGTCGTCAAGAATCCACAAAATCGCATAGAAAATAATAGATATTCCATTTAGCCGTTGAAAACAAACAATGGATCAAAAAGTACTCTGTGATGGAATGACACTCACTAGACAGTAGACACTGACAGCCAACTCTAATTGACAGCATAACGTTCCATTCTAAGTTATCACAAATTATCGTAATAATTATAATATTGTACATACATTTTTGTATAAAAAATGTAAATCCATTTTTAATATTAACTTTTGTATGTTTTTCTCATAGTTTACGTTTCGTTTAAAAAAAAAATTGACAAGCGTAAACGTCTACAAGTGTAAGAACGTAAATCATGTACGGTCTAGGTAATGAAAAAGTACTTTGGAATGTAATATGAAACACGGTGCGTTTAATAACTGCATGATGACTTATTTTTAAGTAAATAAAAATCTATTCTAACTTTTAATTCCCATCACCTAGTGACTCAATATTTTTTATATAATCCTCTTACAAACTCTTAATTATAGTAAATATGAACTTGCAAGTGAACGACACTTAGTTAATTTATAAATAATGTGGGTCCAAACTCGCCATCCTCCTTTCTTTAATAAATTTTCAACTTTATAGCTAAAGCATAAGGTTCAAAGTTTATTGGGATTTGACAGTTTGGGGTAGGTTGATGTGCTGGCGTCTGTACCGTATATATATTTTTTAATTTTCTATAAGTTTAGTCGATATTGTGTCTAATCAAAGTTCTTGTGTTGCCAAATGCAAAAAAAAAAACATTTTGAAACCACTATTGACATTTCTGACAAAAGGACTCATCACGAAACGTCACATCTACGACCACAGCAAGAAGCTTATAGGTAAAAATGGAGACAACACTCTTAATACCTAAGTGAAACCGACTGTGGGCTGCCGCTCTCTTTCTAAATACATACATATGACAAAGAAAGCACATATCACTGTCTCGTTCTTATGTGTGTATTTAGAAAGAGAGTGTCCGACCACAGTCGTCTTCAGATAGGTATTCAGAGTGTTGCCTCCACTTTTATCTATAAGCTTCTTGGACCACAGTCATCACATACACAATCACATCACTAGGCCGTACGCCATAGATCCAAACTATAATATTATAAATGCGAAAGTAACTCTGTCTGTCTGTCTTTCTGTCTGTCTTTCTGTCTGTCTGTCTTTGCTTCACGCCTAAACTACTGAACCGATTTGTGTGAAATTTGGTACAGACATAGTTTGGAACTTGAGAAAGGACATAGGATAGTTTTTATTACAAAAAATAAAATTAAAATTTATTCCGGACATACAGCGCCATCTATTGGTCAAGAGTCTGCATCAATTCAGTACTGAAAATTCATCGGAAAAATGTAAATAAATAGTAAAAAGGTATGAAAATATAATATAATACAACTTTTAGTACAAAGAAAATGCTCTAACGGAGTATAGATAATTCTATTAGTACTACAATTATGTCGAGTTGGTGATCGCGCAATGGTGTCGATCGTTACACGAGTTCGGTTCATGTTATTGTTTTAATTCATCGGAAAAAAGTAAATAAATAGTAAAAAGGTATGAAAAAAATAATATCAATATAATAAAACTTTTAGTACAAAGAAAATGCCCGAACGGAGTATAGATAAATAATCCGAGTTGTCACTATGCTCGATAGATGGCGTTGGGATCGAAATAGATCGCGCTATGGTTTCGGCAAGGAGTCTACACACCAAACCCGCCGACCCGCCGACACAGCCCGGCGGCTTGGTGTCGGCGACTTTGCTTCAAGAATCATGTCGGCGACTCGTACCCGCGCGTGCAAGTCGGCGGCATGGCCGGCGACTTGCGTACGCGCACGCTCAGTTGCCCGCCGACACACACTGCACTACTACACACTGCAATCACTAACTAAAAAAGTTGTACTGATTTCTTGCCGCCGACTAACTCACCGACACAGCCCCATGACACATGTTGGCGGGTTGGCGGGTTTGGGTCGCCGACACCAAGCCGCCGGGCTGTGTCGGCGGGTCGGCGGGTTTGGTGTGTAGACTCCTTTACACGCATTTGGTTGGGTATCGGCCGAGCGCTTCGGTACTGTCGTGGAATTGTGGATTGATCGTTTCGTAAATTTAAAATTGGCTCCGTTGTATTAGTAGATTAAAAAGTTTATTTGTTGGGTTGTCTGGTGGTTGTTTTCAAAATTGGTTCCGTTGTATTTGTCGATTAAAAGGTTTATGAATATCTTCCACATTTCATTTTTGAAGAGATCCCGCGAGATCGGGAACTATGTGGGTAAAACCAAAAATCTGCCGGAAGTCACTATTCCACGCGAACGAAGTCGCGGGCAAAAGCTAGTAGAGAATAGTTCATTCTTCATCTACGCCCAAGAAGCTTATTTTTACCTATAAGGGGGAAGTGCCAGGGTAGCCCGCGAAATTCAAATTTTCTTACGTTTTTCGCAATTTTCAGATCAGTGTCAGGTTGTATTTTGATCAAGATTCGCGACTATAACAGGTACGTATTTACAGAATTATAATCATTA
The DNA here is from genome assembly GCA_914767645.1 of Hydraecia micacea. Classification (NCBI taxonomy): domain Eukaryota; kingdom Metazoa; phylum Arthropoda; class Insecta; order Lepidoptera; family Noctuidae; genus Hydraecia; species Hydraecia micacea. Next base: position 3,175,632 of record OU611776.1, on the reverse strand, counting down.
GAATCATTAATACATCTTTCTAAGTTAGATTTGTACCACGACAACAAATCTCTTATGGAAAACTGCTTAGTGGTACAAATCTAACTTAGAAAGATGTATTAATGATTCTAATGATTATAATTCTATAAATACGTACCTGTTATTGTCGCGAATCAAATTTTGATCAAGATACAACCTGACACTGGCCTGCAAATTGCAAAAAACGTAAGAAAATTTGAATTTCGCGGGCTACCACTGCGCATTCACCATAAGCTTCTTGTCTACGCCATATCTACGCCGGAGCGCACCACAGAACATAATACTCTCTAACGAGAGTACAGAAGTAGTAGAGGTGCGCACTTTTTGGAACACTTTCGTGTGTCTAAAATTAAAAATGGATGTGGTTTACGGATAACCCCCATATAAATTCATAAACGTTGCGTTTGAACATCACTTAACTCGTCCATCGTTATTATGTCGCTCATTTGGAGAAACAACGACGTACTTAATTGTATTTTTTCCCAAAGCACTTAGAAAGCGTATTTCAGTTAGGAAAGCAAACACGTAAAAAAAAGTAGCTGTTACGTCGATGTTTCTCCAAATGAGCGATATGCATAAACCCCATTATTTATACATCTGTGTTTGTGTGATCAAGTGATTACTTACGTGATCTTCATAATAATAATTAAGTATGATGAAATTCACCGAATTCATGTCTTTTATAAATATTTCACGCACCCATTCGGTTCTACGACAGAGACGACGCCGGCACCGGCGCCGTCGTCGGTAATAATAATTAGTAATACATATTTATTTTATTTACAAATCAAAATATTTACAATATTTAAAAGCTGTCTTAAAATAAAAAAAATACGTGTTGCACTCGGGGACTGCCGCGGTAAAGCTATTGCATAGCAACGCACACAAACACCGTGCCGAAGTCTGCCGAACTGATACGACGTTAGACGATGCTTAGGTTTATTTTCGTTACGGAATTTCTTCATTCGGTCGCCGCGCTCAAAGCCCAAGATAAAAGCTATGCAATAGCTTAATAATATGTACAGACGCCAGCACATCAACCTACACCTAACTGTCAAATTTTCCCAATCAACATTGAAACAAACTTTAGCGATAAAGTTGAAAATCTATTACAGAAATCTGACAGATTGTAGTAGGTTGATGTGCTGGCGTCTGTACAAGTATATAAATTAGTAATTAATTATTTCATTTGTAATCTGTGCATACGAACTTGACATTAACACTTGCTCTTGTCAAAGTTTGAACTTTGACTTTTGATTGACACAATCAATTTTGACGTAGGTAGTCAAAAATGAAATCAACACAAACAATGACACAAACCAATATTCAAAAATGCGAAGTGAAAGTGCTTAATCAGCGTAATGTGCTGAATAAGCTTTTCGTAATCAATTACAGAATATTTTTGTACTTGGGCTACCTGACGAATTTATCTATGTTTACTGCTTAAACATTACAACGGGATGCGAACAAAGACCTGCATGAAAACAAAAAACCTGAAATTATAACATTTTACGCTAAGATAAAATTCAAATAATATGTATGGGCCATAACGTTGAATCTAAACCAGTTTCCCTCAATTTGAGGTGTTGGTTGAGCAATACATAGCTCAACAGGCTTATTTTGCGTTACGCCAACCTGTACTAGCGATTACGTTGACCGCGGCAGGCAATAGTGTAGTGGAGTGGATCTCGAATTCATCGCCGTTTCTTCGTCAAATCGCGTCAGTTGTCTGTGCACCGTTAATCGGGAACGTCGTGCTTATTTTCTGTGCGTTAGCTAACGACACAAAATGAACAAATCCGCGAATATTAACCCGGATTTACAAAGAGAAAGGGAGAAATGCACTTTCAATATAACAGAACTTACGAATCTGTTGGATGGAGGCCCTCAGATGACAGAGGAGAGGAAGAGACGAGGTAATTAGACTGATTTTTTTATCACTGTTAATGGGTATCTGTTTACTGACGGGTAAATATTACGTATGGGCATTTTTTTGCTAAGCAACATATCCTTTAGAATTAACTTAAACTTTGGACATTATACTTCAGAATCTCAAGCTAGTTGAGGCTCACAGGAAAATTTTCTAAAATGTTTACACATTTCCCATTGTACTAACATTTTCTTTGTCAGTGATTGTGTAATTTAGCAATAGAGCTCTACATCACTTAGGTACTTAGTAATTGGTGATACCTAGACAAGTGAAACATGAAATGTATCATGTAATAATTAATTAACGGAAATGATGTGATTTGTCAATGACTGTGGGTCCGTGGTTATGTATTTCAACATATTTAGACCTAGATTTTATAAAGCTTTAGATGTTCTTATGAACTTAATTTTATGTAACTTTATTTAGCACTGTATTATTTCTCTCTCTTTTAAACTGTTAAGGGTGAATTTCACCAAACTTTTATACCTAAAATAAGTTGTATCCTGAGAATAAATTTAAATTTTTTTCATACTAGAACTGTCAGATGTCAATTTGATTCCACTGTTAAAAGACTTTGGTAAAATCAGCCTTAAGTAATAACTTTTAAAGCCTATTTGTGTCACTGTTATTGTGAAAATGATACTGCAAGTCCAACGTTTGATATACACGGTTGTAACCTTTGTTATCTAAACATACTGTGTTCTTTACTCAAACAATAATGTTTTAACATCATTTGTATAAATTAATTAATACTTATAATTTGTGGAATTAAACAATGATAGGTCCTGCCTGCTTGCTAATGAACTCTTTTCTTCAACAGATTTCAATATTTATTATCAGATTCAAACTGAATGCAGCATGCAAACCTGTTGTCTTTGGTAAATGGTATAGTGAAACTAAAATAGGTAATCCTGCCCACCTTATTTTATTACTTGCTGTGCCCTCAAATGTGTTTGGGCATTTTCACTTTTAAGTGTACCCGCCATTTTGAGGATGTCCCACTTATTCAAAATTTTATAGCAAGATAAATAGTGGACATATTGTCTAATTTTTGGAATAAAACGGTAAAATATATATTCAATTGACGAATCCAACTGCAATCCTGGTAAAATACGTTTGAATTATTAATTTATGAGTATTTTAAATATTCAGAGTAACTGTTTCTGGCATGTCCCTCCCCTTACCAACATTGAATTTGCCAAAATTACTAAAATAGTACTACGAATACATTTAAAAGTGTTGGTGCAACAATAGTGTATAGTTTCTCCCGTCACAAAAATCAAATTTGCACAATTTAAACTCCAATAACACAGGTTTAAAACACATTTATCTGAAAATACATGTCACAAAACTGACCACTATTTTCACTACAATGTCCATTTATTTTCAGTCACTTTTATTTTTTTAGGGTACACTTAAAAGTGAAAATGCCCATTTGCCTGCATGTCGGTTCTTTTTTCTTTTGCGCGGTACCCTATTTGTTTTTCAGTAATCAATTAAAAGTGGCCTTAGTTACTCCTTATTACTATCTGGATCTGCCATTGAAAGTCCCTTCAAGGTCCAGTTGTTTCGGAGATTAGCCAAAACAAACAGATTTTTTTTTTTATTGCTGTTTTGTTATAAGTACCTTATATACTTTCATATGCATTTAGTAAAAACAAGCTGTTATTTTGACATTACAAACAGACACTTCAATTATATTTATTTGTATAGATTTAGTCTAAGCAAGCAATTCTATCTGGCTAGGTATCCTGTCTTGGTGAATCTAATCTACTACAGAATTAGTACCTACTTAATCATTATGAGGTACTAGCTGCGCCCCGCGGTTTCACCCGCGTAAATATCGATCCCGTGGGAATATCGGGATAAAAAGTAGCCTATATGTTAATCCAGGGTGTCAGCTACCTCCATACAAAATTTTATTAAAATTGGTCCAGCCATTTGAGTGTGAAGAAGTAACAAACATATAAACAAACACACACACACTCACAAACTTTCGCCTTTATAATATTAGTGTGATGTGCATGTGACTGAAAGATTATAAATTAAACAAAACTTGATTAAAAGATAAATTAAAATGTTGATCCGTTTATCATTGAAAATATCAACAATTAATTATTGATAATTTTAGATAATACTATTTGAGAAAAACCTAATAGTTATAATCTTAAATATTCAGAGTATTTATAGTTTCCACAAATTTAAATTATGTTGAAGAAGTAGTGGCCTAGTGTTAACGGCCGCGACTTACAATATGTAGGTCGTAGGTTCGAACCCTGGCAGGCACTTTACTTTGTGTAAATTATTTCATCACCACTGCTCTCAAAACGCTGAAGGAAAACATTGTGGGGAAACCGGCATGTCCTAAAACTAAAAATTCGAAGACCTGTGACATTACCTGGGCCCGCATGGTGGATGATGGCCCACTCCTGGAGGCCTGTGTCCCAGCAGTGGGAACATTATAGACTGATTATGCTATATGAATATGCTATATGAATATCTCTTATATTTTGAAGTAGCTTGTCCAGGTGATATCAACAACCTCTTCTTGGTTCACACAGCTCTATGGCAACCACATAACTAATGATACTGTTAGCCTGCATGGTCCCACTGCTGGGCAAAGGCCTCTCCCCATGACTTCCAGCTCTTTCGATCCAGGGCTAAAGTGGACAACTGGTTGTTTGTTTTGTAAACTAAACTAACTACAACTCACAATATATTTACTGGTAATAAAATTAATGTGTGTTAGATGTATATATATGTACATCATTCTTCGCTTTATTTAAGCACAATACTATTTAGTATCTGCTGCAGTTCAAAGTTCACTTTACTTCATAAAGTAATCCTAGCTAATATTATAAATCCGAAAGTGAGTTTGTTTGTTACACTTTCACGCTAAAACGGCTGAATGGATTTGGGCTCATGAGTAGACCACAACCTGGGTTAGGACATAGGATACATTTTATCCCGGTAGTACGTTCTCGTGAGATAATTTCCCACGCGGGTGGGTAGATATATAAGCAGATATCTTTGTTTTTTAACTTGTTGTTTGTCTGGAGAGTTTGCTGCTCCACTTTTTCGTCCCAGCTTCTCAACTAGGAAGTGGTTAAGGATGAAAGAAGGTGAATGAAAAGTAATGATTCTCATCTTAATATAAGTTAAACTATAATATTACTACTTTGCCAGCGGCTTCGCCCGCTTGGCGGTAGGAAATTATCCCACGGGAACGTTCTACCGGGATAAAAAGTATCCTATGTGTTAATCCAGGTTATAAGCTATCTGTGTGCCAAATTTCATCCAAATCCGTTCAATAGTTTTTGCGTGAAAGAGTAACAAACATCCATCCATCCTCACAAACTTTCGCGCCATAATAATTCGATTAAATGCAAGTCATAATAATGATAATGCAGCTAAGTGCAAAAATTTACTTAATTATTTTTTGCATGCATACCTATAGGTATCTTTTACTGACTAGGTATAGTATTTCACACCTTGGTGTGTATTGTTCTTGAGGCACAATCATGTGTATTGATCAATTTAGATACTTACTTAATTATCTTTTAATCTCTTGGAAGTCAAATAATGAGTGTATTCATGGAATTTTTCACACAGGCAACCCTGGGCTACATTTATGTAAAGTAATAAGTATACCTATTATTTTCCCACTGCAGGGCAAAGGCCTCTTATCATACAGAGAAGGCGCGAGCATTGATCACGCGCTAACGGGTTGGCAATTTCAGGATACAGAAAGAAAAGGCCTCAGAAAGTAATATAATATAATAGGTTAAATAAAATTAACTAACGAACATTCACAGACGTATATCAATATCTAAATTAGATATCGATCGATACCCATCACGTCGTATTATAGTTTCTCCAGTTAATTTAATAAGACCTTGTCTAACGAATTCTTACCAGACGCTGTAAGTGTAGATCTAGTTAAGTCATCCCCTTCAAACCTTTATAGCTCTTTCTTATCAACATAAGACGAAACAAACATATTAATCTATGACCGATATAATACGGGTTTTTAATTCGCGCTGTCAATGACGTCAAGGACAAGAGGTCGACTTCAATGCGACTATAATAACATACATATTTAAGTAACTTATTTATTCATAAACCTGTTAGAAAAACTTAAGTTATAGCTACATTCAGTGTAGGCGCGATTTGGTGAACACAATAGACGTGACCCGTGGGTCAACTTCTAGTACAAGCTTTATTAGCTAAGTTGGTAGAACCAACTGGAATACTTATAATTTTAATATCAAAACTATGTAAGCCACTAACGTCTGCTCTAGCCCATGTAGCGTAGCGCCCAGGAGCAATTAACACTCTGGCGCCCTCTAGTAAGCGCGAGATCAAAATGGAATACTTAAATTTCGCACCCGACGTTTACTACAAAACTACAAACTGCCTTTTACTTTCTGGTCAAATGGCCTTGTTTGGGATTTGATTAAAATGTATTTCTCGAGATTTGGGGGCCCCGACGTGCCGGGGCCTGAGGCGGACCGCCCCTGTCGACTGACGGACTAAACGGGGGAGGCCTTAAACGAGTGGAAATTAGGAATTACAGGACGCTCGTAGCGCGCCTTGCTACCGTCGTCGCTGGAGTTAGCCATAACACGGGCGCAGGCTGGAGGGGTCGCGAGCGGCCGGTGCTCGGCGCCCCTTAAGTGAAGCATATAGACGAGCGACACCGTCGACGACAGAAGAAAACTGCAACCGCCGACATGCGTCGACGGCAGCCGTCGACGACACGACACGAGCGACACGTTGTCGACGGTTGCAGTTGCCTCTGTATCTAATATCTGTTCTATCACCTTGAAAGGTGAAGGTTACTTGTAAAGACAAATCCAACGAACCCAAACACGCCTTTACACAAGTCATGTGTGAAGCCATCCAGTTGCACTATCCAAGTCGTGCCATATACTTTAGAACTGAATGCGTATACAAAATTTCGTGCCTGTGCTGTTGACCGCTTAGGAGATCTCTCGCATGGAGCCAATCCTGGGTCAACAGACAGGTCATGGTGTATGAATGTGTAATTGTGTACACAAAATATAGTGTCTGGGCCACTGAAATGTAAAACTACGGTCTGGGCTGTTGACCGTTTAGAATTTCATTGTTATAGTTAGGAAAAATGCATTGTCTTCGAAACAGAATCAACATGTAGAATTTCAACTCCGTAGGATAAGAGGAAGTGCTTTTAATTCAGCTTGCAAGATTTGACACATACATACTACTAACAAGGCAAGTTAATTAAAAGCTTGTAAAACAATGAGTGCCATTCCTATTTAATTTATTAATGAAATAAAACTTGTACGTGCTGCTTACATTCATATTACACTAAATAGCTGTTAGTTATTGTTCAGTTTTAATTTTTTTCTTGGGACCCCGTTTTTTTTTTTCTAAAATAAAAGTAGCCTAAGTTAATCCTTATTACATCAGCTATCTGCCAGTGAAAGTCCCATCAAAATCGGTCCAGCCGTTTCAGAGATTAGCCGGAACAAACAAACAGACAGACAGACGAAAACTGTAAAAATGTTATTTTGGTATATGTACCGTGTATACACCACACATTTATGCATTTAGTAAAAAGCGGTTATTTTAATATTACCTACAAACGGACACTCCAATTTTATTTATTTGTATAAGAAGATGTATAGATAAAACTATATAGAAACATTGATTTTCTGTCATGTAATCCAATGACGTTAAACTTCAAAAATTTACAATATTGTATGTAAATTATAGTGTCTATCGCGAGGACATACATATTTCAATTAGTTAAAACATACATAACAATTATTTTGTAAACCTAATAAATGGATGTTCCAAATATTGAATAGCTTTCACACCGAATTGGAGAAGGCAGTCCGCTGTATCATTATCACCTAATCTTCAAGGGGTATTCCGAATTCATCGTAATCCTATAAGCGGGGTTATTCCGTTGCCCACTAACAATAAGAATGGATTAAATTTTAACAGTTCAACAACATTCATTGTTCTATTTGCCTTGTTGAACATATTTTTATTTCGAGCATAAATGTAGCAATGAATTAGCGATATCCATCAAAATGGATTCAGATTGTGATTATTAGTGTGTTACGCAATTAGGGTGCTGGTTTATGCCACATCAAGACCCCACTGACGTCATTATTTATATTTTGACTGCCCCGTTGGTCTATTGGTTGTAAGTACGATTGCCGAGCGTGGTGTCCTGGGTTCGATTCCCGGGTCGGACAGTGTTATTAGGATTTCCATTAGGAATTTCGTAGTAACAGTCCGGAGTTTGGAAGTTGGCGGTTTAATACCCCCGTGTCTTGGAAAGCACGTTAAACCGCTGGTCCTGCGCCTGGTCTCTCCCCGGTCATGTTGGATTGCTGTCCCATCGGACTATGAGAACAGAGAGTGCACCTGTGTTCACGCACACACTTGTGATCTATAATATCTCCTGCGTACCTGGCTAATCTCCGTTGAGATTAGCCACCGTGACCGAAAATCGGTCGGGAGGCTGTTATTTATGTTTCTCATACAAACATTTTTCTTCATTTATAGAGACAACAGTTCTCAACGAAGGTATTCACATCGAGGAAGTACCTTCAGAGTACCTCAGTCATAAGGAGAAGTACGAGTTGGCTGTGAAAAAAGCATGCCTGCTGTTCAAGCTGATTCGCCGGCTGCAGGAGGAAGAGAACAATGGGATGGAGAGCTTCAGGTAAGGATCTTGTTGTCTGATACAGCTTGGTTGAATATGGAATTGTCGACGTTAAAAGAACACAGTACACGCTGATTTTTGGCTGTAAAGAAAAATAAATATAGGCACTTACTTCGGTTTAAATCTAACCAGTTTTTGGCTAATTTCGCGTTTTCAAATGCGTTCGAACTTTCGAACCAGCCATAATAGACATCGTACCTGTTACAACGCTTGGTAGAACGGAAAGAAAGAAAGATGGGCAATTACGTTGGGCCTTGGTTGAAACTTTGAAAGTATCAAAGCACTCTAAACTTTAGGATGGTAATAGTCAGTACTATGGGCCATTTTTTACGCATCCAGAGTAAGACTTATATGAAGCATATTTTTTTCATGCATCGGACAATTTTTCTTTAATCTTCCACCTATTAATCTAATATCAATGATGTACCTACAGGGCAATCTTGGGCGGAGCCCTCGGAGCTGCTATCCTTCAGGATGGATCTCCCCTCACTCTTCACTACGTCATGTTTATACCCACGCTGATGGGTCAGGCGTCAGTGGAGCAGCAAGCCTACTGGATCGGCAGGGCGTTCAACCTTGACATCATTGGCACTTATGCTCAGGTGGGTACTTTACTTTTATTGAGATGATGTTTTTTGAAAAATGAATTTGTTCGATAGGTTTCTAAGAACGTTTTTGAAAAACTAAAAATGTTTTTTTAGTTATCCACTTTGTTATGCCAAAAAGTTCTATCTCAAAAACTCACAACATAACATAACATCGCGCCTTTAATCCCCAGAGGGTTAGGCAGAACTGTACTTAAAGTACACCCACATTTCGCCAGTTATGTATAAGTCCCATGTATTAGGGGCGAGCCTTTTGCAGCCTATCTCAAAAACTCATCCTGTATGAAGCGCCGTTTACACGAGAAAAGTTATTCGACCTGCGAGTCTCCGCGAAAATCACCAGGCGATTTATATCATCATGTGTTTACACTCATCGTGTAAATAATGAGTGCGAGAAATCGCACTGTCTACAGTGCAATTACTATACAACTGCAACTTGTTATAACTTATAGCAAACCAAGTGTTGTGTTTTTACCCGACTGTGGCAAAGCCAACGGAATACCTATGTATGTATGTTTATCTGTTCCAGTTATACGATAACCGGTGTTGTTTTTAATTTGTCTGTTTGTGATCATGTGATGTTTTGTTTATACATTTATAAACCGTTTTTGTCGTAGTTGGGTTTTAGTTTTTAACTTTTTGACGTGATAAGATAACGTCTTATAAATCGATGAACGTCGGCTGCACGCACGAAAAAGCATGACTCATTGTCACGTTCCGCCTGAGCCGAGTGTGTGCAAGCGAGAGCGCGGAACAAGCGATAGAGAGGCACGATCGGATATTTTCTTATGATGTTATCACGTAATTTTTTTTTTTTTTCTAGACTGAGCTTGGTCACGGCACATTCATCCGTGGTCTGGAGACGACGGCTACCTACGACCCTAAGACCAAGGAGTTCGTACTGCACAGTCCCACGCTCACCGCATACAAATGGTGGCCCGGAGGATGTATGTATTTTAGACTAACTTATCTGTCTTATTCTGGCTTTTCCCTGTCAACAATTTCATATAATCTTAACTAGTATTATAAAGAGAAAATATTTGATTTTAATAATTTCACATAATTACAGAAAGCTACTTTATCAGTGAGTAACATGGACTATTTTTTTATAATAATATTTTAGTGTCTTACGATTTCCACGCGAACGTAGTCGCGGGTAGAAGCTAGTAATATTACATTTTCGCTTAGTATTTTAAGCTGACAAACATAATATTCCGCCTTTACTCCCTAAAAGGGTAAGGTACACACCCCTTTCCACCAATTATGTTTTTGTCCCATGATGTTTTTTTTTGTGGGGTCATCGACCGCTGTTAGTTTATTTACTTGAAATATCAGTTCTGAAGTATCTTCTAAGTGTATGTTCTTGCAGTATCAGTTTTTTTTTTTGTGTAAACTTCACAAATGTGATTGGTCTCGATATCTAAAAACGATAAAACACATTTTCTCAACTCATACTTCAAGTAACAACACTACCAGAGGTCGTTGAACTTAAAAAAAAAAAAAACTATTTTATTTTATCGTGTTTTTAGATATCGATACCCATCACGTCTGCAGAGTTTCGCTAGCTAATTTAATTTTGCCCTGTATATTAAGCTTGCATGTATGTAGTACTAGCTGCGGCCCGCGGTTTCACACGCGTAAGTATCGGTCCCGTGGGAATATCGGGATAAAAAATAGCCTATATGTTAATCCAGGGTGGCAGCTACCTCTATACAAAATTTTATCAAAATTGGTCCAGTGGTTTGAGCGTGAAGAAGTAACAAACGTATAAACACACACAAACTTTCGCCTTTATAATATTAGTGTGATTATGTATGTACAACATACGCATACATTAATATGTTATCTATGGGTCTAAGGTCGATCATTTACATAAATAATGTCAAGTAAGAACTAAATCACTATTTTTCGAAGACAAGTCGTGTTTATCTTTCATTATACTATACTTATCGTATTATATGTTTAAAGATGTACTCGTTTTGGAATGTGATAATAACGTTATATTGATAAAGTTCGCTTTGATTGTGTTACCGGGGGCAAACAACTGTTTTCATGATTTTCGAAGATTCTGATTAGACAAATAATAATTTCTATGGCGATTAAGATTATGCGTTTGGATAGCTGTTCGTGCTCGGCCGGCGTTGTCGCCCGGTTGAATTTCATGTCTTTTTATTGAGATTTTCATACAAAAATACCATTTAAAGGGTTTTACAGGTCCGTTACATACTTACCTGTCCGCCATTTTGATTATTTTTCAAAATGGCGGCCACGTATGAAACCTATATAAATCGATAGCTGAAATTAATGCAAACAGAACACATAATAAGATCTAATCCTGTAGTGTCCGAGATATTACCTTTCAAAGTTGATAACGTGACATTCATATTTTTTTAACTTTCTTACATCTTGATGCAAAGATGTTTGATTATTTTAAACTTTCAGAGTGGCTATTTCAAACATCTAAGTACAAGATGTACGCAAGTAGGTATGCCTGGCTCCATACAAAAAACTTCATTCCCCTTTCCGACTTTTCAGGTGTATTATCCAAAAATATTCTTCCATACAAACCTTGTCCTGATAATAACAAACAAAACAAAAAAAGCCAAATCTGTCGAGCCGTTGTCAAGTGATGATATTTTATATACGCGGCAATGGATTTTTATTTATATAGATACTAACATTTTAAACTCGGGCGCTTCCTAGATACGAAAACGACCATTTTCCGGAATAACTTACAAATCCGAAGACGACACTAGCATTGAAAACGAACAGGAATGACTGGCCAGTCTGAATCTCGCATAAATTCGCTAACGAACAGTATGTAAATCTGCTAATCATACTATAGTTCTTGTAAAGCCCTAGTAGTGGAATAGTTTAGAATATAAGTATAGATAGTTGAGATAACATAACATCACGCCTGTGATCCGCGAAGTGTTAGACAGAGTTGTACCTGTAGTACACCTATACAGGGTTTATACAGGGTTTATTTTCAAAGACCAGCCAAATTTAAGGGTGTCAATATCAATATCGTAATTAGGAAAAATTTATCAACTGTCCCATAGCAACTGCTAAAGGAACTAGTGAGCACAAATAAAAACTTCAATACCTACTCGACCTAAACGTATGGGGTGGCTGAATTTTTATTCGCGATTACGATGTTGGTCCCATGGAGAAAGTTTTTCAGTTTGATAGTCTGTACCACACCCTTTTTGGCTTGTCTTTGAAGACCAACCCCAGGGCCTGATTAACCCTTCGGCAAATTAGGCTGCAGCCTAGGGCGCGAGGATCGGAGGGGGCGCGCTGAAATCGTGCCTTGGCATGCACTAATCTAGCATCATTGCATCTACCCTACATATTTCAACTAGACCGAGACCAAACACTAATACCAAATGCGCTTGAGAGTCCCTAATTTTAAAAATAAATTTTGAAATTTAAAAAGCGCGCGTAAATAAACTGACTTGTTACTCGAACCGGTCAAACCAAACAAAGTTTGGTTTGACGGCGAAAGGTCTTTTTCAGCACATAAAAAAGTAAAAAATTACTTGCGCTCCACGCTCCGCCAGCAAAAACTTGCAGCGCTCTCGCTAATGTACAGACGCCAGCACATCAAACTATCCGAAACTGTCACATTTCCCCAATCAATTTTGAACCTTATGCTTTGGCAATAAAGTTGAAAATTTATTAAAGAAATTTGACAGATTGTAGTAGGTTGATGTGCTGGCGTCTGTACATAGAAAGTGATTTTTTACAAACTATAAAATTTGAAAAAATTGTGGAAAGATTTGCAAACGCTAAAGCACGAAAAAGGACTTTTGTATAATCTAATAATAATTACTTAATTACTATAATTTTCAAATAAATCATTAATCAGTTGCAAAAATGTTTCACTTGTATGATGCCTCTCCTCTTTTTTTAACAATAACAGAAGTGTAAATATTTAAAAAATACTCAAGTCGAAGCTCATGGTCAATGGCAATGGCAACTAAGTTGTCTATAGAAACTAAGCCAATACAAGTCATGCGGCCAACCACGACATGGATTTGGTTTTCTACTTGGTAGCCTGCAGTCACTTTTCATGATTTTGGTGTATAATGCGTGAGGTACTTGTACGGTCAGCTTAAAAATGGTTTGCCTCCCTAAGGAAAACTTTTATAGGTAGTATGAACCATGTTAAAATTTTCAGACTACTACTCTACTCACTTACTACTTTTTAGGCCGTAAGGCCGTCCGTAACACACCTGGCGGGGGCGCGTCCTCATAATTAGCCTAGGGCGGTCAGAACTCTTGATCAGTCGCTGACCAACCCTGTATTTTGACAGTTATATTTGAAAACTTACCATGTGTATTTCGGGGCGAGGAACAAGTTCAGATAAATCGGTAATGTAAAATACTGGCAAATATGGCGCTGGAGACCACTTACCATCTTACGTTACAACCAATAACGTAAAACCTACAAAAATGTGAAACAAATCTTTGTCCTCAGTGGCCCACACAGCCAACTACTGCATAGTAATGGCCCAACTGTACTCCAACGGCCAATGCCACGGCATCCACCCGTTCATAGTCCAACTGCGAGATGAAGAGACTCACATGCCCCTCGCTGGTATCAAGGTTGGCGAGATTGGCGCCAAGCTTGGTATGAACGGCACCAACAATGGCTTCCTTGGCTTCGAACACGTGAGGATACCGAGGGAACATATGCTGATGAAGAATTGTCAGGTTTTGGAAGTGAGTATAAGTTTGAATAGAACAAAAGTACAATTGTACATAAATAACGAATAAATATGTTTTGTACTTTATACCACATAGATAAAATTAATTATAAATGCGTATGCAACAGGCGTACATTAGAGACAAATGAAATACACTAGCTAGTGCGTTTATTTCGGGTTCTTCAGCATCTACTGGACAATATTTGTAAATGAGATTTATGAATGAAAGAATACATTTTAAAGCAAGTCTCTAGCTTTTAATTAAGCAATTATTTAATTTAAACAATAGTAAGAATTTTAAAATTTGTAGATAAATAATGAAAATTCTTACGCACGGCTACATATCAAGCTATACATAACCAGCATAAGCTGACTTCTGATTGTACCAAAAACTTATACGATGCTAGGTCAGCTAAAACTGGAAATGTATAGCTTACAAAGTGCTGGGTCTTCCTATAATAACCGCTTTTCTTTTGCCTTTCCAGGACGGCACATACGTAAAATCCCCGAGCTCTAAACTGACCTACGCTACGATGATGTTCGTCCGCGTCGTCCTTGTGAAGGACATGTGCAATTACATTGCGAAGGCCGTTACCATAGCAACGAGGTACTCTGCCGTCAGAAGGCAGTCGCAGCCCAAGCCAGAGTAAGTTTTATATTTGTGCTTTTTTAATCTGTAAGGATTTAAAAATACAGTTTTATTGCCACCAGCATGCGTAGCATGACCAGAATAGAAACAGGTTTTGTCGACGGAAGGATAAACAATTTGACAGATTGTAGGCTGATTTCTAAGGATTACTATAGAAATCTGTCATTTTGTCTATTCTGTCTGTCATCTTGTCTATTCTTCTGTCAAAAAAACCCGTTTCTATAGTGGTCATGCTACGCGTGCATAAAAAAAAGACAAAAATTTGCGGTGTGTGTGATTGGTTTATGACTTCGGGACAGTTCGACTATTTTCGAACTCGAATGGGGTTTATTCAGCCACCGAGGCTGCTACAATCCGCTTTGCAAAATGTAGTCTTCATTCAATAATGATCAACTATAAGTCTATAACCGATACATAATGCATAAAGATAGGTACCAATTAGAAATTGTAAAATGGATGACTAATTTGTTACTAGAAATACACACGCATGAAGCAAGTTAATAAAAAGCTTATAAAAATAAAAGGATTATGCTCGCCCCTACGTTAACGCAAAATGACCTTTAAAAATGGCAATTACAGAGTCATCGACCTATTTGTAACCGGCGTTCCAAAGGTCGTAGTCTTCAAGGCGACCTAAAGTATAATGTTATGTAAAAATATTTAGTTTTCAATTCTGCGATAATTAGACTATAGTCTATTGAAATCTTTGTTTCCAATTGGTGTTTCTTCCATTTAAACGAATATCAACTTTATTGTTATGCAGATTGGGTTGATTTTAGATTGACTATTACTGTAGAAAATTCATTAACATTTAATTAAATGTAAAGCTGAAATGGAAACTGGACTTTATGTGTGTGTATTAAAGTTGTTTTTCCAAAAACACGTATTTGTTTATATGTTTGGAAACTGTAAGGCGAACTAAGTATAGGCGGGGATGCAGTATGCAGCACCACCTGACCGCATAAATATGCACATGTATAAGATGCGATTATTATGGTTCAACATGCAATTCAAACGTATATTTTAACATAGCGGTATACTGTCATGGATTTCTATAAGGTAACGCCACAGGCCCATAGATTATGCAAAGCAACCTCAAAATTACAACTATAGACCGACCGCTTAACTGAGACGTTGCCTGAGGTAGCTGCGCGGTGCGGGAGGGGTGATAGTTGTCACAATCACAAATTAACGAATCACTGAGCTCTCGCATCACGTCACCACACCCCTCCCGCACCGCTGTTACCTCAGGCAACGTCTCTGATAAGCGGTCGGCCTGTAGCATGATAATGATTATAATTATTTTTAACCTTTCTTTCAGTGAACCCGAGCCTCAAATCATAGACTACTTAACCCAACAACACAAACTTATGGTCGGCATCTCGACCGCTCACGCCTTCCAGTTAAGTGCCGACTGGATTTGGAACATGTACAACAACGTCACAGCCGAGCTAGATGCTGGCGATATGGAGAGGTTGCCAGAGGTGAATAATATTTAAAACTCACACTGTTTTTCTATAAGAGTAGGAAGAAACTACAGAACGCCACATACTACAATTCTTACATACTCTCCATGTGTCGGTAGGTACTTAACCCTAAAAACAGCCTGTATAATTAAAATGAAAATTAAACCCCTTTATACATTTAAACGATACTTAACTTTAATCATCGTTTTTAAATAAACCCTTCTTTATTATGATAAATGATTTTATTTCTGTAAGTAGGTTTGCACAAACACTTTTAGGTACACGTCAATCATATTTTTTTTAAACTAGATGAGGTCGGCGTTTCCTATCTGACTACTCTGAGAAGAAAGGCCGGAACAAACTCACGAGGTCACAGTCTCTTTTAAAGTCCAGACATAATCTTGGTCAGGTTATATGAAGACCATGTAGATCGATCTCTGAGATGGTCTTTTGAGGAAAGAACCATACAGATGTTTAACCGACGAATCGTAAACATATCTCACCAGCATTGTTCTCTAACCCACAGCTGCACGCCCTCTCCTGCTGCCTCAAGGCAGTAACAACAGCGGAGGCAGCAGAGTGTGTGGAACGTTGTCGGCTCGCGTGCGGCGGACACGGGTACATGCTGGCCTCCAACCTGCCCGTCACGTACGGACACGTCACCGCCGCCTGCACCTACGAGGGAGAGAACACTGTGCTGCTGCTGCAGACTGCCAGGTAACGTGTCACAGAGTACTCCGGGTGGTAGTACACTCCTGGACTCCTAAATCGAACCACTGTGCAATTCCATGTGAGGTATAAAGGCCTTTTTTTGTGTTAGCCTATACTGTCCCACTGTTGGGCAAAGGCCTCCCCCAAATCCTTCCAGAAATCCTCGCAGTACGCGTCCGGGTCATCTCGCCATCTCTTTCTGGGACGGTGTTTCGCTGGCATGCCGTTAACGTTACAAGCCATTGATTTAGTCATCTGCAAAAGTTAAGGTGTCATTTCCGCCTGTCTAACTTTGTATAGGAAATCGTATTTTTTTCTTACTGAATTGGGTTTCATTGGAAGGTCGAGTATAGTGTCATCCCCTTACCAATTACAGTATACAAAATCAGCAGCCTGTATTATTAAAATCCAAGCAATATTTTTTTATAAGTTTCCCCGACCTTCTGAAGGCCGCAGGAATCCGCTGGATGCAGGAAGGACAGAACCGGTCGAAGTGGAGGTGCTTGGGGGAGGCCTATGTCCAGCAGTGGACGTCTTTCGGCTAAAAGGATGATGATGATGACGACCCGACTTCAGATTGATCATGTTTATATATTTGACAGGTACCTAGTGAAGACGTGGCAGCAGGCGTTAGGCGGCACAGAGCTGCCGCCCACAGTAGCCTACCTGAACCAAGTGGGCGCGGGCCGCAGGTCGCCGCCCTGGGACAACACGATCGAAGGCATCATCAGAGGGTTCCAGGTCGTCGCCGCTGGGTAAGCAAGCACACAACTGAATTAATTAGTACGAGTGAATAGACATTCTGTTCTTTCCCATCGCTATAAAAAAATATCCTTAACGAAGCCGAGAGTCACTTGTTCTTTCCGTTATTATGATCTTTTACTGGACCATACGTAGGAACATACTGGTTACGTTGATATTATAGGTTTATAGGTCACAATTCCAACGTTTTTTTTTTTTACGAAAGCAATGTTTAAATATTATCACTTAACTTTAAATACTCCCACGATTCCTGTACAGCACGCACCCATACTCACAATGATTTGAGTGCGTTACATTGCGCATTACCGCAAACTGCGAATTTTCACACCAAAAATAAATGTTGTTTCCCAGCAATTATTTTTGCACAAAGTTCTTTGTTTAATGTACAGAATGCGAAGATGATTTGTCTCTGCATCACCCAAAGGTTGACTGGTAGAAAATGCCTATGGCATTAAGTCTGCCTCTATACATTTATGTGCCACGTAAAGGTTAATCACGAAGCCGTCATTTATGTATTGAAGTAATAAATAAATGACGGCTTCGTGATTAACCTTTTTACACCCTGTATGTCATTAATTATTGCTTGTTAAAAATGTCCTATAAGGCTCTTTGCACACCAAAGCGGAACGCAGATTAGAATTTTTCTGGCGACTCGGTATATTTTCTAAAATATAATCATGTAGATAATAAAATGCCAAAGTTCCTTCAAGGGTACCACAATAAATGGAAATTAATTATTTACGACATTGTTTTTCTCTCTCCTTTATATACCAAGAAGTTATAATGATAAATACGATCCATCTCGTGCAACACAGCTACTATACCTATCATTACAGTAAGATCGCGTTGTGCGTGGCGAACATCCAGCAGCGTCAGAAGAGCGGCATGGCGTACGAGGACGCCTGGAACATGACATCTGTGCAGCTCACGCAGGCTTCCGAGGTAACACACCACATCACGCTGCGGCCGGTCTAACTCTAAGTCAGAACCATTTAGAAAGAAAGAAAAAAAGATTATTTGGTCACAGTTCGTGAAACACAAAATACAAAATAAAGAAAAATAAAAAGGTTTCAAACAACAATAGTGTGTCTCACGGCTGCGCCAATAAAGGCTCATTTCAGCATTAATGCCAGACAGATGCTGTCTGACGCTGGTTTTCAAATGAACCTTTAGGGAAAAGTGACGGGGAGTACACACAGTTTCAACATACCTAGTACATACTTATAAATAAATAAATAAACTAGTAATCACGTACATATCATTACAAATAGAAATAAGAGAAAAAAAACAAAACAACAAAGTCTCAGCAAAACCTGTTTTTTTCGATGAGATTGATCCGTGCACGGTGCACTCAAAGCGCAACAAGCTGCCGAGCACGACGGACCGTACATTTGTGTTATTTAGTTTTGCGAAAATAAAACTGTGAGTTGTTTGAATATATGAATAGTCGTAATAATAATAAAAACAATCAGGCATATTATCTCCGGGTGTTCTCGTCTAGCTAACGGGGAGTACTTGCATAGACACAACCTTGTAGCCAGGATAATCCATCAGCAACTTGCTCTGAAATACAGCCTTGTGGAATCGGAGGTGCCGTACTATAGGTATGTGCCCGACCCAGTTCTCGAAAATGGAAATATCACATTGTACTGGGATCGATCCATCATCACTGACAGGACTATTGTTGCCAATAAGCCTGATATAGTGGTGATGGATCGATTAGAGAGGCGCGCAATGATTGTTGACATAACCATCCCGCATGATGAAAACCTCGTGAAAGCCGAGAAAGATAAACAAATCAAGTATCTTGACTTGGCTCGCGAGGTTGTCGACATGTGGGATGTTGACTCAGCAATCATTGTGCCAATAGTCGTTACAGCCAATGGATTGATAGCCAAGAGCCTCGACCAACACCTGAGGAGGCTCTCGTTGGCCAGCTGGATCAAGGGCTTGATTCAGAAAGCAGTACTTCTGGACACGGCTCGCATTGTCAGGAGGTTCCTCTCTCTGGAGCCCTGACCACCGGTAGCTTGGACCCTGTTCCCGATACCGGTGGGCTACTATTTTTTATATTTTTGAAGGTTTTTATATTTTTATTTTATATTCTAATATTTAAAAATATAAATTATATGTATATAGACGAATAAAGGCAATAAAAACTAAGATAAAAAGAATCATAAACAGATCTATACGAAAAAAGTGTAGTACCTACCTATAACAATAGATGAAGTAGGTACAAATGTTAGTAAAAGAAGGTAAGCGTTATTTACTACTCACGATATTCAGCATTGCTATTTTGTGTAATTTATTTATTTATATCCTCTCTTGTTTTTCACGCACATTTGACTGAAACTGAGTTGAAAAAAAAGTGTGCAGTCGGGGGACTCCCTCAGGAACGAAGTTCAAAATGAAAATCCAATATGGCGGTTGCGATAATTTTTCAGTGGCCTATCTTGGATTTTCATTTTGACCTCGCTATTGTCTTTAACAACCTCGAAAACCATGAAAACTATCTCTGTCTCTTTCTATTATTTTTATTAAAAGTCACATTTAGTTACGTGAAGATTTCTACCAGTTTCCTCCAAATTCGTTCCAAAAATGGAATCCCAGAATAAAATTAAGCAACAGTAAAATAAAATGCTTAAATATGATCTCAAAAAAATATTATAATGAGCACACATTTCGCCATTTATGTTAAAAGTCCGTTACAAAAAGACAGAGTTAGCACAAATTCTTAGAAGCCTGAAAACTTCTAAGAATCTTGAAAACAAAATCCATTATCACTGCCCGATTCGCTACTACTACTAGCAGGGACCGTTCGACCACCGAGGCTAATACAAAACGACCGACTTAGATTATGGAGTTAAATAACATAAAATGGCCCACAATAAATTAAATAGATTCTTAGATTCAATTTGCCATTAAAATTTTTGTTTCTTTCCCCAGGCCCATTGCCGCGTGTTCATACTAACTTCATACTTCGAGGAAACCGAGCGACAGGTGAAGAACACGTCACCACAACTACGTGAAGTGTTGCTGCAACTAGTCGACTTGTACGTGGTGTACTGGGCGCTGCAGCGAGTAGGAGACTTGCTCAGGGTAAGTACTACACGTGACATCGTAATATGTACAAGTAAGAACACGTTGCCACAAGTGCAGGAATTGTTGGCAAGTTTTAAGATGCTTCATCTCTTTCACGGCATATTAAAGCGTAAGGTCCGGCCGCGCTAAATTTGCCAAAGATGTAAACAACAATGCCCGCTCGAAATCGCTCGTCTAGTTAGCTCGGAGATTTAGACGAAAACAAACATTACTTAAAATAAATGTTCTTGTATATCGATTTTATTCAATTTCGAGCGGGCATTGTTATTTACATCTTTGGCAAATTTAGCGCGGCTGAACCTTAGATATCTATTTTATAATAAGAACAACTTTCACCATAGTTAAGGGACTCTGAACTCTGCTGTTTCATACAAAAACGGTCAACAAGTCAAAATGTATGAATCAGCTGCTTTTTTTCCTAGTTCTCAACTTACTACACACCTCATTCTTATTTTATTTGTTTAACAGTTTACATCGATATCGGAGCGGGACATTGAGAAGCTACAATATTGGTACGAGGAGCTGTTGACGAAGCTGCGACCGAACGCAGTCGGACTTGTCGACGCGTTCGATCTACGTGACGAGGTATGTAGACGAACGTTTGCGTTTTCAACACTTTTCAGCATTAATACTAAGGACAAGGATGAAAAATGGTCGACCGTGTTATAAAATAAATACTTAAATAGCGACAAACCTGCCGAAGATTACGTCGCGTGATTCGGCGCAGAAATGTTTACTTCGACGATTTCGGTTCTGTGTGACAATATGCAAAAAAGGCGTTGTTACCAATGTTCCGCCCAACCTTATTTTATGCTTACGTCAATACAAGACATTAAAAGTAAAAGTTTTACTGGTTACTGGTATACATAATTTAATAATATCTTTAAATTTTTGTAGGTGTGTGACACACTGAAGTGTTTGATACGTCGTATCATACGCATCGAAGTTGTAAGACAACAGCGTGTGTTTTAAAAACGTTCGGGAAGGAAATTCTATAACATATCAATTATATCATGTATTATAATATATTTTACTACGGTTTAGTAAAGTTTAGTTCAATATTCACCTCAACCTCAATGTAATATTAATCTTAGAACGAAACCTTACATTAGTGTGAGAGGTCCGTTAATTACCAAAGAAAATATTTATTTCAGATTCTCCATTCAGCCCTCGGCGCATACGACGGTCGCGTGTACGAGCGTCTGATGGAGGAAGCGCTCAAGAGTCCGCTCAACGCGGAGCCCGTCAACCAGAGCTTCCACAAATATCTTAAACCCTTCATGCAGGGGAAACTGTGATACGGCGCATTAGGAAATATTACTATGGTAGCTCTCTAGACGTACAACGCTACAAGGTTATGGTGGTGGGTGGCCAAAATCGGAACTAACGCCGCCATTTTGTTTTGTCAATATAATTTCTGGTACAATTTCACAAATGTTTACCAACAACGCCCCACGCCAAATGATCCTTGTAGCACTCTATAGCTAATGTTCAAAAATGGAAAACGATCAATAATATCTAATCTTCTTTAAATAAAAACAAAGTCTGGTTAGTTACACCATTTATAAAAGAACGGCTCGACCGATTTTTATGAACTTTTGATTTGTTGGATTTGTCTCCGCCCCGAATAGCAGAATAACTATTAAAACTTGAGAGAAATTCACGAAAAAATTATGAAGATAATTCATTTTCTTATACATTTAGGCGGTACGAAGTTCGCCGGGTCAGCTAGTAAAATATATTTATTTATTTTATTGTTGAGCAAGGACTTTTGTTGGTAGTGGTGAAGGCCTAACGTGCCTTGTTTGTGTTACGAATTTTTTCTATTTTTATGGTTTTTATTAGTGTGAACTTCAATCGAGAGTGATTGTGTTTTAGCGTAAGCTACTAACATACGACATGTATAACTACCAGAGAGTTCAAACTTCGACGACCCGCCTCTGCGCCGCCGTCTTGACATGACGTAACAACTCTGTAACAATATTCTGACAAATAAATGGATTATGCCTATGACGCTGGCAGAATAGTTTTCACCGGCGCCAATGTTATATGATTTATTTTCAATGCGAGATAAATGGACTTAATCAAGGTGTATTTTAGGGCAGCACTACACTTGGCATATCTTGACAAATATTCGCTGTTATAAAATAAACTCCATGGGAATTTAAATAACGTACAGACGCCAGCACATCAAGCTACCCCAATCTGTCAAATTTTCCCAATCAACATTAAACCTTATGCTTCAGCGATAAAGTTGAAAATCTATTAAAGAAATTTGACAGATTGTAGTAACTTGATGTGCTGGCATCTGTACATTCTGTATTGGCCTACTAAGTTACTTACCTACACCAATATTTGGATAGATATGCCAAGTGTGACACTTTGTATTACTGTAAATTATAATGTCAATCATTTATTTGGTGTCTTTGGGTGAGGTTACTTATTAAGTATAAAATTGTAAATCAAATATTTTTATAACTACTTTATCGATTGGTGGTGGATGTAAGTCGTTCCTTATAATATATTGTATGTAGATATTACAGTATTACAGTCCAGGCTGGAGATTTTAATCATGAGATTTATGTTAAAAATCATTTAGAATAAAGTTTTATATATTGTTAAAGTCGCGTGTTTTATTTTGATGTTCCTGGAATGATTTAGTTTTTTACTTTCGAGGTTGAAGAAGACTATTACGACTACAACAAAATCTACATTTTCAATAGGAGACACTACAATTCCACTTCTAACCGCGACCCCTTTGTGACTGGGCTCGACTATCACTAAAATCAGCTGAGGGCGAGTAGGAGTGAGCAGCCGCTTGCGCTAGGATAGGAGGCTGTGATAAAAGCCTCCAGACATAAAGGGCTAGACTAAATAGTAGAGGTCAGCAACTCACATTCTCAAATCCTGTGCCACCACTATATCACCAATCATTGAACACTTAAATCTCTCATTCTGGCAAGGTATTTTTCCAGATAAACTATTGTTAAACCATTAATTAAAAAGGTGACATAAAAGAGTTATCTAATAACCGCCCTACAACACTTATATCGTACTTGTCAAAAATCTTTGAGAAAATCATGCATTGTAGACTCACAAATTATTTAGAAAAAATTTAGATCATAAAAGAGGTACAAAATGGCTTTTAAAGGGGCTACTTTAGCAGCATATAAACTGATAATTTAATTGATAATCTTGATAAACGCATTCCAGTATCTGTCATCTTCTTTGACATAAGCAAAGCTTTCGACTTTGTTAACCACGACTTACTAATACAAAAATGCAATAACTACGGAATTAGAGAAATAGTTATTGATTGGATTACTAGTTATTTATTTAACCGACAACAAAAAGTAGAAATAAGCATAATAAAAGAAAATAATGACTTCACATCATATAGTTCTGAATATAGCCAAACTAAATCAGGAGTACCCCAAAGAAGCATACTTGGCCCATTATTTTTTCTCATTTACATCAACGATTTACTACAATATATACTTTTTGCTGACGACATATCGGTAATTGTAAAAAATGATAGTATACATCAGAAACAAATCACAAAAAAATCCTTAATGAAACAGTAAACCAAGTTTTAAAATGGCTCGATAACAATTATCTCTGTGCAAATTTAAAATAAAACGAAATACATAAACTTTAAAAACTAAAATTCTAAACAAAAATCATTTAAAGTTAATTTTCAAGGACAACAAATTAACGAAGTTAGTGAATACTCTAGACCAGCATTGTAACTGGAAACTACATAAATAGAACATGTATGCAAAAAACTAAATCAATTTGTATTTGCTCAGTGAAGCTGTTGCACTTACTGCTTACCATGGGTATGTTTCCTCTTTACTCAGATATGGTTCCAAATTAATATGCATTCGGCCATAACCTTAATCCGCTACTGCTGTTTCGGCCCTAAATTAACATATTTCCTTCGTGCTTCCCATCTATGGAAGCACACTCACCTTTTGGACAAAATGGACCAAATTATCAGGCATACATTAACTTCTATTTTAAATGTGGCTATGGACGACCGAGCTTGGGCACAAGCTACTCTTCCTATTCGTATGGGGGGCCTCGGCGTCCGCAAAATTTCTAGTATTAGTTTACCGGCTTTCATATCCTCGGTCCACGGCACTGATAAATTAATCAGGAAAATCCTAGCCCCCTCACTGATTAATTCTGATGTGCCGTGTTTCACCGAGGCTATGGATGCTTGGAGACTCGCTTGCCCGAATACAGATCCACCCGACAATCCATCTTCCCAGAGACGGTGGGATGAGCCGCTCTGCAGAGTAGTACAGAATAATTTACTTGACTCGTCTGCTACCACTGCGGAACGTGCGCGCCTGCTGGCTGTGGGTAGGTGGGAGTCGGGTCTTTGGCTTCATGCACTACCTTCGTCGAACATAGGCACTTTGTTCGACGACACTACTTTTCGCCTCGCTGCTTCCCTACGACTACGAACTCCTTGCTGTTCTCCTCATCGCTGTCACTGCGGCGAAGATGTCAACAGCCTCGGACATCATGGCCTGTCTTGCAGCCGCAGTGCGGGTCGCTTAGCGCGCCACGCGAACATCAATGACATCATCCGACGAGCTCTTGTTACCGTCGGCGTTCCAGCTGTATTAGAACCCAATGGCTTGGCACGCGACGATGGCAAGAGACCGGACGGCATGTCTTTATTTCCATGGAAGGTGGGTAGGCCTTTAGTGTGGGACGCAACGTGTGTCGATACTCTTGCGCCATCCCATCTTCCTGGCTCGGCATGCTGTGCTGGCGCTGCTGCTGCGGCTGCTGAAAACCTCAAGCGGCGAAAATATAATAACCTTATCGGAAATTATATTTTCGAGCCGTTTGGGGTTGAAACCCTCGGGCCGTGGGGTCCGAGTGCTCATGGTCTTTTTAAAGAAATTTCAAAACGGCTGGTTGACACTTCCCGTGACCCAAGGGCTGGCTTTTACCTTGGCCAAAGGCTAAGCATTGCCATACAACGTGGCAATGCCGCCAGTCTCTTGGGAACATTACCAGTCGACAGCGATGCGGATGAATTTTTCGACGCTATATTTTAGTTTCTGTATAGTTTTAGTTAAGTTAGGATTTAATTTTGTAATTTTTAGTATTAGATATATGTACAGACGCCAGCACATCAACCTACTACAATCTGTCAGATTTCTGTAATAGATTTTCAACTTTATCGCTAAAGCATAAGGTTCAATGTTGATTGGGAAAATTTGACAGTTAGGTGTAGGTTGAAGTGCTGGCGTCTGTACATAGATATTTAATCATTAAAATATAATTATGTGAAAAATAAATTGACTTGACAGATGCATCATGTGACGCATGTCAAATTCAAAATAGTGCTAATGTCAGTTTCAGTTATTTGTTTTGTTGCTGTGATATTTGTTGTTGTTGTTTTCTTGCGTTTATTCCACTGTAAAGTTACAACAATTGAATGTTTTTCCAGAAAATAAATGTATTGCTTGTACAATTTTGCCAGTAACACTAGCATCTAATAATGGCATTTAGTACACATACGGATTACCGTATATGCCGTGCATGTCTCACAGCACAAACATCTTTTTCTTATTTTATATTTGAGAATGTTTCTCCCGATATTTATTGTTTTTGTACCTCTGTACAGGTATGAAATAAATATGGTCATAATTTCCCCTACGACACCCCAAGTTTTCCAAAAACATTCACTTTAAAAAAATCCGATTACAGGTATCCAAAGATGAAAAATTGCCCAGAGGCATCTGTAATGCATGTTATGAGCTTCTCAATAAATACTCTGAGTTCAAGCGAACGTGTTTACAGTCTCAAGCTACTCTGCTAGATCTTGAAAAAGATTTTAAATTTAAAATAGAGCTAAAAACTGATTGTGTTGATAACTGTGAACCAAACTATAGTCAGGAAGACGAAATAAAGACTGAGATACTTCATATTGCTGTGAAAGTTGAAGATGAAGAAATTGGTCATGGTAAAGTAGAATGTTATCTGAACAATAATGCATTGCATGCACATGCAAACTTATATGCAGCAGCTATGCTGCATAGGTATGCATGTTCAAAACTGTTAAATGCTACAAAACCATTGTGGGAGAAAATAAATAAACTTATTATTCTTATATAAGTTTAAGCTGGTTCCAAGTAATATTTTGTCAATTATTTATTTTCAGATTACATTGACGAAGTTGAGAATCATGCAAGTCCAGAACTACTTGAAGAAAAACATTTCAAAAGGTTGGTTAAACTTACAACATGGTCATAAATTTTAAGCATATTCTATTATATTTATACTGCATTATTCAATAATAATCATTCTCCTGCCCTTATCCCAATTTATTTGGGGTCAGCGCAACATGTATTTTTCTTCCATACTTGAAGACTGCATAGTATGGGTACTAAACTAAAATAACACAATTTTCCAGAAAAGTGAAGAAGCTGGTAAAATCAAAACAGCATACAGGAATAAAGCCTAAAGTAACAAAAAAGAAATTCATGTACACTTGTGATGTTTGTCAAAAGAAGTTCAACTTCAAGGAAAGGTTTGAAGCACACAAGCTTGAGCATGAAGGTAAAATAGTAAGTATTATCACTGCAGCAAAAAGGATACATTTTCAGACCTAAATGTTAGCTAACATTTGATTTTGGCAAGTATTTAAGACATCAAATCTCAAATAATTCCCATTTTGCTTTCCTAATAATAATAGAGAACACTCTAATAAAAATAATTATGCCTCTTTTGTTTAAACCGTATTGCCAATCGTTCTACACGAGCGGCCTGTGGGTAAAGCATACGAAGAGATCGCTAGACACCCTGCGTATTCAATATAATAACTGCTTCAGGATGCTGTTGGGACTGCCGCGCTATTGTAGTGCGTCCGGTATGTTCGCACTTGCGCATACCGATGATTTCTACGCCATAATGCGCAAAAAAACTAATTCCATCTTGTCAAGAGCGTGGTCTAGTTCTAACGGCATCCTAAGTATGTTGAGTGAGAAATACGACGCACCCTGCTTGTCGCACGCTGTGGAGGTGCTGGTCAGAAGACCCCACAGCTAACCTTGCAATTTTATTTTGTTTTGTTTTTGTTTCTGTGTGTGTTTACTAACAATAGTTTTTAAGAACAATGTTACTAACAATTGGGCCTAGTTGCCATTAATAAACAAATATTTATTATTATTATATTATTTTAGTGAACTTTAAATAATTCCTATTTTGCTTACCTAAAAAACTTTTACAAAAAAAAACAACCAACTTAAAAAAAATCTACAAAGTGATAAATAACTTTAATTTCGGAAGTTGGTGTCGTTGGTTCCGCATTTTCGTTTTTTGACACCAACTTCCGAAATTAAAGATATTTATCACTGTAGTTTCTTTTTGAAGACGGTTGTTTTTTTTTTTTTGTAAAAACGTTTTTATTTTACACTTTTTAGTTGTAACTACTCCACACAAATTCAAATTAAACTAGTGCATTGAAGAACTCAAGACGCCGACTGAAGAATCATCAAAATTCGCATAGAAAGGCCGGATATGCAATTCATTTATGCATATAACATCGTACATAAGAATAATTACATAATGTATTATATACTAAAACCTTCCTGAAAGTATTTAGATCACATTAGTGCAAAAATTATCAAAATTGGTTCATTAGTTTTTGAGAAAATCGCGCACATACAAACATACATACATACGGGTCGAATACAGAACCTCCTTTTTTGAAGTCTGTTAAAAATATTTAGAACACTAATGTGCCTCTTTTAGTGAACTTCAAATAATTCCTATTAAATATACTAAATAGCCAAGTAATTGCTACCAACATGGTTGTAGGACTCGCTCGGTTTTTGTTGAAAGTTCTAACCTAACCCATTTGGTTGAGATGCCTCTCTTCCTTCCAAAAATGGTAACTGTGAGCATAGTGTTTAGAAGTTTCATTACAAAATCGTTATGTTTCTCTTTTTAGGCCACAATCCACTGCTCACCATGCAACAAAACCTTTGTGACATGGAGTGGTCTGAAACGTCACAAAGAGAGTGAACATACTCAAGTAAGCCTAGAAAGTCTGAAGTGCCCTACTTGTGGGAAGATCTTCAAGAGCCGACAGACACTGAAGATGCATGAGAAAGTGCATGGGAACAGGAAGCTCATCATGTGCGATGTTTGCGGGAGAGGACTCACTTCGTCTGTTGTTTTGAGGGTAATTTTTATTTGCTATAGTTCTGGAAAACATTGGCCCTTCGACATAATTATTACTTACAGTCCCAACAATAGTAGGTATAGTAGATACTGCAGATTTTTTAAAACTAATATTTGTGCAGACTAGCTGACCTAAAACGAAAAAAACAATTAAGTGCTATAATATAGTTAATCCAGGTATTATTCTGATGCAACTTCGCAACATTCCATGATAATTATTATCTATCCTACTATTGTTATAAATGTGAAAGTTTGCAAGTATGTTTGGATGTTCATTACTCAATCACCCCAAATCGGCTGAACAAAGGTTGAAATTTGGCATTTTTGGATTTAACCTGGATTAACACATAGGATACTTTTTATCCCGGTATTCGCACGGGATCGAGAATTATGCGGGTGAAACCGCGGGGCGCTGCTATTTATAAAATAAATTTGAATTTTACAGGCTCACTTAGAAACACACAAGAAAGACAGAGAACGAAGTTTTACATGTAATCAATGTGGAAAGCAGTTTTTCACGAAAACGATACTACAATCACATGTAACAAGACGACATTCAGGCCGCAAGTTTATATGCCAAGTATGTTCGTGTACTTTCACTGATAAGTACAACTTGTCCAAACATTTGCACATACACGAAGGGAATAAGTTATACAAATGCGAGATTTGTAACAATTCTTATGCTACACATTCAACATTAACAGAACATAAGCGACTCCATTCTGGAGAGAGGCCATATGTATGCAATTACTGTCTAAAGGCGTTTGTTTCGAGGAAAAGACTGACTGATCATGTAAGGATACATACTGGTGATAAGCCACATAAGTGCACTCTGTGTGAACAGAGGTTTACGCAAAGAGGTACACTCAAGAGGCATATGAAAGTGCATGATAGGGCTGCGTCGACACTCAGTTGAATTTATGCACTTTTAATATTTAAATTGATTTATGATCATGTTGGTCATTTTATGGGGAAAATAAGAGATGTTTGGGATACAAAAAAAGATACCTCTAAGTCAACGCAATCAAAAGATTCGGGCGTTTATGTTCCGTTTATGCCGCATATTTTGACACTCGCAGGGGAATCAAAACCTATAGGGTACTTTCCGTTGACCTAGAATCATGACATTTGGCAAGAAGCGAAGTCACGTAGCACAAGTAAAGGAAAAAATCCAAAAACCGTACAGCACTGCGATTCTGTAACCATCTCGCCGTGAAAACTTAGGCGAAGTGAGCGTGGAGTGAGCTGTCAGTGTCATTCCACCTGATACTAGGGATTGACCAAGCATACATTTACAATCATAATCGAGATTTTAATAATATTTTTTATGTTAATTCTATTGAAAATTTTATATAATTTCAAAGCTAGTATTTTAGTGATCAAAACATTAATATTTTGTGGGGTTTTAAAATAAAATAGCAAAACAGAATCTTAGTCAGAAACTCAATGTTGTTTTTTTATATATTTTTTTCCCTAGACTAGTCCTTATAATTATGGCCTGAGGCGCGAGCGAGTCACGCACGAACAGTAAATAAAATAAAACATTCACGTTTAAGACAGCTAGACTGATGAAAATACGCATCGACATTATTTGTTTGTTATTATGAGCGATTGTAGATCAAGTCTAGAAAAGACTGCGACGATGTTCAGCGTTGGTAACCCAATCTATTCAATTAGAAGAGATAATTGTGTTAAGTTATCGAGTGCTAACGGCGTGCCTGGCTGACGGACCATAGAATTTAATCCCACATAGTTTGAGTGGCGCGATCACTTCACCCGATTCACAACATTTAATGTCGTGAGTCTAGTAAAGACTAACAACGCTAATATAATCAATTAGAAGAGATAACCTAGTGTTTCAAGTCACCGAGTGCTAACGGTGTGCCTTGCTGACGCGTGACAGACCATGGTTAGAATTTAACCCCACGTAGTTTGTGTGGCGTAATCACTTCACCCGATTCACGACATTAAAATGTCGGGTTATGGGTTTACGTTTTGGGGTCACATAGAAAATTTAAAAAAGCTTTGCTTACTGTAGGTACCGTGTGATATATCAAATGAAAAGGCTTGTCGTGAGGGTCATAAATATATTTTTATAATAACAAAAAAAAGTTAAGCAAATCTCTATTGAGAGATTTGCTTAACTTTTTTATGACCAAATGTAAGTATGTACCTACGCAGCAGTGGCGAAGGGTGAATTTATGACAGAGGTAGGCTGGAGCAAAAAAAAATACCAAAAGAAAATTACAATGATGAATTGACTATAGAGTGGTTATGTTCTGAATTTTCGAAGGGAAGCCGGCGGGAATCGAGTTGTATGGTACCTTCGCCACTGCTACGCAGTATATTGATACTGCGTACATACCTACTTACATTTGGTCATAGGTAGCCAAAACATGTTCGGGATGTTATATTCAATTTAAAGTTGGTATTTTTTAAAAGTTATGCTTAAAACAGTTGTTATAAAAATAAGATTATTGGCATTTTCAGTCTCAAATAGCAGCCAAGGGGTTAATTGCAGACTTTTGCTGTAATAATATCTAAGAAATGCTCAAGATGTTATTCCCCATAAGAAAACAGTACTTTTCTTTTCTGGTCGGCACTTTAATTTATGGGTACGTTATGAACTTATGAATGATGAGTTTATGAAATACAAACATATTTGCAGTTGATCAAATTAATTATGTGCATTTTGCATGCGTAAATATTCAACCCAACTACGGAACCTTTCAATGTGCCGACTGTGCGTGGTCCGATATAAACATGGTCAGTTTTTTAAATTTCTTTGGTAACCTACCACAAAAAAGAAACAATTTATTAGGTACTCAAGTAAACTAATAGAAACAAAAACTAACAAGCTCATACAACTAACAAAACATATTGAAATGTAAAGTGATTGCGGAATACCCAATTTATACAATTAATAATCATCATTCCCTATCTTTTGCTAAGCCTACCTAAAAAAATGTATACTGGGCATTCTGTAGCAAACTATTAGAAAGTATCAAAAATAAATAATTGTACAATAAATAAAAAAAAAATTAAGCGGCGAGCGCATTCCGAAGATAAATATTCAAATATAGAAACAATTCGGCGCGAAGTTCAATAAATGACTATTATGGTCAAAGGTCCTCAGGTATTGACTCAGTTTCAATATAATGTCCAAAAAACTATTAAAATTACATTAAAAAGCATAAGTCATTATTATTAACAATGCTTATTGTTTTTAATGTTTAAAATAATTTTATTTCAATTTCCGAGTATCGATTTCCGATATTCGACATATTAATTACCCGAGTCAATCGAAATAAAAAAAAAATTGTTTAGGATTATCGCTTTCGCACATCATTACGATAAAAAAAAAAACAATAATGGACGGCGATTTTGAACACAAATTGAGTAGTGGTAATGAACAATAAGTGTTATTGGACCTGTGTTTTAATATTACGTTAAGACTTGGGCATTTTCGTGTCGTTCATAATATTTTCAATAATATTTGTCTCATTTTAAATCTTATCTACATGTGTGTGTGTGAAATTTGTGAAAAGTAAAAATGTGAACACGCACGATTGGCGCGAAACTTCGACATTAGATATCAAAAAAATTCATTACCACTACTTATTTAACTTGGACAATGGATGAATTCGTCAAATAGTTAAATGATGTATTATTCACTGCCCATGTGGTGGAGTTTGAATGTTCGAAGTCCCCAAATTTTATGTTTTTTAGCCTCGACCTGTTAGATGATTTGCGTCTAACGCGCATGCGCGGCGTGACTCACGGCGTGAGTCTCACGCCGCGCATGCGCGTGAATTCTGGCTCGTTCCGAATTAAGCCATCATCACCCACAGCGCTCACTTGGATATTAAAAAAAAAATAGTTTGATACCTAACGCGCATGCGCGGCGGGAGTTATGGTTCGGCACAGCGCTCACATAAGTAATTAGCGTTCCGATTTAGATAAATCACTATTATGGCAGCTAAACTATATTCACTTGAATAGGTACTAATGGTTGGATGGTTGGATTATAGTATTTATTTGTGTATACACCACGAATTTCTTCATCTTTGTTAAGGTGGCGACTGTACTGGCGGAAGCACGATTTAAAAAATGCCACGTTAGTTTAAAGGCAATATATTATGATGCGACTCAAAACAAAACAGCACAACAGGCTGTCATTCATTTGTGACAGCGCCCGCGGTGATAATTATTAATTTAGGGCATGGTCGCCGTTATCGGAAGATGGCGCATGCCATGACGTCATCTATGTCGACTTACGGGACATGGTTATCGCGCTCACGCTAATTCGGAAAAAGGGCCCTAATTCAATATGACCCACTTAATGATTCTTTACTTCGAAACCACATCAATTCCTTACCTATATAATCAATACCTACATATCTGCTATTTACGTATTCTCTATGACACAATTTAATGAACGAAACCGGTTTGAACTGTCAAAATACCACGCTTGACAACCGTACGGCGTGGTAAGATTATGCGGGGAATAATAGGTAA
Source organism: Hydraecia micacea (assembly GCA_914767645.1). Taxonomy (NCBI): domain Eukaryota; kingdom Metazoa; phylum Arthropoda; class Insecta; order Lepidoptera; family Noctuidae; genus Hydraecia; species Hydraecia micacea. Next base: position 3,142,227 of record OU611776.1, on the reverse strand, counting down.
TTTATACCGTACAGAATAATTGGGGTCAAAGTGTAAGCAAGCTGTAAACGATTACAGTGCAATTCGGAATGTAGTTACGAGATTCTTGGAAGTGAATTACGAATTCACTTCCAAGAATCTCGTAACCATAGCAACATCACTTCGGCGTAGGGTTGCCACCAACCACTTCTTCATTTAAGGGTTACTAGCATAAAAAATACGGGTCTTAGTTATTTTTACGGGAGACACTCTGATTGCGAGCTGAGCGAGTGTCGATTGAACCGTTGAATTTTGTAATATTATTTGATTAATGTTCTTTTAATAGTGGCATCGGCGAGTTACCTAAGTAGGTATCTATTTACAATAATATATTTGCACGCGTAGAGGGGTCTGTGGCTAAATAATAACAGCCGCACAGATCGATCAATCAGGTTAAGCTACGCTTGCCGCGGTTGGTCTGAGGATGGGTGACCATCTTTACATACTGAGACCCCTCCGTGCCTCGGAAAGCACCTTAAGCCGTTGGTCCCGGCTGTCATTCGTGGATCTTTGACAGTCGTTACGGGTAGTCAGAAGCCCGAAAGTCTGACAACCAGTCTTACCAAGGGGTATCGTATTACCCAGTAACTGGGTTGTGGAGGTCAGATAGGCAGTCGCTCCATGTAAAATACTGGTATTCAGCTGCATCCGGTTAGACTGGAAGCCGACCCCAACATTGTTGGGACGCCTTACAAGTTAAATAAGTAAGAACAAATCTCCAATGTGATAATGACAGTGACTAACGCGCAAGCGCGGCGTGATCTTATCACTTCACCCGATTCACGCCATTAAATGTCATGGGTCGCGTGAAGTGGTCACTTCACCTGATTCACGCCATTAATTGTCATGGGTCGCGTGAAGTGATCACTTCACGCGACCCATGACATTTAATGTCGTGAATCGGGTGAAGTGATGATCACGCCGCGCTTGCGCGTTAGTCACTGTCATTATCACATTGGAGATTTGTTCTTACTTATTTGACTTGTAAGGCGTCCCAACAATGTTGGGGTCGGCTTCCAGTCTAACTAGTAACTAGTTCTAGTGAAGTGATCACGCCACACAAACTACGTGGGGTTAAAGTCTAACCATGGTCCGTCACGCGTCAGCAAGGCACACCGTTAGCACTCGGTGACTTGACACACTAGGCTATCTCTTCTAATTGAATAGATTAGCGTTGTTAGTCTTTACTAGACTCGATCTACCATCGCTCAAACTAACAAACAATGTCGATGCGTATTTTCATTAGTCTAGCTGTCTTAAACGTGAATCCATTTTCGTAATTTTTTAGTTTGGTACTATGTTGTTATTAAAAAAAATCATATTTTATTTTTGTCTATTGCTGACAAGTGTAACTATCATAGGAGTGGGAGAATCGTAGCGGTGGTTGGCTTTTTCTACTTTACCAAACTGATTTATAAATTAAACTTGAACCTTAAAAGTCTAATACTGAAAAAATACGTTTTTGGACTTAACAGGTTTCTCCCAGACACCACAGATTTTATTTACTGTTAGTGCGTGACGCGCTCACGCCTCAGGCTATATTGACTAGTCAGTCTAGGAAAAAAATAAAAAAAAAAAACATTAAGTTTCTGTGCTGCTATTTTATTTAAAACCCCCATGAAATAATAATGTTTTGACAACTAAAATACTAGCTTTGAAATTATATAAAATTTTCAATAGAATTAACATAAAAAATATTATTAAAATCTCGATTATGATTATAAATGTTTGCTTGGTCAATCCCTAGCATCAGTGGGATGACACTGACAGCTCACTCCACGCAAGTTTTCACGGTGAGATTTTTACAGAATCGACATGCAGATTTGGTCCCATAACGAAAAGTGACGAGAGTAACATGTTCTATCGGAATATACCTTCGGCACTTTCGTACGTTTAGGAGAAAAGTTGTCAAGAGAGAATGGAAGTTAGTAGGAAGAGGGATTTTAATTTTGGAAAGCTTATGATACAAGTCAAAGGATTGGGAGTTTAAAGGAAAAGAGAAAAAGACATGGTCCAGAGTACCATCACCAAGATCGCATTCGCACAGGGAACTGTCACGAACACGGATCATGTGTGGCCAAGGATTGCAATGACACATTGACACTGCAGATTATTGTGGCCAAGAAATTATGCAGAACCCACACAGACATGTATAAAATAAATAAATTTCTTAGAAAAGTGCAGGTAAATGGTTTTTTATTTATTTTTCTTTTTCATGTGTAGAGGAATGCAAATGAATGGCATATTATAATTTCTTTCGTTTTCTTTATGTCCACAATTTCAGCAAGTAGGAATTCGAAAAAATCAGAACCAGATTATTCATCTTAAAGGTACATTTATTTGTCTTAAATTAAATCAAAGTGCAATAATACATCGATTTAAAATGAGGTATACCCATCCATCTTATGATTTCACAAATACTCAGAAATAAAATAATACACTTTCACAAAGGTAACATAACATTATTCACTTCATGTTTGATCAGTTGTAGAGCTTTTAGCTTTTATACCAGAATAAATGCTTTCTGCGAGTCCTCCACCAAATTACAAGCATCAATAGTTAGAATGCTTTGTAGGAACATATACTTACTTGATGTCTTTCAATTCTTCCCAAATTCACAAGTTTTCACACTGAAAATTATATAAAATCTAGGACAAAACCATGTTTCTTTCAATCTATACAGAAAAGACATAATAATACAGAATTGATTTTTCCAGGTACCTACTTGTAGCGTAGCCATTAATTTCACATCTTTAATTCTGATGATCTTCATCAGACATCGGTATTCCACTGCGAGTACTCTGCCACGCTTCCTTGTAACCGAGCCCTTAGCAATATATTCTGTGGTTTATCTGCATTTTCCGCATCTTTCTGCAAGTGTCCCTTCATGTGCCTGTTGAGAGCACATTTCTGTATGAAAGCTTGGTCGCATAGCACACATTTATGGGGCTTTTCACCCGTGTGTATCATTCTGTGGTTCCGCAGGTCTTTGCGTGACATGAAGCGTTTAGGACAGAGGTCGCAACCGTAAGGACGTTCACCTGAAATTTAATGAAGATTCAATTATACTTTATAACACAAGATTCTTTATTTCAATAAAGTATATGATATGAAAATGCCCAAGTCATGGGGGCATATCCGAAAATAATCACGATGAATTTAATTGACAAATATAAACACAAAACAAACAAACCTGTGTGAGTTCTCATGTGCTGTACTTTAAAACTCTGGCTTTTGAACTTTTTATCACAGAATGGGCACGAATATGGTTTCTCTGAAGAATGAGATCGCATGTGTTTGAAGAGGTCCCCCTATAATAAACAAAATAATATGAATTTTTCTCTCATTCAATTTTGACTCAAAATTGCAAACTGACAAAAAAAGTTGAAATTTGAATAGGTTGCTGAACAACAGTCTAGCTATTTTAATCCTTGGACTCCGCAATACGTTACGCCATTTAAGTCCAAAAAAAGTAGCAGTAAGTAGTATATAAATAAAAACCTAAACTAATAATAGAGGAGACAAAACATTTGATTTTTGTTATGCTAAAACTGCTGAACAGATTTGGACAAAATTTGGCACATGGATAGATTTTCATATTACTTAAATATTTTTTTACAAACCTTTATATAGAACCTCATATCACACACCTGGCAGGCTATATTCTTGATGCCCGTATGCCTAATCAAGTGCGTCTTGAGGTTGCCTTGCTGCGCAAACTTTTTGCCACATTGACCACAAATGTAGTTCTTTTGGTTACTATGCGTTTCTAAGTGGGTCTGGAATAATAAATTAATGGTGTATATACTCGCCGTCACGTAACTTGGCAAGGTTTTGGCGTATTGGGAGTATGTTAGCGCATGTACACTTAGTCCAACAGGAAATTGGTCACTTTTATTGTTTGTCATTATACTATGGTTATTGCCATTATTATTTCCTTTATTCGTCAATATACATATAATTTATATTTTTAAATATTAGAATATATAAAAACATTCAAAAATATAAAAAATAGTAGCCCACCGGTATCGGGAACAGGGTCCAAGCTACCGGTGGTCAGGGCTCCAGAGAGAGGAACCTCCTATTATTATTATTATTATCAGCCATTTCTGTCCCACTGCAGGGCAAAGGCCTCCCTGCCATAGATTATTTTTAAACATGTCTGTTTACAAGAAAGTTAAAGAAAGGAAAAACACATCTAACAACTCTTGCCAACTCTTGCCAAGTTACGTGCCGGGGACTGTACTAGGCACAAATGGAGTGGTCATTTTGGCTTCATAAAATAGAGTCATAGTTAAAGAAAATAAAATTGATATTAGTCGCCCCTTCCAAAAGGTAGTTTTCTCAGGACAAGAATGGGTACTCTTTTACAAACAAAGTCACATTAATATTTTGATAAAGCATAATATAGAAAAAATCAAGTTTTCAGATCTTACCTTTAAATTATAGCTCTGCACAAATCTAGCATCACATATGTGGCACACATGCTTTTTAATCCCCGCATGTATCATCTCATGATTCTTCAAAACATTCAAGTAAGCAAAATTCTTGCCACAAGTCAAACACTGATATTTACGGACCCCTGTGTGAGTGCGGATGTGGCTGTGAAGATTGCGGACCGTAGGGAATGACTTATCACAGTGCTGACATTTTATATCTGGCTGGAAGGCAAGCAGATACTCATCAAGTTAATGTTGTATTGTATACATAGGCTGGCAATAAACCAACTTTGATTGGGCGGTTCACATCAGCCGCATGCACGATGACTGCTGGGCAAAAGTCTCCAAACAATGGGTGCCTGAATATAGACGGCGCCGCCGAGGCCGGCCCAGAAAGTGATGGCGAGATGATGTTTGGAGGGCTGGTTGGAGGTGGCGTGGGAAACGAGTTCTTGGAAGGATTTGGGAGAGGCCTTTGCCCAGCAGCGGGAATGTACAGGCAAACAAAAAAAAAATCAGAATCTCAGATAATTTACCTTCATTGCCACTTAGGTTATTTATCAATTACTTTAGCATGTGAATTTCTGTGTCATCATTTCTAATAAAAAGGTCCAAAAAAGTTTTGGTTGCAATGGGATTTGAACTTTATTTTATATGAGAGGTATTGATATTGTTGTGCCAAAACTTGATAATTAGTATGTAAGGATTATAGCAAATGGGGTTCTGTAGTTTGTCCCTGCCCCCATGGGAAGAAAGCGAGAGTTTATGTATGTATCTGAAATTCTGAATTGAAGTTTTGATAGGTAGTTGTTATCATAGAGAGTCCGTACTAAAGGCAGTATAACCGGTCAACTTCAGCAAATACACTGTTTCCTTCAACCTTGACATTGGCAGAATCATCAATAAAATGATGGAGCCATTACTATAAAATTGGAATTGGAGTCAAGGACTTTAAAAGCTAGTTAATTTTTGGGATTAAAAGAACACAAATAGGCATGGAATAGGTGTGCCTATTGCTGATGGTGCAACTAATAAACACAAGAGGCTAGTGAATGCAGTTAAATACCTTTTTACCAAAATGAACCCTCATGTGTGCTTCAAAGTTATCATACTTTTGAAATGATTTCTCACATTTGGGACACTTCATTCTAGTTCTTTTTTTGAGATGTTTTACTAGTTCTCTTCGTTTTCTTATTCTCCTGAAACATATTTTGTAAAATATATTATTATTACTTTGCCCTCCAGTGAGAAAATACAGACTGGTTATATTATATATTTCTATCTTATTATATACATTTTTTTTTATATTTTTATAATAAACATTAAGAAATAGTAGTTCGCCAGTATTGGGAGCAGGTTCCAAGCTACCGGTGATTAGGGATCCAGAGATAGGAACCTTCTCATGATGCGAGTTGTATCGAGGAGTACTGCCTTCTGAATCAGGCCCTTCAACCGCTTAACGAGAGCCTCAAGAGACGTTGATTGAGGCTTTTGGCCATCAGGCCATTGGCCGATACGGCAATCGGCACAATAAAAATATAAATTATTACTATTAAACAACGTAGAACAAACATAATTATTTTAAACATTAGTAATGTGTATTTTTATTTTTTCAAGATATTGATGAAAACATAGTACAGACGCCAGCACATCAACCTACACCTAACTGTCAAATTTTCCCGATCAACATTAAACCTTATGCTTTAGCGATAAAGTTGAAAATCGATTACAGAAATCTGACAGATTGTAGTAGGTTGATGTGCTGGCGTCTGTACATAACCAGTATAAGCTGACTTCTGTTTGTACAAAAAACCTATACAATGCGAGGTCAGCTAAAACTAGAAATGTATAGCTTGATGTGTCATCGTGTGTACCTACACTTTTCTTATTTCTCACATACCTAATAATTTCAGCGGGATCCATAGAGCGATCTACTAGTGTATCATTGTCGGGTGTAAGATTCTGACTGAGCATATCATCCGCTGTGATTTCTGCAACATTTATTTCAAGTATTTCATGATCATTGGAATGACTTTCTGCTTTCACTGGTTCTTGCTGAAATAAAAACCAGTAATTAATTTTAAATTGAGTTGTATTCATTCAACCAGCAATACTGAAATGATTCTAAAGCTACGGCTACATTGTCGCAACAACGCGAACTATTCTTCGCGCGCTCTATGTTGTACAAGACGTGAGCGGTGTGCAAGAGAGAGCTCGTGAAGTGTCGTTCGCTTTATCGCGACAATGTAGCTGTAGCATAAGTTGATTGCCTGTTGAACATTACAATAAATAAATGAACCCTTCTTCCTTCAAATTAACATGCATTTGCAATTAGTTGATGGTAACCGGGTGGTAAAAGAAGACATTGGAAGAAAAAAAGGCAAGGAACTCCCAAATGCCTTTTTATATTATTAAGTACTTTTAAACCCCTTACCTCATCCAAAACCTGCTGCTTTAAAATAAGATTGGAGCGTACAGCTGCTTGTTTGAAATAATATGATTTGTTTAGCATATCCAGACATGCCTGGCATATTTGATGAGGTAAGATGTCCCCTTCTTCAACCTGGAACAAAATACACTACCTAAATAAATTGCCTGGTTTAAAATGTATCTAAAGTGCACAAGAACTATACTGTTTTGTCCTAGAATTTGTTAAAACTTCGGGGTTTAGTGGCGCTGGTCTGGTGTACATCTGGCGGCCAGGGGGCACGCTGTCTGGCATAACTTTTGCCAATGGGTTGGTACTACATTAAAAAAAAAAAGTTTATTATAAAACCTTGTGCCGACGACGTGAGATAATAGGTGACTGCAAACTTCACTTAGGCTTAAGGGAAATCATTACTACAAATAAAACCAAGACACTTACCTCGACAGACGTGCAAAATTTAAACATCTCAGGTGTGCAAACCATGAACAAATCTTTCATGGGTCCAGTGTCCGATAGGCATGCACGACAAATCTTTTTGAAATCTAAAACACTAGCCATTTCCGTAGACATCCTTTTACTACGGCTTTAATTTCATTTCATGGTAATATTGGTAATTAAAATAGAAATTATTGCTAAACAAAAACAAGACCTTGGTCGTCTTGACAATAATACTTTGACATTTGACATTGACTTTGTCCAGGGCTGCTAGAAGAGAGTAGAGCCAACTTTTAAACCGCTGTGTCCCACCCAGAAAATATACAAAATCAAAAATATAAAGTATGCTTTTATGCAATTTATATCATTTACCAAATTATACAGATTTGTATCCAATTATACAATCAGGCAGCCCTGAATTTAACTGACGGATCCATAGAAATGTAAAAAACAGTTCTTTCATATATGTTATTATAAAATTAATTAATTAGTTATTTCTATGGACGGATCCCTACACTAAAGGCCATTTTTTTTTTTTATAATATTTTATTGGCCTGGTTGCTAACTAAAGAGACTAAAGGCGCGCCTTAGTGTTGGGAACCAAATCCTAGTGATGTACCGAAGATCTCTAATGTAACATGACATAACCTCACGCCTGTATTCCCTGAAAGGGTTTGCAGAGGCACCCACATTCCGCTATTTATGCTATGAGTTGTATGTCAAGGACCCTGTCATAGACATTAATTTATGGGATGTGTTTACCATGAAAACGAAACTCAGGCACGTCACAACAGGCCGACCTCACTTCCGTTTTTATAGTTTATGATAGTTTTCACCGAGGCTATGGATGCTTGGAGACTCGCTTGCCCGAATACAGATCCACCCGACAATCCATCTTCCCAGAGACGGTGGGATGAGCCGCTCTGCAGAGTAGTACAGAATAATTTACTTGACTCGTCTGCTACTACTGCGGAACGTGCGCGCCTGCTGGCTGTGGGTAGGTGGGAGTCGGGTCTTTGGCTTCATGCACTACCTTCGTCGAACATAGGCACTTTGTTCGACGACACTACTTTTCGCCTCGCTGCTTCCCTACGACTAGGAACTCCTTGCTGTTCTCCTCATCGCTGTCACTGTGGCGAAGATGTCAACAGCCTCGGACATCATGGCCTGTCTTGCAGCCGCAGTGCGGGTCGCTTAGCGCGCCACGCGAACATCAATGACATCATCCGACGAGCTCTTGTTACCGTCGGCGTTCCAGCTGTATTAGAACCCAATGGCTTGGCACGCGACGATGGCAAGAGACCGGACGGTATGTCTTTATTTCCATGGAAGGTGGGTAGGCCTTTAGTGTGGGACGCAACGTGTGTCGATACTCTTGCGCCATCCCATCTTCCTGGCTCGGCATGCTGTGCTGGCGCTGCTGCTGCGGCTGCTGAAAACCTCAAGCGGCGAAAATATAATAACCTTATCGGAAATTATATTTTCGAGCCGTTTGGGGTTGAAACCCTCGGGCCGTGGGGTCCGAGTGCTCATGGTCTTTTTAAAGAAATTTCAAAACGGCTGGTTGACACTTCCCGTGACCCAAGGGCTGGCTTTTACCTTGGCCAAAGGCTAAGCATTGCCATACAACGTGGCAATGCCGCCAGTCTCTTGGGAACATTACCAGTCGACAGCGATGCGGATGAATTTTTCGACGCTATATTTTAGTTTCTGTATAGTTTTAGTTAAGTTAGGATTTAATTTTGTTATTTTTAGTATTAGATATATCTAGAATTAGGTAATAAACGAACTGATAGTTTTAGAATCTTATGTTCAGTAGGGGAGCGTGGGTCACAGTGGATCCATTTTCTTTCAATGACTTGTAACTTTACTTTTTTTACCTCAAATTTTCTATCATGTTGACTGAGTCCTAGAAAATATATTTAAATTTGAACCTGTATTACAAAAACAGACCTAAAAGCACTCAGTTTTTTTTTATTATTATTTTTATTTTAAGTGATAAATTATCCACTGTGCCCCATAACAGGGGCACAGTGGATACTGATTTGGGTTACACTGGATCCTGTGAGTCACACTGGATAATGATTAATTTATTCATTAAAAAACGTGTATTTAAATTAAGTGGTTTATTTTTAATCATTAAACATGCGTTTAATTGTAAACATAACATAAATCTTTATTTGAGATAATTTAGACGTGGACTTTGTATTTGGAAAGTACCTGTAATACTTTAAACTTAGGTACTAGTTTCACAATATGAAAAAATCAAACGATCAATAAATAGAACACATCTGCTGTCCTTCAACTTATAAGGTTGACATAACTAAACCTCTTACAAACAATAAAAAACAATTACAATCATAATAGTTTAGCTACAGTTTTTATTTTTTGGCCCTCCGATATTTTATGCAAAGCTGCCCGCATCTCCTCTTCAGCGTGCTGACCAATATTGGTCTTTCTTTTCCTGTTTCGTGGCATTATCCCTGAAAACAAAATAATTTTACGATAAATATTTTGACTTGGGGTACAAGATCCACTGTACCCCAATTCAAAACGATCCACTGTGCCCCAGTTGGAGAAGTCTTAATTAAAAAATCCTACCAAATTATTTATTTGTCAAATAAACATATTAGAGTAACAAAAATTCTCTACAGTAGGTAACTTTAGATCATATCACATTATCAACACTTGTAAAATTCTAATATACGGAAAGGCAAAACGTTTTACAAAAACACGTAAAATAAAAGTTTGTGGCTTACTTGTCGACGGATGCTCCGTACCGCGTGCGTCCACTCCGATACTAAGATGGCGACTAGCTCGGTTGCGGGGGGAGTGTAAGAACGGCAACGTCACGAACGCGTACGCGTCTGTTTGCTTTAAATACACACCTACAATGATTTATCCACTGTGACCCAGGATCCACTGTGACCCACGCTCCCCTAAGTAGTACCTATGCCTCAAAAATAGATCTTCAAGTTTAAACGCTTTCTAGCAAAACGAAACATCAAAATTCCAGCTAGTTACCTAACTATTTTACTAGCTCACACTACCTTGCGACGCGACGCGTAGAAAAAGCTGTTAAAATGGGTGTAAATCCATTTTCGATTATTTCTTCGAATAATTAAAAAAAAAAGTTTAGTTTAAAGAATGACATTTTTTTCACTTTAACCGTAACATAAAAGTAAACTGCTGCAAACAAAGGCTATTCTGTAAGTTGAATTTTACATTTGGTAGCAACAGGATTTACCTGCACCTACATTCATCTTGTGATTCATCTATTTCTGGCGCATCAGCAACGATCATTATAGTCTCCAAGGAAAAAAATAAAAATAATAGTTTTTTTAATTAGATACCCAACCCCAGCGCATCGGGCGTATGATAACCAATTTTAACTAAGTATATATCTTAAAAAACTATAAAATACTTATCCTGTTTAAAAAAAACTGGCCTAAGTACTTTGTTTATACCTTCTATGGGAGTTATAAATGCCTATTAGATTAGAATATAGCATGTTGTGAAAACTATGTCAACAGTAGATTAACTTTTAGATTGATACTGATAAGATATAGATAATTATTTTACTGTATTGTATATTATATATACTTTATGTCTAATTTATACCTACCTACAGTATCAGACAAACAAACAACAATAGATAGGTACTCCTACTCAGTAGGTGCACGTACCTAGCTGGTAATTACATAGTAGTTAAACTTACTTCATTCCAGTTGTAATCGTAAATGAAAATTCATACCTACCTCATATTATTACTTTATTATTTTTTAATTTAAAATGCTGTAAAAAACTTATCCACACAATAGGTATGTGTGAAAATGCAGGTATTATTGACAATGTTTTCTAGTTATAACTGTCTGAGTCATTGAACTTGAAAAAAAGAGTTGAATGCTTATGATAGAAGGAACCAGTTTTTTTCCTAACTGTAAATGACTTCGATCAGCAATACACGCGCTTGCGTTGGTTTTAAGTCAAAGGTAAAATCCGCATTTATGAACGATTGCAGATGTTCGCTACGTCATCTATAATCTACAAGAAGTTGTGTTAACATGTTAGAGGTTATATTTTTTTTATTGGCACAATATAATTTTATCACTTGAAAGTAACGTTGAAAGTTAATTGCACACTATTTACAAACAATTCTCAAAGCAAATACGAACTAATTGATTAACTTACGTGAGTTCGTGTCTTTTAAAGTGTTAAATGGGTACCTACATAACGCCGGGTTAAAGGCAAAACCGACTATCTGCTATTTTTTGCAGTTTTTCACTTTAATATACCATTCGAATCGTCATTTGATTCTTTATCTAATGGTAAAACCAACTAAACCGCAGGACTTACCGTTCCCGAGATACCGAATGTAAAAATCGATTATAATCGAGAAAGTGTATCTTTAGAGAAATAAAAACCAAATAATTCGTAATAATTTGTCCGCACTATTTCAAAATATAGATGCAAAAAATACAAAACTTTTTTAGTGGGTTTTAGTCCTACAATAATGTCAAAGGAAGGTCTTAATCACTAATGGTAAAAAATAATATTTTTGATTAGCACCTTTTTGTTCTTGAACATTCAAACTAAATAAACATTATATAAATATAGTCGATTTTGGCATTCGGTCTTTCGATTTCTTTTTAGCGAATTGCCTAGAAAAAAACCAGATTAAATTATTATAGTCGGTACTTCCCCGCGCTGTCGCTGTCCCCCACGCGGTTTCGGGGATTTAGTCGAATCTTCTATGAAGTGCATTTTTCGATTTATGTGTATTTTTACTGTGTGTGGTTGCTGTGAGGAAAATTATTGTTGAAGAATCAGAACCGACAACAGCTGCATCTCCAGACAAGTACTTTTACAGTGTTAAAATAGTTTTGAATTTTTTATAGAAAAAAAGCAACACAATTTAATCTCAGATATGCCAAAACTTCTTCTGCATAACTCTGTGCATTTCTGCTTCAGTTATTATAGAATCAATAGAAAGTCGATACACAATGGGGCTTTATTCTCGAGATTGTGATCGGCGAGGACGACATGAGCCCAAAAACAAAACGCCGCCAGAAAAAGCTGAAGAAATCCGGCGTCATATCAAATCTTTCCCTACGATGGGAAGCCATTAAAGTGCGCAAAGATATTAAACGCCAATATCTATACTGTAGTCTGGCAATGACAAAAATGTATGCATTGTATGTGGAGGAGTATGAGAAGGAGAGCGTTACACCCGTTTCGGAGGCAACTATAGAAATGTATTTTGCACCGAATTCAACTTGGGGTTTTTTGTTCCCAAAAAAGACCAGTTTCTTTTTTGCACCAAGTATCGTCGTTTGTATCGTGGGTCAGTAAGAGTCTGACACTCCCTTCCGCTCCACCTAGAGCGGGAGGGGTCATTGATGATTTCCCATCCACAAAAAAAAAAGGTTGTATAGTGTAAGTTTTTACTATAGAGAAAACTAAAATTGAAGAAGAGTATAAACAGTACATTCAAAGAAAAGATACATAAAATAGCGAGAACAAAGGGAGCAGAAAAATAAACGTACTTCACTTCGGCATCCTTTGATTTGCAGGCAATTTTACAAATCCCTAGTGGAGATGTAGGTTTTTTGTATTGTTGCAGGAAACTTACACTATACAATATTTTTTTTTTGTGGATGGGAAATCATCAAATGACCCCTCCCGCTCTAGGTGGAGCAGAAGGGAGTGTCAGACTCTTACTGACTAAAACCCACCCGTGTTCCTTCCTTAGCCCTTTATATTCCGGGGCCACGGTAACCCTTTCGGACAATCCCGCTACCCCGGCAGGTTTGGGCCCTAACGGGTCCCTTCCTTTATGCTGACATCTGTTTGAGGCGCGCGTGGAACACATACGCGCCGTCCGGCACGAGCCCGGTCCTGATCGGACGAAGAGCTACCCATTACTCTCCGTCCGCCCGCGTCTACGGTGGCCGGGAATCGTCACGCGGCTCCCGACGCGACGCCCGGAGCGTCTCCCGCGGAGGCTGGGACGTGATGCTCTCTCCCTCAGCCATCCCGCCACCTCCTTCGCTAGCATGACTGCTTCGCAGAAGGAGGTGACTGCTTCCCACTCCCTCTCACTCCGGACCATGGCTTGAACCAGGGCCGGACACGAGAGGTCGCTGCCGCTGCCGATCGCCTCTACGAGGACACGGCGGTTTTCCGCCCAAGCAGGGCAGACCTCCACCGTATGCTCCACCCTGTCTTCTGGGCGATCCTCGCAATGGTGACACCCGGGCGTCTCCTCCCGCCTGATGATGTGCAGGAACCTTCCGAAAAATCCATGTCCGGTGAGGAACTGCGTCAGGCGGTAGGTGAGAAAGCCGTGACGCCTCTCTAGCCACTCCTCAAAGAGGGGTCTTATCGCCACTAACGTGGCGTGCCCTACACTATACAAGCATTTTGTTATGCGTGGATGGAAATTAATGGCAAGAAAGGAAGCTCTGAGATTAGATCGATAATTTTACTTTACTTAAGCGAAATCCTCGATCATATCGACAAGGTTTCGTTATTTTCAGACACATGTGGTGGACAAAACAGGAACTAATATGTGGCCGCAGTTTTGTTTTGGGCTGTCCATGAAATCTAAGCACGTCGAGCCAGTCCAAAAAGTTGTCACTGAAGTACCACCACAAGCCACAAATGACCGATGTTTGCCACAGATACTGTACGTGTATATAAAGAACCATTATGCATTTCAAAAAACAAAAAAGCCGAACTATTGAAACTTTGTGAATAATGAATCATTCCCGACAAACTTGACGAATATCATGAATGGTTCCAAAGCTTGAGAGCTCATCAGCTCTCAAGCTTTGGCCATCGCCAAAATGTGGATTGTATACCTGATGTTACGGTTCCTGGAGAATCGGAGGACTCTGAGAACCCAGATGACTCTGAGTGGTTAATTTTTTAGAATTAATTTTTAAAGACCAATTATTGTTTGTTTAGATTATGAAACTTTTATGTTCATACCTTTGTATGAACATAAAAGTTAAAATAAATGCTTCTTCTTGTTACCTGTCAGTTTTATTTTCGGAGTGTTTTCTTGTACTGGCTGAGATGCTATAGTAAGGGCCTACTTACCGAATAAATTCAAAAATGGAACTGAATTGATTTTTTTATGGAATTTGTATGAAATTATCTGCCAAGCAAGTTAATAGTACCTTAATCGTAGGTGGTGAAACAGGCCCTGATAGCAGATACACAATTTGAATGATTTAAGCAATGCAAATCAGCAACTTGTAATGTTAGTACAATTTTGCATTCTAGATTCGAAGACATCTATTAAGAAGTAGAAAGGCAAAACCAACTATTTTTTCGTATTTTTTTAAATTGTTTCAAAACGAATGTTTCGGCAATCAGCCTTACAAGCAAATTATCAAAACAATACTTTAACTCACGTAATTGCGAAGTCTGTTACAAACAGGACAATTACTTTTCCAGATATGCTTGTATTTGTACTATAAAGGCAAAACCAACTAAAAGGGGGGGTTATAATTTATATTTTTTTTTTTCGTACAAATGAAGTTAATTTTTGGGTTTAGTATGTAACTGTTTGAAACTTAGATAATTATAGAACACGCTCTTATATTTGCAACTGACATAATTTTATTACTAAGGACTTAAATTTAATAGCAAACTTTCCAAATGCGCTTACGGAAAATTTTATATTGACTTTTTTGGACTAAATAATTGGTTTTGCCTTTAACCCGGCGATAAGTTTGTTGTGAACTTCGAAGTGGAAATAACAAATGTACACGTTATCATTTTGTTAGAAGTGTAGCGAATTGGTACATACAATACATATTATGTGTTGATAAGAACATTGTTCAGTCATAAGTTTACAGTGGCGCGGTGCACTCGTGTCAGTGCGTCCTATTTGTTTACATAGTACACGTAACAATACTAATTAAATATGAGTGCCAACGGTACAAGTGACGAATTGCCCATAACAGGAATTCCAAACAATGAACGAATAAGCCGGCTAAAACAGCATTTTTGTGAAGAATTCGGATGTGAACCATTGTTTTTCGTCAGAGTGCCGGGCCGCGTAAATCTAATTGGTGAACACATCGATTATTGTGGCTATCCAGTGTTGCCCATGGCACTAGAACAGGATATACTGGTTGCTGCTACGATAATAAATAAGCCCAAGCTTCATATAAGAAACATAAACAATAAATATAGCAATTATGAAACAGAGATAAAATCATGTGAAGATATAAATATTATATCAGACTCAAATGGAAAGCCATTTTGGTATAATTATGTGCTGTGTGGGGTTAAAGGCGCTTTGGAATTGGTAAGCGATAAAATTACCAATGGATTGCAGCTCTGCGTAGATGGAATAATTCCTCCGGCATCTGGACTGTCAAGTTCCTCAGCATTAGTGAGTGCAGCATGTCTAGCTCTTCTTTATGCTCAAAATTTTCCACTGAGTAAAACTGAAATCGCATCTTTATGTGCAAAATGCGAGAGATATATCGGAACTCAAGGAGGTGGCATGGATCAAGCGATAGCATTTTTAGCGCAGAAGAACTGCGCCCAGTACATAACATGGCAACCCTTGAAGGCTACACCCGTGGTTCTACCCGAAAATTCGGCATTTGTTGTGGCCCACAGTTTGGCGGAGGCTAACAAAGCAGCTACGAATGATTTCAATAGAAGGGTTATAGAATGTAGGCTGGCAGCAAAAATTATAGCTACGTGCGCAGGTGCTGTTACTGATAACAAAATTATTACTCTTAGTCAAGTACAAAATAAACTTGATAACACTTTAGGAGAGATGGTAAACCTTGTTCATGAGTATTTGCCTAACGATTTATATACAAAAGAAGAAATATGCGATATCTTAAATGTTAATGAAGAAGAATTGGAGCAGTTGTATTTAACGCCAAACACAAAGCATATAATGGAGTTTAAATTGAAACAGCGAGCTCTTCACGTTTACGAAGAAGCGATACGTGTTGAAGATTTTCGTAAACATTGCTCGCAGTCAGCATCAAATAGCAACGGCATGAATGGTGTGAACGAAAATAACGTCTCTATTGTATACAAAAATGGTGATTGTAATGAAATAATAAACGTTCTTGGCAAACTGATGTCTAGTAGTCACGAGAGCCTGAAAGAGCTCTACGAGTGCTCTCATGATAATTTAGATCGCCTGGTCAATATATCAAAGGAAATGAACGTTCATTCTCGCCTAACAGGTGCTGGTTGGGGCGGATGTATTATAGCTTTGTGTCCGAAAGAGAAAGTTAATAAATATATTGATATGTTAATAGACAACTTTTACGTAAAACATTGTAAAATAGATAAATGTAAAGCTAGCTCTTATGTGTTTGCTACTACTCCGAATCACGGCGCGGAAATATATGTAAATAAATAAGTACTTGACACATAGATTGTCGTAATTAAGATGAGTACCTATTGTCCACCGTTAATTTATATTTATGTAGCTTTACTTTTAGCCTGTATGATCCCACTACATCAGTCTTTAACTTAGAGTATTATATTATCTGTGCTTTAACTAAGCAATTTATTATTTTGTAAATTCTTAAAAACCTTACTTATCCCTTTCACCGCCAATGTAATTTTTTTCGGTGCGCGGAATCCGGCGCGCCTACGCGGAAAATCACGGAACTACTGCCGCTAAAGAGCGCTGTCACATTAAAATTATGATATCTCCTAAATTATCCAATGGAGCTGTTTATAAGTTAAATCTTTGGAATCGTTATGAAATAAGCTAACTCATTAAATGTATGGATTGATCCAGTTTTGTCTTGTAGTATGTTTATTTTTCCAGGAGTAGGATTCACGAGTAATACTAAGATATACCGTTTTCAGACTTTTACTGCAACATTTAATTTCCGAAAACGGTAAATAGTACCCAATACCTAAATATTAAAATTATTAAAAATACAAAAAAAAACTAATTTTTAGATATCTATTAGAAACTAAGTAAGTAGGTACCTAAGAATTTTTATGTAAAAATAAAATCATAAGCTGAAACAGAAAGTAATGTTACTTATTTCAACAGCATTTACTATTATTAAAGTCAATGGTGACTTTCATAAACTAATTATAATGGAAACTTAAAATAAATACCTATTATGGTACCTGTAATGGTGCCCAAGACACAGGCTATGCCTAGTTTGGGACCAACTATACTCCCATAGGTAGGTATTGTAATTCTGAATGATAAAATAAACCATTTTACTTTTACTTTACTTTTTTATTAGTGTTGATTTTATGTTTTATTTTTTATTTGGAAATATGCACTTTATTCAACCTGTATTGTCCCACAGCTGGGCAAAGGTCTTGCCCACAGCTTTCCACAATATTTATTGTATAGGTACATATATACCTACTAATTACTTACCAACACCACGTTGAACACAAAATGTTAGCGGTCTTACCGTATATACATACGAGACAAAATTTCTTCTCTACAACCCTTGGATGGGCTGATAGAAAGAAGAGAGATGAAATTAAAATGTTTGTTTATGTCAGGCACCGTGCGATGGATAGTCCGCAAAGATTACGCACGGACGTTCAGTGTCCCATGCCCATAAGCGCCAATTTTAAGGAAGGCTAACCAGGAAATTGGCAGGTTTAATCGCAGTTAGAACCTGATTGGATCCGATTTAGTGTAAATTGGAGGTCCAATCGCTCTACTTCCTAAATTGTCTACGATCTAGTCGGCGTCCGCGCTTTGAGCAAAGTGGACGAGTAGACCGCGCACACGAATGCTACCAAAGAGTACTTTTTAGGGTTCCGTACCCAAAGGATAAAAACGGGACCCTATTACTAAGACTCCACTGTCCGTCGGTCTGTCTGTCTGTCACCAGGCTGTATCTCATGAACCGTGATAGCTATACAGTTGAAATTTTCACAGATGTATTTCTGTTGCCGCTATAACAACAAATACAAAAAAAGAATAAAATACATATTAAGGGGGGCTCCCATACAACAGAAGTGATATTTATACATATTGACAGACTCTCATTGCGGACATAAAAGAGGGCTTCCGTGACCTTTCTGAGGAAACGGTTCTGGAGGGTCTGCATTCTATGCAGATGGTGGGGCTTAGCGTGTGCGAAGACTACGCAAGCAAGGACGAACCACCGCGGTGTAGAGGTGCAATTATGCACTTGAATGGCAATTTGCTGAGGCGGTCAGTAAGAAGTGGAGCCTATTGAGAGCGAAAGAGGCGCGCGAACGAGCCGTCTTTATGTGCTCTCTGAAAGTAAGATGGTGGTCGATGATAACACCTAAGTATTTAGCTTGCTTCTCCCAAGGGATCGGCTTGTCATACAATGACATAGTGATCGGACTTGTGAATCCATGTCCAAATACTTCCATTGATCCATCCACCAAGTTTAAAAAATATATACCTGCTGTCAGGTTTGGCAACAGCTGTCAGTGGGTGACTGTCCGTCAAGTGTCATCTGTCAACTCAACACACACAACTCACAAGTGTCAAATTCGTTTTCCAGATTTCATCAGCTTCACAGCTTGTACCTATAAGAAAAGCGAAAAATATCATAAATTAGATATTGTTTTACACAATTACTAGATTTAAAAGACTAAGTCACCAATACTCACTCTCAACATCTACGTTTCGCCGAAATCTTAAAAAAAACGTAAGTATTCCATTTGGTTACATACGAAATTGTGCAATTCGTATTTTAAGAAAAAATTATAGCAAATTTGTACATTCATACATGTTTTATAGCTTAACAAGGAATAGCAGCCATGGTAATGCCTCAGGTATACGTGATTTACTAAACTTATTGTTGCTATGTGTCACTTTATAATTTGGAGGTTATGTTCCCAAACTAAAACCTATTTGTATCGCAAAGTTGATGAAATAGTGCCCAATGCTTATGAAATTGAGTGTCAAAGTTAAAGGATCACTGTACAATCCTACACCAATTTTGCAATAATATTCTGTAACCCTTTTGTTATGATGGTTTGTTTATCTCTCTAGTTAGTAGGTACTAGTGTACAAATCATAAATTATTTTATTTATTTTTGTTTCCTTGTTTTGTGCGCATTATAAACTATTTAGTCATTTCAACTATACTGTAGTAAACATTAAGTTGGCCTGTAGTGGGACTGAAAGAATACCCTGTAATAAAAATTGTCTCTTACAGGAAAGCTACCAAAAATTAACTGCAAGTACAAAGAGACGAATCAGACGACTTAAACTGAAATCTATTTTATCAAACACTCACAAACCTAATATAGCAAATAGATGTAATAAAATTGTGAATGAAACAAAGCATCCTGTAGTAACTGAAGATTCCAATAAAAATCTAATAGTTAACCTTCACCCGGACCCAGGAGATGTGCAATATAGTTTAGTAAATAACAAAGTAGAAGAAAATCTAAAAATGTCTTCAAGAGAAGATGTAGTGGCTGCCAGACAGGCGAAAAAGCAGGCCAAACTAAAAGGCAAGAACAAGGACACAGTACCAAGTGAAATGAAAGCACAAGGTGCTACTACACATAATACTGGCAATAAAGAAACTCCAGCTCCAACTCCAGTTGGAAAAGAAACAAAAGTAGAACAAATGCCTATCAAACCAGAACCTAAAGTAAATTCACCAAAAGGTAAAGATGAAGTTGATAAAGCTGTTAAAATTGACACTGTTATCGAAGCTGATAGAAGTAAAGCGCAGATTTTAGCAGAAAGAGCTGCTAAGAAGGCTGCAAAGCATGCTAAGAAAATGGGTGTTACACCAGAAGGAGATGCTCCTATAGAAAAACCTGCCGTAAAGGAAGTTCCTAAACATGTAAATGAAGATATGACTGTGAAAGATGTAGTTGAAACTTTAAGAGATATAGCTAATGTAGCTAAGGATATAAAAGATGTTACCGTGAAAGTTAATGCTATTGACTTGAGTGGTAAAAAGGTAAACATATCTTCATGTTTTAAATGCAGCCCTTTCTGTTACTTTTACCTCTGACAGCAGCCCTATAGCAATGAGAACAAAGATCATGGTGAAGCAAAATCAGAAAAAAAAACTACAAATAATTTTCTATTGGAATAAAGTTCCTTAACGCGGCTTGCAGTAGAACTTGACTGGTAGAAAACGTCACGTAAGGAAAAAGCGTTATGCTCTACGCGACTATCTTTCTCTCTATTTATATTATACATGAGTGTGTACCGCATGCACACACACATTCGGAACTTCGTTCCTGACAGGGGTCCCCCGGGGGGACTGCACATGTTTTTATTTTTTCATTTTAAATATCGTCTTTCAGCATACCTTGTGACTTGAATAGAGTTACCGCTTTTCTAATATGGTGTTGTTTACATTAGGCTGAAGCAGAAAGTAACAAAAGTAAAGCAGACTTGAAAGCGGAGAGGCGTGCAAAGCAAGAGGCACAAAGAGCTGCCAAACAGGCTGCTCAAGAGAAACTTGTGCCTAAACCTAAGGCTGATGTCAAGGCTCCAGAAGGAGATGTTTCTAAAGCTAAGGAGGTGAGTGTCAATAGATTTCTAGCGCTTGAATCACCAAAATAAATCTAAGTAGACAAAAAAAGGCTTCTGTTATGTTTGCTAAAATATACTCGGAGCAGTGGTGGCCCAGTGGTAACAGCCACGCATTACTGAGTTGTAGGTAAATTATTTAATTTTACTTTGTGTAAAATTAAATAATTTCATCATCACCGCACTCAATATGGTGAACGAAAACATAGTGAGGAAACCGGCATGTGTTAGAAACAAAAATTCGTAACACGTGAACTCTACCAACCGGCAATGGGCTCGTGTGGTGGATTACAGCTCACACTCTCTTACAGAGAGAAGGCTTATGACCCAGCAGTGGGTTGGTTATGTGTTGTTTTATTATCTGAGTTAGGAAAAGGTTCTTTTGTAACGGAAATGATTATCTACAAGTTTGATAAAAAACAATCAGTAGATAAGCTATTTTTTTATGTTTATTGAAGTAGCACTCTGTAGCAGGACTGTGTGCTTGGCAGATTCTCAAAAAAATGCTTTTCAGTTACTTTGGTTGTTAAAATACCTATTAATCTATTTATTTCAGGCGACGCAGGCCCATAGTTAAATACCTTAACTTACACCTAAACATAAATATATTTGTATTATAAAATAGTACTTCTCTAGCTTGTTTTTGTGCTGTTCTGTGATACTTGTCTGCGGAAACGACGGAACACCACGTCATGCGGCCAGAAATCTTCTTCCATGACAACGGGCAAATAACAATTCGGTACGCGCAGCACGTACGCCTTGAAATTGACGTTGCGGTGCGACTCCAGTAACTGCACCTTCGGCGTGTACCTCGTCTTCTGGCGCAAGCACTCCACGAAGTACTCCACCTTAGCGGTGTAGTGTAGGCGGGAGATGTATGTACAGACGCCAGCACATCAACCTACACCTAACTGTCAAATTTTCCCAATCAACATTGAACCTTATGCTTTAGCGATAAAGTTGAAAATCTATTACAGAAATCTGACAGATTGTAGTAGGTTGATGTGCTGGCGTCTGTACACCGGTATGTTCGGATTTGCGGCACGCAAGCTGACTTCGGGCTCCGTAGGAACTTTGCCGCAGCGGTTCTTGTTCGTTCGCGATCGGTGCTTCCTCCTTTGCACCGTCACTAAACCCTCATCATCAGCCCTATTCAGTGCCTTACCTGGCATAGGCTTCATACTTGGAGCACCTGAGACGCTCGCGGTGACGCTAGCGGATTCCTTTTGTAGGGGTTTCGCCATGGCTGCAGACACTAGCAGCGGGACGGGGCGAGGGGCTCGGGCGGCGCTGCGTGGAGGAGCCGCGATGTCTATATGGATAGCCCCACATTTGGCTGTTAAAGTTCCATCTAATAGAAGGCGAGTCTATTGTCATCAACCAGTCACAAATCAGACTCAGGGCTGCTACTAAGAAATACCATATGAAAAAACCCAATAAGACTTTATCTGACCCGGGAATCAAACCGACGACCTCATGTTCAGCAGTAGCATTTGCGATCACTAGATCAACAAGGCCGTCTTTGATTGTTAATGTGGTAGTTTTCAAATTATTACAGGAGAAAGCAACTAAACAGAAATCCTCCGAGAAACCGAAAGTGAAATCTCAAAGTGCTCACAGAGTGAACTGGTTCCAACATCTGTACAAAGAGCATGACAAGGAATCACTCAAGTCTATTGCTATCAATTCCAAGTAAGTACCTATCTCCACGGCATTTAAACTGACTTATAGTAAACTCTATGGAAAGGGTATAAGATTGAAATTTACTTGTGAATTCCGTGTTACATACGTTACGTGTTCTTGTAGTGATAATTGAAAAACTATGTTATCAGCACATAATACGTTGACAAATCAGTTCAAGTACATAGCAAATGCACAACTTTCCACAACATTGTTGCAGATATCTTTTTGTTATAATTGTTTGGCAGTTCTCAGCACGACAGTACAATTGTTTTTTTGTACACTAAGCTGATAATGCTGTGGCAAATTATCACAACGACTAGACTCTCTTTTGTTCATAATAGAATAATATCTACAAGTAGTAACTCATATGAGGTCAATTGTTATGGAACCTTGAATGCTTATTGAGCACTATAGGCTCTTGACTTGACAATTGAACGTTGTTTCGTTTTGGTTACTATGCTACTGTACTGCATCACGCTTGTATCTACAGAAGTCGTAAGCAGAAGTGTATTAGGCGCAAACTTAAACCATGAATTCGGCACATGATTCTAGACCCCCTAATGTAGAAAGGTATCGTAGGTTATCAAAAAAAAAAAAACAGTGGCATTCCGGGAGTACCGACAGAAGTGAAAACAAAACACAAACAGAATACTTTGCCATCACTCACTGACATATCGGATATACATTAAAACCGAGTGCATCCCGAGGACAGCCGAACACATCCGAAGCGGTGTCGATTATGGTAACAGTGGCGCGAATTCAATGGTTTTATTATTTATTTAATACTTCAAGCACATAAATGTACAGAGGCGGACTTAATGCCATAGGCATTTTCTACCAGCCAACCTTTGGGTGACGCAAAGACAAACAGTGGTAGGCTGGTAGTTGCAATCATGAAAATTGATTGAATGATTTCCCATCTCAAAAAATGACCAACGCACCTAAAGAAGTATTTACTTAAAAAATCTGCTGTGTGATGTCATAGAAAAGTGCAATACCTACGCGGTCAAAATGTATGGAACAGCAAATTTTTTTTTACCTACGAAAAATTTCAACACAGCTTGGTTCAGAATCATGTACTCAATCTATGGTGACAGACTGCACGCCGGTGTCCCTGCCACCCTGTAAACACGGCTACACATCAAGCTATACATAACCAGCATAAGCTGACTTCTGATTGTACGAAAAACCTATACAATGCGAGGTCAGCTGAAACTGGAAATGTATAGCTCGATGTGTAGCCATGTGTACATCACTGCAGTTTAATATCTCTTGATAGCGTTCTTTTGTTTCCAGCTTGCACCCCGCTATTATAAAGCTTGGCGTTCAGTTGGCTTCCCGAGTCGTGACCGGTTCTAATGCGAGGTGCGTCGCGCTTCTCGACGCTCTAAAAAAGGTAAGCTTTCATATTTGTTTACAATATAACACAAAATTGCGATCTGTCGTATAGTTTGACAAAAAGCGAAAACAGAGTAAGGGGAAGAAAGAGGAAAAAAAGAATAAGAAAGAGTATTCTATTCTAAAGAGCATGTTACTTCATATTTGTTTATAATATTCGGGCATGTTTGATGCGTAATGAATAATAGTAAACAATCATAATATATTTAAGAATACATTTTTGTTATTTAATGTTTGCATCTGTGTTTCTATCATAAAGAGATAATCATGCCCATTTCCTGTTTACTATGCATGATATGAATTAATAGAATAACGTATCTATTATGCCACTAATTGACTATCTACTGTTCTGTATGTTTTTGGATATTGACACTAGCATTTTACTGGACGACTTAATTTTGCTGTGCCAAAACTCTCCAAAAATAATATGAGTTGTATTAAAAAAAAACAAGCCAATTTTAACAGAGTATTACCAATAAATCGACTACCTACATATTTCCGGTAATGTATTTGGTAGATCATTTCATACAAATTTTGGTCCATCTGTAAACGTATTTGATGGATAATGTATATCTTAAATTCGAAGACATGATGTAACATCCACCAACCCGCACTGGGCTCGCGTGGTGGATTACGGCCTACGTCCTCTCACAGAGAGGAGGCCTGTGTCCCAGCGGTGGAAACAACATAGGCTGATTATGTAATGTATATCTTTCGGTGATGGAATTAGCCCTCAAAAGCATATATTCTGTTAATCCCAGATGGTTCGCGACTACACGCTCCCAGCTAAGACGGAGTTCGCTCGCGGTCTCGAGGCGCACCTCGCAAAGAGTCTGGACTTCCTGTGGGCGATGAGATCTCCTTCGGCATCGCAGACCAACGCTGTCAAGTTCTTCCGGTTCCATGTCACGCAGCTGCCGAATAACGTCGACGAGTTTGATGTAAGTTCTAGAATGATAGACTTATAAGTCAACTGTCCATTGTAAATTGACCATAATAGGGATGATGACAATTTTTTTAATTTTAAACTTTGAATATTTGTTTGCAAATAGTGCAAACAATACTACATAAAAGTCTAAAAGCTTAAAAAAAAAGCCAAGTTATAACAGTTTTAAAATAACTGCTAGACAAAGATGGCACTATCATAGAAGTGACGTCACGACTATGTAACTTCATACAAGCGCCATACATTATCCATACTGCGCGACAAGGACGGGAATAATCCCATCCAAAAACTTTTAAAGCATGTAGCTTCTCTATATTCCCACCATTATAGATTTTTCGATTATCTCATTTTACTATGCCTTTCGTGAAACTACATTATTTGTTAGAACATTTCTAATATTAGTCATCATCCCTATTGTGAGGTATTCTGTAATATCCTTGTGAAATAAGAGTGTCCATGGAGTTTCTTGCCCGTTCTTCTCCATAGAGATCTACGTTTTGGAATGGGCAACTAGCTTCAACTTTCTGACTAACTGACCGACTATTTAATTTTGACAATTCAAAAGTGCCTGTACATGGTTTAATTGAAATAAATGCTTTGAGTTTTGAATAAAGATAATCGTAAAATCAATTGGAAGCAGCAATAGGTAAACCCAGCGGAGTAGGTACTTCCGTAACACAATTGCAATGCTTTTCAGTTTGCGTGGGGTCCTGGGTTCGATTCCCAGGTTGGGCAAAGTGTTATTGGGTTTTACCTTTAGGAATTTCGCAGTAACAGCCCAGAGTTTGGAAGTTGGCGGAGTGATATCCCCGTGGCTCGATGCGCACGTTAAGCCGTTGGTCCTGCGCCTGATCTCTCTCCGGTCGTGTCGGATTGCCGTCCCACCGGACTATGAGAGTGAAGGGAAGAGGGAGTGCACTTGTGTCTGCGCACACACGCCTGCACTATAATATCTCCCGCGCCGAAGGGTAGTCTCCGTTGAGACTGGCCACCATGACCGAAAACGACGAAATACGGTAATAGGACTATACGGTATAAACAACATTCGTTGCGTTATTGAAATTGTCGAGCAGACGAATTTTTCAAATATATGAAGCAATGGGAGGCCTTCCAACGCTACGTCTTCCGGTACGCGGTCGCCACTCCAGTACCTTTCGGCCCCATCGGCCATCTGTTCTGCGAGCAGTGTGCCCTGGAAATAGCGTTGGAAGGCCTCCCACAAGGTGGACCGACGACCTTGTGAAGGCCGCAGGAACCCGTTGGATGCGAGAAGCACAGAACCGGTCGAAGTGGAGGTCCTTAGAGGAGACCTATGTCCAGCAGTGGACGTCTTTCGGCTGAAATGTTGATGATGAAGCAGTGGATTAGATCCTTCGGATTGTGATGAAAGTGAGTACGGAATTGGGGTGCAGCTCATTCAGGTACACCATGTCCATGGCAGAAGGTTTTGTCTAATAATAAAAGCGCTTTAAAAGAAGCTAATAATCATTTTATAATACTTATGATTTCACAACATGTTTAAATGTTACTGGATGCAATTGTTATTTTACAATTTAATTGATAATAATTAGTTATCTGTGAGAGTTCATTGACATGGTTAGGTTTCAGTATAACTGGATACACTAGTTTTACAGCAATTATAACTAATTTTATTGTACAGTCAACAAAAGAGATAAGTATACAGGATCGTCGGATATAGTTGAAGTTTAGTAAGAAACCGACAGATGTTGTCGTCTGAAAATTAATTTGATAAATGAGCTGTTTGTTTTCTATTAATAAAATTAAATTTTATTCGAGAACATCTATCGGTTTCTTACTAAACTTCAACTATATCCGACGATCCTGCATACTTATCTCTTTTGTTGACTGTACCTACGTTTAGTTCACACAATTTTAAATGGTTTCGTGTCTTGCTTGTATTGTACATTATTGCACGACTCGAAGCATTAGAAAACGCTTTATGATTGAAAAATGTTTTTGCCGCCTTTCTGCAACTGTTTCTATTGTTATACTCCTGCTAGTACACAGAACCTACTTAATTTATATAACATTGTATAGATAATTTAATAGAGAATAATTCTGTACTTTTCAAAATAATATAAATATTGATTCAATGCAGTAGAAACGAAAAAATACATCAAAATATTTCTAAAAATTATCCCGTCAATCAAGTGTGAAACCTGAAAACATTGTAGCTCGCGAAAAAATCAATTAATTGCGTACATTTTTTTTAGATTCGTTTTACCCATAGGGGGAACCCTATTCCAAACGGCTCTTATTCAAAGTAGTTTAATTATAAATAATAAAAAAGTAACTAATATAATATCTATGGTTTTTTTATACGATCAAATGAGCATTATGAGTCGTGCACTTTTGTTTTTTTTTTTTTGTAAGTACTTTTGTAAACACGCACAAAATCGCGGTAAACACCTGGATGAGGGACGCACGGAACCGGGAAGTATGGCACAAAAAAGGGATGCCTAATACCCAGCAGTTGGTGATTCCGGGCTGAAATGATGAAGATGAAACAAACACCCAGGACCCAGAAGAAATTAAAAAAAATCCTTCTGCTTACATTGTTTCATTTGCAACTTCAACCCACAGGCAAAGAAGACGCTGCAGGAAGAAATAGACCGGTACATTAGAGAACAAATTGATATGGCGGGCGAGGCGATCAGTATCACGGTGCGAAATAAAATATCTGATGGAGACAATATACTCACTTATGGATGGTAAGTCGGTTTTTCTTAAACACTTTGAATTAATAGTCTCAAACGTTTGAAGATAGGACAAAGGTAGGTTAAAAATAATATATTTGCCCATTCTACGTACCTTTATTTATGTTTCAAATTAAACAAATATCAACTTTATTTTAATGATAATTAAGTTGATTTCAGAGTGACTAGCACTATTGAAAAAGTTATAAAAATGTTTGAAGTTGTAGCGTGAACTGAACTTTATAATGTAGGATTTAAAGTTATTTTCCATAAACTCGCATTTGTTTACATTTTTGGCAAATACATTGCGAATGCAGTTTATGTATATATTTTTATTCCTTTTAAACACTTCTTCCCGTGTTCACAGCTCATCCCTAATCGAGCGAATCCTCCGCGACGCGTGGTCAGCCGGCCTCAAGTTCAGGACCATAATCGTCGGCAACCGCGTACAGACCTCCGCCACACAGATGTTACGACGACTGGTCGCGCTCGGCCTCCCGTGCACTTATGTAGACATCACCTCGATCTACTTCGTCATGCACACCGTAAGTGATGATGTTAACAAGTATTATTATAGAGGTCACAACTGCATTCCTCGCATAGGTGTATAGAAGACGACTACAGTTTTCCGCCAGTTGTGTTAAAGAGCCCTGTAAGGCAGCCACTGAGACCAGAAGGCCAATTCTCGTAATTCAAAATTTATTCGCAGTCAAAAATGTAGGGAAATTAGAAGTATTTTTAACAGATTGAGACTGAGAACTGTGAACGTTCTTAAAATTACGAGGATTGCCCCTCAGATTCTTGTGACCTCTAGACCAATGTCTGATTATAGTGTGATAATACTTCTTTTATATTGGTTGGGTCCTTTGACGAGGCAGTCAAATGCTACGGTAAGTATCTCTAATCCTAATCTTCTTTCCGCAGACCAACAAGGTAGTCCTGGGCGCCAGCGCGCTGCTGGTGAACGGCTCCGTGCTGGGCGCGGCGGGCACGGCGCAGGTGGCGCTGGCGGCGCGCGCGCACAACGTGCCCGTGCTGTTCGCCTGCGAGACGCACAAGTTCTCCGAGCGAGTGCAGACTGACGCCTTCGTTTATAATGAGATCGGTACGTAATTTTATAACTCAAAGCATTATTCCATTAAATCAATTACAGACACCATTGGATTTCTGTCAAGGAGTCAGAAAGATGTAGCTAGTTGTCCATTCCAAAGCGTAGTAGGTTCCTATGGAGAAGAACAGGAAAGAAACTCCATGAACACTCAAAATTTTGTTTGGAGAAGTTTGCAATGCTGAACTTCATTTATTTATTTATGTAGCTCGGACTGTTATATAAAAAAGGGGAAAGCGGGTAATGCAGAAATACTCCACAGCTAAGTGGATCCCAACATGAACCACCCTGTCAGAGTGAGATGAAGCGTTATGGAACATCCACCCTTTCCTCGAAACAGAACAACAGCTTTTTAAATACATTTCCCAATATTCTCACTGGTTCGCATAGAAAGAGGGTTAACTGCCCAAGTCCAGAGTATGTCGCCAAGATTTATTTTCGGACTTTAAAATATTCTAAAATTTAATACCTATTTTCTACAATATTTTTTCTTTTATCCAGGCGATCCAGACGACCTCATCGACAAATCAGACGAGAACTCCCCGCTGAAGGATTGGCGGTCGAACCCCAACTTGACGCCATTGAACCTAACATATGACGTCACTCCACCGAGCCTCGTCACCGCCGTCGTCACTGAACTAGCCATACTGCCCTGCACTAGCGCGCCCGTTGTACTGAGATTTAAGTTATCAGAGTATGGAGTGTAAATAAAAGAATATTTATTTTATACTAGTGTTGTTAATATTGCCCTTTATTTTGTGTAGGAACTATGTTTATTAGTATGGAAACACTAAATGAATTAAAATTGAATATAGTATGCATATCATGCGAAAATAATGCAGTATAGTTTATCAATTTACCTGCACTATTGAGTGCCTGTAATAACCAGTATATTAATACCAGCTCATAAAGATAAGGTTTTAACTAGATTGTTTTAGAATTTTCTAAAATGGTTAATTCACTTCTCTGTATAGTTTTGTTCCCATTTTAATTAACCAGTTTCGCGTTAAATGTTACAATAACGACAAATTATCAAACAGCCTCTGTTAGCTTATTACATACCCAAGGTTTGAGGCAATTCTCTTCATTTGAAAGCTGCTATCAATTTCGAACAGTAGTGTTCTAGCTTTTTTTTTTATTAAAACAGTAGCCTATCTCTGTAGCCACACCCATTCTGCAGCTTTGCTGGGTGATTTTTAGTATGCCTTTTTTATCTATATTTCTTTTTGGAACAGGTAAATAATATTATAATCAAGATGCTAAAATGTGCTCAAAATATTAATACAATTTTGTAAATAATTATATTGCATACATGGATACCAGCAGATTAAAATATTTTATGATTATAGTTTTTCTTTTATTTTATGTTGAAAACCAATTACATATATTTGGGACAAGCAGTGTCGAAGGCTAAATATTTTGAGACAATTAAAATAACTAAGGTCAATTTTTTTTAATGAATGCTAGTTACATTGAACAAAGAATTTAATGTGAAAACAGAAATGTAACTAAAATAGGAAAAAAAAGTTTTGTTATCAACATTTCAATAAAACCACAATTTAATTAAAAAACACTTTTATTCAGCAAATAACATTGCAACACCATAAAAATGCAGAAGAACTAGACGAGTTATATATAATTATTAATATAAATGAAATATATTAGTGATATTATTAAGATTAATCTTTATGATGGTGTTCAGCCTTATGGATAGAGAAATCTAATCTTACATAGATAATTACACAAAGGAATAGGGCATAAAGGAATCCTACAACAAGTAGTGGCTCCTGTAACATCAGGAGACGAGGGAATGTGTAGCGCAGTTGGAAATCTTGAATGTGATTCTCAACAATATTCTTCTTGGTGAATGAGATCACAGGACGGCCCTTAGTGTCTAGGTAGGTGTAGTGCAGGCTGTCAGGCAGTCTTGTGACCGGATAAGGCAGGTTTACTTTCACACTTGTTGAACCTTCAGGCAAGATAATCTTGGTGACCACCTCATCAACTTGCATGTCATCATAGATGTGATCAATGACCCTCATCTTCAACAGATAATCATTACCAGACTGGTACAAGTATTCATAGCTGGGAACATTGTATCCAAGTGTGTAATGAGTTCTCCATCCTCCAAACAGAGGGTATCTTGGTCTGAGATCAAGTTCCACGGAATCTTTCTTCACCTTCATGTTAGAGGTAGAGATGTTGCCATTTGTGTCTCTATAGTACACATCTGAGGCAGACGCAGGCAGCAGAGTCTTGTAAGACCTGACACTAGCAGGCCCACTGTGATGATCCTGTTGGTAGTCATAGCGGGAGAATGGACCCTTCAAGGTGGCACCAGTATGCTCAATCTCAACAACCTCCTCCACAGCAATGTTGCCCCAGTGGGAGACTTCGATCAGACGCTCGACACGTGTGACAGTCAGGAAAGGAGAATTGTTTTTATAATGAATGACTAAATCCTTCTCACTGAAAGGTTTTACAGTAGTGTATGGCCCGTACTGGAACCCACCATCCTGCTGAGTGAATGGCTTCACTTTCGTGAACGTTTCAACACTCTTCGTATTCAGAATAACGTTTGTTTTCTGAGATGTGATATAGTATGGTGAATACGTGTACAAATTACCGATGTATTTGACTAGTTGGTCTTCCTGTTGTGTGATGGCTGTAGGGAATGGCAGAAGAGCCTTAGTAAACACGGATTCTACCGCAATCAGCGATGTTGAGCCCGAGTTGACGGCATCTTTGAGCTCCACACGCCAGAATTTGACGTAGTCATAACCACTCACTGTTGTCTCCACGAGCCGTAAATCTTTGTTATTGCTGTCTTTCGCTCCAATGAAAGCTACATTATTCTTTGCAGAACTTTCAACTGCTATCAAGAAATTCTTCACCGGCGTACCCCCTGTGTTCTCCAAGGTTAGTTTCGATGAAATTTTTACGAGTTGCGATGATATATCTATTGTCCGGTCAACATTTTTGAATCTTACATCACTAGATATGGTGTCGACGTTGACACTCTCACATTTTATTACAATGAAAAGAAGAAATATAAAAGAAAACCGTAATTTAGCCATCGCCGGCAACATCTTTATTTTTGACATTTGACAACGCAATAACCGGAAGTACACGCCATCAGCTAAAACAGGAAACGCTCCGTTATGGTACATCGAGTCTATAGTAGTTTTTCATCCATGTAGCTATTTAGTCGATTTTTATTGTACTTCACTATAAAACCTGCGCTTATGCAAATATTCGATTATTAATTATTACTTTTGTTATTACATTAATGGCAATTAAATAATACTAGATTGCTAAAAAAATAAATAGTTGCGGTCATCTATTCGACTATATTTAACAGAATATATACAAAAACCATTGAGATCGCGAATCGGCAAATGTATACCTTGTTTAACTTGGCTTGAGACAAAGTATAAACAATCACCACAACCAAAACTAGGTGATGAAAAATTCGAAACACACACACAACTTCTTATTACACAAGAAGATCATACATTTTTTGTCGAAATTATATGATCATATAATAGCAGGATTATATCCATTGCAAGGCTATTAATGGACACTTATGGATTATAATCGATAATAACTCAAAGCATCCGACTATTTACCCAACACTAGCAATCAACCGTTTGACAGCACATCTACCACAAAACACGGCAACATAGAGGAAAAACCCCGGCAGTTAACATGGCGACCGACCACGCATAGAAATGATTTTGACGTCACACAAAAGTGTTGCCAATTTAGTACTTGACAAACATTTGACGTCTCTCTTTTCATATGCAGCTCTTGATTAATTAAAAAGAAACAAAACGCTTTTTGACATGTGTGTGTCGATATGACAGATATTTGTGTAACTATTATTTCTATAGTAGAATATGCCGTCTCCATAGTTCTCCCATCTCAGTGATTTATTCATTCAATCTTTCTGTCAATCTATCGGTCACCTTCATTTTTTACGACGATTCGTTTCGTTCGCCCGTTTTCGTTTACTTTTTTCTGTCATTTCACAGAATAACGTTGTGCGACGTGCGCTAGTAAATAGACCGAAGAGAATTAAAATTATTTCATTTTGTGATACGTACGTATTGAAAGCTTTCTTATAAAATACGTAACTTTCTCGTAATTGGTCGAAAAGTGCATGTACTTTTACTGTGGAAATACGACGTTCCGGTAGAAAAGTTAAGAGTTTCTAGGGACGAGTCCGAGTGGTAATTTGTGGAGCTCCCTGCAGGAAGTCGAGAGTTATCAAAGATGATAAGTCTATTGGTTCGCACGAGTCTTGCACTACTTGGTAAGTGGATAATTGACAATGATTTCATTTATAAAATTGTGGAATTGATCGTTAGTACGACCACGAATTCTTAGAACTAAGTGTATACTTTCCTCTAGTGAGTCCCGTCCGTCAGTGATCAATAAAATTCGAACTTTGTGTTTTAAATTTATATACCCTTGTTTTTGTTAGAGGCTCATCTTAAGGCTCTGTTTAATGTTATGAATGTTTAATGTTATGAATAAGTACAATAATCTATGATTGTCGTGTTGTTTTAGTTTTCAACTTTTTGTTGTCACCGGCCGCCGCTTTTCGGAGCAGGGACAATGGCAACTATGAAAGAGGCTACAGTGACATAGGCTATCGCAAGACTGTATCTGGTACTACTTCTGGACTTCCAGCGCAACATGCTACCCGAAGAGGTTTGGGGATATCAGCATGGGGTATTGTGCTTGTAGTTGTGGCATTAATCTTGGCTGGGATGGGAGTCTACTACTTTACAATTTGCTATGAAATTTGCCGACCAAACAAGAACAAGTATGACAAAATGGGCATGCCAACTATGGCTTAGTGTATATTAATGTAAATCCCTGTGATTAGATATGTCTAAAAAACACTCATAAATGGTTTAATATTTTTAACTTGCGAGTGTTTGATAGCTAGTGCAAAAGTATATTTTTATACTGTTGTAGCATGTTAGTTATGATGCATTTGTATGGATATTATTGTAACTAAAATATATACCATACATAGGTATGTAATGACTGAAATTTTTCTCGAAGAAAACAAAATAAATACATTCCCACATATCATAATAAGTAAAGCACTAAGTAAATGAGATGGTATATTATCACATTTATGAATATGTTACTAAATGGGGCCTTAGAATGTCTGTAACATATTATTATTCTGTAACAGAATGAGAAAAATAAGCATAGAGAGGTTTTATAAGGTTGTGACCTACATTTATAATTTTTATAAGTATCATACACAACTTTATACATTTACCTTTCCCCAACATAGTTGGGAAAAGGCTAGGCAGATGATGATGATGATAAGTATCATACACCATTTTGTAAACTTTTCTAATACATTTTAGGGTGCTACTTGCTTTGGAATATATTTAAAAGCTTTATGATTGTAAAAAGACTGTTTAGGACCAATTAAAAATTACATAAAACATTTACATTTTTGTAGTAATTTAGATGATATTTATGGATTAGAATGAACTTTTGTGTGTTCATTAATTATTATTATAGTATTAACATAATTATTTCATTTAAACAAAGTTTTATAACAGGTTAACTAACAATGGGAAATACCTCAGACAGAAATAGGTGCCATACATACAACATAATCAGAAATGTTTTCCTTATTTCGTCACACAACACTTGTAGTTGTAACCTACCTTTATTTGAGATGTTATTTCATCTTTTTAGTTTTAACCATTACTCAATCCATCATGGTCATACTCATCTACATTATATGGTAAGGCTGATAAAAGATAAACCATTAAGTATTAAAGGTATTTATCATAAAAATTCTTAATACTTAATCTTAAAATGTACCTTCTTTCTAAAAAGTATTACTTACTCATAGTGATTGCAGTTGTAACAAACAAAAGCTTCCATTAAACGTTTGTTATCGCCATCTAATCTGCTAATGTTGTTTAGTTTTTAATAGTTATAACAACAAACTTATGATAATAATGATTAAGCATTCCTGCCGCGGTCGTTATCTGACGGAAATAATTCATTTAGCTGTTCAAATATGTATCACAAAAGGAATGAATGTCGCACTGTACACAATTAGACTAATTATGTCATAAACGACTCTCGCCGTACCCTAATTAAACTTTTATCAGCATTATCCAACATGATACTGCCCAGCCGTCTATATACGTAAGACTGTACACACTCACTATACATAATGTAGCATAAGTTTCATATTTGTTCAAAACCAGTGCTCAAATAAATATTGTTATAAATTATACCCGTTTTGTTATTTGTGGCTCATTTCAGACTATGCTATACTTAATATAATAGCATATATAGTTCATAGCACAACAATATCGCTCGCCATACATTTATTTATAATGATATAATTATAGTATAGCAAAGTGTGAACGTGTTCTAAATAAATGTATGACGCTTCTCAGTTATTTGGAATTCTCTTTTCTAGTAACGGTGAAGTCTAACACCTGTTATTTTTGGGGTAAGTTAACAATCGGAAATGAGTCATCCATGTAGTAGTGATTGATGACTATGGTATTATCCAAAACCTATCGGCGCGCAGCGTTTTAAAGAGTAAAGACGGTGTAAACATTTATCACCATACTTCCTGTTATCGCATGACTGCCTGAGCAGTGATAAAACCAGAACGGACTATGCTCGAAGTGAAAAAGTTATGACTAATCATGGTGATTCTGATGACTCACTTATTTTGACTAATCATTCATCTCTTCTTATAACGACTGTGGGCAATCCGATTTTAACATGAGCCCATGGTAGTGGTTTTTAACCGACTGCGCCAGAAGGAGGGTTATGTTTTTCGAGAGTATGTATAATTGTTTGGCACGCTCTGCGGCCTCGATGGATTTTAGGTTGAGAGGTGTCATTAGATTCGTATTTACTGTGAGTGACACTGGGTATATCAAAATAAAAAAAAACTAAATGGCGGATTTTTGGCGCCATTATTATGTCTACCAATTTTTTTTTTCTCAAAACCGACGAGTGGGGTATCAAAATAAAGGGTTTTAAAAGGTGATTACGAAAATATATACAACTAATATGGTTAAAACTAATTCGAAGTGACAAATCGTAAAAACACGTAGGTACCAAGAACTAAATCGCCTGCGAAATTTTTCACATTTGTTATTAATTGTAAACTAAAAAGCTGGAAATAAAAAAAAGTAATTCAAAAATTAAAAAACCCGACTGCGGTAAAAAACGTAAGTTAAAAAAACAGAAAAGCTAAAAACAACCCCATTTTAAATTAAATAAAAGTTGGAAGCAGGCGGGATCCATAGGTACAGACGCCAGCACATAAAGTTACCCGAAACTGTCAAAATTTCCCAATCAACTTTGAACCTTATTTTTTAGCGATAAAGTAGAAAATCTGTTAAAGACATTTGACAGATTGTAGTAACTTGAAGTGCTGGCGTCTGTACCTACCATTTTTATTATATTTTCAAATTCAAATGGGTCCCGCCTGCTTCCAACTTTTATTTAATTTAAAATGGGCTTGTTTTTAGCTTTTCAGTTTTTATTTAACTTACGTTTTTTACCGCAGTCGGGTTTTTTAATTTTTTTAATTACCTTTTTTTTTGTCTATAAACTCGAAGCGTGCGCGGGCGGGAGCGCGTGTCTACCCGAATACAAAGAAATTTCCAAGGAAACATTACCTACAGCAGGTCATACCTCGCTTGGTTAAATCATTAAATGTTCTACGGTCTAATGCGAGGACAACCTCTGCAAGCTGAAAAAAAGTGGCCTTGGCCATAAAAGAGCAGTAATAATGGCGAGTTGCAGACGATCGTGAGGTTGAACGCCATCCCAAACACTGTTATTCTTTGATGTCAGCAGTTACCTTACTCGTGGCCATCGGTCAGGTTAAGCTACGCTTGCCACGGTCGGTCCGTGGATGGGTGACCATCTATACATACCGAAACCTCTTCGTGCCTCGGAAAGCAAACCCAGCTATCATTCTTGGATCTTTGACAGTCGTAACGGGTCGTCAGAAGCCCGAAAGTCTGACAACCAGTCTTACGAAGGGTATCGTGTTACCCAGTAACTGGGTTATGGAGGTCAGATAGGCAGTCGGTCCATGTAAAATACTGGTATTCAGCTACATCCGGTTAGACTGGAAGCCGACCCCAACATAGTTGGGAAAAGGCTAGGTAGGTAGATGATGATAATTGATAATAGGCTCTTGGAAAAAGTCGAAAAATCTAAAATTACTTTAGGTTAGGATTACTTCAGTGATAAAAGTGTAACTAGCTCCTCAATGCCAGATGTAATCTTACGTCAATAACAGATTTCACCACGACAGGTTTTCATGTTAGGTAGTAAAAAAATGAGGTTAAATCACTAGTACGCGAGTACTTCATAATTCTCATTGTGACAATTTTCCTTATCCAATTCTTTATGTCTAGCACTGAAAAAGGTATTTTTGTCATGCCTCTATTGTCGGAGTTAGACCTAACTTTGATGCAATAATATTTATGTTATACCTACTAGCTGTGCCCGCGACATCGTTCGCGTGCATATCCGATTGCATGGGTTTTTTTTCTTCCCCGGAACCATTAATCTTTTCTAAAATGAAAAATAAGCCTAAGTTTCTCCTTATAATATCAGCTATCTGCCAGTGAAGTACCGTCAAAATCGGTCCAGCCGTTTCTGAGATTAGCCGGAACAAACACAGACCGAAAAAATAAAAATAAATGTTATATTATACCGTAGGCATCTACTTTCATATGCATTTAGTAAACAGCTGTTATTTTCCATCTGACATTACAAACAAGAGTGTCTGTTTGTCAACTTTATTTATTTGTATAGATTCATGATTGAAATATAAATAACTAGTTGGGCCCCGCGGTTTCACCCGCGTAAGTGTCGGTCCCGTGGGAATATCGGGATAAAAAGTAGCCTATATGGTAATTCAGGGTGTCAGCTACCTCAATACAAAATTTTATCAAAATTGGTCCCGTCGCTTGAGCGTGAAGAAGTAACAAACATATAAACACACACACTCACAAACTTTCGCGTTTATAATATTAGTGTGATTTTGTTGTAGATAAACACTGGTATCGGTAAAGTCTATTGTCATGGAAAACCATTGAGACCGTTTCAATAGGTATTAATATAAATAATGTTTTTAAGTTTGCATAAAATGAGCATACTATTAATTAAATATGTCGTTATCCTCAACTTGTGTTAAATATTTTCCCGTACGCAATTCAAAACGCGGAGATCCCAACGTAAAATAATTATATGCAAATGTAACAATAACAGAAATCCGTGCTATGTTTTCCTCCAAAATCAAGGTCATAGTCCCTTTAACAACTTATTTGCTCTTCTTCCCATAGTTTCGGATTGAGCCACCGTGTTTAAATTCGTGATGTGTTTATTGTAGGTACCTCGTTTTAAGGTTGGTCACACATCTGACGGAAGACACATCGGGCGTAACTTCGTTAACTTCCAGTTAGTTCGCTCGACGCACTAACGCATCATCGGTTGAGTGTGTAAGGTTGAATGCTTTATGTTTAACCATATTTTATCTACTTGTCCGTTCTGGCGGTACGAGACGCATCTTCCGTCAGATGAGCGAGCAGCCTAAGTGCTTGTTCTCGTAGGAACGCGCGGGCGCGGTGACGGGTGCAGGCGCTGTGGACTGGCGAGTCCGTGTTCACGTTGGCGTTTGCGATAAGTAAGTTCGATATGGTTGAACTTATCTGACGTCGCGAGTGAATCGCGCGCTCCGCCGCTAGTTCGACGTGAACACACACAAACATCTTCATAGGTTTGTTATAACCACGAGCGCGCCGCACGCGCAACCGCTAGCTGGCGCTACTTTCGCCGCACCTGCGTTTTGTACGTGAACACTTGCATACTATGCTGTTTGTTTGATATTTCGTGACCGCGCCCGCGAGTCAGTTTCATGAATGCCGCCAAGAAAAACGCATCACGGCTGCATACATTTTGGTCATTGGGTGTTATGGATGCATGGGCGCTAGGAGAGGGGTGCAAGAAGGTGCTCTTGCACCTCCCTGGCTTCAAAATAAAATGTAGGTCTAAAAACATTCAGAACTAAAAATATCCGAATATGCCTAATATAATAATAGATGATAACTCAACCCGTTTGAGGCTAGATCATAAAAATTTCGAATATATTCAGCAATCTCTCGATTCTAAACCTTTTTTTGCATTAGTCAACAAAGAACCGAACTCCTTTCCTAAAATCTAATCGACGTAATTAAGTCGACAAAGTAACTCCTTGTATGTATGGACAAAGAATAACGTAACATATCCACATCATAGGTGAAGTTCCAAAATGATCGAGCCTGCTTCGTTGAGTTGTTGATGCACCCCCTGAAAATAAACTTGCCGGCGCCCATGTATGGAAGGTTACATTAGTTACAAATTAATAATGATTATTTGTATTATATTAAAAATTTATTAGCGATTTCACAATTCATAAAATTATCCAAAATTTCTCCTCACAACAATAAATGCTTACCAAAATTAAACAAATATTGGAAGAATGGTAGATAGCTAACGTATTCCAATTAATATCTAATTCAACTAAAATTAAGTATCAGTTGCGCGGATCTCTATTGCTGTATCATCAAATTAATTACATATTTTACAAATTACAATGATTCAAAAACATCAGTCGTTGTACGTCCTCTCGAGCGGCGCTCAAAAACTCGCGAAAAATTACTTTAGTTCTAAATTGTGATTCTCAGATACTTACTTTAAAATGTCTCAGAAAATAAAAATAATATGTGATGGAATTAAGCTCTCCTGTAATTCAATAACTGCATAATTTCAAGCTATGCCACACATTAATTGTTAGGTATACGAATCACTGGCTCACTGGTTTAAATAAATACATAATTATACATAGTTATAAGATACCGTTACAGTTAAATGCTTGAACCCGTGTTATCACTGTCGCAATCTTGACATTATTAAAATTAGAGGTTTTTGATATGATTGACAATGAAGCATTCATACTCGGACAATATGGCAGAGACACTCAACCGTAGGTTCACAAAGTCCAGACTGCAGAACAAAATCCCTGCTTATAACTCGTCCTTTTCTAAGTCGACGTCGGAGAGGTCAATGTCCTCTTCTTGTGGCAGTTCGCCGTCTTTGCCATCCCAGGCGTCTGTGGACACGATCTTCGGCATCTCTGCGCCTTTCACGGGGGCAGTCTGTCCGCGACCGAAGGATAGGTCCCTGAAAAGATATGATGATGATGGTTTATTTGAGTGTATTTCTTGTTTTAGGCACGGGTAAAAATTGCGAATTAAAAACGCCTTAATCTGCATTCGCGATTTAATTGCCAAAAATGTAAACAAATTTATGAGCTTATGGAAAAATAACTTTAAATCCTTCACAATAAAGTTCAGTTTACGCTACAACTTCAAACATTTTTATAACTTTTTCAATAGTCCTAGTCACTCTGAAATCACCTTAACTATTATTAAAATAAAGTTGATATTTGTTTAACCTAAAATAATATTAATTTGATACATAAGTTTGAACAGTCTAGGTGTTGTTTGGCTGTGCAGTCACGAGTATAAATACCTTATAGTTACGCAAAATACAAAAGCGTTTTTATCATGAAATACAAATTGTAACTTTGAAAAAAAAAACTATTTCATAAGTCTGAAATAGGTAAGGTCCGGCGTTTCTAAATTTGCCAAAGATGTAAACAACAATGGCCGCTCGAAATTGAATAAAATCGATATACAAGAACATTTATTTTAAGTAATGTTTATTTTCGTCTAGTTAGCTCGTGACTGGACCTTGCGGTGATGCAGAGACGAACCATTGTAGGACTTGTAGGTGCAACAAAATAAATTGAGATATGTAGGTACAGGAAATTGAAGGATCGGTATTATTTTGACGGCTATGTTGATAGCAAAAAATCGAATGACGAATAGACGTTATAATGAAAAGCATGAGGGAAAATTCCACAGCTTCCTTTAAAAGAGCATGATTCACACCTGTAGCCATCAGAATTCTACTAATGTTATAACTTATAAAACATGTGATGAGGTGTTTGGTGGTTTGGCCTTTAATGGAATAACGGAACGAAGTGATTTTTTGCATAGAGATATTCTGGCACCCGCCGCGTACCACAAATCTCGTATTTATCTAAAAATTATTTTTCTAATGCCTATTAACTATCCTTATTACTTACTATATCTGTTTTATCACTCGTGAGTTACAGCAATATTTGTTTGGTACACACGGCTACACATCAAGCTATACATTTCCAGTTTTAGCTGACCTCGCATTGTATAAGGTTTTCGTACAATCAGAAGTCAGCTTAAACTGGTTATGTATAGCTTGATGTGTAGCCGTGTGTACAATGCGTGCCACGAAATATGAGACTTGACACACCACGGGGTTTGATTTGGGCAGTACACGATTTTAGGTCTCTTTAGCGGTATGAGGTTTGAGCGCGGGACGGGACCGGACGTCATTGGGGCGGCGGAAAGAGCGCGGGAGGCGGGGTCAAGTCTCATCTTTCGTGGCCCTAACTATACCGATACTGATTAGAAATACCAATAGTACAGGTACAACTCTGGTACCGGTACCACACCAAGGCCAATGGTATCGGTTACCAAAAATACCGATATTTCAGGCCGCCGATAGGCCCGAAATTGCGCGGTTGCTGTGGTATAGACCACGGGAGCTAAGATAAGGGTATGCTAGTCATAAACAGTATAAAATAAAGTCGCTTTTCGTGTTTTTCTGTGTGTCTAAACTATGCAACGGATTTTGGTGCAGTTTTTGCCATAATTTAGAGAATTTATTCAGGCAGGTTTATATGTAGGTATAGTAGATTAATATTAAACATAGATAATTATATTAATAAAAAAACTCTGGCTGTTTGTCAAGGCAAGTAAGTACCGTACGAATCAAGGTTGCTAGTAATATATAAAATAAACTCACCTAAGGAACTCATTGATGCCAGTCTCGGAGAAGGATCCCCTGAGGGTTGAGAACTTGAGTTTCTTGGCGTTGACGACAGCCATGGCGGGGTAGCCGAAGCCGCCGAGTTCTAAGGACTCTTCTAGAGCAGTCTGCGCACCAGCCTCGGCCCACACCCATCTGAAATAACACGCATTTTAATTAACATATGAAACATACACAATAGTAAACAAATTATGGTAAAGAAATGTCCTCTCAATTGGCTAGTCTGAAATCCCATAGGACCAAAATCAAATATTCTCATTCGGCTTCTTCTGTCAGATATGGTATAAGGTGGAGAGTATGCACCGCCCAAGTAGCACATTAGCGATGAATTAGGTCATAAACAAGCGACATTACAGTCTACAGGTTTTATGCAGATGTACTAAAGGATAGGACGAATCTTTAGACTGTATTAAGGAAATATTATACAC
The DNA here is from genome assembly GCA_914767645.1 of Hydraecia micacea. NCBI lineage: Eukaryota > Metazoa > Arthropoda > Insecta > Lepidoptera > Noctuidae > Hydraecia > Hydraecia micacea. Next base: position 3,100,097 of record OU611776.1, on the reverse strand, counting down.
TATTAAACAGCATAGCTGACTAATGATTTTATAATGGAGAAAAAATATACTAAAAGCATTTAAATAGAATTTGAAAATGATCTAGTCCAGCTTTTGGCTGCGTGTGATACTACTAGCTGGTTTAGAAGTCCAAAGCTTGTTAACGACTGCTTAATACGAAAAATTCACCTCTCTTGTAATGGTGCGAGCTGCAATAAAGCATCGAACAATGCCACTGGCTTTTAATTGGTGTACACTAATTCTATTCTAATTCTACTTCAACGAGCTTGTTAATGGCTGATTAAAAGTGGATATGTAATCTCTACAAATGTCGTTACATTTATAAGAGAATCATTAATTCCCCTGAGTTGTAAATTGGAGTAGGTGTACTCCATCCTAATGCCAATGCATAAAGTGTAGCTGACAGCTATTTTACAGCTTTCGGCGTTATTTAAGAGTAAATCTAGATTATTGGTGTGTAAATTACGTCAGATTTTTTTTTTTGCATTACGTGTGACGCGACCTCAAGAGTTACTACGTATGTTGTAATACACTTTAAATAAAAAATTAACAACTAAACCATGGAATAAAAGAAAAAGAACTGGTGGAGTAAAAAGAAAACTGTCGCTAAGGCTTCTATGAACGAATTGCAAAGGAGCAGTACTGATGTAGTTGACATTTACAAGCCAGTGTCGTTTACGCATAGTGAGGGTTCCGCACAAATAAATTTTGATCAAAATATTGATGCTTATAATAATCAGGATGGTGAATGACTTTCCAGTGGCTGATTCCTTGCACCTAATATACTTAGGTGTCATGAAAAGATTACTAGTAGGGTGGGGGAACATTCAGTGCCTATCCTTTTGAAAATAAATTGCGTTTGATTAAAATAATGTTGCGAAGTGGTAACAAACCACTTTCGCAGGTAGCAAAAAGAATCAGTGAATGTTGTGCTACTGATCGAAAAGGTGAAAGGAAGTTTGAGATGCCTTTCGTTACCAAGGATAATAAAAGTTTCCCCAAAATTAATTTTCAGGATTTCATACTTACAGCGAGACCTAAAGATAAATATTTTATGACTAGTAAGTAATCGTGAAATCATCGAAGTCAATTGATACAGAAAATTTAATTATAGGTTACAAAATAACAGGTTTAATAGACATTTATGACTACCCAGTAAAGTCATTTAAAGCAAAACGGCCTAACGCAGAACGTACTGAATTTAAAATACACTTTCTGTATGTGAAGTTTAAATTTGTATGTATTGAGCATAAAAACTACTTGTATTTCATACCCCTTTTACATACTTTGTAATTAATCATGAAAATAGATTATTTGAAATACTATTATTTCAAGTAAAGTGTGTGTAATTCTGCTGAGCCTTATACAATCTTAGTAAGGATAATAAGAAAAAAAAATCGTTTTATAAATTTGTACGTACCCACTGTATTTTAATCAATATGAAATATAATTTGTGGAAATACAACATAATTACGAATAAATGCTACTTTTCATAATCTTTAAAGAAACGTTTTTCCTGGTCATCTCAAAATGCCATTCTGCTCCCAACCACTTGGAACAATTGTTAATCTTTCCTTTCCTTTTTCAACGGTTTTGATTATTTTAAACGGCATTATTATTCCTGAAAACAATATTAATGTATTTAGATCATAATATAGTACGAAAAGAGAAAAGCAAAATAAAAACAAATCAAATGAACTGAAGGTTTGTATGTAAATGATGTACGATTGGCTTTCCAAATATCCTTGCAGATCCGAAAGATATGTACAGTTGAAGTTCAAACCCGATGAACGGCTCATTCTCATCGTTCGCTCTTCGGCACAATACGTCATTGTAAATCTATCTTTATTTTCGTAAAGTAGAAAATTTTTAATTGTTTAACTGTCATAATAAAAACAAACAATAGTATGCACTTAGTACTTTTTCGGTTGTTTTGAAGAAATTACATGCATGGCGCTGCCGAAGACTACATAAAAAAAAGACATAATGCTGCAAACAATACAGTGAAGCATGCGCAAAACTAGACCTCGCTCTGTGCATACACGCTGACACGCACACATTTCCACCAAACTACAACTAAACTACACCTCACTAAGACACATGTTTACGAAACCGGCCTTACTTCACTGTTAACAGCGCTGTCTTGGTTTTTATTTGGTCTGAGGCCGCTGCGTGGAAAGTACCTGTAGTGTATTTACTGTATTTACAAATAGCTATTGACTGTTGAGCAAGCCAAGCCGTCTCTTAACGTGTTATTTAAAAAACTTATATCTTCTGGGCCTACAAGGGTATTTCGAAAGCCAAACATTGTACATAATGAAATGGTTTTCTGTCGAATTTCTTTATCCCTGAAAACCTATTGCATGCTCTCTCTTTATACCAATATACAGTAAGAAAGCTAATTAAAATCCTTTGTCCAGCCAGCATAATGCTATAAGCTGGTACATAGACTTGGCAACACCACTGTTACAGTAAATAACTTTTCAAAAGAATTTATGGAGAATTTGTGCTGAATAACAAATGGACGCCATTTTAGCATTACAGAAGCGATTTGTTACTAAATTATCCAAATGATTTCTTATAGATTTCAAGGATATTTGATAGCTTTTAATTCAAACAATATATTTTCCACTTATTTCCTAATGGAACACAATAACTTAGAAAGCAATAATTTGAGTGATAAATCTTTTAAGTATTTTTACACCATATATCTTGTGATATAATTTCGTTAAAGCGATATTATTCTGATGGCGCGTGAAATATTTGATGTAATTACCTATACACATTTACAGTAAAATGGTACTCGCAACTCAATTTACATACAAGGAACTCAAAATCAACGTGAAAACTATTAAAAATATCTTACCTTAAATATTGTCCGGCCGCGCACTTTAACAACAATAAATGTCGTCTGTCACAAATACAGAAAAGAAATTGAAAAAAGATTTTTTTTTTTGGTTATTTATACTTTAATAAAAGCTGTTGCCAAGCCTCAAAACATTTAAAAGCTGTTAAAGGGAATTAAAGAAGCTGAATTTTAGGCTGCAATGACTGTTGTATAGCTGTATAAGCCAATGTACAGGCCTTGTACAGCTGTTTCAATGATTATACTGCCGTTAACCAGCCACTGTAATGCTCAAGGCTGGTTAATTTGGGGCCCAAATTGGACTTACAAAGGCTGTGTAGCTAACTACACAGCCCTTATGCAGGAAACTAAAACAGCCTTGAGTAGTCACTAATTCTATAATCAAGTCACTGTGCGGCTGTCATGTGCTACTTGGGCGTGAACTGGAAATAATTGTAGCGGCTGTATGTTGTATAAAAAGACAGACTTTCGCCCAAATGGTACTCGTAACTTCAAGATGACGGAATAGCCATAAAATTGTCAGGGTTACGGGCCCTCTATCAGCCGATCTATCACTCAATTTTCGGATAAGGCTTGCTAGCTAGTATAGCAGGCGGCACTCGGAAAAAACTTACGTGCAGTACCGTACTGCACGTAGGTTTTTTCAGATTGAGCCCGAGCTGGCTAAGGCTGAGATTGGCTAATGACATCATTAACTAAAGACATAGTGACTCACCCCCACATCTTGTTCTTGTACTTGTCTCCGAGGCGCGCCAGGATGGCAAGGTAGTCGTTGCGACAGGCCGCGTTGCAGTCCAGGATGTGAGGCAGCACGGACACCACGCATAGCGGCTTGTCACTGCACGCCTGCATCGACTTCTCGTCGATGACCTGCGGGACAAAGGACATTTTGACGTGATAACGTCTTATAAATCGATGAACGCCGGCTGCACGCACGAAAAGGCATGACTCATTGCCACGTTCCGCCTGAGCTGAGCTGAGCAAGCGAGAGCGCGGAACAAGCGATAGAGAGGCACGATTTGATGTTTTCTTATGACGTTATCACGTAAAATTATCGTCCGTAAACAGACTTTACAGACAACCAATGTTTTTTATTTAATAATAATAAGTTTTTTATACTGATTTTCATTGTATCTATAGACTATTAAGTATAGAAGATTAAATAATAATAATAGCAGCCTATTATTGTCATACAGAGAAAGCACGAGCATTGCCAACCCGTCGAGCAAGTGTGGTTATCAATTTCAGACTTCTAATAGCTATGGGGTTTATATAAAAACGATGATAAAGTTAAGTGACGTTAAAACGTCAAAAATGTAGGTTTGTTTAACCATACATTTTTGACGTTTTAAAAAAAATCACTATCAGGCCTATCAATTTTATTTCTTTAGATAGCCGTGATACTTTTTTATGATTTTTTTCTTTGATCACTATGCAAAGTGACTGAAAAAAACAAAAATTGGTCATAACTTTGAACCATAAAAAAATTCACCAACATTCTCAGGGTTAAAAAGTTTGGAAATGACCTTCCCCACGCCCCTATTCGATATGATCCATACTTTCAGGGACACCCTATTATATGACACACCTTAAAAGGCCAGAAATTGCGTAGTTTATCGATGAGGATATAATTATAATGTAATCGCGGTCTAATGTTAAGGTTTCTGAGATATTTTTAACCTGAGGGGCAATTCTCGTAATTTTAAGAACGTTCACAGTCTGATTTCAGTCTCAATCTGTCAAAAAATACCTCTAAATTCCCTACATTTGGACAAGTTTATGGCATTTGCTTGTCGCTGAGATGAGACTGCGACTAGATTTTGAACGTTTTGAATTACGAGAATTGGCCTTCTGTTTGATAGATGTGTTGGTTCGATATCTTGGGACTTTGCGTTTCATATGATTTAAAGATAACTTTGTCGAATCAATGGCTATTTAGATTTATAAATTGCTATCTTATTACTAACAGGCAGAGTGAAAGTCGGTTAGGACCAGTCAAAAAGCGTGTCGTTGGGTATATTCTCAGGCTATATCTCGTCATATTCTCAGGTAAACTTTTATATTGTAAAGCTTTAATTTTCATACGATTCTCTTGTTTCATCTGCAAGTAAAATAAATCAGAGTTTATTGGATTCGACACGGAATCGAATTATCATTATAATATCTGTAATTATAATTTTGAAGTTAATCTATTGAAAATGTAACTTGATATCTCGCCTCAATCAAAACTATTAATTTAACGTTTTTGAGCAACAGGCAATTTTTGTAGGAAAAAAAATGTGGGGAAAATTTGTTTGTGTCTAGATTTTTCTCTAACTCCATATTTGGGTAAATATTATTTTTATTTGTATGTCATTATAGGCTTAGATTTGGGAAAACACAAAAAGGGAGAATTCTATAAATATCGGTGGGAGGAACACGGGTGTCAATTTATGGGCTTGGGATCAATCATCGAAATAGTTTTATTGGGCAACATTTTTACCACTTTTTAAATTTAAAATGCCTTTGTTTCTATAATCCCCAAAAATAAAAACGTGTTCCAGTGATTGTCCGTTGTTGTTCAGAATTGAAATTTAGAAACAATAACGTTTTTCCATACCCACTGTGGTAATAAAATAATAATAAAACCCAAGTTCTTATATAAGCTGTGATTATGTTTATATTCGCGCAGTAACTCATCTGTAAGTAATAAAGTTTACGACATATTGGAAATGGTGCGGACACGAGAAAAAATAAACCGCATTTCTACCATAATCTTTTAGGCGAGGCCGCAAACTGATGGTGTAAGAAACAAAAGGGTTTTTTTTTAATCAGTATACTAGTAGGTAATTCATTTGTTTCAGAATTATTGTACAATATTCAACACAAACGTTGTAACAAAAATATCGAATAAACCTATCTTTTATGGAGAGAACTCTGTAATGGATCAAGAAGGAAGGATCTGAAAAGTATTTATTTTTTATAAATTTACGTCTAATAAATAGACTTATCTTCTTCACAGCAGACAGTACGATGGTGCGAAACTTTACGGGACCTCGGCTGATTGAGAGCCAATCAGCGCAATATACAGAGGTTAATAGGCACAATTAATCTCCTCAAACGTCTTAGCTGGCTATCTTGACAACAGCATAAGGCATTTTCTATGGGAAAATAGGTTATGTCGTTGCAGCAATGAAAAAAGCTCGAATCTCCTTGCCTGAATAATCTCTGGCGCAGGCACATTCTCAGCTAGCTTCTCAAGAGCATACGACACGATGTCGTTGGACGTTCTTCCTCCGTTGTAGTCCTCCGCAGAGTCGGCAGTCTTCTTGCCCGAGGGGAACAGCTTGATGGTCGGGTAACCTTGGACTTGGAAGCGGGCGGCGGTCGCCTGGTGGACTGTTGCGTCCAGGGCGCCTACTTTCACCTGGAAGGTAGGAGGATGTGTTGTTTTAATGTGGTTCTAGAAATATGTGTCAATGATATTTGATGAATTAGATAGAAACAATTCGTCGTGTGTCATGCAAACTAAGGTCCGGCCGCGCTAAATTTGCCAAAGATGTAAACAACAATGGCCGTTCGAAATTGAATAAAATCGATATACACAAACTTTACTTAAAATAAATATTCTTGTATATCGATTTTATTCAATTTCGAGCGGCCATTGTTGTTTACATCTTTGGCAAATTTAGCGCGGCCGGACCTTTAGAAACAACTTCATTTTCACCCTATGATAGTCCGATTTGCAAATAGTTAGTCATTTTAAGACAATAACCGTGTGGGTCATTTAGTTAAGATTTCATATATTAAAGCATCTTATTCAGGGCTGATTTTTCCAATGCCAGATAATTTTATCGGAGAATTAATTTTGAATTTTTGAAAGTTCTTCCATACAAAAACTATCAGACGTCAATTTTAATCCACGAATAAAAATTATCTGTCGATTGAAAAATTAGCACTCAGTGTTTTATATAAAGATCAATATAAATTAGTACATAGTATTTCTGATAATTTTCGGTAATTTTACCCCAATCACAAAAACGTGATAACAGAAATCAGATACCATAATTAAGTAGTAGTTATTAAATAAACGATAATTTCAAAACACGCGTTATCAACACAGAGCACGAGAAGTTTAGCTGATAAGAACATTAACTGTTAAATTGGTTGGCAGAGTAATTATTTTATGGTGTATTATTGATTCATTACCGCGATAAAACAATTAACTTTACAGTTATAGTTCTGGCGGCCGATTTTAAATGCAAGTAGAATTAACAGAGGTAATAAAAAATAAAGTTTCCCTTTGTGGTACATCGGGGGCGTATGTGCGGTATGTTTAAACTTAACGCATTTTTTTACATATTATTTTGAATATAATTGGCGAAATCGACGAGTCAAATCCACCGGTGATCTCGGATATATTAGAATAGAATAGAATACTCTTTATTATGTACACCATATAAATTACAGACATAAATATAGAAATTTTACAATGCAATTTTTTTTTTTATATTGCACCTATTGTGATGGATAACAACATTTTCACGGTTCGTGTAAAAAAATATTAGAAACATAATCACATTATGACTCAAGTTTTATAATAATATGAGTATAGGATTACCAAAATTTTTGTTAATCACCCAGTTACAATATTCGTTAGATGACGGTGATACATAGGCTTTTAGATAAGGTAAGTAATCTAGGTAAGCCCGTAAAAGTTATTATTAATATTAAATTCCAATTTATCTATTATATAAAAGATAATAGAATGGACTGTTGTTTGTTGCCAACCAAACATTCCTTTCCCAGCCTTTATTAACAAAAATCTTTGTATTTTATAATGACCACAACCAGATGAACCAAAAGTGTATCTGTATGTGAAGATCGTAGCGTGGCGTTCTTTAGCTCAAGCCTGCCCCAATGGAGATGGGGGAGGCCTGTCTAGTTCATAAGTTTTACGGGTAAGGAAAGCTGATTTTGTTAAAATAAAAACTTGTGTCACATCTTTTAACCTGGAAACCAGGCAGAGCCACAAGCAAAGCTAGTTATAAATCATCGTGTGACTACTAACCTTGCCCCTGAGTTCAGAAGCAGCCTTAGCCCAGTGGGGTTCCAAGTTCTTGCAGTGTCCGCACCAGGGTGCGTAGAACTCCACCAGCCACAAGTCCTCGCTGTCCAGCACCAGCTTCTTGAAGTTCTCGTCCGTCAGCGTGATCACGTCAGAGTCCGACTGTGGAGGAGTAAATTTATATCAGACTAGGTGAAGATGGAAGAAAGTATTTTTATTAAGACTCGAACATGGAAGATACAAGAAAATGCGTGATTTCGATTTTGCAATAATAAACAGGCTTCTTTGTTAGGTGATAAAACTCCGCATACAAAATCTGTTTTAAGGATATTTTAAGAACCAAAGAAATATAACATTGGTGTTTCCAGTTGGAATCTGTAAAATCGTGTGTTCAAATCTGGGTTATTTGGAGAGTTCATGAAATTGGCGGCTATGTTTTAATCTAGAACCTTAACAATTCACCAAATGCTTAGAATACGACGGCGACGATTCGGACTTGTAAGACAATAAATGGTAAATACTTAGTAATACATTATAGCATGTAAGAGGACAAAAGAAGTGGTGATAAAGTCCAGACAAATAAATAGCGCGCAGTATTTCTAAGATAATTCCGTAAGTGGACATTTATTAGGTACTGTTCCAAAATAACAGCTGGCAAGAATCCACTTTTGTTGAGATGAATAAAGAAAATAAGTGTATAAATAAATTACTTGTCTATGCTAATGACCTGTCTACAATAAACATACAACGCACAGTAAACGCAAAATATAGACAATCTTTTGTGTATTGTTTTATTTATAAAATACTGCCTATTTTCAGTGTCCGGATAGGCATTTACTATCACTAAATTAAAATGAATTTAAGATTTAGAAAATAAAATATAGTCATGATTTCTTTTACTGCATTCTACACCAATTTATTGTTTATTAAAATTTTACGACCATCAAACAACAGCACTGTACTACCTAAACGTTGTTTTTCTGTAAGTATCATACAATATGAAAATTATAATTTTTGAGATTACCGTCATGCCAACAAGAGAAACAAGAAGAATTTATTGCGAACTCTTGTGTCGTATCGTGTCATGTGTAGATACGCTGAAGGTAGTTCAAAGAAACAAGTAAAATGATTGGACTGAAATATGTATGAGTGTCAAACATGGTCTTTGACAAATCAGCAGAGGTCCACGCTCGAGGTTTGCCAGAGGGCTATGGAACGGAGTATTCTGGGTATCAAACTAACAGACCGGGTTAGGAATACGACCATCCGTTCCATCACAAAGATAACTGATGTCACTTGGAAAGCTGCCACGCTAAAATGGAACTGGGCTAGACACATCTGCCGCATGTCAGACGAACAATGGGCCAAACTAACGACCCAATGGGTCCCTCTAAATGGCAAACGACATCGTGGCAGGCCCAGACGGAGATGGCGGGATGAGCTGGACTCCTTCAACAAGAACTGGTCCTTGGCAGCTTTAAACAGAGAGAAGTGGAAAGAGAGTAGGGAGGCCTTTGCCCTGCAGTGGGACATCACAGGCTAATAACAATGTATGAGTGACAGACTATTAAACCAAACTTTTTTTCTAAACTCCATGTGCCTTGTTAAAATTCAGGTATGATGTACTGCAGGTACCTACACAGTTGATTGTCACTTGTCACACTAATAATATTATAAAGGCGAAAGTTTGTGAGTGTGTTTGTATGTTTGTTATTTCTTCACGCACAAACGGCTGAACGGATTTGGATGAAAGTTGGCACACAGATAGTTTATAACCATGATTAACACATAGGATACTTTTTATCCCGATATTCCCACGGGATCGAAACTTATGCGGGTGAAACCGCGGGGCGCAGTTAGTACAAATAAATTAAAACTTCGACAAGGTACCTAATGAGGTTAGATCATTCTTCCATATACATATACGGTGCCAAACCTTAAAAGGAGGTCAGTAAGCTCACTGACGTGTCCCAATAGAACTTTTTCTAAAGTGAGAGGATGCGTAGGAGTTTAGTGGGCGACGCCACGCATGATATGTGACAACAAAATATTATCTTTCCTCCTACGCTATGTCTGAGATTCTTCGATTTCTGTTTTTTATACTAGATTACTTATAGAAAAGTAACAAATTTATAAGATTCTACAAACATCATTCTACATTACATTACGCAGATCTGAGATTTGAGACTTCATATCCAGTTGCTATTAGCATCGGATTTAATTTACGATCTTACATTAATCAGTAGTTATTAGTGATTTAACCTGAATACGTAAGAAAAGTCTTGTTAATTGCTCTTCATGAGGACTAACACGAGGTACAACCCCCCTCGGTAAAATTCGCGAAAATGCAAAGTCTCATCATCAAGTTTGGGGAGCGAGGCTTTCAGTATTTTTTCAATATATTTAAATAGGTACACACGGCTACACATCAAGCTACACATTTCTAGTTTTAGCTGACCTCGCACTGTATAGGTTTTTCGTACAATCAGAAGTCAGCTTATACTGGTTATGCATAGCTTGATGTGTAGCCGTGTGTACAAAGATGCCCAGAATTTCAAAGGGCTTTGAAGATCCGTGGCCTACCTACTGACGCGCCATTTTTAAAATAGCGGCCACGCATGAGACCTATATTAAATCGATAGCTGACATCAATACAAATAGAACACATAATAAGACAAAACCCCGTCAAGTGTCATGTTTTCGTGATATTCACATTCAAAATTGATGATTGAATCACGTGATCAACTTTGAACGTCCTCATCGTTAATTCGTCTTCTCATTTTCAAAATGGCGCGACATTAGGTGCCAGGCTCCATTTAAAAATCTTCAAACCCTTTTATTATTCATCGTTATTTCTTTATACAGATTTAGTACGTTTTCCTTTAGTTTGGCTCTTAAAATAGATAAATAATAATTGTTGACATAACAAGCACGGCTGGCACGTCAGCTACGAGATATGAAGATAAGATGTTAACGCCCGCTGTATACAATGCATTACTTAAACTATGAAAAACCTCATACTTGTAGTTTCTGTATAGATAAATACTAGCTTCGGCCCGCGACCTCGCCCGCGTGATTTGTTTTGTTTTAACCCAAACTATATCCTCTGACACTCGGCAAAACTCTAGCTTTCCATTAGTAAAACAATTTTCGGAATCTGATCAGTAGTTCCAAAGATTACCTACCCCCAACATACAAACCCACAAAGGTCACATTAATCAATGTTACTATTTACCTTATCAAACAATTCTAGAACATTTGATTAAATAAATTATTCAAGTTTTTTAATGTCCTTTAAAATACATGTGTATGTCAAGTAATCATGTTTACATTGGAAATGCAATAACTGTGTGTGGATGTGGAACAATGCATGCAACATTAAATTACAATGCGTTTATCTATACTTACAAAAGTTACAAATAAATTAAATTGAAGTGTCTGTTTGTAATATTAAAATAACCGCTTTTTACTAAATGCATATGAATGCATATACCAAAATAACTTTTTTTTTAATTTTTGTCTGTCTGTTTGTTCTGGCTAATCTCTGAAACGGCTGGTCCGATTTTGACGGACTTTCACTGGCAGATAGCTGATGTAATAAGGAGTAACTTAGGCTACTTTTATTTTAGAAAAAAAAAAAAATAGGGCCCCACGAACAATAACTTTTTTGTTAAAATTCCACGGGGACGAAGTCGCGGGTAACAGCTAGTAAAAATATAAATCATTAAACCCACAATCAAATTCAATCACTAGTTTTCCTACGACGCGTGACGCCTTAAAAATCTTCTAAGTTTACTACTTATGAATCCTAATAATAAAGCTGAACCATTTTGAACGCGCTAATCTCTGGAACAACCAGTAGGATTTAAAGAAATATTTTTGCATTTGATAGCCCAATTCGTGAGGGAGGCTAATAGGCTACTTAACACCACGGTAGGACCCTCAGGAGCCGAACAAAAAGAAATGCCAAAGAACGCTAAGCGAATACAAAGTAATAGCGCGAGTAGGCGATGCGATGCGACGGGGTGGGTCGGGGAAACAAGAAATTTCACGCGGACGAAGTCGCAGGCAGAATCTAGTTCATATATATATACAGGTTGTAATTTTAATCACCGTTTTCCTCTTAAGGGGTCATTGTACTCATCATTATTATGAACAACTTTTACTATGGGACAAAACCTGATTGTTTTTTACGATTTCAGGTTTTGTCCCATAGTAAAAGTTGTTCATAATGATGAGTACAATGACCCCTTAAGAGGAAAACGGTGATTAAAATTACACCCTGTATAGATTTTATTACAGGATAGGTAGTTGTTGTACTTTTAAAAATAGAATAGAAAGTTTATTTTTTATTTGTTAGTGACTTTGCGTCCTTGTCGTTTATTTGAACGTCGGCGCTTGACAACTGATGCATTTGCATATACAACTCCCTTGTTTTGAAGCACGTACTTCAACCTCATTAAAATTTTAATAATTTTCGCTTTTTCTTCAGCCTTTATATCACCGCGAAAAAGCTGCTTTTGTAGCATTTTAAACTTATTGTGTATTCTCATGCGAGTTGTTTTTGTAGGAGCGTTTGTTGTAGTTGTTTTAGCTTTTGTTGTAATTTTTTTTACAGGAACTTTTGTTGTAGATTTCTTTACAGAAACTTTTGTGATAGTTTTCTTTTTAAGAGATGTTTTTAGCGCATGTTTCATCCGAGCTAATATTTTTGTTGTAGTTTGTTGTTGATTGACATCTGTTTGAAAGTCAGGTAAACATGTTTCCAGCTCCAGGATATTATCTAGTTGCTGATCACCTAGTGTTGGTGGTGGAGAGGTTTCAGAAGTGTTTCCGGTGGCTTTTATCCATGGTATGTTGTGACCAAATGCGTTTGGCGCGAGTTGCTAGTGAAAATTTGGTGATATAGTAACTTAGTGTTAAGAGATTTTAGACTTAGATTCAAATTGATTGAGAATGAGTGTCTACTGTAGATTTTTATATGAATGTCAGTTTATGTCAAATAGATTAAACAGAATGTAGTGATGATTGAGGGGTCGAGAAATTAATTAATAATAAATGAAAAATACTGCATTTCATACTTTTTTTAAATATTACAATAGCACGCCATTGTTATTACATTTTGCTATTATTCTTCTTTGGCGAAAAATAGAAAATGAGAGAGCAGTCATGCGTAAATAGTAATAAAAAATAAAATGCTTTCATCTTTGTGAGCATAAAATTTAAATGAAAATTGTTTAGCTAACCACAAATTAAACAACAAATCCCATTGTTTGTTCAAATGCATTAAGTCAGCTTTGCAATAAAATAAATAAATATTATAATATCCAAGAAAGAAGTTAATTGATCTGCTTAGCCTTTTCCCAAATATGTAGGGGTCGGCTTCCAGTCTAACCGGATTCAGATGAGTATGCAAGAAAAAAGTATTTAATAAAAAATATACTGGTGATGCCATGAATTAATTCAAATTTAATAAGAGTTTTCTATCACCACATATTATGATTATTAGTCCGGGACATGTAACCTTTAATGAGTCTATCAAGACTTTTCAACACTTGTACCTTGTCTGATCCGGAATCTTCAGGTCTCTTTCCGAGACGCTCATAGGCCTTGCCCTTGATGGCTTTAAGGGCAGCATCAACTAATCCGTCAGCTGTCCTTGAGCCTTTGTATGGGACGTGTTTGCTACCCGTGAAGATCTTGATGGAGGGGAAGCCACTAACTCCATAGTTCTTGCCGAAGCTTTTGTGCTTGTCAGCATCGACAGCGCCAACTTTAACAATGCCCTGGAAATTCAAGATTTATGTACTTTTTATTCTGTATAGGTATAAAAATGCGAACTTGTGAGATACATTGTTAATAATATAGAAGTTAATACTTCTAATCAAAATACTTTTCTTTAATTGTAAATAAGTATAATTTTGCTGGATTAACTGAAATTTAACATAAAATGTATTTATGAATGATGCAAAATGCCAAAGGTGGAATGTTATAGAAATATTAATAATTGGCAGTTTATATGATTTGAGATGGAATAAAGCAGTTTTGCTGGCAACATGAGTTTCATATACATGTACAGACGCCAGCACATGAACCTACTACAATCTGTCAGATTTCTGTAATAGATTTTCAACTTTATCTCTAAAGCATAAGGTTCAATGTTGATTGGGAAAATTTGACAGTTAGGTGTAGGTTGATGTGCTGGCGTCTGTACCTAACAAACAATGCGCAACATTGTTTCTACTAGCAACATTTAATGTTGCGGGAAACAATGTTTAGTAACAGTTTCTGAACTTTTTACAGGTTTATATTTCCTGTTATAATTAAATAAGATAAGCAATAATGTTTGCAGCTATTACCATGGATTTCTAGCATACAGATGAAATGTATGAAATCCGTTTTTGCCCAAAAGTAATTCTAAGTATAGGATCTGGTGAGTTGCTCATTGAACTTTCTAGAAATAATTATTTAACCCCATGAGTAGACAGACATGTAAACAAATACCCCCAAAGTAAATTCATGTGCATGAGCGAATTTGATTACCATTCATGCCTGATTTGAGAAATGTAAGTTCCTTACATGATTTACTAGATTTTTCTAGAAAACTAAATACGATGTACTCACATGATTATGCGAATTTACAAATAAAGTATTGGTTTTTCTTTAAGTACATAAATATTAGACACGTACCCGCAATGCTTTAGCAGCCTTCTTGTATTCAGGAACTAAGTTCTTGCAGTGACCGCACCACGGTGCATAGAATTCCACCAACCACACTTCATAGCTATCTGTGACCAGTCTGTCGAAATTATCAGGAGTCAGGTCTACCACGTCTGAGTGAGAGTCGTACAAGGAGGCGTAACCAGACCCCACGACCAATAAAATACCTGAAAGAAAATTATAATAATTATTACTGCCGGCTCCTCTAAAATTTTCAACATAACGAATTCATTTCACGGTTTAATTATGTTATTTAAACATACCCAGGAAATACGTGTGTAACATTGTGCGTCGATTATATGCCACTTAATTTAGAAACTATAAAAACACCGACTATTATTTTAATGAGATCGCACGAGTTATCGGCTAAACAAGGTCCTGAAGAAATAAACACGTCAGTCAATCATTTTGGCATCCCGAAGAAGAAAGACACGATATTGTCAATGGAATTCGTGGACTCGCATCATTGGCCAATTCAGATTTCCCGCCAAAAATTGATTATGAGTTGGATTTTATTTACACTGGCAACCCCTCAACCCTGTTTGTTCGTGGTGCGACTCGGACTCACGGACTATGGGTTCCGTACCAACAAAACTGATAAGAATAGTTTAGGTACCTTCTTTTAATAATTGGTTACGAGAAAGCCCAGAGTGTATCAAATATTCCGACAAAATTTCCAAGTGCTTTCTATTGCGGTTGAAAAGTTGCAACCCTGTGACAGACAGACAGGCATATCGGCAAACAGACAGAGGCTTAGGCTTTCTAATAAAATTATACATACCGTACAGGATGATTGCTAAAGCTTTAAGACGAAGATAGTACAGCCAATTTAGAACCATAGCCATGATTGTCTTAGATGAAGTCTTACCATTTATTGGGAAATGCCCAAATTTTTAATTAAACTGCTTATTTATGGCCAAATTGAAAGATAAATGAATTCATTTTTATTTTATTTAGTAAAAGTAATGTGTAAGCAATCTAGCAAAACATGTTTTAGGCCTGTGGCATTAGACATAAAAAAAAAAAAAAACTAGGTTTAAAAAAATTGGTAAGACTTTGTCTAAGACAACTATGGCTTTTAAATGGTTCTAAATTGTCTATACTATCTTCGCTTTCAAGCTTTGCACCCATCTTCCAATCACCTATAGTATTTGATAGTAACTCGGAATAACAAACCGTGTAATTTTCTACAGAATGTAAAAAAACAGTATTAATTTCATTTTTCGCATTCCTGCAACGACATATTGGGGAAAGGACAATGACCGCTATTGTCATGCCAAAACATACAACTATAGACTGCTTGCATACTGTCGGCTGCGCCCAGTCGGTCCGCAGCGACGACGTCTGCCGGGATGCCACTGTTCCCGTATGTGCTCGGTAGCCACCGCGAGTGCTCGTGTGCCATCGCCGTCGTCGTGTCGCTTCCCAGGCATCCCGCTCCCTACAGACCTGCCAGAAAGAAGCATCACAACAGGTCGCTCACATGACTATTGTGGATGCGCACAAATTCCTCAACGCACAAGACTTGTAGTGCAGAAATCATGCGCGCTCTTTCGTTCCGCTGGGCTTCCATCTGCGCCAACAGGTCTGAATCGTGCTATAATGATTATAGAGTGGATTAACTTAAAAATCTTATCTTATTTCATAAAGAAAAAATATATGAGAGTTTAAATATAGCTTTATATTTTGTGAAAACTAAAGTTACGTTACGACGAGCTTCCCCAGTCACACTCAGGAGCATGCATAAGAATTATAATTATTGTTGGGCGATTGCCCTCTATTTATGCCGACTTTTCTGCTTTGTTAGCGCTAGGTTGGACAGACAGACCGTGTTGTTCTCGGATTCTGCTCTTTTTTGTAGAATATTGATTTTCAGGGTGTTCAGGGGGTGAGGGTGTTGTGTTTTATTGTCATTCATTGGGCACCCGGAGTTAAAGTTACAAACGATAAAAAATAAAAACAATAGAAATTTGACAAGTCATCTCGATTTCACGTTAGTCGATTATTGTCTATGATTGCACAACACAAAACAGATGTCGCAAAGTATATCATACTATCGTTTACTCCTTTTCTGTATGTTTTCAAGATTATAATAGAAACAAATTTTGCTCACTGGTAACCAAAGAGTAAAGTAACTATAGAGGGAAAGAGTGACAACTCTGTGGTAAAATTTGCATGTATGGAAAGTGCTGCCACCTTGAGTTTGGTGGGTGACCTAAGGCTCTAATAAATATACACATACCTATAGTTAAGCATACTTACTATAAGTAGCGAATCTTTATTATAATGTTTAGGGTCACAATCAGGGTTTAACAAATAACAGTAACAAGTAACAATTTTAACATAATTAGCTGAGATAAACTCGGGATTTCGGGAAGCGCATCAACGTCGGGAAAGCCGGAGTTGCGGAGTTGACAATGATAATGGCGGATGGCCGGCGGCGACAATGACCACAATGACATTTGTTTGACAATTTGACAAACAAGAAAATGGCTGCCAAGTTTTTTTAACCCACCAAACTGCAGATGTCGCTGTCGTCTATGGAAATTGATGACAGTGCTAAGTGTGCCCCCCCTGCTGGTAACTTTACTTACTCTATGGTAACAACATCCTGCGGCGCATGCCTCAAATAAAATCTAAAAAAAAAAAACGTTGATCAATGTTTTTTTTCAATGTCATCAACGTTGTGCATCTTATTAAATTAGCATTAAATAGTATATAATTTTAAGATTAAATGTCTGGTGGCGATGCTAAGGATCGGTATCGCCCAATTTTTATGTTTTAAAGGTATTTGTATTTACTAATTTCATATTTGACAGGTTATGTTCGCGCGTATTTGTTTATTTTTGGGACAATTTAGGCGGGAAATCGGCGTCAGCAACGCCTTCCTTGTCTGTCTGCAATCGTCATTAATCTTACAGCTTACTTACTACAATTTGCAGCCGTTGACCCCGTAAGGTTTTGTCGAAAAATAAGCGCAATGGCGATGAATACCAAGCCGTTCACTGTGTTCGTCGAGGGTAATATTGGCAGCGGCAAAACAACATTCCTGGAACATTTTCGTCGATTTGAGGACATCACGTTGTTGACAGAACCTGTCGAAGAATGGAGAAACCTGAAGGGGTGGAACTTATTGGTAAGCATTCAACGTTATAAATTGATAACCTAGCTATCGGCTTCACTCTGGATTACCGAAGCTAGTTATGTCAAAACTGTCGAATTCTAAAAAAAAAACGAAAAAATCCGCCCCTAAGACGACCCACTGACCAAACGAAACCTTACTTTTAGGATTTAATAATAGTTGCAGGTACTTGTAAAATATTAAAATTTAACCCATAATCATCTTCGATGTAGGTAATAATTAGTCTGCCGAATTTGCGCCCGTGATTGCGCGATGCGCTATTCACAATCATAATAGTCTATCAAAAAGTACCTACTCTGTGATCATAATGTTGTCAGAAAATCGTAATTCGAAGCCTTCACACTTCATTCCTCTGCTTTTCAAATCATTCTATCTAATAATTTTACAGAAAATTATCTGCAACAGACATGGATACCTACACATAATATGGGAAACCATAATTCCCTTATATCCATTCTATAAATCCCATATATCCATTCTATAATATTATCCTCTTTGCTAATTTTTTGTTGCTATACATTAAATTATGTACTTGGTACTGGAATCCATTGCGTGATTTTTTATTTAACCAAAACTTTATTTTTCAGGATCTAATGTACAAGGACACAGCAAAATGGGCAATGACATTCCAATCCTATGTGTCTCTAACAATGTTAGACATGCATCGGAGGCCTACTCCTACACCCGTGAAGTTGATGGAACGTTCCCTGTACAGTGCACGGTACTGCT
This sequence comes from Hydraecia micacea, assembly GCA_914767645.1. Classification (NCBI taxonomy): domain Eukaryota; kingdom Metazoa; phylum Arthropoda; class Insecta; order Lepidoptera; family Noctuidae; genus Hydraecia; species Hydraecia micacea. The sequence continues at coordinate 3,081,593 of OU611776.1, read as the reverse complement.
TTGTTGAGCATATGATGAGGAGTGGGACTCTGCATCCAGCGGAGTTTGCAGTGCTTGACGAATGGTTCAGATTCATAATGAATCAGATACAGATTGATGCGGATCTCATTGGTTAGTATAAATGCTTTGATAACGTTACCACAGGTAGTGTCTATGGACGATAAACACATACATTAATAAAACCATAGTCTCTCTAAAAATTACTGATTGCAGTGCTTATTATTTTGGGCAGTATAAACAATGACATCAGATTGTAATCTAAACTGCTTATCAAATTGTTTCCTAGTCCTGAGCACTAAGGTAAAAATGTTAAAAAACAAGATAAAAATGATATTCATAGAAATTACAACAAAACAATATAAATCAAACATCAAGGCTTGGCTAATGATAATTACAATGCACACATTGCGAAAATTCTACATCAACATTATTATTTTGTCTATTAAATTGTGATTGGCCTGATGCTGCTGTAATTTACACTGTGTTACAGTGCACATGAACTGCTTGTAATATTAATTTATTCTTTTTAGCCATATCAGTTTGTATACCCATACCTAAGCCCACACATTTTACCTTATAATATCCTTAAAATTTTACATATTTACAACATTTCTATGATTTTCAGTATACCTGAAAACGACACCCTCCGTAGTGCATGAGAGGATAAAGAAAAGAGCAAGATCTGAAGAGCAGTGTGTCCCACTGTCCTATATAGAAGAACTGCACAAATTACATGAAGACTGGCTCATTACTAGACAACATGCTGAGTGTCCTGCTCCTGTAAGTATCCCTGTTTAATAAAATTAATAAGTAGTAGATCATTACTATAACACTTAATATTACCCAATGTGCTGCACGTCGCAAAGAGGTGCTTCTAATTTTTTTTTTCAATTAAACAAAATTTTCATGCTTTGATGTACAACTTGTGGTGGGCATAACTTGTAATGTATTAGTAGATTTAGTAGGAATTTATACTATTATTCTTTATCATTTTAAATATAATAACCCTATAGGTAGTGGGCTGGTTGCAGGAATTCAAACATGGTATGGCAGACTTTGATTGGAGCAAAGAACTAAGTAAATTTATCCCCACCATGGCACCATGGCAGCACAGCCTGCTAGAGCGGGCTATGTTGCCATTGTGTATTTAATTATTAGTATGTATGTCATTGATAAGAAAAATAAATGTAAAAACTGTTTTATGCAAATAACATAGTATAGAGAAGTGAAAAACAAAATAAAAATATTAGTAAAATTACAATAAGTATTTCGATTATTTCAGATTATTTTTTTATTTTTTCAGGTTTTAGTGATAGATGCTGATTTGGATTTGTCTCAAATTACGGAAGAGTATAAGAAGAGTGAGCACCAAATACTAAGAAGAGCTGTTGATGTGGTAATGAGATCTCCCAATAAGCTTAGCCCAAAGAAACCTATTACCACTTCTCCCATACAGATACTGCCTCAAAGAAGAATATTGTAATATTAGCTATATTTTTTATTTATAAAACTTAATTTATATTGACTTATTTCCCTAGACTTGTGTTTTATATTTATGACTTATTGCAAGTATTTTAGTTGGTAAGATTATGAATGACAGGATCACAAATAATAGTTGCTATTATACATGTTGTGGCTAGATGTCACAACAGATATGGACCTTAATCATTTAAACAATGCTTTAAGAAATTATTCCTTCAAAGTCAAACTTTGAAAAATATGCACACCAGTGTTTAAAATATTGATTTTTATTGACAAGTAATAATAATTATGATTATTGTTTGTTTATCTTAATACTTAAATATGATATTTAACATTTTTTAAGTTTTTTATAAATGTATGTATGTATCACATATAATATAATTTAGTTTGTGCATATTGTATGTATTAAAATTTCGCATTTACTTTCAGTTTTCATATTTTGTGTATGATATTGATTGGTTTATAATTAATCAACTGTACAATTTTGTGTCAATATAAAAGATTATTGACTATTTTATTTTTATTTTGCGGAAACTAAAAACCGGTGACCTATTACAGCAAAGGTTTCTTGTATTAGCCTGATATGAAACTTTGGAGGACACAGTAATACAGGATTATTATTCACATAATAATTATTATCACCTTTACTCTAGCCAAATGGGTTAGTTTTGGCTTTTGTTATGAGAGCATACATAGTTGCAGGAATGTCGTCGCCAATCTGAAGATAAAGGTATGTAGTTTCTAAATCGCGTCTCTACTAGGTACATACATAATAATCTCGGAAAAAAGTGATAATAATGCAGTATTTTGTTGTAAATCGACTTAAGTCTAGTGTAGAAGGTTAAATTACGTACAACCTGTGTAACGGATGTAGCATTTCTGATCCGATCATATTCTTGATCGAACCATTTATTCCAATATGGGGACAACATCGACATATAAAATATCCTAACATATGTCTTGCAAACATGAATTACTTGACCGTCTTCTTTTGTAACAAGCTCGTGTCGGAACGAACGATAAAAAAAATCGAGATCGTGCCGTCGTCGTAAACATATTGGCAACTTTTGCCAGTCAGCAAAATGGAGTATCACCTACAAATAATAAAAGTATCACCCCGGGAATAATCTTATTGATTTTTTTACCATTGTGTTTGGCAGAAACCTACAGAAATAAATGAAATTATGCTGGCAACACTGGTTGTCTGTCAATTTGTCAAATATATTATTGTGTCATTGTCAGGTGTTTACTTACATGCCGATAGTAAAAATTAAAGAATTTAGGTCAATTTTTAACTAAATCAATTCTTTAGGCATAAATTTAATTGTTTTATTAAGTGTAATTTGTTATAAACATAATTTGTGATGAGTTCTTGTTGCGGCAACGAGTTAATATTTAATTCGGTCATTAGCGAAGTAGTGGCTTCCAATTTGGAGCAAGCATCGTATTTTATCAATATTTTATACAATTCTAGTTTTATTGTTGGTGCTTTTGCATTCATTGTAGTCTTGTTATTCGTGTCTGTTAGTAAGTACGGTGTGAAGTTTGGATCACGAGCGAGTTAACGCATGAAAGTAAAAGTAATGAGACTGTTTACCGTGGAGCTGTAACCACTCTGCGTTATAAGGTAAGTCGTTTATTTACTATTTCTTATGTATATTTATACTCGTGCTACTGCAGATCTTCAAGTAAAATTCATGTTCTTGTGTTGGAAAAACCCAATACATGGTTTAACCAGTGATGAAGGCCTTTGAATTAGTTATCATGGCAGCTATTGTTAGCCTAACAAATCGAATAGCAATCACTAAATTCACCTAAAATTTGTGATAAAAAATGATTGGATTTCTACAATTTTCATAATGTGGTGTTACATACTCTTGTAGGTACTTATACTTTTTACAGAACAAAACACAATGTACACATGTTACATTTACTCTTCATAAAAATGTTATATTTAACTTATTCCTAGGTTATGTACGTAGTACATTCAGAACATACGTCAAATATGTTCTTTGTCATGGATTTCCAGAAAACAGCGGGCCCCACCATACCATATGTCCCATTCGTGATCTACCCTGTAGTTCCGGGCTTTTGTAACTTGATTCATATCAGAAGCTCGTCTCTACAGGTAGCTCACGGCTGGTAGACCACGCTACATGGTGCATCTAATGTATTATTGCTCCTACTTATGATACAAATACACAAATCTTGGATCAGGTAAAATGTTTAAAAATGTGTGCATGTTAGTATGTTTTTTCATTATAGCAACAATTATGGAACACCAAGCTCTATCAGATAATTGTTTTTTAATCAAGAATTAGTAGGATATTTTTTTTAAAGTTAGTTAAGTTTTAAAAGCTTTAGCACATTGTCTGTTTGGTGGGATTGTGGTCATTATGCCATTCCCTGTCAAAATATGGACACAAAACTGCCGTTGTGAATGTTAGCATTCTTTTATGGAATAGTCAGTTATTTATAAACTCTGAGAATGATTGGTATAATATCAAAATCTAGCTTATTAATGGTTAAGTACTGTATTCTGTGTCCTAATAGGATAAGGAAAGGTGGCAAAGTTGTAATGATAACATACAGGAAGTCAGCAAGCCATAGCTGTGATTATGATGCATGGTAACAAAATGTTTGATTATTCCTGAAGACTCTGAAGTGGATCCCACAAGAAATTGATAAAAGAAACTTAAGTAAAGGGGTTTCGGGTCAAACTTGTGTTAGGTACTTATAGGATATTATTATAGCACATTCATGGCCTACTTCCAAAAATGTCTAGGCATGTATAATTATCTTGCAATTATTTCATTGTAATCAAGTAATTATACATCAACATATTTTTTGGCTAGTCATGCTAATTCAAATATTCCATTTATGTGTGAAAATATATGACCTACCACAACCTCTGTAAAATGTACTTAAAGTGTAATGTAATGCATACTGATCCATGAAGTTGGCATGTCTGGTGGCCCTCTATGGGTGTTGGTGAACAATGAACATGAATAAAATTAATTGCCTATCATTCACATGACTAGTGGTTATGCCTTACTGCTTTAGAAGCATGCTGATTTATGCAATGCTCTTCTTTGCCCTGTCTCCAGAAATTAAATAAAGTTAGTTGTATATGCTCATGAAATAAGAAACCCAGTTTCAGAATTCATCTAAGTCACAATAATTGTGACTTAGATCCTAGCAACAGGGTCTAGACAAACTAATTATTAGTTTGTCTAGACCCTGTTGCTAGGATCTGTTCTCCTTATGTTCCTCTTTAATTAATTTAAACGCTAATTGGGTTGTTTGATACCAAGAATCCGAGATATACCTAATACCAGTATTGAGCTCTAACTGGCAGTTAGACTGGTTGGTTATCTCAACGAACGAAAGTGAGTGCGGCCGGTGAGCGGCGCTAGTTTAACGCACTTTATTACCTCATTCGACTCGCCCACTTTTTCACTTTCCTCTAGTGCGCGCAGAAAGCGTAAACTTGTCAACTTTATTTAGATTTTTGAGAATTTTCGTATCTAATTAATTATGCATGCGTAAGTATGTGCGTGTGGTTGTGTTAGTTTGGTCATTTTAAGAAAAACCCCATTGTAATTTCATGGTTTGTGAGTCATTGTGTATTGGGAAGGGAAAGAACAACATGGCGTCTTGCTTCGTAGTAGCCAGTAGGGTGTGGTGTGGTTGGCACGGAGCATGCGCGATCGACCCCCGCTCAGGAGTCATACCTACACCGTGGGGTTTTAGTCTAGGAGTCTACACGATGTCAATAACCTCCCGAGGCGGATAACGCCCACCCACACGAAAAAACAGTCCATGCAGCAAAAACCGAAAATTGATTAGAAATATAAACCAAATTACTGATCTGGTTTGCTTGTCTGTTTCTAGCTAGTCTAAAAACCAGCCAGACTAGTGATTCGGTTATTCTATTGATTGATTGGTAGCGCGAAGCTCATCGGCCGCTACGTTTTTCGAGAATATTCGACAGAGTAATTCTGAGAGTAATATTTCTGAGGAATTCCATGCAAGCCAAGTGAAGCTACTTGCCATTTGAGACAGAAATGCTAGATTGATTGCGTTTTATCATTTTACTCAGTATTACAGTATATAGGTATTGAATGGGAGAAAGCTGTCGTAGGTATATCTATGGGTTTAGGTCAGTATATGACTGACTGGCAGGCCCCTGAAAGTTTCAAATCAAATCAAATCGTTTATTTGTGATACATGGGTTACATGGGTTTCAGTTAATTAGTTGTTAGATTAATCAATCTACTCAGCTAAGTTTCGCCACACGAGGTTTTCCCGCTTGCTGTATTCAGTCTATCGTCTCTGGTTTACTAAGCTTACCGAATTGCGGCTCCTATTTAGGATGCTTATGCTGATACGGCTAAAGGGATGAAAGGGTCGCGCCGAGTAAAGTAGGTAGCTAGCTAATAGAGTTTAGGTTGTCGAGCACATACCTACTGCTAGCAAGATATAGTCCACATAAAGCATCAGTGTAGGTATGGTTTGGAACAGTAACAGGTGTGGAGCTAATGCAGACAGGATTTTGAGGATTTTGGTGTGCGAAGAGAGCTTTAATTCTTTAGCAAATGCAAAGAACAAAGTTAACACATGCAATTAATTACGCGTCAATATTTCCCACGTTCCAGAACATTGGTCGTTAGATCACTGGGAAGGGATCACACATAAACAATGCACGAAGAGAGAGGATTCGATCACCTTGGTAGTTTTAGAAACAACATTAATAATTATATTGTGGCGACTGCATGGTAGTCGTGAATCCTTTACTATTTATTGTTTATTTGAGGCCAAAATTATTGTATAAAATGGCATTCAAATTCTTCTTTAAGCTACATAAAAAATATATTAGGTAAGTACAAAAAAAAAAATAACTGACTTCCAAAGAAACACTACAAAGTGAAAAATAACTTTAATTTCGGAAGTAGGTCTCTTTGGTTTTGTATCTTCGTTTTGTGCTATCAACATCTGAAATTAGTTATTTTTCACTTTGTAGTGTTTCTTTGGAAGTCAGTTATTTTTTTTTGTACTTACCTAATATATTTTTTTGTTTGTTTTAAGTCGGTTGTTTTTTTAGGGTTCCTCAAAAGGAAAAACGGAACCCTTATAAGATCACTTCGTTGTCCGTCTGTTTGTCCGTCAGCCAAGACCCTTTTTCTCAGGAACGCGTGGAGTTATCAAGTTGAAATTATTATCAAATCACAAGGCTGCAATCCCTTGAAGCAGTGAAAAAATCAAACTTCTAAGTCAACGCAATCAAAAGACACGGGCGTTTATGTTCCGTTTACCTATGCCGCGTATTTTGACCTTTTTTTTTGTTATTTTTATTATGGCCTGGGGTCCTGGGTTCGATTCCCGCGGGTCGGGCAAAGTGTTATTGAGGTTCCATTAGGAATTTCTAAGTAACAGACCAGAGTTTGGATGTTGACGGTGTGATACCCTCGTGCCTCGGAAAGCACGTTAAGCCGTTGGTCCTGCGCCTGATCTCTCTCCGGTCGTGTCGGATTGCCGTCCCCTCGGTCGGGCTATGAGAGTGAAGGAAGAGGGAGTGCACCTGTGTCTGCGAGCACACTTGTGCACTATAATATCTCCCGCGCCGAAGGCTAGTTAGTCTCCGTTGAGATTGACCGCCGTGGCCGAAATACGGTCTGGAGGACTTTTAATTTTATATTTTGACACTCACAAGGGAATCAAAACCTATAGGGTACCTACTTCCCGTTGACCTAGAATCATGAAATTTGGCAAGAAGCAATGTCATATAGCACAAGTAAAGGAAAAATTCCGAAAACCGTAATTTTGTAGTTACATACCTACAAATTTGTACGGAACCCTCGGTGCGCGAGTCCGACTGCACTTGACCGGTTTTTTTTAAATAGTCGATATTTTCTATGTCAATCAAACATCCTTTTTTGTCTCGTCTCTTATCTTGTCATTGAAATGCAAATCAATGACAAGATAAGAGACGAGACAAAAAAGGATGCCGGACGTAAGTATGTTTGTAAAAATTTAAAATCCATTCCAGTTTCCGCTTCATTTGATAAATATAATAGTACTACTAGTCTACTACTAGCACTTTGCCCGCGACTTCGTCCGCGTGTATTTCGTACTTTCCTCTAAAAATTTTATGAAAATGTAAATATGTTTACGATCTTTATCATTTATTTAGATAAACGAAATTCGGGCCAATTTTTGCGTTCAAAGGAATATTTTTTTCCAAATAAACCGTCGTCCCTTTTCACCACGACAGGGCTTGTTTTTAAAACAGCGTTTGGTACGTTTCCATTTTATGACTTAAATATTATTTATTATATATACCAATTTTGGAGTTAATCATGCCAAGCAGTAAAATGCTTCCCTTAAAAAATTAATTACCCTTTTTGCCCCGTCTCAGGGGTCGATTTTCGAAAGACCCAAAAACTTAACGTTTCTTTTCTGTCACAAGTTACAATACTGAGTTTTTAGTTAATCGGACCGCGCATTAAAATTCTTCCACACAAACTTTAGATTTCTTTTTTGATTTCTTTCATATAAACTGTATCCCCACTTTTCTTACAGATTATTTCTTTCTTAAAGGTTTTTTTTTGTAATATTAAATTTTTTAGAGATTATAATAAAAAAACATTTTCATCATCCTTAGTAATTGCTTTTTGCAAGTGGCCACCACATCCAATTTATGTGAATGTACCTATACCAAGGATTCATCCTGAAAAGTGGCGAAAGGATTGTCTCTATATCTGCCATGAGACTTCCAGCGGTAGCGTTCTTATCGACAAATTGGGAGTGAATGCTTTGATTATATTCGAAGGTGCAGTGCGACTCCTTATAATCCGCCAGGCAACGCAGACGTTTTGGCTATTATGTATTTACATTTAAATACCCAAGTATCACGAAGCCGTTGCATGTTGATTGGTCGCTCCTTCCTTTGACATTGCCCTCGCTGACATAGTTACAGGTTGGTAAGACGCACTTCTACCAATCAGCGACAATATGGGCGATTGAATACAAAGAATCTCTCACGAAGGGTGATCAATTCGTCATTTACAATTTGTATAATGTCAATTTATCTCAATCAAGTTTGGAGTCCGCAGACTGTAAATCATTTGACGGACGTTGCATTTGTTACTATTTAGTAAATTGTTACGTGATTTCGCCTAAGTTGGGAATGTTCCATTGCTTCTAGAAAAATATTAGATTTATTTACGGTCATTTTTGTCACATTGTATTTGGAACTCTATAACTTCATTAACGCCGCTCGCTAGATAATGGTAGTTATGGTAGTGTCTATAGCAAATTAACAGGTATAGACGTCTATCTTAAATGCTATAGACAGGAGGAACACAGCCTGGTTCCTCCTGTCTATAGCATTCAAGATTTAGGCAAACAAGAGGAACCCTTCTGAGGATAGCGAGACGACTAAAAAGGGTAAAGGACATCATTTCGTACCTAAAGAAAAGCCAGAAAAATAAAATGCTGTTTTCTTATGCTGCCGCGCCGGCGGTGGCGAAGACACGGCGCCGCGGCGGCGGCGGTGCCGTTGCCTTAGTTGTAGACTCGTCAAGTGAGGGGGTGTAGTAAGTGAGGATTAATAGTAGTATCTAGATAGATAAATAGATAAACCATTTATTTGGCGCACACAAAAGACAGCACAACACACAAAAGTGCAATATTAGATGATCGCCAATATTAGATGATATCTGAGTTTGAAGTATTTACCCCGAAATCATATTTTTTGCCAACAATATTTTGGAAAATCGTTTCAAGACGCAAACAGTAATTGCCCATGGAAGAAATGGACATGAGCGTTAGGTATACTAAGGTATTTATAAAAAACGACAAAAAGTTTGAGGGAGATGTTTTAATTAGGTATACAATAGCAGGTAGCTAGACCGGTGGAAAACCTATTCTAAAGGCCCTCTAGAAGCTGTTGATTCCGTCATTCTCAAGGGTAAAACGCCACAGGCGTGGATCGAGAGGTGTGGTGACTCGAACTCTTGTTTAAAAAGGGCGACAATGCCCAGCTTAAGAATTATAGGCCCATCTCACTTCTGAGCCACGTCTACAAGCTGTTTTCAAGAGTCATCACGGCCCGTCTCGCGCGCATGTTTGGCGACTTCCAGCCTTCCGAACAAGCCGGATTCCATAAAAGCTTATACAGAAGACCGATGAGTATGACCTGCCTCTCTGCTTAGCGCTTGTGGATTACAAGGAAGCCTTGGGTTGTACTGCAGTCTCTTCAACGGTGCCAGATTTATTATCGGTAAACCGAGGTGCTGAAGGGTCTGTATGAAAACACTACTACGTCAGTGCGATTCCAGGACCAGACCTCAAAAACTATCATTCTGCAGCAATTTGTGAGACAGGGAGATGTTATCTCCGAAACTAACCGGTGTGTGTTGCCAGTGATGATCTATGGAACTGAAACGTGATCGCTCACAATGAGCCTCATTAGAAGGCTGAATGTCGCCCAATGGGCAATGGAGAGGGCTATGCTTGGAGTTTTCATGACTACGTGATCGAATCAGTAATAAAGAGATCCCCAGGAGAACCGCGGTAACCGTTATAACCCGATAAATTGCCAAACTTAAGTGGCAGTAGGCAGGGTACATTGGTCGCAGAACAGATGGCCGATGGGGCCGAAAGGTTTTGGAGTGGCAAGTGTGTAACTACCGGAAGACGAAGCGTTGGAAGGCCTCCCACAAGGTGGATCGATGACTTAGTAAATACCGCAGGAATCCGCTGGATGCGAGAATCGGAACCGGTCAAAGTGTCGATGCTTGGGGGTGGTCCATCTCCTGCAGTGGTCGTCTTCCAATGAGGTAGCAATTTTGATTCTCGTTTTAAACATGAATGACTGTAATGCTCGAAATATTTTAAGTTCAAATATGATATTTAGTATTTGCAAACTTAAATAATAGCGGAAAGGTTATTTAAAACTTTTAAAATCTCGTAATACTTAGTCAAAAATTTTGAGGGTGTTGTTTCCCATAGGTAAGAAAACCTTTATTTTTCTGGCACTAATAATTTTCGGGAACAAAATGTTCGAATGCTGAATGATATCCTTTATACTACCTACAACGACGCAACAAAGGCGACATTCATGATCTAATTAGTTGAAGTAATCCTTGGTCCTTTTATCTGCAAACAAACTATTCGGTCGTCTATCATACCTACCTAAATGAATCGACTTTAAAGCTGTCGTAACAAAATTCTAATCTAGATCTCTCTAAACATCTTTGTTTCTGAAACAGTTGACAAAGTCACATTAAAAGCTGTGTCAATAACACGGTATATTTTAAATGCTTTAGGTACCAACTTGCTCGGTTCTGAGAAGACCGACTAATGAATTTGTTGTTCTAAGATGGCGAATGGAGGAAAATGCGATCTGTTAAAGGTCTTTGTATAAATCAAAATGTTATGCTCCGACTATCTCTTGTTTTATCTACCTACTTATAATGAAATTATTTTATGGTTTATGGCAGTTTAGGAACCTAAACTGAAATGTCTTGTTTTTGAATCGTTTTTAATTAGATCATGGTAGGCCACCTGTTAGTAATTTATTAGTGTCAAACATTGATGAGCTAATGTTTTCGTAGTAGTTATTATCTTTAAGAGCTATTACGCACTGGTCGACTGGTCGCCGACGACTCGGTCCCTCGGCGACCAAAACATAGGCATCATCCGGCGACAAAGTGCGTAAACGCCAATTTAAACTATAGTAAGTCACAGTCGCCGTCAACCGAGTCGCCGGCGACCAGTCGACAGTGCATAATAGCTCTAAACGTTGTTCCTAGATCTATGTTGATCAGATTGTTTGAAGTGTTTTCGGCCTACCAGAAAAAGTGGAATGCGGCGGGTTTCTTGTCTTCCTATCAATTTTCAAGATACATAAATGTATCTACATTTGCTGCGCAGTTTGGATGGGATGCTCCTTCTTTAGACCCTTGTCTCATGTTAGTTGACGACTGCTCAAACCTTGGTGAAATGATTGCCTATCAGAATGTTTTTGTAAAAAATTATCTGCTACTAACACATTCTTGGGTTCCAAAATTGTGTTATCTTGACTGAGGACCCTGGCGCTATGATTGGAACTACGCTTAACATTCCTAAGTTGTTAGTTTTTGTTTTATCAGTTTGGCTCACGGAACAGAAAAAAATTGTTTTTTCTGTTCCGTGGTGTGGCTCCTTAATAACCCTCGTAGAGGATATTTTGTTTTGGACAATAAATATTTTTTGGACTAGATAGGTACATTAGCTACTTACCTACGTGAGAAGTCCAATAAGTATTCCTTTTTAGGTTTAACCATCTAAGATGAACAAGAGTTTGTGATTTAGTATGCGGAGTAAAGAAATGTTAAATTAATGTGAATTTTATGTATATATTCTTTTAAATAAATCTTTGCTGTTAGAGGCGTCGCTTTTTAATGGAATTGTAATTCAATGTTTTTCGCTAAAAAACTTCGGGACGAACGACGAATAAATCAATTCTTCCTACACCAGATCATTTTATTATCTACGTAGGTAAGTATATATTGACATTATTTATGTATTGAGGATACCTATGTTTAGCAAAACGTGGTTAGTGCCGTTGAGAGCTGCACGTGTCATGTTGATCTATCAAAATTCAAATTCAGCACACGTTCCCCTAAAATAATTATTTATGAATAAAACATAATTTAAGTCAATATACTTAACCGTTACTTACAAAATATGGGTAGGTAGGTTATCTACACGTGTTATCTACATAATTATGTAGGAATAGGAATGTGATCAAAAACACCTGAAGACGATGTTAATATTTTATAGTGTTATGAAATATTGCGTTATCGTTGATAAATTAGGTACCTACCCAATATTGTTTCTTTGATTCGTTTTGAATGAGATACCATTATCTTTTAACTTTCCCGATGGATATAAAGATAATAATTATTATACATAGTTCTAGTCACCTAGTTCTTTTTAATGATTTGAGAGTGCATTCAGTACCTACCTACAAACATAAATTAAGTTCAAAGCAAAGATTATTTAATTCAATTGCAGTTTGCGTCATATTGCCGAAACTTTTCCTTTAGTGTTTAACAACAAGATGCGGGATTAAAAAGTCAAATACAGGAAATCCAAGCGAACACGGGTTGAAAGACCACATTTCTATCGTGTCAACGAAAATAACAAGAAGAAACTTGTCTTCCTTGGAAATGGGTTTCTTAAAAAAAACGAACGGAAAAAAGTGAATAGAAATGTATGTAGGTAGGTAGATACCAACGAGTACCTACCGTTTTAATATTAATCGTGAGCTAGATTAACAGTTCGTATCCTGTTTTTATGAAATTCAAGGTTTTTCGACGACCTGCAACTGTAAAGTCATTCTCCATAATCATTTGCATGATCCCGATTATTTCCGATCTATTTTGTGAAAATGGATCGTCGAGTCGTGCGAGTGATAAGTGCAAACCCAAGTTAGTTTTCTGTGTGAAGTTATAAATTAGAGTGACTCTTCATTTCATAGGCAGCGACTCTCACTGACTCAGTGCCCTGAAAGAGTAGCAGCATCTAAACACATCTCTACGACGGAATACTGTGAAATACTGCCGCCAAGCAGCGTTGCAATCTTTCGTACCTACCCGGGAAGTATACTACGACCATAAGTACCTACTTATGGTCTAACGTTCCCACTGCTGGGACACAGACCTTCTTTCTGTGAGAAACAGTGGGCCGTAATCCACCGCGGGCCCGGTGGGGGTTGGTAGATAGGGAAGCCGCATATGACGTCCATAGTGAAGTCAGATATTAACAATATGAAACATTATCATTATCAGAGGTGGCGTTCTGTAGTTTCTGCCTACCCGCATGGAAAGACGGCATGAGTTTATGTATGTGTCGCAGGCAACTGGTTAAATTAGCCGTTTAGTTAACCGCCTGACCTTTGGAAGCAGTGCTCGCCTCGCTTCGCTCTCTTTGCTCGCCCGCGGTTGATCACAGTTCTAACCTAACCTAACCCATTTGGTCGGGGTGTCCTGGCTTAGTTACTGCGACCAATTCGGCTCTCGCGTGATTGGTTACAGTTCCAACCTAAACTATAATATTGAATATCATTCAGGCCGTTAGTTGAACGACCGCCGTTTAGTTAAAAGGCTAGGCGTTTAACTAAACGGCTAATTTAACCAGTTGCCTGCGACATATGTATTACCAGACTTGAGGTCCAGCTGTCAGCTCAGGGGTTGGTCAAGGGCAGATGTAAGGCTCACAGATATGTTGTATGTATACCACGTTAACGGACCGGACCCGTGGATCCGTGTAACCAGCGGGGTAATTGCGTAACACATTATTAGTAGCAAAGCACATTAAGCCATAAAACGTGCCTCGGAAAGCACGTTAAGCCGTTGGTCCCGGCTGTCATTCGTGAATCTTTGACAGTCGTTACGGGTGGTCAAGAGGCCCGAAAGTCGGACAACCAGTCTTAACAAGGGGTATATATAGGTATTACCCAGTAACTGGGTTGTGGAGGTCAGATAGGCAGTCGCTCTATGTAAAATACTGGTATTTAGCTGCATCCGGTTAGACTGGAAGCCGACTCAAAAATAGTTGGGAAAAGGCTAGGCAGATGATGATGGGTTTAATTTTGACAGTTCAACAATATTCATTGCGTTTATTACGTTGTTGAGCAGACACATTTTTCGAACATATGAAGCAAGTAGCTGTTCCCCGCGGTTTCACCCGCATAAGTGTCGATCCCGTGGGAATATCGGGATAAAAACTATCCTATATCCTTTCCCGCGACTCAAACTATCTCTATACCAAATTTCATCTAAATTGGTTCAGCGGCTTAAGCGTGAAAAGGTAAAACAGACAGACAGACACTTTCGCATTTATAATCTTAGTATGGATGGATTAGCAATATCCTTCAAAATGATTCAGATTGAGATTGTTAGTGTGTTATGCAATTCGGGTACGGAACGGATTCATAGGTTTTTCTTCGGAAAACTCCATTTGTTTTGTTCATATATTTATTGAACTTCGCAAGCTCAGGCAATTGGCAGTAACATGTGTAAGTTTAAATAAGTACATGAGTATTTAGAATCGTTGCTAAACGAAATATAAAAGATATTGATCTTAATTACCTAGTTCTGTGGCTAGCTAACAAGTGTTGATGTAGGTCGGTGGGTATTGCGTCAAATGGACAGGAATTTGTACGAATGTACATACTTAATTGATATTAACAAGGAACTATGACTCTATCCCAGTTTCGGTATAAGCGGAGTTCTAGCTAAAACAACAATTTTATTGACCGATTGCATTTTTTCCAATAGCTTTGTTTTGTGGTCTTATGTGCCCTAACACTTGTGGTAGTTTGTGGTGCTATTTCACGCTCTGTAAATGTAATATTTGTTTGTAAAAAATATATGTAGATAGCGTGTTTATATCTTATTTGAAAATTGCTACTAATTGATTGGTTATCGTTTAACCCGCTCAACACTTTGCGATTCTGATAAATCAAGTTAGACAGCTCACGAACCAGTCATCATTGTTAATTACTCAGATCCACTAAATAGGTGCCTCCTAATTATAATTGAGCTTAATTGATGTATGTGCTGTTTTTGTGAAGATTTATAGAATTACTAGTTGTACCTACCCGCGACTTCGTTCGCGTGCATTTCAGAAAACAAATTGGATTTCATGGGTCTTACTTTTTTTTGCGCGAAGCACTAATTCTTTTTCTTTTTCTAAAATAAAAGTAAGTTGTAATGTCAGCTATCTGCCAATGAAAGTCCCGTCAAATCGGTCCAGCCGTTTCAGAGATTAGCCGGAACCGGAACAAACAGACGGACATTTTTTTTTTTTGTTGTCTTTTGGTACTTACCGTATTTCTTTTACTTTCATAATATACATTTTGTAAAATGCTGTTATTTTGACATTACAAACAGACACTTCTATTTTATTTCGTTTGTATAGATTGTCACTTGGCACAATGTTGTGTTTGCTCGTGAATGAAGTTGGAATGTCCGCTAACTTATTAGTATCTTAGGTACTTTTGCTTATAAGCAACGTATTGCTAGTAGCAATGCGACAGGCAAATTGATTTACTGAAAATAAGCTCTTTGTGTACCTACCTACTCACCTAAAGTTTAGATTTGCTTTTCGCAAATTAAGTACTTATTTGTTATTAAGTACCTAAATGTACCTAATAATAGTTTGGGTTCCAGTTTCAGTAGGTTGCAAATAATTGATTTTACGGTTGTTAAGTAAGTATGACGTCAATGTGTATTACTGAGTCATATTAATTAAAAATAAATAATTATAAATTAATTAGATGAAAATTCTGCTAAAACAAGCAGTAAATAAATTTTAAATTAAATAAATTAGAAGTTTAACCTACCTTAAGATAGGTTACCTACCCACGGTTTAAGAACATAGAACAATAGGATTATTTATGTTTATCAAAATGTTGCCATAACAACTATAATCCACGAAAGAATAATGGGGACAAGACATCTCGTACCTATTAATAATAATTTATAATACCATCTCACATTTACAAGCTAAATGTTTAAATATAAAAAAAAATAGGTTCTACTCGACCATTAGGTTTCGCAAAAAAATTATAAATGATCATCATATTTTACAGTAGGTAAGTAGGTATATTTTTATATTACGAGTACGTCCGTTTTGGTCCCCCAAGATCACGCGTATAACAAGTGGCTATATACATTAGGTATGTACCGGACCAATAAAGGACAATAAATACATAATAAAGCGTGCAAAATACATAGCCGTGTGTCACGTTATAGGTAATGTTCGACCATTACCACGACCACGACCATTACCACGACCATTACCACCACTTCAGCTTATTATTTTTATTTTACTACCTACCGACTGACTGACTGACTGTCCAAATTTCAATAATTCCTACAATTTTCCGGAAAACTTTTCCAATGTAAGTTGCCGTAAAAACCTGATTCAGACTATTACGAACATATTGAAACAAAAAAAAAAGCCAAATCGGCCCACCCGTTCTCATTGGATGCGCTTACCAACGATCAGCATTTCAATACTTCTATTTAATGGGGCAGATTCCACTGCAAATTTTTAGGCATTCCACCTTGCCCCACCAGTGGGGCGGCTGGTGGGGCAAAGTGGAATAATCCGAAAATAAGCTAAAGTAGAGCCATGTATTTACTTGAACCTCTAATAATTCCCATTTTGCGCTCCTAAAATATTTATGAACACTAGTCTAATGATTGCGCCTCTTTTTGTGAACCTCAAACTATTCCGATTTTGGGGTCCACAAATACAAAATATCCAAGTAATTGCGACCAATTTGGATGTATCGCTCTTCGGCCGCTGCCGCGGAACCGCTCGCTTCGCTCGCTCAGCTCGCGCTTGGTGTGTGCGATGTATAGCCTAGCTTAGTTACAGTAAGTTGGTCTTAATCAACTTTGAGAACAAGACAAAAAAGTGGATCAGTTAAAAAAAAAAGTGTCAAGCTTTAGAAGCGCGAAATGTTCATAGATGTTCATTAATTTAAAAAAAGTTTCCATCATTAGAAGCTCAATAAAATGTAGAGGATCAGTTAAATATTTCCCATAATTTATTTCAATTAAGTAAGTAACAAAACTTATCTTAGATCCCAGCCCCATTGTATGAAACTATGAACTATACCTATAGGACTAGGTATCTATACACCTACAGCATGAACACACGCCCTAATAAATTCACTGTTCTTAGTAAGAAAAGGGAAATTATTAGGGCACGTTGCACTTTCAATACTGTAGGTAGGTAGGAACTTCCTACACACAGTATCGAAAGTGGAACATGACTTGCGATTTAAGTTATTTTTTGTAAAACATAATTTATGGCGTCGTGTATAATAATTAATATTCTTTTAGTTTAAAAAGTAACTGCTCTCGTGCTTTACACCTTTTCTCTTTTGATACCGGGCCCGGGTTCGCTGCACTTGACAAGAAACGCGACCGTGTTACAAAGTTATATTAATTACGGCCCTGCTTGCGTAAGATTTTTGCCAAAGGACATTTGCGCGTGCACATTTAGCTGGTAAAACAGATTGTTGGTTGATGTCCAAAGACACGGCGCTATACGATGCTGCTACCAAAGATTCATAAGATGATAACACTAGAGAGGAGAACTACGGAGATGACATTTGATGATACAATTTTTATCTTGAATTTCCTAAATTTTCTTTCATATAAACCTTGTCCTGGTAATACCGGACACAACAAAAAAGGAAATATCTAATTTGGTGCTGTCATTCGGAAGTTATGCGCGTACAGACATTTCGGCGACTTTGTTTTATAACTATGCAGCTATGTAAGGATAGAGATAAACCTACATGGGCACCTATGAAATGTCAGACGCTAGGTGCACGGTTCCAATTGGTCGTTTCCTATGGAGAAGAGCCGGCAAGAAACTCCACGGTTACTCGAAGAATAACTTACTGGAAGAAGATGTCCTGCGCTGACCCCAAATAAGTTGGCATGAGGATGACAATGCAAATTAGACATGTGACAGAGTGACGAGATCTTGATATAGGTAACTGTTCCTGTAACTATAACATCTGCTTTATATTCCACATTAATATTTACAGTGGACACAGAGTGCGTCATATTACCAGTTATTTTACTAACAGAACTACCTGATTGCATGAACATGAATTTCACGGGATACATTTTAAAATTCAACGTTCATGTTATATTGATTTGTCCCGCTCATGTTAAGGAGTGCAACATTAAATATGTATACGATTTAAGTGAAAAACTTGTTTTTCTCTCATAGTGAATTTTCGTGGTTCGTGTCATAAACTACGCCAAATGTGAGGCTCCTGCTGCGGTATGGAACTATCCCCTTTAAACATATAAATACACGCCTAAATGTAGAGCCCTTGCGTATTGTATGTCCGCGAATTATTTTATCAATTGTTGTGCATTTCAGTATTGAAGCAAGTGATAGTGATCTGTTTGCTTAATATAAACCCGTCCTGTAATGATGAGTGATAGAATTATCAGGCACAACGCTTTTCTCCTCTTATCAAGCTGTCAGTACAAAAATAAAGTCACTTCCACTTAAATACACAAGTGAATAAAACATGTACCTACATACCTTATATCTAGGACTAAAGTAAGATACAGGGAAAAAAGTGGTTTACTAGCAGCTCTGCAGTCTGTAAGCTCCGGTTACATTGCCATAACTTTAGTGCAGGCCGACTCTAGCACCTTTAATTCTATTTACAGCCGGTTATCGTGTGAAATAAAAGGTATTTTTAAATTAGTATTGCGTGTGGAATAGCCTTTAAAATTAGGATCAGCTACCGGTTATAAATATGGTCTTATAAACTCGAAGTAAAGCCTGGAATTTACTTGATTAATTTCTTTTTTACCGATCCTGCTATTTCGAGCTTAACGCTTAAATTAATTGATATCGAACTGTCTGGTATGAACAGCGGCCTACTTTATAGTCTTTTTTTACTTGGAAGGTTCGTTCAATAGACGCGTGAATGAGGCCTAAGATTTTGTCGACTCATTCCACTCTTAACTTATCCACCATACAGTCGGGTGCGGAAAATTACCGTATAATGCACAAGTGTGTCAAATCCTGGTTTTTAAAGTTCCTGATTTTAATACGCATATAATCTGTGACGAATTACAACACATGAAATAGTGTTGAGGATACGTCAATAACCGTCGAATATCTATTACTAGTCAATAAAAGAGTTCTATTTTTAGAACATCACGAGTATTTTAGATAATAAAGTTCATCTATATCGACAGCGAAAATGGAAAATGTTTGGGCCAAATGTTGGTGAAGGTAGAAATGCCGGTGTCCGAAGGTAAAACTTTCAAGAGCAATCAGTTTTCGGAACTCGGCATGGATCAAACGCTCACCGGAGGAGAAGAATAGAGTGACGTAAGTGAGCGGTGTTTATTCGGCCAGGCTTTTCGGCGGGGCCCCCACCATTACGTTTTGTTTACAAGAGCGACGCCTGAGCGCCGGCACTCGCAGCCGGTCAGCACGCGGGACGCGACGCTCGCGACGCTACAACACTATCGTTAATAACCTCCTCACTAACCATTGATAAGTGATGCCCCCCAAGTGTTGAGGCCCCGAGGACACACTACCGGTTCCAAAGTCGTCGCAGAAAAAACTGGAGCTATTATACACTATTCGGTTTACATTAGATCATATCCGCGAAATTAGACGTGCAACCAGTGTGTGCTAAGGACCTGCATATCGCCGAAAAGTATCGTAAGTGTTATATTGCCAATTTTATTTTGTATGCTAAACCAGTTTTATGTTTGCGAATTTTGTTACAACAATCATGGAAATGTTTCGTTTGAAAACTAAACAGTCATCATCAAGAGTCGGTATGCTTGATCTATTTGCTCGTTTAACGTTTTTGTTGTATCTACGCCTTTTAATTTAGGAACAAGCTTCATGTACGTGAAGGTCGTAATTTTTATGTCACTTACGTTCCTTTTCGAAACCGAAAACCGGTTGGGATCTTTTTTTAAGCTGGTGTAATAAAATTAACATATCAGTGGCAGGGATCGCTGCACGTGTGGCACTCACAGGTACTTTTGGTTTAAATTTAGGGGACCCTCTTGCACCACAAGTCACAACACTGTTTTGGTGTTTGAAGCAAACATTGGCTTCGATTGTTTTATGAAAAGTCGCGATGTAGTCTGAATTCCAAGTTTGGCATTACATGCGTTGTTTACCAATCTTTAGTATCAATTTGTATCTCCCCTAGCGTGGTGTCGCCATTTGTTTACATATGCATTTGATCTAAAAACTTTGTTTACATGGGCAGATAAGGGAAGATAATAGTCATTGAAAGTTTTTTGATTTACAAGGCTGTAAGCATTTAGTAGTATGACAGTACATGTGTATAGTTTTCAGAGTTCAGACTCATTTCGTCTTCGTGGCTCTGTTCATTGGTAATAGCTGTAATTTGGAGCATTACCAAACTAATTTTGATGCAGCAAGGCGTCTTGCATGAGCATGTAGCTGTAAAGTTTAAGAACCACAACGAAATTAATGATTATCGAGCAATAAACACATCTACAGGCAGAGTCGGCATTTTGTAATAGTTAATTACATTTACCAGCGCTATAGTCACACAATGGCTAAAGGAACAGATTAATGAGCTAATGCAAGGCAAGGAGCGGAAAAATCAATGTACCAAAAAGAATTCGTTTCCGAATACATTGTAAAATCGAATGTTTAAACAAGTAGTGCAAGTATGGTATCTTTAAAGCAATCGATACCTATAAAGCAGTTTGCATAAATATCTTATAAAATTGAAACTAATTTGTATAAATTAATGAAACTGGATCACTGGATTATGTTCTTAACGTTATATTATTTTTAATAATAAAAGCCTTAACGAGTCTATAAAATAAAAGCTTTGTAAGTATTATTTAAACGACTATTAGTGCCACGTAGTGTCTGATGATGCAGTCAATGAGATAACCAATATTTCCCAATACGAATGAAATATACAAGAACTAAAAGAGACCACGTGATCGTGATAAAATGTTATTTAAAATCCAGTCATTATTCAATTAAATGAGTAAGAAATAGTTATGGAATAAAAACGTAATATAAACGCAACAGCACAGAAACATCCGCAGTATAGTGTGTGTCTATCATGTATTACATACCTATTAGGAGATGAATCACATTTTGACAATGACAAGTTTCCCACCAAAAGGAAATCTTACAAGCGTTTGTTGCCGCAACGATCAATAAACGGCTTTGAATTCAGTGAAACCTTGACTGGAATCCTTAAAAGTGTTCCTAAGTTATCGACAATCCCCAAAATCTTCACTCCATAAAACCATTACCTGAAATAAGCAATTCATCCGCAACATGAAAGCAACAGCAACAGGTATTTAGATCTTATCTGACCGAGTGAGAGCAATTTTAAGCAGACTATTGTGAAATGCCCTCAATTTGTCCTAGGAGTACGTTTTCGTCTGAGAGCCTGCTTCAGCTATAATTGTAATGTAAGCACCCTCTTCCCAGCGACCTCCAGACGGTTGACCTCAGCTCCGGGCCCGCCGCTCAATTGTTGTTACACAATAATCTTCGTCATGTATCGATTTGGGAAAGCCATTAGAATAATTTTGCATTGATTTCTTTGGTCAGATGTTTGACTGTGTTGGCTTTGTAATCTTTGTTAGTTTGCATGCTGTGTGGTCGTTTTCGGATGAGCAACTTCATAACTTCTGTTAACTTTCTGTTAAGTTATACTCTTTTGCCGTTCCTATCTGTTTGTCAAGGGTAGTGTTTGAATGAAAGTGTTTAATGGTAATTCTGTGCTAGGCTGGAACTAAGTTTTTATTACTTGTTACCCATATTTCGAAAATCTATAAAACATGCTGCGTCATACTTCATCTATCGTTCCATTCAGACAATAGTGCCTCATAAACATTCTGTCATTTCTGTCTTACATTGGACATAGTAAAATATGTGACCTACGATACGAGTTAGTATTTTATTCTACTGCGCCTTGACCACGCTTCAGACGAGGAATATGCCAACGGTCTCAACTTTTTTTGGATACCTATGTGCACGTGTATTAAATTTGGCACTTATGATTCACTTCTTAAAAGCTCAGTTTGTTTTGGAGACTTGCGTATGCGCATGTGTCCTATTTGATGGTGATATTTTTATCTCCGCTCTTTCCTTGGCCCTTTTACAAGTCAGTCATCCTGTTTGTCTATCTGGATTGCTAATTTCCAGCAGTAAATAAGTCGGAGTCTTTTTAAATTCTTGTCATGTCTATTTATCACTGACAAGTGACTCTAGACCTTTACTTATTTTAATTTGTGGGTGTCTTTAGTGTCAAAATCCAGTTCAAAAGTGATGTATTTGAATATACGCTATAATTATGTTGTTAACAGCCTCTAGGCTTCTGCGGGAATAACTGACATATTTTCTCGTCACGCAAAAATATGGTTTTTAGTCATAAGTGGCTTATTGAGAATGAAGGTAAGAGAATCCAGATCAAAGGCTAGGATTTCATTAAGACGTAGCTATTTACAATCTTTTGACCTGTATAATGTTTGTGAAGGCTAAGAAGACTGGTAGGCTTGTACTGGTAAACTTCTCGGTAATTCAGTTAGTGGTAATGAAGATAACTCGTTCGTTATCGTTCATTGACCGCCTGCCACTTACGATCGGTTAACTGATAACTAGTTTTTAGTAATTTCATAACGTTACGAGTAGATATTATTAATAGAACTTGGAGTGCAAACTAATCGATAGATAAGTTATGAAATTGTTATTTTGCAACGGTTCAGACATAATAGCTCAATCATATAATATGATACATATAAGTGGAGTTACGTATAAAATCATAATATTCATGTCATAATCCGGTTTTTATAGATAGACAGTCTGAGAAAATATATTTCCAATTTAAAATAAATTCAAATCGATCAAGGGATTTTATTCTTAATTTATTAATTGATATTTCGTGAAATCAAGATCGATAAAAGAAGGAAAGATGAAAGTTACTGATGTCGTCATGGGTTTTTCCAAGCGCGGCGCTTCTTACGATCAATAATAAATGTGCGTTGTCCAATCGAAAGTACATAAATCATAAAACATCTACTTCCAAGGCTCTAATTCAATAATCTGGGTTACGAGTTCCACTTTGTACGAATAGATGAAAGTAATTAAGTGTTTTCGCTTTCGTACAACCAGTTCTGGTTCTGGCGTACTGTCGCCGCGTTGTTCACATAATTTTCCTTGTTCATTAGTATTGCAAAAAATATTTTATAGAATATTGGCTGGTTTTCTATTTTGGGGCTAGGGTAGGATTATAGTACTGGATTTGTAATTATTTAGACGTATCACGCAACGTAACGTGATTTAATGATTTCCCTTAGATCACACCTTCGCTTATCACCAAATATAGGTGTCAACCAAAGTTTATCTAGAACGTAAAAATAAAAAAATAAAAGATTAAAGTTCTTTGACTACAGCTTGATTTGGGCTCAAAAGTCACAGTTATCATTGTCATTTCTGTTACCTTCCGCTACATGAAGTTTTTGATGATGCATAAATTACCAAAATGCGTCACCTCCAGCACGGTAAGTCTCTATTTGTTAGACACTGAATAATGTTTTACACGTACTTGTGTATGTAAGCCTCAAACAAATATTATTTATTGAAATAGCTGTATCATTTACTGAGCTAGGTAATATATTATTTTAGAATGTCGTAACATAAAATACAGCAGTTGTCGAAGAAAACCGATCTTTTCATACCGAAAGTAAAAGTTTACTTTCGGCATCTCCACCAGATGAAAGTGATTCAAGTGACTAGTTTGTATTAGTTTCGCTCTCGAGCGCTTTGTCTGGAATTCTTCTTTACCATGCTAAGGTTTAACCTAAAAGCTTATTTGGTTACCACTAAGCTTTCCAGATAAACTGCGAGGAGTTAAGGGCCTGTACCACCTTAGATTGCGAAAATTGTCTTAGCATTAATGGTTGTAGTTTCAACAGTAGGTACTGCAGTATTCATTTTGTAATTAATATACAGTAAAGATGAGGACTACTGCTAAGTGTTGACTGTTGCGAATACACAATTGCATACAATTTTCTCGATACAAAGAAATCTCAAAGTTACCTCTAAACCGTAAAATAAATGGAAAATATTCACTGAAAATTATCAAATTAAATCATGAAACTTTGCAGGCTAATCGACCTATGCATGAAGCAGGGTGGCATAGGTTATTACTTATTTATTTTTTAATTGTTACATTTAACTTAAAAATATGAGATCGGAAATATCAAGCTTTATAGAAGCAGTAAAGCTTAAACCGTTGTAAAATAATAATATTATACAGGATATAAAAAGACCCATTACATAGCCGTCAACTACGCATTTTCAAAATCAAATCAAAAGTCATTTATTCAAACTAGGCTGAGAATCAGCACTTTTCGGACGTCAAAATTACAAAAGACAGACCCACAAAACGCCCGCCCTTCACCACTTCCCAGTGCTTTCGCTGGGGAGAAGAAGTGGCGCAACAAACTCCCCAGCAGCACAGCAGTTAGAAAACACTTTTTTGTATACAATACTAGATATGCAAAGTAATTAACATGACAGGACACAGAACATTAAATTAAATTATTTGCCATATATTAGCTAGCCACGCCAATATACCAACAAATACAATAAAATTTATACGTACTCAAGCAAAAAAAATAATAAATCAAAATTAAAAATGTAAATAAACACTTACTACCTAGTTACCTACCTACCTAAGTAAAAGCCTCCAGGTATACAGGACGTGACAACTTACATATTTATGCAATGCTGGGTTCTGTTCACATAGCTGTCACTTGCAGTCACAAATGATAAACTAGGACCATTGAAGTAAAATAAAATAAATAAATTCTATACATTAAACTAAGTTACATTGCACAAAACCAATTGCTAGGAAACGACTTTTATTTTTGGTGTGAAAATTTGCTGTTTGTGGTAGTGCGCAATGTAACACACGCAAAACACTGTATTTGTGGATGCATGCAACGGTCATGGGGTTCTATGTTCTATGTTATTGGTTTGGTTTCCGCACTTAGTCCCTCAAATGGACCATTGTGCGTGACGGTCATGGGGTATTTTAAGTTGTGTTATAATATCAAAAACTTGTTTTCGTAAAAAAACGACAGTGAAAGTTGGAATTTTGACCTTCAATATCTCCGTAACCAGAAGGTTCCCAAGTAATACGAGTAACAGGGATGTAATAGGAGACTGTCTTTAACTTTTTGAGAAACTTTGATCTGCATTAACAACTTTTGAAAAAAAATTACAGTTGGTTAAGAAAATGGGCAATTTATACAAAAGCTTTTGTTTTATAGTGAGGCTATTTTCAGAAGCAGGTTTATGGAGAAAGGTGTAATTGTTTGCTATCAACAAATGCTGAAAAAATTATTTTCATTCATCAAAAGTAATCACAACTTACCACTGTTTTTAAGAATTACATATAAAATTTTGTGATTTAAGTTAATACATTTTTGATCAATATGTGCGTTTTTTCATGATCTAGTATTCGGTATTCGGCCAAACTTTTTATAATATTCGGGATATAATAAAAAGTAACAAATAGGCCGAATAGTAACCGAATATTCATGGCATCTCTAGTTTTCACACGGGTTTTGACATGTAGACGTGTTTTTTTGACCACTAAAGAATCAGGAACGCCTTTCAGGATCTTCTTATTTCGTAAATAAGTGATAGGATTCAGAGAGTTTATGTTAACGGAAATAGATCACTCGGATCTCTAGTAATAATGGGGATCCCCCAAAAGCTCAATTCTTGGCCCTTTTTTGTTTCTTATTTATATTAATGACTTGCCTTACCTCATAAAAGACAATCATGATATAGTGTTGTTTGCAGATGCCACTTCACTTTTATTTAAACTAAAACGTCAGCAGATGGTTACTGACAATGTAAATAGCGCCCTCGTAAAAGTAGTTAACTGGTTTGGTAACAACTCACTTCTTAACGAGAATAAAACTAAATGTATTAAGTTCTCATGATACACAAGTAAAAACTAGTGTCATAAAGAGTGAAGTGTTGAATCCCGAAGATACTACCGTATTCTTAGGCATAACTTCGGATGTTATGCTTCAATGGAAGCCATATAGATCAATTGTCTCTGCAGTATACGCCGTTAGAAAAATTCGTGATATAACTGATTTACAGACCGTCCTTTTAGTTTCTTTAGTTATTTTCATAGTGTGATGTCGTACGTACCTACTCCGGCTGCACTTGACGATGCTTGAAAACAACTTATATGTAAATACGTTACAAAGAATTGAAATGGGTCTGTACTTTCTACTAACCATGGTAATACAAAATAGACGAGTACTTAAAAAAGTATATGTCTATTTGACAACCAATTTGAGAGTTCAACTGATTGACCAATAGATCAGAGAATGAGAATGAGATATTAGATCCATCACCGCGCGTTCGTATTCCACAAGATAAAAGATGATTTCGAAGCGCATATTTCTTGCTGGACATCTGTACGTAGGATTTCAAATCGTTTATTACAATCCATAATGTACAATTACAGGTGGTAAATAAAAAAAATAATAGAAACAATTATGGACCCTGTCGGGCACAGCAAATTTTTAAATAAGTAGAGAGAGGAAGAGCGCTTTATTAATTTTCCTTGTTATAAAGTTAGAATTATTGTCTATCCTATTACCTATGTATTATAAAACATGTACATGTTGTATTATTTTGTAGAATACCTTGGTAAATTAGCAAAATTACTAATTACTACATTATAAATTAACTAGCTAAACTTTAAAAATATTTCCATTTTATTCTATACAGAAGACGTCGACGAATACTTCGTATAATAATATTATAATCCTTTGTTACCGAGCCTACGTCCATCAACAGTGTAGTTCACCCTAACTGAATCAGTTTGACAGTGCCAGCTGGATAGAGTGATACATGGCGCGGGGATGTGGGGGCAAAATAAGAATTTCAGCTGAAATATTACAAGCCCTTAGTTTGTATCCTTTTCTTCTTGTTGTGATTCCTTGCTTCGTATCGCAATCGTTGTATTCAAGTCTGTTTTCCATGCCGAAATAAATTTACCGTCGATCGCTTTGTGTGCAAAAAAGCGAAATTTAACCAAATGTGATTGCGTAGCTCGGAGAGAAAGTCGCACTATATGGCAGGCGCGTGCGTCCGACGGATTTACGTGCTGCTGACGTGCGTGTTGCGAAAATTTGTTCGAAAAAATTTGCAAAAGCCGATAACACATAGGGGAGTGTCTGTTATCACTTTGGCATGACGTCAATAGAACACCAACCTGAAATATGAATGAATTCACCATGCAAACTGTAACTTACTCGATACTTTATCGCTCCACTTCGAACGACTATCTATGCCAAGTGTTACGCAAACACGATTCGCTAAACTATGTATCCGTTTAAATTTTGAGGCCGTGGAGACTCCACCCAGCTTAAAGCTCCATACCCATTCATTGAAAGAGAAATTGGTGTCATCACCGAAGCCATACACTGAGCCGCTGGACCGTACGCCCGGTGTCGAAGTAAAAGTGTTCCAAAAAATTTACGTCGCGAAATTACATTGCGATTTCGCCGTAACGAGGTCACCGATGTGGGTCGAGTAACAGCTATCTGTTAGAATTGATACTTTTTTGTTTGTTACATTTAGTATCCGACAGTCAAGGCGCAGTTCACGGCCACCGAAATGTTAGAAGTCGTTAGCGATTATGGCTCATATAATTCTGAGTATCACGATTAGACGTAATTGATGTATTGTGTGAACGCCACCGCGTTCCTTTTTGTGAGTTACAATTTTTTTATGCACATTAAAATTTGGTTGCTCCAACATCTAGTTTTTACTTGACAGTGGCAAATGCTAAAAATACGGCTACGAATGTCTGACGCACAGAGCCTACACGAGAATTCTCTTAGCAAAAGTTGGATTGTTTTACGACTTTTCTTGTTAACTTTTAAGCCAATTTTAATAGGTGAAGCTTTAGTTAGGTTTTTATAACATAAACCTTGCTGACTAGACGGTTTTTCTAAATGCGTGAAAATAAGAAAAGCCAGCAGCCACGAACCTAACTTAACAATTTTTTGGTTACATACAACCAATATAATTATTACACGGCACGACTGTCTACGTTTCATATTGAAAAGGAAAACATATGTTCGATCTATCAATTTCCTCTATATCATCATCATCCTCATCATCATCAGCAGGTCATCTTTAGGCTCTTTGTATAGCACGTTCTTTAAAATGGCCAGACGCAGACTTTATCAATTTATACATTGGCAATTCACGCCTCAGTTATTACTGTGTCCGCTACTGATATAGGCACATATAGGTACATTATACCGAGTTAAATTGTTAATGTCGATAAAAAGTAGGCAAATCCATGTGATAATAGACGCTTTTATGTCTGGTGCCACGACAAGAATTTTAATTGTCTTGGATGACCAGCCCCTGAGTCCATGTCACCACATGTTGTTTTATTTTAATTAATCTTATTTTTCTTGCTACGCATAAGTTGTTTTAAAGGTGCACTTTTCGGTCCGTTAATTAAGAAGATATCGTTGAAGCTGGCGTAACCTGTATGTAGGCGTGGGATAACGACCTGTCATTAAATGTACACATTTATAATTTTCGTCTATTTATTATTCTTCTCTCCTATTGCTAGGTCCTAATTATTCACTTTCCTTACTGCGCTTGAAAGGTAGCGCACGTACAACATTTCTAGTTTTAAAATTTAGCGAATGTCTAGTTTTTACGTGGAATTTTAGTCGTCTAATATCTCCGCTAAAGTAAAGTCAGGTTTTCAAAGTATGATGTCATCAATGATCATTATTACAAGTGTTTAATTCAATATGTTATTACTCGGTACTCTTGGCTTCACTTGGCTTTATAGTTTTTATCACGTCGCCGTCGTAAGGAAAAGAATCAATAATATCATTTATATCGTTAAAACCTAGCATTACCGTGTTTTTTTAATCATTTTCTTTCCTTTTTGTCATGAACATTCTATTTAACTTCCGTCAAATACGTGAACTTTATCGAAGCAAATTCCGTTATGTGAACTTCAGGGTCTATTTTCCTTTTATTGTTTTATTTATATGCCTCTAAATATCAAGTTACAGTATAAACAGTTTTCAACTCTATCTAGGATAGGATAAAGCTTCCACGTGTGTCCATCCTATCCTATTTGCTTATCTCCATTAAATGTACAAAATGTTAGTGAAGTCATTGAACTTGGCTGTAAATATCGATACGGGTTCATCAGTTTTGACTTGAACCCCTAGATAACCTTACAACTTCTGGTTCGTGTAAAAACCACAGAATTTTGTTTTCTCTGCGTGACTTAGCGACCCTTGATCTTGAATTTATTGCTTGTTGACATTTACGTAATGTACATTAGAATCTTTTATCGCTAAGCAGGTCTTGTGTTTTGTGCTTGTTTTTCCCTGTATTTTGATAGTATAGTTCAGTACATTATCGTTGTGAGTTACTTTAAAGGGGTCTCACTCGTAATTCATGTAATGCATCGCACGGGTATAAAGATTGCAACATTGCAAAACACTGACAGCTTGTTAGTATTGCCTGCAAATATAGGACCCTGGCTTTATTGGCTGACTTTTTGTAAGTTCGAAGAGAACTTTCTCTTTTTGTTGTAGTAAGTCTAGACTAATCGAAATAGCATTCCCAGCTTCAGCAGAGAGATTTAAAATTCTATTTCAAATTAATCACAATCATATTTTGATAAAAATAAAATAGTGTTATTCCAATTTTTTTCATAACTTCCTAATCTTAATGGTATAGGTATATGGAATCCTTCATGAAGAGTTACTAAAAATACGTCGAACTTTCAAAGCTATTTTAATGCCTTCACGAAGTCTTAAATAAAATAATAGTTCAAAGGTGCTAACACAAGTACGTACATAAATTATCCAATAAACTAATTTATTTCATTTTCCTCGGAAAATCTATCAATATTAAACAGTGGAGCAGAATCCGAAACTCTAATGAGGGGAAAAGTAAGTTTTACCTACAAATAATGGAAACCACTGGACAATTTATCAATTTACTTTATACCTAATCCATATTTATGCCATATGTTCAAGTAGGTACAATGCTGACTTTAAATTGTAATGTTCTTGACCATATAGGGATTACAAACGCCATATTACGAATGTTTACTGAAGTAATACATTTACCATTTTATCTCGATTCTAGAGTACCGAGACTGGGGTAAGATGTATGTTCTGTTTACTTGTATATGTGTAATGTTAAATAAACAAAGAAGTATAAAAACGATGTGATATATGGATATTATGATCAAGTCCTAAAAGTATATTGTTAAAAATTTCGTGTAAACAGCTGTGCCAAAGTTACTCATGTACTAAAGCCATAGATGACGTCTGTACCTATAGTGCGTGTTTAAATGAAATGTATTGTTGATACAGCGGCCGCTTAGGTCAAGACCTCAATTTTCTACCTAAGCACGTCAGCAAAACAACACTCTTTAGGTGGATAACTAATAAGAATTTAATAGTTAGTAATATACTAGTGATTTACCAGTCTAGTATTCTTTCCCGATAACAACTCCTTTTTATATTTATATATAAACGCGCACATTTGTTTCGTAGAGGTCAACCTACGTACGTACTTCAGGAGTACCACAAGGTACAGAGGCCAGCACATCAAGCTACCCCAATCTGTCAAATTTTCCCAATTGAATATGAACCTTATTCCTTTGCAGTAAAGTTGATAATCTATGAAATAAATTTGACAGATTGGGGTAGCTTGATGTGCTGGCTTCTGTACATAGAGGTACCTTGTGGCACTCCTGAAGGAAACTTTGTTAAGATGCGTGCCTGACTAAAGATCACGATTTTTATCTTTCCCATTTTAATTATTACTTTACAAATATCTTCAAATTGGCTATTTGCACTCTTATAAAGTAGGATCTTGGTTTTATTCAGTACTTGTTTCTGGAAGCCTTTGCCAAGACTAAAAAGAGTTATGTTAAAACTATTTATACAATGTAACAGGAATGGTCTACAAAAGCTTGCAGCTTGTACTGGAATACAAAGTTTTAATAAGATTGAGCACGTTTTCGCATTCCCGTCTTTATTTTGGTTCTAATATCTAGAACGAGAAAGGCGCGGGAAAGACTTGTGTGGAAAGGTTTAGGAGAGGCCTACGCCCGCCGCTGAGGCGACTGCTACTAACAAAAAATAACTTTATGTATACATATAAGTAGTTATTATAAGCACCTATTATGTTTTCTTTTTATATCTGATTAATATTATGGTAAAGTAGAATAGTAGCAGGAAATAAAGGCTATTTTTATTTTATTTATTTAATATCTAGAACTGCAGGATTTTCGACAAGATTCACAATTAGCTAACAAGTTTGTCTGGACATAGCTTCGATACCTTTAATCAATCACTTCACTAGTAAATTTTTTACCACTGCTCGTTATTGTTTCAACTAGTTACTTTAAATGATTCGTAATTAAGGTTTAGATACGTAAAGAATAGCCTATTATTATCTATATAGGTATGCTCAAGGCCATGTCTAAAATGTCTGTAGTTGCAGTATAGCTATATGCGCGTTTGTATGTTTGTGTTGCCGTCATGTGTACAGTTCGTGTCGGAAGTAGTCTCCGCTAAGTTGTTTGGTGAGGCGAGAAGCAAAGCCACCTTCTTTGTTTGAGTTTGGTAGTAATGTTTGAGTGTCCATAGGGATTTTATACCCAAGACGTCGCGTCTCAAGTTAAAGAGGTAGTTAGTCTATATGTGCATTGTTCTATGTATGTTATCCTTGCGCTGTTTTCCCTTAACAGATGAGTTGAATATCAAATGAATGTACTTAGTGCGATACTAGGCAAGTCGATAGATTAGTCATGTGTCTATTTCTATATTTTTTATCTTATTATTAGCTATTGCAAGTGTTCATTCAAGCTTGGGGTTTTCAGTAACAAATCGTTTGTTGTGTTATTTTTTTTCGAAATACTGATGATGTTTTCTCGCACATTTTTTGCGACCAACACAACTGGTTCTTCAGTAATTTTTTACAGTAGGTATCGTGACGAGGAAAACTATTTCATGTCGCTAGCAAGGCGTTTTTGTTTTATTGAGGTCACTCTGATTTCACCCAACGCTGCTTATGGATCCAAACTTCCAATTTCCAAATAGGGGCGCTCCACCACATACCTGTTTAATTATTTATCATTGAAGTTAATAATTCAGAGGAAATAATAGGTAAAATATTTATGTGACTAGATCCAATTACTCATGCCCTCAATCTTTAATGAGTGCAAATATATATTGGAAGTAAATAAATAAACTCGTGTTGCAATATCAGTGGCCTATTAAAACAATGTTGGATTCTAATCGTTTGACCTAGTTTTACGACGAAGGAAGGAAAATATAGAAACTTGCCCTGAAATGTATGGAACAGAATAAAATGTTCCGTTTACCGCAAAGTAGTAGAGCAAAGACATGATATTTATAAATGACTTTTATCAGCAAATAATCTAGGATTACGTTGGAATTACTTTAATAAGATCATCCATGATAATAAATTGTCATATCAACTTTCTTCAGCTGCTATCTCTAAAGATAATTGTCAAGTTAAGAAGAGCGTGGCCTAGTACCTTCATTAAATATTTATATGAATGCAAAATATATGAGCCACCAAGTGTTTCTTCTGCAGTCTGTGACCAAAGCTTGATGTTTTAAAAGTCGTGTGTCCAGATTTCACCATGCGAATTCAAGAGTGCGTTGTATGCAAATTGTCGATAACTACACGCCAGTGCGGAGGCGTTTCTTTTGCAATGACATTTTTATCACCCCGCCCAATGCACTCGTGCTGTATCACTTTCACCAGACCTTTTACTTCGATACCAATCATACTTTTTTATTTAAATCATTTCGTGAATAAAGTAAAATTATTGTGCAATAACATGCAAGTAGCATCATCGTGTTAAAATTGTTCAATGTCAGCCTTACTAGCAAAGTAGTAAAGTAACACTGAGTGGATACCAATAACTAGTGTTATTTATGTACAATCAGTTATAACCACACATAAAGGTTCTTGGGGAGATGTAATACCTTTTAATTTTAATTGATTTAATACGTCTCTTCATTGCCGACTCGGCCGACAGCGACACTGTAATGACTTGTAATTTCGGTGAGAAAAGAGTCGTAAACGTGCAAAACGTATATTTCAGTGACGCTACATCTCTGTAAAAGTTGAAGGTTATTTAAAGTACCTACTTCACTCCACTGTTAAAATAATTTTTGAGCCTTGGTTATTAAGATTAGGATGCCAACGTTTGATTTTTTATTTTCTTAACATTTCTTACCTACTAAGTAACCGTTTTAGAAGGTCTCGTAGCAATATTTATGTTTAATTTTGTCACCGAGTGCATTAACCTGCTTTGAGCACACCTTTGCCACATCTATAATCTACTCGATGTCCGAATTGATTTTGCCTTCAAATGTGACATCTGTTTCATCACAGCTGATGCTTGTTAAATGATTACAGGGTAGCGTTTCGTTTCTTCATTTACACGTCCCACTTTGTCCAATAACCGGAGGTGAGCAGTGTCAAATTGGTGGTACTAGTGATTCGTTGGCAGCGACCTTGCCCGATACACTCATTCGCATCGAGCTCGCAGTTGCTTGGCAAAGTGCGTTACGCAGATGATTTCAACTTTGAACATATGGATATTTTTTTATGTGCGCATATTTGTCACCACTTAAAAAGTTATTGGCAATCTGATTGTTGCTTTAGTCTTGTCGGCACGATTCTCTGTAGACGTAACATCTCAACAGAATAGCAATGATCAATTGGAGTGCTTCTTCTCACTAAAGTGTACAGTTTATTGAGATGTTTATCCTCGTGGAGGCTATTCATATTCTACGGTCGATTAGCAAGCCTCTTGACCGCCATGCTACCTGCGATGGCTTTGGCACGGAGCGCCGACTATGAGATCAACAATGTCAAGGCACGGTTATGTTATGTCAGTGTTGTGCAATGCACTCGCACATATAACAACACCTTTGGTCCACTGGAGGCTGGTTATCACAAAAATACACAAAGCTTTTTGTATGCTGCAGTCCAAAGTGCGATGCAATTGCGTGCAATGCACATTATAATTGCAAATGGTCAGTTTTAAAGTAAGCGGTCATGTGTGTCGTTGGAAGTTTTTCTCCACCGCATCCCAATTTGTTCTTGTTGTTGATCGTTACCTCTTTGATCGTTACATATTAATCTGTTTCCACGAAAGGCCATTATGTTTTTGTTACACAGATACTTGTGAAGGGCCTGTCGTGATTTATTCGCTTGCTAGTGAATGTATTTTACACAATTTAAAATGATATTGTTACCGTATCAATACTTCCAACAACGTTCTTATTAACGCGTGACGTTTTCAACACCTCCAGCGACGCTACCACATTCGTGTCATGAGTGTATCTATTGTGGCTTAGAATTTTGAACTACTGCTTATACTTATGAACATTGTCAATTGTATGTAAATGTTTTATTAAAAACGAAGTGGGAAAGGTCGGCAGGCGCGTCCATGATGTCGAGCGTGTAGAGGGCAGTAAGTCAGTATATCTCAGACAGCTCTCCGCCCCGGGGTGTCCGGTGTCCGAGCCTGGTTTATGCAGGCACACCTACTCGGAAGATTTGCTTCACACGACTGTCTCCGCAACTGAAATATTACCCTTAATCAGACTTTCGTTTATTTCGCATTTATTTTTATCGGATTTCGATTTCGATGCATTGTTGCGCTGTTTTATTTCTGAGATCATCTCAATATCCTGTTTATTATGGTTTCAGCTCTGCATTTGGTTCTTCATTTATATTAAAATTAATCTTCTCAATTTGGACATCGCTGATTATAAATCACCATGTCGCATCACAAAATCTGGAGTGGCCATTGGTTGGGTGCTTGTTGGAAATATTAGTGTGACTGAACTTTGCAGTTATCACGTTGCATATCTCGGTATTGGTTACGAGTAATTACGGCCGGTGTACTTATCTGTTCAAATAAATCATTTGTCTCATAGACACTTAACAGCTGCTGTTGAAAATTAATACACGCATTAAGTTGAATTTGATTTGCAAATAGAGGCTTAGTGGCAGACACGCTAGTAGATTTGTAAGCGTTATTAACTATCATTGGGTCGGCCTTAAGGACTGTGCTCAATTAAAATAACTGGAACTTGCTCCTAGGAATCTACACGGAGCGTACCGAATTAATATGGATTTTTAATGCTAATATATCTATATATATAAAAGGAGAACTGACTGACTGACATATCAACGTACAGCCGAAACTACTGGGGCTAGGAATGTGAAATTTTGCACACGGCTTCCTATTATAATGTAGGGGAGCACTAAGAAGGGGTTTTTGGAAATTTAACCTTTAAGGGGGTGAAAAGGGGGAGGGTGAAATTTCACGCGAACGAAGTCGCGGGCATAAGCTAGTTATTAATAAAAACATTGTCTATAAAGAGATGAGTTACGTGCGCTAATTACAGGTTGTTATCAAAAAAACACTGTACCGAGGCAGCACGTTTTGATTATTTGTTTTGCCAGTAATTCCTCATCAGTTACTTTGTTCCGTAATTATCCGGTTAGCTTAGTGCACAGCCATGAATCTCGTTAATTAATAGCCAGTAGGCAGAATCCGGTTTAATTTAATTAAGACCCCAACAAATTTTACTATTAATACTCACCTAAGCATATGTTTACTTTCGGTACCTACTACAAGCGACCGGTTCTGTGTGATTAATAAACCTGTGAATTCTGAATCGTTAATAAAGTGCAGTGGCGTTTGTAGTAGGTAACATAGCTACAAGACATTTAGCGCTCGTAACGAAATGTTCGTCTTTCATTAATTGTATTGTTGTCTCTGTGTGGAATATTGAAATCACTGCAATACAATAGGTACAAATGAATGGTTTACAATGCTCAATATAAGGTCCCATTAAAATAGATGCACAAAGTTTTATAAATCATTCAGACCACCAAAATAAGGACGATGGTAAAAAAATATATAGGAAAAACGCATTAGATACAAGAAAAATAATCAGCTAACGAAAATACACTAATGTGGCCGGCAATTTCTTATTTTAGGTCAAAATAAAATCACTTTAACCAGTGTTTTTTTTTCTTGGATGTCTTTGGTTACACGTACTGAGCGCTGTGTTAAAATTTGTCCATGTGCATCTATTCTAATGGGACCATATGAAGCGTTGGAAGTGGAATATATTAAAGGCTATATAATTAATAGAATGCAAAAATATTTGAAATACCTGTGCTAACAATTGTAACTTCTCAGGACCAGTTGTTGGTGCATCTGCTTTCCATGTAAAACGATCAATATTTGTATGCGTAAGACAAGTGTTTGCCTTTGTCTGACACCTATGTTGCCACAAACTGGTAGGGCCATCGTCGGAAACCTGAACATAGATACTTGAACATTGAACATGTTTTAATTATTATCAGCGTTTAATTTACCAGATTCAGCTCGTCAGCAACCGTTTAAATGGCACAATAATTTATCTAGACTAGGTCTAGGTCCTTGCACAGATTTACAATGAAGTTTCTCCGCTGGTAACCACTGTATTTCTCATTCGTGCCTGCCACCGTCATTGTAAATTGTACCTTACGTTATTAAACTGGGTTTAAAATGGAGATTAATGTCGAGTGCACAGTGTCATCGACAACAGGTATCTGCTCACTTACCTTGACCGCGCACGTTGTCCTCTCACTTATAGAATGATCATAGACGTCTTCGATGCGCCTGCGCCACTAGCGTGCACCCTGATTCGTGTTCCTCAGTCTTCCTCATATTTTTGACCTTCTTCTAAATTAAATATTGTTTCTCCAACAACAATCGTTTTACTTAAAATTTTCACCACATCCCTTATTTGTCATTCATCACAATAATCATGAAAGATTTATGATACCTTCCTTTTTTGTACGCTCTTTAACTTTTTAATTTTATATCAATCTCGGTTTGTATGAATTTCAAAATGTATGTATGAGACCGTGACTTTGCTTTTTCCCGAAAAGACACGGCGAACTGTATCTTTTTGTGTTGAAGATGAATTTTGATGCGGGTTGACGTCGAATCTGTTCTTTGGAGGTTCATTTTGTCTTATCACTGAATCATAAGTGAGGACACTGTGTGTGTTGAGCAACTTTTTGTCTCGTTCCTAACACGCGTTTATTTTATCTGATTTCTACACGAATCTTTAATATCAATATGAGCGTTTTATAAATGTTACGTTGATACTATACTTAGTTTATATTCAATTTATGTCAATAGATTGTCATTTTATTGCTCGCCATATTCATACTTATGATTCATTGCCACTCAATCGCGATGGGAGATTAAATAAATCGTCAGTCGCCGTCCTCGTATCGTCGATGTGATTGTATGTATGTTCGTGCGGGGTTGACTTTCATACAGTATTGCCGCCAATTAGATCGTGGCGTCTCGCTACGCTGCCTAGGACACTCGAGTTCACTTTACTGAGATATCGATTTCGTATGAGTATTTCGATTAATTTAATTCATATTTTGTTAAGAAGTTTTTTTTTTGTTTCTACATGCTGTTTAGTTCATAATGTTTTGCCTCATTCGTTTTACCACATGGCACGCTGGTTTCTTAACGTCATGTCAGTCAGAAAATATTTTAATATCACAGTTGTGGTGAACATAAATTTAAAATTTGGCTGCATATCAAAGACGGAGGATTCTTCTCAGAAATAAGATATGTTTAAAACGTTTTATTGTAAAGGTCGAGCTGGCTGGCGTTTGAGATAAATAGGGTATTCTGTATGATATTGGTGCAGCAGTAACCCGCTTCACAAGTAGTATACCTATTTGCTGTGTCCCGTTATCACTGGAGCGATAGCACTTGGTAGATAGCTCGACCATTGCACAAGTTCGTGAGCTTATCTCAGAATGCAGTTTACTGTGCACTTCATTTGGTATCAGACGTGAAAAAAATGGGTCGTTTGAGTCACCCCTAAAAAAATAATGATTACTTTAAAACGTTTTCTTAGCAATTAGTAGTATCAGTAAAATAGTTTTCCTGCTGGAACTGGTCGGTGTAGTGCAATAGTGCGTCGTGGTCGGTGTCGCCGGTGGTCATCGGCCCCCATCGGTGAGTTTCGCAAGTCCAGTTAACCGTATGAGTCGATCACATTAATATTCTACGGTTGATTTTATTGCGAACCTAGTGTTTGCCTCCACGTCTGTAGGTATTGATTTTATAGATTTTTTTAAATCGATTATATTAATTGTGTGTGTGATAAGAATTTGACATAGGTAGTCCTCGCTTAATTTATATTTAAATTCATGTGAATGCAAGTCGTACGGGAGAGCAATGAGACAAAGACATTCCGTAGTGTCGAGACGAGAGGGAATCTTCAGTGAAGGGCGGCGTGCAGACGGCTTTCATCGTGTGTAAATGCGTGCCGCACAAAAAACGGATAGACGGCCAATAAAAACCCCGTGTGGAGAGAAGCCGAGGGGCGGGCTCGCGGGTGCAGCGCGCTGCGCCAGTAATTGCATGTTGCAGTCGGTCTCCGCCGCGCTGGGTGCGCGCACGCAGCCTCCTCCATCCCTCGCCTGCACTCGGGTGAACGACTCCCCAATCAAGTATGCGTACGACTCACCACTGCCGCATCGTGCCCGCTACTTGTTTTCGCGATCGTTGATCAATCTGTATGTTTTGGTCCCGTTAGCCGGAAGCGTCGTCGCCGACACTGGCGTTTAGCGTGCGTTTCGTTTTCGCTCGGCCGGTCACATAGACTTGATAGCATAGGGGTTGTGTAATATTCGCGTCAGTAACCGCTTAGACGTGACGACCATGACGTGAGTTTATCTAGGTGTAATGTTTAAGTTTCTCGTCAGATAAAGTTTATTTGTACTGGTTGTAAATGGTTGTTTCTGTATTGTCGCAGGGCAAACGTTGTCGCTACAGTATCATCAGCGGGTGGGGAGGCGGGTCCCCCGGGCTCGGCGGCCGAGGACGCCGACATGAAAGGCGTCGAAGCCACACCAGAAGAACAGGAACGGCTAGCGACAGGAAACAACAATGGATCTCTCGACTGCAAGCACACGGCGGCGCACCCGCAGCCGCTCCGCGAGCGCTCCGTATTCGCGTCCACGCGGGTCTTCATGCTCGTGTTCCTGTCGGGCTGGGTGCTGCAGGGCATGTTCCTCACGTACTTTGTTAGTGTGACGACCACAGTAGAAAAGCTGTTCAAAGTAGAGTCAAAGACGACGGGAACCTTACTAGCAGCGACAGAGATCGGCCAGATATGCACGGCGCTGTTCCTGACGTACCTGGCGGGGCGGGGGCACCGGCCGCGCTGGATCGCGTGCATGATGCTGGTACTAGCGGTGGGCGTGATCGGCTGCGTGGTGCCGCACCTGCTGTACGGCACGCAGCTGCTGGACGTGCACCTGGACGATCACCGCGCCGGCGCCGCGCCCGTGTGCTACTCCTTCCAGAACTCCTCCGACCTGTGTGACGACGCGCACGTGAAGAGCTCCACGACGCGCTCGTCCATCACAGCGGTCGTCATCCCGTGGCTGTTCATCTGCCTGCTGGTGGTAGGCGTGGGACAGACCGGGATCGCCACACTGGGTATCCCCTACGTGGACGATAACGTCGGCAGCAAGCAGTCGCCACTTTATATGGGTGAGTGAATATTTCTTGTGATCGATGTTTATTACCTGTAGTTTAATTGTATGAAGTAACCAACCAGGCGCAGGCGCGCCGGAGAATCACTGGGGCGTGTTCCCTAAAACAAAAGCTTGATCGCTTAAATAAATTCGGTGTATCGATTAAGATGGTCGATTGTTAGCGTTTTGTGAGTACTGGTATTAAAATGGGCACATAAAAGTGTATAAATCATAGCCGCCGCCCACGGCCCGCCTACAACGTACTCTGCCGGCCGCCCTCTGATGCGTTGCGTAATTAACAATCGACTTGAGTGCATCCCGCACTCTC
Source organism: Hydraecia micacea (assembly GCA_914767645.1). NCBI lineage: Eukaryota > Metazoa > Arthropoda > Insecta > Lepidoptera > Noctuidae > Hydraecia > Hydraecia micacea. The sequence continues at coordinate 3,041,470 of OU611776.1, read as the reverse complement.
ATTAATTGCAATTTTGTACAAAACATCCTTTTGCAATATCCATGTTCATTTTAAATCTGCATTGTTCGTGCAGGGTAAAGGCTTGTCCAGTTATTGAGTACCAGTTTTTTTTGTCTAGAGCATGGAAGTAAATAAAACTTTATTGTTAGATTTGTGGTATAAGCAATACTATAAACCAATTCGTTTCGAGCATTTCGCTTCGATTTAACGCCGGATCATGTATAGAAGCTCAGAAACTCAAGTCGAGCTTATAGCAGGGTTAGTATAAAATGCATAAAAAGCAAACAATGGTGTTTGGGTGTCGCTTACAGTTGTGCACAGCGGTGTAGACTTGTGTAGTGTTACGTGTGTATTGTTGTGTCTGCGACGTATCTAATGCGTCCAGTGCACCAATACCATAACATACGCACTAGGCTCTACAGTGAGCGACTAGCGTTGGCTGACCGAAGTTATTTTAGTGACTGCATGGCACATGGCATGCACGAGACTGCATTTATTATCTTTGTATTGCACAGATTGCGGCATCGTAGCGGATGCGTCCTCAAACTCGCCTCTAAAACATTACGGATCCTTTTTTGTACTCTCCCGGGTCCTTCGTAAACGATGGATGCTGTATGTGACAGCCGAATATGGAAATAGGAAAAAGTTTAACGATATTGAATTAATAATTTGACTCAAGTGTGAAAATCTAACTCTAGGTACTGCAAGTTTGGCATCAAAAAATCTGTTTCTTTAGCAAACATAACTTATTTTCTCATTCTTAAAAAAAAAAGATGTAATATTAATTAAATTAAAGTTGATGATTTCATTTTATTATGTTTACCTTCGACATTTCATAATGCTCATTCAAATTTTTATGTCGCCTTAATCGTGTTTGATTAACATCTTGAGTAGACTTTGAAGGTAGACATGTGTATAATGAAAAATATGTAAACTGAAGAATATATTATGTATGTTAAAAATACCACGTTAACGTACAACAACAATAATAATAGTCTTCCGACCGATTTCAGTCACAGTGGCCAATCTCAACGGAGATTAGCCAGGTACGCAGGAGATATTATAGTGCCAAGTGTATGCGCAAACACAGATGCATTCTCTGTTCTTTTACTCTCATAGTCCAATGGGACGGCAATCCGACACGACCCGGAGAGATCATGCGCAGGACCAATGGCTTTACGTGCTTTCCGTGGCACGGGTGTATTAAACCGCCAACTTCCAAACTCCGGACTGTTACTAATAAATTCCTAATGGAAAACCCAATAACACTTTGTCCGGCTCAGGAATCAAACCCAGGACTCCACGTGCAGCAGTCGCGCTTGCAACCACGAGACCAACGCAGTACTTACAACAGCATGGAATTACTTAACACTGTTTTGACTACATTTATTAGAAAGGACGGAAGATAAAGTTTTTGCACATTTGTCGAGTTCCTTTCCGCTGACGATGGGTCCCTTGCCTCACATATCGGCCTTGTAACGATTTTGTTGAACAAGTATCGGTGACTATTTTCGTACTAGTATATTGCTGCGTAAAAATGCTTTTGATGTTTTCAATTATATGGACGTCGTGTTATGTGGTCTTGGCTAAGGAGCAACGATCTAGTCTCTTCCCGTGCGTGCCATCTCGTTATATCAGGAGAATGAGCTATATCCTATCCTGCGCGAATTAATTGCGTAACACACTATCAGTAGCAATGGGTTTCATTTTGACAGTTCAACAACATTCATTGCATTATTAACGTTGTTGAGCAGACATATTTTTTGAACATATGAAGGAATGGATTAGAAATATCCTTTAAAATAATTCAGATTGAGATTGATAGTGTGTCACGTAATTAGGGTGCTGCTCTAGGATCATCATCTGTGTCTATTATATTTCCTTTTAGCGTAGTTTGTTGTCGTTACCTTCTGGCTTTACGTGACCTGTTCTGTTTTTTCTAATGCTGTAGAATATGGTTATTCGCTGAGTGCTCGACATGCTCAACGTACGCAGCTCACATTTCGTCAAAATTAAAATAGTAGAAGTTACTTTTTTCCAATGAAAATTATTCATGATCATGACTTCCCTACCCTACGCCCGACTTACATCCGACCTATAGATATAGGTCAGTTACCTTTAAAGTAGTCCAATGTGGCTATTCCTGCACAAGTAGCTCTGTTCTCGGAATGAGAGCATACTCGTGTTTTTGTTACGAGTCTGTCCCGATAATATAGATTAATGTTCCATCTAGTGAACTTGCCAATGATTAGATAAACGAAAGAATAAGTCCATTTGTTTTATGTGGGCCAGTCATTATCTGACCCTCATTCAATGTATCCTTCGCAATTGCGTCTCTTATCTCGTATTTTAGGTTTACGATATCTTTACGGGATGCTGTTTCAAATGGTTTTATGATAAGTGTGACTGTGTAGGGCGCAATTTCCTCTATAAAAATATTGCCCAGAGCGAGGGAACTTCGAGAATATATACAGATTATTTGTACTGTATTGTGTTGCGTGTAATCATCATCCTCCTGTCCTTATCCCAATTTATTTGCATTGAGTTGTAATGTACTTAGTACATTATAACTCTATGTTTATTTGAGGTCGGCGCAACATGTCTTTTTCTGCCATACTTCTCTATTAGTCGTCATCTCGGTAGTCACCCCCTTTCTAACCATATCATCATTCACACATTCCATCCATCGTTTCTTTGGTGTAATATTATGTTAAAACCATACAACGTTATATTTACTGCGTTTATTTCAAGCGAACGTCTTTAGATCACCGCCGGCTTTACTATCACTGGTTTTTCCAAACAAAAACCTAATATAAAAATTTAAAAGCTCATTCTAAATTCACTTGAATGTGAGTTACTTTACTACCAGCCTGCACTACATAAGGTCGACTTTTATCAGGCAACCTTTACAGTATCCAGTCCCACCTATAATGCTGCCGATATTCTTAAAGTTCCTAAACGTACATATTTATGTCCATACTTTGAGAAACACATACCCCTTTATTCATAAACGTTGCTTAAAGTCAAGTCTTAAATCATCGTTTATAAATAAGCCCCTGTGTATTCAACAGACTAAATGCTATATAGCACGTTCCAGATATTATATTTAATGGAAAATAAATCTGTTTTAATCCCGAACTGTGCGCAAATTGATTAAATTAAGAAACCTATTAAAGTTAATAAACAGGTGGGTGTTTCTAAGTCCTGAGTTCCAGTAAGTACGATTATGAACTAAAAGCACTAAAGAAGAGCTTTATACTAGTTGATATAAAGCTTTCAAACGCGAGTTAGTTATAGGAAACTTGTAGAGACACTAGATAATATGGTATAATTGATTGTTATTATTTTACGGCCATGCAGTTTTATTATCATTCCTAGGGTATAACAAAGGCTCATGTGCGAGCTTTATGCTTCTATTTTAATTGAATTTTGTACAGCATCAACATTCACCTTCGCCCAGGAATGTCCGTAATGTAACCTATTAGGAACTTATGTCTGTGCTTATGTTCTGTAGTTAACATCTACAAGCTGATTTGATTGTTCACTTCACACTTAGATAATAGCGAAACATGAATATGTGTCCACCTATATTAACTTTGCAATTCAGATATTGTTGTCCAAGCGGATAAAGTTCAGTACCTACTCATGATCACTGCGTCAATTGCAGTGATTAACGAAAGCAGTATTCTCAATTAATGTAATTAATTAATTCAGTAATAATCCTAAATCTTCATAATCACTACATGCTAGAACGCGTGCGATAAAGGAAACATTATTTAATAGCACGCAATGCATTACGCTAATTTATTTAACCAATTAAATTCAATTCAGTTAATTTGTGTCGACCTAAATAAGGCACAGTACGCACGGATATTCATTGATTGATACCAGTGTGGTGCGGATTATTTAGGTCAATTACTACGTGTGATCGTGACCTTAGGTGTTAGGTACTTCGAGTAGGGCATGATAGGGCTATGAGTAATTACTATTTGTCACTTTGAACGGAGGAAAATGTATAATATGTTAATTAAAGTACCCTGCTGCAAAACGTAAAGTCAATCTCGTAAAATAACTGTAATAGTTTTTGCACTTTACCTTTAATGCACTTGACTAGTAAATGCAGTCCAAAATAACTTGAAACTTTACGTCCACATAGGCAGATATTTTTATGGCCAAATATTTTTTAAGCATGGGTTATTAAAAGCTAGCTTTTAACAGCTAGTAGTTAACCTATTTCAAATAGCAAAATTCTTAGCCTAACTACCTGATATAAACGGTTCATTAAAGTTGTCTATAAGTTTTTCGAAAGACCTTGGACATAACTATAGCACAATACCAATTTGGTGTTATCTTAAATTTATAATCTAGTGGAACTGGGTTTCTATCAACTAGTTCTACGATTGTTTTCGAGAATATTATGCACCTGTTTTCCTTGTGCTTTGTTTTTGTATAAACTATGTAGATTCACATCCTATTTTGTCATAGCTTGACTTGATAAATATATGCCTTGTTTTGATCCAAGTGTTGGTAAGATATACATATTAGGATATATCATAATGTTCAATTTTAGCTTCAAGAACATTCAAAGCAACGCCGCGTTTCTTATTTCCTTTAATTTTCCTGAGTTCATTGCTCTCTTCAGTAGCGGCTTTCAGTACAATTTCTATTGATTTCCCGATCGATACCCATACAGTTTTAAACACAGCTCACTTATAATTCATGGCTGCTCCGTACTTCTTCACTGAAGCCCTGTTGTGCAGTAAACCGTATGCAATTGCTATTTCAGTAGGTGGTTAGCGAAGTGTGTCAGTGTGCCGACGCGTCGCGGCGACAATTTCAGCTCGTTGGTGTCAGTGCGTGTGTCTCGTTCCTTAGAGACGTTGCCCTAATTTCGTCTCTCACGATCACCGTTCGGGAATGGTCGACTTCGAGTCGTTTCCTCGATGCTTCTTTACGTTTTTCTTTATATTTGGAAAGTATTTCGTTGGAATGTCTTTGCTGCTGCATATATCAGGGTCCTAATATAGCTTTGGTAAAAATTTTTGTTTGGTGATACACTTTTGCTTCTATTTTTTATGGGAGTATTACCGCCTTTTGCGTCTATCTGCAATGGATGTTGTTCTATCAACACTTCTTCTGACACTTCGTGAATTATACTGTTTTTAGTATTTCTACTGTACCTACAGTCAATATGTATAAAGTGGTATACAATTAAACGTCCTACCTTTAAAGTTATTTTACTTTTACTTCTAATTGGTATGTCAAGGAAACAATTTTGCTACGGAATTCGACAGGTGTCTATATTTTACATTAATAAATTGCTTTAGAGAATCTCAACAGCCATTGTTAATAAAATTTACTTCATTTTAGATTCTAATATATTCAGAAGGTTATAGAACCGTGTATTGTAGTTTTCCTTGAACACCAATTACGATTTTTACATCCAAAATGTTGTGATTCATATAGTTTTCAGAGAATACGCTACAGGCTTGTGTTTATTTGGGTCAGTGTTGATACATGCATTCGTATGCTAATTATTTGAACCCTGTTTTTGTAAAATTGGATTTATATACCCATGGTGCTTAAAGGATTTGGGCGGAAATGCCGGATGCCGGGTATTTGTATTTTCGTATCTCTGTTTTCAATCATTGATTTTTTTGGCTGAAATAATTTAATTTCTATCTGCTTTAGGATAAATACTTACCGATCCCATATCCTGTCGAGTTGTGTATGTCCTTACGTACATGTGAACCCCGAAAAGGATAATAAACGCTCACAATTAGTCAAAAGACTCTCACACCGTCTTTTGGAATGTTTTTTTATTTTTATCGTTCTTACTATCACTTTGCAATCTGATTGCGATTAATTACGCCTTGTGTGGACGAGAAAATTACCTCGTTATTACGTTACGACGATATTGCAATGTGCACCTTATGCAACTTTTTAGCGAGTGCACTATCAAATTGCGCTCCACCTAATCTTTTGTTGCTGTAGTTGTCATAGGTCAGTTTTCTTGCAACATCGCTAGATTAGATTACGTCTGTATGATTAGATATGATTATGTCTGCTGTTGTTATTATCGTGCCGATAGTTGATTAAACCTTTTTATGACGTCAAATTGCCTTTATTTCATACACCGCAACTAGTTTGAATATTATTTATTGCCTCAAAACTATTTCCTGTATATCTGTTTGGACAGGTGTTTTCTTAGAAGCGTCACAGCGTTTGCTAATAGTGTGTTTTCCAACCGAATTAGTCATACTTCTAAAAATGATTTTGCATCTGAAAGAGCAATGAACTCTGCACCGATTAGGAATTGTGTTCCTATTTCTTGGCCATTAAAAATATCGTGAATGTTGTATATTATTGTGTAGTACCGACTGTCTGAGATGTTGGAGAGACTTCGCTTTTAAGAATTAGCTGTGGGTAAATTCTAGAAACGTTTGTGTAAGTTCCAATGCTAATTAAGGGAGTGATAAAAGTTTTATGGCGCTAATCGAATACCTATATTTACATTAATTTCAAATTCTATTGAGGGAAGACCGGTGTTGAAGTAGCCATTTAGATTTTACATTAACTGGTTACGATAAAGTCATGTTCCTATAAACGGAATTTGATACCAGTACCAGAGATAGAACTCGTCGGACACCTTATTTAGACATGAATATTGATTCCTGCTGTGTGATTGTTTATTTCTTCTCCTAAATGGATGAGGTGAAAATGTTTCAGCAGCTTTTTATATCTATTGGGCGTATATCAGAGGTGATTGTAGCTGTCAGTCGAGATGACCTTATTTACAGAGGCGGGCTTCGCAAGGTTATCTCTGCGAGCCCTGTTGCCTTTCATATCAGTATATTTATGTTTGTCTCTATTATTGTAGATAGGGTGGCAACAATCGTCTATTTTTAACCGCATGCCAAACTTAAGTGCAGGAAGCGTATATGTATCAAATATACACTGTATTGTAATACCCTATCCGTGTTTGCCTACCGGGTTCATTTTAATGATGCAATTCGTCATTTTTTGACAATCACTGAGCGTTAATTCGAGGGAGCTGCTCTTGAACGATGTTAATGATGCATCGGAACCGGTAAGGACGAGGGTACCGGGACATAATAAAAACTTGTACCGAGACGGGCAGCGGCCGTTTTGAAAAACGATCCTGACGAGGCCATTATTTATTACAAAAGCGCATGATGATAATAGGAACGTATATTTTACTTTGTGTCGAACGTGAAGCACGCGAGCTGAACGCACGCCCGTCCGTTTTTTGGCAAGCGATGCGGACGATGCGGTTGGTTTCTGGGAAAGATTACATTCGGGACCTAAGTACCTGATTGTTTTTCGGTCACTCACCCTGCAACGGTCCTTTGTTATTTTATTATAACAGGTTTTAATTTAATTTTGAAATTTGGGACAGTTCTTACGCATGTTCAGTCGCGACTCGCGCCGTATGATTCGTCTTCTGATCGCAGCGTGTCCCTAACATATATTTCGGCCTCATTATGTATTTAAATGAGTTGTTTACTGTTTATAATAATTATGTTATGCAGTAATAAACATATAATTTAATGGGCTATAATAATATTAGCATTTCTGAGAACAATAATGTCAGTAATCATCCAAGCTCGCAGTGCGTTCGTTTTTCTTTCGTTCTAACATGAAGTAGCTGTATGCTGCAGCGATCGTTGACAGCGGCAATTCCTCATACGATAATTTGTTGTGGCGAGTTCAATGGCCCTCAATTAGCCCCAGAGCCCTAGCCCTATTGAGATAAACGACTGCGGTTCACTGTGTGCGAGAGTCCATCTCAATTTGCATAACGACCATCTCCGCCTCACCGATTATGCACATTAATATTTACTACTACGTCATTAAGTGTCCCGATGATAATATTTCCTCGAATTAATTCAGTGTTGCTAGTTTACATTGTATCTGCAGTTTCGTGCAATAGAAATAGAGCGGTTTCAGTGATGCGTGCACTGGAAAATGTATTCGTTTCGTGTGTAGGTGCCGTAATAGGAGTAGAATCTGCTAGCGTAATATTATTTAATACTTTGTGAGAGTAAGACATGTAATATTGATTACAAAGTCTGTTTATTATACTTTATCAGTATTGTGGGTTTTTACCTTCGCTGCAGGTTATTAAAATCTTTTCAGTGGTTCTCTCAGACAGTGATAAATGCATTTTAAAAATTGCAAACGTAAGCATGACCATCGATTTTAATCGTGGCATGACAGTTTTTTGACTTTTGATTGAATGTTGGTTAGTGATTGATTATGTAACTTGTTCGCGGTGCCGGACGGTCGAACTAAACTGTTGGATAACGTCCCTCTGACGCGAACAATGCGCATACTAAATTTGGTTGCCGACAGAATGGATATTTTCTCATGTTCACTGAGCGAGTTCGTAAAGGTAACGTTACACGTGATTTATTTATTTATTAACTACACTACCGAATTGGGACACTGTACGTAATGGTAGCGTATGTAAGTATCTAATAAATAAATGTGATTTTGGTAGAGGACGATATAAGAAACGAAAAACGGAGAATGAGTTTTGAAGGCAGATTTTGGCCGATGAAAGCAACACACAGAGAAGAGTGGAAAGCTGTGGGGGAGACCTTTGCCCAGCAGAACAGTTTGAAAAAAAAAATTTTTTTGATTAAGGTTTTTAATCTTTTTCTAAATAAAAAACAGTAGAGACCTTTAAAACTAAGGCACAGATAACTACAAGCGTTTTGCCAAGCTCAAAAATAACCCTTTAGGAGAAAATAATAAACAAGGCAAGGGAAATGAAAGCTTGTAAAAATCTAAAGTTCCCTCTGGATTTCATAATTATCCCAGGGTACCTACAAAGTCTCATCTTATTAGTCTTAGCAAATTACGTTAGGGCTCGTTAGGCTTAGTTTCCAGTCTAACCAGACGTTGACTATACGTATACATTCTACTGCTCAGAATAAAGTTTTATAAAACGCAGCCGGTCGTTGTAGTTTGTCTTTCTTGTATTGTTGTTTTGTACTGTGATTTCAATCGTTTGTCTCCGGCTAACTGGTGTCAAATGGAAAGATTAGCAAGTTTTTTTTTTTTTTGGTAAGTATTTTATGTTGAAAAGCTCGTGATTGACCTTTATTAAACCCTGATGTTAAAGTAACCCGCGAAATTCAAATTTTCTAACGTTTTTTTTGCAATTTGCAGGTAATTTTCAGGATGTAAGTATGTTGATTAAAATATGATCCGCGACCGTAGCAGATCTGGCTTTACAGAATTATAATCATTAGAATAAGCAATACAACTCTATAAGTTAGAATTGTCCTCAAATGACATGATTTCATGAAATAGTCCTTCTATAAATAAATATTTGTGACGGCCGCGAATCATATTTAGATCAACATACAACGTGATAACTGTAAAAAACGTAAGAAAAGGGGATTTAAGTTTTTCTATGGAGCCTGGCATACCTCTTATGGCCGCCATTTTGAAAAAAAAAAAGAAACAAAATGGCGCGACTGTAGGTATGCCATGGACTTTCAAAGCCCTTTGAATTTCGCAGGCTACCCTGACGCTGTGCATGATTGGTTGACGAGACAATCACCTGTGGACACTGGACGTTTCCACCTTGAATGGAATTTAGCAAAGCATCACAACATTTCGCTCTATCGGAATGGCAGGTGTACCTACTACTACGTTTCGCCAGTAATTAATAAGTGGTAGAGTAAGTCCAACGTAATCGGAGGCGAGCATATTACCATATCGGGCACAGTTCCAAAATTCGGGCCGCTACTACTAATTTCCAGACAGAAAAACCTATCATTTTCATCGGCTTGGGGATCGATAATCCGAAACCTCCCAACAACGACCACTAGGACAGACCAATGAGGCAGTTATATAGAATTTACAAGCCATGTGTTTGATGGGATTTTCCTTCGGTAAAAAGACGCCACCCCGATAGGGGATGACTTTTCAAAAATCCTTCCTTAGTGCTCACTTTCCTTATAGAATGAACTGTTGCGACTCTTCTGACTTGGTTTCTGATCAGCGCTGTGTTGTGGTTCCCCCATAAGCTTAGCATCATGCTGAGTGGAAGCCTTCTTATCATAAACATGGCGGGTAGTTGACGACAATTTATGTTTTGTGCTCGTGATTAGGTTTAAAGATATTTATTATCAAAAATAGACACAAAGTCACTTACCTGAGAACAAGGCTTAAATTAAATTATATAAAGTTCGTCACAGACGTCACGCACGGTAGCAAGTCTGATACACCCATCAATGCATTCAGCTTTTAGGAAGGGTGTTATTTGTGATTAAATATGCAGCTAATGAGTTTTGATTATATGTAGATCTATTTTATTTTATTTTTCTGATTACCTATTCGAATTAATTATTTTCTATCAGTGAATTATTGAATTGTAAACGTATTCTAACTTTTCGTATTTTGTGCTATGTCCACAGCTATTACCATCGGCATAAGGGTGATCGGGCCGGCTCTCGGGTTCCTCCTGGGGGCTCTATGCACCAGGGTATACGTGGACCCCCTACTGACCCCCGACGTCGATGCCAGCGACCCGAGGTGGGTTGGAGCTTGGTGGCTGGGTGAGTAGACTTATCTTTTTCTTACTTTTTGTAACGGATAAACCGCGATGACTGTTGACATATTGATGACGTAATTGACTCATTATTTTGTTTCCAGACAGTAGGCTCTTCATTTCTCTAGAATCCTTATAATGAAACTAAAAATAGTTAACAACTATGATTAGTCTTGGCAACCATGTGATAGTTTAGTTGCGTAAGAGATGGTTATTAAGATAATGTCTGTCTGTTTTTTTGACTTAGTGGTAGTTATAGCCAATTATTCTAGTTTTGAAGAATGTGCTGGCATATTCCATTCATAACTGATGCTAAAGACAAGAAGAGTACTAGTTGTATGTTTTGTAGTGTTTAATCTATTTTTTGTAACGTATTTATCTGTTGTACAAAAAAGTGTATATATAGAAATGAATAAAGACGTATCTAAATGATGAGATGTTGGCTGATAGAGATGATATAGCAGGAAATGACGTGAAAAATGATCCCCACTGAATTGTGATAGTAATAGAACTTGATGAATACATATTTCATAGTTTCTACTCGTTAACAATTTCCAACTCTCTCAATATGCAGCGCTTGGAATACCTAGTAGGTAGGTGTCTTGTTAAGACTTTCGTCAGCAGAGCCAAACGGGTGGTTGTAACCGATCGCATAATATCCATTCATAATTAAGTAGCTGCCAGAGTGGCACTTAGTTCGCAGCACACGTCCCTACAGATGCATTAATTGTTATACACTGAATGCCTTCGGATATAATAGAACTAGCTTCTGCCCGCGTCTTCGTCCGCGTTTTACCCTCCCCCCATTCACCCTCTTGAGTCTTAGGGGTGGAATTTCGAAAAACCCTTTCTTAGTGGATACCTACTCTTCACAAAGAACACACCCTCCAAATTTCATGTCTCTAGGAACAGCGGTTTAGGCTGTGCGTTGATATACCAGTCAGTCAGGACTTTGAATTATATATACCTAAGGTGCTATGAAAATCTCTGCCGCGGCTTCAATGAGAGACAGTATTTTGTATATAGATTACAGTAGTGAAGAAATTTTGTACCCCGGAATAGTTAAATCAATTTGAGAAAATAAAGTAATTTAGTAAACATTTACTCTATTCTGCATAACGTGGTTCACAAACTAAGCGCGATGTGTCGCTTCGTCACATTTTGCGAAATAAAATGACGGTGCGGCAACAGCTAATTACCATGGGACGGTTTCACGCAACTAAATCAATTCAAATTTATACGCACATTTTTTTGTATTAAAATTTTTATGACATAAGATCAATAATGTATCTTTACTATTGTAATCTATATACAGAATACTGTCTCCCATTGAAGCCGTGGCAGATATTTTTATAGCACCTTATATATATAGAAGATGGTACGGCAGATGCAGATGTCTTCTGTATACTGCCCTCTTTGTACTTAGTTTGGTAAAAAACACATCAAGTAATTCTGTTGTTATTGTTGTTAATCTAGTTTAAGTTAAGGGAGAAAGGAGAAAAGATCTTGCCTGGTCGTGCCACTGAAAACCAGGCAAACGCTTTTAATTTTCGTGTTTCTGGATATATGCTTAAGCTTTTAAGGACCATTGCATTGGTCTAGTTTACAAGTTTATTGGTTGATGATCTTGGATAGTGTTATGTAGAACAAGCTTTTATAGTACCCTTATGTAAAACGGTCCTGAATTAAAAAAAAAGCGGCTCTGTCTACGCCATGCACACCCTTTCATTTAAATTAATTGTTTTGTATAACAGCAGTCGGCATGATTGGCTAGAATATACAAACCTTAACGATTAACCTTTTGTGTGTTTCTGCTGTGTAAACATATTACACTTGAAAATCGATACAAGTGGGTGGTAGCGTAGCGCCCGTAGCTGCTAACATTTTCTTACGTATCTTGCCGCCCGGGGCATCGAAATAATAGAATCTTGCTTCGCTTGTGAAGCAGCAGCCTTATCAATATAGTTCAAAAGTTATCAGTTGTCACATTGTTACCCATGTGGATCATGTTATGCACATATGTTACCGGCCAAACCCGATATTAGGATGAATTAGTTTCGCCTAGGCCAAAGCAGTTCTTAGGCGACGTAGGATGCAAGAGCGACCGAAGGGCACCCCGAGGTTAGGTTACTTTAAACCCTTTACGCAGAAATAGGATGCAAGAGCGAGGGAGAACTGGTTTGGCCTAGGCGAAACTAGTTCATCCTAAAATCGGGTTTGGCCGGTAACACATACAACTGCATAATGTTTACTTTCTTGCTTGTTGCTAAGTAATAACAGCCGCACGGGTCGATCGATCAGGTTTTAAGCTATGCTTGCCGCGGTTGGTCCGTGGATTGGTGACCATCTTCACATACCAAGACCCCTCCGTGCCTCGGAAAGCATGTTAAGCCGTTGGTCCTGGCTGTCATTCGTCAATCTTTGACAGTCGTTACGGGTCGTCAGAAACCTGAAAATCTGATAACCAGTCTTACCAAGGGGTATCGTATTACCCAGTAACTGGGTTGTCTAGGTCAGATAGGCAGTCGCTCCTTGTAAAATACTGGTATTCAGCTGCATCCTGTTAGACTGGAAGCCGACCCAGACATAGTTGGAATAAGGCTAGGCAGATGATGATGTTTGCAGTATCTCCAAGAATTATTACCAAAAATAGAACTATCTACATGTTAGAGATGCGTTTTCCTATTCTTAGTGTCGAAACACACTAGGTATGCCGAAGGTACGCGGCCGAAGTTCCGCGACTGATTTTACTGTATGACATAACGCAACGTAATTTCGGCATACATGTGTCGTCAGTAATTCAAATAGCATTGCAGGCGTAATCATGCCGAACTTCGGTCGCGTACCTGCGGCATAGTGTGTTTAAACACTTAGTCCTCAAATGGTGGAATCTATTTTCGTCCTCACTGGCTGGATATTCCCTACGCTTACAACTAAACCCAAGACCTGTCTCTAGTTACAACGAAATCGAAGTACCAGACATTCCAACGCGGAACAGTCATCTACCGTTAGCGTAGCACTTGCACAGATTTGCGCGCAAAATCCACGAAGAAAGCACGTGCGTGACCTGCACACCAACCGAATGCGTGTAAACAAAACTAACTTCCATATACCACCCATAAAGAACCTATCACACCTTACCTTCGTCAAAATAAAGCTCATTTTTGAAGAGTAAATGGTTTTAGGAAGTTATTTGTGCGTCGTGTCGCGGTAGAAAACTGCTGCAAGCGTGTCCCAACTGCTAACGTATTGAATTCGCGAATACGCATTGAATGATTTCTGCGTATTTCCTTATTGTTCCAACACTACACTCATGAATGAAGTTTTGAATTTTAATAAGTTTATTTTAACGGACGTTTTTGAATCATTAACGTCAATTCTGGAAGTACGAAATTGGCGACTGGGGATCAAAGAAAAAAAAGTTTGTATGTGTGATGAGTGACATGAATATGAAGAGTGGGAGTATAATCATTTTCGGTATACGCTATGCCATTATGCAGGCATGGTATCTGGCGCATTGTGGCTGCTGACTCTCGAAGCTCGATATTTTGTACCTATTGTAGAGACATATTGAAGGCTCATAATGACACCCACAAAGGACAGCTAAGATTATGGAATTTAAAAGTAATTTTCAGAGAAAAGTAAATTCTATTTAAGAAACGCTGAATATAATTAGTTGGAAATAAATTACATATTTTGACACGCAATAGCTCCACGTATACGCATACGTGCGTCTATAAAATGTCAGTTAAACTGAAGTTGCGACGATTTACGTTATTATAAGAACATTTCTCAAGGGATAATGAGCATACAGATCGTATGTTGCAAGATGTTAATCACCGCTCATTACTTCCCCCAGCTGACTCCCATAGCGGCTCGATTGCATTGTAATTGTTTCTGCGAAAGGGTGAGCGAGACATTCCGTGGTTGCATAATTAATACTTCACGGTAATGTCTTTACACGAGCTTTCAGTTCTATCGACAGCTTCAAGAGCTTTAGGAAGCGTCAGTTTCGCATGATGTATTATAAAACCGCGGTACAACGTGTATGATGTGGTGTCATAGAATGGCGCGCGATGCAATTTCCAGTCGGCTTTCGCTTTTTTGTGCGCGGGCGTCACGCTGCGGCGGCGGTGGCGCGGGCGCACGCCACTAGTTATATAACGCGTCTTACATCACGTCGCGTCACCACAGCTAAAATAAGCGCTCTATCCACAGCCGGTCACGGCCAAGGCTGCGCGCCTTGTTGCCGACAATTATGCCGTCGTCGGTGCCCGTAATGAGGATTTAGTGGGTGGACACGCGACCGACGCCTTGCTCACTTTTACTTTTAAACCGGTTCTCTTGACCTTCGTCTTCTATTGCTGCTCGCTGTAAAACTCAATTTCTCACCAAAATGCATTAGACGCTGCGACTCTCTTGTATTACGTTCATGGTACAATTGAGCATGGTAAACAATGCTGTTCGGCGTATGTATCCATAGTCCATACCTACCGTGTCTAGCGAACGCCCTTGACTGAACGTCGACCGGGCGACCTTGTGAACGCGCAAATGTTTTCTGTTTGAATCTATCGGAATTGTTTTTGATCGTTTCCAAGGTTTCATGAGTTATTATTACGATCACTGGTTTTGACAAGTCTAACAATTGTCGGTTTTGGTATGATTTCAACGAATGTTTTACCTCAAATTTAGGTAGATACTTTGTGGTTCATTGTTTGGATATTTTTCCAAGTTTACATGACATAATTATTCCAGAAACTTGGCTACTTTTAAAAACATGAGTGTTTTGCACTTTGTACATTGTAGATACAATGTACATATTTTAGATCGTGCGATCAGTCTCGTACGGTGGCGCCTCGCGGTGCGTGAAATATTCCACACATTCGAGGTAATCTCCTGACGACTGCTAACGAATCAGTGCTATTGAAAGGAGCATTTCTCACTCGCCGTTGCCCCACCTCGATAATTGCCATAATTACAATGTTCCATTATGTGATCCTGCTGAAATGTTCTGTAAACAATGAGTGACTCGTCCATATAGACTAGTAACAAATGGTGTTTGCTTGCTATAATTTTTACGATTTCGATTTCCTTCGTATATATTTGCCATAATAATGCTCCTATGTACAGTTTTCATTAGATCGCAGGATCGTAGCCTTTATACGTATTTGTTTGTACACCGTTTTATTACGACTGTGATAATACAAGAGCATATTATGAAGACTTATAAACTTATTAGATATCTTATGTTTACCTAAAATGAGGTTGAATGATCCTAGGGTAGGTACATTTGCGCCCACTGCATGCACTGCTGCATACGTCACTAAGTAGGCCCAAGTATAGTTTTATACTTACTTACCACATTAAATGTCTGAATTAAATAACTGTTACACGAAAACGAATATTTTGATCATTGGCCCACTCATCATTCTATCCAAATTAAGTGTGACATGATGCCATAAGTACTTAGTTTTTGTCCAGCCGCAATTTTTTTGTGACAGTTTCGCAAAACCACATCAATTACTATTTATTGAAAATTCGGCGAAATTATGAATTGGTTTGACATTGAGGTGCCTAGTGGCCTAGTACATAATAGAAAAATATTTAAAATCAATTTGCCACGGAAATTCCTTGGAAGACAAGTCTAAAAGATCACTAGCTAACTGTGATTAAAAAATGCAATGGTTTCCGCAATGAAACTCTAAGCCCAATCTTTCTGGCTATCCTTTTTACGATTGGTTTTTTATTATTTTCTATCAGATACTTCAACTCATTCGAAAAGTTAAAAAAAACATCGTAAAATTTTCAAAATACACTTTAATAATAACATAATGTTTTATTTTTCCACAGGTATGGTGTTCATTGCTGGTTTCATCGTTCTCCTGTCAACCCTCATGTTCTGCTTCCCGAGACAGATCAGACAAGAGCCCATGCCACTTCCACCCAAGAAGATCAAGGATAAAAATGAGCCGTTCTTCAAAGGTAACTAACATTTCCAATACCTTTTTATTTATAACATCAATGTTGAATTTGTGTACCAGTGGATGTTAGAGAAACTTAAGTTGCTGTCGAATGCATTGTATGAGGGACGTTAAATGAGAAGGGGATGAATAGCGAATACTGAAAGGAGAAATGGAAGAGAAACACATTTTACGTCGACCCCAAGAAACATACGACTAGGGCGGGAATAGGAAGAAAATGTTTGCCGTTGTTATACTTTCTACAATTCATGAATAACCAATCATAAGTAGGTAACTATTTTTTATTCAAAAGTCAGAGAAGGGAGGGATGTAAAGGGAATATTAAAAAAAAACATTCAGAAGAGCCTTGAATTACTTTTTCTTTTCCTAAAGAACTCTACATAACTTGTTGAATTGTGATAAAGAGAACTGTCATTGTGTCTCTGTGGGTGGCCTACTTTTTATATTGTAGTAGTAATCCGGTTGACATAACTGGCACGACTTTGATGAATTCAGTCCTATAAACCAAACTTCTAATGAGTTCTAACAAATGATATGTTATCGTATAAGAGAAGATAGTCTCTAGACAATGATTCATGCAGCATATCTATTATTCTTTTAGTCTGATGTTGGCAGTGTTTTGACTTTGAGATTCTAAATGACTTCAAATATGAATAATATTTTTTTTTGTTATTATCCATTTTATTATCAAGAATTTATTACGTCCCAAGTCTAGTTTGTTTCCTGTCCAACCCATTACCCAAATGTGGCTTCTATTTCGTCCAAAATATTTACCACACTCGAACTCTTTATCATAATTATCACTATATCGCTTTTGATTAATAGAATCATTATCCATTATCTATATCAGAATTTGTTCGTGAAAATTCGAGAACCATGGTTCCGCTTTACCTTTTCACAATAGTTGCATTATCCGAATGGAAAATGTAATTTTTATTTAAAATCTAAACGTAACCCAGTTTTTAGTTCCAAGTTCTAGTTTGAAATCAGTTGGACGGTTTCCAAACAGAACAACAATAAAAACTGTGACAACATTGAAATAGTGGCGTGAATTCGAGTTATCAGTCTAACAAATATGTTATATCGTGTGATATCTCTTCCGAAAATATATTAGTACGAGATATTAATAGAATTTGTTTTGTTTTGTATACAAATGAATGTTTGTAATGTCTGGGTTGTTGCCGGTTATGAGTAGAATTTGATTATTCGTATCAAAATATGATACTTAAGGCAGCGGCTGCTACAGGGTTCTTGGACAAGCCTTAGTATAGTCAGGTCCTAAATTCTACCCACTTTTGCTGTGGGTCATCTATCGCCCTTCGTATATCTTTTCCATTACAGTCAGTTCTAGATTATCCAAATTTTTCTATACCGTCAGTTGCTTACATTATGCACATTTTAATACACAATATGAACCCAATACATTCCCTTGTGGGACTCCTTATATAATGACTCGTTATCAGATGCGCATTTATCGTTTTTCTAGTGTTAATGTTTATTTTAGGAGTTGAGGCCAGATTTTATACTACTCTTTGCTCGATTAACCAGTCAGCAGTTTGGCAGCGCAGCTGATTACTCTGAGTGGGTCAGTCAAACGCCTAGCTTTTTACATAACATTCCAGCCGAAGCTGCATCACCCTCTTTTCTTTTCCAGATTTCTTCGCAACAATAAAAAGGCAGCTTACAAACGACATCCTAATGTGGCGTACAGCGAGCTCAGTCCTCCACCTGATGCCCATCAGTGGGGTGTACAGCTTCCTCCCCAAATACCTGGAGAAGCAGTTCCGGCTGCCGACGCATGACGCCAACCTTGTCTCGGGTGAGGTACTAACATGAACACTCTATTGGTATTGGTGGTCGACCATGGTCTGCAGTGGGATGCGATGTTACAATACCCCGATGTTTTAGAGATGTGGGTAAAGTGATTATAACAATGATTTTTGTGAGCTGAATAATAGATGCGGAAGTGAATTTATTCGTTAACGTACAATGTTTTTTTTTGTATAATGATTTCTGTTTATAGATAGTTTTAAATTGAGCTATTGTAGTAGCTCTCATGCGGGGTCAGATATAACTCAGGATTAACGTCTTTTGTCAGATGAATAATACTTTACACTTTCCACATAAGGGGTCCGTGGCTAAATAATAACAGCCGCACAGGTCGATCGATCAGGTTAAGCTACGCTTTCCGCGGTTGGTCTGTGGATGGGTGACCATCTTTACATACTGAGACCCCTCCGTGCCTCGGAAAGCACGTTAAGCCGTTGGTCCCGGCTGTCATTCGTGGATCTTTGACAGTCGTTACGGGTAGTCAGAAGCCCGAAAGTCTGACAACCAGTCTTACCAAGGGGTATCGTATTACCCAGTAACTGGGTTGTGGAGGTCAGATAGGCAGTCGCTCCATGTAAAATACTGGTATTCAGCTGCATCCGGTTAGACTGGAAGCCGACCCCAACTAGTTGGGAAAAGGCTAGGCAGATGATGACTTTCCACATGAAGGGGCCGCTTAGGACGTTTGTGTTTACAACAATAAGTTCTTTATATCCCCCTATATTATATTTTCTTTTCTTCTATGACAATGCCAATGTAACCTCTGATATATTCAAATATTAATTTCTCTACAAATGTGTCCCAAGAACATCCAAGCACATTTACTTAACGTAGATGTTCATGTTCCAGGTCTGGGTGGTATTTTAGTGATGGGTCTGGGTACGATCACGTCGGGCGTGGTGATACTAAAGTTGGTGCCGACTGCAAGGCAGGTGGCCGCGTGGACGGCCGTCAGTGCTGCTATCTACAGTGCTGGTAAGCAGATCTTGGAATATTGAGTTTTGCGGTTAATTTTACATACACACACAAAAATACGATCTACACTTCTTCCTTCTCCGTTAACTGCTTAGGTACTAGATATATTAAGCTAAGCTAAAAGGGCTGAAGTATGTGAATAGAAGCAATACACAAAAATGGGTTGCCATCATTGGTATCTCGGTCACCAGCTAGATAATTACGAACGTGGGAAATTGTGAAATTGGTCTTACTCAGCGCTTCTCCTCCAATTTTATTATGCGCACAGCCAAAGTGTGGAACTCTCTGCCGGCATATGTGTTCTCTCCCACATTTAACCCGTCTGCCTTCAAATCAAGAGTGAACAGGCATATTCTGGGCACGCTCGTTCCATCATAGACCTCATCTATCGCTTTCCATCAGGCGTGATCAGGGTCAAGAGCGGGGCCATTTAGCATTAAAAAAAATTGCAATAAGCACGTTTTGAACACATATACAGGGTCCCATTAAAATAGATGGACAAATTGTAACACAGCGCTCAGTACGTTTAACCAAGAAAAAAAAACACTGATTAAAGTGATTTTATTTTGACCTAAAATAATAAACTGCTGGCACATTAGTGTATTTTCCTTAGCTGATTATTTTTCTTGTAAGTAGCTAATGCGTTTTTCTTATATATTTTTACCATTGTCCTTATTTTGGTGGCCTGAATGATTTCTAAAAGTTTGTCCATCTATTTTCATGGGAACCTTATTTATATATATTTTTTAAACTTTTGACGTATTTTGGTTCAGAAGATGACCTCTTCCTGGTTTTTTGGTTTGCCTTTACTAAATCCTTTGGAATTTTACAAGTGAAGTAATCGAAAACTGTACTCTTTCAGGTATGGTTGTGCTGATGTTCGTGAGTTGTCCCGAGGAGAACTACCGCATGATCAGCGAGGTCAGCATTGCTAACAGCAGCCTGGACTGTAGTGCAGGCTGCTACTGTGCAGACGTGCCCTTCAACCCCGTGTGTGGACAGGTTGGTGATGTCTATTTAATAAAAATCTTAATTTCACTGACAGAACGCACAGCCTAAACCGCTGGGTCTAGAAGCATGAAATTTGGTACTAGAGTTCCTTTTATATCGAAAGTAAGTCGAGGTCTAGGTCGATGTCGACGTCTTTCGGCAAAAAAGATGATGTTATCAAGCTGAAATTTTGACGGCTCTGTTAATTTCGTTAATTTTAAGAGTGAATGGGTAAATATAGTAGGTGGATGTTCACCTTGTCTGTCCATTCAATCAATCAAAATATTTTATTTCACATAAACCTATGAAACGTCAGAAGCTAGGTGCACGGTTCCAATTGGTCGTTTCCTATGGAGAAGAGCCGGCAAGAAACTCCACGGTTACTCAACATGTTGACTGCCAGACAACATACACAATAGAAAATCTATTGTTCGCGGTCACCGGTGACCGCGGTGGCAGTCACTGCCTTAAAAATAATTGGCTTTTACAATATTTTCAAATTACAGTAGGCATGGGAGGACAGCGTAGGCCTGTTAACAAGTACCAGGTACTTGATAAAATAAAAAATGGTCTACAGATCTAAAGTCTACAAGGCCTACAAAATCCTCACATTTACAAAATAAAAATCTATCAAAAGGGTAAATAAAATAATGATTGCCATTACAACCACTAATAAATAGTTGAAAAATTAGAATTAATATAGAGTTGAAAGATTAGCATTTGGGAGCCAATGACAACTTCTTGGCGGCCGAATGGGAAACTCGTTTTGAGTTACTTATGACACGATTTTGATGGTATTATATTGCATAAGTACTTAGCGGCCTAGGTATACAAAGTGTTAAAAAACTAACTCGACAAACTTTAAGAGGTGCTTTAGACCATCGAACTGAACAACTTTCACTATGGGACTAACTCTGAAGTCACGAATAAAAATCAGCTGTTTCATACATTGTGGTCAAGTAGGTATTGAAATTTTGTATTAAACAGCAGATTTTTTTTTGTGATTTCAGTGTTAGTCCCATAGTGAAAGTTGTTCAGTTCGATGGTCTAAAGCACCTCTTAAAGTTTGTAAGTTTAACTTTTTAACACTACCCTTTGCGTTATGCGACTACAAATGCCACGCTGAAGATATGAGTGGTTAGCGCCTGCAAAGTTTGCAGGTAGTGATCGCGATTGTTGAAGAAAACATCGGAGAGACGTCTTCCGTTGAACACTCTGGTTATCTTAAAGACAATCAGTCTATATGACTGTAGTGAAGTCTATAAGATGTTTTTGTCAGCTCGTCAAGCTCCCATGTTTATTCACAGATGATACAATACTTGCCATTTTTGTTTCCAGGACTCGTTCACCTACATATCTCCGTGCCAGGCGGGCTGCCTCAGCAGTCAGCAACTCGACAACAGTACGTGGCTCTACTACAACTGCTCCTGCATCGACAGCGAGGCGCGCGGAGATAAGGCTATGAAAACGTGAGATTTTTTTGCAAATATTGACTAATTATCCATACCACGATTCAAAATGTGAAATTAACTCTGTCTTATACCTATTCACGCCTTAACGGCTGAACGGATTTGTGGCTTAGGATTTAGGATACTTATTTATACCGATAGTATGTTCCTGTGAGATAATTTCCGACATCCACGCAGGCAAAGCCGCAGGCGAAAGCTAGTAAATCTATAGTAGGCCATCTTAAGGCTGCGTTTCCACCAGAAATGAGCGAGGATGCGTAGCGAGGGATGTGCGTAAAACTAACCAATAACAACACTAGCTTAGCTCAAGATATGAAAATGAAGCGATGTTATTCGTTAGTTTCACAGACATCCCTTGCTACGCATCCTCGCTCATTTCTGGTGGAAACGCAGCCTTAATTTCCTAGATGTCGGAGGCAATATATCGCCTTAGTTTACAGGTTGAAATCGAAACTCCATCCCTCAATTTGTAA
Source organism: Hydraecia micacea (assembly GCA_914767645.1). Taxonomy (NCBI): domain Eukaryota; kingdom Metazoa; phylum Arthropoda; class Insecta; order Lepidoptera; family Noctuidae; genus Hydraecia; species Hydraecia micacea. The sequence continues at coordinate 3,019,164 of OU611776.1, read as the reverse complement.
CATTAGCTCTGTTTACTTCCGTAAGAGTTTCGGTGTCACTAAAGCGAAGACAGCTCCCCAAAAGATGTGGGGTTTTCTTTTCTTCATGCCATTAACTCGCTATCTTGCTAGGCCATACCGAACCGAAATTTTAATATTGAAACCATTTGCCATCCTTGTTAACTATACATTGCAACTGTTGCAAGGAACAAGTGCGAAATCTATATACCACTACATCTTGTTTTCTTGAGTCACATCCCGTCTCAATTTTTCAAGCAACCATAATAGGGTATTTGACTACAATAAAAAAAAAACACGAAATTACACTTATTTTAAAAATGTTAGTAGACGTCACGTTAGAAATTATAACAGTGCTATCTATGTCTAGCGTAGAGTTTAAAACGTATACAACTACACAATTTTTTGAGGTATTTAAAAAAAATACTGTGGCTTATTTATTTTCTAGGTTTCGATAAATCAAATAAATATCTATTACATCTACTTCGGGTTTTCTAGTCCATTGTTCAAGCAGCCATAACTTAATCCATTTCATCCCCACAGTATCGAGCGCTACGAGCTGTACAACTCAACAGACAGCATCCTGTCCCGCTCGCTCGGCTTCGCGGTGAGCGGCGAGTGCGGCGGGCCGTGCAACCAGATCTACACCTTCATCGCCGTGTTCGCGGCCGTCATGTTCGTGCACGCCAGCGGAGAGGTCGGCGCTGTACTGCTGATTATACGCTGCACTGATAAACAAGGTAGGCTGACATTCTTTTTTTAGTCTTCTTTTAACCGCTGGGAGATGCCCAAATATCACGCATGTTTAAAACCAACGTCTTCTGGCGAGATACTTCAGTTAATATGAAACTGAAAAAAAAAAACACAATTAGAAAAGTTGCCAATGTAAAGTGACCGTTATGACTTTAAAAAAGTATTCACGCAGCAGCTTAAAACTACTGCTGTAAACATAACTGATGATCATGACTTTATGTGTCAAAAGAACTATAAAATGGCATCCACTATTGGCGAGACATACACTTACGACCGGCTTACCCTGGGCAGTCAGCCCCGTTATCCTCTTTTTCAACTTACAACATTAACTATTCTTAAATAATTCGTGTCCCATTTGCTGGAACTTCTTCATAATTTATTTATTTATTTCTTTATTCACAAGGCAACTACAAAAAATAACAGTACTTATATAACTAGGTTCACATTATAGGTTTCGACCTGATTATCACCCAAAGCTTAACCGCACAACATGACTAGCAACAAAAATATTAATGATGACTACAGTAAAGCTGTTAGTTCACGAAATTACGTTTTTAATTTAATATTTTTCTTCTTTTCCACAGACAAAGCAATGGCAATGGGTGTGATCCAGTTCGCGATCGGCGTGTTCGGCAACGTGCCGTGCCCGATCGTGTTCGGCGCGGCCGTGGACGCGGCGTGTCGCGCGCGTGACGTCATGTGCGGCATGCTCGGCGCCTGCGCCAGTTATGATAACGATAGCTTCCGACATCTTTATTTGGGTGAGTGACTGAATCACGATTATTGTATTATTAGCTGACTCTACAAATGGTCTCCTGTCCAAATTATATACTACTTACTAGCTGCGCACCGCGGTTTCACCCGCATAAGTTTAGGTTCCGTGGGAATATCGGGATAAAAAGTAGCTGACACCCTGGATTAATATATAGATGTTAATCCAGGGTGTCAGCTACCTCCATACAAAATTTTATCAAAATTAGTCCAGCCGTTTGAGCTTGAAGAAATAACAAACATATAAACACACACACACTCACAAACTTTCGCCTTTATAATATTAGTGTGATAACGAAAATTAAAAAAAAAACCTATGCGGTCGGATAGCCCCGTCAGAAACGAAGTTCCTTACGCGATACTCGCTCGCACACACACCCATATATAATAGAATGAGACAGAGAGAGAAAGTGTGAATATAAAACGCGTTTTTAATATAGAACCACCTAGCATACGTTTTTAGAAGCTTTCAGAAAGTTGTCGCCATCTTGGATGACCATTTTGACCTCACACCCCTCACCCTTCTACCCTCTCACCTTTTTTTGGCATGATCAGCAATCTCGAAAATCACGAAAACTATCTCTCGCACGTAGACGCTTTTTTGCTGGGATATAGCCCTCCACTCTGTAGCGTTGTCTATATTATCCTACACAAGGGCCCATTATAGGTTGATGACTGTCACGCCATCTTTTTAATCGAAGACATGTCTTTCCCGGCTACCTCACGATGTTTTCCTTCAATAATGCGCATGCGGCATTTGATTTCCGATTAGTTTTATCATCAGAAATAAAAATAACACATAATGAATTCGGCACCTTTCTAATGTTACGTCGTTCTCGTTCCAGGTCTGTCAGCAGCGCTAATGTTCCTGGCGTTCATAATGGACCTGCTGGTGTGGAGCAAGGCGGGCCGCATCGACATGAACCCGGCGGACGCGCGGCCGGCCGAGGCGGCGCCGCTGTCCGTGCGCGCGCCGCCCGCGCGGCCGGACGACACGCAGCTCTGACCGCACACCAACTACGAGTCGCATCTATAAGTGACCGAGAACTTAATGTCCAGGTAACGAGGCCCCAAATCCGACGACACAGCTGCAAAGATAATTTGGGTGAGCCGTAACTAAGGTGTGGGACGACGTGAACTATACACCTGAGTGCTACGGTCTAATTTGCAACGACACGGATCTGAATCTACAATGTTGCGTTTAAAATAGTGAGCGTGCTCTTGGTATGTCTGAGTTTACATGATAAAAAATTCAACCAACCTTACAACCCAGTGATAAAGTCCAGAATGCAACGACGCAGGTCCAGTCTACTTAGGCAATTGTAAGTCTTATTTCGATTGTTGAGGTCGATTTTTGTATGCAAGAGGATCTGAGAGTCGTAGTTATTGTAACAGGTTTTGGGGTGTCTGGAGTGAATATTGTAATATATCATAATTTTATTATAAATAACACTTCTCAAAAATGTTTTGCATAACTTAGATATGGTCGTAAAAAAATGATTACATTCGAGAGAAGCAATACTTTTTTGAGGAGTGTTTGTGTAGCGACTGTTCGAGCCCGTACAAGAGGACGCATCGGAGCATAACGCGCAATTCGTTTATAAATCGGCTGTAGACCAGCCGCCATTATGAGCCATATTACTAAAAACGTGAACAAAGCATGCCTTATTTGGTAATCGGACAAAATTTAGATATATTTGTATATACAATTAATTTACAAGCGCCAATATTTTGGTTATTTATTAGATCCTTGCTAATATTACCTTTTTAGTAAAATACCAGTGTTTTTGTTAAAACTTGTACGGTTTATATGGCAACACTCCAACGTGACTGAACAATGAAATAGTTTTATTGTGCATTTTATTTTGTATCTATGCATTTTATACACTAGTTACTTTACTGCATAAGTACGTGCTCAATTTTGTAAACGTAATAAACAATAATAAAACTAGAACTGGATTCAGGCATAATATTAAACTTAATAATACTAAAATAATAACGATTTGGGAGCAAGTGTTTGATATACCAAATTCTACAGCTATAAAACTAGAGCCGACAAGTTTGGCGAGCGTAGTATAAATATATATTTATTTCTTCTACTTTTTAAGAAGATTTTAACCCACTAACGCATAAAACTTTTGTATAGATAATAAGAATAGTAATTCTGTGTTAGTGGGGGAAGAACTTTGTCCCACATTTCTTGTCTCAGTCCCACACATTATAATAATGATCGCATACTGGAACACATCACTGTAATTAATACATCACTTAGTTATCACAATCTTTTCAAATGGGACTGGGTTTATTTGTAGGGCACACGTTGTCATATTAATTCATTGAAAAGAATGTTGAAACGAATATATAGGATTCGGTTGTTATGGTTTTAGTCAAAATTGACGTTTCTTTGAAAATAAAAGTAAAAAAAATTACGATCATCTAATAGAATCGCTGCAAGAGGGAATTTTTGACATGTGTGACATCTACCAACCCGCACTGGGCCCGCGTGGGCCAGCCGCTTGGAATTATACAGAACTCGCTAGTTCCGTATAATTCCAAGCCAGCTGGCTGGCCGGCTGGCTTGGAATTATACGGAACTAGCGAGTTCTGTATAATTCCAAGCGGCTGGCCCACGCGGGCCCAGTGCGGGTTGGTAGATGTCACACATGTCAAAAATTCCCTCTTGCAGCGATTCTATTAGATGATCGTAATTTTTTTTAAATTTCGCAAATTCGAAAAAGAAATTGCACCCGTGCGAAGCTCGGGCCGCTGCCCGCCCCAGCTTCGCACGGGTGCAATTTCTTTTTCGAATTTGCGAAATTTTCTTTCATACAAACCTTGTCCTGGCAATACCGAACACAACAAAAAAGAATTATCCAATTTGGTGCAGTCGTTCGGAAGTTATGCGTGTACATACATTTCGGCGATTTTTTATAATTTATATTGATGCTATCAATTAGTATGACAACGTGCGTTCTCAACGACGCATAATATAATTATTATTTCGATAATTGCGATTTACATGGCTAGTGATTAGACGTTATATTAGTGTTAGTCAAACTTTTTTGTAACAAATTAATACTAAAATCCCTGTAAATAATATTAAATGAATTAAACATTGTAATCACATTAAACTAAGTATAATTTTAAGATTTTTTTAAATTAGAATTATTTTTCTGTTATCTTTTTAATCGTAATTGATGTATTTTATTTTACGATATTACTTCGTGCTGCGGTCTGTCGTTGATATAAAACTGTAAGTTTATTTAACGATATTTATATTTCAAATAATTTTACATCTTTTTCTTCTTTGTATGGGCATTTTTTACAAATATATATTTAATCACAATTGATGAAGATAAATATTAATTATTATCACAATAAGGTGACCCTTTTTGGTTGCTTAGTAAAATATCGGTACCATTAAATGTATCATATAGGATTTATAGCCTTAATATACATAATAATTATACAGAGCATTTGGAAAATATAATAAGATCTAATAGAGATTAGACAAAACGGCAAGAATAGTTACAAATATTGTAAGAAACTACAATTGTTCGTATTTTGACGAAAGACCATAGCTATAGCGGGAGTATAAGGATATCTGATAAAAAGGCTGGGCACCGTGTAAAACTATTTAGTGAAATAAATTAGAATAGCGGTTGTTAGGTTTCGTTTCATGATGAAGTTACTTTTATACCTTTACATACGGGAACTGTGATGTTTTGTCGTGTTTTTTTTTGTAGTATAACTATATTTCAATGTATACGCCCTGGATTTAAAGTGCACTTTATTTTTTTGAAGCACTGGGTTGCAATTTTGTATTCCATCTTTAATGTGATAGAGGTCATAAAATAATACACAGCTTTGACTAAAGGTGGGCTTGTGCAATGACTTAAAAATTATATTGTTGAGGTTATTTCACTTGTTTGAGTAACCTATTTCTAAATAGCAGGTACAATCACTAGCAAAAGTGTTCAGTAAAATATAGTGCATTATAAATATTGGTGTTAAAATTAACTATTTAATTTCGTATTTTGAAATTGTTTTATTAACAAGTGCAATTACTATTTATGAACGAAAAATCATAATATTTTACATGTATATTTGTTAATCTGTTTTTAGTGACAACGAAAGCTGAATAGTATCATTTTGCTTTGACAAATAAAAATATTGTCAGCAATGTGTTTTGCAGTAGTTTTTGTATCAAATTTAAAACAATTATTATTTAGATCAAAATATGAGATACCAATGAGACACAATTTGAATTTCACGAATTTACTAATAAAATAATTAATTATTATACTTGTAACGTCTTGTTCCTTATTATGAAAAAATGTGCATTAATTACGTGCAATCTTTTTAATGTTGTCTTTTATAATTATTCTTCACTCTAAGATTGATTAAATTTGTATCTTTGTAACATAAATATGTGCATTAGCTACTTTTTTTTATTGACTAATGGCATAGTAAAATTAATCACTTAGCAAAAAACAATATTAGGAAAATATTTTTTGTAATCGTGAAGTACAGAGGAGTTATACGATTTTTAAAAGTGTGTTAGTAGAATGCATTATATTAGTATACTTTTTAGGGATATATTTTTATATCTTGCTAATAAAATGTCTTTATCGTAGCGAAAATAATGAATGAATTCAAACTAAAAGGTGATGATAGTGCCGGATTAGTAGGAATGTATGAGCTTTTTCATATTAATTGTAACTTGTAGGCAAAATATGTATGGTGAGGAAAAATAAGCAAAAATCACAGAAAGCGGCATTAAAAAACGTATATTTGTAGCTCGATTAGCAACCTTCTCATATGTATGTAGTTCTTTAATAGGCCATCACCTATCCTCTTAATATTTATATAAATATTTAGGTAATATCTATGTATTATATTGTAACATTTACTGTCGTAGTTACAATTTACTTCTCAGTGGTAGCTGTTAGCTAAATTTTTGTTGTTTGTTGCTGTAATATTAATAAAATACATTAAGATTTAAAAGTGTAATGTCTCTTCGTAATAGTGAACACAATTTTACTAGTCTACGTTTAGTTTTAGAGAATAATAATACCTCTGGATTTTAGATGTAAAAATCTGTAACCGTCTATTACTTTAAAAATATTTGAAAACAACCGATTTTGAAGCGAAATTCTGATATATATTGTATACTATATATTTATCTGCCACGTACTATCGAAACTACTGACATCTTCGACTTTCTAATAGTTGTATAATACGTCTACTTTTCTGAATAATATTTGAGATTTCCGAACTGAAATAGTAAAAAATCTTTGAAACAAAGCCTGCCTGCCACGTGTAACGCACACTTAGTGAGTTCATAACATTTTTGTACATGAGAGTACGCCGTGAGAGTACGCCGTGTGAAGTTTTTATACAGGATTGTATTGTTTTTTTTAATAAATCCGTGTTCGGTACACCTTCAGTACATACGTTTACAACTTTAATTGATATAACATAAGTACAGTGTAGATTTGTTATTGTGACTTCGGATCACATATTTTTTAATTATTTGTAAATAAAAATTATTGAAATAAACTTACCAGTATTTTACTTTGTGTGATTTCCTAGCTGAACACTGTTCTCCTACCTGCCTATTAATTACAAAATTAAAATGGATGTATAGACAACAGTTCACAAATTCCACAGCGCAGGCTGGCTGTTCTACTTAAAACTCATCCATACATAATATTGATGCGAACGTAAGTCTGTCTGTCCGTCCATTACCTTTTTTATTTATTGGTTAATCTACAATTGTTACACTGTTCAACCAATTAACACAAGCCAAATGCAGTGAAAGTGCACAATATTAAGGCAGATTTACACACGAGTCAGTTAGGGTTGGCTCCTTCTCACTGAGAGGAGGCCTGTGTCCCAGCAGTGGGAACATAGGCATCATAAGGGTAGCATAAACATGTCAGTAGCTGATTCCAAACTTGAACGAAGTCATTCATATAAATTTATTTGCAGTCAGTACAGCGTGCCAGTCCGCTCCCACGACACCTGCGCCAACGGTTCTGATCTCGTCTAAACGACAAAGTCAGGATTTGGTTAGTTAATTCCGATCTAGCCTGTCCCTTGCTGCCCTCTCCCAGCGACGCCCTAAGCCGAGGTCCGTACCCCACAGAGGGCGCCCTTAGCGTGTAGTTGCTTAGTTTTTAAACCCTGACTGGAGGCCTTAATTTATTGAGGCAACCACAGGCAAGTCTGGTTAAGCAGACGACAACCTCCTAGGTTGAACTGCAAGACGTGAATCCCAAAAAAAAAAACGCGTGGGTCGGGGGGGACCCCCGGCAGGAACGAAGTTTAAAATGAAAATCTAAGGGGGCTTAATGGCGGCAGCGAAAAATTTTATGATTTTCGCAGCCGCCATCTTGAATTTCCATTTCGACCACTCTATCGGCTTCAGCACCCTTGAAAACCAGGAAAACTATCTCTCTCTCTCTATTATACAGGCTGGAAAAAATCAATGGGTCTTGAAGGGAAACCACTTTAAATCTTTAAGATAGATTATTATACCTAAAGGAAACTTTCCTTTATTTTAAAAAATAAACAAATTTGCATTCACTGATTTCTCGACAAGCTTACCTAAACCGGTATTCGAGCCAGCTAAAAATAAAAATAATAAAAACTCGCTATTTTATTTCTCTAAACTTATTTCAGTTTTTGACACAATTATTTAAAAGTCTGCAAACTCTGAAACAGTTTTGCGGGATGGGGGACGTAACAGTTTGATAGTGACGCGGATATTTATAGGGACGGTTAAAATTAAACCAACTGATTACTGAGGGTACACTATTTTACTCTGAATAATTTTGAACAGAAAGATTAAATCGTTATTATATACCAACACGAGGTTTTCAAGACGTTTTGCACAGCTTGGAATTTTTTTAGCTCGCGGAGTAGGCAAGATGGTTTACAAATATCTGAATGCGCTCTAGCTTGCGACTATGTGATGCATATGGGGACGCCATACAACCGAGCAGTAATCCAATACGCTATGAACGAGGCAATCGAATAAGTAAATTTTTGTTTTAGGCTTGCAAAAATATTTTACATTCCGCATTACAAACGCGAGTATCTTTGAAGCTTTTTTGATAATATTCTCCCTCTTTTGTGGGGAATAAATTTTAGCTTGCGGTCACTAGGCACGTACCGTTCATACTAATTGAAGTCAATAAAATTTGACTTTCGAGTAGGTAAACGTTATTTGAGAAAAAATATGTTTAGTTGCATATATATCCTTACACCAGTTCAAAAGTTTATTCACGTCTCCAGTCTCCTTGAAGTAATGGTGAATCGGTTTGAGAATCTAATTCACGAACTATTTTCAAATAGGACCCAGGTGGGAACCCTGCGGAACCCCAGAAGTTATTTTCAGGGTCTCGGATTTATAACCACGTAAAAGGATCTGTCTGTTAGAAAGGAAGCCAGTTAAGAAAGCACCAGCAAAGTCGTTCGAGGCAAGCTTCTGAATAACCGGCCCCGCGGAACACTGTCAAAAACTTTTAAGCCAAACGACTGAACCGATCATTATGGACAGATAGGTGACCTGAAGAACCATATAGGCTACATTTCATTCTGGATATTTGTATAAAAAAAACATGAAATACAAAATACTCGCAGGCCGAATCGTGGGCAACAACTGGTAGGCACCTATTCAAGAATCATCTTCATCATCATCTTCCTGTCCTTGTCCCATTGTCCCTAGGGGTCGGCGCAACACGTTTTCTTCTTCCATTTTCCCCTGACCTTCCATTGCCACCATAAATATATGAAAGACTTTACATTTCTATGACAGTCACACTATCATTCAGTCCCTTTTTTTTTCATATAATTCCTCAAACAATCCATCCTTAATTTCTTTAGCCTTCCTCTCCATCCATCTACATTTTTATGCTCTTTTAGTCACACGCGTTTTTTTCTGTTAACCTATATTGTCCCACTGCTGGGCAAAGGTCTCCCCCATTTTTCCACTTTTCTTTGTGCCGTGCATTCTCCGTCCAATCGGATAGAAACGAGTCCAAATCGTCACGCCAACGTTTTTTAGGCCTGCCTCGGTGACGACGCCTGTCTTCAGGCACCCACTGTGTGACGACTTCGCCCCATCTGTATGCATCCTATAGGTGTGACCGGCTCAGTCCCACTTCAGCCTCGCAGATTTATCGCCAACATCGGCGATACCTGTCTTGGAGCGTATTGCGGTGTTGCGAATTTGGTCAGTGAGTTTAATTTTTAAGATGCTACGCTAAATCGCTCTTTGGCAAACCTTGAGTTTGGATTTCTGAGCATCGGTCAAAGATCAAGTCTGAGCGCCATTGGTTAGGATAGGCAGGATACACATGCCGCCGAGCTTGCACTTTAATGAGATAGGAAGGTCGCCTTTCATTGGCGCTTTCATGGACCAGTTATCCTCCAGATGTTTTCGACTCGATCGACGGTCGATCTCTTTGTTCTGTCTGTCCCAACCACTTATTCAAGAATATCACACTAATATTATAAAGGCGAAAGTTTGTGAGTGTTTGTATGTTTGTTATTTCTTCACGCAAAAACTATTGAACGGATTTGGATGATTGGGGCACAGATAGTTATAGGTTTTTACTTTTTATCCCGATATTCCCACGGCTTCGAAACTTATGCGGGTGAAACCGCGGGGCGCAGCTAGTAGGCACATAATTAGTAAAAATAATTAGTCTTTCCTGGAACTTTATTTTTAGTGACGCGCAATTATAAAGCTATTCGTAGGTAGGTATCCACCACTTAAGAAAGAAGTAATTATATTTTATTTTGGTCTGTGGTTAGATACACTACTTAATAGCTGCCTGATTAAAACCACAACATATACATAACTGGAAAATGAAGATGATTTTTGATATGAGACAAAAAATAACAAACCTGCTTGGATTTATTCTGCCTAGCACCTACTGCATGTTTACCTACTACACTGCTACAAGGATCTTTTAGTAAACATTTTTGAAATGTATTTTTAGAACATGATGGCGGCGTTAGTTTCGATTTTGGCCACGCGCCAGAAAACGCTATACAAGTAAACTAACCCTTAGACTCTCACAGCAGCCGGCCACTGCAGTAGGATCATAAACGACGATGTAATCATGCATTTATGGATTGGAACATCTACTTCCCGATTCGTGATACATTGGTGCCGATTCCCTTGTTCACAAACTAAACTAAAAAGTTCAGTGCATTTTTATTTCTGCTTCATTAAGAAAAGGACAGAAAATTTGAGTTTAGTCCTGTCACATTAATCAGCGCCTGACACTACTCCAGATACAAGTTTAGACGTCGACTAAAATTACGTCAATTTACGTCAGACGCTGATTAATTTGACAGGACTAAACTAAAATTTATCTTTTGTCCTATTCGTAATGAAATAGAAAGAAAAAGATGCACTGATCTTAGTTTGGTTTGTGAATAACAGAATCGGCACCAATGTGAAATTAAGGGGACTAACATGACCTAAAGCGCGGTCACTGTCGGACTGCATAGAAAAGAAAGAGAAGCGCGACGACACAACGCTGGTAATTTATTGCAAAATAATTATGAAGAAATTATGATCTATTTACAAAAAATCTATTGTTTGGACTAAACAATTAAAAACAGCTTTAATATGTTGCTTGTAGAATAATCTGACAAAAAATCAGAATGATTGTTTGTATATTAGTAGGTATGGTTTTATTGTAAAGTTTTTAGTGGTATCTTCATGATTTTTTTCTATCGTATCAAATTAGTTGTACTTATTATGTTTTCAACACACTAGCATATATCCTGAAGAATATCATATATTTTTCTGATTTTGTTTACTGTAGACGATCATATACCTACCTACTTTTAGGCATTACCTATAAAACTTGCATTTTTTTTTAGGTCCTGTAGTCCCCTTAATAATACAACGAATGGGAGATAAACATAACTGGCGAAATGTGGGTGTGCTATAATAGGTGCACCTCTCCTTTAGTCTTCGGGGATCATAGGCTGATGGTGGTGCAGGTGGTGTTATGTTATGTGCTGAATTTACATCGCGGCGTCCAAGCCAAGCCAAGGCGATCTACTTATCACCAGCCCGTCTCACATGTTGAATTGCACAAAAGCATTCATTGAAGGCATTAGAAGAGCCGAACTTCGGGCAGTGCGTCCGCCAGTACCTTCGGGCCTCGCCGACGACGTCGCTGTTATTATTACCTACCTACGTCTGATGCTGAATTGCTGACCGTAGCATAGGTAGAAATAAACCATTTTAAAAATGAACGCCCCTCCACTGCTTGTTGCATACACATTTCAAATGTTTGTATAGAAATTTTAGTGGAAGCCCGTTCATGTTTAGAATGGTTTATCCATAGAATTAAGTCTAATTACTCTAAGGGTTTATCTCTACCTACTTATATTTTACACATACCTACGTCCTTTTCACATTTTGCTACCAGGGATTTCTTCTAAATTAGAATCCAACCACAACTGTGACCATAAATAAAATTATAAAACATTAAGCAAAAATAAATCCTAAAAACTTGTTTCTCTAAATTTAAGGCGTTCTATACACTTGTTTTGATTCGGCATTTATCATAGACAAAGCCGGGTGGTATCATCGAATAGGTGTGAATGTATAAGGCCGCTCGGCTTTGCCTCACGTAGGTACCTACTCATCGTGCCTCTAAATCGAGCCGGATGGTAAAAATCAACTGCAACATGTCAATTCAGCGAAAGTATAGAACGGAGTTTCCCGATCGACACGAGAATGAATGCCGATTATATATTATACGAGTATTAGCTTCGAATCAGCTTTGTGGTTCAACAATGTAGGTATGTACATATGTAGGTATGTATGTATTGCCGAACCCAACAAGTGTCTGTATCACGCCTAAGTTAGCAGTTTAAAAAAAAATATAGGTGTATAATTTTTTATAACTAAGTATTACTATTGATCGCCTACCTACTGGATGCAAAAACTGGATCGATTAACAAAAGCCGGTTAGGAACATGATCTGTAAGTACTCGATTTAGCCTACAGACGACCCAACTTTGCGCCCGCCAGATCGGAAGAACCGATCGGATCTGCTTCGGCATTTTTTGGCACAGGTAGGTACTAACGTAACGTAACCAAGTGGTTAAATCGTGGACATAGGCTTCAAGCAAGAAGCTTATAGGTAAAAATGGAGACAACACTCTAAATACCTAAGTGAAACCGACTGTGGTCGGACGCTCTCTTTCTAAATACATTACATATGACAAAGAAAACACATATCACTGTCTCGTTCTTATGTGTGTATTTAGAAAGAGAGTATCCGACCACAGTCGTCTTCACTTAGGTATTCAGAGTGTTGGCTCCACTTTTATCTATAAGCTTCTTGGCTTCAAGCATCGCCACATACGTTTCCCGCATCCAGCGAATTTCACCAGATCGGGTCCACCATATGGTGGTCCAATTTGTTTGACTATTTCGATCAATAGCCAAGTTGATAGGTCGAGGAGAGGTATCCTACAGCAGACTCAACTAAGCAACCGACCTGTCGAGTACCAACGGATGAACGGCACGTAAAAATCTTAGGCTATCCCCGTGTCACCGTGTTGAAACCTGTAGTTCTGCCGATCTGGCGCCAGGTCGGATCGTCCGTAGGCTGCTTTAGAGTCCGGATAGATGCGCCCAGGTCACGTGCAAGTCATTGTCGAATTGATTAGCATGATTCACCGACTGTGGTGTAGGTAATACGTTGTTTTAAATTTAAACAATAGAATTAGGGGATTTTTTGGCAATGATTGTGCAATGTGTTCGTTGTTTTGTACGTTTCTTAATTAATTAAAAAATGACAGGCGTGATGTGTATGTTATGTTATTTAATTTATTTACTCAAGGGCGGAAAACTTCTTTGCAATGTAATCTCTTGAAACTTCTTCGAAAATGTCGTTCGCCATCCCACTAGGCCTACTTCCAGCAGGTGAAGTTTATTGGGGCGGAACCTACAAAACCTCTTTACTAAAACTTGAAAGAGCTCAAAGAGCGATCTTGAAAGGCATGCACTTTAAGCGCAGGGACTTTTCGACCTATCAACTTTATTCAGAAGCCAAAGTATTGACTGAGAGACAGCTTTTTGTGCTCCGCGCTACGCTGCGAAAACACTCTATGCTACATCTAGATCATGCTAAGCTGAAAAGACGCAAAGGCACTCCCGTGTGCGATATAGTCCAATGCCGTTTCAAGTTTGCTAGCCGACAGTATGCGGCAACTAGCTCTCGACTGTATAATAGAATACATAAACTTCTTATCTAAACACGAAGTTAAAATCAAACTTACAAATTGGTTGCGGAAGTTAACGTATGACGAAACCGAGAATCTTATTACAATTGTCTCTTATATGAATTAATAATTAATTTTTATTTATATTTTTTACTGTGTTTAGTTTAGTTTGTGATCATCCTATACGAGTCGCAATAAATACTTTTTCTTTCTTTCTTTCTTTTTTTCTTAATACTTTATTTAAATTAAGGCATTGTTTGTTTAATTTATGTTGTGTTTCTATAAGTACTTGCATGACACTTAATACCAGAGGTATGTCACTCCTAGAGGAACTTTGACTCCACAGGGTTTTTTGCCTAGTTTAGGAGGCATCAGCTCGCCCTTTACTGTGACTCTATTGTACAATATACCTTTAATCCTGTGTATGTGCGTACTTATGTATTTTTTTCAAAGTGTACAAATAAGATTTTTATTATATTATTATTAAAAATCGGAAACCGAAAAGTGGATCTTTAACTTGCAAGATGTGATTACAGACAGCCAACGGGACAGGTGAAACTAAATAAAAGCTTGTATAAAGAGATTGGTTATCGAGTAATGAATTCAATTTATCAAGTTTCAGCAAATGTTAAACGGAGATGGACGGCACAATAAAATATTTCCAAGCTGGACAAAGTTTGGTGTTACAATTCAGTTACGCCATATTAAAACATGTTCACACAGTTTAAATAGGAGGAGGAAAACATAACAATATTGTTACTATTTTCTATTCGTGCGTAAAGTTAGGCATTGTCACCACCAACAAAAAAGTGTATGACTAGAAATTTTAGCGATTTTGCGCAAACAAGGATGATTGTCAGTTTTGGACAATGGCTCGGGCCCTGTATAAAATGATGTACTGGCGACGATCTGTCATTACTTAGTACAGGTATCAACAAGCCTAAACATGTTCAGATTCGCGTTTGTGATGTTCGTTGTGTTTATCGTCTCCTGTTGGGCAGCTCCAGGTACGGTTTTATTTCATTTTTTTATTTATAAAAATCAAATCAAAACCTAATAAATTGAAAACTCAAGTTATAATAGATTTTAGTTTTATATAGCCATCGCAGACGCAGTCACCAAAAAGCACAAGCACAACCTTTTTATTTGATAAATAAAGGAACGCTACATAATCTAATACGGCAGTTTTTTCATTCTCTATTTCAGCATCTAGCGTATAAATTACTATATAAACCAACTTACGAAATATTTCCTTTTTTCTTCAGGAGAGCGAGTAAGAAGGCACGGCTATGATTACGGGCACGGGGGCTACGGCGGTGGCTTCGGCGGCTACGGCGGCGGCCATGGAATCGCGGGCGGCCACGGCCACGGCTACGGTGGAGCTCAAATCCCTATCTCTCAGTCCTTCTCCAAGTCTTCGGCCAGCGCCAGTTCTGTCGGTGGGAGTGTGTCAGGCTGAACGCACGCGTATGTACTAAGAGGTATACTTACTGGCCCGGTATGGTGCCCTTAGATATTATAGAATTATCCTTATCAATGTTTTTTGTCTTTTACTCTACCAGAATTTACCAGTTACTAATTCAAGGACATGTTGCCCTCGTAATTTAGTAACACCAAAAACAAAAATTTGAATCATTTGCAAACGCTACATTTTCTCGAGTCGCGTAGAACACTAGTTACATTTTGTATTGTTTTTACTTGTATTTTTACCTTTTTATACCATGGAGAACCGGTCAAGCGAGGTATTCCACTCAGAGCACTGATTTGAACCGTCCGCGCGTCGCCTATTGGCGACGAAACAATAGAAAATCAATTGTGTCTCATTAGCGGAGCTTGACAGATTAATTTGATTAGGTATATTTTTTCGAAAATCTACCCTACGTGTTTTTGAACTAGACCACCCATAAAACAAAACGCGTTCACTAAGATCTCGAAACCAAATTATAGCGATGAATGACCCAGTGTTACGGTTCATGATACAAAGATATTATACATTGCTCACAGTTAATGATACAACGACATACATTGCCGTTCTTCTTGATGTAAGGAGTAGGTACCTACTAAATTACAGCCCAGCCGATCTGCCGTATTAGTTATGTATCAGGAAATCATAATCCCAACGAAAACATTTTCATGTAAAATGTTGCCATGATGAGACCATATGGCTCTCACTGTCAAAAAGTTATCAGATCTCATGTAGAGCCAAGCTTCTAACTCTACACGCCCTAACTCTACAAGCCATATTTTCACAAACTCTACACCTTAGTCAAAATCTGAGGCTTGGCCGTTTCGTTACTACAAGAACTACTTATTATATAACAGAAAAGAAATGAACAGTGAATAAATTTTTCACCTTACGCCCATTGTGACGGTAGCAATACGGCCAAGCCACATATTTTTACCAAGGTGTAGAGTTTGTGATCAGGAAATCATAATAAAATAAACATTCTACTGCCCCCTAAAAGCCTTTGCGTTATCACTTCGAGAATGACTGCCACAAGATCAGCTAAATTGGTGTTTTGTTTTGTGTTTCAGACGATGCTTTCCTAGAACTCTGCAATCCCACAATCATAATTAATAATACCATAAGCTTTTTGTAAGACAGTATTTGATGTGATAAGTTTTATAAATAAGTAAGAATATTGATAACTAATTTATTTGTATAAGTAAATATTAATGAAATAAAGTTTTCACCGTTTTTTTTTGCAATTAACAGTGTTGTTTTTTATTCCCTGGTTCAAGTCAAAGACAAAGACATTTATTCGTCGGATATGGTAGGTACAAACGAACTTATTACCAACAAGCATAATATGGTAACAGGTTGCGCCTGCCACCCTGTATTACTAATATATTTTTAACTATACTCCATTTATTTAGGTAATTAAATAAAGGTAAACAAAAAAACCACGTGACTTAGTTAATCGACCGTTATAATTCGTTAATAACGTTGTTAAATTGAAGAGTACAAATGTGACGTAGCATAACAACTGAATAGACTGGTATTAAGTTTAGTCGGTTAACTAAGTCACGCGGTTTTTTTGTTTACCTTTATTTAATTACCTAAACAAATGGAGTATAGGTACTCACTCTGGTTTCATAGAATACTCCCTTCATTTCAAATGCTCTGGCCTTAGCTGTATCAGATAGGTAATCAAAGGTATTTTAGATTTTATTTAGTTACTTACCTAATCTTCTTCAGCGAGTTTAACAAATAAAGTCATAAGTTCTGGTAAATTTGACATCTCGTGAGATAGTGATAGGTACCAATAAACTAAGAAATAAATATGTAAAAATAAAGCTGAAAATATACCTGCTCAATAAAATAACCAGTTATGCTAGAAATCGACGATATTTATTTAGAAAAAGCTAGAATGATTGTTTATGTTTCTCCTGCGGCAGTAGGTACCTATGTGTTGTTTATTTTTAGAAGTAAATATCTCCACTAACAGCTATTCCTATAAAAAAGTTTCACCGTCGATGAACATGGTTGTCTCCGGATAAATTCACAATAAATGAAATAGATTTTTGCCTCTGTTTACTTGTAAAATTGATGAACAACGTAGAAGTGCATAATAATTTCAATTTTAGTTCCGACCCGAACCATGACCCTTTGCGCACGACTCTAAAATCCAACCTAAAAACAACCGACTTCAAAAAAAACTACAAAGTGATAAATAACTTTAATTTCGGAAGTCGGTGTCGTTGGTTACGCATTTTCGTTTTTTGACATCGACTTCCGAAATTAAAGTTATTTATCACTTTGTAGTTTTTTTTTAAGTCGGTTGTTTTTTTTGTAAAAAAGTTTTTATTTTTCACTTTTTAGTTGTACCTACTCCACACAAATTCAAATAACACTAGTGCATTGAGGAATTGAAGACACCGACTAGAAGAATCATCAAAATTCGCATAGAAATGCCGGAGATGCAGTACATTTATGCATATAACATCGTACATAAGAATAATTATATAATGCATTATATACTAAAACCTTCCTGAAAGTATGTAGATCACATTAATGAAAGAATTATCAAAATCGGTTCATTAGTTTTTGAGAAAATCGCGGACAAACAAACATACATACATACATACATACGGGTCGAATACAGAACTCCTTTTTTGAAGTCGGTTAAAAAAAAATAGAGCGAATCCAAAGAATCAAAAATTCTATTACAAGGTTAAACACTCCACACTCATAGCAAACCAGGAGCAATAGATCTTGATACTGGTCCTTAGCAGCTATAAACAGAGAGAAGTGGAAATAGAGTAGGGAGGCTTTTGCCCTCTAGGGGGAGATCACAAGCTCTTAATAATAATAAATAGGTATTTCCACTCGAATCACACTAATATTATAAAGGCGAAAGTTTGTGAGTGTGTGTGAGGGTGTGTTTATATGTTTGTTACTTTTTCACGCCCAAACGGCTGGATCAATTTTGATAAAATTTTGTATGGAGGTAGCTGACACCCTGGATTAACATATAGGCTACTTTTTATCCCGATATTTCCACGGGATCGATATTTACGTGGGTGAAACCGCGGGGCGCAGCTAGTAATACATATTTAAGAAAAATATTACTAAAACAGTTAATTAAAAAAACCACAATGCCAATTTAGGAGGCAGGTAGGTACCTAATTAAACAAAAATACATAATTCTAATAACATAAAAAGAATCCTTATCATTTCGCATGAATCAACCACTGGAAAAATGGAATTACCCTTTACACAAAGATTTTACCTGATTTTTCATGCCTCGGGTTTCTCAGAATCAAACAAAGATTCAAAAACCTCAATTGCTTGGGTTTACGTAATTTCAGGCTGCATGCAAGCGATAGTCGGTACGATTAGAATCTACAGCCAACTAATGAAGTTCGACGCAGGCTTCTTCTTCTTCTCTCTCTTTTACTGGGATTTTTTGCAACACTTCTTGTTACCAGCTAAAGCACTATAAAGTGGTGAACGGCCGGCGTTTTTGGGGGACTTTCTTATGTAATTTTGTCATCAAAATTACATAAGAAAGTCCCCCAAAAACGCCGGCCGTTAAAAAATCAGCACTCATGTGCTGATTTTCAACCTAGTTTGAATAAATGACTTTTGACTTTGATTCTCGTATAGGTTGGCCAATTTGAAAAGAGTTAAAGTAAATATATATATACTATGGAAAAATATTAGACTGTCACCAAACTACTTGGTCAGACGAGTAATGTCAAAGACACAATAATAATTGTAGTACAAGTTAGCTGTCTGCAAAGTTATCTCGTCCGTTGACTGTACTTTGGTAGGCACCTAAATAGAATATGAATGATGTAAGATTAGCGACGAGTTTATCTGGAAATTTCCATACAATATGGAAGGTTGACCATTAAATCGATAGATTTCCGTAATTTTTAACCACTTCTGGAAGGTTGGTCATTAAATCGATAGATTTCCGTAATTTTTGACTTCTTGATTTCCTGGTACCTACTGGCAGCATTTTGTTTAACTCGTCGCGTATGTTTAAGTAGTAGTTAGGTAGGTACTTACCTTATGTTATGCATTTTTTTTATTGTTAATTGGTTTCGTAGAGTTAGCAACTCTTTAACAATGCTATTAATCAAAACAAGATTCACCTTGACCTTTTTAGAGCTTCGGTTACGTTACTAGTTTCCTAGTACTTATAAGATTTGTTTAGACTTATATAGAGTCATCTTTGGTTTGGTGTATTAATAACATTGATATATCTACTGGATAGCACCTCTGAGAGCAGTGGTGGCCCAGGGGTAACGGCCGCGATTTACGAGTCGGGTCGTGGGTTCGTACCCAGACAGGGGCTTTACTTTATGTAAATAATAATTTCATCACCACAGTTCTCAAAACGTTTAAGGAAAACATTGTGAGGAAACCGAAATGTCATAGAACCAAAAATTCGAAGTGACCATGTGACATCTAGCATTCCGCACTGGGCGCGCGTGGTAGATTACATCGACTTCCCTCTTAAAGGGAGGAGCCCTGTGTCCCAGCAGTGGGAACAATATTGGCTGATTGTGCTATTATGCTATCTGACTGTATGGCCGATGGGGCCGAAAGGTTCTTGAGTGGCGACCGCGTACCGGAATACGTAGCGTTGGGAGGTCTCCCACAAGGTGGACCGATGACCTGGTAAAGGCCGCTGGAATCGGCTAGATGCGGGAAGGACAGAACTGGACGAAGTGGCGGTGCTTGGGGGAGGCCTATGTCCAGCAGTGGACGTCTTTCGGCTGAAATGGTGATGGTAATCTGACTAAAAGTTACGGTTAGGTATACCTTGTATTTTTAAACGCCATTTAATCAGATTAATATTATAAAGGTGAAAGTTTGTGAGTGTGTGTGTGTGTGTTTATATGTTTGTTACTTCTTCACACTCAAACGGCTGGACCAATTTTGATAAAATTTTGTATGGAGGTAGCTAACACCCTGGATTAACATATAGGCTACTTTTTATCCCGATATTCCCACGGGATCGACATTTACGCGGGTGAAACCGAGGGGCGCAGCTAGTGTATTAATATATTCGGTTTTTTACTGTGCTATGATCGTTATTGTCGATAACATGAATACAAATATTATATGTAACTACTCGTCATAAGATAATGTTTTCTTTTAAACCGATTACTTATACATATATACCGTAGGTACGTACGCCATGTTAGCCTTCGTTTTTTTACATAGTTGCGACTTTTAATTGGGTAGCTACCACGTGTAGGATTCGACTCAGGATATTAATAATAACAAAGTTGTTGTTACCCGTATATATTAACTTACAAACTCATTTTGTTTGGTGGTAGATATTTCAATGTCAACTTAATACAAATAGACCTAGATCTAAAACCTAAATAAACTGATAAAAGTCTTTGTTAAAATCAAACCAATTTCCTTACAATAGAGATCTAAAAGATAGTATAAAAGTAATACAGGATAAAAATTCTTTGTTGAAGTTTCCTGAGTGTTCCATTTCATACATTCTAAATTCAGCGTTCAAAGCTTTGTCTTGTGGTCCTGGTTGAAAGCGACAGAGGAAGCGGAGGCGGAGGCGGACGCTTTGCTGAAGGAGCGGTGATGTCGATCACTTGGACGCCCGTCCTTGTTGTATGATAGCTCATGGCTCCCGCTCCCGAAACTGAAACATAGTATTATCAAGTTGTTATCTCCATCGGAAATTTATTAGGTACGTTCTGAATTGACCTAAGTTTAAACAATTTAACTAGAGGAAATTAGCAATTTAGCTAAAGCTTGCTCTGACGGCCTGAACACACGTACCACAACGACAACACGTGGACGGGCGCTAATTTGTACGGAAACGAATAGTTTATGCACACGGACCACATTTTATCGTCAAAATCAACCGCGTGGCCGATACCGACCACATCAAGACCACGGCCAACTTTCAGCGACACTATTGAGACAACTACTTTATAATGACGTGCTTGTGATACGTGTGAATGCGCCCTAAGCTTTAACATGTAATTCAAGCTTCTTGTTGAATGCGGGTCGTTTTTGCTTTGGACCACACACATTTAAAATCCTGGCAGCTAAAACAAATAGAGCATGAAATAAACTGTTAACTAGTACTGTCTTATCTAGTCATCGTAGCTGTTGACTTAATAACAGTGTCAGCCAATGATTGTGGACAATTAACTATCTGTCAATTAAAGTATTAAATGCAGCAGCTACGTCTTACATAGCAAAAAAAACTTTGTAATAACTGCAAAGGCATCTTGTCCTATATGATGTGGAGAAGGAATGCCTGTTGATCATCAACAACAATGCTTGCACGTTTTGTGTCCATGGATACTTTCCGAACCATTACCCTCGGGCTACCTTCTTACATCGCCTTCCTAGAGTAGATATTCGAAGTTTTTTACTCGTCGCATGGATTAGGGAGATTAAAGCGTACCTACTATTATAAATTACATCGTCCTACACAGTCCTCCGCACTTCAGAAAACGTTCCAGCTGGTCTATACCGTGAAAATCGTGAGCACTGCGAGCTGTTATTCCATCTGATGCTAGGTATTGAGACTCCGAGCTGGATCGGGAGAGGGCCGATCCCGCTCGGAGAAGAAGGCGTTGAGGAGGCAACCGCCTCGACGCCTAACACGCTGAAACCCCACCTGCATCATCTAAGGCAGGCGGGATTAGGGGGTTGCGGTCGATTAGAGTGAGGACTCTGTCGGCCCACTAAGTGACCTCAGGGAAGGCGGCGCACAGTGGTCATGTGCTG
Organism: Hydraecia micacea; assembly: GCA_914767645.1. NCBI lineage: Eukaryota > Metazoa > Arthropoda > Insecta > Lepidoptera > Noctuidae > Hydraecia > Hydraecia micacea. The sequence continues at coordinate 2,997,137 of OU611776.1, read as the reverse complement.
CCTTGCACACTTGCACTGCTAGGTTTCGGGGAGACCACTTTAGAGTCTCCCCAGAGATGTGTCCTAACAAGCGTTGCACAGAGGGGGCTCCGGATTGGTCTTTTGAGAGGTAACGGTGTCCCTTCCATAGGGCAGATGGTGATCACCGGAGTGGTTTTAGTGAGGTAAAAATCCCACACTGGTTTTATCCCCAAAGACCAGGCGCCTTTTGAAGGTTTCCCCCCGAAAAAAAAACATATTGAGACTATTAAAACTAGCTTAATCTTTCTAACTGACCGACCCCGATTCAAAAGTCTTTGAGTTTGAGTTGAGTTTGATTAACAGCTCACTTTAAGCTCACTTCACAATGCACTTCACCTAAGTTTTCATCGTGAGATTTTTACAGAATAGATCAGATAAATGTCTGGTGGAACGCTCACTATCGGCCTCTCCAGTATTTGTCACTTACCTGTCGCCTCCTTGCTCCTCGCTGCACCCGAGCCGCTCCTTGCTGACGCTAGCGTTGTGCTCATCATTGCGTCCGAATTTGTCACCGTGGCCGAACCCACCAGGGTTGAAGCCGCGCTTCACTCGTTTTATGGATTCGAACCTCCAGTCTGAAATCAATCATATGAAACAGTTCTTCAACAATTTATTCTACGTCTTCTTTCTAGTTTTTCTTATTGTCTTGCATGTTTTTCTGTTTGCCACCATGAAAAAAATTGCAAGCTGCACAGGCTCATCAATGTTTTAGCAATGCATCAATTTTGGTAAAGAGATTGGTGGTGCATCAGGACATCATTCAGCTGTAAAGACTTACCGCGTCCTTCCACAACCACAGCCAACAGCACCATGAAAGCGAACAACGAGGCTACCTTCGCCATTGTCAAACAAATCTAAACTGAATCTGTTCCATTTGTCACCCACACATGGTATATATACTTCTCATATTCACACAGGATGGCCGATGCCCATCGGATGTCACGGTCTGTCAAAACGTCATGATTTCGGTGACACGCCGTGATGACCGCACAAAGGCACTGCGACGGTTTAATTCACTTTTGACGAATTGTTTGCCGCCCTTGACTTTGAGGACAGGAGCCGATTAGCCATAGTTGTATTGACCTTACAAATGTCAGAGGAAGAACATGTGGATATCTGGAAAATTCTGACAGCAAAATTATGATTGTGAAGTTTTTTGGTGGCAGGTGGTAAAGGTGACATGAGTTTGTTAATGAAGTTGTAGACATGAGAACTAAGTGTAGTTAAAGTTGCATTTAAAATTTTTAGATCTCTTCTGCCATAATAAAATCAAAGCGCTATATTTCTATTGCTTCTCTTATATCGACACAAATCGTTCATCATCATCAGTCTATAGCAGCCCACTGTTGGACATAGGAATTTAAAATCGTGCTCTAATTGTAAGGAAGGATTCCCTTGGGTTAGGCGACGATCTTCGCAGGCTGGCTGGTAGCTGCTGCGTGAGAGTGCTTAGGATAGAGTTGAAATAAATGTAGTTCATAGTTAGGTAAAAATATTATCCAGATAGAAAGGCAGTATTGCGCCGGACATGCTCCATGAAAATCTTCGTAATAAAAAAAAGGGAACTTAAAGCTATCGATACCATAGATTTTATAGACAGCAGGGTTTACTTTTAACGATCGAACGAATAATAAAGGATCGAACGAATAAGCAGATTAATCGGACTGGATGTTTACATCACAGCATAATTATTACTATCTATTATTAATTACATACAAAGCCGCAGCCGGTTTGAACTCGAAGTTTATAATGACCTTGTCTATTCGGTCGTTTGCTTGATTTTTTCCTTACTTATTTTTTGTAAACAATCATCACTCGAAATCATAATAAAAAGATTTTGGTAGAACCTTTCGGAACCTACTAGCGACGTACAGTCAAAAAAGAGATAAGTATGCAGGATCGTCGGATATAGTTGAAGTTTAGTAAAAAACCGATGGATGTTGTCGACTGAAATTTAATTTGATAAATGAGCTGTTGCTTTCTATTAAAAAAAAAAAAAATCGAGAACATCCATCGTTTTCTTACTAAACTTCAACTATATCCGACGATCCTGCATACTTATCTCTTTTGTTGACTGTACCCGGCTTTGCTCGAGGTTTTGATTAGGAATCGAGTGTTCTTTCGGAGTCAGAATAGATTTATAGGAACGTTCGCAAAGTAGTTTTAATTTATGTACTTCACTTTCGTACACTTTATGACTAGAGTAGGTCCTGTTTTACACAAAAAAAACCGCCCAGTGTTGCTTAAAATTAAATATCTAGTTTCTATGTTGTTGGTCTGGAAGAAGGTAGAGAACCGATTCGGCCTAACGAGTGTAACAGCTTGGGTTTCTTTGTGATTTCTTGCTGGCCATTCACATAACAATATTAACTATTTACTTGAATTAATGTACCAAGTAGCCTCTATAACGTTGTATTGATGTAAAGTCAGAGGAATACATTATTTAGAAAACTAACTACTCTAAGTTTATGTTCGATCCCCTTTATTCATAAAAATTGCTTAAAGTTAAGTAGTGATTTATTATCGACTGTTTTTGACTATTTTATAAATAAACGCTAAAGTATGTAGGTATACTCGTATTCAAAACACAACTGTCATTATAGTCCAGTATTGTGAGTGGTATTTCATGGCTAATTAACGTGAGTCAATTTGATAAGCAATTAATTTCCCTGAATGTATGTAACCTTTTAGCAAACTGCAATGTGTTATTTCTTGGGAATTATTTATCATGTGCAGCAAGTGTGATTATTGAGCTCTCAGGCTTTTCCGCGTCTAAATGGTTAGCGTCAATTAGTATAATAGTCAGGAGTCGGAATTAATTCGCTATTCGTCGGTTTCTCCTTGAAAGCTTAGAGGACAATGATTATCAATTTAAAAGTAATTTCAATTAACTTTGACTTTATCCTGCATAACCTAACTAAATGCAATACTTACAATGAAAATAATCATTAAAGTAATTATGTACTTGTTATTGTTTCGTGACTCAAACCTCAATTATTTCTTCTGTACCTATCAAGTGGAACTCGTCCATTTTTAGTTTATATAAATTTCTTTCTGGGTCGAACAGAGAGACAATTCTCATAATTTTAAGAACCTTCACAGTTGATCTCATCTCAAACTGTCAAAAATACCTCTAAAATCTCTAAATGTTTTACACCTTTTTAACTTTGATTGTCGCTGAGATGAGATTGCGACTAGATTTTAAACGTTTTTAATTACAGAAATTGGCCTTCTGATATCACCTAAACCAAGTTCGTTAATATCTCTTAATGTAAATGTAACATCAACAATTGTATCCATAGGTACTATGCAAGAACACTTGAGCTCTTGCTTAATACAATAGTTTCCCATAAATAAAACGATTAATATTGTACATTTTATTATTCATAATGGGCTTACAGCATCGTAAAACACTAAGAAACAAACATAGTTTAATGCACGCAGGTAGTAATCTTTATTCATATGTTACAGAGTAAACGTTTTTATGCATCAAAGTATTGACGCATTAAAAACATTAGTTCACATAATTTATTACTTCATCTACTGCGAGTATTAGAACGTGATCTTATGATTGAGACAAGTCAGCAATGCGCTTATAATTCACTCATTATAATATTATAATAACAGTCTCGATATTTCACGGGATGCCATTGAATACATAATTATGATCTATGTTGTTTTTATAGGAACTTGGCACCTCATTATTATTTTATTACCTACATAAATGGAATGATCATGAGTTTTCGTGACCGCGGAGGTCGAACTGGATCAAGTTATAAATACGCGTTTGTTTCCATGTATTAAAATATTCTGTATGTGTAACATCTTGGTATGTTTAGAATTGTAGATAGGGAAAAATATCTTTAAAAGAGTAGGTAGTTCGTTGTTTGAAGGTCAAGATTTTGAAATAAAACGATCAGAAAAGTTCAAAAATAATAATTTGTCAAATAATTTATATCGTGCACAATTATAGAACTAATTAACAACATAAATATTATAAAAATCAAGTAATTAACAACTTTTTTTGAGCAAAGTTTTCATAAATTATCAGTTTCCATTTATCGCCAACTGAAGTTATTCTGATATCATTAGCAGTTTATCTTTACCGCCCCCATCCGTATACTTTTCCATAAACTTTGTCATAATATTTATCATCCCCTTTGCCTTTACCCTTGCTTCCGTCGTATTCCTTGTCGTCACCCTTGCCTACGTCGTATCCCTTATCGTCACCCTTACCCTTGCCGCTGTCGTAACCCTTGTCGTCATCTTTACTCTTGCCGCTGTCAAAACCCTTGTCTTCGTCTTTACCCTTGCCGCTGTCATAACCCTTGTCGTCACCCTTACCTTTGCCGCTATCGTATTTCTTGTCGTCACCCTTGCCTACGTCGTATCCCTTATCGTCATCCTTACCCTCGTCGCTGTCATAACCCTTGTCGTCATCTTTACTCTTGCCGCTGTCAAAACCCTTGTCTTCTTCTTTACCCTTGTCGCTGTCATAACCCTTGTCGTCACCCTTACCCTTGCCTACGTCATAACCCTTGTCGTCACCCTTACCCTTGCCTACGTCAGAACCCTTGTTGTCACCCTTACCCTTGCCGCCGTCTTCTTTACTCTCACTGCTACTACTGTCGCTGCTACTGTCGCTGCTCTTGTTGCTGCTGCTATCGCTGCTACTGCTGCTGCTGCTGTCACTGCTACTGCTGCTGTCAGAGCTGCTTCTATCCTTGCCATCGCCCTTGCCACCTCTCTTGCCGTCATCCCAGCCGCCTTTACCACCGTAACGACGATATCCTCCTACAAAATATGAGAATAAATTCAGGTTTGCACCTTGAACTCAATTCCAACTTAATTTGCAGTTAACTTTATCCTATGTTATGTAACAAAAGTGTAATTTTAATGATCCTTCTTTTATAGATTACAGCATGGTTACAATGCGGCATTATCGATATTATTACAACGGTTCGGTTATTTTTTTCATTCCTATCATTAAGAGTTAGGAATGCTGGACGTACGTAAACGTACGTAGATCTAAAATATGATAAAAATTATAATATAGTTCCTACCGCCAGGCGTTGCGTAAACACATACTGCCAATACTGTAAGCGTAAGCGCAATAAAAGTCAAATTCTTCATCTTGTACTGTTTTCTTCCTTTCCTTCGATTAACAAACTGATACTGATTTGATTTGTCTCACTCTTTTCGATCGACTACAATCACTAGGAATTCTACTGCTCTTTAAATACTCACTAACTTTCCGATTTTCCATGATATTTTTTGCTGCAAGTCAAAGGTTCTGAACAATTTATTCTATCCTTAATAACCGTTAATAATAACAGTTCCAGAATTTTCGTTTTTGTATTGATTGACCCTCTACCTAATCACAGCTTATAAACAATTAAAATTAATTACTATCATTCCATAAATGGATGTATTTACGCGATGTTCGACTCTATTTGGTCATGGTAAGTTTGAAATTGTAATCAGTTAAGAGGAATCTGATTAGCCTAGTTCTAGTGATTATCGAGCAGAGGTAACAATGATTGTCTTTAGTAGATTACAGTTAAGCTTCAAACAGTGCGGACAATTTAGGACTTCTATCAATTGCACGTTCAAAATTTAAATCAATTTATTTTTAAACATGGATATTTTATCTTATTTCTTAGGTATGTTGGTTCATTGGTTGTGTATTTATTAAGTTTGTAATCGGTTTATATTATTCATATTTTTGTACCGTCTCTGTACGCGGTACGCGGTCAATTTTTCTTGGTTCAAATAGCGCCAAGTCCCATTTTTAAGTACATACCTATGGATTGCATAATCAGCCTATAAAGTCCTCACCGCTGGGACACAAGCCTCCACTCTGTGAAAGTGAATCGGCCATAATCCACCACGCGAGCCCAGTGCGGGTTGATAAGTCAGTGGCTAATAATGAAAACTTTAATTTACAGGTATATTGGGCCAATCACAGTCACAATGCGTATTTTAATAATAATTCGAGAGAACTTTGTCTAGTTTTATATGTCCACCAGCAGGATAAGGACCGTAGGTGGGAATCCAGTTTAAAGTATGTAGTTTGTTTTGGATCACCGTTGTAAGTATTTTTCTCTCATGTTTTTCTTTACTAGGAGGTTATTTATAAATGTTGCTTTAAGTTAAGTAATGATAAGCGGCTGTGCAATCATAAATTTTTAACGTTTAAATGTCTCTTAACTTTAAGCAACGTTCCTACATAACGTTCCTGTACCCATTGTACAAACGCCAGGGCATCAAGCTACTAGGTACAATCTGCCAAAATTTTAATTTTTCATCGCTAAAGTATATGGTTCAAAGTTGATTGGGAAAATTTGACAGTTTCGGGTACTTTGATGTGCTGGCGCCTGTACATGACGTGTAACGGTAGGAGCCTGTGAAGTGTGTGTAAGTACCGTGTGGTAACGTTTCCTTTGGTAGTAGCCTAGTAGGAGGGTATAAATACTTCCTATTTAGTATATTATATAATAGGGAGTATTTATATATAAATACTCCCTATTTAGTATCTCCATTGATTTTTTTGAAAACATTTTTTTAAATTCCAATGTCAGTGTTGATCTAAGTAGGGTATTAGCAACATCAGCAACTTATATAATTATCATCTTCTATATAAATAAAAATTAAATGCCATTCTTTGGTAAGTGCATCACTTGAGAACGACTGGACCGATATGATGTTTTTATGGAAAGAAATATTGTAAAAGGTGGCCCGGTTTTGGGGAAAACTGAACCTTCTTTTACTATGTATTTTTTTTAATACGAACTATTGAAATTTGGACAGGACAACGTTTGTCGGGTTATTATAATAATGATGCCATGTTTATCAAGCCAAAAAGGTACCTTTTGGCCACTGTTGGAATTAAAATTTGTTATAATGTAGATTGTCATTTAAAGGGTACAAGTAAGTATATGGATTAAAAAGCTGCAGTATTTTATAAAAACGATAAATTTTATTTGTATTGCATTAATACATAATATGTAGAGCGAAACGTAAACTATTTGATTTATCACATTGAGCTTTTGAATTTCTTTGACCGGGACCTTATTCAGGTAGCAGCTTAACGTCTGAAACAAACAAAATAAAGCAATGTCAATACCTAATACTGTCAAATGAATTGAAAGGTTTTGTATTTATTTACAGGTATGGAAAAAAGTATTGTCTCTTTAATATACAAATATCAGCTGCTTACATTTCAAGTGCAAACCTACATAGTTTATTTTAAGTACAAAAGGATGCCGTGTCATAAAATGCATTTTCTGATAGACAAAAGTTTATGGAGAGCACTTTGGCTGAAGATATCGGATCTCCAAAAGCACAAAACAACTAGGTATATAGTAGAAGATAAAATCTTAATATTTACCCGTAACCGCCTGGTTGTTTGTGGCCGCCGCCGCCGTGACCACCGCCGCCGCCGCCGCCGTGACCACCGCCGCCGCCGCCTCCATGACCATGACCGCCGCCGCCGCCGCCGCCGCCGCCGTTGGAACCACTTCCTCCGTGACCGTGTCCGCCGCTACCACCGCCGTTTCCACCGCCGTTTCCACCGCCGTGGCCTCCTCCATTGCTACCACCGCCGCCGCTTCCGCCGCCTAAACCACCGCCGTGGCCGCCACTACCACCGCCGCCGAAGCCGCCACCGCCACCACTGCCACCGCCGCCGCCGCCGCCATGGCCGCCGCCACCGCCGGATGAGCCGCCGCCTCCACCGCCTTGATTACCTCCGCCATATCCACCTGTAAATTAGAAATAACACAAGTTTTACAAACCTTCAAATCGAAAGAAAGAAAATACGTTTATTTGCGATATACATGACACAGAAAAAACTTTTTTCCAAAAAAATACAACCGACTTCCAACAAAAAACATAGTGTGTGTGTGAGTCATAAAAACGAAAATGTGGAACCAACGACACCGACTTCCGAAAATAAAGTTATTTTTCACTTTGTAGTGTTTTTTGTTGGAAGTCGGTTGTATTTTTTTGGAAAAAAGTTTTTATTATTTAACACAACTCAGCATTAAAATCTGAGTTTGAACAATAAATCATCCCTATTTTCCCACTCTTAGGGTAGGATTTCTTTTTCCAAATTTATATGGGACCACCCTCGGGGTATACCCTTTCCAATAAAAAAAGAATTATCAAAATCGGACTGCTCTGTAAGAAGTTATGCGTGATCATACATAAAAAAAAATATATATACGCGTCGAATTGATAACCTCCTCCGTTTTTTCGTCGGTTAAAAAGAACACAAACAAACAAGTTGGGGTAAACATGCGTCAAATCCACGCAAAACCGATCGATCACGCAATCGATGGTAGATTTCCACGGAATCGAGGATTTTGCTAAATGAAGGATTCGTTTAGCAAGGTCGTAAAATACAGACAGATCAAGTAGGTAAGTAATTCGACGAAAGTCAGAATGTTGAATCTACGCGAATCTAGATGAAAAACCACTTTGAAGCTGACGACCAATTTGAATCTAATTTTAATCGAATCTTAGCATAACAACAACATACTTTTTATTTATTTGTATAGTAGGTTAGTTAGTCTTTTATTTTAGTATCTAGTGTATATAGTTATATTGTAATTATGCGTGTACAGAGATGAGAATATTAAATAAAATTTATGTTTATCTTTTTATAAGGAGTTTATTTTATATATTCTATTCCATATTATTGGCGAGCACTAAACTCATAGTCCAAGAGTAAATTCCATCTACTTTGTTATTATTGTGATGCGGATGTAAACCAAAACAAAACTAGAATAACAACAACAAAAATATAATACCTGGGGTGGCGCTAGTGATAGCGAAGAGCCCTAAGGCTATAGCTGTGACTACTGCTAGACGAGCCATGTTGATCTGTGCCTCGATGTACCTCGTCCTAGCTTTTATACAGACTCGCTTATGTCATGGAATCGACTCTTCACTTTTTGCCACGCTCTTTTTTGTTGATTAAAGTTCCGCTGAATTCAAATATCCTGATTTTATGCATTGAGGTAGATAGGTATATATGTATGTATAGACTAATAAAAATGCTTACTGGCTGTTCGTTAGATACTTCTGATAGCTTTTTGGATTATACCGTGGAGTTATGTTCGAAGCTTCTATTAAATGGCGTAGTTACTAACCAAACTTTTGTTTGCGAATTTGATCTCGTGATTTTCTTTTATAACTGATAATCTTCTTCTATTGTATAAAAAACGAGAAACTGACTGACTGACATATACTATACGCATAACGCACAGCCGAAACTACTAGGAATAGGAATGTGAAATTTTGCACACGGCTTTCTTTTATAATGTAGGGGAGCACTATGAAGGGGTTTTTGGAAATTCAACCTTTAAGGGGGTGAAAACGGGGTATTTTGTTTGTGTGAAAAATCTATATTATATATAAAATTATGAAGTTCGTATTTTTTTTGTTTTTCTAAGCTCCTAAAGGGGAATTGCGAGGTTTCAAAGTTTGTATGGAAGAATGTTAGAGCGTGGTTATTTGAAACTCAGTATTTATACTTAGGACCGAAAATAAAGAATAATGTGTTACCAGGATTTTTCGAAAATCTACCCCGAACGGGGTGAAAAGGGTTAGTCAATTTTACAGGGGATAATTTTACTGAGTGGCTTGATTTACTTCAAAATTGGTATAAATAACATATAAGACAAATAATGGAAAGGTCCCAAAAGACCTTTTAAATAATAAAGTTTATATTTATAATGTTTTTTAAAGTACGTACCCTTCAAAAAGGGTTTAGGGGGTATCGAAATATTTTAACAAGCTGTCGATGTCGAATTAACTTAAAACAAAAGGGATCATGATTGTGTTGTAGGGTTCTTCAAAAATCAACCCCTGGCGGGAAGGAAAGGGGTAATACACAAAGTGACATCTGTCCCTACTGCCATTACTGTCATTACTGCGAAAACGGTACCCCAATTGCGTAACACACTATCAATCACAATCTGAATCATTTTGAAGGATATTGCTAATTCATTGCTTCATATGTTCGAAAAATATATCTGCTCCACAACGTAAATCACATAATGAATGTTGTTGAACTGTCAAAATGAAACCCATTGCTACTGATAGTGTTACGCAATTACCCCGCGGGTATAAATAACGTTTTATTCATATAATAGGAAAAACGTACCAAATGATTAAAAAAAAAAAAACAAGCCCTATCGATGTGAAAAAGGAGGACATAGTATATATATAAAAAACTTATTGCTTTCATTTATAAAATTGAAGTTTTTCTGAACAAATCATAAAATGTTGACCATTATTTTCAAAAACTATCTTTTAAAGGGAGGTCTAAAAATTTAAGAGAAAGAACGAAATCCACGCGGACGAAGTCGCGGGAGAACTGCTAGTATTAAATATATAAAGAATAAAGTCATTTTATTTCGGACAACTAAAAAGATCCATAAGTTGTTAGTAACAGGTTTGCATTTAAAACGCTATTGTTAGTAACTTTAAAGACGAATTAATGAGAAGACCACATCAACTAGATAGACCGAGAATTGGAAACTAGGGTATAAGTCTTCTCACAAATTGCCTTATTATGGCGGAGGAAGTGTCCGCCGCCACAGCCTTCAGGATGCTATTGTGATTGCCTTTTATTTTGCTCAGGGGTGACGCCGTTTTTTTTTGCGGATGATGGCATGAAATCCATCGGTATCGGTTACCGCAAACATTTAATTTTCTGAGGCACTGCAAAAAACGAAGTAGTCGCAACAGCATCCTAAAAACATTGTGGTATTGGACGCTTAGATCATTCAGTGACAGCGACCTTTTCGAGTAGTTGACCCAAAGATTACCGGTGTAAAAACTAACAATAGGCTTTAAAAAGCGTCATTTTAACTTGGTACACTAAGCAAATCTTCATGTCAACATAATTACCCCTGATCGCCAGAGCCCTACGCGTCTTAATGTCACCATGGTCACTGAGGTCTTCGGTAAGAAATTGCCCACGATTTTTAAACTTAGTCACTCTACGTTGTATTTGGCGTACCGTTTATGGCAAGTTGTACGGTACATTCCCGGCATTTACCAGCGACCTCAAAGACCATGTTTTCAGATTTTTTGGCATTACAGACCAGACCATGTGCAGCAGTGTACGTGTCACATATATTAAGCAACTCCACGATCGCCCCCGGCGACGGGCACCATGTCATCCGCATAACATGCATCACGTTGTTGTAACTACCACTATTTACCCTAAAACCGACACACATGATGCTGAGCTCGGCAATGAGGTAATTAACAGATAAATGGAAGAGACTGGGAGACGACAAAGCACCCTGCATCACCCCGCACTTCAACCTATATGATTCCGAGAGCGCATTAGACCATCTGGCTACGATACCAAAACTGCAGTACACTGAGCAGTTCCTCCGGTATACCCTTTCTTCTCAATATTATATTGTGTAAGGATCTTTAAGCGCGTGTCCAAAATTGGAACTAACGTCGCAAACTTGTTTTTTCAATACAACTTCGCGAAACAGTTTCACAAAATGTTTACCAACAACGCTCCCTGTCAATGTTATTTAAATTCTATGGGCTTGCGGTGTGTTATTCAACCTCTTTTCACTCGTTTCTGTTAGAATTTCGTTTAAAACCTATTTGCTTCATAATAAATTAACTTCTATTGTCATACCTACCTTTTGTCACGTTACTTAGATTTCCTGAAGCACTTTCAGCAGCGTCTTCAGAGGGTGAATTACTCTTGGTGATTTTATTATTCTTGTTATTAGTTTTGGATTTCGACATTCTTAGATTTTTTGGTTTGATTTTATAAATTTTGTCTTACGCCAGAAGGTCGTTTTAAGCATTTTTTTATTTAAATCAAAACCAATCAAAACTGGATTCTGTAGAGATGTATATTTATGTCATGTGTCAATAATACCAGTGACATTTTTTTATAAAGCTGAAGGATTCTGTTCCGGATTTTGCTAATCTAAGAAGGACAGGTCACTAATTAATATATTATTTAAATATTAGACACCCAGGCTAAGTGGAGTGACGTTATTGGTAAGGGGAACTCCAGAGAATTGAGCGTTTTGTCGTGTAATTGAAGAAGCGTATGTCAAATTGTGGACTTGAGTCCTCCCGTCGCTTCACAGACGCGATGGGTATCGATATTTAATGATGAACAAACACAAATAATGATTTTCTAATGACATCATTTTAAGTTTAGTATACTTACCTACATTGCATTTTTAAATGCCATTTAAGTTTAAACTTTAAGCAAAGTTCATAAATAAAGAGATATGTGACGTGTAATCCTACCTTTACACGGACTTTGAAGTGTGTGGATCGGGTGGTAACTTTCCCTTAGTTTGTTATAATTATTCAAATTTAGTATTTCCATTGATTTTTTTGCGGTCTTGTTTGTTATAATTATTCACATAGGGTAAATTTGGTATACTACGATCCAATGTGCTATACATCGATACAATGATAATCTAAATAGGGTATTGGAAACATCAACACATCATCATCATAATTATACATGACTACCAAGCTGCGATATAGATCTGTACCATTTAGGCACTGTTGGGATTAAAATTGTTACGGTTTGTCATTTAAAGGGTAGAAGTAAGTGTATGGATTAAAAAGCTGAAGTATTTTATAAAAACGATAATTTTTATTTGTATTGCATTAATACATGTATATGGCGAAACGTAAACTATTTCATTTATCACATTGAGCTTTTGAATTTCTTTGACCGGGACATTCCGGTAGCAGCTTAACGTCTGAAACAAACAAAACAAAACAATGTTAATATTACTATCAAATGAATTACAAACAAGATGATATGTTTTCCTAAAAGTATTGTCTCTTTAATATACTTGTATCAAATGTTCACAAAGTACAGACTACAGAGCTAACCTACATAATTATTTTTTTATGTACAATGGCTTTTCTTATGATAAAATGCATTTTCTAATGGACAAAAGTTTATGGAGCACTATGGCTGAAGATATCGGACCTCCAAAAGCATAAAACAACAATAAGGTAGAAGATAAAATCGTAGTATTTACCCGTAACCGCCTGACTGTTTGTGGCCGTAGCCGCCGCCGCCGCCACCGCCATGGCTACCGCCGCCGCCACCTCCGCCTCCCTGGCCGAATCCGCCGCCGCCGTTTCCACCGCCGTTTCCACCGTGGCTTCCTCCATGGCCGCCACCGCCGTGGCCTCCTCCATTGCTGCCACCGCCGCCGTTACCGCCGCCTAAACCACCGCCGCCGTTACCGCCGCCGTTACCGCCGCCTAAACCACCGCCGTGGCCTCCTCCAAAGCCGCCACCGCCGCCGTTACCGCCGCCGAAGCCGCCACCGCCACCGCTGCCACCGCCGCCGCCGCCGCCATGACCGCCGCCACCGCCTCCACCGCCTTGATTACCTCCGCCATATCCACCTGCAAATTAGAAATAACACAAGTTTTAGAAATATGGTGTAACCTTCAAATCGATGGCAGATCTCTGGTGGGTTAATAATATATTTCCACGAAATCGAGGGTAATATGATTTTGCTGAATGAAGGATTCGTTTAGCAAGGTCGTAAAATACAGACAGGTCAAGTAATTCGACGAAAGTCAGAATGTTGAATCTACGCGATTCTACAGACTCATTGTACTATAATATTTAGATGATGAAATTTTTTTACAAAGACTTTATTTTATATGTATTCCATTCAATATAAGGTAATGGTAAGCACGAGGCTCATGTTCCATTAGTAGAAATCTACATTGTGTTTATTGTGAAAGAAATAATAACAACAAAATAATACCTGGTGCGGCGCTAGTGATAGCGAAGAGCCCTAAGGCTACAGCTGTGACTACTGCTAGACGAGCCATGTTGATCTGTGCCTCGAAGTACCTCGACCTAGCTTATATACAGACTCGCTTATGTCATGGACTTGAACGAACAAATGTGTATCGACTCTTCACTTTTTGCCGCGTATTTTTTTGTAATAATTATTAAGGTTCCGCTGAATTGAAATATCCTGATTTCATGCATCGAAGTGGATATGATATAGACGTAGACTAATAGAAATTATTGCTGGCTGTTTGTTACTTCTGATAGCGATTAGATTATACCATGGAGTTGCTTTTAAATGGCGTAGTTACCAACTCCTACCGTAATAAACACAAACTCAAAGCATTTATTTCAAATAAACCAATTACAGGCACTTTTGAATTGTCAAGGAGTCGGTCAGTCAGAAAGTTGAAGCTAGTTGCTATAAGCTTTTTTTTGCTAATTTGATTTCGTAATTTACTTTTATAGCTGATAATGTTAAAATTGTTTAAGGATGTTTTGGCGCGTGCCTAAAATTACAAATAAAGCTGTCATATTGGTTTTTCAATATAACTTCGCGAAACAGCTAGTTTCACAAAAAATGTTTATCAACAACGACCCCTGTCATTCAAATTCTATGGGGGGCGTGCGGTATGTTATTCAATCGTTTCTGTTAGAATTTCGTTTAAAACCTATTTTCTCAAACATGCATGGAAATTTGAGCATTATTTTGACAACCTTCTTCGAGATAAATCGAAATTGCTGTAGTGGTCAAATACATGCGAGCAGCGGCCGACAAAAGTTGTATGAAAATCTATATCTGTCGTGGTTTAGTGGCCAAATAAATTACATAGTAAACTCATATCTGTCGTGTAATTTAAAAGATCGTTTAAAAAAATTAAATAAAACCTTGAACAGGCTTGCAAATAGAAAGCTTTTTATTGAAAGAAAAAACAAATTAACACTTAAACGCGGGAAAAATTATTGTTGTTCGTCATTAATTTTGAAAAGAAATTGTATTTGACAAAAAAGTTCTGCCTAGGTACTACTTAGTTTTAATTTCCGCGCATTATTTGAGAAAAGTACTATACAAGCCTTGGCCACAACTAGGCATTGATGGATTGATGGACTTACGTATGTGTGCCTCGGCTTCGCCTCGGCCCACATTTCTACGTTCTTCCATCAATGCCTCTTTTTTTTGTTGGCCGCTGCAGTAATGTACTATTGCTTCATAATAAAATAAACTTCTATTGTCAAACCTTTTGTCACATTACTTAGATTTCCTGGTAATTCAGCATTCAGTATTTCGGCAATTTCAGCACTTTCAGCAGCGTCTTCAGAGGGTGAATTACTCTTGGTGATTTTATTATTCTTGTTATTAGTTTTGGATTTAGATTTCGACATTCTTAGATTTTTTGGTTTGATTTTATAAATTTTGTCTTACGCCAAAAGGATGTTATAAGCATTTTTATTTAAATCAAAACCAATCAAAACTGGATTCTTTAGAGATGTATATGTATATATGTCATGTGTCAATAATACCAGTAACTGGGTTGTGGAGGTCAGATAGGTAGGCGCTCCATGTAAAATACTGCATCCGGTTAGACTGGAAGCCGACCCCAACATAGTTGGGAAAAGGCTAGGCAGATGAGATGATGAGGCGATAATACCAGTCACATTTTTTTATAAAGCCGAAGGATCTGTTCCGGATTTTGCCAATCTAAGAAGGACAGGTCACTAATTAATATATTATTTAAATATTAGACACCCAGGCTAAGTGGAGTGACGTTATTGGTAAGGGGAACTCCAGAGAATTGAGCATTTTGTCGTGCAATTGAAGAAGCGTATTTCAAATTGTGGACTTGAGTTATCTACCTTTACACGGACTTTGAATTGTGTGGATCGTGTGGTAACTTTCCCTTTGTTTGTTATAATTATTCGAATTTGGTATTTCCATTGATTTTTTTGCGGTCTTGTTTGTTATAATTATTCACATAGGGCGAATTTGGTATACTACGATCCAATGTGCTATACATCGGTACAATGATAATCTAAATAGGGTATTGGAAACATCAACACATCATCATCATATTATACATGACTACCAAGCTGCGATATAGATCTGTACCATTTAGGCACTGTTGGGATTAAAATTGTTACGGTTTGTCATTTAAAGGGTAGAAGTAAGTGTATGGATTAAAAAGCTGAAGTATTTTATAAAAATGGTAATTTTTATTTGTATTGCATTAATACATATATATGGCGAAACGTAAACTATTTCATTTATCACATTGAGCTTTTGAATTTCTTTGACCGGGACATTCAGGTAGCAGCTTAACGTCTGAAACAAACAAAACAAAACAATGTTAATATTACTATCAATTGAAATACAAACGTTTTGTATGTATTTACAGGTACGGCCGAAGATGTTATATTTTCCTAAAAGTATTGTCTCTTTAATATACTTATATCAAATGTTCACAAAGTACAGACTACAGAGCTACATAATTATTTTTTAAGTACAATGGAGTCTCTTCTGATAAAATGCATTTTCTGATGGACAAAAGTTTATGGAGCACTATGACTGAAGATATCGGACCTCCAAAAGCATAAAACAACAATAAAGTAGAAGATAAAATCGTAATATTTACCCGTAACCGCCTGATTGTTTGTGGCCGTAACCGCCGCCGCCGCCACCGCCATGACCACCGCCGCCGCCACCGCCGCCTCCCTGGCCGAATCCGCCGCCGCCGTTTCCACCGCCGTTTCCACCGTGGCTTCCTCCATGGCCGCCACCGCCGTGGCCTCCTCCACTGCTGCCACCGCCGCCGTTACCGCCGCCTAAACCACCGCCGTGGCCTCCACCACTGCTGCCACCGCCGCCGTTACCGCCGCCTAAACCACCGCCGTGGCCTCCTCCAAAGCCGCCACCGCCGCCGTTACCGCCGCCGAAGCCACCACCGCCACCGCTGCCTCCGCCGCCGCCGCCGCCATGACCGCCGCCACCGCCTCCACCGCCTTGATTACCTCCACCATATCCACCTGCAAATTAGAAATAACAAGTTTTAGAAACATGGTGAAACCTTCAAATCGATGGTAGATCTCTGGAGGGTTAATAATATATTTCCACGGAATCGAGGGTCATATCATTTTGCTGAATGAAGGATTCGTTTAGCAAGGTCGTAAAATACAGACAGGTCAAGTAATTCGACGAAAGTCAGAATGTTGAATCTACGCGATTCTACAGAATCATTGTACTATAATATTTAGATGATGTAATTTTTTTTATAAAGACTCCATTCTCCATTCAGACTTCTTTTTTCCATTCAATATAAGGTAATGGTAAGCACGAGGCTCATGTTCCATTAGTAGAAATCTACATTGTGTTTATTGTGAAAGAAATAATAACAACAAAATAATACCTGGTGCGGCGCTAGTGATAGCGAAGAGCCCTAAGGCTACAGCTGTGATTACTGCTAGACGAGCCATGCTGATCTGCGCCTCGAAGTACCTCGACCTAGCTTATATACAGACTCGCTTGTCATGGACTTGAACGAACAAATGTGTATTGACTCTTCACTTTTTGCCGCGTATTTTTTTGTAATAATTATTAAGGTTCCGCTGAATTGAAATATCTTGATTTCATGCATCGAAGTGGATATAGACGTAGACTAATAGAAATTATTGCTGGCTGTTCGTTACTTCTGATAGCTATTAGATTATATCATGAAGTTGCTTTTAAATGGCGTTGTTACCAACTCCTACCGTAATAAACTCAAACTCAAAGCATTTATTTCTAATAAACCAATTAAGTACAGGCACTTTTGAATTGTCAAGGGGTCGGTCAGTCAGAAAGATGAAGCTAGTTGCTATAAGCTTTTTTGCTAATTTGATTTCGTAATTTACTTTTATAGCTGATAATGTTAAAGTTGTTTAAGGATGTTTTGGCGCGTGCCTAAAATTACAAATAACGCTGTCATATTGGTTTTTCAATATAACTTCGCGAAACAGCTAGTTTCACAAAAATGTTTACCAACAACGACCCCTGTCATTCAAATTCTATGGGCGTGCGGTATGTTATTCAATCGTTTCTGTTAGAATTTCGTTTAAAACCTATTTTCTCAAACATGCATGGAAATTTGAGCATTATTTTGACAACCTTCTTCGAGATAAATCGAAATTGCTGTACTGGTCAAATACATGCGAGCAGCGGCCGGCAAAAGTTGTATGAAAATCTGTCGTGGTTTAGTGGCCAAATAAATTACATAGTAAACTCATATCTGTCGTGTAATTTAAAAGATCGTTTAAAAAATTTAAATAAAACCTTTGATAAGTTACCACTTATCAAAGGTTTTATTTAAATTTTGAACAGGCTTGCAAATAGAAAGCTTTTTATTGAAAGAAAAAACAAATTAACACTTAAACGCGGGAAAAATTATTGTTGTTCGTTGTTCATCATTAATTTTGAAAAGTAATTGTATTTGACAAAAAAGTCTGCCTAGGTACTACTTAGTTTTAATTTCCGCGCATTATTTGAGAAAAGTACTATACAAGCCTTGGCCACAACTAGGCATTGATGGATTGATGGACTTACGTATGTGTGCCTCGGCTTCGCCTCGGCCCACATTTACACGTTCTTCCATCAATGCCTCTTTTGCTGGCCGCTGCAGTAATGTACTATTGCTTCATAATAAAATAAACTTCTATTGTCAAACCTTTTGTCACATTACTTAGATTTCCTGTTAATTCAGCATTCAGTATTTCGGCAATTTCAGCACTTTCAGCAGCGTCTTCAGAGGGTGAATTACTCTAGGTGATTTTATTATTCTTGTTATTAGTTTTGGATTTAGATTTCGACATTCTTAGATTTTTTGGTTTGATTTTATAAATTTTGTCTTACGTCAGAAGGATGTTTTAAGCATTTTTTATTTAAATCAAAACTGGATTCTGTAGAGATGTATATTTATGTCATGTGTCGATAATACCAGTAACAGGGCTGTGGAGGTCAGATAGGCAGGCGCTCCATGTACTGGTATTCAGCTGCATCCGGTTAGACTGGAAGCCGACCCCAACATAGTTGGGAAAAGGCTAGGCAGATGAGATGATGTGGCAATAATACCCGTCACATTTTTTTATAAAGCCGAAGGATCTGTTCCGGATTTTGCCAATCTAAGAAGGATAGCTCACTAATTCATATATTATTGAAATTAGACACCCAGGCTAAGTGGAGTGACGTTATTGGTAAGGTGAACACCTGAGAATTTAGCGTTTTGTCGTGCAATTGAAGAAGCGTATGTCAAATTGTGGACTTGAGTTACCTACGACTACCTTTACACGCACTTTGAAGTGTGTGGATCGTGTGGTAACTTTCCCTTTGTTTGTTATAATTATTCTAGTATTTCCATTGATTTTTTTGCGGTCTTGTTTGTTATAATTATTCACATAGGGCGAATTTGGTATACTACGATCCAATGTGCATCGATACAATGATAATCTAAATAGGGTATTGGAAACATCAACACATCATCATCATATTATACATGACTACCAAGCTGCGATATAGATCTGTACCTTTTAGGCACTGTTGGGATTAAAACTGTTATGGTTTGTCATCTAAAGGGTGTATGGATTAAAAAGCTGAAGTATTTTATAAAAACGATAATTTTTATTTGTATTGCATTAATACATATATATGGCGAAACGTAAACTATTTCATTTATCACATTGAGCTTTTGAATTTCTTTGACTGGGACCTTCAGGCAGCCGCTTAACGTCTGAAACAAACAAAACAATATTACTGTAAATGAATTACAAACAAGATGATAATATGTTTTCCTAAAAGTATTGTCTCTTTAATATACTTGTATCAAATGTTCACAAAGTACAGACTACAGAGCTAACCTACATAATTATTTTTTAAGTACAATGGATTTTCTTATGATAAAATGCATTTTCTGATGGACAAAAGTTTATGGAGTACTATGGCTGAAGATATCGGATCTCCAAAAACATAAAACAACAATAAGGTATAAGATAAAATCGTAATATTTACCCGTAACCGCCTGATTGTTTGTGGCCGTAGCCGCCGCCGCCGCCACCGCCATGACCACCGCCGCCGCCACCGCCGCCTCCCTGGCCGAATCCGCCGCCGCCGTTTCCACCGCCGTTTCCACCGCCGTGGCTTCCTCCATGGCCGCCACCGCCGTGGCCTCCTCCACTGCTGCCACCGCCGCCTAAACCACCGCCGTGGCCTCCTCCAAAGCCGCCACCGCCGCCGTTACCGCCGCCGAAGCCGCCACCGCCACCGCTGCCACCGCCGCCGCCGCCGCCATGACCGCCGCCACCGCCTCCACCGCCTTGATTACCTCCGCCATATCCACCTGCAAATTAGAAATAACAAGTTTTAGAAACATGGTGTAACCTTCAAATCGATGGTAGATCTCTGGATGGTTAATATATTTCCACGGAATCGAGCGTCATATGATTTTGTTGAATAAAGGATTCGTTTAGCAAGGTCGTAAAATACAGACAGGTCAAGTAATTCGACGAAAGTCAGAATGTTGAATCTATGCGATTCTACAAAAACATGAGGCTCATGTTCCATTACTCGTAGTAGAAATCTACATTGTGTTTATTGTGAAACAAATGTGAACCAAAACGAAATTAGAATAATAACAAAAAATTAATACCTGGTGCGGCGCTAGTGATAGCGAAGAGCCCTAAGGCTATAGCTGTGACTACTGCTAGACGAGCCATGTTGATCTGTGCCTCGATGTACCTCGACATAGCTTATATACAAACTCGCTTATGTCATGGACTTGAACGAACAAATGTGTATTGACTCTTCACTTTTTGCCGCGCATTTTTTTGTAATAATTATTATGGTTCCGCTGAATTAAAATATCCTGATTTCACGCATCGAAGTGGATATAGACGTAGACTAATAGAAATTATTGCTGGATGTTCGTTACTGCTGATAGCTATTAGATTATACCATGGAGCTGCTTTTATATGGCGTAGTTACCAACTCTTATTTCAAATAAACCAATTACAGGCACTTTTGAATTGTCAAGGGGTCGGTCAGTCAGAAAGTTGAAGTTGCTGTAAGCTTTTGTTTGCGAATTTGATCTCGTGATAATTACCTTTATAGCTGATAATATTACTTTACTGAACTTTTGGCGCGTGCCCAAAATTAGAACTAACGCTGCCAAATTGGGTTTTCAATATAACTTCGCGAAACAATTTCACAAAAATGTTTACTAACAACGACCCCTGTCATTCAAATTTTTTGGGCGTGCAGTGTGTTATTCAACCTCTTTTGTTTCTGTTAGAATTTCGTCTAAAACCTATTTGCTTCATACTAATATAAACTTTTATTGACATAATATCTTCTGCCACGTTACTTAAATTTCTTGGTGATTCAGCATTCAGTATTTTGGTAATTTCAGCACATTCAGCAGCATCTTTAGAGGGTGAAGATGATTTTATTATTCTTTTGATATTTCTCAAAAAAAATTCGAAGCCAACTGGCAGAGGCCCGTATAAAGTTTTTAATTAAATGAGGCACCAACCGACGATTATCCTTGTTCAGACTTTAGACTATGCAAGTGCACCCAAGGATTATTATTCTTGTTATTAGTTTTGGATTTAGATTTCGACATTCTTTAGACTTTTCGGTTTATTTTTTTATCTTACGCCAGATGGATGTTTTAGGCATTTTTAATTTAAATAAACACTGGATCCTGTAGAGATGTTTATTTATGTCTTGTGTACATTTTTTTAAGCAAAATTATTTATTTCCGTATTTTGCCAATCTAAGAAGATGTAATTAATTTATTATTGAAATTAGACACCCAGGCTAGATGGAGTAACGTTGTTAGTAAGGTGACTGGATATGGGTGAGTTTGAATACCCGAGGATTGAGCTTTTTGTCATGCTATTGAAGAAGTGTATGTCAAATTGTGGACTTCATTCAGTCCTCCTGTAATGTACAAAGTCTAATTAAAACAGCTGGCGTAACTTCACAGACGTGATGGGTATCGATATTTACTGACGAACAAACACAAAGAAAGATTTTCTAATTACATAATTTCAAGTAACTATACTATTGTATCTGTAGTAACTTGAAATCGTGATTTTATCACCCAATGCGTCTGCGAAGTATTGCAAGCTAATTTATTTTGAACTAGGGAAAGCTAAGGAACATATCAGGACTTTTGATGGCATATGTAAAGTAAAAAACTATCGTAAAAATATCATCGATATCTATTGTTCATATTACGGAACCCTTCGGACAGCTATTAATAATACATTTATATTTAATTCATTCGTTAACACGTCGAAGTGGCCGAGAGTTTTTGTGTATCGCAGCCGATCAAAATATATATCTATGTACCTATATTGTATATGTATTAATAAACTACATAGTACATTGTAAATATTACGTTGGTAATGGCTGGTTTTAAGGTCGGGCGTACTCTGTAAGATATACCTACGTAGTTAGTCTCATTCTCCTCACAGCTTTTTTTTTTTGGTGTAATTTGGAAGTTAAGTGGCTGGAGTTTTTCATTTCGCCTGATATATTTTGCGAGGTGTCGCCCGTCGGCCCCGCCTGACTGTAAACTATGATCTCTGCAACCTTCTCTGCAACCAAATTGTATCTACTGAGATATTATTATGCTGACCTTGAACTTAGACCTACTCAACTGTAGGTTGCATTAAATGTGTAGTTTTTAGTTTCTATTTGTATTTCTTGACTCGTCAAGTAAAAGCGTTTATATAATAAATGGATGCTTTTCGACTTTTGTAACTCGTCTAATAGACGTACTTATCTGACCAAGATAATTGCTATAATATGTTATAAATTATAGCTTACCCAGGACAACAAACCTTACACAATTACCTCCTTGTACCTGGAAATCTTTTTTATTCGTTAGCAGTGAGCTGATAAGGAAACATTATTATTTTGTTATTGTTATTCTACGAATTGGTTTATCGACCGCGGGATCTGTTTGGAGTGGTTCTTTCCCTTTGCGCGGGCGCAGTCGTCTATAGATGATGATGTTGGGTGCTCGTGTGACTGGTGAGTTTTAGGTTCACTCGGCTTACAGGTAAGTATGATGTTTAGTTCGACTGTCGTAGATTATTAATGGATAGGTTGGACGAGATGAGGATTCAAGCCAATTACAATTTATACTGTGGGATTTCAAGGGTTGGTGAAGCACGACTAACAGATGTGTTATAGATAAATTCGGTAGCTACTAAACGATTGTTTTTCTGCGAGTTGTTTGTTAGTATGATTATTGTGTAGAAATATTTATAGTTTTTGTTATGTAAGTTTTAGAAACTGACCTATTTATATTGATTTATTTTTTTGTGGTTGAAGAACTAGACTTCTTAGTTAATATTATATAAATATGCTTAAGCCTTGTGGTCACCAACATTAAAATTAATTGATTAAATATTGAACCTTGTGTTCACCAACATTAAAATCAACTGGTTAAATATTTAATCAGTTCTATATTTAAAATTTCCTTAGGAAATTTGACATAAACCAACTGTTTAAATACCTAACCGGTGCGGTGGTTTGAATGCTGGTGAACACAAAACTAAGTGTAGTTCTTTAATAAGTACTATTAGTTATTCTGTGGTGTAGTAGTAGTTTAGGTATTTAATTCTTGCAAAGTAATAATATGACTGTTTTGCATTCCAACAAAACAGGTATTATGTGTGAATAAAACACACAGTGTTGCTAGATGAAGAAGCTGATGTAAATTTGCCTTTATATTGATATCTATGGTTAAAACTTACCGAATTATCCATGGTTTTATACCTGTCTCTCTCTCTCACCAGCATGCGTCCTTTTCTAATCAAGAAGGACGCTTGGCGCGAAGCTGTCAATGTCATAGGGTCTTCAGCTCACCAGCTAGAGAATAGCTGCAACACTGTGTGTTTTATTCACACATAATACCTGTTTTGTTGGAATGCAAAACAGTCATATTATGTGCATTCTAAAACACACAGTGTTGCTAGATGAAGACCTGTTTGGTATCTGCTGGTGGTAATACAAACGCTATGATGAATGGATTATACAACTGTTCTAGAAAATAGATCAGTTTTAAAGCATAATAACATCTGTGAATGTAACAAAAAATATAAATTTCTTTAAAATCAAACAAAGAAAACAAATAATTCTTAAATAATCCTATATCAAGGAAAAAATTACTGTAAATCCCTTTATAAAAGTTATTAAAATTTAACTAATAAGTACTACAAAAATGTAAATACTTAATCAACATTGGAGTTGGTATTAGCAACTCTGTTTACTGGACAACACTATTTTTATTTTATTTTTTAAGTTTTAATACTAGTTTCCTTTGTTAAGTATTTTTTAACAGGTCTATTCTCCAACCAACTTCTAGAGGCTACTGCTGACCTGATACTGCCTGGTAGGGCATCAATATTAGTATCTTTAAAAATACTATGAATCCAACCTGCAATCATTGTTCTTGAAGCAGGTTTTAATTTCCCATAAAGAGAAATAAATAGACTTGAAATAGTCCCGTCTGCGCCCTTTTTTTTAAATTTCAAACCTTTCTATAAAGTTATTAATTTGTTTGACAGGGCAGACACAATGGTCTGGGTGTTTCCGCAACAACCAACCTGACTGTCTGTGTGTATTAGAAACTGTTTTTGAGCCAAGCCAAACCTTGACCACAGAGTAATCTCATCTTCCGTAGTAATTAGATTCTCAGGGTTATTTTCTAATAATGTGAGATCATGAATCCTACGACCTGAGGCCAGGAAGAGTATTTATTTATTTAATACTTCAAGCACAAAAATGTACAGAGGTGGACTTAATGCCATGCAGTATTAAAGCTGTACGTCTAGCGATTTCAAATATAGAATCTAAATTTGTTGAAGTCCTTAGCCAGTTAAACAAAATTGCATTGTCCCTAATTGGTAGTTTTTATATTGCAGGTTTAGCAAGTGAAATGGCTTTTAGAACTTGATCAACGAAAAAATGTTTAGAGATATCTACTTTTGATGTTACGCATTAAGTAAAAGTAGCTGATTTATAAAGAAGAATAGTTTCAAGATAACTTATCTTCTTAATATAACTTTGCCAAAAATCTAGCAACCTGCTGGTCCTCAGGTGTTTTGGATTAATTTTATTGGTATCATACCACAATAACCATTTTCTAATAGGGGTACTATATTATATATATATATATATATATATATGTTGTTAAAGTAGATGTCCGCCAGCTACTTTTTAACAAGTTCTGTTCCTCTATGGACCAGTGAGCAACATGATCGGCCCACCCCCAATTTTCTAAGAAAAAGAGTCAACTTGTCCACTTGTACAGGGCCAATTGCCTGTCGTCCGATCTATTAGGACCTTCCGCAGGTTCTTTATCAGAAGTGGCTCTACTATGGCTCTCGCTTGAGGGTCGAGTAGTCAAAAACATTTGATCCACTCCGGTGCTATTAGGATGTAAATTCCTTTTGCACTGTCCAAATGAGCCAGTACTCTTGGTATTAAACTGGGTGGGGGAAATGCCCACCCTAGATGATAGTCCCGTTTTCGGCTGAATACGTTGCAGAAGACTGCTGAACAATCTCTGGTATCCAATGTTACGTACTTTGGTACGATAGCCGTATCTCTTGACGCGAACAGATCTACGTCTGGGACACCCCACACTTTGAATATAGCCTCCGTGGCTTGGGGCAGAAGATGCCACTCTAGTACTTTGCGATCCCTTGATAGGTGATCCGCAATTCCGTTTAGACTCCCCGGGAGGTAGTGGCTGAGAGAGTTAAATGTAACTACTCTGCAAGTTTTAGGACTCTGGTCGTCAATCCTAGCAATTCCAGGGAATGTGTCCCCTTCGTTCTTAAAGTATGCGACCAGGGTCCTGTTTTCCGACTGAATATGAATGTGCGCACCTTCCAGAGTCATCCGCTGACTGTTAATGGTGCTCTCGATATGGGGCCCACTTTTCTAATAGGTAAGCGCTGTTTAATTGAGCTCCCTACCCTAAGTCTGCAGCATCCGTGGTCAAGAAGTGAGTCACACTTTTCTTGACTATTGGTGTTGAACTGTAAACTACAGCTTTTAACAACCATTTTAGGTCTGCTGAATGGGTAGAGGAAGATATTTTCTTTATCTTAATCTGTTATATTTATTTATTAAATTTTGGTCTAATAATTTTAGAAAAAGTTGGGCTCTGCGACAGCGCAGTCAATCCGCTGATACTGCGTAATTTGCAAAGTTCAGCAAACCTAATAAAGTTTGAGCATCTCGTAGAGAACTGTTTACATTGCTCAACATTTTGGAAAATATTACTTATAACTTTTTATATGCTCGGGAGGAAGTTTTACCCAGTTTTGCTGAGTGTTTCATACCAAGCCAAGATATTCTACCTCCTGAGAGGGCTCCAGAACAGACAGATAATTTATGTGCTGTCCTAAAGTTTCCAATGTTACCAAATACCAGTGTTTCCGAAACCTGAGAAACCAGTATGGTTCGATCCTGATTGACCAGGATAAAATCGTCCAAATACACAATTATGCGGAAAACTAATGCTCGTAGGATCTCCGCAATCCTCAGGCAAACATATTTGGGGTTGATGACAGGCCAACTGACAAGGCTGCCAGTTGTAGCACTTCGTTGTTGCAAATCATTCAGAGGAACCTTCTGTGTATGTCTGCAATTGGTGAACGAAAATAGGCTTGGTGAAAGTCTATTTTTCCTAACCAATCGTTTGTCTGTAGGAAGTTGGCTACATCTGTTTGTAAAATGAAATAGAAATATTTAACTGACACATACGAGTTGAGACCTCCGAGGTCAAAGATGGGACGTAGTCCTCCATCTTATAGAAATGTTTAACTGACACATACGAGTTGAGACCTCCGAGGTCGAAGATGGGACGTAGTCCTCCATCTTTCTTTCAAACTTTCGCCATAAAAAACTGGATTGAGGACTGGCGGTGTCTCTAATATTTTCTCTTGTTTTAAGTGGAGGATCATGTCCGTCATGTCCTTTATCTTGGTTGCAAATATTTTTAAGACGTGGTTGTCTGGATACTGAAGGGAAGTGTCTTCCAGAATGGGATGCGGCCACCTGTTAATAACTTCATTACATAATTGTTTCCTCCCTGTTGTTGCCATAAATTGGTATGGTCTTTCCGACAACCCCGTTTGAAAGTTCTGGTTTTATAGTCAGTTGTTAGTCGTGTTTACTATTAGTGTTAAAGGGTATGTTATTTGTTGTATAATTTTTAAGAAAAGGCTGATCCAGATAACTTGGAACCTTTGTTATGTGTTTTATAAGGGGTGTGATGTTTCTTGTTTTACATCAGATGTATTCAAGGGTTTTCTTTCTGTAATATAAGCCACAGTGTTAAGCCACACCTGAGATCACCTAATGAAGCTATGACAGGCTGCAGAAAGCATCTCGGCTAAAAAGATATGCTTGGATAGAAGAAACATCATGTACAGTAGCTTTTAAATTTGGATTTCCAATTTCTTTTAAAATATGATCCCGTTTAATTTCAATGCAATTCGCCCTTTACCACACACAACCTGCATTGCAGTCTCCGAATGACACGGACCCTGGACCAAAAGTACCAGAAATCTTTTCAAATCAATGTTCTAATATTTAAACTATTATAGTTTGCTGATGCCCGGATGAGCAATTCTTGCAACCCTGACTTAAATAGTTGTCTTTATTCCAAAATATTGTTGGATAAGACTGCTAGTAATTGTTCTATGGAAGCTAAGTAATCGGTCAGTGGGTCGTCTTAGGGGCGGCTTTGCCCTTATTAAAATGGCACAACTCTTCATTAAGTTTGGTTTATGACCTACAAAACCAGGACTAGCAAAGCAAGATGGTTAACTTTTCTTTTAATCAGCTAACTAATTATTTTAATTGTTCTTTGTCAGCGTGTGGAATAATGTTTTTTTTTTTTTTTTTTTTTTTTTTTTTTTTTTTTTTTTTTTTCATCAAACTGCACAAATACACCTAAAAAGAGTTTACAATAAGTGTCGGATTTCTCAAAAATTAGATGTGGGTGGGATCGGATTCGGCACCCTGTTGTTGTTCCTGCATTGAAACACCTACTAAGATTAGTTGTTGCATATGAGTGTCTACACGCGGGTCCGGACTTGTCTGAATTTGTCAGTACTTACGTGAAAGTTTTCGTGTTTTGTTGGGCGGAGGTGATGCTACGCCCTCCTTCCTCATCCTCCGAGGATGAAGAAGATGATGACAAGGGGTCATTAGGCCTCGTATGAATTCGTGCTGAACTCCATCCGAAACTTCAACATTCGAACTTTGCTCACCTCAAACACTACACTTTCGACCGGATTCATCGTGAAACACAAACACTAATCACAGAACATTATAATACTCCTAACGGAGTTTTCTATGTTGTACACTTATTCACAACGGAAAAACCCGACACGTATACTAAATTGACACTGTGTGTTAATTTGATACGATAAATTTTTGTATCTAACACATAATTTTTAAATTTGAAAAATTTTCGATGTTTTAGCGGCAAAATTTACAAACGCTATGACATTGACAGCTTCGCGCCAAGCGTCCTTCTTGATTAGAAAAGGACGCATGCTGGTGAGAGAGAGAGACAGGTATAAAACCATGGATAATTCGGTAAGTTTTAACCATAGATATCAATATAAAGGCAAATTTACATCAGCTTCTTCATCTAGCAACACTGTGTGTTTTAGAATGCACATAATAAAAATAGTCGTAAGCTTCGGTGCTTATACGAGTGTTTACGCACGACAAAGTGTTTTAAAAACGTAAACAAATAGTATTTAGTATGCATATGGTGATATCACTTTATATTCGATTTGGACTGTTTACGTATGTTTTAAACTTGAAAACGTTTTATTCATTTTAAACAAATATTTAGGATAGTCATAACACGCTCTCCACATTTCTGTCGAAAAAGAACCTATTTGTCGATTTTTTTTAAGAAATGACGACGTGAAATAAACACGTCTGTATATTTTTTATTGCTGAATAGGCCTGCACTTGACCTCGATCACGCCTGATGGATGAGGTCTATGGTCTATGTCAATGTCAATGTCTATGATCTATTTTATTTTAGAAGTCACAATACATGACTAAGGCCTGATTTTTTATCGGAGGAATAATTTTGAAGTTTTGACAGTTCTTCCATACAAAAACTGTCAGACGTCAATTTTATTCCACGAATAAAAATAAAAATTATCTGTCGATTGAAAAATCGGTTGGAGTGTGCTTTAGGGGCACTATGGCACTTTTTTTTATCAAAATTTTCGTTTTTTTTTCCGAAATTTCAACCTTGACCATAGAAATTATTTAGGTTCTGAGAAGCATGGCCCTACGACGCACCGTTTCCGAATTATGGGACTATAGAGCGTTTTATATCATCATCATCTGCCTAGCCTTTTTCCAACTATGTTGGGGGTCGGCTTCCAATCTAACCGGATGCAGCTGAATACCAGTATTTTACATGGAGCGACTGCCTATCTGACCTCCACAACCCAGTTACTGGGTAATACGATACCACTTGGTAAGACTGGTTGTCAGACTTTCGGGCTTCTGACTGCCCTTAACGACTGTCAAATATCCTCGAATGACAGCCGGGACCAACGGCTTAACGTGCTTTCCGAGACACGGATAGAGCGTTTTATATATAATAAAATAAAATTCGGAGGCCCATAATTCGGTGCGTCGTAGGGTCATGCTTCTCGGAACCTAAATAGTTTCTACGGTCAAGGTTAACCTGAAACTGCAATAAAACATTCAGATTTTCGAAAAAAAATCTGGAAAATTGACGTCCCATAAAATTTTATTTTACCAAAAACATTTTTTTGGTTTTCTTTGCTGCTCATAGTGCCCCTAGGCGTACCTATAGTCCCCAACTCTAACAAATCCGCCCCTAAGACGAACCACTGACCGAAAAATCAGCTCTAATACATATAAAAACAACTTTATTTTGCTTTCAGGTTCAATCAGGATTTTTGTACTGTCTTTGAAGTCTAGTTTACAGCAGTTAGATGGTTCACAAAGTGGCATCGACTCCTCAAAATCTTCTATCGCAAAGATACCAAGTGACTTCATTTGTTCAGTTTTTTATTTGATTAAATACTCGTTGTTTCTACTGTAGTTCTAGTTTTGTTCAGGTGGCCTACCATGATCTAATTAAAAACGATTCAAAAACAAGACATTTCAGTTTAGGTTCCTAAGCTGCATCGCTTGAGCTGCTCTATGGACGTCATGGTACCAAACAAGTATGAATGAAACCAAAACTTGCGACTCAGTTTGGGACAATCGCTGTCAGCAGATGGCACGGCCTAAACTGAATCGTTAAACTGACGTCATGGTACGAATTAGAAGAATAGTTCAGTTTAGGTCCTAAAATGGATCGCGTTAAGAGCTTGTGGTAGGCCTCCTGACCTTGCTTACAATGGAGGTGCAGTATTTTTATCTAATGAAGCAACGCACGCTTTTCTTCACTATTGTCTCGGACTGTACCGAGAGATCCTGCACTTATACACATTCGCAGGTTGTTTGTACATTTGTTGACCACAAGTAAATCGCCGCGTCGCTTCGTGAGATACAAATACTATAGTTACTCGGCGTGCTGGCTTGGACAGCCTAAAGCTCAATCCTCAAGCACCAGTGACACTGCTGGGACCGGTAGGTGTGCCAAATAATCAAATACGGTCCTTCAATCTTACGATCAAATCCTGAACTACTCGATGACTGCTACAATCTATTCAGCAGATGGATTGTTGATCGGTTTTGTTTGTAATTGCTGTCCCGATTCTTTTTAAACCTTAATTTTCTTGCACTACGCTTATGAGTGAGAAGCGGTCATAAATCATAAATCATTTATTTATATTTGCAAACATGGCTATGACATACATAGATATTTTTCCTTATAATAAAGTTCTCCATATTTTACCATCACATGGGTATGCAGATAGTGTAATACAATTTAAAACTATCAATAATGTCAACTAAATTCAATAAACCACAATTCTAAGAACAATAAAAAATAATTTAAAATGAGCGGTGGTTTAATTGGACAAGTAATTTTCGCTGGGATGTAAGATTATAGCTGTAAGGACCGTTTTTAACGATTAAATTGTCAGTTTGTAGAACAAAAATACGATTTTCTTATACTTAGTAATTAACTTTTTTGTAAGGTATTATTCTTAATTAGGAAGTTCTTAATTTTAGGTTTTATATTAGTCATCCTTGTTCATGCTCAAAAGATTGCAATGTTTTCAAGTTCTTTAACACATCACAATAATTAAAGGAAATCATTTTATTTTGTTGTAATTAAAGTAAACAATACGAAACTCATTTATACCTAGCATGTTGCAAAAAAACGGATGTGACTTAGTGAATAAATTATGCTTTTTGTATTAGTTATATACCTACTAAGTAAGTTATTTTCGACTATTTGACATTATGTCATTGCATTGCATCCATTGAGATTACATCATTTTTCGTTGCTAATGCCTACTGATTTTATTTGTATACTTATACTTTTTAAATACTACACTATAGGATTGTTGGTTTGTATAATCAGTCAAAATAAATCATTTTTTAGCGACTTATTTTTTTATTTATATGACATCAATTTGGTGTTTTTCTATAGCAGTAATGTAACTTTTATTTCGTTTTTATTCTTTGAAATTATCGACGCTATAAGCGCGCGACGAAAGCTGTCAGCGATAGCGGTTATGAGATAGCGATAGTAAAAGACAGTAACTTAATGAAGTGGGGTAATTATTTCCAAAGAAAACGGTGACAGCCGGTTTGTTGGGCCACGGTTGGGCTTCAGTCTATGGCTAACAACTGATGGGGCCAGACAAAAAGTGTGCATACGCGAAGGAGATAAAGAAAATATATTTCTGTCTCATTTACTCTTACTATTGGATTTAACAAGTGTGTCTTTGTCTCATTATTGTTATTTTGTGACTTATTTATCGCTATATTCTTGTCACTTGAAATCTGTTATGTAGCCTAACACGCAGGCCTTAGGGTATAATATCATTCCTCTGGAACCTATCCTAGCTAGGTAAAGTCAGTGTCCTGAGTCCGAGTTACTTCAGTGTAATTGGTCTTTTGAGAGTTAACGGTGCCCATTCCATGTGCAGATGTTGACGGGGTGTTTTTAGTGAGGTAAAAATCCCACACTCCCTGGTTTTATCCTCAAAGATCGGGCGCCTTTTGAAGATTTCCCCCCGAAAACAAAAAAAAATTGTTCCTAGCTAGAATAGAGTGTTATGATACAGATTATGTTATTTATTATTAATGCCTAATAGGAAGACGCATGCATGACGTACATTGTATGAATTTAAAATTTTAATTTTGCAGAACAAAAATAAAGAGCGGCATTGACAGAGTGGGTGATGCCTAGACCCCTCAGCCTAAGTTCAACAAGTACCTACCATAAGCTGCTTGCTTTAAAAATATTAAGTAAGTATGTGATATCAAAAACAGTCGGTACCATTAAATTAGAGGCATTATCATCATCACAATTATTCCAATTTTCGCTCTAGCGTGGCAACGTACGCACGGCTACACATCAAGTTTTACATAACCAGTATAAGCTGACTTCCTATTGTATTAAAACCTATACAATGCGAGGTCAGAGGGCCGGCAGGAGGGAAGGGGCTTGTGGCTAAGTAATAACAGCCGCACGGGTCGGTCGATCAGGTTAAGCTACGCTTGCCGCGGTTGGTCCGTGGATGGGTGACCATCTTTACATACCAAGACCCCCCTCCGTGTCTCGGAAAGCACGTTAAGCCGTTGGTCTCGGTTGTCATTCATGGATCTTTTGACAGTCGTTACGGGTCGTCAGAAGCCCGAGAGTCTGACAACCAGTCTTACCAAAAGGGTTATCGTATTAAGTACCCGGTAACTGCGTTGTGGAGGTCAGATAGGCAGTCGCTCCATGTAAAATACTGGTATATTCAGTTGCATCTGGTTAGACTGGAAGCCGCAACATAGTTGGGAAAAGGCTTGGCAGATAATAACAATGCGAGGTCAGCTAAAACTCGAAATGTATAGCTTGATGTGTAGCCGTGTGTAACTGCGTGCGTTGCCATGCCAGAGAATAAAAATGGAATTATTATCTAAGGTGCCTATAATAACCTATAACAGCACCCATTATCTTCAAGCTGGAACAAAACAACGCTGCTGGGCGGCAGAAATAGTCATGGTGGACACTACTGTTTAGTAACAACTACCCAGGCTACTACTTTTCCGGACGAACTCCTTCACCAAATAAACTCTACCTACTACTCTTTCTTCCTTGACTACGCATGTGCAAGTGCAACAGTTAAAAACCCCCACTTTCGTTCCTAAAATATGCTATTCCTGAAATATGCTTGTAATAAAATCTTTATAAATTTTACGTCATATAGGCTGATAGGCTATATGACGTAAAATAGTTGCGCGGGTGGAACATTTTTACGCTCCCAACGTTACCTCGCTTGTCAAAATACAATGAGAAGTTTAAGAGTTATGAGGGAACAGATAAACATACATAGCCTGTTTAAATCATAAACCTCATTTGGCTTTACCGTAGTCGGGTTATAAAATTTTTTTTTTTTTTTAGCCCATTTTGTGTCCCACTGCTGGGCAAAGGCCTCCCCTTTTCCCTTCCAAACCTCCCTGTCTTGTGCGATCTCTGGCCATGTTGGCCCTGCGAAAGATATTAGATCGTCACGCCACCTTCGCCTTGGTCTACCTCAACGGCGATGTCCTGCCTCAGGCGTCCAGTGAGTGACGATCTTTGCCCATCTCTCCGGGTGCATTCGTGAGATGTGTCCGGCCCATTCCCACTTCAGCCTGGCTGTTTTCTCCTACACCTACCTACAGGCTTGCATACATTTAATATGATATCCAAATAGTTCGAGCGCTAGTCATAGCGGACACCACGAATAGTCGATATTAGTATTATATACGGATCTTCTTCGCACATTCTTAATTCTGACATTATGTGCCAGTACTAATTAGTTAGATTTATTTATGATAACTTACTGAGATCCTAATTTGTTTCACCTCTACGAGACATTTACTAAAAAATTCTATGAAAATATTATAACAATGCAGTAGGTACCTATTTATAGTAGGGCGTTGGGCGTTAGGAGGGATATAATAAGTAGGTACCTACGTACAATAATTCAAACGAAAAGGTTTAATACAGTTCAAACTCATTGGTCATGCATTAGAAGATAGCAAAAAAAAAAACAACCATAAAAGAAAAATAAAATTTCAAAAATAGAACATGGAAATTATTACAGGTCCGCGCTTGGTTCTCTGTAATGGCGTGTTTGTTTTTTTTTTGACTGTGGTTTTTGAAGACTTTCGATTGTTTCGTTTTTGATATTAAATTGTTTATTAGAGTGCGTTTCAACAAATAGTTCCTATGCCGTTATGTTGGCAGCAATGTATACCACTTCTCATTTTTCACCACTCCTTAATGTTTTGTGCATGATTCTAACACGGAAACCTTATAAATCTTTAAAAAATCCGCAATATCATCTTCCCATATCTACTATCTTGACAGACATGGGCACAAAACACAAGTACTCCTAGCGGAGGACAGGGGGGCCAACATTATAACATAGGAACTATTTGTTGAAACGCACTCTAGTGTAATAACTATAATGTATGTATGTGTGTGTGTGTGTAAATAAATGATTAGACGTGTACCTATATTAGTTTTATGGAACATAAAGACGGTATTTCTAGTGCGCATGAAAATGTTAGTGAACACCAAACACGGATAAAGGTATTTATTTATGTTATATTTCAATACTAAGTATCTTGTTTAGTCAGTAGGCTAAAAAAACGGATCCAGCGCCTATACGTTCCAAAAATGTCTGTTGGCTAATGCTGCATGCATTCACAAAGCTGGTAGGCGCTCGTCGGCAAATATTTTCTAACCTCTGCCGATACTGCAAATCCGATACTTAGCAGAGTGTGCTGGCAGGGTACAACGCCATGAATACCCATTAACTACTTTTCCGTAATTATATATCCATACTTTTACATATAAATATTGAAATAACTTTTCGTGTTTGTCGGATTTTGAGGTAACTAGGTTTGGCCATAATTTTCAAGTATTTATTTCGGTAGGTTTATGTGTAATACATTAATTTAATAATGAACTTACATTATACTAAAGTGCTGAAAAAATCTCAACATTTTGTCACATTGTAACGGCCGCGTGCGAAAATGTCTCTCTTCTCAGACCAAATAAAAAACCAAGACAGAGGGCTGTCAACAGTAGGTAAAGTGAAGCCGGTTTCGTAAACATGAGTGTGCACTTAGTGAGGTGTAGTTTGATTGTAAATGTGTGTGTGTGTGAGCGTGTATTATGCACTGAGTGCAGATGTAGTTTTGGCATGCTTCACTGTATTGTTCACAGCGCTATGTCTTGACTTTTTAATTTGGTCTGAGTCTCTTTTATACTGGCAACAAGCAACAACTATGATTACCTACCTAATTCTGTGGATGTTTTTTAGCTGACTGCCCGCAGGATGTGCCTGGGGTAAGTACCAACCACCCCTCGTAGAGACTATTCTAAAGTAAGTAGACTACAATGAGGTTTGATGGGGTTATATTTTATAATTGGCCGTTTCTCTATCTCAGTACCGCGCGTTGATGTCTTTATAATGGCCATGCTAAACTTAAAACAGAGGTGTCGGTAACGGTAACAGTGTCGCGAGTTCAATGGTTTTTTCCCCATCTCAAAAAATGCCCAACGCGCCTAAAGAAGTTTTCACTTCAAAAATTGTTATTTCCGTCCACGATATCGTTATAACGTGGACGTCTGCGATAATATCGTCACGTTAGAAATGATGAAGTGCATATTGCATTGATTTGATGAGCGGTATTATTTTGGAAATGTATAAAGACAGCTGTGAAATGAAAACATACAGAAAAATGTAAAAAAAAAAACATGTTTTTTCATGTTTTGTAATCTAGTAGATAGGTACGTAGCTTATTCCAACATAATTTTCAAAATTTTTTAACATGTTTAACAAGTTTTAGTGGACTGACTGAAGTGGAGACGTTAACCCATGCTTTCGATATAAAAACAAATAACTGTTTTGTAGTTTGTTATCTTGTAGTTGCTCTCTTTCTATGTGGTCAGTTTCGATAATATAAGCTCTATAAATATTTAGGACATAGTAGGTACCTACTACAGTAACTAACATCATCATTATTTCAGCCGAAAGCCGTCCAGTGCTGGACATAGGCCTCCCCCAAGCACCTCCACTTCGACCGGTTCTGTGCTTCTCGCATCCAACAGGTTCCTGCGGCCTTCACAAGGTCGTCGGTTCATCTTGTGGGAGGCTTTCCAACGCTATGTCTTCCGGTACGCGGTCGCCACTCCAGAACCTTTCAGCTCCATCGGCCATCTGTTCTGCGAGCAATGTGTCCTGCCCACTGCCACTTAAGTTTGGCAATTTTTCGGGCTATGTCGGTTACCTTGGTTCTCCTGCGAATCTCCTCATTTCTGATTCGATCACGCTGGGAAACTCCAAGCATAACCCTCTCCATTGCCGTTTGGGTGACTTTTAGCCATCTATAAAGGATCATTGTGAGCGACCACGTTTCAGTGCCATATGTCATCACTGGCAACACGTACTGGTCAAGTTACTAACATAGAGTATAGATAATAATTATTATAAGCTCTATGTTAGTTGCATTAGTAGGTACTTTGTCCCTATTCTCATAAATTATTATGAAAACATTTCTTATCCTTTTAATCGCTATCCACTACCGCTACAGGCTGCAGTAAGTATCTAATGGTCAGAGCTGATTTTCTGGTTTTGCAAAGACCTTTTGAAGACTTGGAATTCCCCGTTTGCAGTTTTATAATCATCTAACTAAATAATCATAAATTAGCGACTTTTTAGATTATGTTGGTTTTTTGCAGATGTTATTTTTGCGGAAAAGTACAAATTAGATTTCAAATACAATATCTCATAAGCATTCAGATGAATGCTTATGAGATATTGTATTTGAAAAGAAAAATACTGCAGCCTAATATTAAATTTTATGTTTCCACCATTCCATTATTTTTAAAGTATGTTACCAGTTTCCAGTTATTTTTGCTAATATTAGAAAGAGCTGCCAAGAAGGCCATGGAGGCCACCATCCAATTCAACAACAATGAAATACTGTTTTCATCTTTATCAGTCTATAGCAGTCCACTGCTGGACATCATCATCATTTCAGCTGAATGACCTCCACTGCTGGACATAGGAATCGCCACTCCGACCGGTTCTGTGCTACTAGCATCCACCGGATTCCTGTCGGTCCACCATGGACTTCCAACTTCTTTTGGTACGCGGTCGCTACTCCAGAACCCTTCGGCCCCATCGGCCATCTGTTCTGAAAACAATGTGTCCTGCCCACTACCAGTGTTGAACAGCCCTTTCCAATTGCACGTCATTTAGCTCGATTCTTTGCTTCGATCCACCGGCGCATAATATTGAAGCAACATGTCACTAAACGCGCAGGTTTCCGTAGCTATTTAGAAGGCGCTTCTTATTTCTTTCGGTAACATGTTAGGAAATTCAAGGAACGTAGACGTTGTGTTGTTAATCCAAAACGATTTTGATTTCGCTTTCTTTGCCTGTAGGTAAATACTTTTTGCAGTATTCGTTAGTATATCTAGCGCTGCCGCTGTGGTGTGTGGCCTTAGCGCCTGAATAAATTTATATAAACAACTTCTTTAATAGTATTGCTATTACAGTAGCTATCGCTTTCGGGGACTAAGTACACATACAATGTGAT
Organism: Hydraecia micacea; assembly: GCA_914767645.1. Lineage (NCBI taxonomy): Eukaryota > Metazoa > Arthropoda > Insecta > Lepidoptera > Noctuidae > Hydraecia > Hydraecia micacea. The sequence continues at coordinate 2,959,443 of OU611776.1, read as the reverse complement.
AAATTTTAATTTTCCTCTCTTATCCTATCCTCTCTAATCCATGGAACTTTTTTGAATACCACAGATATTACTTTTTTATTTCGGTGTTGAATACAATATCAGGATAGGTACATAACTAGGGGGTTCGGTGAAAAACACTGTCTGTTCAAGTGCGACCTGCGCCAAAAGCGCAGGCAAAGTTCGTTTCTACGAAATATTTAAACAGAGGAGCCAATAGGCCAATTCGAATGTAGGTACACAACTTTGACCACCTTTTTCATTTGGTGCCAAATTTTACGGATGTTTGATATCCTTTATCTAGTTAAAATGTGGAAAATTCGTTATGCACCATTTATAAGACCGTTACTACCGGATTAAATTCAATAATTGGATTCAAAAACGACTCAATACTTTTCAACAAATTAGTACGAGTAATTGATCCCATTTTTATTACAGAGAATCTGTAAATAAACAATATTTTCACTATTGTGAAGAAGAGCCACCTTTTTTGACCACGTAGGAACCATAAATTCTGTTTGTCTAACTAGTCAGGTGGGGTAATTACATTATGCTTCCTTAAAGAGGCCAGGACAGGTGCTGCTGTTATTGCTTCTGGCTTTCGCAATAATATTATTATTTTATAATTTTTTGAATTATCAAATCAGACCAGCGGCCAGACCTAGAAAAGACGCGGTTCTTAAAAGACGGAGCCAGAAACCTAGCAGCACGAAAAACATAGTTGAAACTATGAAGAATGTTTTCGAAACAAATTCCAAGAAATGTTGACCCCCAAATTCAACAGATTAGACAGGTCCTGACTTTTTACTGTCGGGTTATTTAAAGAGACGTGTCAAGGTCACCCATCAACGCGTAATATATTTGTACAACTCTGTATTTAGACGATTCAAAACGTGAATGCAATAATCGCTTGGCATTAATTGCTTAGTAAAAAAAGAAGCCGCACTCAATTATTGAAAGACAAAATTTGCGTTCAATTATTGTAACATGCCATTTTATAGAAATCGCATACGTGTAAACAGTTGCATGCGATTCTTGAATGGAACATTTCAGACTTACGTAGAATCTACTTACATACCTGGCGTGGTAACTACAGACGCCAGCACATCAAACTACCCGAAACTGTCAAATTTTCCCAATCAACCTTGAACCTTATGCTTTAGCGATAAAGTTGAAAATCTATTAAAGAAGTTTGACAGATTGTAGTAGCTGGATGTGCTGGCGTCTGTACCTATTCCGTTTAACCATACATAACATCACGCCTGCAATCCCCGAGAGGTTGCAACTATAGTCAACTGCTTATACTTGAACATGCGTGTACGACCACCATTTTAAAACTAAGCAGGTGATAATGAGATCGTTATAACGCCTATTCTAGCAGACATAGTAGATAATTATTCATTAATCAATTAATAATCATATAATTACTCCGTGGGTGCAGCCCTTTGTAGCTCAATTATTTCACATCAGCTATTGTTAGGCACGCAATTAATACGCGTCAGGGACCGGTGACACACGTGTTCAAAAATGTAGCTGTAATTAAGTACCTATTGAACGTGTTTCATTGACGTTTTTTGCAGTTCTGGGAGACCTGCCTTTGTTCTTTTCTTTCTAGAAATATTTTAATCTTAATTGGCAGAGAGTATTTCCAAGAAAGCGCTATCACATAGCCTTTCTGCTAGATTTTTTTTCAATATTATTATACTTTGTTGCTAGTGAAATTGCTGTAAGACTTTTCAACGTTCGTGCCTATGGTTGACCGCATCTCCAGAACCGGTCTAGAAAGACCGAGCCGCAAAATGTCGGGTTGACAAAAAGTTCCAAACCAAAGACTGCGACTCGGAAGTTGGTTATTTTTTTGTTGTAAGAACCTGTACCTACCCCATACAAATGCGTATAAGTATCACTAATTGCTATGTAAATAAGAGTTACAGGAAGTTATTATAAAATGATCAACGTACACTAAGTGGATAAAATACGTTTATTATTGAAGCTAACTCCAAACTACCCAAGCAAAGTTAATAAAATTTATACGAAACCACCGCGCAAGCATCCTCAACCAAAGGAAAAAATGAATTTTCGAAATCCTTTAGCACATATAAAAAATATCCTCCTTTTTTAAGAACTTGGTTAAAAGTAACATGTTCATACTTGGGTGCTATTATTATTGTTTGATTTTTAATAGTTTGTAGTAATTTTTGAATCGCTCACATTTTTATATCAGTATTCATCATAGATATATTTTTTACACTTCTATGGTATTCATTGATACTTTGATAGGTAGTCCATATTCTATCTATATCATCATCATCTGCCTAGCCTTTTCCCAACAATGTTGGGGTCGGCTTCCAGTCTAACCGGATGAGGCTGAGTACCAGTATTTATATCTATCTATCTATATACTAATGATAAAGCTGAAGAGTTTGTTTGTTTTTTTTTGCTTCAGATTTGAGAAATTATTTTTACATTTGATAACCCAATTCTTGAGAAAGGCTATATGCTATTTAACATCACGCTAGGATCCGTAAGAGCCGAGCAAAACGATATACATTCAGAAAGAGCGCTAAGAGAAAACGAAGTAATAGCGCGGCAAGGCGATGCGATTCGACGGGGTGGGTCGCCCGGTCGGCGGAAAAATAAATTTCACGTGGACGACGCGACGTCGCGGGCAGAAGCTAGTGCTTATTATATTTTTTATTATTATTATCAGCCATTTCTGTCCCACTGCAGGGCAAAGGTCTCCCTTCCCTCCTTCCACTTGTCTCTATCCTGTGCTGTTATACGCCAATCCTTTTGGTAAGAGTCGAGTTCGTCCCGCCATCTCATTCTGGGCCTGCCGCGTTGCCATTTGCTGCTGTTTGGGACCCATGCTGTGGTTGCTTTAGCCCATAGCTTATTATATAATAGTAAATAATTATAATACTGATGCTATGGTTGGTACTGATGGCTAATAACCTGAGGGGCAATACTCGTAATTTTAAGATCGTTCGCAGTGTAATCTCAGTCTCAATCTGTCAAAAATACCTCTGGTTTCTCTATATTTTTGACAAGTTTTTGACATTGATTGTCGCTGAGATGAGATTGCGACTAGATTTTGAACGTTTTTAATTACGGGAATTGGCCTTCTGGTGTCATTAATTATCGCGTGATAAGCCAAGAACAAAAGACGACCGAAGTGTTCAGCGACATGATGACAGGCGGTCTCGACGCTTCTGATTCTGCTGATTTCATAGCTGGACAAGGACAACTTCGCGTGTACGCCTTCATTACCCATGTTTAATTGTAGATTTGCGTTACGTGTTTATTTATATAACGTCTCTTAACCTACCTCGTAAAATATGTAGTCCGTAGCTTGAAATAGCTGCATGTGGCTTACAAAATTGTCCCATTGAAATACCTAGTCGTGTTCTTGTGCGATCGCGATCATAACTTAGCAATCACGATTCGATCATAACGATAGAATTAATAATGTACTAGTTACCTACGTATCTACGATCGTACACAAGTGGTACATAACTAATTGATAGTTTTGAACTACTTGTGTACGATCATGATGATCTGCTTATTCTGGCAGTAAAAAATATGAACAGAGATGTGCGATGAAAAAACAAAAATATCAAAATTATCAAATTACATTACGCAATACTTAACTAACATCACTTTTTTAGTCTACGTATAAAAACGGTCAAAGTCCTTATAGATGTTTAAAAAACGTTATTATTAAAATAATTGTGAATTGTTTTTATGAGACGGAATTAGCTCGTAATAGTTATCATTGGAATTGATAATTAAATTTTTTGTATCAGGTTTTTAGAGGTTATAGGTATTTTAACATAGCTCTAATGCATGAAGGTTCTGCGAAGGTATTTAGAATAAAAAGCTCAAATTTTAGCAACAAATTCTACGCGCAGGTGATCCAATTTTATAATTAGTGAGTTTGGATAATTTCGTGATGACTTATAGGTTTGCGAAATCATTTCGTCAGTGCCAGTTCTCGGATAAGGAACCTGTCATACTATAATATCAAAGAGATATTTTGACTTCATTTCGATATCTTGTGAGAAGACCAGCGAACGAAGACTAGAAAACCAGCGTCAGACAGCATCTGTCTGACATTAATGCTGAAGTTAACCTTTTTGGCGCAGCCGTGAGGCACACGCTATTGTTGTTTGAAACATTATTTTTATTTTGTTAAATCTGTATTTTGTGTATAGGTAAACTTTATTCTTTCTTTGTTCCTAAGACCATGTCAACGTGCAGTAAGCAAGCATGGGGAACACTGCTCAAAGCTTCTCTGTGTAAGGTTTAAAATTTATTTTTTAATCACAAATGTGCATTAAATAATATTTTATGAGAGCCTTTGCCTATTTAGTTATAAAATAAGTAAGACAAGTGTGATGCAGATCTTTTAATAGGCTTTAGCCAAGTAAGCTACGATTAGATGAGTTGTATAATTAACTTGGAATCAATGGGTTATCGACGTATATTTATCATCGTAGAAACTATTACATATGATTAAATTATAGGCTTTGATACAATATGTAATTGTTGTAATCATCTATCGATAGGATCTTGGCAAGTTGATATTAATTGTTTTTCTATCGAACAGGACAAAATCGATGGTCTTAGTAAAGTCAAGATCTTGACCTTTTATTAGCTAGTTCAATGGTATGTTTATGTATTTAAACTGTATTCGAGATTGCTCTTGTGACTGCTTCTTACTTATCTATTAGTTAAATGCAATGCTATTATTTTATGTGTAGAGGTTTGAACTTCTTTACTGAAATTGCTAAGGAATGTCTCGACTTCGCTTTTAAATTTTGATTAATGCAAAACATATTTTACAGGTTTCGGGTACTGAATTATTAAGTAGGTTAGAGTCTGTTTTAAATGAAACAACAATTAAAATAACTATAAATAAGTTTAATGACTACGAGGCATTATACATCACTTTGATTACATTCAATATGGCCGTGAGAACCTGACTATGTTCATCGAACTGAGACGTTGTAGAGATTAGCCGTAGCTACCGGCGCCGGCGTGAGCTGAGGCCGAAGCTTTGGCAGACGCGTAAGCGCCCGACTGGCCGTACCCACTGCCGCCGGTACCACAAGTTAGGCAGCCACCAGAACCGCCATTACCGCCGTATCCACCAGCTGAACTGGAGGCGTCACTGTTACTGGAAGCTCCTCCTCCGTAACCACCGCCGCCTCCACCACCGCCGCCGCCTCCACCACCGAGCCCGCCGCCTCCGCCGAATGAGCCACCGTAACCACCGGCGCCTCCGCTACCAAGCCCGCCGCCACCGAATGAGCCGCCGTGACCACCGGCACCCCCGCTGCCGCCACTACCTCCGCCGAGTCCACCTCCGGAGCCTCCGCCAAGCCCACCTCCAGAGCCAGTTCCTCCGAAACCTCCACCAAATGAGAGGCCTCCACTACTTGATCCACTTCCTCCAGAGCCGCCGCTTCCTCCATAACCACCGCCGCTGCCTCCACCGAGGCCTCCGCCATAGCCGCCGCCGCTACCTCCTCCGAGACCACCTCCATGGCCGTGTCCGTGCCCTTTGCCTCCAAGGCCACCACCACTTGAGCCGCTGCTTCCGATTCCAATAAGTAAACTGCCGCCTAGTGACCCACTTCCGCCCCCTGAACTACTTCCTCCACCACCGCTCGATCCACCGCCGTATCCACCGGCGCTTCCACCGCCGAGGCCACCTCCACTACCACCGCCGATGCCTCCTCCACTGCTTCCGCCGTAGCCTCCTCCACTGCTGCCGCCGTAGCCTCCACCGCTACCGCCACCGAGGCCTCCACCAGCGCCTCCACCATATCCACCTGCGCTACCGCCGCCACCGCCGCTTCCCTGGCCACCACTGCCTCCGTATCCTCCACCACCACCTCCGTGGCCACCACTACCAGATCCACTTCCGACAAGTCCAACGCCAAAACTTAGTCCACCAGAGCTACCTCCATGTGCTCCACTAGAGCCGCCTCCATGTCCTCCGCCTGAGCTACCTCCGTGGCCGCCACTGGAACCACCTCCGGCTCCGCCTCCAAAGCCTCCGCCAAATCCACCTCCACTTCCACCGCCGATACCAGCGCCGTGTAACGATCCACCGCTACTTCCGTGACCCCCACCACTACTGCTACTACCTCCGTGGCTGCCACCGCCGCCATATCCACCACCCCCACTTCCACCTCCACCTGATCCGCCGCCAAAGTTCAGTCCTCCACTAATTCCACCACTTCCACTGCTGCCACCATATCCTCCGGAACTTCCATGCCCTCCGGAGCCTCCACTACCGTATCCTCCACTTCCAGAGCTTCCTCCTCCTCCAGAGCCTCCAGCCCCGAGGCCTCCTCCGCCTCCAGAGCCTCCGCCAAATCCAGCGCCACCACCATAGCCACCGCCGCCGCCGTTCCCACCTCCACTGTATCCTCCGCCGCCGCCATATCCACCTTTACCACCGTCAAATGTGCCAGTAAAGGCAAATCCACCAGATTTTCCATCTTCTGATTTCGTATAGATTGATTTTCCATTTGCTCCGCCTCCTAGGCTACCACTTAAACCAGCACCAGCACTTCCTAGGGCGGTGAGTCCAGATTTGACGTTGCTGAGTATGCTTCCGACTCCATCGCGGATACCACTGAGGCCGCTGTCAAAGGCGAGGCTTGAGCCTCCACCGAAGTCAAAACCTCCGCCGCCTCCGCCTCCGCCGCCGCCACCATATCCGAACCCTCCTCCACCTCCACCGCCGCCGCTGGCTCCCTCGTGCGTATACGAGCGCCCGAGTCTCACTGAAAATAAAGTTCCATGACATTAGACAAAATAATAACAAAAATCATTAATTATCTTCAAAAATATTTTTGTCTCTTTCAATTGTACCAGACAAAATGAACAATGCAAAAACTGTAATTACAATACTAAAGCACAAAAACTTGCATGACAATTACCTAAATGTGCATCGCTAAAGCCTAATATGAGGCAGAGGACGATGCAAGAACGCACCGTCTTCATGATTCCTTCGTTAACTGACTACGTGTAGTAGCTAGCATCCTTTTATATATTAAGTCTATGAGCGTGTTCAAAGTTCATAGGAACTCATACATACGTATGTACGGGAAAAACAATTAGTTTTTATAATGCTTTATACTTCCCACAACAGGTTATGAATGTAGTAAAGCCGACGTTTTTGTTGAGTTGAGATTAGTCAGAAGCGATAGTGAATATCATAGCATCTTCGTCTTTAGGTATCCTTGAACTATGCAATATGTAGGTAGCGTTTGAGATCACCGTGGTGCCTAGAAACAATATTAGGTTCACTAATGTTGAGGCACTTTTGCCATTTAAATGGCACTTTATTGATATCTCCGCTCCCAAGTCCACCAGTTGCCAATACTTTGGTTATAAAATAAACACTTTAGTGATAAAAAAATATTATTTCATATAGAAATCTCAATTATATATTGAAGCGGTTCAATATATTCATTACTAATTAATGAATGCACCATATGAATGAGTGGCATAAGTGCGGAGTTACGCATGTGTAATTTTATAGTTTTGCTCTCATTGTGCCATTCATTTCCTTCGTGTTGTTTCCTCTGTTACTTGTACAGTCTGAGTAACAAACGCTTTCCATTTTGCGATCAATTGTCTTTTTTTCTTATTGGGGGGCTTGTGGCTAAGTAATAACAGCCGCACGGGTCGATCGATCAGGTTAAGCTACGCTCGCAGCGGTTGGTCCGTGGATGGGTGCCCATCTTGACATACCAAGACCCCTATGTGCCTTGGAAAGTCAGGACAGCCGGGCCTAACGGCTTATTAAAGCCGTGCAAGCCGTTTGTTCCGGCTGTCATTCGTAGGTCTTTGACAGTCGTTACGGATCGTCAGAAGCCTGAAAGTCTGACAACCAGTCTGACCAAGGGGTTTCGTATTACCCAGTCACTGGGTTGTGGAGGTCAGATAGGCAGTCGCTCCTTGTAAAATACTGGTATTCAGTTGCAACCGGTTAGACTGAAAGCCGACCCCAACATAGTTGGAAAAAGGCTAGGATGATGATATAAATATGTTTAGTTGCATAACTTTGGCAGAATCAATCAATCTACAAATTAAATATGATGAAAATCATTACGGGTTCTTCTATACATCACAATAGAGCAAAATATGGATTTTTGAATGCAAAGTAAGTCAGTCCAATAAATATGTTATTAATAAAATTGTCACGTTCAGTTCACGTAAACGCTTCCGAGATATACGTCTAATAGTTACTGCATAAGTCTAGAAGACTGGGATATTCCATATCTCGACTTTTTCACCTTTTGGATCTGATCCTTATCGAAATGTATATCTTATTCTAGTTAATAAAGTTACGCCCACGATGACGCCAGTGCTTACAGATGCATTATCAACCTTGACATGTCTGTTTACTATGTTTCTATTAAACCGACGTTAACTGCATCCTGCGACTTCGTTGTGAAGAATTTTCTGAAAGCGAAACGACCACGAAAATATCAATCATTTATTTTTTTACTAGCAGCGCCCCGCGGTTTCACCCGCATAAGTGTCGATCCCGTGGGATTATCGGGATAAAAGTATCCTATGTGTTATTATGATGCTATATTACTGTAAAGTTTCATTAAAATCGGTTCAGTAGTTTTTTGCGTGAAAGAGTAATAAACATCCATCCATCCATCCATCCTCACAAACTTTCGCGTTTATAATATTAGTAGGATTATAGTGAGATCTATTTAATTATCAATTGGAATTATACAGGGTGGCAGCGACCGACGCGCAACCTGTTACCATCGATTCAGTACATGATTCTGGAACCCCTGCGTTGAAATTTTTTGTCAATTATTAAAGCAAAATGAGCTTGGAATAGCTCATTTTTCTTTATACAAAATAATAGACAAAAGAATTATTTTGACAGCGTATTGCTAGCTAGCTTTTCTATGAAACAGCAGATTTTTTTTTAGCTGTTGATAAATTTCTACGCTGTGGTTCTAAAATCATGTGCTGAATTCATGGTTACAGTTTATGCGTCGACGTCCCTGCCACCCAGTATTCTCTATAAGTTAAAAAAAAATATATATATCGTTTTGTTACTCGACAGCTTTCAATAGCAACGAAAAGAATGAAAATTGCCCAGTAATGGATTGCTATAGAATTGATGGAAGATCATCTCATCCAAGATCAAGTGGAAAAAGGGGCTGAGACAGTGTGTAAAAAAATACCGCCAAGAATATGAAAAGCAGCGTCTTTTTCGCTAACCGTAGATTTTGCGATATTCGTGAAAACAATCGATACTTAAGGATTGACCGATATCGAGCTGAATGGCTTCCGGTTATATGACCGCTCTCTCTCTGTAGAAAATAAAAGTCGTAATATAGGCCAGTGGCACTATACAGGGTCAAATTAATTTAGCTAGCGAAACTGCACACGTAATGGGTATCGATATCTAAACACTATAAAATAAAAATAAAAACTACAAAAAAAACTAAAGTTATAAAAAAAAATACTTTTTAGTTGTACTTACCCCACACAAATTCATATAACACTACTTGCTATGTAAATGTCAGTGACAGGAAGTTATTAAAACATCATCAATATAAACTAAGTAGAAAAAATCGTAATATTGAACCTAACTCAAAAACTATACAAGCAAAGTCAATAAAATTTATATGGGACCAACTCTGAGGCATAGAGGCATACTTTAAAAAAATAATTTTGCAAATCGGCTCATAAAAATCGGAGTTCTGCGGTAACTAACATAAAAAAAAACGAATTGAGAACCTCCTCCTTTTTTTGAAGTCGGTTAAAAAACAAATGTTTTTTTGGGTTCGACGACCGCTGAATGTTTTGTTACTGAAGTATGAGTTGAAAAAATCTGTTTTCTTTAGTTTTGTCGTATTGGGATATCGATACCCATCACGTCTATGAAGTTTACACAATAATACTGCCGTCCTTTAACTAAAAAGCCGTTAACCCTCAAATGGTCAATTTTTACTTTTTAATAGAAAGTGATAGAGTTTAAAATTCTCTATCTTTCTGTCTAAGAAACATTTTTATAACATAAATAGTTCCAAAGATATGGACATCTTTTAGGCCGTTAAGTAACATAATTTTTGATGATTCCATCACTTGAAAGCATCTAACCCACACTTCTTAGCTTAATGTACTTTAAAATACCTTAACTGCCCGATGTGATGATTATTTTCTAGCCTTCTACTTAACTACAAGCACGTTATCTGATTTTTCTTGACTATAAAGACGCTAACGGACTATAACTTCTTTATAGTTAGCATTTAAAGAACAGTTTATGTGAAAAAATTTACTTATTTGCAGTTACCAGCCCTTAACGCTGTTTTAGTTAAGCATGTAATTCTGCACATTTCCCAGAATACTTAGCTAAAAAGCAGCTAAGCCTCATTACTTAGCTAAAAGGCAGTTAGCCGACTCTCGCGCCGCGTTCACTCCGGGGTTGAGTGGGGTGCGGGTGCCCTGCTCAAGCCATCCGCCGTCCCGTCGGACTAAATCTGTCCACCCGGAGGGCACTGACACTGACTCTGTCAAAGATATGAACTACGAGATCTAACTAAGATTGAAGAAGTGACGATACAGATGAAGATATTGAAACAGAAAAACCCAAAACGACAAGAAAACAAAATCAAAAGTCATTTATTCAAACTAGGCTGAGAATCAGCACTTTTCGAACGTCAAAATTACAAAAGACAGTCCCCCTAAAACGCCCGCCCTGCACCACTTCCTAGTGCTTACTTACGATCCAAAAAAATAAATACAATAAAATCAAAGAGCTAGCGAGTCTCTTTAATTCCGTCGTCTAAGAGGGTACAACGCCCGAGGCGTGGAACAGAGATGCGGTGGTTCTATTCTTCAAAAAAGGTGACAAATCCTCGCTGACGAACTATAGACCCATCTCACTGCTGAAACACTTATACAAGCTGCTCCCGAGGGTCGTCACGGACCGTCTCGCGAAGAGACATGTCGAGTTCCAGCCGCCAAATCAAGCCGGTTTTCGAAAAGGCTTCAGTACCATAGACCACATCTATGTTCGGCAAATTATACAGAATACCGCGGAGTATAACCAGTCCCTGTGTATAGCATTTGTGGACTACGAGAAACGATGCGACTCCGTTAAAATATGGGCAGTTCCGGCCTTTCTGCAACGATGTCGAATTGACTGACACTACATCGAAGAGACGAGAGAGAGAGAAAGATAGAGAGAGCGCGCGCGCGGCGCGTGCGGGCATTGAGATGTTTGTACGACGCTGCCACAATGACTTTTCAGATCCAGAATGAGAAAACAACCCCATCCAACTGCTCAGAGGGGCGTGAGACAGGGGGATGTAGGTAATATCCCTGGCTGACTGGACTGGACAGGGTATCAACGTGAATGGCGAGTACATTTCACATCTACGATTTACCGATGATATCGTCCTAATGGCGGAACCTAAATGGAGCCTCCATTTAGGCTATGCAGCATCTGGTCTAACTGTTTCAGCGTCTGTTCATCTTGTTCGATTTGCCGATGACATCGTCATATTGACTAAGTCTCTTCAGCCGAAATGGAGCCTCTCGGTGGGTTGGTTTCAGCTTAAATTTGGACAAGACAAAATTCATGTACAATTCGCACATCTTAACGAGTCCAACCAAAGTTTTGAAGGATTATGTCTACGTAAGGCAAGTCAACCAGCTCAGTAGACACAACTTTGAGAAAGAAGGCGACTGAAGGATCCAGTTGGGCTGGGCAGCATTTGGAAAACTTCGTCAAGTCGTCTCGTCGCCTATCCCGCAAAGTTTGAAGACTAAGGTCTTAACCAGCGCGTCCTGTCTGTCATGATATACGTTGCCGAAACAAAGACATTGACGGTCGGGCTGGTACACAATTCAAGGCCGCTCAGCGCGCTATAGAGCGAGCTATGCTCAGAGTCTCTTTGAAGTATAAAATCAGGAATGAAAATATCCGCAAGAAGAACCGCAATTACCGACATAGCTTGCAGAGTAAGCAAACTGAAGTCGCAGTGGGCTGCCCATGTTTGTCGAAGGACCGATGGCCGGTGGAGCAGACGAGTCCTGGAGTGGAGACCGCGTATCGGCAAGTGTCGAGTGAGCCTCCCCCAACTAGATGGATCGACGGCCTAAATAAGGTGGCTAGGACAAACAGGATGCGGAAGGTAGAGGACAGGGTGTTATGGCGCAGCCTGGGAGAGACCTTTGTCTAGCAGTGGACTGCGATAGGCTGAGTTTATTGATGACTGTGTTTAATTTAGATATTGTTATGTTCCTAAATACTTAAAACTACAAGCTTTTGCTTATGGATCCGTCCGCGTGGAGGTTGGTAAACGATATCATTTCGAATAATTAACCCACGGGAATGAACTACCGGTATAAAAAGTATTCAATGTTTTATTCCAGGTCATGGTCTACCAGTGTGCCAAATGTATCTATCTACACTTGAAAGTGCTGCTTATATTTTATTATTTATTTAGTGTGCAATTTTACTACATATTTTATTAGGTACTTTTATTTGTTATAATATTTAAATAACTAATATTATAAATGAGAAAGTTTGTTTGGATGTTTGTTACTCTTTCACGCAAAAACTAATGAACGGATTTTGATGAAACTTTACAGTAATATAGCTTATACATCAGAATAACACATAGGATACTTTTTATGTCGATATTCTCACGGGATCGACATTTATGCGGGTGAAACCGCGGGGCGCAGCTAGTATTTAAATAATTTAGGACTGAAGTTGCCTCATGTCTGATATAATGTAGCCTTAGTTTATTAAAATAACTGGGTTAGAAGTTTTCTATTAAATCAATGGTTGAATCAATGGAATAAAGAAAATGGATTAAGAATATTGTCCATGCCAAATAATGAGCTCATGATCTGTTAGATCATAATTAGTTATAAGTTGATTATTATTGCGTATTAAAATTATTAGTAATTCTTTTATCTTTTAAATGTTGAATTATACTTTTGATTTTTAAAAGAACATGATGTAAATATTTAATTAATTACTCACATATTTCCATATGAATGCTACACTATACAGAAGTTAACCACAAGTGAAATATTTTTAGCCACCTTTTAGTTAAGTAAAGTAGTTAAGAGTTTACAAAAATTCCATATAACATTGCCAACAATTAGCTAAAAAGCATCTAAAGCCCCGTAACTGCTCATTAGGAAATTTATTGAAATTGAAATTAAAGCGAATGTCATGACTATAAAGCAGTTATGTCACTTAACAACTTTTTAGTTAAGTATTTCTAAACAAAATATAACAAACATTATGAAGCTTAACATTTTAAATAAATTACTTGACTAAAAAGCCGCTAAGGTATGGATAACGGCCTTTTAGTACAGTAATAAGATGCAATAACTAGGTTACATGCTTAACAAAATGAGAAAAATGAATTTTAAAATTAATTAATAATAGTTATTGGACAAAAAGGGTTATCTACGATAAACAGAAAGAAATATCAATTGATGTGTCCAACAATCATTATCCTAAGTATCATAGTTTTTAAGAAACAACGATTCCCACGTTTTTTGGCATTTACTCCGAAACAACTTTTTGGGCTTAACGGCCTTCTAGTTAAAGGACGGCAGAATAAACTGATATTTCAAGTGAGTACACGAACTCCGGTTGGTGACCCCACGAAAAAATCGTCAAATAAATTTCTTTTTAGTTTTATCGTGTTTAGATATCGATACCCATCATCACATTCGCGAAGTTTCGCTAGCTAAATTAATTTGACCCTGTATAGGCCATTCTCTTTGGTCACTAACACGCGTGTTCTATTTTTCCCTTCCTTGTTTTAGTGTAACATTCTACATAGCTTACGTATTATAAGCATTTATCATAATAAGTATTTCTACTGTCTATTTAGGTAGAAAAAAATAATATTTAGGTAGCTATGGCTAGCTACCTAAATATTATTTTTCTTTCTCTCGCGCTACGTAATAACCACATTCCAAAGGGTTTTAAAATAAGAGCGGATCGATGTTGAAATGGAATAAAACAAACTGTGTGAGGTATTAACGATTTTTTTTATTTGAAAGGCCTAGGTATGCCATTTTTTATGGAATATGAAATATCCGCCGCGGCTTCACAAGGTAGCACGGATCCGAGAGGTCCAATTTTGGCCCTAGAATCGTCGTTTTCGAAAAAGTACGGATCCAGATGGCCTGCCTGGCCCAAAATCCACACCAAACAGTAACCTTTTGCGGATGCACTAATGAACACTTATTTTGATAATAAAGTTTTATCATTAGGTCGTGCTGCTCATTTGTGTAACTTGCCATGATAATTTGGCATCAGTGACTAAATAATAAACAACAGGTTTGACAGATCCCACCAACATCGACCCGTCCCTATTGGAAAACCCTTTACAAACAGAATTCGTTTACATTTCGGCGTCTCTATGCTTTCATACTGACAAAAACTGGTTATTTCAATCGAGGAATGTTTTTTTTAGTGTTGTTTTTCGTGTAACGAATCCTTAATAAGCAATTTTCGTTTTTATGTCAAATCAATAAGCACCTATTTTAATTTTCATTTCTTTTTTAGTGTCCCCTGCCTGTCAGATCCTGAATAATATTTTCTTTTTTGTAAAGTTATGGTGGCCGAACAGACATACTATTCAATTTTATTTATTACAATCAATATAATTGAAGGAAGATAAACATTTATGGAGATATGTGGCAAAAACCGGTAATGTCTGTGGTTGATAAATAATACAATACTTATTCTTAATTGATAGGTACTAATATGACAACCTCTTTACAGTCTAAGTATATATATTCTGTATATAAAGTTAAGAATAGCCAAGCAGTCACGATTATTGTATGCGAGTCATATTTTATATAAACCGCATCCGGGTACCATCTTAGTATTTTTCTGAGATTCTTAGGATATGGTTTTTACTTTAGATAATGGATGGATTAATATGTTACACATTAGATGATTAGGTTATCACATTAATTGAAACTACGTATTCTACATTACGTATTTTAAACAAACAAACATTCTAGCCGTGGGACCTTTTTTTCGTTTGAGTATTTAACACATTGACTTATATATTACTAGCGTAAGGACCGGGCTAACCGAGCGACGAAATGGCACCAACGCGCTGGCCCTAAAATTACGGTTTAGGGCCAACGCGACTCAGTTGACCAGTGTCCAGTGGTCCGCGCGAGGGAATGAACGTGTATTTGCCTGTCATAAAAATGCCTAGTCGCGTAGTAAAAGACTGCAAAAATTACGATACCAAGATTAAAAAGAAATATGGGGTATCGTATTATCGGAATGTAACCTTACATTATTTTTGTTGCAATTAAATGATTAAATAAACACATTTTTAAAGCGATAATTATTTTACCAATGGCGGCCATTGTGTGGCCAATGGCTGCTCGATGTGAACAAAGTAACCTTGTACGTACGTCTAGTGTAAGTCATTTTGAATTTTGGTAGCAAATTAGGAGAAGACATATAAACGATGTTTATACAACATGCGATAGCGAATTACGATACAAATAATTTTTAAATTGCAGATTTCCAAATGATTCTCTGCTCACTTTTGTGACATTGATGTCATTATTTTTATATTATTATTTATTTATTTATAAGGCAGTCGCTCCATGTAAAATACTGGTATTCAGCTGAATCCGGTTAGACTGGAAGCCGACCCCAACATAGTTGGGAAAAGGCTAGGATGATGTTGATTTATTTATTTATAAGGAATAATTATATTCATTAGCTGATATAATTGACAAATATGAGAGGATACGATTTTGGTTTTTCTCCAAAGTTTGGGAATTTTCGCGGTGGACCTGTGTTGATTTCGACTGTCCGAAATCTGATATACCTATTGAGAATGTGATATTTTAACAATCTGATATTCTGAGTTAAAAGGATATCGGTATGCAACTGACTACTTACTGACTCACGACAAAATGTGATTTAAAAAAAGTAATTGAAAATGTAAGTTACGCACGTACAAGGTTACGTTGTCGACCTATGCAGCGCTGTTCTCACGTAGTTCGTATGAGTTATACCAGATGGCGCTACTTTTGCTTGTATGAAGATGGTCTATGTAAAATGTTCAGATGGGCGTATCCTTACTTTTGAAATCATTGATTTAACAACATTAAACTTAATTTTGGTCATCATGCCGCACCTACTCAGCTATTAACTTTTCGCCCTGTATATGCTTGCTCAAAAACCCTTAGGGCTCCCCTACCATTTGTGATTATTTGGTAACAATACCATAAAAACTTTATGGTTTTGAGTTGTTTTAATACCATCGTCCCGCGCGTGTCTACTGCCTTATTACCAAGGGTGGTTTATTTCGTGCCAGTTTTTAAGCTGCTCGTTTTTATTTTGTTTAAGAATTTCGTTTTCTACTTTTAGTAGAATTGTTTATTTTAATAGACTGATAATTACCGCTGTACTGTTTAATGTGATAAGTTAATCGCCACCCTGTGCATCTGGGATGACTAATGTAGAGCAATTTTATCGAATGCTAGCATGGGCTAGTGTTTGGTAGATCTGTAGCAAAATTTTCAGTCACTATTGATGTCATGAGCAGAAAAAACGTAGTCCAACTCAACTCAACTCAAAGCATTTATTTCAATTATTATACCATGTACAGGCACTTTTGAATTGTCAAAATTAAATAGTCAGTCCGTCAGTCAGAAAGTTGAAACTAGTTGCCCATTCCAAAACGGAGAAGAACGGGCAAGAAACTCCATGGACACTCTTTTAAATCAAGGTATTACAAAATACTGGGTACATTATTCTTGTTGCTTCATATGTGAGAACAATGTAAAAAAAAAAACACAAATGAAGAAACAAAAAATATAAGATTAAAAATAAGCCTTGGCAGTTAAGAGATGACCAGTCTCAACCGACGACGCCCGTTCACGAACATGACGCGTGGATCAGCACCATCCAGGTCAACCATTTTGTAGCGAATGATCCAACACACGCGCCACCATCAGTGAGACACATTCACAACTGCCATGCTCTTTTGACAATTCAAAATTTTGCTACTAAAGAGGAAGAGGTTTTTATTTAATATTGAAGTATTCAACAATTTAGACTTGATTGAATAAAATAAACCGTAATGTCAGAAACACTAAAAAAGAAAAAGGGATCCAAATATTGAAATTTTAACTAGTGAGCCCAAGTGCCTGTGGAGCAGGACCAGCATTTTTATCTACGATGTAATCATCCAACTTATAATTTATGCTAGTTTCCATAGTGTCCGTTTAATACATGTTTTAAATTTCTTCTCATTTAGTTGAGTTATCGAGTGGTGTTTTATATTTATATTTTATATAACACTAGCTTTTGCCCGCGGCTTCGCCCGCGTGGATGTCAGAAAATATCCCACGGGAACGTACTACCGGGATTAAAAGTAGGTACCCTATGTGTTAATCCAGGTACATTGTTTGTTTCAATGTTTTCTCACACTGCTTATTACTATAATAGATGATGCGGTTTGATGATTTCCCATCCACAAAAAAAAAAGAAAGCCCTAAGTTGATTTTATGAGTGACCATTTTTCGTTGCAATGCAATGGAATTGAATGTCATTGTTGAGTATGACATTCAGCAGTGTCCGAGGCGCGGCGCACGGATTGATATATGATTGCTGGAGGATAACAAATCCTTAAATCGAATAGTAACGGAATACATAACGGAACGGAAAATTACCTACTTGAATGCCACTGTAAAACGGAAATTTAAATCCTATTAAAAAAAAAAAGAGTTAAAGTTAAGGTAAATACATTGTTATTCACAGGGGGTTAGGCCCATTTATTTTTTATGCAAAATTAGAGGTTCTGCCCTCAGGTGCTAACACAACCAGGCTGCTAGATGAGCTCACTCTCGAGCAGGCCACGTAAAACTGGCCGTGCGAGAAGCAGTCCCCTCAAAGATCAATTCCTGAGTTGAAAAGTTGTAGTTATTTTTTTTTGAGTTGAGTCGTTTTTGAGAGTTGGCGTGCCGCCTCCAGTTCACTTAGGACTTAGGGGTTGTATTTCGCAAAATCCTTCCTTATTCCTTGTCTACATTATAAAGGGAACCATTGTGTAAAATTTCAGCTCTCTAGGTCCAAGGGTTTGGGCTGGGCGTTAATGAGTCAGTCAGTCAGTCAGGCCTTTTGTTTTTATTTATATCTATAGATTTTACAGTACCTAACCCATAAACTCATTTTTTACTTTAGACAACCTGAAACGCGGTTCCTGTACCTAATACATGTTTCCGGTTCAATTATGTAAGTAATTACAAATAGGTAGACACAATGAGTAGCAATCAGCATTAATTCATAAATCTCTCTCATAAAATTGATAATCAGGGGCCCTACCACCACCTCTTAGGGCCCAAGGTTGGTTAAGGTTAAGGGTTTGTATTTTTTTTGACGACGACAGTACACTATCTGCCTTTTGCAAATCTGTCCTTCTGATAATCAGGGATTTTGCTATTCCGGGATTTTGCTTATCTGTCCTTCTGCTGCAGAGGGTCAAAGACCAACAGGGTGTCAACAACTGAAATAATGCACTTCCAACTGCAGTTTTTAAAGTAATTAATAACATAAAAAAACCTATGTTGTCTATGCAAAGTAGATACTTATCGTTAATAGGTAAGTATTGGTTACTAAGAATCGATTAGGATCGTCTTAAAAGTTAACCTCCAATAAATTCTTAGATGTGACTAGGCAAAAGAAGTATTTATTGCTTGTAAAGTTCTACGTTTCTGAGAACTTTGCTTGGCTTATTATCTGGTTTTTCACAAAACTTTAATTAAGTATATGAAGTTACTAGCTTCAGAAATTAACTAGCCTAAGATAGGCTGGGTTTTTTATACAAATTTTCATCCCCTATATCACCCCCTGTAAGATTCTTTTTGAGACAAAAACCTATGTCCTTCCCCAGAATGCCATCTATCTCCTTGCCAAATTTTGTCGAAAACTATTCAGTGGTTTAGGCGTGAAAAGGTAACATACAGACAGACAGAGTTACTTTCGAATTTATCACACTAATATTATAAAGGCGAAAGTTTGTTAGTGTGTTTGTATGTTTGTTACTTCTTTACGCAGAAACGGCTGAACGGATTTAGATGAAATTTGGAAAACAGATAGTTTATAACCAGGGTTAACACGTAGGATACTTTTTGTCCCGATATTGCTTATTTAGATGATGACTATTTAACTATTAATTCCAAGAGGTATGTTCAACTAAATGGGGGACACAAACACTTGGCTGACGTTCGCATGGACGTAAAAATATCGCGACGGGATTTTATTGTGCACTGGATTTTCAACCCTCGGTGTTGAGCCAAGCATTGAGAATCCAAGAGAGCGCATCCCAGCGCGCAGCGAGTCGAAAAACAGTTGGATTTTCATCTCTTGGCGTTGAGCAGTGGGTTGAAAATCCAATGCGCGAAAAAAATCCTGCCGCGCTATTCATGACAATGCTTGGGCAGCCCTCGTTTAGAATTCTGATGTCTATGGGTTTTAATAATTTTTCATTTGAATGTATGAGTAAAAAAAATGGTTTTTATCATCTAGTTATTCGCATTGTACTGATCACGTTAACGAGGCCAGGTTAACGACCTGTGCAATAGCGTAAAGTAATGAAAATAGTTGTTTCAAGAATATGAATTAAGTAGGTACCACTTAGATCGTTCGTCTTTGCTCAAGAACGTGATTTCACGTGATGCAGTTCTTATTTGTCTCCTGAATTTTAAGTGTCATAATAATAATGGCCTATAGACTTTCCATAGTCCTCAATAACTAGTTCACTTTAGCCACCCAAACCCATAATCCAATATCTTTGTTTCCATATCCCGCAATAGTCCTACACCAACCGGGGGTTGTCCTTGGGTGCAGTTGCATAGTGCGAACTGGGATAATCGTCGGTTAGTGCCTCATTTTAACGGGCCTCTGCGAGTTGGCTTTGGCCCCTCGTACGCCTTCCAAAGGTCCGGGACCCCAGGGTTACGAGAAATAACAAAATGATTATCAACCACGAATCTGTAACTTCTTCATTATTGGGAGAAAGCCAATTTTAGGGTACCGTGTCTCAAAAGTAAAAAACGATACCTTTTTAGGATCACTGTCGTTGTCGCGTGAGGTATTATAAAAGGTGTCCGATCTCGCGGGGCAATTGCGTAACACATTATCAATCGGAATCGGTTTAATTTTGACAGTTCAACAACATTCATTGCGTTATTTACGTGTTGAGCTGACAAGTTTTTCGAACTTATGAAGCAATGGATTAGCAATTTGCTTCAAAATGATTCAGATTCCGATTGATAGTTGTGTTACGCAGGTTAAGTTTGTTTTAGGGATAATTTCATCCCAATTACGGAACCCTTCATAGTGTGTTTCATTGGTCCGACACGCACTTGGGCCGTTTTTCAACCTCAAAATTACTAAAAACAGTGCACTTGCTCACTGCCTGTAAGCAATTTGCAACCATTGGTTACATCCTAATGTTTTATTCAATTAGCATTCAGTGTTATTTTATCACAAGTTTATAAAATGAATAAAACAAACATATTGCTTTTTAAAAAAACGATTGATGATTATACTGTCAGGCGGACTATTGAACAATCAAAAAGTACTCTGTGCTATTGAATAATGCTGATTTATTGCACAAGTAGGTACTTCTTGCAAGTAATCACTCATTATTCTAGCGATCTAGACAGCTGAAAAACAATAACAATACATCCGGATAAAAACTGGATTATCGTTTCCTGATCTGAATACTACGTCACGTGTCATCACAACGGAGTAATCTTTCCATCAATGTGGAAATTAACAATGAACTCTGATAAACAACTGAGTAGGGATAACCAAGGTTTTTTTTTTGTATCGATGTTCTACATTAGAGAATGAACATTGACACTTAGAAGTTCCACTCTACACAGTGTTTGATAATAAACTTGCGCTAACAGGATCTCTCTAGTTACGAAGCCGCCTACATTAGGCCTTTAGTGCGAGTCCTAAATTATACATATCACTTAAATAAAGTTACGAAGAGGTGGCAAGTGAAGGAGGGGTCCGTGGCTAAATAATAACAGCCGCACAGGTCGATCGATCAGGTTAAGCTACGCTTGCCGCGGTTGGTCTGTGGATGGGTGACCATCTTTACATACTGAGACCCCTCCGTGCCTCGGAAAGCACGTTAAGCTGTTGGTCCCGGCTGTCATTCGTGGATCTTTGACAGTCGTTACGGGTAGTCAGAAGCCCGAAAGTCTGACAAAAAGTCTTACCAAGGGGTATCGTATTACCCAGTAACTGGGTTGTGGAGGTCAGATAGGCAGTCGCTCCATGTAAAATACTGGTATTCAGCTGCATCCGGTTAGACTGGAAGCCGACCCCAACATAGTTGGGAAAAGGCTAGGCAGATGCAGATGATGAGGTGGCAAGTGAAAGCAATAGCAAATACCAAATCTGTCTCAAACGCTAATACCCTATGCCTACAGAATGCAACGCGGATAAACTAATGGGCTGAAATCACCAATACGCAGCGAGTCAGCGGCAGCGAGGTGATTAATTCGCTAATGTGAAGAGGTTTTGCTATCGTGTTACCTACCCAGTAACTGGGTTGTCGAGACAGAATAAACAATCGCTCCTTGTAAAATATTGGTAGGTATTCTGCTACATTCGGTTAGACTGGAAGCCGACACCAACATAATATTTGGTAAATGGCTAGGCTGATGAAGATAGGATAAAGCTTTTTCCCTGCAATGGCACACCTACACATTAATAAACAGTAGATTGAGCCTTTTTGATTAAACTTTGTTTATAGTTATATCGACCGCGTAATTTTAGTATTAGCAGTCGCTGTAATAGCAAGGTCAAGATTGCTGTGAACTTCTCTTGTGAATAAAAACAAACCGGTCACGTCACGCGAGACCGGCGCGCCATCAGGGTTTCATAACTAACGGCTATGACTAATATAAGGGACACATGAAGACACGTTTCTGAGCACGTTCAAATATTACTTTTGGGTGGTAAAGCCGAGGTGTCCATAGGGCTTGTGGGTAAACGGCAGCCTAATTGACAAAATAATGTTGTTGGTTACACATTTGACCGTATCTTTTTTGTATTTCTTCATACAAAATGTAATGTGTCACTGTTTGTTTTCCCAAATAAATAAAATAAAATAAAATAAATAATCTGCTCTTGCCGTAGTTTATACTACGGCAAGAGCAGATCATTTCGTCCCAGTCTCGGGTTAGCCTGGGACTACCGATATTGCCTAGATATTGGGCTGTGGAGGGTGGAGGTCAGATGGCAATCGTTCAATGTAAACTACTGGTATTCAGTCGTATTCAGGTACTGGAAGCCTGGAGGCGAGAGCACTCGCGTCACTATATCAGTGGCGCGGGGAGGCGCTGGAGCGGGGCGAAAGACCCCTGCCTCGTGTTATCAAAGCACGGCGGTCTGAGCTCCACCGGGCCCTGAGGACGGAATGGGAGACGCGACTTGCGCAACCCACTGCAGGGCACGCCGTTATAGCGGCAGTAAGACCCAACATGGAGGCGTGGATCGAGAGGCGGCATGGCGCCCTCAGCTTCCGGCTGACGCAGGTACTCTCTGGTCACGGCTGCTTCGGGAAGTACCTGTGTCGTATAGGTCGGGAGCAGACGCCGGTGTGTCACCACTGTGCGGCTTGCCCTGAGGATACGGCGCAGCACACGTTGGAGGAGTGCCCAGCTTGGGCAGGGCTGCGCCGTGACCTCATCGCGGCAATAGGCGGGAGCGATCTCTCGCTCCCGGCCGTCGTTCAATCGATGGTCGAGAACGGGAGCGCATGGGACGGAGTTGCCTCCTTTTGCGAGGATGTCATGTCTGCAAAGGAGGCAGCTGAGCGGGAGAGAGAAGCCGCATCCTCTCTCCCCTCCCGCAGGAGACGCACCGCGCGCCCGAGAAGGGCGCAAAACGATCTGCGACCTCCATGAGAGGTGGCCTGCGGGCGGCGGACTAGGGGCGTCCGTCGTCTGACCAGACAGGCCCGAGTTGGCGTTGCAGTGTTCCACGCGCGCCACTCGAGAGTGGGTGTGGCCATTATAAGAATGGGCGCACGGGGAGGTGGGACCCGCTGAAGAACAGCGGGTCGAGGCCTGTCGGGGGAGCGGTGAATGCTTATGCGAATCCCGCACCCCCGGCCATAGGTAGAGGTGGAACACCGCGGTGGTTTTAGCCGGTAAGAGTCCGGCATGCCCCTCTGTCCCCCCCACGACGGAGGAAGTCCATGAGGATTTCCACCGCGCAAAAAAAAAAAAAAAAAAGGTACTGGAAGCCGACCTCAACATATCTAATCGAATCTAATTAGCCTGTATTGTCTCACTGCAGGGCAAAGACCCTCCCTCTCCCTTCTTTTCCACACAATTCTGTCTTTTGCCAATCCTTACGGTAAGAGCTCGTCTCGCCATCTTCGTCTCGGGCTGCTGCGATGGCGATTTGTTTCCAACATAATATAATGTATTTGGAAAAAGCTGTAGATTCTTTGTCGGCTTATAATTTCCACTAAAAATTCAACTTAAAGATTCAACTGCTCCTAATGCTTTGTCGCGACAAGTTTCGACAAGTATCTTACATACTTAGTACGATAACCGAGTTTGCCAAACGTGATGATTAGGTATGGCGTTTTTGGGCTTCGATTATTGAACATGTCTATGTCTATGAGGTGAATAAAAATATGATTTTTTGATTTATTAATACTAGTTGGCTTCATCTCGACATATCGGCCGAGTACCTACAATACGTTTTTGCTTGTTTTTGTTTTGTCTAGGGTCGTTCGTCGTAGTAGTAAAGGTTATCCGCTAAAGTCGACCTTATGTAGTGCTTATAATACCTACTAGCGTTCATAAAATGATGAAATTTCAGCACTCAAAAGGGGGGTTTATTATGACCTATTGCAGTTGATTCATAGTCTAAATAATGGAAAAAACTAATTCAAACCACATAGGTACTTCTCGGTAGAAAAAACTTGAGATAACCGGCAAAACCCCATTGTTTAACGATCCATAATAAGCAGGTACATCACGACTTTAAATAATTCATGCTAAATAGTTACTTACTCAGCTACTTCTCCATTAATCCATGTAAAATAATTGCTCTATTTGAATAAAAGTTTTTTCCAACAGTTTTTCTATCATCCGGTACATACTTTTTTCTTGATTAATTGTGCAGGAGTGCGTCACAAACGGGTTCTCCCTTTTTTACTAATTATACGTAAACATCCATGATATGTTCGTACAATTTATAATTGCCAGTTATCATCAAAATGTCTGTGGTGTTTCCCACGTTCATGAATTGCAATATTTGTTTTGCTTAGTCTCATGTTCATAAAACGTGCAATGGTTTTAGGATTTATCTTTGGAAAAGCCGACAATGAGGCATGAGACGGTGATTCTATCTGGGTTTTAAACCTGAATAAGTGCTACACTTCGGATGCATTTTAATGAGATCCTTCGGCTAAAATAGAAAAAAATATTATATTGTCTCTTCTGACTGATTGAAATGGGGTCTTCTGACACCAATTTCAATCAATCACTCTAGCCATCTACCGACAAGATCTAAATGGCTTATAACTTACCGATGAATGTTAGTGTCTTATACAGACAAACGCTAGTGCAAGCCGACGTCCGTGTTTTGCATCCCAATGAATTCAAATAGAATTAACTATATAACGCGAAATCTGGCTGTTGACAACAGAAGCTCATGGGCAGCTTAACTGGCAACATTTAAAAAGTGGACATAATTTTAAAATAAGAATGAAACTTTTGATCTCGCTGGTGGTCTTGAGCTGTGCTCTGTTCGAAACAAGAGGATACCCACACCCGGTGTTTTCATCATCAGGAAATGTTGACACTTGTAAGTAGTATTTCTTTGTTGACATTACTAGTTTTGCCTATTTCTAGGAGTTGTCAGGTATGTTTTGGAATGTAAGTTCATAATTTATGAGTAGGTATAATAAAAAATTGATTTTAGTAAAAACTAAGCTGACCGACAAATTAATAGTTTAGTACAATCCTAATGTTATGAAAAAATGTGTTAGTCATAAAAGTTTTCTTAGTTCTGAGCCCTGTATTACAGTTACTATAGCCATAAAATCTCTTTCACAGGGTCTTCCGGCGACGCCAGTCGTGGTGGAAGGGTGGTTAGTCGCTACTACAGCCCTTATGCAAACCGACGCGCTATCAGAGCTCCACCGACTACCTACTCGCTGCGGCAATCCGAAGCTAACCAGGGGAACTACCCTGTAACTCATCACCAGGCCATCCAATACCATCAAGCCGACAGGCGGCGCCAAGCCCTGCTGGAGGTCAATGACACACCTCCACAGGAGAATGAAGTGAACTACCCTCAAACACCAGAGATT
Source organism: Hydraecia micacea (assembly GCA_914767645.1). Lineage (NCBI taxonomy): Eukaryota > Metazoa > Arthropoda > Insecta > Lepidoptera > Noctuidae > Hydraecia > Hydraecia micacea. Next base: position 2,934,007 of record OU611776.1, on the reverse strand, counting down.
CTTCCCGAAGTTCCCGTTGAGGCCACTGAACTCATCGTACCCGAAGTAGTCCCAACTACAGTAAAAGCTATTGTCCCTGAATTAATTGAACCTGAAATTGAGGAGCCAAACGAAGAGCCCGTGCAGAAGCCTCAGAAAGCCGTGCAGAAGAAGAAGCAAGTTAAACGGCCCGTAGAAGATGAAGATGATGATGATGACGAAGGTGAATTTCCTGCTCATAGGTTCCTTTCTGGCGCTGTTTTCCCTATGTTCATTGGATGGGGTGGTGGTGGTCCCATGGCTGTTGCTAACGCATATAGCACCGGAAAAGGTGGTGCAGCCGCAAGCGATGCTACTGCCTATGGAACCTTCCCACCTGTAAAAAGATCGCAGTAAAAACGTTTAAAATGTGATTAGAGTTAAGTAAAAACATAATTGTAAAAATATTGTTGTTTTTGCTTTGTTTTCCACACGTGTAAAGAAATACTCTAGATTCTATCGTTCATTTAATAAAAGTTTCCATAAGTTAAAATTCTCGCTCTTTGTATTTTTTTTGCCCTAATCTGTGACGTCAATCTTGATTGGATATAGTATACAATCGACAAACAAATTAAAGTTATGAATAATATTTTTTATTTGGAAACAGCTTAAAACCCGAATGAATCAGCAGAAGTCTCTAAATATACCCCTCTATTTATAAAAAAATGCTCAAAGTGAAGAGACGTTTTAACGCCAAAGGGCAAAAATTTATGGTTAAACAGTCGCTAATCATAATTTTAAGCAACGTTTATAAATAAACCCCAAAGTTAGGACAGTAATTAAAATACCAGCCTGAAAATGTGCCTTTGTTGTGCAATTGCTGCCTCAGCATTGGTCGGTGGTAGGTAGCTGCGTCAACTGCGTGTTCCGATTTCAGATCAATAAGTCAAAGGCATTTCTTTACCGTAATTAGAATCTTACTAATTAAACTTAAAAAGTACATAGTGACATATCGAAAAGTCACCACAATTCATACCTGCATAGTTATTCACAACCGGTCGATACGCTTCCATACCGTATCGAACATCTATCAATGTTAGGTATAATTGAAAACTTGTTCACAACTTGTTCACTGGCTTGTAAACGCTGTTCACAAATCCAAACCCCGAAAATTGTGTCAGTTTAAATCAAAAAGACGACCGCTATTCTTCCGACAGCTGTTTGCTGTCGGGGGCAAAGCAAATCAGGGTATCGAAATGTGTCATTTTTGATACGATAGCCTGTCTGGTGGTTGTGAATAGCTATGCTGGACACTGCAACCATGGAAGCAGGTCTTTAAACCTTCGGCTACTACGATATTTGTTGGTAAAGTTAGTAACCCCCCAGACGAACCTATTAATTATTTGCATACTCTAAAAATAATGTTATAAGCTACAAAAAGCACCAAGGACAATATAAAAAATCGTATGAAATTTTCTGTAAGCTGAATCAATCAGAACTTATTCTGAGGTAGTGGAACAAGCTTTAAATCTCAGGATATCTTAAGAATAAAGGTAGAAGCTTTATTCAATGCCATCTATTGTAATATTTGAAATAATTTCAATCTATTTTCCATTATGAAATTCGTCTGAGAGGGTCATGATAGAGAGAGTCATGATAAACACACTTGGACCAACCGGTTCCAAACTTTAATACAAGATGGCGCTTTGCAGGACATTACTGAATGCGGTATACTAATACAGCCTTCTGGCTGCCCCAAGTGTATCCTTGTAAATGTGATAGTCCCTCCTAATGAAAAGAACAAGCCACATTTGTACTACAGACAATGATGCTACTAATAAAAAATAACTCAGTCCCCAAGAACATTCTTAAATCCTCCATATGCTTCCCTTTTCTAAAATGAAACGCCTTTCTATAAATCCAATTTTCCGATTTATTTCTTGATTTTAGTAAGTATTCATTTTGCAACATTAAGGCCACTTATAGAAGGCAGTAATTTGCATGATTGTTTATGAATAATTTGCGGACGACCTAAAGAAGGTGGCTGGGGTAGACTGGATGCGGAAGACGGAGGACGAGGTGTTGTGGCGCAGTCTGGGGGAGGCCTATGTCCAGCAGTGTACTGCGATAGGCTGAATTAATTGATTGATTGAATTACTTTTTTTAACGCCTGTTAAAGTTATGACAGACGTTATTCACGGATCGCCAACTATGTAATAGCTTTCTATTTGAAAAAATATGTTGTTGATGAATTTGGTTCACTAAACCTAGTGTGCCACTGAAGGGCACAGGTCTGACAACTCTGATGCCACTTGCTAAAAGGTTCAACCCTTTTGCCGTCAGTAGAAATACTTTATGATAACCCTATAGTTCATCCCGCTCCATCTTCTGGGATTGCAGCACTCTCGTTTCGAGGTGTTCTGAACCCACTTGATTTATAATATATAGTAGCTATGTCTAAGTCTCAAATGGATTAGTATTAGTATATATTGCACCTAGCGAATGTTACCAAAACGGGTTGTGAAAGACTTTATATGATCTAAACTCTTGCGACAGAGTCAGTAATACTTATTAAGTTATCTATCTTTAATTTAATTCATTATGATGATGAACTAACTTTTTACCGTGTTACCGATACCTACTTTCTACACATTGAACAAAGTCAGATTCTAAAAAACTTTAGTATTTAATTTTGAAGGAACGGTTTTATACTAGAGATCTACTCAAAAAAAAAATACAACAACAACCATAACGCCTACCATAAATAGATAGGAAGACGAAGTTAAGTGAAGTTTGTCGATGTAGGTATCAGGGGCTCATAAACAATACAACAGCCTAACGTTTTTAAGGACAGAATTAAAGCACAAAAATTAAATGGCAAAATTTATTTGTATGGATGATGAAATGCGCATTAACTCTATTCAGATAAAAAATATATAACAATGAAGATATAAAATTTACACTTAGCTCTAAAAATTTGTGATATATTTTACACTCTCTCTTCTATTCTGGGGGCTCCATAGGCAGTTGCGTGGCTTGTGGCTACTCCACCTTTGCCGGTGCTGTAGGCGTTAGCGATGGCTGTGGGACCGCCAGGGCCGCCGGCACCTCTACCACCGTATCCGAAAAACATGGGGAAGAATGCTGCAGCAGGCATCTTAGGAGCATACTCTTCTTCATCATCATTATCGATCGGCCTCTTCACTTGCTTCTTCTTGTTGACAGCCTTCTTGGGTTTCTGTACGGGTTCCTCTTCTGGTACTTCCTCTACTTCAGGTTCAATCAATTCAGGGACGGCCACAGCTTTTACGGTACTTGGGGCTTCGACCTTTTCTGTTGGTTCAGCGAGTTCCGTTGCCTCAGTGGAGACAAAGGCAGGGCTCTCTGGTTGTTGGGGGTAATAGACTTCGTTCTGTTGGGGCGGGATGTAGTTAACTTCTTGCTGTGTCTGGCGGCGTCTGTCTGGCAGGTAGTACTGGCCAGACTGCTGCGGTGTCGCCTCAGCTTCCGGCTGGCGGAACATGAAGGCAGCCATGCCACCGCCGCCGCCACGTTGGTCGTAGTACGGGTTGTAATAGCGACTCAGCGCCATCCCGCCGCGGTTGCCATCTCCATATGACACTGTGAAAGAAAAAAAGGGTGGTTTTAAATTTCTTACCAATAATTGGAATTCGGGTATTCTAATACACCATTGTTTGCGTCTTCGCGAAATACTGGCGTACTGGTATATTATGTCATGGTCGCTAGCCCAATTTGGTTAAATTGGGCTGTTGAGCGCTTTAGAACTATTTTGAAAATCACAAAAATTACACTAAAAAGTAAATCTACACAAGACATAACAACTTCTGTTTCTTTTTTTTAATGGTCAAGTCCAATTAGTAATAAGTGGTAATCGATGATACCTCAATACAGGGCTAATCAAACATGTCAGGCAGAAGAAAAATATTGAAATTTGTACTCACGAGAATCCACATTTCCGTAAGAGGGATAATACGCGTACGGGTATCCCCTAGCCTCGAACAGCGCGCAACTCAACACCACCAGCGAAAGTACAAACTTCATATTTACGATTTTCGAATATTTTGTTCACTATTTGATACCCTTTGTGGACCAAAGGGTGTTGTGCGTTATACTGCTTCTGAATGTGTGTTGGCCTGAGCCAGACATCGCGTTATATAGTCCATTCTGTCTGGACTAATTGGGATGCAAGACACGCGTCCGCTTGCACCCGCGCGGGTTTCGACCATTTTACAATATTCGGCAGAGTTCTAACCGTTATTGGAGACTGGACATCCTAGAGGGGACCTGGTCATGCGCAACACGTCTCTATTACCTAGGTAGGTAAATCGTTGAACTTTTTGTTTTGGTGTTTTTTTTTTTTTTAATGAAATGCACCAAGATATGGTATGGTGACTCAGGCTTTTACAGTAGTAATTGCTTGGATTTGGATGATTGGCTTTTTTTTCATTATTTCTCGTTTTTCTCATGGTTGTATCTAGATGATCGTTGATTGTTGTTGTTAACCGACTTCATTTTGTAAACGTTTGTATTAAATAAATTATTATTTCCTTTATTTAAGTAAATAAATATAAATTATATTTTTAAATATTACAATATATAAAATCATTTAAAAATATAAAAAAATATTATTATTATTAAATTAATTAATTAGAACTAGTTTTTTTACTTCTTGTTAGGGCTTGCTTTCTTCGATAAAGATAAAGTTTCATTGTTGCATTTTTATTTTTACTATAACCAATAATTTCATCCACCGGCCATTCATTGTTATATTTAAATAATCTTCAATTAAAAATGCCATTTCGTACAATATAAGGAACTCTACTTGAACACTTATTTATAGTTGCATCGTGTGAATCTGCAAACACAAAGTGCTATAAATATGGAAAAATCGAACTGTTCGCTGCGTGCACGCATTATGTTGCGTTTGCGAACGCCCTGCATAAATCCGACCCTACGTGGAATGACAAAAAGGTTCATTCATGAAGATTTATAACGTTAGTAAAGCCATGTTTACTAGATTTTTAACTACTTCTTGGAAACTTTGAACGGTATAAATTACACACGGTAAACATCGTGGAAAATTGTATTGTAATGTAGTTAATGGTATATTATGTTGCGAATGAACTTTATTGAACTCACTTCAATAAAACATTTTGTGAGTAGGTATCTAATTACTACATAAGTTGATATATTGGGGTTACACTACTTTTTATGCCCATACTTCTCCAATTTTCCTTATCTTGTGCATTACATTACTTTAGCTTCTTATTTTTATTATGACGTTATTAAAGTCACATAGTGACAATCGAGTAAATCAAGTAAAATCTACTAGGATCTTGAAGTTATAAAGTTTTTAGTGCATTACTTAGCCAGTTTGTTCAGTTAAAATTAAAATGACAATGATGCCGATTCCCTTGTTCACAAACTAAACTAAATTTAAGTTCAGTGCATCTTTTTTTTCTGTTTCATTAAGAAAATAATAGAAGATAAATTTTAGTTTAGTCCTGTCAAACTAATCAGCGCCTGATACTACTCCATGCATGTTTAGACGTCATTAAAAACTTGCCTACTAAAATTACGTCAATTTACGTCAGGCGCTGATTAATTTGACAGGACTAAACTAAAATTTATCCTCCGTCCTTTTCTTAATGAAATAGAAAGAAAAAGATGCACTGAACACGTAGGGTTCAGTAGTTTCTGCTTAACCTAATGGAAAAGTGCGTTACTTTATTTAAATTATACCTATTGCTTGCTAAATATAAAGGCAGGTTTACACGAAGCCTGCGCTGGCCGACAATTAGACTGGCAGCCAGTGCTGGCTTAGTATTGGCCCCGTGTAACCAATTTTTCTTGCCAGGCCAGCGCTGTGAATAGAGCGCCCGTCTATTTTTCTAGCCAGTGGCCTCCGCCCGCATCCCCGGTAGGAGTATATATATTCTGTGATCTCGGCGCCGGGTTATGTGGCTGGAGCTCTTAATTTATTGAGGCACCCACAGTGCACAGGCAAGCCCGGCTAAGCAGACGAAAACCTCATAGGTAGAACTGCGAGATGTATTCGTGTAAACGCATCTCGCCAGTCGCTAGCGTATCTCCTAAAGTGGTTGATTTTTTTGTTTTTTCAACTCCTCTCATAATAACGCAGTTACAGCCGGATTGAGACATGCGTGGTGTACGCACGTTACACACACAAGTAAAAATTAGGAATTACTGGCATTGTGTAAACAGCACCGATGGGGCCAGCGCAGGCAAGTGTTTACGACTAGCGCTAGCGCTCTGGCTTCATGTTAACCTGGCTTTATACCTAAGTGTGCATTAAGTTGATGCGTTGCTAGGACCTTATTTTGTTCTGCAATATAATTAGGCACTTTAAAAATTTCATGCAACGAATGTTAGAAAAGAACCTAAAAAGTAATCCGTAAGTCTGCGACGTCAATCATTTCCCAAGAAATTATTTTACGTATTCGCGGTGCCAATAGAAGAAGCCTCTGCACATGTCCGAAATTCTTAATATTAAAATCCATACATATTTGTATTTCGTCCACGTGGAAGATTTGAGTATACTAGTAGCAAAGCCGGCGATACTATCTCTGCATTCGTCCACTCCTTGCGTCGATAGGATCTGTGCCCACGGCATAAATTCCGTTAAAATGTTCATAACTGTCAAATTTGCCTGTTTGCACGTATGGAGATGTATGCTGGTGGATTTATGCCGGAAACGTCGTGTCTTCGCATTAGTATGTCCAGCAGTGCGGCCTGATTCATGCTCTACAAGACTCAAGTCATGTTTGAACACCTGTACCGTCGTAACGTCTGCCGGACAATGTCTGTCATATAAACTTGGATTTTAGATGTGATTGGTTTGTTATCAAGTCTAAGGCAACGAATATTGATCAATAAAATATTTCATAGCTCAACGATTGCAGTTTAAACAAATAATTGCGTAAACGAGTATACGCAATTTCTAGCAGGATATACAATACAGGGTCAATTAAAATTAGCTAACGTAACTCCACAGACGAAATGGGTAACGATATCTAAACACGATTAAACAAAAAAGAAGCCAATTTGATGACTTTTTTGTGGTATATCGACCACAGTTAGATTAGTCAATTGAAACATCAGTTTAAAAGTCTGTTGTTTGTGTACCTATACTTCACAGAAGTATCGATAAAACACATGTACTTAAACAATGACATGTACATTTACTGTATCAAATATTATATATTTTAATTATTTTGAATGTGAGGACTATGTGGGTCATTGTTTCCGTTTTAATCATGGTTTGGCAGTTTGAGTAGTTTATGCGGCCTACCCGAATGTCTGGTCTTTGGTATTGTTCGTCAAATCGTTGAGCTCCTTAAGTTCTGAGTTGAGCTGCACGGTTACTGACAAATGCGTGCACTGACTGGACAGGTCCACTCAATCTGTGTGGTTCTTTCCTCAAAAGACCATTTCAGTCACCAATCTACATGGTCCTCAAAGATTATGTCTGGATTTTTATATACACATTGACATTTATTCATTTTATATATACAATGACATGAATATTTACTTTGTAAAGTATTTTTATTTTATTTAATTATTGTGAATGTGAGGACTATGTGGGTCATTTCTTTTTTCTGTTTTCCTTCTTAGTTAGTTTTAATCATGATCTGGCAGTTTGAGTAATTTACGCGGCCTACCCAAATGTCCTTTCTTTGGTATTGTTCGTCGAATCGTTGAGCTCCTCAAGTTCTGAGTTGAGCTGCACGATTTTTGACAAATGCGTGCACTGACTGGACAGGTCCGCTCAATCTGTGTGGTTCTTTCCTCAAAAGACCATTTCAGACACCAATCTACATGGTCTTCACATGATCTGACCAAGATTTTGTCTGGACTTTAAAAGAGACTGTGACCTCTGAGTTTGTTTCGGCCTTTCTTCTCAGAGTAGTCAGATAGGAAACGCCGACCTCATCTAGCTTTAAAAAAATATGATTGACGTGTAAAAGTGTTTGTACAAACCTACTTACAGAAATAAAATCATTTATCATTTAATAAAAAAAAAATCTCAACTCATACTTCAAGTAGGTACTCCCAGCGGTCGTTGACCCCCAAAGAAAAACATCAAACATTTTATATTTTTATTTTATCGTATTTAGATATCGATACCCATCACGTTTGCAGAGTTTCGCTAGCTAATTTATTTTGACCCTTTAGTCTCCGGAGAACTGAATTGTTCTGTCCAGTGTCCATTATTAGTTGTTCTGATCAAAAATAATTTGCGTTACAAAGTATTCGGCGAAGTGCACTGGTAGGCTTCGGTAGACATTCTGACTGCGCCCCGCCTGTCAGATGGAGCGATACGGCCACATGTAGATGGCCTGATATCACTGCTAAAGAGACAGTGCAAGGACCTCCCAAAACCGCTACAGTTATAACTGATGTAACTTTGGTTTAGCACTGTTCTACATATTTCATCCAATATTAACTTTCATTCTGGTGTATTTGAAAGAGATATTCCTGTAATGGAGAGATATATAAGCTGTTAAAAAATTAACCTGACAAACTTTAAGAGATGCTTTAGACCATCGAACTGACCACCTTTTACTATGGGACCAACTCTGGAATCACGAAAACAAAATCAGCTGTTTAATACAATAGTTCAATACCTACTTGACCAAAATGTATGAAACACCTGATTTTTTTTTGTGATTTCAGAGTTAGTCCCATAGTGAAAGTTGTTCAGTTCGATGGTCTACAGCACCTCTTAAAGTTTGTCGGGTTAATTTTTCCACTTAGTGTAGATTGAAAAATATATGTATTCACCTATTTCTCGGTATTAACGTGAGGTGATGAGATGTGTTAGTAGTAGATTTTTAATAATATATTAAACTATGAAGGACCCATAATCGAAACGAGAAAAACCCAACAAGCCGAAAAAGTAAACAAAACGCAGTTCAAATACAAAGTAATAACATTGAATTAACAATTACTAACATATTTTAATCAGAGCCAATGAATATGCAAATTAGCATCGTTAATTCAATCGGTTGATAATTCGGGGATGCATATACAGTAGCTGATAATTTAGGAGTCATGAGTAAAGTCGCAAGGGACGTTACGTACCCGGAGGTCCCAGGACCTCCGGCAGTCATTCATCAATAGATAAGGATCGTTGGAGCTTTGACGGTGACTTGGATAACTTTTTGAGGACGATCGTGACCCTAATATTTACTTCATTTGATGATATTGTGATTATGGCTGGTCTTGAGTATCCTTTGAGTGCTTTTGTATGCTGTGTTATGTTTTTAGTGTTCACCACATAAATGTTTTATCTATGTATCTTTGGGTGGTAAATGCATTTGCCACCCGAAGGACAAGTAAAGTGAATATGGTTTGCTGAAACTTCTTCATAGAATTGCTACTAAGTATTCCCAGTGTCGCCGCGTCGTTATAGTGTAAGGTTATTTAGGTTGCACATGAATGTATGGTTGTAGCGATGTTAAGTGTTGTTGTTTTTGCTGTTATGTGTGTGCGGTTGTTGTTGCTGCTGTTGAGTTTTCCAATCAGGATAGGATTAAAAAGCTCTAAAACGATCTGAGCTCTGTCATGAAATAACTTTGTGATCTTGGTTACTCCGATTGCAAGATTGATCTTCTTTCAATGGATGTCCTGAACTGTAAATCAGAATCAAAAGAATAATAAGGAGAAAATTATTTGAATATAGATTTACGAGTACAACGTTTATTTCCCCGACCTTAGTAAAAACAACTTTGGAAAATTGGACTTAGTGCTTCAGAATCACCGCTAGCCATTTTGCCAGCTGTATAAAGATGATACTGTATCACCATATGGTAAGATATATTTCTGGATATCCTTAATGGGTCAGCAGAATTTATGGCCATTGTCGGCAATCCTTTTAGCCGCAGAGCTGAATTTCGCGCCGAATCTATCCTTTGTTTCACATTCGTCATGGATATTATGCCATTATTCTTATCACGACCTTATTTACATTCATGCGTTACTCTGCATTGAATTTTTAATGAAATATTTGGATGGAGCTTTTTTACCATCATACGTTTTAAAACCTATGGAGTTACCTACTTCGTTATGTTATACATAGATCATTGTGCTATTTGTCTCATCGTCTCTTCGACCTTAATCATAATACAATCAGTTATACCATTTCTATCCAACCATTGCCAAAAGTTAATAAAATGATCTTATTATAACAGAAAATAAAAATTTTGAAATCCTGATATAAGCATAAGATGGAGTATGATAGTCAACACTGACATTCCTAAATTCAACCGAATATACCTGCTATTTTATAATAAGCTAGGTTCAAGTAAAAAATTCCCTCGGAAGCTTTCGAGGGAATTTTTTACTTGAACCTAGCTTGAGAAGCTTCTCAGTAAAAAGACAATCGCCCACTAAAATATTCAAACCACCTCAAACTACAATCAACTTTAAATTGCAAAGCTCGTATGACGTCGTTATCGTACCCTGTACCGTCTGTCTATAGTCTGGCTATTGAATGCATATCGGCCCTATCTCTACGTCAAACAGGTACATGAGGTACAGACAGACATGAAATTTTCCTGTTCTTTGTATCCATAATGTCCATTTGCAGGGAATACGTGCCTAAGTTCACGATCGATTTTGATTTGTTGATGCCATGTAGATCATTACAAGTGTTGAATGTGTTATCTTTATCCTCTTGCGTAGCTACTGCGGCGGCGTGTGCACGTTTATTGTATGCATTATTTATAATTGTTATTGTAGGAATATCTTTGGATTTAGGAAAACTACCAAGTTTCCTTTTTACTCAAGGTTCACTAAGTAACTTATAATAATTGTATTACCATGTTCAGTTTTCATTTCATTGAAAACTTTTTAAATCTGTTGAGAATAATGTAGGTTTTGTAGAATTTAATATTTCCGAGATGGCTTGTTTCTGCTGAAGCTTTGAAAAACTAGAAAAATGGCACTCAATTTTGTTGCATTACATTTTATCTACGATAATCTTAACTATGGTTCTCGTGAAAAGTTTGCTCCTTTTGGAGGTAAGAGGCAAGAGAAGACTCGGAGGAAGATAAAGTGTTTTTAGGCTGTCATCATAATGATAATCAGCCTATAATGTTCCCAATGCTGGGACACAGGCCAATTAATATATTATTTTTTAGTCTGTGAAGAATAATATTTTTTTAATTGATGATTTTTACCTCGGTACATAATTCGGTTAAAATTTTGCTGGAATGACGACAACGTCTCCCATTGTGGGTTTATGACGCACCGGGCGCCGGCCGACTATTGACGCCTGATTATATCATCGGTTACTCACATTCAGTAGGTACATTGGTTTTTACTCTCATTACTTCCAATATATCTCGCTCCATACAAGTACTCTACGGAAACCACTCCACAGTCAAATCACGTTACACGATTTTTAATTTACGACCTCATTGATACATCTCGATTAAAAATGCCTTGTGCGTTTAAAGAATTTTTATTGTTCACAGTTGTTATAAATTCGGTAAAAACAGCTACAAATAATAGAGGTGGAATATAAATCCTTGGCGAGGTCGTTGCTGAATTTTTTCTGCAAATATTCAGGTACTCGTTGTCCACCTAAGCTATAAATTGTCGCTTAGACAATAGATACGGAACGAGCAATTAAATGAATATTTCATTGTATTTCTTTACTATGCAGATACTAGAAATATAATACATGTGCATTTTAATTGGTTTTATAGCTTAAAACTTTAAAATATTTTGTCCAATTATGTTGGTTGATTACAAATGAGCTCGTCTCGTCTGCATAAACATCGTATATGCAATTCAATCAGTCAAGATTGACAGCACATATGGAGATTAGCCTTTCAATTTGTGGACAAACAAAGCAATGGATTTGAATATTCTTAGAATCGTTATAAATAGAATCTTCGCAACTGATATCAACTTGGGTGGCATACATACAAGTACAACAAACAATGCATCTGCGAATTACTATTGATATCATTTTTAGACGAAATAGGACTTGGTTTTAACGTCGCAAGTGTCATGATATTCATAGGTCCAAAACATCTGCCAAGTGAACATCATAGACCTAGATGAGATAAATAGAGCCTACTATAGTTAAAATTATTAAAAGGTGGTTTTTAAAAGATCGCTTTTCGCGGTAAGTAAGTGAAGTGATTGTAAAAATTCTACATTTATATCTGTAATATTTATAGTGTACATAATAAAGAGTAAGTATTCTATTCTGATATTGAGTCGTAATTCAGCAAACCCACGGGCAGATTTCAGGCCAGTCTTTGAATAGCATTTGCAAATTGTAGTCTCAGAAAATGTGGAATCCTTATCTCATTAATAAATATAAATCTCATAAAGAAATATCATAGCAGATTCGGAATCAAATTAGAATTTAAACTACTGGATGACTGATGTTGCAGTGATAGAAATATCTATCAATATTTTAAAAAAATATTCAGAGATGGGGCGGTAATTGATAAAGCTGGCAAAGATTGAAAGCCTTACCTACTTACTAATGAACGAAAACGTTAAACTAACGACTTGTTTACGCCGTAACACTTTTCAATTCAAAGTTTTATTGTAACTACGACGTGAACTTCTGCCCTCGATATCGTAACCGGTATCGCCCCCAATTCTCAGTGATATTTCGTTATGTGAGTTTTGTTAAATAAGCCCCAACACTTCTGCTTAGGCCGCCAGCTGCGAGCTAGATTAAATGAGAGATCATGAGATATTTCTAACCGATTTCTAAAAGAGGGAGGTTATCAATTCGTCTGTAATACAGGTTGAATGTTTCAAGTCAGCATGGATGTCCAAATCCGAAACTATAGGTAATACCAATAAATACTTAGAGGAGTCTTGGGGTCGATTTGGATGAAAACTAAAACTGTATCATTCGATTTTTGAAAAATCAATTGCTCTAGCTAGGAATCGAACTTGTAGATTTTGAGAAAACAAACACACATCTGTTATTGCAACGTCCGATGGCGTCGTTAATAACCCAAGTAGCAAACAAATGTCTAAAAAAGGTATTGTAGATATCTTGAAGGCAAGTAGACGAATTCCAGCGGTTGTCTTGGCTAAAACTATTATGTCCCTCAAGATATCTTCTAGATACACTCCAAGGGGGAGTTAAGTAAAAGTGGGCACAGCATTTAAGAACATGTTAAGAAAGAGTTAATACTACTGTTTAGATAAACTTTAACCCTACTTAAGAATGTGGTTTTGCAGAAGTCTTAAGCACTGACTTCAAGATATCTTGTAGGTTGACTTAAGATCAAGAAATAGACTTGAAGATATCTACAATACCGAATTAAAACTATCAATATTGAATTGCAGATATTCAATCTTATCTTAGTGAAGTATAAATAAAAACTTATTTTGCTTTAAAATGCTTTAAGTAACATTACTTTAGAAAATATGGTGAACTTTTAAAGTATTACAAAAACTGTTTTAAGACTTATGAAAATGGCGATTAAACAACAATTTTTTATGACTAGAAAAGGCTTTCTTATGTCGTTGAATGCATTAGAAATTTAAAACGCATGATCATTTCTCGTGTAAAATCTATAGATAGTGCTATAAAACAGACGGGCTTTTAAAATACTAGAAAACAAACAATAAAATGTTGTATAATAATATTGCAAATTAAAAAAATTGTGGCATTTAGTGCAGATTACTACATTTTCTATAAATGTGTGAGTTATTAATGTAATTAGAATTACTATAACAAAAATGTAAGTTCAATCTACTCTAGTTTTTGATGAAGTGTTGTCGGAATTTTTTTTATAATTTTTTCACTTATAGTGCAAAATGGCGTTAAATCTTATTTTTCCTAAAGAAGTAAGATTTTAGACAATGCTGATTTTGTAAGGCTAGTTCAGACAAAGTAAAGACAAGTTACACTTGAAGTAGTACTACTTAAGAGATATTATACTTAACCTATACTAAAAACCGTTTTGGTGAAGTACTATTTTAATTTGTTTGGTATTAAGTGATTCTATAGTTTGATTTAGTTAAAACCAGATTACGTCTTAATGTTTTCTTAACTTGTCATTTCATCGTCCTTGTGTGGTTCTTGTTTATTTTGTGGTGAAAACAGGTCTATGCAAGATAGTCGAAAGAATATTATAAATAGGACTTGTCAGCAGGGAACAGCAGATTTTTTTTCCACTTACTCACTACCACTGAATGAAAAATAATTGAGATGTAACATTTGGTAGGTATAAGAAAAGGAAAATTAATTATCACATATAAATGATCGCAATTTTATTGTTATTAAATAATTATTTAGGTATCTCAATGCCGTTTTGCAAAATTTCCTTCATTTCAGTTACGAAAGGTTTTAAAAATTCATTAGACAGGGTTTTCCAATACCACAGTAAATTCCAATGGTCATTACAGGCACAGTGTTCATCTCATGAATGTTACATAGAATTGGCCAAAATTCTACTTAACCCGTAACCCGTCGATATTTACATTTATAAGTACATAAATTGGCATTTTTGTCCAAATTTTCAAAATACTGCACAATATTTTTTTTAAATCCGTTATGCCAGTATTTTCCACTGCCACAGGGTTCAATATCTACAGATTTTACTGTTTTCAGAAGTGTTCTAGCGTCTTTTGGCACAACACCCGGATCATGCTTGTAAATAATCTGCAATAAGCCATTGATTGCAGTAGGTATATGGTATATTGTGATCAATAGACCAGTTTCTTAATTGGACTCTAAAACCAAAATCACGATCAACTTTCGATGTGTTACAATCAGCTGTCGATTCATTAGAGTCGGAATCACAGTCCACTTTACGATTTCCAAATTTTCCGCGGTATCATCTTCTTCGTAATCCGTTAACGTCACTGAGGACCGACTCGAAGATATCGCATTGTTAGTAACGTTTGCAGCACTTATAGGCACATTGGTTATGTTTAATTTTTTATATTTTATAACACGCCGACGAAAGCCACCAGATCTTTTTAATTTTTCCACTTTATCCATATTTCTACTTGGTTCTATTTGAAGAGAACGTCCCGTTAAATGTATTTTTACTCTAAACTTACTAATTTTAGTCAAAAAGGAATAAAATATACTCAGGAAAATCAGTTTCTAGAATTTGGTATTATAATTATCTTAATTCTATCTACAAAATCAATTTTTTCTTTGTTTGTCTAAAAAGGTACTTCAATTATTCAATTGAGTTTTAAGTGAGCTTTAAAATATTCTGAGTATAGTAAAAAAATATTTTTAGTTTTAACTGTAGACATACTTAATACAAACTAGTTTTAAGAATACTTAACTTGGTTTTTGGTATTCCTAACTTACTTAAGTAGCGCTAGTTTAAAACGATTTAGTATTAAAGAAAGAAAAGACTTAACGAAATCCTTTTTGATTTAGCTAAATCCAACTTTAGATAAAGTATAGATATGTAAGATTTAATCACTATTCTTGTTTGCTACTTGGGAAGGACCAAATTCTGGGAAGTAATAAAACACTTTTATTTCTTTTTATTATTTTTGGCCCTTTTTTGAAATCTTAAAGTGGTCTCCTGACCACGGGACTCCTATCTGTGACTTTTTAAATATATTTTCAGTGTTCCCTCATCATGCCGCACCTAATCAGCTATCAACTTTTCGCCCTGCATATGCATGCTCAAAAACCCTCTGGGCTCGTACCATTCATGTAACGTACGGCAAATTGATAGTTGCTCGATCATTGACATTCAGTTTCACGACAATAAACCTAGCTATAATATGGAAATAAAACAAAGAATTTTTATTATTTTCTCTTCATTTCAAATTCTGAAACTGACTTGACTGACCGCACTTTACCGGTGTCCGAACTAGAATTCAATATTACCAAGAATCGAAATCCTCAATTGCATTAACTTTAATTAAACGTATTTTCGCCATAGTAACAAATCATTTGGGCGGTCAATTGAAATGTTGGTTTTCTAAGAAGCCGCATTGGCGGACGTCCATACCAAGTATTAGCGGCTGTTGCGCGTGGCTGGCCGTAACGGTGGCGCGCGGTGATCCTCTTGTTCTAATGGTGATTGTATTCAAATATTGTTTCAAACTGACGAGTTTATACATGTTGTTCCTTTTTGAGAAGAACTTTTAGGAAGACTCATAGAGATAAATAAATATTAAACATGAATATAGATAAAGAAAAATATAGTGATTTGCACTACTTAATGATAGGTTGAATAAATAATAATCAAAAATGTATAAATTAATTAAGTTATTTTTAAACGGTTAAATTATGATTCTTTCTTCATACAACACATTGCAGCTTTTGTTGAGTTAGGGACGAGTATTTTTTGACTCCGCAAAGCACAATGTTTTTCATTTCCATTAAAATTTTCCTTTTATGTAGGTACTTACTTATTGTTTTGTGGATCAAAAATCTCTCTTGGTTTCTGTAATGTGTACAAAGCTACACTCCGTATACATACAGGATCGCAGCACATTATGCGTGACGCGTGCGCAACTCAATGTGATGTCCGCGCACACGCTCAGCGCATACGATTACTACCGAACACCTTTTCGTCTTACTGAGTCTAATAAAAATACATCTCCTAAATACCCTATTTCTATTCTCAACAACATCAACAAGTTTGTTTGTTTTAGCATTGTCTTAGTCATCGCGGTGATCCTTAATTAATTTATTCCATTATGTGATCATGTCCTCTTAAAGACCTCATGTCAGGTTTGTTAGGTTCATTTACCTTTATATTGAACAAGTATCTATTAATATGTGTGTGAGCGGTGGTAACGGCCGCGATTTACGATTTCTAGGTCGTAGGTTCAAACTCAGTCAGGTGCTTTTCTTTGTGTAAATTATTTCGTCTCCACTGCTCTCAAAATGGTGAAGGAAAACATCGTGAGGAAACCGGCATGTCCTGGAACCAAAAATTCGAAGAAATGTGACATCTACTAACTGGGCCCGCGTGGTGGATTACAGCATCCCTCTCACAGACAGGAGGCCTGTGTCCCAGCAGTGGGAAAAATATATAAAATTAAATTAAATTATAAAATAAAATAAAATCTATTAATTTCGATTTCGAGAGTTTTGTCGTAAAATCCATTCTCGCCTTCGGCTGTTTAGCTAAGACCTAAATTCGGATCTTGTATCCTTGACGTTATTATAGCTATCATAGATTATGCAGGGGCCGATCTATGAAAAAATTTACTTTTTTTGTGAATTTTGTGAAGTGTGTGTCAATGGAGTTTCTTGCCCGTTCTTCTCCATAGGTAGCTTCGCTTTGGAATGAGCAACTAGCTTCATATTTTCTGACTGAATGACTCTTTTTAAAAGAGTAACGGTGGAGTTTCTTGCCCATTCTTCTCCATACGAAAACTACCTTTTGGAATGGGCGACTAGAATCAATTCGTTTTACTATAATTTTTGACGTTCAAAAGTGCCTTTAGTGTGCCTAATTGAAATAAATGATTTGACTTTGACTTTGACTTTGACAATTCCAAAGATTAGAAAAAAAATGCTTTCAGTTTGAAAATGTTAGGCATCTAAGGACCGAATTAAATATTGAGATGACGCCTCACATATCGTATGACAGTTTTGAAATACTTGGTGCACTGATCTAAAATTAAATTGGTATAATGATGCGAAAATTTATGTTCAGCATCATATTCAGTCATTTTTATGATCTGTCCTCTATTTTATTTGTATCGTTTCATTTTTCCGTGTAGAGAAAGAATGATAGATTTGATAGATTCTGAACCTTTTGTTTACCATGATAGAATACATTTGTAGAAACAATTAAATTAATCGTTTTCTACAACCTCGGAGGTCGTATTGTTTCCGTAAACGTGTTCCTGCAGTAGGCAGGTGACAACGACGGACAGGTTTATAGTTAAGACAGGCTTGTTGTTGCCAATTGTATGTGGTACGGCTGAGATTGGTAGTTAATAGAGACCTGCATAATAGTACGTACGTACGTACGTACATAGTAGTACTACGTTGAAGACAAGGTAGTTTGGCAATAATTCCTTCTGCACATGTGGCTTCCCTGGCACCTCTTTGACGGCATAAGTTCTACGTAAATGTCTATTAACTGCTCTCAAATTACGATGTTTATTTTTTATTTGTACATACTTCTATGACATAATCTTTTTATTATTTGACATTATATACAGACAATTTTAAATTTTCACCTCTTTCTTAGTTGAAATGGCAATCATATCTCTTGGTTTTAGTAGATTTTTATATTTTGTTTATCCTTTTGATACATCCTTATTTTGTAAATGTGAGGACTTTGTAAGCCTTGTAGACTAGATCTGTAGACCATTTTTTATTTTATCAAGTACCTGGTACTTGTTGACAGGCCTACGCTGTCCTCCCATACCTACTGTAACTCGAAAACATTGTAAAAGCCAATTATTTTTAAAAGAGTAACCATGGAGTTTCTTGCCGGTTCTTCTCCATAGGAAACGACCAATTGGAACCGTGCACCTAGCTTCTGACGTTTCATAAGTGCCCATGTTGGTTTATGTGAAATAAAAATATTTTGATTTTGATTTTTGATTGAGTATTTGATTTTACGCTACCTATATCGTTTATAAACTGATTTTCAAAAGACTGCACTGTTATTTTAATTTTATACATTATAGGGTGACTGGTAATTAGTGACCGATACCTAAACACGTGATTGTAGTACTCATGATAACAAACAACTTTTACTATGGGACCAGACCTGAAATCGCGAAAAAAATCAGCTGTTCCCTACATTTATGTTCGTATAACTCGTCAAAATGTAGGGAACAGCTGATTCTTTTTTCGCGATTTCAGGTTTGGTCCCATAGTAAAAGTTGTTTGTTATCATGAGTACAATCACGTGTTTAAGTATCGGTCACTAATTACCAGTCACCCTATATACAGTAAGTATTTCGTTTTGACATTAGAGGCAAGGATAAATAACAACACCTTCGTCTTCTTAGAGTATCGATGGCAAAAAGTCCAAACATCTTTGGCCCAAAATTCAGTTGCGCGAACTAAGCTCACTGACACAGTGGGGAACACTTGTGGGATATATAGTTAGTAGATAATTCATCTTTCTCGTACTGTGACGTTTGATACATTTCATCCCATTTTTTTTCCCACGCAGAATCGCCAAGAGGAGTCAAAAATGAAAAGCATTGTACGTGCGTGGGTCATATTGTCGTGTCGTGGGGTGTGTGTTGTGATGTAAAGGGTGGAGGCGACGGTTGTGTGATAGGTGATAGTTGCGTTGCGTTGTACCTTTTCTCAAAGCGTTTCGTCGTATGATTAAAGCCTCTTAGCTTCGGCCTGGATAATGCCGAAAGATGTAGCTAGTAGACTTATGAAACACACTAATTTGAATGACACAACATTAAGCCACCAGTGACTTAATTTATTACCATAAGTGTATCGGTGCGGAACATTTTGACCAAAATGTAAGGTTTTTACAGTTAGGGGCTTAGCTCTACAATAGATCTGATAACTTTTTAACATTGAAAGCGTTATGTGAGTCTTGGCAACATACTTTCCGTGAAATGTTTTAGGTGGGATTACTAGTATTCTGTTAAAACTAAGACGTTTAATCTTGATTTTAAAGCATTTAGCTCCTAACATGAGAAAATTGTGGTTAAGTACGGAGATTGAACCTACTTATAAATAGATGTGTTTAAAGCCGCACAGGCTGCTATTTAGATCTATGATGGTTATAAAATACTAGCAGCCAAGTACCTAGCAGTTATGAATCATTAAAAAGAGAGGGTTATTAATGCGTATATGTGGGAAAATGGCAGGAAACCTTTGTTCTACGTCAGTAGGTAATAATGTCCATTTAAAATACCAGTAGCAGCGGAAAGCGTCTGAGTAAATAGTAGATTTAACGACAGATGCTCTGCATTATAGGCAAATTGGATGCAAATAAACCCAATTCATCAGAGCAACCTTATATTCGTTCTTTCGTGACATATTTAACAATTTGGTATGTAGATTTGTACCAAACTATTGCACGTGTTCTTTTGTTTAATATTCCATTCCAGTTTGCTTCATTCGCGGCGTCACATCACATCCCTCAATGCTCTAATTTCTGTTACTATGATCGTAAAATTGGGAAAATTATGGGTAATTTGGTCTAAGTAGCTCTAAAACGTTATGTTCACGAATTGAGACTATGTGGGCTGAATACTGTGAATACTAGTCTATTTTTTTTTATTTCATTCAAAAAGGCTTCTTTCCATATCGTACTATATTATTACATTATTCTGGAAAATTACACAGTAGTTAAAAATAATATTTCTGTTAGTCGTACCCTAACAGAAATATTCTTTTTAACTACAACTCCATTAAAATCACAAATCGTATAAATTTTTCGATTCGGTAATATTGCTCCAAGTAAGACTGCATTACTAAACCAGAATACCTTATAGAATCATGGTCATCGACGAGGTGATGCAGTAACACCACCGTCAACCAATGCTATGTTGACTTTCATATAGAAGTAGATTATCTGAGGGGCTGGTGGCTAAGTAATAACAGCCGCACGGTTCGATCGATCAGGTTAAGCTACGCTTGCCGCGGTTGGTCCGGGATGGGCGACCATCTTTACATACCAAGACCCCTCCGTGCCTCGGTTGGTCCCGTCTGTCATTCGTGGATCTTTGACAGTCGTTACAGGTCGTCAACCAGTCTTACCAAGGGGTATTGTATTACCCAACTGGGTTGTGGAGGTCAGACAGGCAGTCGCTCCATGTAAAATACTGGTATTCAGCTGCATCCAGTCAGACTAGAAGCCGACCCCAACAGAGTTGGGAAAAGGCTAGGCAGATGATATCTGACATACAACGTATATACAAGCCTCCAATCACACGATTTGTTTATTAAACTGGTGCGTACAAAAAAAAAACGAAAATAAAACTCAGTTTCCGTTCCAAAATTTCCATTCAATCATACATTATTAGGTGCGCATTATTTTTATTGCAAAAACATTTATTTTAAAGCATTTATCACTTGTTTACTGCGTACATCTGGCGATAATGAAGTACATATATATTCTGCGGCTGTAGGCCGGATGTGGGTCTAAATAGTATGTAAACATCATACTAAAGCAGTATTAGGTTATGTCATGTTGATAATACTTCACTGGTTACATTTGTTATAATGATATTCGCACAATATTGGTCCCAATAATTACTAAATTAATTGAATCGTTTTCAACTTGCAGATAAACAAGAAACAGATGATAGAACATCGAAGTCTAAAAAAGTCTCAATCAGAAGGCCAAAGACTATGTGGTTATATTCTCTTTGCAGAAGGCCCATTCCCGTGATTTAAAACGTTCAAAATAGTCGCAACCTCATCTCAGCGACAATCAATGTCAAAAAATTGTCAAAAATGTAGGGATTTTAGAGGTGTTTTTGACAGAATTAGACTGAGAGACTGTGAATGTTCTTAAAATTACGAGAATTGCCCCGCAGGTTTGCAATAGTATTACCTAAATTTAAAGTCGTTGATCTATTTCTAGTACCTAAGCAATAGAAATACTGACTTACAACTTTAAAAAGCCAGAAATAAAAAAAAAAACGCTTGAGAAGTCTAAATAAAATACAAAAATAGTAGAGCTGTTTAACTTGATCGTGTTAACAGCATGAAGTTTTACGGGTTATATCGTGATCTTAAGAATCATCTGTGAACTCAGGCAAACCAGTAATGTGGCTTACAACTGGTTAGTAATTACTTGCATAATAACGTCTACATTCAAAGTAACTTAATAAAAGTTTAACATTAGGTATACAAAGTAAGTATCGGACTCTCCGTACGAGTAGTCCTAGACAGGTTAGAAATTCACGTGTTTTTTAATACAATGACCGGGTGATCGATGTTTGAATCAGAAGACCAATTCCCGTACTTAAAAATGCTCAAAATCTAGTCGCAGCGACAGTTAATGTTAAAAACTTGTGAAAAATGTAGGAAAATTAGAGCTATTTATAACAGATTAAGACCGAGGTCCAACGACCATACAGCCGAGGTCAGACTGTGAACGTTCTTAAAATTACGAGAATTGCCCCTCAGCTTTCACTGTAGGAATAATAGATGAATTTATCTAACTTTCATAAACTCTTCACATAAGTATTGTTATACAATTTAATATCACATCAACATCTTCGCACGGTTTTTAGTCACACAAACTTTTTAAAATCCGTTTATGCTATGTGGTCGCGACACGCAAAACCTCGCTAATGAATAGGTAAATAATTGTAGTCAAGCTCGGTTGTGTTTCTTAAAAACAATTACAAACATAATATTGCAACCTGATTTGTAGTTTCAAAACATGAGTAGGTATAAAGCATAGGTACATACGGGTCAACTCGAAATCCAAGGAGGATTCTAGAAATAAAATACAGTTCAAATCTCTGCGAATCTTGTTATCATTCTAAAACCTATTTATTTAGAATAAACACACCAACAATTCAAATTAATTAACATCTAAAAATTGGAGTTTCAGTAACCTTCCAACATACATCATCTATCCTAACATTAGTCATTTAGTCTATCCTAAGAGTTTTCGTTTCGTTATTACCCAAACAATGTTTTATGAAATAATGCCTGTATGGCTAATATTAACAAAGATATTTTTCCTTAAATCTAATGATAAATCTTAGCCTCAGCGACGCGAGCGCCATCTTGTAAACTTGTCTGTGTATTAGTGCGCGCCTGACGACTGGACGGCGAGCGAATGTGCAGCACCGACTCCACCACCACTTCCTCTACGAAAGGCTGGCCATCAGCATCTGAAAGTTATAATTATTTCATGTTTTATTATTTTGTTCACAAGAGTTTTAGAATGGCAATATTACCAATCAATGATAACATAGGTATGGCTATTGCTGCTATGCGTAAACACCAAACGAAACATTTGGAATTTATTGTAACTGGCGTCAGCTTTTCTCGAGCAATTGGTAAGTAGAACTTGTGTGACATCGGTTTTGTTCCCTTCCTGTAGAAAATAATCTGGGTGATGAAGAAAACCGCATCAAAATCGTTCAAAAAGTTTCAGTACCTTTTCTGAATATTATGTGTCTAGAACTTAGTATGTAAATAATTTAAGAACAACACCCATTGTATGGTATCCTTTCGTCAATGTCATAAAATTCGCACGCCACAGTTGCAACAAGTGTGTCAAGTTAGAACAAAGGTACGCGCTAATCGCTGGAACTAGCAGTCGGATTTAAAAAAATCTTTTTGCATTTGATAGCCCTATTTTTGAGGAAGGCTATAGGCTATTTAACATCACGTTAAGATCCTCAGGAGCCCAGCAAAAAGAAAAAAGTCGGAAAGAACGCTAAGTAAAAAAAAGTAAAAGCGCGGTCAGGCGATGCGATGCGACGGCGTGGGTCGGGGGAACAAGAAATTTCACGCGGACGAAGTCGCGGGAAGAAGTTAGTTATATTATATGTATTTATAAGTTACCCAACAATGACTGCTTTCATAATTGTTTTAAAAACGCAACACTGATCTAATCAATTAGATTCTGTTACTTTCTCCAGTGAACAATTTATTGTTGCGAAAACCGTTATACTTATCTTCATTAAAACCTTGTCCTTACTCACACAATAATTTATGAAACATTGTTTAGTCAACTAGTTTAAATATAATAAATAACTTTCGATGAAACCTGACGTATCAGTTTTAACTACGACATTATTCATAGGTTATTAAACTTTTAAAATTCTTCTTGTTTTGTGTTCCACACCGGATCCGGCCAGACGCCATAATATTTTATAGTTTAGTAGTTATTGCCTTTTAGAAACAGTGTCATGTGTTGTACTATAAACTACCTACCTATTAGTCATACTTCCTATCTGGTGTAGAACTAAACCAGACAAGCATGAGTAATCATGGTTAAAACAAGTCCACATTTATTATACTGTGTTATTATGTGTGACAAACATCCGAGTTAGCTATTGGACAGAAAAACAGCGAAAGATGTCGTGGGACACCCGGTTGGAACAAAGTTCCGTTCGCTTTTGCTCATTTGGTAAAAGTGTAACATTTTGACCGTTACTATTTTTGTTACGTAACAAAAATGTTGTGACAATCGAAACGTTACATTTTTTTCGGTCTAGGTCTCATTCGCCAAGTGTGCAGAGTATAACGTGCGATACAGAACTTCGTTCCAAAAAATATTATGCCTGTAAAATACTACCTATCATCATCATCATCATCATCATCAGCCTATAGCAGTCCACTGCTGGACATAGGCCTCTCCTATTGCACGCCATTAGTAATAGTAATAATACTACCTATACTCGATCACAATTTCAGCCTGCTAAAACCTAGTATTTTCATCAAAATATTACACAATAGTCCACAAGCATCGAATCACACAATTTTTACCGTTCGCGTAGGTACCGTAAAACGGGGTGAAAAGGGATGCAGGGGTGAATCGGGACGAAACTTTAAAATGGATTTTAACATTGAAATAATTGTTTTTTTTTTTGCCAAAAAGGACTGTAATGTGTTTATCTATACTACTAGCTGACCCGTGCCCACTTCGTTGGGCGGTAAACATTTTAACTTGTGATGAAATTATGAGTGTGGTTCGGTCCTGCGATGTTCTCGCGCTTTGGCTAGCGAGCCTCTGCGAGCGCTCAGCGCTAGACTCCCTATCCGTTGTTGCAGAGACATGCTGCCTTAAATCACTGAGACGCTACGCAAGTTCAGCGCTAGATTCCCGAGCACGGGCCTGCGATGTTCTCACAGTTTGGCTAGCGAGCCGCTGCGAGCGCTCAGCGCTAGACTCCGTATCCCTTGTTGCAGAGACATACTGCCTTAAATAACTGAGAGGCTGCGCACGTTCAGCGCTAGATTCCCGAGCACGGGCCTGCGATGTTCTCACAGTTTGCCTAGCGAGCCGCTGCGAGTGCTCAGCGCTAGACTCTCTCTATCCCTTGTTGCAGAGACATGCTGCCTTAAATCACTGAGACGCTAGATTCCCCAGCGCGTGCTTGTGAAATATTTTCTCTATTCTTCGAGAGGCGCTGGTGATTTTCAAGAGCAGACTCTTCCGTACGGCGTACTCGAGCTGCTCTTGTCTGGGATGTCTGACGGGAAAGTTGTGATTTCCTTTTAGGCATGATAAACAATCGCTGAAACTGTCCGATATCCCAAAAACAGAAATACCACAGCTTCGAACTCGAAGAATGAGAACGAAGTAGTATTTGTGTTTTAAGAAACCGAGCAACCAAAACAATTTTAAAGACCAACAACGTCCAACCAACTACTTAGTGCGTACAACTCACCTACCTAACGGCGAAAGTTAAACAATAACTGGAGAGGGTCATTATGCACAACGCCATCTATGGGGAAATGGATAAAACGTCCGTACAAAGCATGTTCTTATGCGGTTCGTGAATGGACGGCGGCATTTTCCGATTTAGTAATTTTATATTATCTTCGAAACTATTTAACCAATTGACATACTGTTTTGGGCAAATCGTATCTCTACGATGTTCTTGTGATCATAATAATATTTTTTTCGATAAGGTTTAATATTTTGTTGTTTAAAAAATCGTCCAAAGGTAAGTACGTCGAAAAATACTTTTTTTAACACATAAATGCTACTATATCTGCTAAAATATAAAAGATAGAAATATGGTGTCGCGGACTTTTTTGTAGAACTATTCAAAGCGGACCAGGTTGCCATACATTGTTTTCAATTATATACAACTGTTAAGGCAGCGTATGCAAATAACTCTGTTGTAAGAGCTATTTTTTTCCGCCTGGCTAGACAAAAATTGAGATAGTTCGGCTAATATGCATGATATCTTTATAATTTATAGCCTATAGCACTCCCGAATAATGTAGCTTTCTACCAGTGAAACAATTTTTAAAATTGGTTCATTACTTCCGGAGATTACACCCTACATACAAACTTACAAACAAATGTTACCTCTTTATAATATTAGTATAGATAATATACTATTAATATTATAAAGAGGTAACATTTGTTTGTAAGGTTGTAAGTTTGTATTTAGGGGGTAATCTCCGGAAGTAATGAACCAATTTTAAAAATTGTTTCACTGGTAGAAAGCTACATTATTCGTGAGTGCTATAGGCTATAAATTATAAAGAAATCATGCATATTAGCCGAACTATCTCAATTTTTGTCTAGCCAGGCGGAAAAAAATTGCTCTTACAACAGAGTTATTTGCGTGCGCTGCCTTAACAGTTGTATATAATTGAAAACAATGTATGGCAACCTGGTCCGCTTTGAGTAGTTCTACAAAAAAGTCCATGACACCATATTTCTATCTTTTATATTTTAGCAGATATAGTAGCTTTTATGTGTTAAAAAAAGTATTTTTCGACGTACTTACCTTTGGACGATTTTTTAAACAACAAAATATTAAACCTTATCGAAAAAAATATTATTATGATCACAAGAACATCGTAGAGATACGATTTGCCCGAAGCAGTATGTCAATTGGTTAAATAGTTTCGAAGATAATATAAAATTACTAAATCGGAAAATGCCGCCGTCCATTCACGAACCGCATTAGGACATGCTTTGTACGGACGTTTTACCCATAGATGGCGTTGTGCAAATACGTCATTTTTCTGAATCGCGGTGTTAAGATTTTCCGCAGATTAATGACCCTCTCCAGTTATTGTTTAACTTTCGTCGTTAGGTAGGTGAGTTGTACACAGTTGGTTGGAATTGGATGTTGTTGATCTTTAAAATTGTTTTGGTTGCTCGGTTTCTTAAACGTTCTCATTCTTCGAGTAATCGAGTTCGAAGCTGTGGTATTTCTGTTCTGTTTTTGGGATATCGGACAGTTTCAGCGATTGCTTCTCATGCCTAAAAGGAAATCACAACTTTCCCGTCAGACATCCCAGACAAGAGCAGCTCGAGTACGCCGTACGGAAGAGTCTGCTCTTGAAAATCATCAGCGCCTCTCGAGGAATAGAGAAAATATTTCGCAAGCACGCGCTGGGGAATCTAGCTCCGAGCGTTCACGGCGGCTTGCTAACCAAAGCTGGAGAACAACGCAGGTCCGTGCTCGGGAATCTAGCGCTGAACGTGCGCAGCGTCTCAGTGATTTAAGGCAGCATGTCTCTGCAACAAGGGATAGGGAGTCTAGCGCTGAGCGCTCGCAGCGGCTCGCTAGCCAAACTGTGAGAACATCGCAGGCCCGTGCTCGGGAATCTAGCGCTGAACGTGCGCAGCGTCTCAGTGATATAAGGCAGCATGTCTCAGCAACAAGGGATAGGGAGTCTAGCGCTGAGCGCTCGCAGAGGCTCGCTAGCCAAAGCGCGAGAACATCGCAGGACCGAACCACACTCATAATTTCATCACAAGTTAAAATGTTTACCGCCCAACGAAGTGGGCACGGGTCAGTTAGTTATTTTATAATTAACGATTAAGTGTCCTTGTTGGCAATAAACTTTATTACATCAACGTTAAAATCCATTTTAAAGTTTCGTCCCGATTCACCCCTGCATCCCTATTCACCCCGTCTTACCGGTATTTAAAGTTAAAAGTTAGTTACACTAACCTTGTCACGTCAACCTTGAATACTCTCCAAGCAAAAGAACAGTCACCAACTAAACAAAGACAAAACGCAATCTCTGACTATCACGTACAGAGTTTACAACTAAACATTATAGTTATTTATCGGAACTTCGATTACTGGAATTAAAAATCAAAAATCTATCGAAAGAAGCCAACGCAGTTAGTTTATAGTTAGTTCATTATACTACGATCGTGGGGCAGGACGTGTGATGCATACTAATTATTGCTGATACTCTGACAAGTACCTATATTAGTTATTATAGTACAACCTCGTTCAAAGGATCCATCGTTTGTCTTCGGGAAAACCGATGGGCGAATCAAATATGGCTGATCCAACAAGTACCTATTATGATTTAGACGCGAATATAAATCGATTTCTACTGGTCGTGACATTTTCTTTGTCTTTCGGCTTTTCCAAAGATAACCGACGGAATCTTTGGCCGTAGTCGTACTATAATTTTTTTAAATAAATTATTGTGTACGCACCATTGGCTCCAGTCTGTAGCTTGGACCTCGCTGGAGCTGCAGTAGCGAAGTACACGATGGCGAACAGAGAGATCAGCAGAAGGGCTCGCATCTTGACGCATGCGCGCTGAATACTGCGCAAACGGCGTTTCGATGTGTCATTGGAAGTGTGCGCTATTCTGTAACACGTTGGCTTTTTATTATTTTTCTAGTACAGTGGAAAGGGTTATTGTTTCTGACGCTCTTATTTTTACATAAAGTGTATGATTTTAGAATTAGAATGGAATTATAGTACAATAAGAACCTGCTAACCTCTTATTTTTAATTTGCTAGACTAAAATGACAGCTGCGATCGACCTTTTTTTGTCAACTTGACATTCAGACCGGAATAAATCTTATTTAGTATAATGTGTAGCAATTAGGTTATCAGTTTATCACATTCATTCAAACATCTATTAAAACTATTAAGTTGTGTTGATACCATACCATCGCCCCGCGCGTGTCTAGTGCCTTTTTATTAAGGGTGGTTTATTTCGTGACAATGTTTACGCTATTTATTTAGTTTGAAAAATTCAGTTTACTATTTTTTAGTCAAATTGTTTATTTTATTATTTTAACAGACTGATAACAACTTGTAATAACCGCTGTACTATTTTAATGTGATAACATCATTGACACTTTAAACTCTGACTCTGAAAACGTATTTTTAATTAGAAAATAAAAAAAAAACGTTTTAAAGGGACAAAGACTACAAACCATTATGGGGTTTATTTCTAAACGCTGATGAATAAAGTTAAGTGACATTTAAACGTCAAAAATTTATGCTATCACTACTTAACTTTAAGCAACGTTTATGAATAAAAAAGCTAATAATATAAATAAATGTAGGTACGTGTATAAATAATAGCTAATAAAAAATAAAGGCGCTTGTCATGAAGAAGTTCCAATGACGCTTGAATTGAATGCTTCTCTTTGCTACATCTGCCATGTATCGTGTCGTGATGGCTTTGAAGCCAAAACTGAGGAAAACCCGCGTTCAATAGTGGACATTTACGAGTTCTTAAAGCAGACTTAGTACCTTTCTCTAACGGGTCAAGCAGTTACTGTGTAAAGGATTTAAAGATCAGTATTTTAGCGACTGTTTTGAATTTTAAGAAGTTGTTGATTTGCATGTGGGTAACCTTTATAAAATCGTGATGACGAAAACATGGTAAGTATATGGTGTAAGTATACGATAGTTTAATTATACTGGCAATATTTTTTTAAACAAATATGGTTAATTACACTAAAATGCAACGATAGAAATGAGCTGTGACGTAAAAGGTTCCTCCAAATGTTTTGTTTATTGTGAGTTATAATTATTTATTTATGCATTATTTACCTAGCAATAAGTATTTGCAGAATAACGCTGTTTTAATTGCATAAGACTGCAACTAGTGGGGGTGCGATTTCCAAGTTTGTAAGGGAGGGCACATAAAAGTAAGAGTAGCGACTGAGCTATCTGTGTGATACAAGCTTTTTGTGTCTAAAATGATTCAATCACTGTCCGTTCCAAGGTTACCTGGCAGAGATATCACAGAACGCGATAAGGCCGCTAATTGTATGTTTTGTAGTGTGAAGTTTCATCATCAACATCTGCCTAGTCTTTTCCCAACTATGCTGGGGTCGGCTTCCAGTCTAACGGGATACAGCTGAATACCAATATTTTACATGGAGTGACGCCTATCTGACCTCCACAAACCAGTTACTGGATAATACGATACCCCTTGGTAAGTCTCGTTGTCAGACTTTCGGCACAGCTTTCGGGGGCTACTGACTAGTACTGACGACCCGTAACGACTATCAAATATCCACGAATGACAGCCGGGAACAACGGCAGTGTAGTGTGAATTGTATTTACTTGTTATGTACTTTCTGGTGTACAATAAAGTATATATAATTAAAGTAGAAGACAAAGATATTCATACTAAAACAAAAAAAAACTTCTTTACCTAATACTTATTATTAAAAAAAAAAAAAAAAAAACTTTTTTCAACTTTATAATAATGCTAATGTTGTGAATGTTATTAGATATTTCATTATTCTCACCAAAACGCTGACCTCATGTATAGTAAATTCAATATTATTATTCTGGATTGTCAATATCAATTATTTACATTTACCTAGATCTAAACTCGATCGATCTATAAACGGAATATTGTCACATATTCCAACCGGTATCACCGCTATTCGCTATTCTTATGCTAATAAATGCGCACCATATACTTCAAACGGTGGTTGCACAATATTCTCAAACACATTCGTGACCAATCTCGCTTGCTGACACACATTCATACGATTTGATCTCAGCTTTATAAACTTATTTACTTACTTTAAACTTATCTTATTCAAAAAGTAGCTGTTTTATTAAAAACTTGTTTTACTTACGCTTTGCTTCTTATTACGTAAGTATCAAGTTAAAGCAAAATAGAGGAGTTTTTAGGGTTCTGTACCTAATGGAAAGGGTGCCTACGGGACCCTATTACTAAGCATCCGCTGTCCGTCATCCATGTCTGTCGGTCCGTCAGTCTCTCTGACAGCGGGCTGTATCTCGTGAACCATAATAGGTAGACATTTGAAATTTTCACTGAGTGCGAATAGACGAATTCTGACTGTTAATAATGAATACGACAACGTAGTATCACGGCAAAAACTTTAGACGTTGTCGCATTCTATGAATAAAAAATGTTTCAGATTAATCAGCAATATCAAGTTTAGTGCAGTTGTAGCTATTTGGTTTTTATTAGGTTTTTCATTCATAATCCAGCTCATACACACGAGCGGCACGCGTCAACGGCAGAAGCAAATGCAGCCGACGACAACGTGCCGCTTGTGTGTATGTACACTATGTGAAAGAGCTTTTCTGACTAGCTAGACAAGGGTGCCGATTTCCTTGTTCACAAAGTAAACTCAAACTCAAAGCATTTATTTCAATTAAACCATTTACAAGCACTTTTGAATTGTCAAGAAGTCGGTCAGTCAGAAAATATGAAGCTAGTTGCCCATTCCAAAGCGTAGGTACCTATGGAGAAGAATGGGCAAGAAACTCCATGGTCACTCTTTTAAATTATATTTTTACAAAAATATTAGTTACATAATTTATTTTGAATTTATAATTAAGTATATTGAGAACGATGTAAAAAAAAACTTACGCGTTAAAAGCGTCCAGAGTACAGCAAATAGTAACAAAACAACAATCCAAAATAAACTAATTAAAAATAAGCCGAGGCAGCTAAGTGATGACCAGCCCCAACTGACGGCGCCCGTTCACGAACATGACGCATAGATCAGCACCATTCAGCTCAACCATTTTGAAGGGAGCTAAACAAAATTTAAGTTCAGTGCATCTTTTTCTTTCTATTTCGTTAAGAAAATGACAGAAGATAAATTTTATTTTAGTCCTGTCAAATTAATTAGCGCCTCACACTACTCCATACAGGTTTAGACGTGGTCAAAACTTGCCTGCTAAAATTACGTCAATTTACGTCAGGAAATAAAAATTAAATTTATCTTCTGTCCTTTTCTTAATGAAATAGAAAGAAAAAGATGCATTGAACTTCAATTTAGTCTAACTTATGGGACCTCCAATTTCTAACGGTGTTAATTTTGGACCCAAATACTACACAAAAACCAATATATCATCAAACTATTTGAACTCCTGACCCCTCGACTATCACCAGGGTGTTAACTGTCGACCCCTTGTTCTCCTCCACTGATTATCAAATTATCTATATAGATAAAATTCAAAGTCTGACTGATATATCAACGCACATCCTAAACCGCTGGTCCTAGAGACATGAAAGGAGGGTGTGTTCTTTGTGAAGAGTATAGGTATCCACTAAGAAAGGGTTTTTCGAAATTCCGCCCCTAGGAGGGTGAATGGGGGGAGGGTGAAATTTCACGCGGACGAAGTCGCGGGCAGAAGCTAGTAAACTATAGAACCTGTATTTAAAAACTAGTTTTCCTAAAATCTTATTTATTGGTCGTGAAATGGTCATATGTTTTATAGATTTCTTATAAAACTTATAACTGTCACACATAAATCAAATAGCTATTAAATGAAGTTTGCTTTTATGGTGAAGTGGTAAATTACCGCCCAGTTGTTTCTCTCTATTAGTAATATGACATTTCTCTCATTAGAAATGATACGTTGCAATGGGTAACTAATTGCGTAACACACTAACAGTAGCTGTAGCTATGACTTTCATTTTGACAGTTCAACAACATTTATTGCGTCATTTACGTTGTTGAACAGACCGATGTTTCGAACATATACAGCAAGGGATTAGCAATATCCTTCAAAATTATTCAGATTGTTCTTGATAGTGTGTTACGCAATTAGGGTGCTAAACGATATAAGTACGTATAGCAAGCATTTTAATTAAGTACTTATTCTTTTTCTAGAAGTGATTATAGTCATAGTAGTTGTTTGTTGTAGTTGTAGTAGGTTGTCATAGTTTTAATAACTAGAATAATAGAAAGCTTTGACACACGTTAACACGTCAAAGCATTCTAGCTTTGACGTGTTATTTAAAATTGAGAAATTAATTAAAACAATTTTTCAGCGGTCACTCAGTTCGGACTTCGGGCAAATCAAGAATTATGAACCTTGTAATTACCTAGTAAGAAAGTTCTTGTAGTGGCTGCTTTTCTAGCTTGCATATATACTGCAACAATGCATAAAGTTAAAAATCTCTTAAATACATTGTTTGAAAAGTTACAAGGTCACCAACTGGTACTTTTACCCGATTCCACTAATTGTGTAGATGAGTTTAATTAATAGCGTGGGAGTCAATGAAGAGTACAGAGTCAATAGACTCATAAATGAGCAGGTAGCATTAAAAAGACACCATTTTGTTTTAGGTCATTTCTGCGGATGCGCCGCGAGAGCAACGATATGTTTATAGATCTATAAACTCAATCAAACACGTTTTATTGTTATTTCATTCTAGACGCGACTATATTATGATGTAATTGACAAAATTCCTGGCATATCTAGATATATCTATACTAATAATAAAGCTGAAGTTATTTGAGTCGTCCAGTTGCAAATACCGCTAAAACGATTTAATAAAATTTTACAGGAATGAAAAAAAAAGCTAAAAACAGAAACAACTGTACTTTATTAGGCAATTTTTATTTTTTCCATTGCTCATTCCTGTAAAATTTTATTAAATCGTTTTAGCGGGATTTGCAACTGGACGACTCATTTGTTGTTTGTTTGAACGCACTAATCTCTGGACGGATTTGAAAAATTATTTTTGCATTTGGTTGCCAGATTCTTGAGGAAGGCCAATTTTATATCACACTATTACCCTTAGGGATAGAGCAAAAAGTCAAAAAGAAAGCTAAGCGAAAACGAAGTGATAGCGTGGGCAGGTGATGCAATGCGACATCTGCCCGCGATACCTAGTTTTTTTCTCCATAAACGAATCTGGTGGTGACATCAACATCTTTCTTGGTGACTAATCACAACCTACAAGAACTACACCTACTAGGTATACTTTCATTGGCTTCAAGTGCCCGTAAAAGTCCATAGCTGTAGGCATCTACAGTTATGGACTTTACACTGGCTTCATTTCTAACAAAGGATAGCCAATATCAATCAATACATCATCGAACAAAATCGTTTCGCAATGCTAAACAAACTACAGAATACATAATTTAAATTGTGAATACGAGTAGACTTACTAAACCCTGATTTTTAATTTGCTAGACTAAAATTACAGCTAACATATATATTATTATACTAAATAATGTCAGGTTGACCAAAAAGTTCGATCGCAGCTGTCATGTTAGTCTAGCTTAAAAATCAGGGTTTAGGTAGATAATTTCACTCCGCATATTAACACATTTATCTCGTCTGCTCGACGTCCGTATGCACGTAGGATACTGCAGGGATCCAGCAGAATGTCAGTGTCACGTATATATTTTCTCAAACATGCTTGGAAATTTGATCATTATTTTGACAACCTTCTTCGAGATAAATCGAAATTGCTGTACTGGCCAAATACATGCGAGCAGCGGCCGGTAAAAGTTGTATGAAAATCCATATCTGTCGTGGTTTAGCGACCAAATTAATTACATACCAAACTCATATTTGTCGTGTAATTTTTAAATGAATCGATCTTTCCGAAACACGGCAACCAAGGAGGTAACTTATCAAAACTTTTATTTAAATTTAGAACTGGCTTGCAAATAGAAAGGTGTTTATTGAAAAAAAAAACAAATTAATACTTTAACGCGGGAAAAATGATTGTTGTTCGTTGTTCGTCCTTGATTTTGAAAAGTAATTGTATTTGACAAAAAAGTTCTGCCTAGGTACTACTTAGTTTTAATTTCCGCGCATTATTTGAGAAAAGTACTATACAAACCGTGGCCACAACTAGGCATTGATGGACTTACGTATGCCTTGGTTTCGCCTCGGCCCACATTTACACATTCATCCATCAATGCCTCTTTTGGTGGCCGCTGCAGTAATGTACTATTTCCTAACATGTGATGAGCTGGACTCGCTGGACTCCCATTTTGGTGGTTTATTTGAATGTCATAGTTAAGACGTCACTGTCTTCCTTTCAAACGTGTTTTTTTTTTGTATACTTATTGGCTCCTGCATTTTATTTATAATCAATTACTTTGTTATAATTTAATTGTACTTTAATTGTGTATTGTGCTACTTCTTTTGTGTGCACTAAATAAATTATTTATCTATCTTATCTATAGACAAACAGAATACTTGTGTTCTCACCTTGGTTGGTAAAAGGACTAGTCCTCGCTGTACAGTGAAATTCTTTCGTGAATCAGAATTAAGAGGATGCGCTGAACATCATTTTGCAACTGAATAACTGTGGGCGTGGACACGCAGGCTTTTAATAATTGACTATCAAGATAGTTAATTGGCAGAGCACCGCATCTGAATTTAACCAACACGATACTTCCTATATGCAATGAGATTATAAATTGTTCACCTATCAGCTATATGCAGTCGCCGTCGCGCACTAGGTGACACGACGCGGCATGGCAAGCATTTGCCATGTGTATGAAGATAAGGCCCCTATCCCACTGGCGTTTTACGAGTGTTGGCGCTTCTCTAACGTCTGCGCAGCGCCAACGTCGCACACATGCTGCGATTTGAGGTGTATAATCAGAGACAAAATAGATTCCGACGAGGAAACACTACTGTTGGCTTTGCTACTTCGAGGAAAATTACGTAAAAGAAAAAGAAAGCCTCATCGTCAATTTTGGGAAAATTCTTTATGGTCCAATCGATTACAAGAAAGTGAATATTTCTCACTGAACTCTAATAATATTAAAAATAATGAATCGGAATTTTATAAATATTTGCGAATGCCGGAGACTACATTTGACGAACTTTTAGAAGTGATTCCAAATGACATAGAGATTCGGTGTCACCAGAAGAGAGGTCTGTTATAACTTTGAAGTAAAAACTAAAGCAGCTACCGTGCAAATGGCCGGCTGCCGTAACCCCCACCCGCGCCCACACAGACAGAGCGGGACGGCGTGGTTGTACTTGTTGCCAAAAAATGCAAGAAACTCGCGACGTTAACGTCGCGTCTGCGTAACGTTGGCGCTGCACAGACGTTGGAGAAGCGCCAACGCTCGTAAAACGCCAGTGAGATAGCGGCCTAAAATTCGAAATAATTTCCGCTTACGAAAATCCTTTGCTATGGCACGCCGTGTAGTCTTGAGCCTTTAATTCTATAAACCAATGAAGTTTTCAACACAACATTCTTAATTCTAACACAACATTGACCGTTTACAAAGCTCTGTGAGTAATGTTGACGACAACATTCAAATTATTCACGCAAAATGATTCATCTTTGCGATTCCTTCCTTTATGGTTATAATTAATTATCCTCATCTAGCGGTTTAATATTTTATTTTGGTCATAAATTATGCCTTATACGATGTCATTTAAAAGCTTTTTCTTTAACTTTTATATTGTTTGGGTTTTCTGCTGTCTGTTTTTCGAGCTGGTGAATTGCCCAGATCTATATGAATTTTTTTGCTGTCTGAATAATTAAATACAAACATTATACCTAATTATGTCACCCTGGGAGACATGCATACATTACTTTTTTCTCCTGTGTTTATGAGTTTCATTGAACTTTTGTCATAGCAACATTGCAGTCCTTAGTTAATCCCGAAGATATCAGTAGTTATGTATAGTAAAAGTTTCTCAAGCTCATCTATGCACAATCATTTCTGAGTTGTTCCTCCTAATTGCATAAACTAGAAACAGGCTAGCTTTATCTTAACAGTATCTGTCGATACATAAACGATAAAGAAGACGAATATTTTTAGGCAATTAGTTGAGGTTGAAAAATAAAAAAAAAACAAAAGGGGTTTTATCGATTTATTCCAAACGCATTACCAGAAGTTTAAATAGGGGTTATAGCTCGGGTAGTACCAGCCAGGACTCATCATGGCATCATGTTGTGGTAGACTGTGTCTGAACATGTCCTTCCATGGATCTGCCATCCTTGGGGTGAACGCAGGCTGCTGTATCCTTGAGTATGATGGCTGTGATATCCTCGAGTAAGATGGCTGTGATATCCTCGGGAACGATGGCTCGGGTATCCTGTGGAACGAAGGCTCTGACATCCTAGTGTGATATGCAGAGTTCGATATACTAGGGAACGCTGGGAAAGGATCAGGAAAAAATAAATCATTCATCATGGGCTTCATAAATGAATTTGACCAAGGATTGAAATCAGGAATTTTAGGTCCTGCAGACGCTGAAGCAGATCCAGAATTAGCTGTAGACGACACTGATACTGACCCTGGCATGATTTTAATGATTCCTGAGCCACCGTCGCCTTGCTTTGTGATCGTGATAGGCATCGGCATTTTGCCATCAGTAGATTTGAAGATGAAGTTTCCTTTACTATCTGTCTTGATCATAGATGAGTCTATGGATGGGTAGAACTTCACGCCGGTCATGGAGGACACTCTGCCGTTCCTGGACTCTACGCCGGCGATGCTGGCGACGCCCATCCCATTGTTGTAAGAGGCGTGAACGGATACATGGTGTGGTGTCGAAGCTTTGCTGGCTGTGGTTGATTCCTTTGTCTTACTTGCTTGTTCGACTTTGCTGCTGGATTGACTCTTGGATTTAAGTTCCACTAGAAGTAGAAAAAAATGTTAATAAAGCCTAAAATAAGAATCTAGTCTACATTTTAATAAATGTCAAAAACTCTTCACAAAATTATTCAAATCTGATTCCGTTCAGAGGTTAATTATATCTAAAAAGTCTCCAATAAAATCATCTTTATCAGAATTTATTGATATTTTATTAATTTCTATAAACAAAAGGATTTATCTACAGTTACCTGCTCCAGTTGCGGCCACAACTAATATATAAACAACAAACACACTCCCTATCTTATTCATGGTGCAGACCAAACAGAAATGCATGACAAACATCGATCTCTCACTTTATATCCTCATCGTAAAATTACAAGTTTTCCGCTTTATAGCATAAGAAACGGTTCTTAATATAGACGCTACGACAGATCTGTTTTTAAAGATAATTTCTCTACTATTATTTTACAAACGTACTTTTGATTATCCATTTATAGTACTTGAATGTAGTAATCACACGTTGAAGGTATTGGGGAAGAGCAATTGTGTGAAGCAATTATTATTTTTTTCTTCTTGCCGCCATATTATGGGCCGAGTTAACAGTACTATGATTGTTCGTCCGCAGACGACAAAAAATCTAGTGGTTATTGAAAACAGTTTTAATATGATCATTAGAATGTTTTGTGTATTTATAAATAATGACATGCTGAAAGATATTTTTACGAGCGCTGTATTTTCTATTGATATATTCAATTTACATTGCTGATCATGCCTGACTAGTTCATAAAACATAATGTGAGTACCGTAAAAAGCTAATATGTAATAGCTCTTAAACATAACGGACATTTTGATGGATTAATCAACAGGTCGCTTTGCCCACTCGTTTAATTAAAATTGCCTATAAGTGCCCTAGGTTATGTGGGTGGCAAACAATATAAATTATTTTATGATATTTGACATTAATTTTAAAGTCTGACTCTTAATTGCTTGGCGAATTTCTTTTCTTTTTCTGCCTGCTGTGCTGTGACCTTATACGGCGATTTTGTCTGATTTATTCTTTATACTAAGACCTGCCATCATTTCTTTGACGGCATCTTTTCTCGATCGCCTTAAAAGGCTTGACTTCGATAATAACAGTATAAAGGTTGCTTTCTTTTGTCTCCTTTGTTACGTTTGGCTTAGTCTCATTCAGAACACCTTCAAAGATATAATATATAACAAAAAAAAAACCGACTTTCAAAAAAAACACTACAAAGTGAAAAATAACTTTAATTTCGGAAGTCGGTGTGTTTGGATCTGTATTTTAGTTTTTTGCCACCGACTTTCGAAATTAAAGTTATTTTTCACTTTGTAGTGTTTTTTTTTGAAAGTCGTTTTTTTTTTTTGTTAAAAAGTTTTTATTTCTCGCTATTTAGTGGGTCTGCTTGTAATTTATCTATGTTACAATAGCCTAGTGTAAACTTGCTCATCGCCTTTTACAAAATATTGTTTTTCCCGATGCAGGGACGTTAATTGTTCAGGAGTTCTCCTGCGAATGGTGAAATGGAGCTGATGGTAGACACCATCAGCTCCATTTCACCATTCGCATTGTGATGAGCATAAATTGCTTAGAAACCATATTAAAGTAATTGAAATTGCAACCCGTGAAATACTTATAATTGAGTAGTTCCGGTAGCCACCTGTGGCCTTCATCATCAGTTCCACTTCACCAAATGGTGCTTTCCGAGAGCAAATACACGAGTTACTATAAAAAATATCCAAATCGCTATAGGTGTGCCTATAATATTTGAAGAGTTCCTTCGATTTCTCCAAGATCCCATCATCAGATCCTGACCTGATGACAATGGGACCAATCTGAAAGTATATACTTTCAATTAAAAGAAGAATTTTCCAAATCGGTTTATAAATGACGGCGTACTGAGGTAACAAACATAAAAAAAAAATACAACCGAATTGAGAACCTCCTCCTTTTTTGAAGTCGGTTAAAAAATTTAAGTAGATAGGAAACCATTGATTCGGAGACACATCTGAGTGACCTGTGTGAGTTAACGCTTTTGGATGCATGCAGTAGTAATCCTCGAATATATACCTCGTATAGCTTTACATGATAAGCGTAAGTCACCGTAGATGTGTTAATCCGTCATATGAAATAATTAACCAGATAGAGCCAACTAAGTAGGTTTTTTTACACTTTTCTATAGTTCTTCTGTATACTTATTATTTTTATGTTTTTACATGTTATTATTTAGTGATGCAGGGTTTGCCCTCCCTAATCTCTTTCCACTTCTCTCTGTTTAAAGCTACTAAAGGACCAGTTTTTGTTGAAGGAGTCCAGCTCATCCCTCATTCTGTATACTTATTCTTTTGTTTTCAATTTTTGACAGAAAACTTCTGATCTTTATTTAGCATTCATATTTAGCATTCATTTTACGTCAATTTGATAATTCCCGGTCTGTCGTTATTTTGATTCATGTGGTGGTGTCTACGTCTTTCCTTCAATAAATTGGCATGAACTTATAACTACCAATTAAATAACTACTTCTATTACGACCTGTCTGTAGTTTCTCCATTAATTACTATTAAACGGTGTCCTAGTCAAAAGGAGCCCATACTGATTTATTAAAATTGCCTTCAAAATACCACGTAGTTACGCGTAAATTATTAATTTTAGCGGATAATTTGTTATCGAATAAATCTAAATTTGCACCGTTTTGAAGATAATGAATCTATGTTTTTTTTTGTACCTTATGTATATTTATATTGTACGGTTAACGGTTAATCTGAATGTTGTTGCGCACATTTGTCTACTTATTAACCCATTAAGATTGTGGCAGACTCATTTGTTAGTATCATCACTATGCGTGAGGTGGGCGGTACAGTTATCAGCTCACGTTTAGCAAGCATATGTCCTAACTAAATAATCGACTTGTTATTTATTGGCCCAAAAGCCCACTGAATATGTAAGTAAGAAATTATGTACATTTAAATTGAAATCATATTTTTATGCGCTACCTGTACCTAGACTGCACCCACAGAGAGCTAACTTTAACGCCTCTTGGTAATTCATAAATTAATTCTTGGTAGTCAATTGTAACGCAGAGTGATGGCTATAATGTGCGTGCACTCGGAGTAAAACGACGTATGTGCCAAAAAAAGTTTACTCCTTTTTTACCAAAATAAATTAATAAAAAAAACTACGTTTTGATATGATCATTTTCTATGTTTTAAAGTAAATTTCATTGAATAACTCTAACTTAACTTATTATAATTGTAAGTCTAATTGTAAGATGTTATAACTACACTATTGTATTAGGTAACCCTGTGATGATAGTTGTATGTTTTTAAAAATAAATAAATAAAAAATTACCTAATTATTCAAGAATTCTTAAAATCCTGAGTACAATAGGAAACAACATAAATATGTATCTACTGAAAACATATTATCAAGGGATTTTTTTATTCTGCCCTTAGGTAACCATTTCGTACGTACGACGACATATCAAGCCTATACTATTCCAGTGTAAGCTGACTTGTCATTTGTACGAAATGCCTATACAATGGGAGGTCAGCTAAAATTGGAAATCTATAGCTTGATATTATGTCGTCGTGTGTACCACCCACTAACAACGTCAATCAAGCAAAATACCTAAACAAAACATTTTTATTATTATTAATGACATCACATATCGCACTCCTAGATGAAGACTCCGGCAAATCAAAACACCTCATTTTTCAGAAATGACGAAAAACTGTTTTTGGAGTATAATAATTATAATAATTTCGTCATTTCTGAAAAATGAGGTTTTTTGAGTTGCCGGAGTCTTCATCTAGGGGTGCGATATCTGTTTGATTGAGATAATTATATTAAAGAATATTTATTTACATATCATCATCATCATCTGCCTAGCCTTTTCCCAACTACAATGTTGGGGTCGGCTTCCAGTCTAACCGGATGCAGCTGAATACCAGTATTTTACATGGAGCGACTGCCTATCTGACCTCCACAACCCCAGTTACTGGGTAATACGATACCCCTTGGTAAGACGGTTGTCAGACTTTCGGTCTACTGACGACCCGTAACGTAACGACTGTCAAAGATCCACGAATGGCAGCCGGGAACAACGGCTTAACGTGCATTCCGAGTCACGTCTTGGTGTTTAAAGATGGTCACCCATCCACGGACCAACCGCGGCAAGCACATATAATACACATACTTATAATTAATCAAATATTCCCTCTCCTATTCTCGTTCTATTCTCCCTCTTACAGACAGGAGGGCTGTGTCCCAGCAGTAGGAACAGTATAGGCTGATTATGCCAATCAAATATTAGATAAGTACCTAAGTCTATTATTTATGATCGAAAATCGATCTACATAAAAGCTAAATATTTTTTATCAGCAAAAATAGGTAGACTACAAGTTTTTAAATAAGTAACAAAAATAAAAGAAAGATAATGAAAAAAACTAATTTATTAGGTCGATGACTTAAACTCTAGGATAATATCTTGGCGAGAAAATATATTGAATCATTTTTATTAATATGTTTTTTTCTTTTAATAGCATAAGTATAACGACATCTAGTGTATTATGTTTGAACTACGTATGTTACATACATTGCCATCAGCGAGCAAGATAAATTTCCCTCGACGTAGTACCTTGAATTTCCGCCGAAATATACAGTGATCTCCACGCTTGCTCACTGCATGTTATCGACTTCAAACAATTTTAAGTCTAGCACCCTAAATGCACGGCTTAGTAACCCAGTCTCGGAACCAATCCCTTTAATTGTGACAATACAACAACATTTTAAAGGCAAGGTCAGCTAGCTAGTGGTTGTTTCACCCTGCAAATGAGCGACATTCGGCGGATGGCCATTGAAATAAATTCGATTTTATGGCACCATTTTTAGTGGTACATACTGCCATCCTAGGTAGAGCGCTAAATCCCACACTCCCCGACCTCCCTCCCCGGAGTTCGGGAGCGAGCCTTTGAAGGTTTCCACCGAAAACAAAAAAAAAAGATTTAAATAAAATTTGGTATAGAGATCGTTTGAGTCCCGGGAAAGGACATAGAGTTTTTATCCCGATATGCCCATGGGATCCACTCATGCGGGGAAACCGCGGGGCGCTGCTAGTAAAGTTATAATGCAAGGAGCA
This sequence comes from Hydraecia micacea, assembly GCA_914767645.1. Taxonomy (NCBI): domain Eukaryota; kingdom Metazoa; phylum Arthropoda; class Insecta; order Lepidoptera; family Noctuidae; genus Hydraecia; species Hydraecia micacea. The sequence goes on along the minus strand of OU611776.1, from coordinate 2,891,682 downwards.
TTACAAATATATAGGGTCAAATTAAATTAGATAGCGAGACTCTGCAGACTTGATGAGTTTCGATATCTAAACACGAAAAAAGAAACTTATTTTTATTTTAGAGGGAAACTGACCAGTGATACGCGGACTCATCTCATCATCATTATCATCTTTTCTTTTTTTGCTTTAATTGCCACATATACATATAACGCACTAGACACCTTGGCGCCTAACCAGCCAATCAAACGCGTAACAACAGAAGGTAGCCGAGAAGAGGCTGTTACATGAATTTGTCTAAAGGCTCTTACATACTGGCGCGACTTGTCGCGCGACGTGTCGCCTGGCGATTCTGCGATACTATCGCGACGCAACACCTTTCACACTAGCGCGACGCGAATCGCGGCCGCCACCGCGATATCGCCGCGATATCGCCGCGACGCCATACAAAATGAACATTTAGTATGGTGTCGCGGCGATATCGCAGCCGCGGCCGCGACGCGACACGGAGAGTATAAATGCCAGAGCAATCCAAGCTGAGCTCAGTAGTAGACGATCTTCGTCAGAGGACGAAGGCAGGTCCGTGTTTGCCCAGCGCGGGTCCTAGGTTCGATTCCCCGGTCGGCCGACATAACCCAACGCTTGACCACACAAGCACAAACGAAGACACTGGTGAATTCGGACGTACCTACTTTTACGAAGTATTTATATACTAACCAAGATTTTTTAATTAATTATTTTTACGGACTTCTTGGTTTCAAATAATTATGTGATTTCGGAAAAATAACTTTAAGTTATACTTAGTTCGATCCCTGTCGATCGACATAACCCAACTAACCTAAATAGGTACTGTTGTTCTATCCCACGACGGTGGGTTTGTCTTAGTTTGATAAAATTAATTTCAACCCAAACTACCGACCATTTCAAACTAAAAAAGTCCTTGCAAATGTCAATCATTAGGTATCTACGCGGATTTTGACTCAAAATTCGAATCTTTTATTTCCATTTCACATCAAAAGTCTATATTTTCACAAACAAGCTGCTCATGTAAGCGCTAATTTGCCGGTCCGTGGAATGCGCGATTAACCGGCCTGCTACTAGCTACCTATAATAGGTACCTATTAGGTACATTCTTCAGTTTTCTCACCATCACATCACATCGTCGATTTACGAATGACAGCCGGGACTAACTGCCTAACATGCTTTCCGAGGCACAGAGGGGCCTCGGTATGTTATGGATGGTTCCATCCACGGATCGATCTCGGCAAACGTTGATTAACCGTGAGGGTGGCTGTTATTACTTAGCCACAAGCTCCTTTATGGTTATTTCATCATCAGCCTACAACAGTCCACTGCCGGACACAGGCCTCTCCAATTGCACTTTGGTTCTGTGCCGGATCACCTTATTAATGATTCATTCTAATAAGATCATATTATGGTTATTTAATTTACTTACTTTAATTTACGATTATAGGTATACATACATAACCTACATACATAGGTAATTATAACGTAAAATTTGCAGCACCCTTTTGCTACATTTTTTTATTTCTTTCAAATAAATTGCAACGTATCTAGGTAATCTGCGTTCGCGATTTAGTTTCCAACTGTTTTTTACATTTCTATGGTTTCCAAACATGTAGGTAAGCAAGTATTATTATGAATTATTGGAAAAATTCAGTTTACGCTACAATTTCAAACATTTTATAACTATTTCAATAGCACTAGTCACTCTGAAAAAACTTAATTTTCACTAAAATAAAGTTGATATTTGTGGAAACATGAATTTTATTTCTAAAACAGAATACTTACAATTATTCACTCAGAATGAGAAACACTGGTTGCATGGAACGAGTATCGGAACTGTATGTTTGCAGTTAGAAGTAGGTACAATATTGTTAGTCATTAACTTATCATTATGTTAGTAAAATAAACTATCCTAAAAAGATCGAGTTTAGAAGGTTTAAAAAAAATTACAGGTGTAGGTAATCTGCAAAAAATATTGAGACTATGAGTCCACATTATGTATCGAAACACAGTTTCTATCATAGCATAGTCGCTAATAAAAGTATAATTACTTTTGAATGTTGTTTTTAGGGTTCCGTACCTCAAAAGGAAAAAGGAACCCTATCACTTCGTTGTCCGTCTGTCTGTCCGTCAGTCAAGCAAGAGCCGCTAATTGTCTTTGGACATTTGAATACACTCCCTCCCGTTACGCACTCCTCACCAATTACACATTGTCAGGTCGGAAGGTATAATATGATGCCGTTTTTCTTACTTTTGATTTTCGTTAAGGCGTAAAAAAACCAATGAAATTACAAAATGTCCAAAAGCATTTAGCGGCTATCTGTTTTGTGGTAACTTAACACTAACCTTGCACCTAGGAGTCAAAAATTGCCTACAAACATCGATTACTAATATTGATCGATGCCTACAAAGCTAATAAATACATACAAAACTTCTAACTCTTATATCTCATTTCGGACTGAGTTTAGAGATACCTATGCATGTCAAATAAGATTCGTTAGTATACTGTAGTAGAAAAACAAGATATGGTTGATGGCCACGAGAAAAGAAAGACGCCAATTTCAGTCATTGTCTTTTGCGTTATAATAATAATATATTATTAATATTCCACGAATATCACAGAATACATAATAGTACAGGTGCAGAAGATTCATTCCGCAAAATCATTTAAATAAATAGCGACTTGCAACTGCACAATAAAGTACGCACAGCACTAATTGCCTATAGTTATATTTACCTAGAAATTGCCTATATTTCTATCGCGTAGCTCTTATCTCTTCTGGGGCCATATTCTCTATGACACAATGAACGGAACCGTGCGAAATGAATGCGAGGTTGGCGTGATTAGCTAAGGAATTGATGTGGCTCCGAAGTAAGGAATCATTGAGTGGTCATAGTGAATTAGGGCCGTTAGGACCCTACGTCACGGTTGCCTTCTTTTAAAGAATAATTAATCCGAATTCTGAATAATTATTTAACTACCAGTTATGCGCCTATTCTCTACTTTCGTAAACAAATAGAAAGGATCACATTTGGCTACCGCGAGGGTGAACAGTCAATGGTGAGAGAACAATTATTTTTGCGGGAGTACAACAATATAATAATATAAACTACCTAAAGAGGTAATGAATGCGAACATGTTTAATATTTTCAAAACTAAATTAAAAAATAACATTCTAAATGATCAAACATTACTACCATAAATAGACTTGCCCTACTGTTGCGTTGCTTTATTGTGGCACTTATGAATATTTGCGACCACGATAAATTATTATTTGCGGGTGAATTGAAAAGTTTTAAGTTTTGTGATGTTGTTTGCGTACCTGCGAAGTGAAATGTTATTAACTTATTACGAGTACGTAGATGATTTTGTTGTAAAGAAAAACAATAGCTGCTTAGTTTGTGTGTCAAAGTTCATATAAGTAATATAAATTTAAAAAATGTTCTCAAATAAGTGAAATCTTTGTAATTTCTTATTGAGAAATAAATTTCTTTAACCATAAAATGACGTTTCAAATAAACCTAGGCTAGGTAGGTAAGTACATAATTGGTTAGTTGGGACTGTCCCGTTGGTCTCGTGGTCACAAGCGCGACTGCTAAGCGTGGGGTCCTGGGTTCGATTCCCGGGTCGGGTAGTGTTATTGGGTTTTTCCACTAGAAATTTTTTTAATAACAGCCTGGAGTTTGGAAGTTGGCGGTATGATACTCCCGTGCCTCGGAAAGCACTTTAACCGTTGGCCCTGCACCTGATCGCGCACACACTTCATCACACTTGTGCACTATAATATCACTCGCGCCGAAGGCTGGTCTCCGCTGAGATTGGTCGCCATGGCCGAGTTTTAAAAAGATAATTAAGTACCTACCTACTCATAAAAAGTCAATAAAAGGTGTTGTATTTTAAGTAACTGAAAGTACACTTTACATGTAGAAATCACATAAATTGGAAATTGAGAAGTCCGTAAAAATTAAAACATAGCTACTAAGTAATAAATAATCTTGTTTTTTTTATTAATATGTGTGTTTCCTTGTTCGTGCTGGTGTGGTCAAGCTTAGGTACAGCTGTTGTTCTATCACTACTCACGACTCACGAGAGAGAATGAGCAATACTTGTAGTTGTGTTGTGTATACGTATAGTATATACACACGCTCTTGTGTGCGTAACTGCATGACAATGTGGCGTTCATTGTTATTGAACAAAATAATATAAGTAGGTACAGACGCCAGCACATCAACCTACCCGAAACTGTCAGATTTCTACAATCAATTATGAACCTTAGGCTTCAGTAATAAAGTTGAAAATGTATTAAAGAAATTTGACAGATTGTAGTAGGTTGATGTGCTGGCGTCTGTACTTAGTTAGATTTGTGTTTCGTTCAGTGATGAAATAAAAATATTTTGCGTGATCTATATTTATTTACATATCAGTATTTACAAATAAAATTAAGATTTATATTCAAATTCGGTACCTATCACAGTATTTAATTTATTCAGCTTCTTTATTAATCACACTAATTGCATGTAGGTATTACGCCAGGTTCCGCTAGTTGTGTTTTCAAAACTTTCTGGAATAAGCTTTTCTGCATTTGTCATATTTCGTTGGTTTCTTAAAACAACATAGCTTTAAGTACCCCCATTATGTTCTTTATAGCATTTGACGACTCTAAAACAAACAATGCATCATTAGAATAGAACCACATAGGTATTAAATGTTACAATTAAATATTTAAACATTGTTTACTGACCTCACTGTGAACAACTTCTTCTCTGTTTACTTTCTATGTTGATGTACGCGACGAAAAATTTTGGCGTGAAACAGAGCACTAGTAGCCCGAGGCAGTTTGGGCGATACTGACACAACTAGGATCAACCCGCCTTCGTGAGATACATAGAACAACTGTACCTACTTAGGTTAGGTTGGGTTGGGTTATGTCGACCGACCCGGGAATCGAACCTATAGTCCCACGCTAGGCAAACACGCACAGACCTGCCTTCGTCCTCTGACGAAGATCGTCTACTACTGAGCTCAGTTTGGATTGCTCTGCCTTTTATACTTTCCGTGTCGCGTCGCGGCCGCCACCGCGATATCGCCGCGATATCGCCGCGACACCATACTAATGTTCATTTTGTATGGCGTCGCGGCGATATCGCGGCGATATCGCGGTGGCGGCCGCGATATCGCCGCGACGCCATACAAAATGTTCCTCTTGGTGTCGCGCTACTCGACGCGCCGCGACGGCGTCGCGGCGCGACATGTCGCTCCTGTGTGAAGTGTCGCGCGCGTTTCCATACAAATTGTTCTACGGATATATATCGCAGAATCGCGTCGCACTGTCGCGTCGCGCCTGTGTGTACGAGCCTTAATGGTTCATAGTATTATATTTATTATCATGGTAGGGTAAGTTATACTTTAAAAAATCACACATAAAATTTCAATTAATTGCATTTTCTTTAATTTTAGCAGCTCAGCTCGTCCATTGAGTTATTTTCGTTGTTGAGCAAACAAATTTATTAAACCAACCAAAATTTAGCAACGGATTTGAAATAGGTACCCTTCAAAACTCTCGGAATTTGATTGAAACTGTGCTCTGCAATTTTATTAGGGTGCTGGCATTATCACTACATGGATGACAAGCAATTGGTGCACATGCTTAGATGGCAAATGGCATGCAATCTTATTAAAATAGTGACAAAGAAGAAATTTCTGGTGAAAACCCCATCCTGAAAGATAGGTTGACGACCTCTCTCAAATAGCACCTAAATATGACTAACGCAGGATTGGTCCTGTCCTCGTATCACACGATAATGTCACGATTTAAGAATCTTGAACATTTAATAGGCTAATTTATGTAGGTATGCTTGTTTTTTTGGGTTTCGTATCTCAAAAGGAGAAAACAGAACCCTCATCAGGACCGTCTTTAACCTATTGGAAGCCCTGGGCACTCCGGCACATAAGAATCGCGGCGCCCCTGTGTAGATAAAAGTAGATAAGCTTTCTAAAATTGTTCAATAATTGTGTATTTTCTTTACAATCACAATAAATTAATAGATAATTGTAATAAGTATGATTCGGAAAAGTAGCTCTTAGCATTCACAGGTTAGTGCTTAAACTTCTATGATTATTGTAAAGGTATTTCTAGTTTTCAGATAAGCACAATCGTCAATCAGTTGTTCAGTCTTTGAGCACATCACATTTTACATGGACATTAGGGACAAACTGGTCAATCTTTCTTGAATCATTGGATTTCATATCATGCTAATTAGATAATTACCTATTTAGTGTCATTGCCGCATTTGGTTCCATTTTATGTATTTTGATAGTTGGCAAATTAAATTTTTTTCAATGTTCCCTATGTGCTAAAAGCACAAATTTGTTAGGATGGCGCTCCGTGGGTTGACTGCCCTGCTTAGGTGCTAAATTAATTAAATATTTAGTCTATGTAGTCTATGTACCTAGAATCAAAAATTCGAAAACGTGTGACTTCCACCAACCCTATACAATACCTACTGGACTTCAGAATGGATTTGGACCCGCCTTTCACGGAGAGGGGCTTTAGTGATTAGTCCCAGCAGTCGGGACGGCTTCAAGTGATTTATTCTATGGTTACGTAGCTCTATGGAAGCTAGTCTTATCGAGAAGCATAAGAATGTTACGTCAAAGACACCATCACATCATGGGAATCACCCAGTATAAAAAAAAGATATAAAAAGCAGAATTAGAAGTTAGAAGTTATATCTTAATGTCTAAAATCAAACGACAAGATATAATTAAAGAACACAGAATGCATCGGTCGTTAGATCAACCGATCGAAACCTGCCGTGCAACTTATACCATTGAACTTTGATCGCCATTTGCTATACCTACATTGTCTATAAGCAAGCGTGATTTAAGACCAGCTGAAGATATTAATCTCTCAACATTTCTAAATCAAGTTTAAGACAGTAAGATAGTTCATTCACCTTACATTGGATGTAATATACCATTGGTTCGACCCATAGCATCCTATATAAACCGTTCTTTGTGATCTCAGCACTTATTCTTCTATAGAGCCTAACTTATGAGTACGGAATTGTATTGAAAGGACATTATGTTTGTTTTAAAAGCTTTAGTATCGGTATTTGCTGTAAATTCGGTGGTGGATGCAGTTCCTGTTGTGTTTAAAGGTGAGTCTTTATTTGTTTTTATTGAGTTTTACTCGTATTTTTAATTTTGTGATAATATTTGTTGTTATAATACTTTCTGCCCGATGAACTTTTGTTTATGTTAGAGGAAAAGCTTATTAATTCCCTGCAGTTAAAATACGATAAATTGATTGTTTTGTGTCAGACTATTGAAGAAGAAAAAGCAAATTATGATTTTCTTGATAGCATTAAATAAATCAATAAGTATTTCATATTCGTGACATTGCTATTTATTTAACTAAGAAATAGTGAACGAATGCTCATAATTCTTGAAATTAATTCAATAATTATGTCTAATGTGTTTGTGAATTGATATGAGTGTGATTGTGATTAATATTACGATTCCAACAATGACTATTTTTACAATACAACGAAATGTATTTAAGCTGGTTAATCTTTAATTAATAAACCATTCGAATTGTTTCAGAATCAACACCTAACGGGGAAGCCATAGTGGCAATATCATCTTCCGACCCAAATGTAGAGAAATATTTTACTCAACAATTCGCTACAAGGTCCGGGTTCACACAATTAAATGATGAAGAACTAAATCGTCCATTCAACAACATGCCACAAGGACCTCAAGGTGCTCTACATTCAAGCTACAGCGTTGCAGTTCCTGGGAAAGCTTTAGCAGGAACTGGGAGAAGTTTCGCATCTGCGTCCACTGGACCATTCCTACCAATCTTCACGTTCCCTATAGCTCCCGAGGGCTTTGGCTACAATGACTTTGGCCTCAAAGACTGGGTTCGAAATGTTGAAAGCTTTTATAACCCGAATTTTCCTGGGAATGGCCCAGTAAGTAGTGCAACTGCGATTAGTGATAATGGTCATGTTTATGGAAGTGTCAACGGAGTTACTTTTGATAATAGAGCGAAAAGCACTGATAATTTTGATACCAATCCCAAAAAAGCTGAAAATGTTGGTAGTAGTGACAAAACAATACCTTTTGATAAAAAACCCAAAACTTTATCAACTTTTGACAAAAAAGAAAATTATAGAAAATATTAAGTAATAGTGAAGCTATGTGCATGTAAGTGTAACGCAAATTCATTATTATTTGACAATAAAATTATCATAGAGCTAGTGAATAAGTTAAGAATATTTTTATACAATAAACACGATTTAAAAATCAAGGTCTTTATTCATTTTTTTCACTTAATAAATTATTATTAGATTCTCAAAGACATTGAGACAAGTTTGATTGTCGTCTCAACATCTTTTAACATCCTGAGAAACACTTTAGTAAAATCCGGTGTTGACGGAGTGGGCGTGCGTGGCCTGGAGACCGGGCACGTTGATGCTGGTAGCACCGCTGTGCTGGGTTACACCGCCACGCTGTTGGGCTGTCTGAGCAGTGCTGGCGCCGTATCCTCCATTGTTCTGAGCAGCAGATATGGCTGAACCGTAACCACCGTGACCCGCAGTCTGGGCAGAGGACACAGATGATCCGTAGCCAGAGTTACGAGCAGAGGAGAGTGCTGATCCATAGCCACTGTTAGCCGAGGAAAGAGCAGTGCCGTATCCGTGGACGTTCTGGGCAGAAGATACAGCGCTGTTGAAGCGGGCGGGGCCACCGCTCTGAGCGGACGAGACAGCGGATCCGAAGTTGCCGTTACCCAGTGAGTGAGCAGAAGACACGGCGTTGCCGTAGTTGCCGAAGTTCTGGGCAGAAGCAACCGCAGACTCGTAGGACGGGCGTGGAGCTAGCTGGACCTGGTATGTGGGCTGCTGGACGTACTGCACGGGGTGGCTGTTGCCGCTGCTAGCAATTCCTACACCACGAGCGTAGGAGCTACCGTCAGCGGATCCACTGCCGTAGCCCACTGCCTCACCTTCACCAGACTGGAAGGCGGCACCAATGCCGCTGGAATGGGAGATGCCTCCGATGTTGCTGCTGAAGCCACTTCCGAATCCGTACGAGATGCTGGGAGAGCGGCCGATCCTCATGACCACGCCAGGGAGTTCTGGAAGAGTTACAATTTAATATGAGACAAATATGAAAGTAATTTAAACAAATGTTAAGAAAGTATTATTTTTGTATACTAATTGGTAGACTAGATTATAATAAGCTCGTCAAGATTAAATGTTCATAAATCCGATGTCTTCATTGTCATAATTAGGTTAGGTTAGGTAATTGCAGATCAATTACGTTTCAAGGATCGAAGACCAAATTCAATTACTATTGCATCACTTACCATTGTACCAGACGGGCACTGCATTGCAAGCAGCAAGAACGGTAGCAAGGACGATGATTTTGGCGGCCATCTTTGTTTTCTCTTTCAAGGATGTTCAAGGAGTTTGAAGGATGTTTCAAGGTCCTTTCCTCAGGTGGTTGTGGATGGTTGTGAAACACTCCTAACAGCTTATATACTATACACATGATCCCCCCACTCAAACCTGACTGGGTCACCACTACTCCCAAAGCCATTGACACTCATAAACAAAATTTATCTAACGAGTTACGGTAAACATTTTTTGATAGGTACAGGTGATCCAATACCATAAATTGTTTGAGATCATCTTTAAATTGATAGGACAACTGATTAATTGGTCGTAATAAAAACTCAGTCAAATAATTTATAGAAGAACTAAAACAAGGATTCTCAATTAAAATATTTTCTAATTTGAAGGGGACGGCGGAAAGCACTATATACTTTTTAATTATATTTACAATCATATGGACCATGTTTGCTTGAAACACATAAATCTCACCGTTTGTGTTAATTAATAAAGAAATCACGAATAAATGTTCTCATTCGTTAATCAAGTTTTTTTAATTGATGAAATTCCGATAAATGGAACAGTTTAGTCAAACATTATAAGTGATATTTGTTTGTTTTGATGTTTGATCTATTTCCTGCGAGAAGTCATCTTCTCAGTTATGTGAAGACTGCTAATGTTTCTATTACATCCGTTTGGTGAACGAGTCTGGCAATCTTAAAATAGCCCTACATAATATAAGCAAGGAGGATGTTTAGCCTACTTCTAAACTGTTTTTATATTATTGGTATAATTCGGCTATTCCATCATCATCATCATTACAATGCAATATCCATGTTTTCAGGTCTTGGATAAGAGCCAGTGAGTTTTCTATTCTTTTTCCCTTAAGATTGTAAGTTGTTTAATAATATTAAGTACAGTCCATAAAATATTGCAGGATCAGCATTATGAACACCATGAAATTTTAATATGTTTATGCGTATCTATCTCATATTTAAAAATATTTATTCCTCAATTTTCATGATTGCACCCTTGTCTCTGCATCGGGTTAGGGGTTCGTCCACTTTCACCCAAATGTTGCCTGATAGTTAATGCCTAGTCCGAATCTGTACATTTGTGTGCTTAAAGTATTAAATAAATTAATGAAATTAACTTGTATGTTCAAGATCGGAATAGTCTTTCATTTAGTAGAAGTACGGTCACCAAAGGAGATAAGTAACCAGGGTCGTCGGATATAGTTGAAGTTTAGTAAGAAACTGTTTGATGTTTCCGAATGAAATTTAATTTGATAAATGAACTGTTTGTTTTCTATAAAGTAAATTTAATTTAATTCGAAAACATCCAGTTTCTTCGTCATCCGGTTTCTTATTAAACTTCAACTATATTCGACGACGCTGGTTACTTATCTTCTTTGGTGACTGTACATCTGTCGGTATTTGAACGTTTCATTCCGCTCTGTCTAATTATTATCTCTAAAATGAAAAGTCAAAATACATATTATTATTTCTGGATCACAATTTGACTTTTTTTATTTAATAAACATAAGATTATTAAATAATCTTATGTTTATTAAATAAAAAAAGTCAAATCACTTTGACGATACTCAATAAAATTCAGATGCACGAGTAAAATTTGTTACCCCACAAATCAATAATTTAGAATTAGCATCTATTCAAGAAAACATCTCCTAGGTCATAGACCTTACAGACCAGGCAAATGATCTGAAAATGATACCTAAACATAAAAAATCCTAATTTTATACAGGATGTGAACCATTTATCAATAATAAACGTTTATGTGAAGTTAGATCTCATCTTGATTATCATAATGTCGTCGTCAAAATTGTTCATAAAGATTTAAATCAAAATAAAGAAAAACTTTAGGTACGAAAACTTATTTATTGGATAGAAATAGACTTCAATGTTTTAATAACATATTTCAAGAAATGACATCCAACAGTAAAATCTATTTTCGTACGGAGCCAGCACATTCATTTAAATCTTAATTAGTAACAAAATTTTATCACAGTTTTCGACTCATACATAAATCATCTTTTGCTTGTTTAAATAAACTGATCGTAATCATTATTAAAAAATAATTAATACATCATTTTATACACGGTAATTTAACTTATCGGTTAACATAGCTATGCGTAATTACAGATAATATAAAAAAAACAAACATAAACAAAATCGAATCGGCAATCGATACCGTCACCCTATCGTTTTAACGCACTACATTTAACTATTTATGTCTGAGCGTTGCTCCCAGCTACAGCCGTTGCACTTGCACTCGACCGAGCGTAGTCATTTCCCTCATCGTAGTCTCCATCACCATCGTGCTCATCTCTATAACCAAAGGGACCTTGGAGACCATATCCGCCATGTCCTCTATTTGGAGCACCAGAGTAATAGTTCCCATTAAACTGACTGTTGTAGGCTCCATTCCCGTTGCCGAAACCTGGCCTGTTGTATCCTCCATGGCCTTCATAGCTGCTGTAGCCTTGGTTGTACCCTTGATTTGAGTAACCGTGGTTGTATCCTTGGTTAGGGTAACCGTGGTTGGGATAACCACCGTTGTACTGGTAGTTATTCGGGTAGTATCCATTGGCGTGACCACCGCCACCTTCATTCGCAGAAGATTGAGACTGACTGATGGCAATGTTTATTGGTGGTTGGTATCCTTGATATCCTGGGTGTCCCTGGTACCCTTGGTATCCCTGGTGCCCTTGGTAACCACCATGTCCGCCCTGTCCGCCATAACCTTCGCAGATTCCATATTTTTTACATAGCTTCTTCTTGTGTAGTGTGCGAGTTTCTCGCACTAAGCTGTTAGATTGGACATTTTCAGCTTCTAGAAACAGAAATAAAAATTAAAACGATGAAAATCTGAGAGGCGTTTCTTTTTTGTTTTTATGTCAAACACGCATAAGAATAAATCAATTTTTGGCAGTGTAACACATAGATACGCGGTATTATAAAAGGTGTGGCCATTTGGCACATCCGATCAAAATGTAGTTTTAGAAATTATCCAATTATACGAGTACGAAACGTTTGTAGGACTCACGTCTTTATTTATGGGTGAATTTAACCTCCCACTGGCTGAAAGTATGCCAGTAACATTTGGAGACGTTTCCTTTATGGCTTTCGAAACTTGCCAAAATCTGGTTTGCTGATTTAGCTAATATAATATTTTAATTAAAAGCGGCATTAAGTAATTAACAACAGTTTATCTTTGATCTAAATTAGCACTTTACTAACACATGTTGTTAAATTCAATAAAGATTACAAGTAACACATTTTCCGTAACCCATCATAACCTCACCTACAATGTACCCTAGTAGACCACCCAATTACCTACTACACAAGCAACAATTACCGAAAATTACCTAACGGTATCTACATCGAAACTGCAAGTTTTATCGATTGATCGTGACTGATTATAGAGTATCGATAAAAAAATTACCACCTTCAGCTAGGGTTGGGCTGCATCCCGCAAGTGCGATGGCAAAAAACAATACGCGAATATTAGCCATGTTTTATTGTTTATAGTGTGTTCCGTTACAATGTGTTTTATTTTTTTGCGAGAGCAGCTTTATAGGTCGGCCTGGAGGTCGTGCCCCACGCCTCAACCACTCGAGAATCGAGACATTGAGGTTTTATTTGGAAAAAATCCCACGGAAGTGAGGCACAGTAGTTAAAATTGTAAACAATACCGTATTAGTAGACCGGAAGATGTTTATTGTAATATATTCAAATGATGATAAGGAAGTGTTGTCTACTGTCAGAAAAAGTATTTTTTCTTAATCCTAAGGGTTTCCTGGGAGACCCCATTGAAGATCCGCTTGAAGACCGACGATATGTTCATAACCAATATAGAGGCAAACGCTACTGATTATGATGAAGAAATAATCCCAAAGGTATACCAAGGGCAAAAAAAAGGTGACGCATGATATATCGCGTCACCTTTTTGAATGTAAATGAAGAATGCATAGTTATCTGGAGATACATTTACAATGTACAATGATATTGACCTTGATCTTGATCGTTAAGTAACAGTTAATGAACTTGATCTCGTCGAGTGTTGTAATTACAAAGATCCGGTTTATCTTTTGATTATTTAACCTAAAGACTTTCAGTTTGCTGCTCAACCGTAATTTTTGTAGACGCGTGTTTATCTCATTGACAGCATTTTGTACAGTAACTGATCCATATCTAATGACATCATCAGGTTACGCAGCCGGCCGGCTTTCAGACAAAAGTGGTCCTGGATACAAATTTTTCGCGATTTCAGGTTTGGTTCCATAGTAAAAGTTGTTCATAATGATGAGTACAATCTCCCATTTCGATTTGTCGCATGTTTTCAATTTCACCCTGTATAAATTGCACTTGACCTGAAGATAGTTAAATTATTATATAGGCAAATGATAAACTGCCCCAGATGATTGAAATCGATATGGTCGATGACACTAGGACTATCGGAATCCTAGAAATGTTATGAACACTAATTTTGAAACACGATACCCATGATAAAAATATTTTAGTAGAAAATAAAACAGTAGAAACAAATGGCTTACTTGTGAACTTTTGTGTCATTTACCGTTTTGTCTGCTGTCATAATATGATAGTATTTTTTATGGAACCATTTGGTTTTGCAGTTTTGTCGTTTGTGGTTTTCCTGCTACAGATTTGGTTTCTTTCTGTAGTTTTATTTGCAACTAGGTACTTACCTGTACAAAACATATACTTCCAAACAATTCTGAATGTAAAGCTCTTCAATTCTAGTATAAATTTAATCGTTATCAGCCTATTAGGTACGTTCGTTCCCACTTTTGGAACACAGAGGTCCATTATCCATCACACGGGACGCAGACCTCCATATAGTTTAATTTAGAAATTCCAACAAAAAGGGTTTATGATCAGCGTCCAGAACAAAAACAAAAGCGAATAGGTAAATAAATAAAGTAAAACTGACGAAAAACTGGCTGCAGTAACCTTAGCTGTACCTCCTAAGGAAACAGGATACACAGATCTTAAGACAACGGAAAGTAGTCCATCACTAAAGTTTTACCAGAAAATAACGGTTCAGTTCGCGGTACGGACGTGCTTTTTACCAACATGGCAGTTTTATTACCCTCTGATTACACTAAGATGGCGCAAACGCATAGTTTATAGCCATAATGCCTGGGTTGCCAGTCGTGTGGTGCAGTCTCAACAATACTTGGTAGTCGGTACAGTTAAATGGGAGGGACTTTGACCAGTGTTTACTACCAGATATTCTCGCTGACCGTAAATTTAGGCCATCGGGCTTTGCGGTAGAACCGCAGATGTGCGAGATCCAGTTCTTTAGTCGCACTATAATGGATCCCCCCTTTTAAGGAGCTGTGGTAAGCCTCGTAGTCATTCGGCTATGTTGAATTTGCATTGCCATCTTATTCCGCTTAACCCTTTTTTTGGTTGAGAGCTTCAAACAAACCTTGCATAAGATACTTGGGAACTTTCTTGATTGCCAGTTCTATGGGAGTTCAAAAGATGAATGAAAAAAAAATCACAAAATTCATAAAATATATAAGGAACCCTGATCGAGTATATTAATTTTAAACTTACATGTTGGTATAATTAAATATCATGTAATTAACATATCATTTACATAGAAATATTAAGTGACACATTTCTCGCAGAAACTTAAATTAATCTCCAAAATAAATAGCCGTTTTTTGTTCAGCAATTCTTATTTGACAAATGGTGCTTTATCGTACATCTACACAGGTATTCCGCGATAACACAGTTTTTAAATAAGAGTGTTAATTCGCTGTCAAACGCATTCGCTGTAATATACTGGTATTCAGCTGCATCCGGTTAGACTGGAAGCCGACCCCAACATAGTTGGGAAAAGGCTAGGCAGATGATGATGAGTGTTAATTCGCTGTCATTTTGAGGGTTCAGTAGAAATATAAGTAAATACATTTTAAATCATCGATCGCCTTTGGTACTTGCCTCCGATTGATCACAAACATAATAAATGAAACTGTCAACGTTATAATAAACGGAATGACAGTTATTAAAATTATTGCCTTTTCTCTCTTTCTTAATGAGGTTATTTATTTAGATATACCTACAATAAAACGTTACACTTAATAGGCATAAAAACGGAAGCATTTAAATAAAATGTTTCCTAGTCCATTAAAGATTTTGCATAAACGTGTATTTTGGCCATAAACTTAACGGCGAGGTTTTGCGTGGGCGCATAACTGACCTCCGAGTTGATGATAGAATTCTACTCGGAAGTTCGATACTAAAGTCCTTTTTGATTTGAAGTCAAATATCTCATAAGTCCATTTACGTAGGTAGGTATGATCTGAATAACTCCATGGTTATTCTATTAAAAATAATTGGCTTTTACAATGGTTTCAAATTACAGTAGGTATGGGAGGACAGCGTAAATAAAAATGGTCTACAGATCTAAAGTCTACAAGGCTTACAAAGTCCTCACATTTACAAAATAAGAATCTATCAAAAGGATAAATAAAATATAAAAATCTACTAAAACCAAGAGATATGATTGCCATTAAAACCACTAATAAAGAGGTGAAAAATTGAAATTGTCTGTATATAATGTCAAATAATAAAAAGATTATGTTAAAGAAGTATGTACAAAAAAAAAACGTAATCTGAGAGCAGTTAATAGACATTTACGTAGTTATTCCGTTAATGAGGTGCCAGGGAATCGACCGAGAACAGGAACAAGAAGCTAGTTAGCTTACACTAGGAATTTTGCGAACGCTGAGCGAGTATTACAAATTTTAATTTTTTTTATCAATTATTTCTAAAAGGTGTGGCTGCTTCCATAAAGAGCAAGAGTGGAGAAAATACATAAAATTTGGTCCGAAACAGCAGTATCTGATAAAGGTGAATGCCGAATGTAAATTAGTTTTAAGAAAGTCTATCCGAAATATCGTTATAACGTAAAATGTTCTGTCTTGTCTTCTATAATCGCGGAACCTAGGAGGTGCAGTGAACTTTTTCCAAAATTTTGACTTCTGGGCCTATTGAATTACTAAGTAATTATGCAGACACATTTAGCTAGCCGTTTTCCAAAATCTATATACTTATCTTTGTTTTCATTAAATTAATTCATCGATTTTGTTTATCCATAAATTGTGTGTGACAATCCTTAGCATATTTTGATAAATCACATAATTCATATAAATAAAATAATTCACAACAAAAGAAACAACCCAGTTACAATTTATCAATTAATATAAAATATCCAATCTATTAATAGAATGTTCCTCCCAATAAGGCGATAAAATTTATACTAATCTCGAAAATCTATTAATAGTTCCTCCCAATAAGGCGATAATTTTTACTAATCTCGAAAATTCGATATTTTACTATGTTAAAACAGCATTCGTTTTGTATAACAGGTTTTTACAACTATTTAGCATTTCCTTCTTATTAATATAGTTTTTAATGAATTTGAGAGAAATGTGTTTAAGTTGTTAGTTTCGTGTAGGTATTTAGTCTAATCTTGATGAACGGTTTGCCATACTGTTTCTGTGTCAGCTGCTGTGCTGTGTGCTGCTCTTGTTCATCGCATTAGCTTTGAATACTTAACGGTGAAGGAATGTTTGTGGATTTGACGCTCATTAATATTAATTTCATTTATATTTTTATTTTTAGTATTAATTCAATTTTTGTTAGCTTTTTAATCTATGTAAATAAATATCAAGGATTAGTTTGGAAGAAAGAAGAAAGAAAAGATTTCATTTATTTATTTAACCTCTTCTGTACACACATAAAAAACGAACAAAAAGAAAGGAATAGAAAAATTAGTAGAAAAATACGTACAAAGGTGATGTTTATTTCTAAAGAAATCTCTTCCAGCATACCATTACACAATCATCGTCATCATTTTACATTAATCATTATCATCAGCCTGAAGCTGTCTGCAGCTGGAGTACATCTTGGAGCACACCAAGTAATCCGATCCAAGGCTACTCTCATCAAGCTATTAACCATTCGGCGAAGATCATACCGGTGAAATTATAAGTAAGTAAGTAAGTACAACCTCCAACCTACATATCATAACAATTTTCAACGTTATTTCTAGGTGGTGAGGGCATAATAACGACACTAAGTCATGATCTTTGAGGAAGTGGTCTTCAAACCGGCGATTTACTAGTTCCGTCAATTAGACTGATAAAAAAAGCAATCGAGATATAAATGAAAGTAGTAATTGTAAAAATAAAACTAACTGGTTTATTATAAACTCCTAATACACACATACCATTTATTTTTATGACTTTATCATGGCGTGGTACAAGTAATTTACTAAATACATATGTTAGTTTTTAAATTATACGAGCCGCTAAAATGGATATAATCTTAGTGGTCTTAATTGCGAAAAAGTAAATTATGTGCCTTTCTTTACCGTCACGACTATGGGCGTCTGCGATTACCACCATATTCTATAACGTTTTTTTCTTCAGTGTGGCTATTATTATAAAAATAATGTTGCTTTATTTGAAATCTCATAGTGAACAATCTTTTCTAGCGGGGTGGTTAGAAATTGGTGAAAGATTTTACTTTGAGAAAGTTTTCAATAAATTCAAAATATCTTTAAACCAGCGCAGTCTTGCGACCACTAGACTGACGAGATTTTTTTAGTTATTATTATATATCATTTAAATATTAAAACTATTTTAAATAAATCACAAATATTATGACAATAAATCAAAGAACTGTTTATCACCAGACAACTTAAATATATTTAATATTATGGATATATCACGAGTACCTATATATTGCCTTTCCGTACAAATAAATCAATGACAAGCTATTTATGTATTAGTGTGGATCTAAAGGAAACTATGCTGTGCGTGTTTTTATGGTGTCCAATTTTATGATAAACGTATTGGTAGGTATTTCTTCCACAATTTTAGGAGTCCGTAAAAATATGAAATTATAAAAAAAAAACATTAAAGTTATAACTGTGGGTATATTTGCTTCGACTTTGCTTATTTATAATGAACTTGAACTTACTCCTCGGACAGGTGAGTAATAAAACTATCGCAATAAAAGTTTCTACTCACAATACCACCAAGGCTTACATATGTTTATTTAAGTGATACACCTTTAATTAACTTGGCTTTGGGATAACCGAAAATATGACCCTGTACCTACTTACGAACCGTATGGCTTACGCAAGACCTGTGCGCAAGACCTAGCGCAAGGGTGACTTTTGCCAACTTGACGGTTTCCATTTTGTCACATTTCACTCGGCCATGGAGATGTGCACATGGTATCAAAGTGTCAACCGGGTGACGCTTGATAAAAGTGTCAATATTGTCGTTTGGTTCGGTCCAGTCAAATAAATCTCGGTAGTTTAGTAGAAAGTTAAGCAAGTGGTGCTATGCGAAGAGAATATGGGGAAAAGATCAATAAATAATCAACTAAATTACTAAACTAAAGTAAAAGTGCGCAGTGCTGCACACTCCTATCCTATTTCAAGTTAAACAAATATAATTTTATTTTAATGAAAATTAAGTTGATTTCAGAATGACTAGCAAAAATTGACAAAGTTATAATTTTTTTTTAAGTTGTAGCGTAAACTGAACGTTATTATGTAGGAATTAAAGTTATTTTTCCATTAATTCATATTTGTTTACATTTTTGACAAATAGATCGCGATTGCACGGTACGTCGTCATTATCATCCACAGCCCAACTTCACCGACTGATGAGCTTAGGTCTCTCTTTTCTTGTGCCTTTCTCCACACTCCTGCGCCAGCCTCATCCAGGTTCTAACCGCGATGGCAACAATATCGTCCGCCCATCTCGCCGCCGGACGACCGACACTTCGTCTTCCAGTCCTTCCTTACTAAACTAACTTGAAGAAATATATTCAGCTGAATGACTCAGTAGATTGTAATTATGCCCACGCAATGTAAAGCAGATATCTACTGAGACCATAAACATATAAAATGAATTAAATTCGCACAATAAAATAAATAAATCAAGTAAAAATCTAGATATTCCACTTATCTAACATTTTATTGGGAGAGTAGGCGAGTGCTAACATACGAACATCTCAAAAGAACAGAATGCAGCTGTTGTCATAAAATTTATAAAAACGATAAAAATGCTAATATATTACAACGGTGAATAATGTGAAACGCAAGACTTAACAATACTATCTACCTATTAGCACTTTTCTAAAAAACCCCAATGTGTGAGATTTTATTGATTATCAGAATCTAACGGCCAACTAGTGTCACACGATGTTAAGCTTTTGTTGACTTAATTTTATTGTTTACAGTGTAAAAAGGTCTTAAGATCAGTTTTCGTGAGGAAAGTGTCATTTAAAAACGGTGGTTGGCTGTCAGTAACCTTACAATGTTCACACCAAACGTAATTTGTAAAATTTATCTGGCTGTTTTCATAAGGGGTCAAGTTCATGGGCGTACTAATACAGTACTTTGTTAACATTTTCGTTCTTGGTAGTGTGTACTTGTTTTTTTATTTCTTAGATGTCTCTAAACTGTACAGCAGGTAGGTAGTAGGTACCTGGTACCATCAAACTCTTGGTTTGAAAAAAGTAACTTTTTTGCGAGTGTGTAACCTAGCGTTTGTCAACATAATCAGCCTATATAAATATTGACGTGTAAAAGTGTTTGTGCAAACCTACTTACAGAAATAAAATCATTTATCATTTATAACTATCCCACTGCTGGGACACAGGCCTCCTCTCTGTGAGAGTAAGCGGACCATAATCCACCACGCGGGCCCAGTGCGGGTTGCTAGATGTCACATGTCTTCGAATTTTTGTTTCTAGGACATCCCGGTTTCATCACGATGTTTTCCTTTCCTTCACCGTTTTGAGAGCAGTGGTAATGAAATAGTTTACACAAAGTAAAACGGCTGGGTTCGAACCAACGACCTACCGTTGGTTCGAACCCAGTCAGCCGTTACCACTGGGCCACCACTGCCTCCAACTGTCAACAACAATACCTAATAATTATTAGGTACCTAGCTACTACTATTTAAATCGAACGGAACCAGCGCGATTATCATACCTATGTCTTTCTCCTTACTGCTTCATGTAAATTAAATGAAATTCGCATGTAAATTGTCATCGGGTCAACATCTAGGTAATTTGTATTTACATAATTATTATATTGATTTAATTAATTATGATATGAATTAGAATTCAACTCCGAAAAAAATGCACATATTTTTCAATATTTAATTCTCATAACAATGGAAATCTCACAATATTTATAACAGTAACATAATTATATACCCTTTCACTTTGATCGTTTTAATCCTCATCATTATGAACAACTTTTAGTATGGGACCATGCCTGAAATCGTGAAAAAAAAATCAGTTCATCCATACATTATGTCGAGTTATGCGAACGTAAATTTATGGATCAGCTGATTTTTTTTCACGATCTCAGGGTTGATCCCATAGCAAAAGTTGTTCATAATGATGAGCACAATGACCCCTTTTAAGGACTTAAACGATCAAAATGTACCGGTGTATACAGTTTAATACGAATTCAAGTACAATCTTGAAAACTTTTATTGATAACAATATACTTACATTCCTTTTATTGATAACAATATAGATTCTAGATAACAAAGTGATTTCCATCCTTTGCTATTTCATCTTATTTAGCGGAAAAAGGAATCATATCAAAAAAAATATGAGAAAAATGATTACTTTCTTACACAAACTTATTTACGAACTAAACAGACTTGCATTTATAACCTAAAAACTTAACATAAAGCAACCCTATACTCGCCTCACGTTTTAGGGCTGGCTTTAGCAATGGCCACTGCAATAGCGTCCCCATTATCACTCTTAGCATTACTGAGTGCAGACGAAACACCATTCCCTCCAGCACATTTGGAACATGGTTCCTCTCCTCTCGACGCATCATCAGCTAAGTCTTCGAACTGATGGTGGTGATGGTGAGGCGGTGGTGGCCAATACGGGGGTGGGCCAGGCGGTGGGGGCCAGAATGGCGGCGGGGGTGGTGGTGGCGGAGGTGGCCAGTACCCCCGACGGGGTCCGTAGTCCTCATAGCTGTCGCAGGAGTTAGGTGAACGCTTTAGCCGCTGGAGCAGGAGGCCCTCCGTAGCTGGAAAGATAAAAATTTGTTTATTGAGCCATTTAGGTGGATTCTTATTAATATGAATCAAGTTTTTTTCTCAAAGGTTTGGCCGGGTTTAACTAATTAGAAAAAAAACCATTTCAAAATATAGTCCAGA